>OY390718.1:51681944-54081944 GCA_959613365.1 Balanococcus diminutus | reverse complement strand
CTCAAATCAGCGACCTGCCCGAGGAAACGCTGCTGCACATATTTCGTTTCTTGCCCACCAGCGACCTGCAGAACACCGCCAAGTTGGTGTGCACGAAATGGAATCGTATTTGCGAAGATACCGCCCTCTACAATCGCGTCACTATCGACTCAAAGGTCGAAAGATCCGCCGCCATGGATATTCTCAAGAATTACTCCGAATACGTGCAGCATATCGTCTTCAAAGAACGCACCGATCTGAATCTGTTGCTCGGATACGTGACTCGGTGCGTTAATCTGCAGTCTCTCAAGCTCATCTCGTGCTACGGCCAAGTAAGTAGGCTTATCATCAAGTTTTACTGTGAAGTAAGTGAAGTTCCTACATCGCCAATTTCCATTCGATAACGATCAATCAACTCGATGATTTTTTTTTTGCTCCATTTCTACAGGTACGAAACATAATTAATCTGAATAACGAAGTCAATGTCAAACTGATATGGAAGGTTTTACTCAAATGTCCCTCGGTAACGTCGCTCGAGATACGTCAAACAGCATTTAAAAACGGTTTACGTAATTTCTGTCCTGGTAATACCAATTTGCAAAAGTTACGTATCAAAGCTGATAACAATATGGAAGTGGTTGAACATCGACTCGAGCAAATGTTCGGCCTCAAGGATATTCGGTTGCAAGGCATCAAATTGTACGACGATCGAGCTTTGATACGTGTCTGCTCGAATAATCAACATACCCTTACTGTGCTCAAGCTGGATGTATGGAAGTTTGATGGTAAGCACATTTCATTGAAATTGAGTTACCCCCATAAATTGCCACGAATTCTACCAAAAAAAGTAGAGTCTCCTCATTTAAAAAAAAAAAAATTAAATAAAAAATTTTTTTTTTTAAATTATTCTTTTCAAGAAACAAAATTTTTACTCGTAAAATTGTTGAAAATTTATTTAAAAATTAGAATGATAAAATAAATTAGCCCAATTGAAAAAAATTAAAAACTGAAGAAGAAAACAATTTGTAAAAAATTAAAATTAAAATTTGATAGAAATAAAAAAAATATAATATACCTATACTATATGCTATACCTTAAGTGAAAAATAATAAAATTCACATTTTTAAAATGACATAAGATTTTAAAATTTAAATAGGTACAAAAATGGAAGAAATTGTCAATTGAAAAAATTTAATAAATTCAAAAATAACTCAGGATTTTGAGTAAAATTTGAATCAAAATTTCAAAAAAATGAAAAAAAAATATGGTGAATAAAATTCAAGTTCAAATTTTAAAACAAAATTTCATACAAATGAAAAACTGGAGATTAAAATATAGAAATTGAACCTAAAAAAATGGGAAAATTATTAATTAAAAAATATTAAAAAATAAAAATAAAATAAGAAATCGAAAAAAAGTTCAAATTAAAATTTTAATGTTATGGAAAAATTCAATAAATGTGGGAAAGTGAGTCAATTAAAGACCATTGTAAAATTGGGGAAAAAATGATTTTGAGAAAAAATTTAAATTTAAATTTAAAACAAATAGAAAAAATTGTTGATTGAAAAAATAAATACTAACAAGGGAACCTTGGCTACTCATCGCCTCCAATTGAGCTGGAATTTAGTTCACCGAAAGAGCACTTCACCCAGACCTCAGAACCAAATTTTAATCTGCCGAAGTTGATTTGTCGATGGGCTATTTTCGCCATTTTGAAAAATTCGTCAACAATCGAAAAATAATTTCGGCAGCTCGAAATTTGGTTCTGAGGTCTGGTTGGCATGCTCTTTCAGTGATACAAATTTTAGCTAAATCAAAGTTGAATGTTGTCAAGGTTTCTTGAAAAAAAAGAAGGAAAACTGTCAATTTGGAAACGTCAATTTTTTTCAATCGATAAAAATTATAATTGAATTTTGTAATGTCACAAAACTGAAAAAAAATCAAAATTTTAAAATTCAAAAAATATGTAAATTTACAAAAATGAGCAATTAAAGAAGTCGTAAATTAAAAAAAAAAAAAAAAAAAATGAAAATTCGAAATTTTTTACTAGTGTTTAATTCACTCAGTTTGTTAACATACTACATAGATACTTGATATTAAAAATTGGAGGGAGGGAGGGGTTCAATCGAAATTTTTATAATAACCAAAATTATTCCTAGGACTTCAAGTTACAACTTTTGTTTGAAAAATTTTTCAAATGGACTTCTTCCTCCCCTCCGATTTTATATCACACACTGAAGATACTATTTAAAAATTAGAGGAGGGAGGAAGGGATCAATTGAAAAAATTTCATAACAAAAGTTGTAGATCAAGATCTTGAAAATAATTTTGGTCATTATAAAAATTTCGATTGGATCCCGTCCTATCCTCCGATTTCACATTACATCACGCCGATACTTTTTCAAAATTGGGGTAGAGGTCCTGCTGAAAATTTTTTCAAACAAAAATTGTAAATTGCGGTCCTATAATTTTCGATTATATCACCTCCTCTGCTCCAATTCCGCATAGTACGACTTGGATTATTACATTAAAAACTGGTGGAGGGAGGGGTTCAATTAAGAAAAATTTCAAACAAAAGTTGTAGCTTAAAATGTTAGGAATAATTTTGGTGATTACAAAAATTTCGATTGAACCCCTCCCTCCCCTCCAATTTCGAATATCAAGTACATATCTATAATAGAATAAAATGTTGAAGAAAAAAAATCAGTAGGCACTTTTCAGGAGTTATAGAATTTTGCAAACCCCCTAATTAAACTATTTTACATCAGTAGATAAATTATCAAAAATTCACCACCTTCACAACCAATAATCGTCCATTTCTACCTTAGAATCCTGCCAAGACGAGCTAATGAAACACATCGGACGCTGCACCAAACTGACCAAGCTCAGCTTAGAAAACTTCTCAGCCAGCGGTCTGACCGACGAAGGTTTCGCCCACCTGTCCAATCTAAAACGCCTGAAAACTCTGGTCATTACGAATGCGAAAAAGGTGAGCGCGCGAGCCATCATGAGACTCTTCTACGAACCTCACGTACAGAATTTCGAAAAACTCAACCTCGGCAGATGCCCGGAGCTGCACCAGTTGGTGCTGAAATTCGTCGCGGATCGATGCCCAAATCTGAAAAAACTCTACCTCGATCAGTTCGCGCTGACTTGTCGCTGCATCGGTGTTTACGACTTGCAATACATCGGCGAAAATTGCCCTCTAATCGAGCATCTCGAGCTGAACTCGATGGATCCGGCGGTCGGCGAAGCGATACCTTTGGTATTGAAAAATTATCCTAATTTGAAATCGTTCAGGTATTTCGTACGACCCCTCAAAGATTATTTTTCCGAGTACGATCCCATTATCAGACGTTCCAAGCAAGATTTGCCAAATTTCTGCGTTACTTGTTCGTTGAAACACGGTATTATCGGATACAAAAAATAAATACTGATTCTCTTCTCTTTTTTTTTTAGGTGATTTCTCCCCCATATCGCTTTTCTCTCTTCTTTATTTTATTTTTTTTGCATTCGTCGCCGACAATGATGACGCCTACAACAACGCAACGTCGACCTTTTTCGCTCCAGCTCAGTGATAAACTTTCCGGTGTAGGTTTTATTTCGTCTGCGCTTCTGCTATTCTGTCGTGTGTGTCTAGGCGTCGTCGTTATAAAATTTCCCATTACCTAAAAAGCTTCCTCTGGCGACAAAACATGTGAGATCGATTCGACTCGACTACGCAAAAAATAATATCAATCTACGAATGAAATTCTCCCATTTTTCTGCCCCGAAAGAAGAGAGCCGGTAAGCCAGACAGACAGTAACGTATGTGCCGCGTACACGAGGGTGTTATATAAAAATAAAGAAGCTTTTACACACCGGCCAGCTGTCGGCGACAGTTGTATTACAAGCATACACATCGAGCTTTCTGTTTCTTTCTCTCACTCTTTATCGGTCTCTATTGGTCAAATCTCGCGAGACTGAGTACGAGCTATATGGATACATAAATAATAATACATGGAATGTACCTATATTTCTGTCAACTTTTCCTTCACGAGATGAAATTCACTTTTACTTTTATCGAAAATTACAATTTAGCTTCTGTTTTCCTTTTCAGTTTTTCAATTTAAGCACCAAAAATTGAGCTCATGCTTTGTAATCCGAGATAATGAAATTTTACTTGGAGAAAATTTTTCAAATTTTGATCAAAAACAAATTACAGTCCCTATTAAAAATTTATTGTGAAAAATATAATTTTCAATTTTAATCAAAAACAATTTTTTAAATTATTTTGATTGGAATTTTTTTTTCAAAATTTCGTTGATTTTAAAAAAAAAATTAGGTAACTAGTAGAAAATGACTTTTTAAAAATTTTGTTTCATTTATTTTTTGAATTTGATAAAAACACCTCCTTTATGTTGTTGAATTCAAAAAGAAAAAAACTTTGAGAAGGTAAGGTAGTCAGGTAGGTAATTAAAAAATTAAATTTTTTTTTTTTTTTTTTTTTTTTTTTTTTTTTTGAAAATAACTCATTTTAATATGGACTGAAATTAATCTTTGTGAAATATTGTTGAAAATTACATTTTTCAAAATTTGAGTCAAAAACATTTTTTCAAAAAATGCTGTCCAGATGATTATTTTTCTAATTTTTTTTTCAAATTTTGATCGGAAACATTCTTTTCTTTTTTTTTTAAATATCACTTTATAAAATTTTGACCAGAAGCTCGTTTTCATGGATTTTGTTGACTTTTTAAACATTTTTTGCTTGAAATTAAACTTTTACAAAATTTCATCTATTGCGGAACAATTTTTTCAAAATTTCGTTCAAGAAAAAAACTTTTCAATTTTTTTTTTAAAAATTCAGTCATGAATTTTTGAAATTTTTTCTACTAAATCAAATTTTATTTTTTCAACGAATTTTTTTCTATTTCTTTGAAAAATAATTTTAAAATTTTGTTTGAAATAATTTTTTAAAATTTTGTTGAGAAACATTTTTTTTTTTTTACAATTTTGATCAAACACGTTTTCAAAAATTTCACTCAAGATTAATTTTTTCCAATTTTATGAAATTTTCAAAATTTATTATTGATTTGTCACTCAAGATTAATTTTTTCAAATTTTATGAAATTTTCAAAATTTATTATTGATTTGTCAACTTTTGTTCAAACGAAATATTTTTTAACTTTGTCAAAACCTTGAAATTTTTATAAACACGATAGGTCTTTCTCGACTCTAAAAATTCGAGAATTCTTAAAATTTCAGAATTCTTACATTTTCAAAAAAAAATCTTGAAAATAAGCCCTACTCGAAGATTTTCATAATGGAGGCGAAAAACTTCGATTGGTAGGGAATCGTTCCACTTCAGCAGAGAAACTATACTCACCCACACGTGAATCAACTGTTAAAAAACTCGAACCCCCTTCTTCCGACACGTGGCATTCTTCAAAGCCCTCATCCTCTGTTTTTCCTCGAAGCGAAACTATTTTTAAAGAAAACTTCGCCGAACTGATAAATAATAAACTAATTTCCAAACTAAGCGAATATCTATAGGAGTAATTTGTTGAACGAAATTTTATCACTTTACTCAATAGAAATAATTTTCTTTTTCATGGTAGACCTTTTTCTTTCTCCTTCAGTTCTTTACTTTTTTCCACAGTATATTTTTTCAAGGATTCGTTGTACACACGCAATACAAAATTTTTATACATTTCATAATCTCTAACACTTTTTTTTTTTTTTTTTTTTACTAAACCGTGCCTGTTGGTCAACATTTGGCACCAGCAAGATTTTCAAACAATGCTACAAAATGTGTTTTGAAAAGAAAAATTGAAATAAATTTTCTTTTCACAAAAATTAAGCCAAAAATTGCCTCTCTGTGAAGTGAATTTCAAAAACCATTTCATACTTGGGAACCCCTCTTCAATTTGATAATTCCACACTAATTCATCAAATTGGAAAATTTCAGAGGAACGAACACACCTCCATAATCGTCTTCTCGCCACAAAACGTAACTGAGTCGTTCAAACAGCGATAAACTGGCATATCAACGATACAATTATCTCGTTAAAACACCTCCGGTGCGAAAGCGTTGGCTCGTTTAATTAAATAAACACCCTCGATAACCTGTCATCGATGATAATTACCTAAATTACAACTATATCTTTTTAATTATGTTGGGCTCGCCGATGCCAATTCCAGCAATAATCCAGAAAGAAGGAGGAGAGAATATCGCGAGTGACGACTCGATAATTATTCTATATCGAGAAACGCCATTACGAGTGATAAAAAATAATCCACGTATTTATAATGGACACTTGGTACGTATATAGGTAGATAGAGGTATCTAACTTACACCTAGTGTTGTATTAACGACAACGTCGCCAATCTTCGCAAACATGCCCATGACATAAAAAAGCCCCTAACGCGGCAGCCGTTTCGCGTACTAACGACGCGACGTATTAGTTTTTTAAATATAAGTATTTTTTTTTTTTTTTTTTTAATGTTAATCGACGGTCGACGAAACGTAGAATTCTTTTTCCATAAAATATGCACCCCGTTTTTTAATGCCAAACTAGCGCGATGTTGCGGTAAAAACAGCACTCGTTCCAGAAGAATCTCGCCTCGTCGTCATATTTTCACGATAGATTTAGCAAAGAAGATGTTTCCTATCGCGAGGGCAAATCGCCCTCCCATCAACAGTTTTTAAAGGAGTTTTTCTTTGTTTCTTTTCTTTGGAATTCGATCAACAAACATATTTTTACGAACTGGAATTTTACAGAGGAAGGAGGAGAGAATTTTCAATATTTTTAAATTTTTGAAAAACTGGAAAACTTTTCAAATGAAAATTGGAAAATGAACTTTCGAAGTCGAAATTTTTCATTTTTGGATGCAACTTTTTGGCAGTACAAAATTATCAAAATAACATTAAATTAAGAAAAAAAAACTGGTGTCTTGATGTGGATAGTTGTTGAATTTTACTAAGTCCAATACAACAGATAAGATACTTCATATTCAAAATTGGAGGGAAGGGAGAGGTCCATTTGAAATTTTTGCAATAACCAAAATTATTCCTATGACTTCAAGCTACAACTTCTGTTTGAAAATTTTTTTAATTAGACCCCTAACTCCGTCAGTTTTTAAAAATATAAGTATCTGAGTCATATCATGCGCAGTTGGAGGGGAGGGAAGGGTCTAATCAAAAATTATTTGTAGGATCTCAATTTACAACGTTCGTTTCAAAAAATTTTCAATTGGACCCCTCCACCAATTTTTGAAAAGTACCTTCCTGATGTTACGTTAAATCCGGGGAGAGGGAGGGATCCAATCGAAATTTTCATAATAACCAAAATTCCATTTACGATCTTCAACTACAACTTTCATTTGAAATTTATTTTAATTGACCTCTCTCTCCCTCACTCACTCCTCTTAATTTTCTATTAGTGTCTTCGGAGTGTTATGCAAAATCGATGGAGAGGGAGTGATCCAATTGAAAAAATTTTCAAACAAAAGTTGTAGCTCGAAGTCTAAGGAATAATTATTGTTATTACAAAAATTTCGATACGACCCCTCCCTCCCCTCCAAGTTTCTATGTAGTATATAGTGTACTTGATAAAATTCAACAACCATCCACATCCATGTACCTAAACAAAATGAGTAAAATGTATTGATCAATTTTGTGAATGGGGTTGCTAATTTCAAAAATGGATTATATTCGCATTTTTGGAAAAATCGATTTTTCAAATTTTTCTCAAATTTAATTTTTTTGAAAAAATGGGTCAACAAATTTTTTTTTTTTATTCGAGTCCATTCTGAGAGGTTATGATGAAAAAATTCTGAATTTTTTCAATTTATTTCAGTTTTGGAAAAAATTCATTTTTGCCATGCAAAAAGAACCGTTTTTTTTTCGCGGAGCTTTTGTTACATATTATGTTAAATTTCACATATTTAATTTCTTTGAAAAAACTGCTCAAAATTTTTTTTCTCATTATTCGGGTCCATTCTGAAAGGCTATGACGAAAAAATTCATGATTTTTCAATTATACCTATTCTTGAAAAAAGTTCATTTTGCAATGGGCAATTTCACATTTTCCCAAAATACAATTTTTTTGGAAAAATTGCGAATTTTTTTTTTTTATCATTCCGGTTTACTCTGAGAGGTTATGATGAAAAAATACTGAATTTTTCAATTATTCGCATTTTTGGAAAAAATTCATTTTTGCCATGTAAAAAGAACCGGATTTTTCGCGGAGCTTTTCACATGGGAAATTTCACAAACTCAATTTCTTTGAAAAAATTGCCCAAAATTTTTTTCTCTCAATACTCGGGTCCATTCTGAGAGATAATGATGAAAAAATTCTGAATTTTTCATTTATTCCCATTTTTGGTAAAAATTCATTTTTTCCATGTAAAAATTTCGCGGGGCTAATTACATGGGAAATTTCACGAATTTAATTTCTTTGAAAAAATTGTCCAAGAAATTTTTTTCTCATTAACTGTTCAGGTGCATTCTGAGAGGTTATGATGGAAAAATTCTAAATTTTTCAATTATTCGCATTTTTGGAAAAAATTCATTTTTGTCATGTAAAAAGAACTGGTTTTTTCAGGGAGCTTTTTACATGGGAAATTTCACATATTTAATTTCTTTGAAAACATCGCTCAAAATTTTTTTTTCTTACTATGCGAGTCCATTGTGGGAGGTCATGACGAAAAAATTCATGAATTTTCAATTATTCCTATTTTTGAAAAAAGTTCATTGATAATCAAATAAAAAATGATTGAAATTTGAAAAAAAAATTAATTGAAAAAAAAATCGATGTTTGGTACCTAAATCAAAAAAGTGGAGCTTTCCCAAAACTTTTGATTAAAATTAAAATAGTAGAAAATTGAAAAAAAAAAAAATACCATAAATTAAAAAATTCGAAAAATATAATATAGAAAATTTCAAAACAAATTCCAAAAAAATTATTTAAATTAAGGTAATAACGATCAAGATAAATTTTTTAAAAAGACAACTTTCAAAAAAATCCACTTAAAAAAATTGAAGCTTTGGAAAAACTGAAAAAAGCCAATGCTTTCGTATAGAATTTGCTTTTATCCATGATTCAGGACAATTGAGGAATAAAAAATTATCGATCAAGATGGAAATCATGCCACGAAAAAATCTTTTTATACCGTTGGCTATAATAGGCACTCGAAAAATGGGAAGAAGAATCGATACCCGAAACAATACAAAATAGTTGGTAACCAAACAAGGTTTCACAAACACACCATCTACCTACCTATAAATTGGATTTCGGCATTTTGAAGTGTACGGCTCAACTCTCAGGCCCTCGCCACAAATAAGAAGATTAATGCATACGGCTTAAGCTTTCATTTATGACGAAAATTTCGCATCGTTGGCCTTCGTCGACACTTTATTCGAACCGAGTTATCGATTTATGCGCGCAGAAAAGGGGGCACACGAGGGCTACATTTTTCACACCGCTGGTAGGTAGGTAAGTAGAAAGGCAGGTATATCTATACGTATAGAATAAGCTAAGCACGTTGCCGAAAACAGCCAAAGCTCAGGCAAAGACAATACGCGCGTTATAAAACTATGACGGTTGAATTTTAAAAAGCTACGCCCCTCTCGTCGCCCTTTCACTATCTCGGGCACACTTTAGGTCAAATTTTATTCGCATTTACTCGCGTCAAAATGTGAAACGAGGTTTTCAAAAAAAAAAAAAAAAAAAAAAAAAAAAAAAGGTATGCACGTGGTGTGTAAATTTTAACGCAGCATTCGGGTTGCCGAACTGAATTCTCCTATTGTGTGTGAAAGATCGAGAGAAAAAAAATTCTGCTGCTTTTAAAGACACCACCTGCCAGTGCTGCTGCCGTCCCGCAGCCTACCCTTACACTTTTCGGGTCAACGCTTGTAAATCAAAACGCGGTTTTCGACTCGAGTGGCGATGGTTTTTGTTTTTTGACTGAAAAAAAAAAGTTTAAAAGCTGCGAAAAAACACGTCGGAATGGCCTTCAAAATAGTACGTACCGCTAAATGTGGTGTATACGACGCTTATATGTATAGACGAGCTGGCGAGTTGAACTTTTTACGTACCATACACTTTATCGTCGCCCTGCAGCAGTCATTAACCGTGTGCGTAGGCTATAACGTTTTTTGAAATATTTTATACGAATTTATTATAGTACCTTATTCGAGCGAAATGCGAGCATTTTAGAGCAGCGCAGAGGTCGAAATTATACGCGAAGCGTGTAGAATTCGCAAAGGGGTAGTGCAGGTCCCAGACATTCGGAAAAGAGATAAAACAAAAATTTGGTATTCCGTATTCATTTGAAATTTATTAGGCATTACGAACCTTTGTGCATAAAGGGCGTTATGTAATGCGACTCGTACCACGTATTTTCAAACAATGAAAAACACTCTGCCAAAGAAATTATAGTATACGACTGCCATGCCGTTTGGTTACAACTGGAACTCTTTGCAGTCCGAACGATCTGCTATTTCAGGTGCTGCCCTATAGCAATGCGAGCACATCATTCTGTAATGTCCTACAGATTAGTTTTTTAGGAGTTACAATTTTGCAAAATAAATCAAATGCAAATGTTTAATTTCATAGTTTTGATTTACAATTTGAACAGTCGTGTTAGTGTTGAAGTTTTTTCAGTTTAGAGACAAAATGAAAAACTGAATGAAAATTGAAGGCTAGAAGATGAAAATCAAAAAAATAATAATAATAATAATAATAATACGAGTAAAAATAAAATTATATAGGTACTAAAAGTGAAAAAATTTCGTACTTTTGAGAAATTTGAATTTTATAAGTTGAAATTTTTTTTGGAATTGATTTTTTCAATTCCATAGAAGATTTGGAAATTTTTTCATGGAATAATAATTTCGAAACAAAATTAATTAATTTTGAGGAAATATGAAATTCTAAGCTGAAAATTTTTTTTGAACCAGTCATTTTTTTCGTATAATTCAATCCTACAACTGTAGGACTTCTTGAGTGATAATCTCGAGAAGAAATTCAGGTAATTTTGTAAAAATTTGAATTTTTGAGTTGAGCAATTTTTTGAACCGATTTCTTCAATTTGCAGCAAATTTGGAAGTTTTTTCGTATGATTCAAACCTACAAAAAATGTAGAAATTCTAAAATAATAATTTCGAAAAAATTCATTAATTTCGCGAAAATTTGATTTTTTGAATCGAACAATTTTGATGAACAAAATTTCTTCAATTTTCAGCAGATTTAGTAATTTTTTTGTACGATTCTGCCTTACATAATTGAAGGACTTCTGTATAATGATTTTGATGAAAAATTCATTAATTTTGAAGAAATATAAATTTTTGAGTTGAAAAAAAAAATATGAATCAATTTTTTCATTTTTAGCGGATTTTCCAATTTTTTCGTATAATTCACTAATTTTTTCAAAAATTGCTATTTTAATTCGATTTAAATTTAAGGGGGGGGGGGCTACTTTTGAATTATTTTTTTTAATGCATAGCGTTGATAAGCGGAATTTTTAAGACTTTTTTATATGATGCATTTTTGATTTTTTTTATCTGAAGTATCGAGGAAAAATTGGAAACAAAAATCATTTTGCATTTTTTTACAAAAAAAAATAATTTTTGATTTTTGAAAAATAAAATGCATGGAGTTTTCAAAAAAGAAAAGTTATATTCATATTGCATTTTGATGATGTCGTTTTGCAAAAAATATTGATAGATTTTTTGGAAAATGAAAAATTTTAAGCATCAAAATTGGAAAACAATGCAACTTTTTTTAATGCCCCGTTTCCAGAAAAACTATGCAACCCACGAGGTTCTTCCTCAGAATGTTTTGTATTCAGTACAGTTTGGTCTGTAATTTAACGAGAGGATTTTGCAAAATTCCTACTTTCTACCCGATTTTATCAAACCCTCTCATAGTTTCTCATCGAAGTATTCCAGTCAACTCGAAAGAAATCGTCGACAAATTAAAATTTTGCAAAATCCTCTCGTTAAAGTATGGGGGAGAACTTCTTCTACAACCCCAAAAAAAGATGAGCTCGATACCTCCAGTAGTTATTGAGATAATGGGGCATTCATGTGAAATGGGTAGGACAGAAAAAGGGTAATTAGAGTTTTTTGATTTTCCAATAATACATTCATATGTTTTTGTTATTTTGTTGACCAAAATATAATGAAACAGAATTATTTTGAAGTCTTAAAAACTCTATGCATTTTTTACTACGAAATCTAGGAAATCACAATTTCAAAAATATTCAACTAGAATTTTTGAAATTTTTAATTTCCTATTGGAGCCAGGGATGGTCCGGTCTTGGTGTATTCAACTATACTGTCAATACATTTGTACTCTATGTAATAAAAAAAAATCGATTTAAAAGTAGCCCCCCCCCCCCCCTTAAAAAGTTTGTTTTCAAGAAAAATTTAATTTTAATCCAACGAGAACATCCCATGTGATTTTAAGTGGTACCCCCCCCCCCGCCCTCCAAATAAAAATAACCCTACGAATTGTAGTATGACTTCTCGAGTGATATACCTAATCTCGAGAAGAAATTTATTAATTGTGTGAAAAATTCAATTCTCGAGTTGATTGGAATTTTTTTTCCTGTAGGGATCCTGAAATAATAATTTGAGAATTTTTTTTTATAATTTTGAGTGAGTTGAAATTTTTTTTGGATTAGATCTGACAATTTTTCATACAATTCAACCCAAAAACAGTACAATTTCTGGAGTAATGATTTCGAGAAAAAATTCATCAACTTTGCGGAAATTCCAATTTTTGAATCGAACAATTTTTGAACAAATTTTTTCAATTTTTCACAGAATTGATAAATTTTTTGTACGATTCGGCCCTACAACTGTACGACTTCTCGAGTATGAGTAATAATTTCGAGAGAAAAAAATCATTGGGTAATTAATTTTGTTGAATTTTGAATTTTCAAATCGAACAATATTTTCAACTTCCAACAGATTTGTCAATTTTTTCGTATAATTCAACCCTACAACTGTAGGACTTCTGGAGCAATGATTTCGATAAAAAATTCGCCAATTTTGAGGAAATAAGAATTTATGAGTTGAAAAAAAATTTTGAACCGATTTCTTCAATTTTCAGCAAATTTGACAATTTTTTCGTACACTTCAAACCTACAACTGTAGGACCTGTGGAGTGATAATCTCAAGAAGAATTTCATTAATTCTGCGAAAATTTGAATTTTTGAGTTGAATAATTTTTTTTGAACCAATTTCTTCAATTTTCAGCAGATTTGAAATTTTTTTCGTATGATTTAACCCTAAAACTGTAGGACCTCTGGAGTACTAATTTAAAGGAAAGATGATTCAATTTTGAGGAAATTTGAATTTATGTGTAGAAAAAAATTTTTAAATCGATTTTTTTCATTTTCAACAGATTTGTCAAATTTTTCGTATGATTCAACCCTTCAAATGTAGAGAAAAATTCATCAATTGCTTGAAAATTTTGATGTAAGAGTTCAGCCATTTTTTTTGAATAAATTTTAATAATTTCAATCAGATTTGGCAATTTTTTCGTATGAGTCTACTCTACATACAATTGTAGGGCTTCTGGAGTTATCTCAAAAAAAAAAAAAAAAAAAAAAAAAATTAAATACGAGTATGACTCAATTTTAACTGCAGTAGCTAATTCGTGTCGTAAAAATGTACTCCAAAAAAAATTATGTACTTATCCCAATAATATAACGATTGCCCTCATTGGTGAATTCAATACGTAAAATCAAGACTCTCTCGTCTCTCGGCTACAAGCGAGCTAATAGTTCCGACATGTGTATTATTCGTTCGACTACACAGTATCGCCCTGTTTGTCCTCCATCCATCGAGCTTGCTCGGTCTATTTCGAAGCATCGCATCGCAGTCGCAGACCCCAGAGTACGTACGACGTCGAAGGGCCGGAGGAAATAAAGCGCAGAAATCCGTTAATCCGAAAAATATTGCAAAGAAAAGCGTACATTTCACAGGGAGCAGGGTTTGAAACGAGCTGTAAGACAGCAACCGGACAGTTATAACCTTTTCCGATAGTTTATTACAGCGATTTTTCCATAGTAAACGGTCGGTCGGTCGGATTTTTTCTCTTTCGCTTCGACTCGTAGTTCGTATATAGTACGTACATCTCGCATCGTACTGCGTTTTCACGCGCCCCAGTCCTGGCTGCGACGACGATGGCAACTTTTCGCCGGCACAAAAGCATTGTTAACACGTTATATTTCGCCGACGACGATCGTTAACCGAGTAATGTGAGAGGATACAGCGGTGATATTCGTTTGGCTATGTATGCGATGTGTTCTTTATACTGCTCGTATCGTAGACATTGCCGAGGGAGCGAGAGAGAGTGCGACGGGGATGATGCTGCGGACCGATTGAATTGGCTCGTAGCCAAAATCTCATTTGTCTTGTGCGACCCTTTCTCCTGCATTTTACTTCTTCATCTTCTCCGCTATCATCGCAGCGGTATTCTACAGTCAGTCGGTACAACAAACGACACTGATAAGCAACTGATCCTTTCCATTTTAAAGGTATTCGTCTTCCTTTCGGGCATGAGAGCGGAGTGCAGAGTGCAGTACGACCATCGCCGCGTGTACTTTCCTTCGCGTTTTTCTTCTCTCCTCTCCTCTCCTTTCCTTTCCTATTTTTTGCCCACTCTTTTCGTTCTCGTTCATTTTTCTCATTTCAGTCCGCGAACCGGACAATTTCGACTGCTCCGGCAATTTGCTGACCTTTCGTTTAAGGTAAACAAACGATTACCTTTTTGCAATTGTTCTTTTTTCATTCGTACTGGCCACCTCCTCCTCCTTCATATCTCTCGCTCTCCTTTCGGCCAGCTTTCTCACTCTTCGACATAAATAGAGGAAAAACCGCAAAGCGAACGAATACTGGTGTAAAATTTATTCTATCCGAGCAAGTTTACTGCACGTTCGAGGTATCATGTTTAATTGGTATACAGGGTGTCCGGGGTGCACTGTATAGAACTTCAGATTTGGATGCAACCGGATATAACTGACAAAAAATGTTATATACACACGGTGCCTATCCCAAAAATTGAAGGGGCAAGGGTAAATAAAAATGATAAAAAATCGTTTCGATCAAACGTAAGGATAGCATTTGAAAAAATGAACTGTTTTCATTCTCGTGATTTTTTGCCTATGTTCGAAAATGAAGGTGCTTCAAAGCTTTGAAATTTTGATGTATCGTAGCTCCTTCCTTTTAAAAGATAGGCATCTTATAGTAATCAATATTTTTTTTCTTTTTAGGAGTACTATTCTCTGGCGAGGTCAGGAAAATTTTTGGATACAGTGTTGCCAATTGATTATGCTCAGAATGCACTGTTAGTGCCTTCATTTTCAAAAATAGGCAAAAAATCGCAGCAAGAGTGAAAATTTTCAGGTTTTTTTTTTCAGTGCTACTCGTAATATGCTCAATCAAAAAAAAAATTCCTCAATTTTCTTTTCTTTTGCCCCTTCGATTTTAGAGATAAACACCAAGTGTATTAAGGTGCCCTTATTTTGGACTTTTGGGATTTTTTAAATGTCTCACCCTCCTAAGTTTTTTCACTTTATGAGAAAATAATTCTCTTTTTCTTCATTTTTGCCCTAACTGAATTTCAAGTGTTGCCGAGCCCCCCCTCCTTTCATCGGAGGTGTTCCTTGTCATGCGAATGAATTCCCAATTTTTTATTTCCTCCACAACCTAATTTCAAGTGGTAAGTACCTTAAATAGGGCTGGGCAGAATCACGAAAAAAAATGATTCGAATCAGAATCACGAATCACGTTCAAATTTAGGATTCGAATCAATTTTTTCGAATCATGAATCAACGGGGAATGTTGTGGTTAACTTGAAAGTTTTTCAACAAAAAAAAAAAAAAAAATGAAAAGTCGAATTTTTATTTTTTACTGCAAAAAAAAAATGAAAGTTTCAGTGATTTTTTCGCATTTGTGCCCTCTGAAAAAATATTTAGATATCTTATAAAATGTTCAACAGCCCAACTTTCAAATTATACGTTTTTAGACATAATTTTTCAAATTGACTCGTGATTCGTGAAAAATGAAATTCTAAATTTCTAACACTCGCGAATCACGAATCCTTTTGAGGTAAAAAGATTTGAATCACGAATCAAAATCAAATTAAATAGAAATTTTGTCCAAAATTTGATTCGAATCACGAATCATTTTTTAAAATTTTGATTCGAATCGTGATCCGAATCACATTTGATTCGAATCACGCCTACCCCTGACCTTAAACCATCCTTAACTTTTGGAAAAATGCAAAAACGATAAAAATGAGCAATATTTTTTCACCTATCATTTCATGTTGTTGCATTTCATGGGAAAATAATTCCCTATTTTTCATTTTCCTCTAAATCAATTTTTGTTGATGTAGCTAAATTTCTACGTATTTTGCTTCATTGGTTCGTACGTCTCAAAATTCCTCCTTTGATGAAAAATGATTCTCAATTTTTTATATTTCCCCCAACTGAATTTCACATGCCACCTGGTCGTTTTTCCACATTTTTCAAAAAATTAAAAAAAAGAGGGGTGACTAGGTGTCACTTGAAATTCAGTTTTGGGGAAAAATAAAAATTTAATAATCATTTATCATCAAAAGGAACAACTTTGATAGGTGAGAACCCAAAAAAGTTCTAAAATTTGGAAATTTGGTATTTTTTCATAATTTGTAAAAAAGGGGGAGCTTGCGGGTCCACTTACATAGGGAATTATTTTCTCATAAAATGAAAAAACTTTGAGGGGTAAGACATTTAAAAAATCCAAAAGTCCAAAATAAGAGCCGCTCTTACAGGGGGCAAGGGACAGCTTGCCCCCCTATTTGAAAATTTTGTGTTCTAGTTGGAAAATTTTGGTTTGAGAATTGGGCAGGTCTTCAATTTGCCCATATTGGGTAAAAAATTCTTTCGCTACAAAAAAAAAAAAAAAAAAAAAAAAAAGTCAAACGAACAAAGAAGATAATTATATAAAAAAATTTTGATCAAAATCTGCAGTTTCGTGAAGTGTTCACCGGACACCCTGTATGAAATCAAGTCGTCGTTACACAATAGTAATTATTTCACTTCGATATTTGTTTTTTCGCGTATATTTCACGTACCTACGATTCAGCAAAATTCACGTGTAGCTTTTTAAAGCTCCAAACACAGGTTTTTGTTTAACCGAGCACCGAACCGATAATTTCTACACCATCGGTTGCCTACCCCTAGCTCCGTCTCCTCACAGCACCCGAGAATGGATGAGCATAAATCACGCTTCATCGCCATATCGCGGTATATCCCTGCGGTCGCCATATAGTTTCTACGTCTTGCAAACAGGAAGCACTTTCCAATACTGGCGTATCAAATCGAACCGGAAACTCGGCACGTATCAGCCTTCGCGAGTGAAAATTAAATCCGAAATTCTCTCTCCAGCCAAGCTTTTGCTCCAAACAAACTACGAGCCAGGGCGAGTTCGCTTTTATAAATAATTTCGCGAATTACAATTGTGTTCGTTTTACGAGAGAGAACTGAGAGAAGGGGGCGCCGGCCATAATTTACCTTTCATAAATACGTTGCGGCGTTTTAACTTTAGCTGCTCTGGTTGCTGGAGTGGAGTCGTCCCACTCTCACTCTGTCCAACAGACCGAATGCCATCACCATCCTCACGTATTCGTTTGTTTTGCAATTTCAATGTCTCACTTTTGTACAAAGCTCCCCTCCCCTGCTCCCGCACTGTGGCAGCTTTCGCCTTCTACTCAGCCTCAGCCATGCCATGCTTCTACAGTCTACATACACATACTGAAAACCTATCTCACTCTGGCACATACGCGATAATGAACCCTCGGGGCTAACTCCAGCTCGCTACGTGTACTTTCGTAAAGTAAATTAATTTCGAGTCGACCCGACCTTATTGTTCGTTACGAGATTGTGGTATCCCAACGTATTTCCTCGAACTGTCGATTTCGTTCGAATCTTTGGCAGAGGGTGGAGGGGGGGGGGGAGAGAAGAAAAATCAGCGGAAAATGCCTCGGGTGTTTCGTCTTTTACCCGCTATGCAAAAATATAACCGAACCAGGCAACTGTCATAACCACACGTATGTTCTAATACCGATCGAATTTTACCCAGCTACCTATTTCGTCAACTTTTCAAATCGTCGTGTAGGTAATTTCCTGCTTTTATAACTCCTCAGCATCCTCGTCTTTGAAACAAATCTAGCGCTATTTTTCCTTTTCCTTTTTTTTTTTTTTTTTTTTTTTTTAAATCAGCATACACGAGTCGTAAATGATGCGCGAAAACATTCGTGCACACGAGTTGGAATCGTCGAGAAATGTCGCGTACCAAAAATACAAAAAAAAAAAACAAAAAAAAAAAAAAACAACAACACACGACACGAAATTTACCAAGAACACCTCTCTCAGTTATCACTTGGCAGGAGGGTACCACAACCATGTATGCGAAGAAGGGAAAACCCTAATTTCCGCAATATTAAAAAACAAGACTGCCATATATACGAGATGGGGTGGCTTTGTGAGAGAAAAATCCGCATAGAGAAACGCAACTTGGTATTTGAATTTGAATTTCAGCGATACGAACGAGCAAGAGGATTGGTGGGTATCTTCTCTTGCACGATTCGTATCATTTTTTTTTCGCTAAGGGAGGAAGTGTCGGCTTCGACGACGACAACTCTTCTACTATGGAATCTTTTCCGCTATTTATACGAGTGCGAATATTTTTCTACATTTCGCGTATGGTACGTATAATATGTATGTTTCATATACGTAGACGTTCTACCTATTTAAAAGTATGTACGTAATAAACAAGTGGATATGTTTTCTTCTACGTTTGGCACGACCCCTTCGAACCCTCTTCATTTGAAAAACAGCGCGAGCGAGTAAGAGCAATGACGCGAAACCACGCGACGTACATGTATAATCGAATAACAACAAACACGTGATTAGGTGGTGTTTCGAGTGGAAAATCGTACTGTTATGAAGTGTACGAATATGTCGAGAAAGTATACTTCAGCGAATGTACATGCGTCATTTTTTTTTTTTTTTGTCATATTCTATACGAATCGGTACATACAAAGTTGACATTTCTTTTTTGTCCCACCGAGTTAAATTCTTACTTGAAGGTTGGAACGAAATTCAATTTGCGAGCTTTCTTCATCATCTCTGAGGTGAGGTTGAGAGAAATTCGTAGGTTTTTTATGCATCGAATCGTACAAAAAAATTCCAAATCTGCAGAAAATTGAAGAAATAGGTGGTTCAAAAAATTGTTCAACGTAAAAATTCAAATTTCCGCCAAGTAATTATTGAATGTCTTCTCGAAATTATTACTCCAGAAGTCCCATAATCGTAGGATTGAATTATACGAAAAAATTGGCAAATCTGTTGAAAGTTGAAAAATTGATTGAAAAAATTGTTCGATTTGAAAATTAAAAGCTCCACTAAATTGATGAATTTTTCATCAAAGTTATTATACTCTAGAAGTCCTACATTTGTATTGGGGGGGGGGGGGGGGGTTAAATCACACAAGAAATTGCCAAATCTGCCGAAAATTGAAGAAACTGGTACAAAACAATTGTTCGAATCGAAAATTTTTGGAAGTCCTGCAGTCGTAGGGGTGAATTGTACAAAAAATTCCAAATCTACTAGGTATAATAGAAAAAAATTGATTCCAAAAAAATTTGAATTCATAAATTAAATTTTTCGCAAAATTATTGAATATTTTTTCAAAATTATTACTCCAGAGGTCCTACAGCAGTAGGGCAGACTTTTACAAAAAATTGAAAAATCGATCCAAAAAAAATTTCTCAACTTATAAATATTCAAATTTTCATAAGATTAATTTTTCCTTTCGAAAATTTATACTCAAGAAGCCCTGCAATTGTAGGGTTGAATTGTACGAAAAAATAGCCAAATCTACTGGATTTGAAAAAAATCGATTTAAATTTTTTTTTTCAACTCATGAATTCAAATTTTCACGAAATCAATGATTTTTTTCGGAATTATTACTCCAGAAGCCCTACAGTTGTACGGTACAATATTTCGAAAAATTGTCAAATCTGATTAAAAGTTGATAAAAACCATTCAAAAAATTGTTCAACTCGTAAATTCAAATTTTCACAAAATAGTTAATGAATTTTTCTCCAATTTATTAAGAACACTGTCTTGAAGTACTACATTTGTAAAGTTGAATCATATACAAAAAATTGACAATGTTAGAAATGAAAAAAATCTATTCAAAAAAATTGTTCAACTCACAAATTCAAATTTCCTCAAAATTAATCTACGGCTTCAGGATTGAATCATACGAAAAAATTTCCAAATTTGATGTAAATTGAAGATGATTTAAACAGAATTGTCGAATTTTTTCATGAGATTATTACTCAAGAGGTCCTACAGTTGTAGGGTTGAATTATACGAAAAAATTGACAAATCTGCTGAAAATTGAAGAAATTGGTTCAAAAAATTTTTTTCAACTCGTAAATTCAAATTTCGTCAAAATTAATGAATCTTTTCTAGAAATTTCTCCAGAAGTCCTACAGTTTCAGGCTTGAATCATACGAAAAAATTTCCAAATTTGCTGCAAATTGAACATCGGTTTAAAAAAAATGTTCGACTCGTAAAATTCAAATTTTTACAGAATTTATGAATTTCTTCTTGAGTTTATTACTCCAGAGGTCCTACAGTTGTAGGGTTGAATTATACGAAAAAATTGGCAAATCTACTGTAAATTAGAAAAAAAATAATTCAAAAAAATTGTTCGATTGGAAAATTTAAATTTCTACAAAATTGAATGACTTTTTCTAGAAATTATTACTTAGGAAAAAAAAAAAAAAAAAAAAAAAAAGCTCCAAAAAACCAGAAATTTCAATAATGTGTATACCTACCTAATGTGTATTTTTATGTAGGTACACCGATTATTCATTTTCGACTTTGGTGAATCCACTAAGTTTCAATTTTGATAAATCGATTACATTTTCGAATATTTAACGAATCGACTACACTACGTACGAAGAAAATTGTCGACAATATGTCGCGTATGCTTGGTTCACTCACTCAACGTATCTACCCAAAACTGTGAGTACTCGTAAAAGAGGGTTGGTCACGATGGCGCTGGATGGTGAACAGCAGAAGAAGCATAACAGGGACAATGATGACACGAAAGAATGCACGCTTCAACGAAGGGTAACAACGAAAAGAAATTGAATGTAAATGGGCTAAAAAAGGGTAATAAAAAAGGAAGTTGCGATGCATGTACGAGTAGTGTACAGTTCGCAATACGGAAAAACAGATATTTTGGAATTATTTACAAGTGTCCTACCCTCGCATAAGAACTTGGTCGTAGTAGGAGGAAGTGCAGAAAAAATTGAACATGCCACGAAAAAGAATAATAATGGTGGTAATGGGATCGTACAAAGAGGGCAGATATTCAACATGAAGATGCAATCCTTCAAACGACTGACTGCACGACCAGGGCATTCGATTGGCAGGAGGAAAGAAGAAAAAGATGTTGGTTTGTTTGAAATGTGTGTGTGAGTTCGTGTATGAAATTGTCAAGAAAGAATACGTTTTAAAGGTACAAAAGCTCGTATACAAAAGAAAAGATCAACACGTTGAACTGTTGAAGAAAAAATTGACCTGAATTCATTTTTTTCATAGACCAATCCCACGTAGCAAGTTTACCTACTTGTACTGGGGGTCATGACGAAGAGACGAAGCAGAGGTAGAACTGAAAATCTTCTAACATCCTATTATCATGAAAACGTATCGAAAATGATTTTCAAAGGTCTAGGTAGGGGGCTAATGAAAGAATGAAATTATTAATGAACGAGTTTATTGGTGCCTCGTGTTCGTACATCAAATATTCAAAAAGACGACGCGACACGACAGTGACAGCTTTTGTCGAACGATTTTCATAATTACGAGTTCTGTTATTTTTTATCATTTTTTTTTTTCTATTTTCGTTTTTAGTCTCGAGCTTTTTTCTAGTAACCGAACGAGCTAGAAAGAGACGTCGAATAAATATCTTACGTTTGGTAGGAGCCACGTAAAAGCTTTCGAAGTTCGTCTCGGGTCTTTTGAAAAGAGCTGCCCCCCTTGCTTCCAATCGTGTTCGTTTTAATTAGCGAAATAAAAGCGTAAGATGCGCCGTTGTTTTAATTCTTCTTCTCGTCGAGAGTTATATCGAGACTGTTCGATCAGATTTTGATAGAATATTGTGTGTAGGTATTAAAAATGTAAACGTGTTTGTTTTTTCCAACCCTTGACTTCTGCTTGGCATCTGACTATTTTATAAGAATGAATTTTTGTAAATTGGATTTTTTTCAATTATAATTCAATTTTTTCAGCGATTTAATGACGAGCAATTGTGGAAATTAAAAAAATTGACCGATTACTTGAAACTTTAAAAATAGTCGATATTGAAAAATCGAAATTTAAAAATCCATATATTTACAGAAATCTGGAAAAATTCTTCTAAGTATATCTAGGTACGTTATTATTTTATCGAAATCTGAAAAATAATCTATCACTCAAATACCAAAAAAATTGATCGATTTATCATCGAAATTGAAAAATTGATAGATAAATCGAAAAATTGATCGATATATTGAAATCGAAAAATTAATCGATTTTCCCACAGAAATTTGGAAAAATTCCTCGAATCATAAATGAAAAATTGACTGATTTATACCTATATCGACATCGAATAATTAATAAAATTTAATAATCAAATCATAAAAAAATTATCGATTTAACGAAACCAATATGGTCGTTATTCAAAATTAAAAACTGACTGATAACAATTAAAAAAGTAGAAAAATATTGTCAGACATTTTGAAACTTGGAAGACTTTTTAAACTCGGCGCTTCGCGCCTCGCCAGGCCCCTGGACCACCCCTGGTTGCCTCTATTTCCACACTACGTTTGAAAGTATGAAACATAGTATATGCTTTTACTCTGTGACAAAATGTCTTAAAGTCACAAATATTAATTTCAAAGGGAATTTTTAAAAAAAAATCAATTTTTTCAAAATGTCCAAAAGTCATAAAATTTATTTAAAAAAATTAAAAAGTCTAAAAGTCGTAAAATTTCTAAAAAAAAAATAATTAAAAAAATATAAATTTCGATGGAAATTTAAAAATTAAAAAATTCTAAAAAATAAAAAAATTGAAAAGTCCGAAAGTCGTAAAAATTTCTAAAATAATAGATATCAAAAAGTCATTAAAATAAAAAAAATTCCATGTTTCAAAATGTCTGACAAAATGTATGAAAGTCACCTTTCTAAAAAAATTTCCAAAGTTTCAAAATGTCTGACAAAATGTATGAAAGTCATCTTTCTAAAAAAATTTTCAAGTTTCAGAATGTCTGACAAAATGTCTAGAAAATGTCTAAAAACTATGAAATTTAAAAAAAATTAAAAAGTCTAAAGTCGTAAACTTTCTAAAATATCAAAAAGTCATTATAAATTTATAAAAAAAATTCCAAGTTTCAAAATTTCTGACAAAATGTCTGAAAGTCATATTTCTATTTATAAAAAAAATTCCAAGTTTCAAAATGTCTGAAAGTCATCTTTTTAAATAAAATTCCAAGTTTCAGAATGTCTGACAAAATGTCTAGAAAATGTCTAAAAGTCATAAAATTTTTAAAAAAGTTACAAGTTTCAAAATGTCTGACATAATGTCTCAAAAATTGAATTTATTAAAAATTTTCCAAGTTTTTTTATGTCATCCAAATCTAACCGAATTCAACCTAACCTAACCCAATGGTGTCGGATTTTGGGGTCGTTTTTTTTTCATTTTGGTCTCCGTAAAAGCATATACTATGCTAAAAAAAATTTAAAAATATTAAAAAAATTGATCGATCGATCGATTTATCGAAATCAAAAAATCACCTAGAGCGATTCCGTAACCGCACTCGAAAGTGACTCAAGGATTATTTTCGAATCAGCAAAGTAGACTAATTAAAAAACTAGAATCTCTATAGGTATGTGTATACGTAACGAACCGAGAACAGTGGCGCGTGTGACACGAAATAAATATTTGGAAAATACTGAGAGAGAGATAGAGACAAGCTCCATACGAAAACCAGTTTATCGATCGTTGGTTTGGGCCGCGAAGGGAGGCCGAGGAGAGTACTCTTTCGACTAAAAACGTCGGCGATTTAATTAAACTGGAATTAACAACGTTTGTACAGAGAAAGAGAGTTCAAAGGGCGCCGCGCTGAAGCCGGTGCGAACTGCGCGAAGCACACAGCGACGGGAGGGGGAAGGAAAACGTGATGTTTTTCTCTTCTTTTTTTTTTGCTATTCCTATATTTGTATTTCTCTCCATTTCAGACGCAGACTAGTATATGAATACACGTATTATATAGTACGTAATCTAGCAGGAATGTAATTAAAATTTAGGTCTTGGTAGGACTGGCCGTATAGAACCATAGGTATACTCTCGTTCGTGTTATACCACATGAGAGATTCAGGGAATGGGAAAGGCTTGGTAGATTAAGCTACGTACGTAATATCGTGTTATTTATTTGCTTTTCTAGACTCCAAATACACACATCTATGGAACGAACGCCGAAAAGATGCGGAAATCGTTATTTAATTGATGTTTGAGTTGCAGCATTTGCAGTTATCACTCATTTCACATTTTCCCAAAATTCAATTTTATTGGAAAAATTGTCAAAAAAAAAAATTTCTCATTATTTTGATCCATTCTGAAAGGTTCTGACGAAAAAAATTTAAATTTTTCAATTATTCCAATTTTTGAAAAAAAAATCATTTTTGCCAAATAATGGTGAATTTCAAATTTTCCCTAAATTCAATTTTACAGGAAAAATTGCCAAAAAAAAATTTATCATTCGGGTTTACTCTGAGAGGATATGATGGAAAAATTCTGAATTTTTCAATTATATTACAATTTTTGAAAAAAATCATTTTGCAATGGGCAATTTCACAGTTCCCCAAAATTCAATTTTATAGGAAAAATTGTTAATTTTTTTTCTCATCATTCGGTTTTACTCTGAAAGGTTATGATGAAAAATTTAAAATTTTTCAATTATTCCAGTTTTTGAAAAAAATCATTTTTGCCAAGTATAATGGTGAATTTCAAATTTTCCCTAAATTCAATTTTATTGGAAAAATTAACAAAAAAAAATTATTTTTTCATCATTTGTGTTCACTCTGAGAGGGTATGATGAAAAAATTCTGAATTTTTCAATTATATTACAATTTTTGAAAAAAAAATCATTTTGCAATGGGCAATTTCACGGTTTCCCAAAATTCAATTTTATAGGAAAAATTGTCAAATTTTTTTTCATCGTTCGGGTTCACTCTGAGAGGATATGATGAAAATTTTTTGAATTTTTCAATTATTCCAATTATTTTTTTAAAAAATCATTTTTGCCAAGTATACCTATAGTTAATGGTGAATTTCAAATTTTCCCTAAATTCAATTTTATTGAAAAAATTGACCAAAAAAAAATATTTTCTCATCATTAGGGTTCACTCTGAGAGGATATGATGAAAAAATTCTGAATTTTTCAATTATTCCAACTTTTGAAATAAAAAATCATTTTGCAATGGGCATATCAGGCGTTTTCTGAGGAAAATTTAAATTGAAACAACTTTTGTATGAAACGTTTTTTCATATTATAGTCGAAAAATCAAAAATTATCAACAAAACTCTTAAGTAAAAAAAACAACAAAAAAAAAACATAAATTTTTAATTTATTTTTAGTACTTTTAGGAAAACTATCATCTCTGGAGGAAAAATTTTCAAACAAAAATTATTCCCCATTAAATTTTCTTTCAAAATGCTTCTACTCATTTTTTTGTAATTTCTTACTGGAGGAAGTTATGTTCGCTTCAGTATATTTTTTTTTGTTTTTTATAAGAAAAAAAAAATTATGAAATTTTTTTTTGATACCTACTAAATAAAATATAACTTTCTCTAGTGAAGAATTACAAAAAAATGTATAGAATCATTTCGATAGGAGATTGAACGAGGAACAATTTTTATTTGAAAAATTTTTCTCTAACAACGATAATTTTCTATCAAGCATTGAAAAAAAATTCTTACACCCGTGTAACTTCTGCCTTGAGCAGTTTTACACATTTACATACATGAACTTTTTGAGCATCTCCTGGTTTAAGGTCGGGAAACGAATTCGGCTCACCCTGTGGATCGTGATAGGTGCGAAAATATACCTACGAAATAGAGAGTAAACCGACACTCATCCGTCTTACATTCGAACGTGCTGCGTTGGCTGGATTGGACGGCACCAGAGAGTATGAAACGTGCTAATGTTTTCATCTCACGTCAAATCGAAACACCCCTCCCCGTCTCACCATACGCACACTAAACAAATCAAACGAGTTTGGTAAATTAAATGAGAAATTCCTAGTGTTAAATTACGTACAAATGCGACGGCGACGATGACACGAAGCAGGCAGGTATATACGACAATATCGAAACGAGGTTGCTATTGCGACGCTGGAGAGGAGAGTGGTGGTATTGGTACGACGCCAAATGATTTTTTCCCCTATCTAAGCTTTCGTTTCGATAGATTTTTGTACCCCTGCGTCGTATATTTTGCCAGTGCGAACTGGGATTGGGAAGGTATCGCATATACGACGACGACGAGGACGACAAATCGATCGTGGTGTCGCGTTCCAGGCTATGAAAATCTTTCTATATATATACCAGCGAATACTTTATTAAGAAACGATCGAGAGAGAATAATTAATTCTTCGCAGTTAATCGAGAGAAGAGTTACGATATACGAGTAACGCCATTAATTTTAATTAAAATCTTGTCAAAAGTTTATACGATGAGGCGAACGATGCTCACGCTATAAAAGTATACCAAACATAGGCGTCGGGTGACGAAAGAGAGAAATATGCGTGATGGTGCATTTAGCGGCGGCGGCGACGCCGACGACGCGACGTCTACGAGATAGCAAGCCAAGTATACCTATTCTATAGCATATCGAATAAGTATGTATAGCCGAGTATAATATAAGTTTTTGACAAATACATCATCTGTTGGTTACCCAAGTTTGGTCCTGATACGAGCATTCGTCGAGTTGGTACATTTTGAAATTAAACTTTTGATTGAGGTAAGTTCCCCATATGGAGGAGCAGGGGGGAGTGAAGGGCATCTCAGACGTGAGCTGTGCCGGATTACGAACATATACCTAACTTAAGAAACTATATACCTAGTTGATGTTTCAGAAGTAGTAGATGAAAATACACGTACCAATTAAAAACATGACTTCTCTCAAGAGGTATCAATTTTCCATAACCTTTCAAAATAAATTTTAAATAATTGATTAATATTGCGAGGGAGGGGGGAATAATCAAAAATAATTAAAATCCAATGACAATGACAGGAAATTGAATAAAAAGAAGAAAAAAAAAACATGAAAATATAATTGGAAAGATTAAAAATTTGAAAAATTTGAAAAATTCACAAATGGAGATATAAAAAATAACTGGAAATTGAATTTAAAAAATTTTTGTATCTCAATTCAAAATTGGAAAAATTGGGAAAAAATTACAATGTAGAAAATGAAAATTGAAGAAGAAAATTACAAATGAAAAAAATGAGTGAAAATCCAATTGAAAAAAAAAGAATTTCATAATTGGTAAAAATTCAACATTTGAAAAATTGAAAAAAAAAAAATCAAAGTAAAACCAAATATCTATGTCTAAAAATTGAATTTAAAATTTAGAATTTTTAAAAACGGGTGAATAAATTCGAAATTTACAAAATTGGAAAAAATTTATAAATGAAAAAAGTGATCGTAAATTGAAAACAAAATATATACAAATGAAATGCGAAAAATGAAAATTTGAAGAAACCGATGAATAACTGAAAATTCAAGTTTTAAAAAATCCAATTTTTCAAAATAGATAAAAATTTTAAATTTACAAAACTGGAAAAAAAAATTAATTAGGTAAATGAAAGAAAATCTTGATTAAAAATGGAAAAAAAAGAGAAAAAATATCATAATTTGAAAAACTGAAAAATCACAAACGAAAAATGAAAATAGGAGAAGGTGAAACACCTACTGAATTGGTAAAAATTTAATTTAATAAAAAAATACACCAATGACAATCAATAAAAAATAGCAGATTTTTTTTCAAACCATAATAATTATGCACTCAAGTTTACTGGTAAAAATTCAAGATTTAAAAAATTGCAAAAAACCGAAAGTGAAAAAATCTGAAAATTGAAAAAAATGAAAAATTTTTAAATTAATGGAAGAATAATTTCAAAATTTACAAATTAAAAATTGACTGATAATTGGACTTTAAAATTAGTAAGAATTAAAAAATTGAAAAGTTTTGAAAAGTTATTTGTAAAAATGAAATTAAAAATTAAAAAATTGTAAAACAAAACAAATTACTACAAACGAAAATGATAAAATAAAAATGTTTGAAAATTGAAAATTAAGATGTAGGATCATCTTGATGACGAATTAAAAATTTGAAAAAATTATAAAATGAAGTTTAAAATTTGAAATTTACAAATTAAAAAAATTACTGAAAATTAAATTTTAAAATACCGACACGGTTGAAAATTGATAAAAATTAAAAATTTGAACGATTGGGGGAAATTACCAGCGATAAATGAAAATTGAAAAAAGAAACATTTTCAATGCTGGAAAAAATTCAAAATTTAAAAATTTGAAAATAATTTACAAATGGATGAAAACTGAAGAAAAAAGAAATTAAACGTTGTTTTTTTTTTTTTTTTTTTTTTTTTTTTTTTCATTTGTAACCTTTATAAAAATTTTCAAGTTTTGGATTTTCACCAATTTTGATTCCTATTCTCTAACCAATTTTCAGTTATTTTTTCATTTTGGGATTTTTTTCAATTCTTTCATTAGGTACCTGCCTAATTATTTTTTTCCATTTTTTCCCCAATTTTTCCAATCTTGGATTTTTGCCAATAATTTGAAGGGAAAAAAACAGCCATTTTTTATAACTTCTAAAATTTTAAACGGAACTAAAAAATGTAGAAAATAAAAAATTTGAAAAAATTACAACAGAAAAATGAAAAGTGAAGGAAAAAAATTATGAAAATATTGTAAAAATCTTACAAACGAAAAAATGACTGAAAACTAAAATAAAAGTACCTATTTAAAATAGAAATCAATCTTAAAATTAAAAAAAAAAAAATGAAAAATGGCTTAAAATTGAAAAAGGATACAATTGGAACAGAATAAAAAACTTTAAAAATCATTATTGCTTGAAAAAAAAATCAAACTTGAAAAAAGTGATAATTTTGAAGAAAGGCCACTTCTCTTGGAAATAACACCTCCCCTCACGTGCTGTAAAACCCAGCCCGGCTACTCTACAAAAATTGAATCCTCACCAACGAAAAAAAATCATAATAATCCGACCCCTCGGTAGATAGGAAAGCTGCAGAAATACAGACAATAAAGAGATTTCTGCACGAATGAATAGTTCACCTCATGCTGGTCTCGCTAAGTAATAAAGCAGGAAACCGCAACGCGTTATAAGCAGCTACGTAGACACGCCGCTTTCGTAGCTGAAAAAGATTCCCGATAAGACGTAATTTTTTCTCGCAATCCAAAATATAAAGAAAGGTCGAAAAAAAGAGAAGAAGAAGAAGAAGAAGCTGGGCAAAAAGTTTAAGAAAGAACGTAAGAAACGCGAATAAAAAAAAGGGACTCCGAGTCCTCGAAAGTGTTTAGATCGGTCTGAGTATAAAAGGGCAGCCGGTGCGCTGCGAGAAGAGGGCGCGAAATAAGGGAAACAAGAGGCGCGGTTCGTCTTGGCAAAAGTGAGACTTTCTTTCAAGTAACATAACGTGTGGCAATGGCAATGGCTATGGCTGGCATGGTGGCGGATGGCGCTAGAGGAAAAAAGGCAAGGTGCGGTGGTGAAAAAATAAACAAAATACTCGAAAAGTGCCAACGCCAGCCAGTCGACCATGTATAAGTAACTAACGTAAGCGACGAGTGAGGGCGAAAAAAAGCATAGTTGCGAATTGAGATTTTAATTTTCGTCGAGTCATTGCACGTCAGGCCAGGGCGACGCGACGTGTTTTGTAAATATGCCCGTGAAGATTTTCACCGGTGGCGGTGTGCTCTATAGATACCTACCAAGAAGAAAAGCAGAGCGACGAGTCGAAAGAAAGAAGAAAAGAACTCGAGTACCGGGTTGGTTGGCTTTTTTCTACTACTCGTATCGTACTTCGTCTTCGCGTTGTCGTCCTTGCCCTCATTGCTCATCTTCATCGTGTTTCGGCGAGGCGGCAAGTTTCAATTTAGCGGCGCCCGCGATGTCACCGTTTACGCTACTTATCCATTGTACGTGACCTCTTCCTAGTTCCATTCTAAGTGGCTACTGTAAAATTTAAACGTCGCTCTAGCACAAGCGCAGCAGCGTAAACTTGCGACAAAAAGCATCATTTTTTTCATTTTCTTATTATTTTTCTTCTTTTTTTTTTTTAGATCGATCGTCGTCTTGAATTCGTTGATTTTTTATTCAGTGAAGTCTGGTCTGTAATTTAACGAGAGGATTTTGCAAAATTGTAATTTGTCGACGATTTCTTTCGAGTTGACTGGAATACTTCGAGGAAAAACTATGAGAGGGTTTAATAAAATCAGAGAGAAAGTACGAATTTTGCAAAACCCTCTCGTCAGGCTACAGACCAGCCTCTTTTGAATAAAAAAGATTCCAAGAAAAAGTTTTGTGGGTTGCATAGTTTTCCTAGAAACGGGGCATGAAGTAAAAATCGTTTTTTTCTCCAATTCTGACATTGAAATTTGTAATTTTCCAAAAAATCTACCAACATTTTCTACAAAATGACACAATCAAAATGCAAAATGAAAATAATTTTCCTTTTTTGAGAACTCTATGCATTTTATTTTTCAAAAATCAAAAAAAATTTTTTTTTTGTAAAAAAAAAACAATTTGAAATTAGTTTCCAATTTTTCTTCAAAACTTCATTGGTGAAAAATCAAAATGACGTCATGCAAAGGTCTTAGAAAATTCCGCTTATCAACGCTATGCATTCAACAAAAAATGTTCCATAGGTAGTCCCCCCACCCCCTTAAAAGAAATAGGTATATGTTTTTTTAAACAAAAAATATCCTAATATTTTTGGATTTTTAGAAAGAGAAAAAGTCGTATTTTTGAGGAAAATCGTAATTTTTTGTTGCATTTCTTTTAATCTCATTCATTTTCTTGAGGTAGCTAAAAAAATTGATTTTTTCAAATAAAAAAATGTCTCAAATTATTTAGAAAATCCTGAATTTTTTGAAGTTAATGTAGATTTTTTCCCACTGTTCTTCAAAAGTGAAAAAATCACTCATTTATTTTTTTTCATTCTTTTAATTCTTGAAAAAATCTCTACAGTAAAAATTTATTGAAGTAAAAAAACAAACAAAAAACGATTTCTTTCTAAGATAAAAATTCTCAATTTTGATTGGAGAAAGGGGGTAGAAAATTTCAATTTTGGAGGAAGAACTTGAATATTTTGAAATATTCAATTTTTTAAAGAATTTTCTCACTTTTTTGGGAGTGAAAAAATGGATGTTTATTGGATTTTCATTTTTGACCTTTTTTTCATCACTTTTACTCCAAAATCACTACTTTTTCACTACCTATACCTTGTAGACATAACGAATTAGCAAGACTCTGAATAATTCAATAACCAGAGCCACTTACACACAGGCACTGAGTCATCTATAGGTTGCATTAAAAGTTCACAAAATCCATTCGCTTAATATCACCATAGTCGATCGGTGGCCATTGTACCAGCTTGGGGTTCCTCGGATGTAACCCATACTTACGAGTAAGCGGGAAAAAAGACGAAGAAATGTAGAAACCGCCATCTCTAGCTCGGGAGCACGTAGAATGCGAATATAAGCGACTTGGCTTTTAAGCTCGCGTCAGCGTTATAGTATACATTAAGAGGACGCTGGGCGGTCTTCGCCCTTCGGTTCGCAGTCTGTTCGTATACTTCGTACCACGACTACGCGAGCAGTATAAACAAACCCCTAAGATTAATTCTTACTATCGTCGCCCAATTTCTCTGCCACGCCATAGTCGATCGAATTTTCCTATTAACCCCTTCGCTCCCATCATATGCGTTTACGTAAGTACGACTGCTGCGACTGCTACATCGACTCGAGAACCCGAGAGAAGCAAGAAAAAGTCGCAATCGTAGGGTAAGTTGTGGTACAAGAGAGATAGAGATAGAGATAGAGAGAGAGAGAGAGAGTGAGCGAGCTGGGCACAGAGTGAGGCAGAGAGGACGCAGAGAATTTCTTGCCAGAGTTGTCGTTTCGTAATATATCTTGACATCTGTTTCCAATGTGTGTTTGGTGGATAGTTTAGCACAAAATTTAATGTTCCGGAGACATTTTCTCTCGTTTTTAATATCGTTCTTGCTTTCTTCGTATATACCATCGGTACGTATATAAGTACGATCCGTACATGTTTTTCCTTTCTCATCGCTACCTACGTCACCGCACACCTCTTCTCTATCGGTGCTGTTTTCCTCATACATACGAGTAGTGAATAGGGTGGAATGATTTTGACTTTTTTTCGAAAATCGAAACAGCCTACGGCACAAAAGTTGTGTTTTGGTGTCAAAATGACGTGGTAAAAATGTGAGCCCCCTAGGTCAATATTAACCCATGCTTCAGGGGGTCCAAAGTTTTCAAATTTGAATAAAATTTCTCATATAATAAATTTTTTTTTTTTTAAATTAACAATTTTTCAGAGATCTAGTCGATGGTAGGGGTCCTCTTGGTGACCCAGACCCCGGTCATCCATAAAAAAATTGCATAAAAGTATAAACAGGGGTTTCCAAAATATCCACATTTTTGCATAATTACACCAAAATCAAGAAATGCGCGAATATTTTTATTTTTCGAGATATGTTGCATATTTTGAGGTTTACATATTTGAAAATATCTTCAAAATGAAAGGGAAGTCCCATCCTCACCTCCCCTCCATAGAACATGAGACATTTTGCCATGAAAACTTTGTTTTTCCAAAACTGACCCCACTTTGAGGATCCCTAACGCCCTGCACCTTTGAGGAAGGAGTCTAATATTCTGATGGGATGTTTTCAACACAAAATGAACCGCTCTCATGCATATAGTAATTAGAGTGATAATTTTTTCACTTTGCCCTAATACAAAGTAGGTAAAATGAGTAATTTTATTAAAAAACACAGGACAAAGTTTTCATAGCAAAATGTCCCATTTTCTATGGAGGGGTGGTGGTGATGGGACTTCCCTTTCATTTTGAAGATATTTTCAAATATGTAAACCTCAAAATATGCAACATATCTCAAAAAATAAAAATATTCGCGCATTTCTTGATTTTGGTGTAATTATGCAAAAATGTGGATATTTTGGAAACCCCTGTTTATACTTTTATGCAATTTTTTGATGGATGGCCGGGTTCTGGGTCACCAAGAGGACCCCTACCATCGACTAGACCTCTGAAAAATTATAATTAAAAAAAAATTTTTTTTAATATATGAGAAATTTTACTGAAATTTGAAAACTTTGGACCCCCTGAAGCATGGGTTAATATTGACCGAGGGGGCTCAAATTTTTACCACGTCATTTTGACACCAAAACACAACTTTTGTGCCGTAGGCTGTTTCGATTTTCGAAAAAAAGTCAAAATCATTCCACCCTAGTAGTGAATGCTTTCACACAGATCGAGCTTGGCTCAACATTTTGAAAGAAAAAATCATTAATATCATTTTGATGGTAACGCTGACGGCCAGGCTGTAAACAAAACTCGCCGATCGTGTTCACCTTTCGGCCAAATAACGTTTCCCAAGTGGCATCGCTGTCTCTGGCGTTGTTTCAGTTTCGCTCTCTATGTAATTATCCAATCATTAACTATTATATTATATACGTATGAAAACGCTCACCTCCCATTCGTATTTGGTTTCAAATTCGTACGTACGTATATAAAGTTGTCAGAATAATATAAAAACGTCGGCGTACCTACGTAGTCTTTTTTTTTCCATTTCAACTCTCATTAGCTAGCTATAGGTATGTCAAAAATATACACACGAGTACCTCTACCTACGTGCACGAGCTCCGCTCGCTTGTATACAGTAAAATCACCTTCGCTGACTACGAATTATATAATAATTTCGTGGCTTTTCCAGCTCGCAGTATGTTTATGTTTTGTTAGCAGCAGACGTGAGGTAACTAGCATTCGCACTGATTTAAATTAATGGTTAAATACTCTATCTCGCGTAATGCGTATACTTTCTTTTCACTCTCTCGCTAAATTAAAGAGGGGAAAAAAAGTCGAAAAAACCAGCTCGTTCGTATTTTTGTTTCACAGATGATCGTTATCTACATGAGAGATGAGACGAATATATAGCTCAGCTCAACTCAGCTCAGCTCGGACCAAAACAAAACAATGCTCTTCATTCATTCAAAACTCGACGCGATTATAAGTACATTTCCGCTTCTATCGATGCAAGTTTTTATTTATTTTTATACTTTCAAATGTACGATTGTATCACTCGCAAACATCGTCGTCGTATGACGAGTTCTACATGTACTTAAAATAATTATCGAGTTGCGGCGGTATAGAATGGGGGCCATCCAGCCAGGCGAGCGAGCAGCGATAAGAAAAAAACAGCGTGTATTTAATTACGTTAAAAAGGTTACGACTTCTGGTGCGAGCTCAAAAAGACGACAACGATGTCGTCTGCAGAAAGCTTTAGTTTTCTTGGCAAAGACGGGCAAAAAAAAAGTGAAATTACCGAGTCCATCTACCATCTAGGATGGGAAAAAAATACCCAGCTATAGTTTCGTACACAAGCACACGTTCCAGCAACTCGAAACTTTAACGTCACTGTTAATGAGTAAAGACCGTAAATCCGTCTGATTTATGGTCTCAACTTTATACCCGAGTAATACCACACACTCTGGAAGGCGCCAAACAAAAAAATGTAATACAAAAAAAACACCAGGCTGAAGTAACCAAGCATTGTTTTTTCGTCGATATGTGTTCGAAGATGAAATATTCTTAAGGCAACGTTTGAGCCAAATTTCCCTTCGTGAAACTAAAAGACAAGAGAACAAACGAAATATTTTGTCTGAAAGCAATTTCTTCCAAAACATTACAAACATTTTTCATTTCAACCAAAATGAAAATTTTTATAAGTTTTTAATTTCGCAAAAATTGAAAAAAATTTAAACGTTGAAAAGCGTTTTTTTCAAAATTTTATCAAACATTGTGTTTTGAAAAAAATTATGTGAGAGGTTCAATTCAATTTTTCAAAACATATTGAAAATTCAACTTCGTTAAAAAAATTTCCAATTCAATTTTACTTTTAAAAAATTAAATTTCTATAAAAATAAAAAATTTCAATTTTTTTTAACAATAATTTAATTTCCAATTTTACTTTGAACAAAATCTTTTAGCTCAATTTTTCATTGAAAATTTTCAAATTCTACCTACTTTAATGATTTTTTTTTAAATTTCATTTTTATTTTTTAAATTCTTAAAATTTATTCTCATTTCAACTAAAATTTTTCAATTTTACTTTTCAATCATTTGTTTTCAATTTTGTTTCCAATTAAAAAAAAGTTTAATTCAATTTACAATTTTTTTTTCTTTAATTTTGCATATCCAAAAGTTTTTAAAGAATCTACACAATGTCCAAAAAATATTCAAAAATTTTAAGATTAACAAAATGTGCAGAAAAGTGTGAAAATGTGAGAAAAAAAATACGTAAATATTTCAAAATTAACTACCTACCTATTCATGCAAAAAAAAAAAAAAAAGGTGAGAACAGTACTAAAATTATGAACCTAACAAAATGTGCAAAAAATTTCTAAACATTTCAAAGTCAAAAAAATGTGCCAAAAAAAAAGTTTTAAAATCAATATTGTGTAAAAAGTGCCAAAATGTTTTCAAATTAACAAAATGGGAAAACAAGTGCCAAAATGGGATGAACTTTTTTTGAATGTGCACAAAGGGTCAAACTAAATTCCGAAATAAATTTTTAAAATCAACGATTCGTGCAAAATGTTTTGAAATTGACAAAATCTGCAAAAAGTGCAAAAATATTTTGAAACTAATAAAATGGGCAAGAAATTCCCAAACACACTTTTAAAGTCAACAAAACGTGCAAAAAGTGCAAACAATTTTTTAAAAGTAATAAAACAAACAAAATATTCCTAAAAATTTCAAAGTTATCAATGTGCCGAAAAAAAGTCAAAATGTTTTGAAATTTAAATAATGTGAAAGAAATGTTTTGAATCTAACAAAATGTGCAAGAAATTCTCAAAAACACTTTAAAGTCAACAAAATGTGCAGAAAGTGCCAACAATTTTTTCAAGTAATAAAATAAAACGGGAAAAAAATTCTTGAAAATTTCAAAGTTATCAATGTGCCAAAAAAAAAGTCAAGATGTTTTGAAATTCAAATAATGTCAAAGAAATGTTTTAAAACCAACAAAATGTGCCAAAATGTTTTGAATCTAACAAATTGTGCAAGAAATTCCCAAACACTATTTAAAGTCAACAAAATTTGCAAAAAACGCCAAATTTTTTTTTGAAAATAATAGAACAAACAAAAAATCCCTAAACATTTGATGTTAACAATGTGCAAAAAAAAAGTCAAAATGTTTTGAAATTTAAATAATGTGAAAGAAATGATTTAAAACCAACAAAATGTGCAAAAAGTGCAAACAACTTTTTGAAAGTAACAAAATGAACAAAAAATTTCTAAATATTATTTCAAAGTTAACAATCAATGTGCCAAAAAAAATCAAAATGTTTCGAAATATGTATAATGTGAAAGAAATGATTTAAACCCTAAAAAATGTGCCCAAATGTTTCAAAACTAACATTATGTAGGTATTTACTGACCTACCTACTTCCTTAAGAGAAAATTTTTTTAAAATAAAATTTCAATAATTATTAAAGAAATGTAATCTCATTTTTATTTGAATTTTTTCATTTTCATCAATTTTTTATTCATGTTTTTTCATGTCGAATGATTTTTTTTCAAATTTTATTTTTAATAGGCATACAAAATTTTCAACTTTCATTTTGAACATTCTTTTTTTCAATTTCATTTCATACAAAGTTGTTTCAGTTTTATTCCCATTGAATTCAATTTTATAATTCATGAAACTTTTTGATAAAATTTTTCAAATTTTACTTTTAACCAAAAAAAGTTTTTAATTTGGTTGTTGATAAAAAAAAAAAAAAAAAAACTGCTAATATCCTTCCTATAGAAAAATTTTTAAATTTAATTTCTAAAAAAAAAAAAAAACACTCAAATATTTTTAAAAAATTTTATTTGTGATGGAATATTTTCAATTATCATAAAAATGTCTTAAATTTCATTTTTAACCGAATTTTACAAATATTTATTACCTAATGAACTAAACAATTAGAAATGACAGTTTTTTTTTTCAAAATCTGTTTTAAATTTTTTTTTCTTTGATTTGTTTGAAAAATGAATTTTCTTATGAAATAATTTTTAGAAACAACACCCAAATGTTGTGTAATCGCTAATTTTTAAAATTTTAAAGAATGTTGGTTTATATTTTTCAACCACCCAGATGTTTTGAAAATCAATATTCATAGATTCTTTATTTCATTCTCAAGAAATGAATTTTTTACGAACATAATTTTCTCAAAACCCCCTTCTTAAAACAAAACTTTTTCAGTCAAAAAGAGCGTTTTTTTCTTTAGCCCAAAAAAAACGGGATATCCAGCTAAAAATCTATAGAAATTAATAAAAACGCCATCGCATAATTCAAAGGCCATAGTACTGTTTCACTTTTCCTCCGTCGCGTCGTGGCGCGTTCAAAGCGAAATTCAATTTTTATACAGCAGCAGCTCCTTTCTTCGGAACGAATGAACGAGCGAAACCATCGACGCAACGTAACGTAACGTAAGGCAAACGCAATATGTAACGGCACAGGCGACAAATTAAAATTTAACTTCTTTATTTTAATCTTCGTCTTTGGCCTTTTCCTTTTTCTCGTTTTTCCTCGCCGAAAAATATACTCGAAAACCTTGGTCAATCGTATCCCCTCGAGGAGTAGGTAGGATGAAAAATAGCCTTTTTCTTCCTTCGCTGACGTCAAAGCGAAGTATGAAAAAGAAGGAAATGTCCATTGTGTATGAAACAAGCGACATGTGGTGGCTCTTGTGACGTGACCGCACGTAGAGAGCCAGAGCCGAGCCGCATCAAAATTACGAAAGTTACTGGTTCCTGGCGAAGTGAGGCGGCGGATTCTGCGACAGGAGGAGACGTGCGAGTAGATAACGTTCGGCTTTTATCACGTATCCTATATACGTGAAACTGACGATGACGATGACGCGAAAGGGTAAAAAAAAAAGAAACCTAATCGCGGAAGCGTATTATTCCATCATACCCCGTCCGCCCCAGAGTGTACTCGACTATACAGACCATGAAGAGCGAGAAGAGTGTTTTCTTGCCATGTACGAGTACAACAGCTTTGGAGAGAAAGCAGCGCGGAGCGACCGGGGGTAAGGGGGGTAGATGACAGAAGCGTTGTCAAAACAAGCTTTATCGCCCAAACTTTTTGAAACTTTCATTCGAGCGAAAGTTTCACTTCTTTTCAAAATACACGTAAGAAAGACGAGCACACAGAAGTGGTATTAGTTTGTCTATTAGCCAAAGCGCGTTATAGCGGTGGCGTGCCCCCACCCACACCCACACTCTTCGTTTTCCTCGCTTTTCGCGCCTTGCTTCTTGCCATGTTACCTGATTGCGAAAACACAAAAATACCTTTTATCTAGACTCCGCCGCACAGCAGGTTGGGCGGCGGGCCCTGCCAAACTACCCGACTAAGTATTTTCTCTCTTTTCGAGAAAACTTTCTAATCTTTTTCAACATCCTAAATCCTTCTTTCGCGATGTTTTTTTTTCTCTTCACCCTCACTCACCTTGTTTTTTTTTTTTTTTTCGTTTCCGGCGTGCAGCAACGCCCCTCCCCCCCCCCCGGGCGCATTCTTCGTATGGCAAACTCCTTTCAGCGATTATATGCTCACGGTAGACGAACCATTTACCTACAGTGTACATTTAGGTAGGTAGAGGTACGTGTACGTATATGTGTACCACTACCCTTTTCTTCTCCATTTCCCAAAATACCAGTAACCCCTTTTCGGCATTACATCGCATGAAAACTTCACTCGAGTCGAGTGTTTGTTAAACACGATACGCGGTGCTTTTAAAACTGATGCGCGTATGTCGCCGCATTAATTCTTCTCAGATTTATTACACCTACGATTTTCATTTCTATTCGAGTGGTAGTCTCTTATCGGAAGAATAAAATATAATATTCTCTCGCGAAAGTATTATTAGTGGGAGAATGAAATAAAGCGGGCTCGAGTACATTTTTTGAGGGCAAAAAATTCTAAATTTCAAAGACCACCCATAGGTATAATGATTTTAATTTTAAGAAAAAAATTAAAATTTCAATTTCAGGTAAAATGTTTCAAGATTTTTTTTTTTTAAATGATACGCCAGCAAAAAATTCTTTCAGACAAAATTTGAAAAAAAAAATCAAAAATGGTTTTTTGTGTGAACTCTTGGAAAAAAATTAAAAAAATTGTTTATTAGGCAAACTTTTGAAATGCATTATTTATTTCTATGACAAATGGGTCAAAAATAACAGAAAATTATAATTTTTCCAAATCAGCCGGGGTAGGATTTTGCATTGAATTTTTTCGATGCCTTTGTCATTGATTAAATGCAATTTCTCATTTTTTGTAAATTACTGAAAATGAGAATTTTTTAAAATTCAGCCAGGGTAGGATTTTGAATTGAATTTTTTCGGAGCCTAAAGTTACTGAAAATTAAAATTTCTACAATTTCAGCCAGGATAGGATTTAGGATTGAATTTTTTCGGAGCTTTTTTCACTGATTAGGGTAAACGTACCAGTTCGTGACAGTGCTAAGAAAATTTCAACTTCAAATCAATCTTAAGCGGTTTTAAAGCATTGATTTGTGGTGATGTTTATATTCAATGGATGAGGAATTTTATAAAGCATCCAAAATACAAAAAATATCAAAAATAACTAACGTCTAATAATTTTGGCGTTAATTTTTTTCAAAAATCTCCAAAGTTCTAGTTTGTGACACCTTAGGTCTCAGTTTGTGTCGTATGATGTACCAGTTTGTGACAGTACAAAAATCGAGTAATAAATTGCTGATTAAAGTGAAAAGTAAATCTAATTAGATATTAAGACTTTGTTTGCTCTTCTTCATAATAGATATTCTTTTTTACTAATTTTTAGTTCGAAATGCATTTTTTCTAATTTTGCATCAAAAATCAATTCTTGTATAATTTCCTCATTTTGGCTCCAATAGTACATTTTTTAAAATTTGTGTTTTTGATCATTTTTGTTGCAATTTATTGACTAAAAGGTTCCTAAGCACAATAAATTCAATAAAACATACCTAATACACCTTGATATGAACAGGAAATGCTTCAATGGGCTGATTTTTGACATGTCACAAACCGGAACTCAGAATGCAACAGTTTGTGACACCCATGTCACAAATTGGTACACCAGTCTATTTTTGAAAACTTGGTGTACCAGTTCTGTCAATTGTGAATAAAAATTAAGCATTTAATAATTTTTGGTCAACTTGATTAAAAAACAAATCACTTAGGACCCACAAATGTAAAAAAACATAACCTAACTTCATCACTTTAGTTTAAAGCTGAATATAATCGATCAATCAATGTCATCTCATTTTCACATTCTTGGAAAAAACCGCACATGTACAGAAAATTCACAGATACAAATCTTTGAGAAGGCATTCGTAACATATTAATGCCTTGTGATCGAAAGGTTTTGGTTTCATTGATTTCCATATGGACGAGAGTTTCACAGAAAAATATTACTACGTTGTAATTTACCATAACTTCCTTAGTAATTACATTTTTTAGTGTAAACTGCCACAAACCGGGGGTACTGTCACGAACTGGTACGTTTACCCTAAATGCAATTTCTCATTTTTTGAAATTTACTGAAATAAAAATTTTCTCAAATTCAGCTAGAGGAGGATTTTGCATGGGGTCTTAGGGTAGCTTTTTTCATTGATTAAGTATGTAATTTCGCATTTTTTGAAATTTACTGAAAATGAAAATTATCTCAATATTAGTAAGGGTAGGATTTTGCATTGAACCAAAATGGTAACTTTTTTCATTAACTAAATTCAAATTTTCATTTTTTGAAATCTACTGAAAATAAAAATTTTCTCAAATTCAGTTAGGATAGGATTTTGCATTGGACCAAATAGTAGCCTTTGCCATTGATTAAATTCAAATTGTCATTTATTTTTTTTAGATTTACTGAAAATAAAAATTTTCTCAAATTCAGCCAGAAGAGGATTGTGCATTGGATCTCAGGGTAGCTTTTCATTGATTAAATGCAATTTTGCAAAAACTCCAATTTTTAAAATTTTCTGAAAATATTTTTTTTTTTAAATTCAGCCAGAGGAGGATTTTGCATTGGATCTCAGGGACAGCTGTTTTCATTGATTAAATGCAATTTTGCAAAAACCCACATTTTTTGAAATTTTCTGAAAATAAAAATTTTCTCAAATTCAGCCAGAGGAGGATTTTGCATGGGATCTCAAGGACAGCTGTTTTCATTGATTAAATGCAATTTTGCAAAAACCCACATTTTTTGAAATTTTCTCAATATCAGTATGGGTAGGATTTTGCATTGAACCAAATTATAGCCTTTGTCATTGATTAAATTCAAATTGTCATTTTTTTAAAATTAACAAAAATAAAAATTCTCTCAAATTCAGCTAGAGGAGGATTTTGCATGGGGTCTTAGGGTAGCTTTTTTCATTGATTAAGTATGTAATTTCGCATTTTTTGAAATTTACTGAAAATGAAAATTATCTCAATATTAGTAAGGGTAGGATTTTGCATTGAACCAAAATGGTAACTTTTTTCATTAACTAAATTCAAATTTTCATTTTTTGAAATCTACTGAAAATAAAAATTTTCTCAAATTCAGTTAGGATAGGATTTTGCATTGGACCAAATAGTAGCCTTTGCCATTGATTAAATTCAAATTGTCATTTATTTTTTTTAGATTTACTGAAAATAAAAATTTTCTCAAATTCAGCCAGAAGAGGATTGTGCATTGGATCTCAGGGTAGCTTTTCATTAATTAAATGCAATTTTGCAAAAACTCCAATTTTTAAAATTTTCTGAAAATATTTTTTTTTTTAAATTCAGCCAGAGGAGGATTTTGCATTGGATCTCAGGGACAGCTGTTTTCATTGATTAAATGCAATTTTGCAAAAACCCACATTTTTTGAAATTTTCTGAAAATAAAAATTTTCTCAAATTCAGCCAGAGGAGGATTTTGCATGGGATCTCAAGGACAGCTGTTTTCATTGATTAAATGCAATTTTGCAAAAACCCACATTTTTTGAAATTTTCTCAATATCAGTATGGGTAGGATTTTGCATTGAACCAAATTATAGCCTTTGTCATTGATTAAATTCAAATTGTCATTTTTTTAAAATTAACAAAAATAAAAATTCTCCCAAATTCAGCCAGAGGAGGGTTTTGCATTGGATCTTAGGGTAGCTTTTTTCATTGATTGAATTCAATTTCTCATTTTTTGAAAATTACTCAAAATTAAAATTTTTACAAATTCAGTCAAGGTAGGATTTTGCATTGAATTTTTTCGGAGCCTTCGTCATTGATTAAATGTAATTTCTTATGTTAAAAAAATTCTCAGAAAAGAGATGGTTTTTTTGAAAAACACTTTTTGATATCTACAATAAGTACTTTTTTGGAAAATCAATCGCACAAAAGTGAACAATTTTCGAAAAATTCATTTTAAAAAAATCTCAAAAAATGTCACTAAAAATAGTTTAAAAATATTTTTGATTTTTCTGGAGAAATCCTCTGTTTTTTGGGTGTCTATAAAAAACTTTCTATAGGAAGGAAATTGACGATTTTTTTTTCAATTGCTAAAACTTGATACATCTTCTTGTCCACTAAATTATGGTGATAGATATTTTACCTGAACAACAGAATTCATTTGCACTTTTTTTTCTCTCAACAATAGGAAACAAATTTCATCTTTCACTTACCTAGAAACAGAAACAAAAAGCAAAAATTAGATTAATAATACGCCACCAATTCGCATTTTACAAATAGTTCAATTAGTAGATTTTAGAAGCTGCGAACAAATTCCTAAAATTAACTCCAGTCTCCATCCGAGAGATCATCGATTCATTTACCCTATGCAATCTACTCGACCGCGAAATCGCAATTTTGGGAGAAGGGAGGGCGATTATCTAAACAATGTTTCAAGTAATCTGCATACTTTAACCCCAATCTGGCAAAAAGCACTCTTTATTCAGCTGCGAAAGAAGAAAAAAAGGAAGAGAGGCAACGAGAAAAGGGGGTAACCGAACACAGAAGTCTTAAACGACTGAGCGTTTTTTCGACATGATTTCAATTTGCAAAATTAATTCCGATCCATTTAGACGCGTTTGCTTTCGTATCGTCGCACCGCATCGAGCATGCTTTTTCATAAATTTCGACGACAAGGCAGCGACTACAGCGACATGCCTACTTGTCTCTTAAAAGTCTCGTCATCTTACGTCTTCGTCAGCCTAATTCGGCTCAGGCTCCATCCGAACACTAACGCGTAATAAAATTCCTTAATCTCGTTCTTAATTAACATTCGATAAGAAGACGTTAAACCCTTTTCAGCTCAAAGCTCAACCGCGTTTTTTTTGTCTAGAGTCCCCCGAGATCCTTGCTATGGCATGGCACAGACGTTTCGAGCAGAAGTTGACCACATACGTACGTATCTCGTAGTATAACCCCCCCCCCCCCCCACCTCGTCACCAAATAACCATCTTCTCTCTATTATTATTAATTTTCGCTATTCTGGACATCGTCGTCGTCGTCGTCGTCGTCGTCAGAAATGAGTAGTACACCCAGACCACCCTATATTATCGTAGTAAAAAACATACCCTTTCTTCGCTCGTCTGCGTATAATACTCGAACAGCCTTCTCGTCTCACACTTGCGCCTTCCTAGAGCATCGACGACGACGCGACGACCGACGTCGTCTTTTCTAAATACTCGTTGTATTAAGATTAAAATTCCTAAACTGCGCGAGGTTTTTTGTTACACCGCGCTCGAGCTGCGTGCCATTAATTTGCATAATTCCGTATTAAACGATAATCTAGCTGAAATACGACACGAGACTGAGAGAGTTGCTAACCGAATCAAAATCTCTTTGTCAGACCTGTTTTTGACAAGACTTACGTTAGCTACGTATTTGTACGTATACATATTACATTATACGCCTCGTACCACCGCCCTCCTGCTCCTTCACCTGGCTGGTATTTCTGCTTCTGCGGTGGCAGTATACAGTGAGTTCCTTCCTGTCACATACCGAATTGTACCCCTTTTTGAAATATGTAACGTAAGTAACAAAATTCCCTTTACCAAAATTCTCCAACAGCAACAGCAACAGCAACAGCAACAACAACAACACCACCAACGCAACGTCGTTTCTATATAGCAAGATAAAGATACACGAGCCTGATTCCGCATCCACGTCTGCCCCATTTACTCTCAACTTCCGCCCATCGCGATTACCTCAACTCACCTGAGAAGACGCCCATCTAAAATATGCCCTGCTTTCGTTTCGCAATCCACCACCGGGGCGATTTTGTCAAAATGCAAAATCCGTTGAAACCTTACGCACAACGCTCGTGTACTTGGCCAAAAGGATTGGTCGCCTCGTGCGCCTTGGTTATTCGATAAACGTGGCAATAGGAAATATCCGTACGTAGTAGGGTGGCCCTTATTTTTCGAATTTTGGAAATGTTGTCGGGACGGGGGGTCATTTGGTGACATATTGGTAGAAAATAATTCCCTATTTTTTATTTTTCCTCTAACTGAATTTTAAGCCGTTTCTCAGGGGCCCCCAAATTTGAAAAAATTTTAAAAAATAGAAAAAATAGAACATTTTGAAAATTTTTAGCAAAATGGTCATAGGGATGGTATTTTTATAAGACAAAACCATATTCGATGATTTCTTATCTTTACCCCCCCCCCTTTTCATGGGACATAAAAAAACGTCATTTTTTACGTTTTTTAAAAAATTTGAAAAAATGACTAAAAATTAAAAAAACATTTTTTTTTGAATAAAATGTTTTTAGCATACATGTTATCACCCAAAAAGGTCATTTACGGCGATTTTTCATCCTTACCTTCATTTTTGGGAACCGAATTTTTTTCAATTTTTGATAGTTTTTGAAAAATTCTCACTGATACGGCAGTGGTGAAAAATCACCGTAAATGACCTTTTTGGGTGATAACATGTATGTTGAAACCATTTTATTAATTTTTTTTTTTTTTTTAATTTGTAGTCATTTTTTTCAAATTTTTTAAAAAACGTTTCAAAAATTTTTAAAATGTTCTATTTTTTCTATTTTTTGATTTTTTCAAATTTGGGGCCCCTGAGAAACGGCTTAAAATTCAGTTGGAGGAAAAATAAAAAATAGGGAATTATTTTCTACCAATATGTCACCAAATGACCCCCCGTCCCGACAACATTTCCAAAATTCGAAAAATAAGGGCCACCCTAGTACGTAGGCAAGTCGTGTACTTACGTATACGTACGTTAAGAGGATTAGGTAAAAGGAAGAAAGAAAAAAAAAAGAAGAAAAAGGAAAGAAAAGACATCATCGTCGGTTCTTACAGGTTTCGTTGCTGCGGTAATTTTACACCCCGTCGACGTGGGATGAAGATTGACTGGCGAGGTGTTGCCAGGAGGGGGGGGGGGGCTACTGGTGGAAGCCGCACGTTTACCGCAATCTATTTCTTCGACTATATACCTACACGATGAAAACGACAGCACGAAGACGACGTACGTACACACACGATCAAGTTCAAAATTATGTTTACATATCGAGCAAACTTCGTTGACCTTATGGCATGGCATACGAGTAAGAAAACCCTTTTCTACGAGTATGTAGGCGCCTGCCTCACAACCTATGCGGCCTCTCGTGTAAAATACGTGTGTATACTTAACCTTTGTCGTCTTTCATATCGTTCAAAGCTCGCAAAATTATACGCAGTCTAAAACATGTACACAATCTAGGTACATACGAGTAAGTTGTTGCTTCGGCTGCTTAACTAGAGTACCTTTTCAAAAGACGAAATAACGTAGTAGAGTGTTTAACGAAATTTTAAAATCAAAAAGCAGGATTTCGGCGGGATCTTCAGCAGGACTTTTTGATCAATAAAAATATTTTGAAATTATAAAAAAAAAAATCTCAACATCGTGGATTTGAAAATGTACGCAATTTCAAAAATGTATCTCAGTTGGAAAATTATAAAATTTTGAATTTTCAAAAAATTGAAGAAAAAAAAATACTTACTCAAAATTTTATAATCCAAAAATTAAAAGATTTCTGTTTTCAAAAAAAATGAGACAAAAAATAGAGATATTTTCTCAAACCAAATGAGAGATTTTTTTCTCTCTCTAAATAAGAGATTTTTTGTGCTTTGAAAAAATGAGAATCCATTTTTATACTCTTGACTGCGAAAAAAATCAAGATGTGATGAGCATATTTTCCATTTCGAGAAAAGATTGCTATTTTCTCTTCCAAAAATTTGAGAAATATTTAGTACCCACTGTGAAAAAATTGAGATTTTTTCTCACAAAATTTGAGAAATATTTTATTCTTATTGTAAAAAAATAAGATTTTTTTCTTTCAAAATTTGAGATTTCATATCTGGAAAAAATAAAAGTTTTTTTTTTTCATACCAAAAAATTGGAAAGTCTATTCTCTTAATTTTTTAAATTCAATAAATGAGTTTGAAATTTTTCGGTGCAAAGATCTTTCAATTTCCTTTGATAAACAGATCTTTATAATTTTTTCGTAGAAAAAATTTTGAATTTTTTTTTCCAGACTGAAAAAAATGTCGAACTACGAGTATTTCAATTTTTTGCAGGCTGATCAGAAAAAAAATTAATTTATTGAATTAAAAAAAATAAGTAAAAAGATCTTCCAATTTTATGGTAGGTATAGAAAAAAACTTCAACTTTTTTCAGAGAAAAAAATCTTAAATTTTGAAAGAGGAAAAAAATATTTCAATTTTTTTCATAATGGGTATAAGTACAATACTTTTTCTCAAATTTTTGGCAGAGAAAATTTCAAACTTTTCTCGAAATAAAAAATAATGCTCATCTCAATTTTTTTTGCAGACAAGGTAAAAATCCATTCTCGTTGATTTTTCGATAATTGGCGAAATTTTGAAAATGGGGAATATAGCCAATTTTTATGAATTCATTTTTTACAAAAATAGTAAATTTTGAGATGAAATTCTGAAAATCGGTCTCCTCACCAAAGTCGACTCACGAGTAGATTTACACCATCTGCACCCTTCAGCAACAGTTGTATTTCAAAGATTTTTCAGTGGTAAAAAAATATACCTACACGTGTCAACTCTCGTCACCTTGGATTTTGAGGATTAAAAATTTTAAAAATTAATCCAATTTCTAAATTCATTCAAAACTTTGAAATTACCAATCACCTATTTTTCAAATTCTCACCCTATTTTTTTTTTTTTTTCAATTTCAACAATTTACTAAATTCTAAACATTTGAAAATTTGATTCAACTTCAAAATGATTAAAATTTTTAAATTTCCTAATTTTGAATTTTTACAAAATTTTATAGCAAACAAAATATACTTATACAAAATTTTTACAAAATTTTAAAATTGTATAAACAAAATTTTTTTAAACTGTAAAAGTTGAATAAAGTTCAGGAAGTTGGACAAAAATTCTGAAGGTTTACGAAAAGTTAAACCAATTACTTAATTGAGAACTGAAGAATGGGCTGCCCCAAGAATTTTCTAAATTTTCCACTGTTTGAAGAACTTTCAACCCAAAAAATAAGGTCTTCCGAGGGACTTTTTAAATAATCAGTACCCGTGAGCAAAATAATTACGTAGTATCAACTTTTGAAAGACCATTTTTATGGTTTTTTCAGGTGCTCATTTCAAATTCAGTTTTAATTTTCAACTTCGAGTCTTCGATCTCGATTTTTAGAGCAATACGGAAAAATACCGACAGAAAAAGAGCATTTCCCAGAATACTCTGAACACTTAATCATTCTCCAGACGCCTCTCCTTACTCGTTGTTCTCTCCTCAACACATTCATTCCATATTCTACATTTGTACCGAAAAAAACGTAACAAAAAAGCAAGAGGAAAAAACACCCCACGGTGTATAAATTTTTTACACCTCGCAGTATTAAATTCCTCGTCACCCCGTCCACCACTCCTCGCACGACTTTTTTGCGCCATTTCGCGCACACACACGTAACGAATTCGCCTCAACAATTTCAACTCCGCCGTCGACGAAGCGATGCGATGCTTTAAATTCGCATTATTTATGTACAGTGTACACGTTTACTTTCCCTTTCGACTCGTTCGACTCTTTACTCTGCTGGCGTACACCCGAGCCAGAGTACCGTTTGTTATGTATGCAAACCTCAATACACTGCTATAGGTAGGTAAGGTACCGAGGACTCGACTCGAGCAGCTATAACCTTATATACGCTGGCGTGGCTTTTTACCAGAGTGAATTACGATAACGGAAAATTTCATCGTTGTTGATGGCGCAGCAGCGGCGTGCCGTTGGTACTTTTTTCTTCCATTTCTGCGCTTGCATAGGTATTAAGGTGCCTCGTTCTTTTCTCTTTGCATCTACGTGCTCGCGAGCGACCCCCGAATGCTTTCCAAGTTCAAAAAACGCGTTAATCAAGACGGCGTAGCTCGCGTGTCCTTTGCAAACGTCACTTTGGAAAATTTTCAACATTTTTTGGATTGTTTTTCAAATTAATAATGCTCGAAAAATTTAAAATGGAACTGAAAATGACTGTGACGCTCCCTTCAGTCTCGAATAAAATGTTTTAAAAATTGAAAAAAAAAAACATGATAAATTAAAAAAATTAAAAGAAAATGAAAATTTCGTCAAATAAATTAGAAATAAATCAAGTCAAGTTGAAAATGACCTAAAAGTTTAAAAAATCGGAATTTAGATTCAAATTCAAAAAATACTCAATGGAAAAGTTGGAAGAAAATGAAAATTGACTGAAAATGGTAATTGAAAAAAAAATAAAATTAAATAAAATTCACAAAAAAATGGGGTAAAAATCAATTATTTACCTACCTACCTAAAATTAAATTGAAAATTGGAGTATTTTTTTTTAAAACGAACTAAAATTGAAAAAAATTGAAAATTTGAAAATGCTAACAATTTACTAAAAAAAAAAATGAAAGTAAATTGAAAAATCCTGAAAATTAAATAAATGATTAAAACTAAGTGGAGATAAGTACCTAAATATAAAAAAAAATTAAAAAAAAATAAAAATTCTAGTAAAAATGATGATCAAAAGATTATAATCAAAATTTAAAAGAAGGGAAAAATTCAAGAAATTAAAAAATTGGAAAAAAAAACCGAGAACTGAAAAAAATCAAATTTACAGTTGAATCGAAGTTGTAAAAGAAATGGAAAAATTGAAAATTGGTATGGAATGACTATCAGAAAAATTCCAGTTGAATTGATGAAAAAAAAAAAAAAAAAAAAAATTAAAATCCAAACAAGTTGAAAGTTTGAAACATTTGAGAATCAAAATACTTACCTACTAAATTTTCAAAAAATTATAATTGCCAGAATATTCATTTTTTTAAAGTTAGTAATTTCAACATTTTTTTGAACGAAATGAATTTTTAAAATAATTTTAAAAATGCAAAATTGAGAAAATTTTCAATTTTTAAAATTGACATTAAAAATTTAAAAAATTCAAAATGTAAAAAGGTGTCATTTTTGAGGATTGAACAATTTTATAATAACTATTTTTCAGCCGTAGAAGTTTTTGAAAAATTTTGTTATTGAGAAAAAGTTGGGAAAAACACGATGAATTTGATGTGCAAAATAAAAATACCTAAAAGTTTGAAATTTAAAAAAAATGCCAATTTCGAAAAAATTATAGAATTTTTGAGCCAAAAAAAGTCTTGTTATGAGAAAGCGAAAAAAAAAAACACAAATATTGAGCGAAAATCAGAATTTCAGTAAATTTTACAAAATTCAAAATGAACCTATCCGATCATCCCCTGAACACCATGTATCTACTTTATTAAACTTCGTGATTCGTACAGTGCACTCCGCTCTCCTCACCTTACCCAGAATACTCGCGGAACTCATTTTAATAATGAAATAGCACGTACACAGCAGCGAGTTGAGTCGCTCAGGGGACACAGCGAGAATACACATTAGGAAAAGGTTAAGCGACTACGAGACAAGAGAGAAACGCGACTCGAAGCCGTGGTGGTTACATATACTTCACGCGAATAAAATACGCGTGCGATGTATCGCAGCGCGAAATATACAGTACATGTCCCTCTACTGGCTCCCTGCCGTCGTCTACGTTCGCGTTCGCAAATAGAAACATCTATGAAATTGTTATGAGGTGTACGTGACGGACGGGTGAGCATGTACTCTCTACGTATGTGGAGTGTATACACAATATCTCCATCGTCGTCCTCATCATTGCAGTCGCAAGTCGTCGTCGTCGTCGACGCCGCGCCGCCACCACCAACGCCATTATCGTTCGCGAATTTCTCCCTTTTTAAATGGTTACGCAAGGCCGAACGTCGAAAAGCATTCATATAGCTCCCTTTACGGTATGTATAACATTGTTGTATACGCGTAATAACATCAGTACCTCTACCTATCTACCAAGTACCCATACCCACCACCGAAACTATGGCAAATTCATACCATCGTATACTTTTGCCCTCCTCATAAATGTATACTATACGTTTTGTGGGTATAACTGCAAAACACATCTTCCCAGTTCATCGTTTAAAATAATAATCTCTCTAATGTACTCGATCAGGGTCGCGAGCTTTCCAGTTTTCTTCACCCTCGTCTCAATTTCTCCATCATTTTACACTCGAGTCGTAGGATTACGTTACTTAACATCTTCTATGCCTACAGTAGGTATAATTTAATGAATAGCTCAAAAAGAAAAAAAAAATGACGAAAAATTCATGGGTAACTACCTTAACCTGGGGTTATAGAACTTATACAACCAACGTTGAAACCTAGAAACTAGAAAGCCAAGGAGATAGAGAACGAAACAAATGAAAGAACCGAGTACGTTACTTCGACCATGGAGAGAATGAATATGGTGGATAAGCTAAAAACATACTATTTTATTTTTTCGTAAAACCTCGTATACTTGTCGATTATATGTACGGTCGTGTGGATACTCCACCTTCATACATCGCACCGAATGTATTACTTCGCACACAGAAGCACATATGGCGATATACGTAGAAGAATATAAATAGTATATGGCCCAAGAAATGGTACTCGACTTATGTTTACTTTATATACGAGTAATTTTTTACGTAACGTTTGAATTATCTCTTTCTATATGTACACCCTTCTCTTCCTCCTCCTACACCACGAGTAGGTTATACTTTATCGTCGGATAGTGCACGTATTTTTCTTTCTTATTTTTCTTCGCAGCTGTGCATTTTTAAACATGTACGCTTCTCCATTTCTTTCTCAAATTAAATAAGATCTAATTAAACTTTATGTAGGTACTCGACTGTTCGCAAAAAGAAAAAAAATTTCTCAGCATAAGCAAGTGAATTATATGCACCTAAGAATCGATTTTGAGAATTTATTGAAACTTTTATCAAAAGAAATGAAAATTTTTAAAGTTCGTTCATTAAAGGTATGGATAATTACGTCATATTTAAAGTTCAAATAGATTTTTATAATTTTTTTCAACACGAACAAAATGTGAAAAAACGGCAAAATGTTTTTAGACTAACAAAATGTGAAAAACAAATGGTTTTTAGAGCAAGTAAATGAGAATAATGAGCAGAAATGTTTTTAAGACTAACCAAATGTGTGAAATGTGCCAAAATGTTTTCAAGACTAACAAAATGTGAAAAAAAAAAGTTTTTTAGCAGGTAAATGAGAATAATGAGCAGAAATGTTTTTAAAACTAACAAAATGTGTGAAATGTGCCAAAATGTTTTCAAGACTACAAAAATGTGAAAAAAGACTAAATGTTTTCAAGACTAACAAATGTGCAAAATGTGCCAAAATGTTTTCAAGACTAACAAAATGTGAAAAAACTGGCAAAATGTTTTGAAATCAATATGAAAAATGTTTCAAAGTGGTTATTAACTTTTTCCATCATTTTTTTCCAGAACATTTATATTACGAACAAAATGTGAAAAAATGTCAAAATGTTTTGAAATCAACAAATAGTGCAAAATGTGCAAAAATGTTTTTAGACTAACAAAATGTGAAAAAAAAATGGTTTTAAAACAACTAACTGAGAATAATGAGCAGAAATGTTTTTAAAACTAACAAAATGTGTGAAATTTGTCAAAATGTTTTCAAAACTAACAAAATGAGAAAAAAGACTAAATGTTTTTAAGACTAACAAAATGTGAAAAAAAAAAGAGAAAATGTTTTGAAATTAAATTGTGAAAAATGTTTCAAAGTGGTTATTAACTTTTTCCATCATTTTTTTCCAGAATATTTATATTACGAACAAAATGTGAAAAAATGTCAAAATGTTTTGAAATCAACAAATAGTGCAAAATGTGCAAAAATGGTTTTAGACTAACAAAATGTGAAAAATTGTTTTTAATGCAACAAAATGAGACTAATGACCAGAAATATTTTTAAAACTAACAAAAATGTGTGAAATGTGCCAACATGTTTTCAAGACACCCTAACAAAATGTGCCAAAATGTTATCAAAACTAACAAAATGTGAAAAAAAAAAAAAATGTTTTGAAATCAACAAATTGTGAAAAATGTGTCAAAGTGGTTATTAACTTTTTCCAGAATTTTTATAATATGAGGTATCACTCAAAACAAAATGCTAAAACTTCTCTTGTTCAATTCTTGTCTCTTTCAAAATAAAAACTCTTCAAATGGATTTTTTTTCTTCAAATTTTTTAATAATTGTTCAAAATGACCCCATAGCTAACAAAAAAAAAAAAAAAAAAAAAAAAAAAAAAAAAAAAAAAAAACTTCATAATTATATAGCCCTATTGAAAAAAAAATTGAGAATGCTAGCATCAGTTGCCTGTTTTTGAACCACTTTGAATGCTAGTGCTAGCATTTTAGTAGCATTTTAGTAGCATTTTGTTAGCACTTGGTATTGTGCTAGCATGATGCTAGCACTATGCTAGCACCTGATAATGCTAGCATCTAGCATTATTAGGTGGTCCAAAAAAAGTCAACATGAATGCTAGCATTTTCGTAATACGTGCTAGCATAATGCTACTGATGCTAGTAATACGCTAGCATGCCGATGCAATGCTAGCAAAATACTAACATAATGCTTTATGAATTGTCGATTGGGAGGTGATATACGATGCATCCTATCGGATCAGTTAATACACTTTTCTTGTACCAATTCCAGCTCGACTTCGTATAGAAAACTTAGTTATCTTACATATTTTCCCCACTTGTGTGAAAGAAATTTAATAAATTTTGCTCCAGATGACGAAGGGTAAAAACGATGAAAATGGCGTCAAGTTATGTGCGTAATATATCTTGAGAGAAACTACAACGACGCTTCAAATTAGCACCTTTTTCTTAATTATGGGTACACGAAGCAGGGACGTCGTCGTTGTCGCTTTGCTGGGTCGGGTTTGCTTTTCACAGCGGCATTCGCCTTATTGCATCGCGTATTTCAGGGTTGAAGGTATACGAGGAAGAAGTATATACGTCGCGACGACGACGACAAAATCCGTCGATGATTTATGGCCGGCGTCGACGATGCGACGTAGATAGGTAGGTAGGTACGAGTAGCACCAGCGCCAGCCCAGGCTCCCAGCACTTCGCCCTTTCGTTATCGTACCCTGTAGTCTCAAATTACTACTGATAATTTTTAATTTTAATCACGCGCTAATTTTTAATCACCGTTTAGAAGTTTTATGCGAGTACGACTTTAGAGGGTGAAAGTGCGCCGCGTTGACGGTTCGTGTTGAAGAATTATACGCTATGCCCCGCGAACGGGCGCCCTCAGCACTCTTGCCTTCACACGTACATACGTACGTATAAAGTACGAGCAGGGAAAAGCGCCATGCCATCGCCATAACGACCTAATTACGCCTCGACATCAAATAGAATACGAGGAGGGGGTATCGTCGCGTCGTCGTATGTACAATATATATGCGGAAATGTGTGCTGGATGCGAGAAAGCTTTATCAAGTAATTTGTACTCGCCATTATCTCTACAGCTCTCTTTTGTGCAGTAAAATTACACCACGTTTGGTGTTCGGCGAGGAGCTTCGAGTACCACCACCGCCGTCGTCGTCGTCGTCGTCGTAAATTATTATTTAATAGTCTGGCAATCCGTCAACCTGCTTCAGGTGCCTGGAAAATGACTTTCGGCGCGTGCATCATCAGCAGCAGACGATGGTCTACTACGCAGAAATGACACTGAACGATGATTTGGCGATGTCCTTCCCCCTTCTTTCGTATCTTCCGAATCTCCAGCTCTTTTTCAGCTATTCTATTGGTTACTTATAGCAAAAGAATACAGCACGAGTTTGGCAAATGTATACTCTGGACTTACGAACGAAAAAGTTCGATGTTGATAAATCGTAAATACGACCAGGATACGTAGACGTACGGTATGGTGCGTGAAAAAAGATGGCTTTTAATGGCTGCATCGCCACGTCGTGCTTTTTCGAACCCACAACCATCATCGTAAAAATTTCTCGCATCGAATTTTATTACGCTATCGTTGAAATTAGAAATGACATAACGACCGACTACGTTCGTCGCGTATAAGGTACCTATACTCGTATCTGCTGGTAAATCAAATACGACCAACAGTGCACCTCCTCCATCCTCCGATCTTCCCTCAAACGAATAAAAATTTTCTCGCTTTCGTCCTGTGAATTTATCTCACAGCGAGGCGAGGTCGCCAAGTTGCACGTAACTTTGGCTCATCGCACAGGTATCGGTACCTACCTACCGCTCTACCAGCAATAGAAAAGGGTTTATTCTGAAATAACGACTGTTTCAAAGTAGCTAGCCCCGGATAGCGCCCCAGCACTACGATGGCATCAGCCAGTTTTCGGAGGTTTGCCACTGCGCAGCGACGGCGACGGACTTGTGGGTGCATGGTACGATACGAGCGAGTGTGATTTAAAATTTTCACATCGTTTCTCGCGTTTATTTCCACTTAATAATACGGTATATCGTATATCCAATTGCATGGACGCCGCGTTTCCACCTAATATAATATTATACGCGCTCCATTCGATATTGTTTTGTACATCGAGGTAGGTAGGTACCTAGTACCTAGTACCTACGAGCGAGATTCACGCGAGTGTGAAATATCATCGCATTTTTGTCGCGTCCACCGCCACACCATCGCTCGCCGAGTCCTGGTCGGGTACTAACGAGTTGTACTTTTGGTATACTGCAGTGAACTTCGAAGATAAAAAGTATTTACCGGTCGGTTAAAGTAACGAGAAAAAATAGCCTGGTGAAATACCCGGTCATTTTTGAGAAACTCGCGAGAAGTTCACATTTCGCGATAGACAATTCACAATTTCCTGAATTTCCGCAAATGTGTCGAACGTGTGTTGAATAAAATTGTAAAATTTAAAAAAAAAAAAAAAAAAAGTTCAAAAATAAAAAAAAAAAAAAAAAAAAAAAAAATGAAAAATTATTAGGTACCTACAAACAAAATAATTATAGGCCAAGAATGTGCAAAAAAATGCCAGGATGTTATAAAATTAAAAATTTTAAAAATCTGAAAAACATGCCAAGATGTTTTTAAATTGATTTAAAAAAAAATAATAACAGGCGATTGTTTTGAAACTAACAAAATGGGCAAAAAGTGCCAAACTGTTTTTGGGAGTAACAAAATGTGAAAAAGGTACCCAAAAAGTTTTGAAACCAACTAAATGAGCAAAATGAGCCAAAATATTCTTGGAACTAACAAAATGTGCCAAAATGTTTTTAGACTAACTAAATGAAAAAAATGAGCCAAAATGTTTTCAATACCAACAAAATGTGAATGAAAGTCGAAATGTTTTAAAAATCAACAAATAGTATGTACAAAATAAGCCAAAATGTTTATAAAGCCAACAATATGTGCAAAAAATACCCGAACCATTTAAAATTAATGAAATGTGCAATAAAACAGATCAAAATGTTTTGAATTGAACAAAATGTTGCCAAAATGTTCATAAGACTATCAAAATGTGAAAAAACAAACAAAATGTTACCAACCAAATGAGAAAAATGAACCAAAAAAATGGTGTAAAACTAACAAAATGTGCCAAAATGTTTACAAGACAAATAAAATGTGAAATGTTTTTAAAAAAGTTTTGAAACCAACAAAATGTGCGAAATGTGCCTAAATTTTTTCAAGACTAACAAAATGTAAAAAAAATGCCAAAATGTTTTGAAACAAATAAATTTTGCGAAATTTGCCAAAATGTTTATTAGACTAACACAATGTGAAATAAGTCAAAACGTTTTAAAGACTGACAAAATATGCAAAAATAAGAAAATGTTTTGAAATCAACAAATTGTGAGAAAAGCAAAATGTGCCAAAATTTTTATTAGAGTATCACAATGTGAAAAAAGCCAATAAATGTTTTCAAGACTAACAAAATGTGCAAAATGTGACAAAATGTAATCAAGACAAACAAATTGTGAAAAAAAGAAGTTTTAAAATCAACAAATTTGGCAAAATGTGCCGAAATGTTTTTTTGACTAACAAAATGTGAGCAAAGCCAAAATGTTTTGAAATCAACAAGTGAAATTGTGAAAAATGTGCCAAAACATTTTTTAAACTAACAAAATGTGAAAATAAAAGATAGAATGTTTTAAATTTGTGGAAAATGTACAAAAAAATCAATTTTTGACATGGAACATTCTTTAAAAAAGAAAAAACTTTGTACATTGTACTAAAAAACACAAAATGTTTGTAAGTACGACAATTCCAAAACAATACAATTCCAAGTAAGAACATCCACATTCGACGAACAACTCCACACTGCTTTAATATTCGCGTCAGCGTTAGCACGGTTTGGTGTGGTAACTCTACACATATCTTTGATCTTGCTTTTCGCGTATCAAGATCCTAGAAGATGAAACAGCGACGATATTTTCATCGATTTTTTTTTTTTTCATTTGTTGCCTTCTCGCAATCTCAATTTGCATGGTAGCTTTGAATAATTATTAAAAAACGACGACGACTTTTACACGTTCGTTGGGATTTTTCCACCATCGCCTCCACGTCGCTTTGCGCCGTTGTGCCTCTGTACGAAATATAAACGTTTCTCTCTTTCACTCCTCTACATAAAAGCTAGTTTTTTCTCTCAAATATATTTCTTCTCACTTTGGAGTTTAGGTACACACCGTATAAACAGTTTACAGTTCGCTGATGCTGATACCCTGCTCACCTTACCCTTTCACGAGTCGAGAAACCCACGACACGTCGATACCGAAAAAAGAAAACACGAAAATGCAAGTAATGAAGAAATCGCGACATTTTTTTCCTTTTCATTTTTTTTTTTTTTTTTTTTTTTGGTAATTTCACACTCGTGCATCGCTTTTTGCGTAGTTGACACGTTGATTGCTACAAGCAACATCACCTGTATGTCTTTTTTCGTACTTATAGTTAATAATGAAAAATACGAAAGAAAAATAAAATAAAAAGAGTCGATATCTGATATTTTGAATGAGCTGAGCTAACCCATGGAATATTCGTATACAGTAATACAATTTTTTGCCATCAAATCCTCTGGAAATAGGCATCTGAAAACTTGAGGAAAGGAAGGACTGGAGAGTGGAGATGTGAAAATCTAACAGGCGCCTCCCTCAACCACACATCAACACCGAATACAATATCTCGAGCATTACATTTCTACGACTTAGACCAATTTGGCTATACCTAATTTACCAAAATGGATTCCAAAATGGGGGGAAAAAACTAGGAAAGAAAAAAAAAATAAAGGAGATGCGTCTCGTCGAATGGCGCGAAGCGAAAGAAGAAAAAAGGTCTAATTGTAGAGTCCTTATAAGAAAATTAAATTAAAAGCTTTTATTTAGAGGTTTATCTATTGACGTAATTCTTAATTAAACTTCTCGTCTTGTCGTTTAAATAAATTAGTATCTCGAACGGAGTTTTCTTTCTTTCCTTTTTTTTAATACTTATTTTTTCTTCTTCTCCCTTACAACACGGACAAATATGCGCGACAATATTTCAATTATACCGTTGTACCGTTCTTTCCTTCTTTTTTCTGTTTTCTTCCACCACTTCACCGACTTCTAATTTGAAATAAATTCCCAGCGATAAAACTTTCAAGTTTGTTTACGTTTTTTTTTTTTTTCGCGAGTGAAATATCGCTGGTGGTCATCGAATTTTGAAGACGATGGCTCGTTGTTCTTTTCATAAATGCAACTATACTGAAAACCGAGTGCTTCTAAAATTTCACGTACCATTTCTTTAATCTCCGAATACTTAAACTTTCTCGCGTCATTCTTCATCGTATCGTCGGATTTCCCCCTCCTGGCGCACTTTTCGCGCATTTGCGAACATCGTAAACTTCGCTTCGTATAATAATTTATAAGCCGAATCGACGCGAACGCAATATGTATAATTCAAACGGGCAAGGCCATGTATATTTAAAATATATTCTCGAAACAATCGAGACACTCTACCAGCATATTTGCCAACGTCAAACTCCGAAAGTACTCGCACCATACAAGAGCGCAAAAAGACAAGAGAGAGGAAGAAAACGACGAGCGAACTGCCAGGGATTAAAATGCTAAGATGTTTATATCGTTTGGCTGCGTTGCTCGCTCGTCGTCTCCAACTAAGATCCATCGTAATTAGGTACCGGTACCGCATATCTAAAACGATATGAAAGTTCAAAGTTGCATGAAATACAACCGTTTGATAACTTTGCCACGTTGGTTGGTTGGTTGGTTGGTTAGTCGGTTGGTGTTCGCCAACACAACGCTGCGCCCGCCGTTAACGTTAAGTATTGTAATAACGTTTCTATATAGGTACTAATCCTTTGCTGCCTTGCTCGCTTCTTCGTCCTGTCCTCCTGTCGTCGCTGCCACGCTCCAACTTTCTTCTTCTTCCTCTTCTCCTACTCCTTCGTACCCAACTCGAAAACTCAACCTATCTAAGTATACCTAAACCTATCTTCCTTTAAAGAAACACAGGCACACGTAAGAAGTTTCTTCGACTCTCCTCGTCTTCTCTCTCCTACAACTCGCGCCTTCATTGTAAAAGTATTAAAAGGTTGCTAAGTTGAAATTTAAATGAATATTCAAGTCGTAATATACGTAGAATATATAGACGTGTAGTAAGAGTATAGTAAGTATGCTCGCTTCGTACTGTGTACTTTATCACGAAGGGTTTATTTTTTCATCCGAATGAGCTCTTCTTTTAGTACCTACATACGAGTAGTATACATATCTACCTCTAGATCTTACACTGGCATTTTCTCAATTCTCTATTTCACTATTATACGTAAGGATAATAAAAATAATAATAATACGAAATATACTCTCCGAATTTAATTCTGTATCGACGAACCTTGCTACTGCACCAATTTTCTTAAGAGAAATTTCATATTTGTCCTTGGGTAGACGCAGAAGCACACGCCCATACACTCCAGTAAATTATAACAAACTTCATATACCAAACGACAACGTATACATAACATGTATGCTCGTGTACCTTGAAGAAATCGAAATGAAAAACTTTTCTTGCTCGCTTCAATGGAGGCGTTAGAATAGAAAATGAGACGAGATAAAGTTTGATGTTTGCGAACCAGAGAGGACGGACGTGCAGAGGAAAAACTACGACGAATAAATTAGTGTACAGCTATAACTAAGTATAGGGTATTCCTGTTGCGTTCGGTTTCTTTTTTTAGACTTTTTCTTTCACGGTGCCATTTTTTATTTCGGTATTCTGTACGTATTTCTACGCGCATGATTCGTGGCCAAAAATTTCACAGTCAAACAAAGTTGACGAAAAAATTTGATAATTTTTTTGTTTGGAAAGATGGGCAATGAATTTGAATAAAAAATGAAACTGGATTTTTTAGGATTTTAATGAATTTTAAATAGAAGAAAAATTTTATAGAATATTTTTATTGATTTTTTGCTGAGAGAGAAATAACCAAATTCTGTGCTGTAAAATTCAAAAGGGAATTTCATGAAAAAATTGTACGAAGACTTTTTGAAAATAACAATTTTGGCGAGGAAAAAAAATATAAATTGTGATAGGAAAAAAATCAACTGGTAAAAATTAGAATGTATTTATTTTTTAAAAGAAATAGAATTCTATAAGAGAAAAAAAAATTGGCAAACATGAGAAAAAATTTCAAGAAAATGCTTGACAAAAATTGAAAAATTGAAAAATTGAAAAAAAACTTCAACTTGATTTCAGTACCTATTGCATCGCGCATTGATGTGGTTTTTCCTAAAAATTTCCATTTTTGAAAAAAAAATTCTTAATCGAAATGTGCAAAGTTTAAAATAACGGATTCGGAATCGAATTGAAAAATCGATTTTATCGAAGCTCGTTTAGAAATAGAAAACAAATTACGAACTACCTACAAATTTTTACTAGCTGTAATACGTAAAAATTGTAAAATTTGAATTCAGAATGAGGTTGTCACAGATTCAGAATACCATTATCACACAGAGTTGAAGATAAAGTTATTAAAACTTTGGCATGAAATCAGCACCGAATTATAAAGGATAAAATAATCACAATGTGTGATAGTGTTATCACAGAAGTGTGAATGAGCTTGCTAAAAATTTGGGATTAAACTAGAAAAAATTTGGTATAAGATTATCGAAGATTCATGTTAATATAATCACAGAGTTGAGTATAATACGGTTATCAAAAATTTTGGATAAAGTTATCACGTAAATTCGGGATATTGTTATCTCAGAATTGAGAATAACGTTATCGAAAGTTGGGAAAAAGTTATCAAAAATTCGGTACAATGCTATCAGAAAAGTGGGATAAAGTTATCAAAATTCAGGATAAGATTATCACACAACTGAGGATAAGATAACCGAATATTTAGGATGATGTAATCAAAAATTAGAGATAAAGTTATCACAACTTCCGAGTAAGGTTATCAAACATTTGGGATAAAGTTATATACACTGAAAAAAAAAAAAAAACGAATTTTCAAAAACCGTAATGATTCTGGGTAAAACACAGTAAAATTAGGATACGTCGCCAATTTTAGAATCATTCCGGTGAAAAACAGAAAAGATTCAGTTCTATTCCAGAATGATTACGGAGTTACAATCCATTTTTTTCAGTGTAGGTAACTTGATCACAAATGTTTGATAATCTGATGCAGAATTTGTGACAACTTTATCCCATGTTTTTGGTTACATTATCCTAAATATTTGATAATCGTATCTTCAATTGTTTGATAACTTTATCATGAATATTTGATAATTGCATCCTAAATTGTTTGATAATCGTATCCCGAATTCGTGATAACTTTATCCGGGATGAAGTTATCAAAAATTTGGGATAAGGTTATGAAACGATTGAGGATACGATTATTAAATATTCAAGATACAGTTATAAAATATTTAGGACAAAGTAACCAACAATTTGGGATAAAGTTATCACAAATTTGAGATAAGGTTATCACAAATTTGGGATAAGGTTATCAAAAATCGAGACAAAGTTCTCAAACAACGGCGGGTACGACTATCAAATATTTAGGACAAAGTAACCAAAAATTTGGGATTAGGTTACCAAAAAAAAAAAAAAAAATCAATGAAAAAAAAGGAAAGAAAAATACCAGTCAAGTGGAGGTTTTAATTTAAAAACAGAAAAAAAAACATTGAAACTTCAAGTGAAAACAATCAAGGAAAAAAACACGAAATATTAGGGACACCCATTAATCACTATTAGGTTAAGGAGAAAATACCTAAAAAGTTTTGATTTTTCTCAGAAATTCGCCCTTCAAAAACCATTATTGAAACAACTTTGTCAGGCAAACCGAACGTTTCAGCTGAAAAAGGCGAAGGATACCCCTACACCGTGCCGTGGCATGGAAATGGCATGGCGTGTGTCAGTTATAAAGGAGTAAAGCCCAAAAGAGCGGAGAGCTTTTTCGCATTACGTAAAGGGAATAAGTGTTGACCTTTCGATCGTTTGAATTATTTCGTTTACTTTGGCGGCCATAAATTTCCAGATTAACGGCGGTATTAATAAATTAGAAATCGACTAAACGTTGCGTCGTTGTTGCCGAATGCGAGGCCAGGCCAGCGTCGCGTCCGCGTCCGGGGCCTGCAAAACTGCGAAGAAACAGGACGCAGTAAAACGAAACGAACCGAACCGAACGAAACTTCAACGTATATATAATTTGTTATTACACTGTGAAAGAGCGTATTGTACTTAAACTTACCCCGCGCCGCGGCTCCTGGCACAGCCTCCCTTTTTAAACAATAATTACTAATTAACCGGCACCGGGTCGTTTTCGTTCTGCATTTAATTACGTGCGAAAACTGAAATTCGACAAAACTTTTCACCTCACTCTCGCTTCTCCTCCACATCTCGCATCAGCTCCTCCCTCACGGGTCCTATTCTGCACGGGAAAAAGCGGGCTATAAATTTTTAATTTTAGTACAGCGCGTTTTTTCTGCGTATACCAAAAAGTCGCGCTAGTATATACGAGCTTTTCCTCTTCACGTTCGAGCTCTGTCTGTCTGTCTGTCTGTCTGTCTGTCTCTTTGTCTCTCTCTTTCTCTTCATCCTGCGGCATTAATTTCTTCTCTCTTTTTCGACAAGAGTCTGCTCTCTCCGTGTATACCTAAGTTTCTCTACACGCTAGCTCTGTTCAACATCACAAGCACAAGCACACTATCGCATCGCCGAGCCGTGCACATAGCTCTACGACTTCGCCTCGCGAGCATAAACTTTTCGTCGTCGATTCCTTCGAGGGATATAAATTTAATAATTTGCTCTTTAAAACGTTAAGGGACACTACTCGACTGCGACTTTGCGCAGCAACAGCGCAGCACAGCAGCCGAGTATTTGAAAAGTAACCGAAATTTCTCTCTCGTGTTACCCGTCACCGTGCTTCTCCTCCTCCCCCTTCCCTCACCATCGAGTCTGCTTTCTGCTTCCCGAGCGAAGCCGGCTATCCGAAAGATTTATTTTTAATCAACGTCATCGCATCGGCGGCTACCTCTTGCTCCTGGCGCAGTAGCGAAAAACGCGTGCATTTGACAATACGGTCGTCCTAGTCGTTGTCGCCATATTAAAAACTCGCTTTTTGCTCCCTCTCGTCCTCTACTTCATCTCATTGGCGCTATTTCGATAGGTATTTGGCCGAATTACCAACACGTAACGATATTCGATACCCTACCTATGGACGGTATCGCGATAATATACAACTTTATCCTTCTATAAAGCATTACTCGACAGTTTCGCGATAGCCGAACCCCTCGCGCAGCTATGAAAATACGCGCCGCTTTTCGGCACTTTATTAAAAACACCCCCACCCCGCATCCCGGCACACTCGATAGGTTACGTTGCGGTTACGCCACCGCGCGTAAAAGTTCGTTCATTAAAAAAGAAACAAGCGGAAAAGCTCGCGTAGGGTGTACCCGTTTCCCATATCAATTTCGATGTAACGTAATTTTTAATTATCCCGCAACAACACGGGCAAATATTTATTCTCCAACTATACTATATACACACCCCTTCGTACGCCACACCACCGCACGCTCCCCCTTCACGCCGCATCCGCATGTGGCGTTATAGCGGTACGTGCTCTTTGAGCGTTACGTACACAACTACGTGAGCGAAACCTCTATCGTATTTCGTGTCGCGTCGTGCAGCTTCTCTGCTCTTCTCGGTTTTTCTCTATGCATAAAATTGCTATCCACGTCACGTCTAATACACACCCCCCACCACTACTTCTCGTTGCTACCATCACATCTTTACCGCACCTTCGATCCCATCGGACTCTCTTTCGCCTCTTTGAATGCTTCAACCCTCTGTCGGTATCCTCACCTTCATCATTCTATTCCTCTTCGTGTGGCTGCTTTCGATCTCATTCTCTTTTTCGTCGCACGGTTCTTCTTTCTTCACCTTTGACGAAATTAGTACTCTCGCCTCGTGTACCATTCTAAACAATTATACTTTCATTTCGAGCATTCACACACCTTCTCCTCCCTTTTAATGCGTAATTTTATAATGTTTTCAAAACAAATCACATTTTTTCATCTTTTTTAAATATAACACACAAAAAAAAAAAAAAAAAACATCTCACATTTCACAATCTTGATCAACTAACTGATTGCGAAATAGGTAATTAACCATAATCAATCAACAGAAAACTGAAAATTAAAATTCAATTAGATCAAATCAAAAATTGAAAACAATCCAAATAAACTTGAAAAAAATCAATTTGAAATTCTGAGGAATTTTGCTACCTTGAAAAATCTCAGATTTTTTTTTTACTAGGTACAGAAAAATTAAACGAGTTTTTTGATCTAAAAACTAAGAAATGTAATTCCCGAAAAATTTAAAGAATTTTGAATTTGTTTCTCTGAAAAATAAAGAGACTCCCCCTACACCTCCCATGAAAAATCTGAGAAATTTTTATTCACAAATTAAGGAATTTTTCCATTTCAAAAAAATTCTATTCAGAATTCAAAACATTGGAGAAACTTGACATTTAAAAAAAAAAAAAAAAAAAAAATGTAAGTATAGGTACGAGTTTAAAATGTTTGAAAAAAATTAAATCGAAAATTAAATCATTTTACCTAAGAATTTAAAAAAATCTAAATTCAAAAATAAAATTATAATTTAAAAATAAGCGTTTTCTTCCTCCAAAAAAGATTTGGGAAATTTTTTGCTCTGAAAATTTGGAAAAAAATTTTGCTCCGAAAAACAGAGGGATTTTTCTACTTTTTACTAGGTACAGAAATATAAAATGAAATAAGTTTTTTATCTAAAAACCAAGATAAGAAATTCAATTTCCGAAAAACTTGAAGAATTTTGAATTTGTTTCTCTAAAAAATGAGAACACCCCCCCTCCCCCCTGGGCATCATCAAAACGCTGAGAAATTTCTCTACACAAATTAAGAAAATTTTCCATTTCAAAAAAATTCTATTCAAAAATTAAAATATTGGAAAAACTTGACATTGAAAAAAAATACTTTTAGGTACCTGTACCGACGAATTTAAATGTCTGAAAAATGGAACCGAAAATGAAATTGTTTTACCTATAAAAATTTTTAAAAATATAAATCCAAAAATTTTAAATAAAATTTTAATTCAAAAATAAGCGTTTTCTTCCACCCAAAAAAATTAAGAAATTTTTTATTCCAAAAATTTGGAAAAAAAATTTGCTCCGAAAAACTTGGAAATTTTGCTACTTTAAAAAAATTCTGAATTTTTCTGATTTTTTTTTTTTACGAAGAAACAAGGACATTCCTCCCCCCTCCCCCTCCAAAAAAACTCAGAAATTTTTACACTACAATTAAGAAATTTTATTTCAAAAATTTTATACTAAAATGAATTGAAAAGAAAATTTGCCACAACAAATTGAAATTTCCTCTCCTAAAATTAAGAGTTTTCTTTCTCCTGAAGAATTGAGTAATGTTTTCATCTCCAAAAATGGAAAAAAAAATTCTTTACCTAGTTTTACATGAGCCAAAGAAGGTCTAAAATAGATTATTTTTTTTTCAATTTCTACAAATTTCAAAAGTTTGACAAAACATTGCTAAATTGATTCTTAAGGATTGGAGGTTTTTTTTTTTTTTTTTTTTTTTTTAATGATTATTGATTGTGAATTGAAAAAAATAAAAAATAAACTGAAAAAATTTGAAATGAGATTAAAACATTTGACAATTGAATGGAACTGAAATTTTTAATGAAATTGACGAAAAATAATGTATTTAAGAAAAACATTTTCAGTTTAAAAAAATATGCAAAAAAAAAAGAGTAATACAGCTAAAAATTGAAAAAAAATTATGAAAAAATCCGAAATGAAAAATGAAGTTCACTACATAAAAATAAAATTAAAATCAAAAATTGAAAAAAAATTAAAAATTGAAATTTGAAAAAATTGACGACTGGATTTTTTAAAAAAGGCTATAAATAATTGAAAAACTGAACTAAAAAATTGAGAGCAAAAAACAGAACTTTCGTTGGGATTAAAAGAACTCGCAAGACTTTAGACACCCCACAGATGCGGCTATCATTCCCATTTCCATCGTAAATTTGAACCCAATTACCATTCTAATCCTTATAGAAACGACAAACAACAATAACTTAATTACGAAACGGGTGGAAAGTTAATTCGAAAGTTGACTCGGACCCGACGAACGCGGTGGCGTAGACACTACGAACCCAGCCCTGGGTGATTTTTTTCATTTCTCCGCCAATTTCGTCGAAAGGGCATTAAACTACAATCCATAGAGCAGGCGACGCGGCGGGGGTGTCGAAGTATTTATGCGGAAATAAGTGTTGAAAAAAAAAAGAGAAGCGCGAACAAACGACTTTATAACTTTTATTGTCGCTTTTTCCACCAATCATCCTTACTCCGGTCGCATCGTCGAGCATTTCGAATTCGCTCGCGCAAATATAGCCTTATAAATGCCTTGATATTTGGACAGGGCGCGTACCACGATCGATAAATATTTATAATTCATCGAAACGAACTAACCAACGTTATCATTCCAGTCAGAGTGAGAATATACTCGTTGTATATGCTCGCAGTCGCAATTCGAAGCTCTCTGGTGCGAAATTTAAATTTCTTCTAGTCCGTTTTGCCACCCTCTACCCTGTCACTGCCATCATACGCGCCAGCGAAAAGGAATCTAGCATAATAAATGGAACTAGTCGTCTTCTTCGACCGGTCCACACTTCGCCTCGTCGCTCGTACCCAAACAGTCAGACAGGATGAAAATTAACGGCGTAAGTTTTTTTTTAAACGAGATTTTCTGTCATGCAATTTAAAGAAACAACCGTCGCGTCGTCCTTCGTCCTTATATTCGGAAAAAAGAAAAACTCAACTTTCGTCCGGATTATCATTTGTCACCGCCTAATTGACGTTTTAAATTGCCTGTGTACGGTTGTTGGCGCGCAGCCTCCTCCCCGTACTCCCATGTACGAGCGATGATGCTCTGTTACCTTATATAAATCATCATCATTATCATCGCAGTCCTCTCTTTTAGGTCTACTGTGCTACGTTTCGCATCGCCTATTCCCCAGTTTTATTTCCTTTTTTTTCTCTCTCGCTACTTACTCGTTTAAATATTTCGCCTTTTTCGCCTTCTTTTCCTCGTTCCATCTATCAAGAAAGCGAGGTCGAAGAACGAAAATGCCACTGTCGATGAATATTTACGACAACGCCGAACAAAAAATAATACTAATGTCACCCCACACAAAATATAATACGAATACCTACGCTAAAGCCCTCCGGAAAGAAAATAAAAGAACTGCCAGAACCGGCACAAGTGAGACACCTCTAAGCGAATTTAACCTTCGAAATTATCGTTCGTGCGTTGCTTTCGCGAATGTCGAAAATTTCACCTAAGCCTCGTCGATGGAGCTGCGACGAAGCTGGCTCCAGCAACAACGTACGCTCATCACGTACCAGCGCGAAAAACACGTGGAGCTTGATTTTTCTCAATACCTATGCTAGGCTAAAAACAGGCTCTTCTTCTTATAATCTCTTTACCAACGTGGCACAACTTCACATCACACGTCGACGACCCCCCGCCCTCCATTCCTGGTTCAATTTGCTTCTTTAATGAACCCTTACGTATAGTTACACATCTTCGTAGACATCAAAAAACTTGTCAAGGGAACAGTGAAGTTGATTTATGCGACCTTGAGGAATATTAAAATTGTTTGGAGAAGAATTTTAATCAAGAAAGAGTGTTTAAATGAATGGAATTTTCCCAGAATAGCAAAATTTTCGCACGACTTTATGCACGATTCAGAGAGGAGTTCCTTTACAAATATTTCATCAAGCAACATTTCCTCTCTTTGGGGAAAAAACAAATCAAAAAAAATCAAAAAAGTACAGAAACTAAAGTCACTGCAAAATATACAAATATCTAATTTTAAAATCGTAAAATATATGATGAGTAATTTGAAATACCTGAAAATTGGGAAAAAATTGAATAAAAATAAAAAAATAAATTTTCAAATACTTATTTGAAAAGTAAGAAAAAAATTGTAAATCTCAGAACAAAAATTAAAAATTGAAAAAATTAAATAAAATTCAAGATTGGTCAAAAAAAAATTAAATTTGAAAAATTATGAGATTTTTTTTTTCTGACGTGCAAATGAAGTGAGAATAGATACTGAAAACTATTCTTCAAAATTGGAAAAAAAATGAGACTAAAAAATTATAATTTTGAGAGGAAAAAAATTTGGTGGAAAAAAAATTTTAAATTTGAAGAATTTCAGAGAGATCTTCTAGATCTCCATTCAAGCTGTGGGCAATGGACATGACATAAGATTTTCCATGAGGAAAAAAAAAGCGTTTTTGATTTTTTTTTTTTTCAAAAAAAACTCCAGTAGGCCTACCTAATACTGCTATTTATAATTTATTAAAAAGAATTTCAAATCTCCCTCCCCCCCCCCCAAAAAAAAAATATTTTTTAAAACAACTTTTGCATAAAAATACCTATATGTTTGTAGCTATGAAAATTTCTAAAATATTTCACATCTGCAAATCTGCTACCAAAATAATTTTTTGAATAGATTTTAGAATTATTTTAGGAAAATTTTTGAGAAAACTTCTTCTCTGCAAACTTCTTACAATAAGAATTTTTCGTAGGTACAAAAAAATATTTTTCAAACATTTTTTGAAGGAATTTTCGTATTTCTCTCGCAAGAGAATCTTGACAACTAGTCAACTCTGATTGAGCTGAGATTTGGCTCACAAAAAAGGCAAGTCATTAAGACCTCAAACCGAAATTTTCAGCTGCCAAAGTTGATTTTTCGATTTTTAGTGAATTTTTGAAAATGGCGAAAATAGCTCATTGGGGAATCAATTTCCTTGGAAAAATTATTGATTTTGATATGATGTTTTTGATAAGATTTTTGGATTTATAGTTACCTAGATGGAAAATTATTTTTCAAATATATTCTTCCTTTTTTTGAAATTTTCTTTGTTTTTCTTTTCTTTTTACCTCAACACCTACAATTTTTTCAAGTCAATACACAATTAATCCTTTTTCTACGAAAATATCATAAGGAAAAAAACATTTGATCATATTTCCGGTCATAACTGCTTGGGGTACATTTGACAAAAATAAATGGAAATTTCACCCTCATAAATGCACATTTTGTCCTCCCCCCTTCAGATGTTCCCAAATATGGCCAAATTAACTTCTTGAGCAAGCATGAAACAAATTCTGATCACCCCCCCCCCCTCCACCCAGTACAAAGAAGAACAAGAGAGAGGAAATTCCAAATTCAAGTCAAACGTCACTCAAATTAGAAATAAAAACGAAGAGAAATTTTTCATTTAGACTGCACTCCCTGCTTCAGTTTTGCAACCAAAGCAATTTAAAAAATATTTATAAGATATTTTCTCGATTTAATTTCTTTTTCTCAATAATTTAACACCCTCGGAGCAAAATTTCCATTACGTCTGGTAACGTCGAACCTTTGAAACGCACCTAGTTTCCTTCTCAAAGGAAAGAAACCACCATCGTACACTTTCCTAACCAAGCAAAAACCACGTTCGAAATTAATTCTTCATTTCACCAGGTTTCTTTTTTTCGCCTGGTAAAACAAAAACAAAAAAAAAAAACATAAAAATGATTCGTACTCGTATTTTTCATTGCTGAGCCACGCTCGACGAATCGACGTATTTACGTGTAATCTCTGCGATTGAATATTTCTTTGAAAATTTCCCTCGTTTCGCAAACAACATACCAAGTACATGTTTCGGGTTGGCAGCGTGTGGGCGCCATCGCCATAGCTGATGGAAATTGTGGAGCTGAAGGAACATATTAGGGTAGCTCTTTTTTAAATTTATCTCGGTCGTATCAGCGAGAAAAAAAAACGAGTTTTCGAACGACAGCGAATGAACGAACGAACGTGAAAAAAAAGGCAGCTCAGCTCAGACCTCACCGCCTCCGCCGCCGCTGCCACAGCGCAAATAGAAATCAAAGGAAAATACGGAAATTAAAAAATCGCAAAAAACCAACAGCGAACGAGAAATACGCGAATACATCCTGGTGATGGTGGCTGCTGCGCTTGAAATCCGAAACACGCCGATATGTTTTTTTTCTTCCTTTTTTTCTTTCTCTTTCGCTTTTTTTTTATCCATTTTTTTCATTTTCATTCAACGACCGCCATCGTATCGCCTCTGCGTCCGTTTATTTCCACCACCAGCGTTCTAGGTATAGCCCTATAGCCCTACTCTCTCTCTATATATATATACGCTGCGAAAAAGCTCGCCTTGCACCCTTTTGTTTACTCTGCACAGAGGTGCACGTCTTTCTCGTCGTATGAATTAATTCCACCCTCTCGCTCGATTATCGTACGATATAATAATATATAGACTGAGAGAGAGAGAAAGAGAAAAAAAGAAGAGAAAAAACCGGTTGCGCTTTTAATAACTCGTGGGAAAAAAATTATTCGTTCGTAAATTCCGCGCGTAATATTCTTTTGAAATATTCAAAACTCTTCGAGCATAGAAAACGTTTCTATTATGCGCTAATGCTTTCACTTTTTTTCCTCGCTCCATACCATTTTTATTCCTCTCTCTTTTAATTACCAAAGCTTTTGTTTCGTTAGTGAATTAACGTCGTCGTCGTCGTCGTCGTCGTGGACTCGTCGTAACCGAGCGTGCGTTGCGGCAACGACAATGGGCACAGAGCGGCAGAAAAATGGGAAAAAAAGAAGGGCGAAATTATCGAAACGTTATACCTGTGGGAGACGTGGTCGTAGTCGTCTTCGCTGTCTCAAAATCGTATACTATACCACTATACGATACGAAGCACAGCGCAGCGCACACTAGAGCCTCCTCTGCCCCCGTACCACCCTTCGCACCCTTTATCGTATTAGCGAACCCCGCATTTAAAACACAGAAAAACCTCGTTACAGATTCAATAGCCAGATAAACGCGATACGAAAACAGCCTGTTCATTGTTTTTCCAAGCCTTAATAATTAATCCCCTATTTTTCTCGTTCTCTCCACTATACTCTCTCCGTAGTGCTGGGCTCTTTATTCGCCTTCGTGCTACGGGTATTCTTTTTCTCGACGAGCTGCCAGGCCACGCCAGACCAGCGGTATCTACGTTGCTGTTGCTGATGGTGATGGTATAATACGTAGGTAATCCTCGAAGATAGTTATTTTTCTCCACTACGCGATAGTATCCTTTATATTTAGAACGCCTCCGCTGCTTCGTTTCGATTAGCTGAGATGTGTTTACTGTTTACATAATTTATTGTATTATCCGAACCACAGAAACTATACCAGCCTTATTACCTTTGGTGAAAATTTAGAACATTGATGTCGACAACCCTTGTGCGTAGGAGTACGATCTTTCAAAGTTTCATTCCATACGATTCGAAGATGAAAAAATTATCTTATACAGAACGTTTTGAAAGATTGAATCCTTATTTTAGGAGTAAATCGTTCGCAACGAATCATTTGAAAAAATTGAGTAGTTCGAACTTATTCGCAAACTGTCCATTCCGTGAATAACTTAATCGTTCGCGAACAATTAGTTCAAAAAATGAATCAGTCGTTGGCAAACGATTCACGTAAAAGTGGAAAAGATTTTTTTTGAAAATTTCACAAAGTTTAAAAATTGTTTCAACTTCAAAAAATGATTAAATTTTGTAAAAATTTATCAAACTTTAAAACGTTATTCAGTTTGATTAATTCAAATTTTCTCAAAATCGATGAATTTGCTGTCGAATTAGTTAATCAAAAAGCCCTGAAATTGTAGGGTTTACAAATACAAAAAAATTACCAAAATTGATTTATCTGAGTATACCTATTTTAAAAATGTTCAACTCATAAGCAAATTACAATTTCCACAAAAATGACAACAACAAAATTTGAAATGCTTACTCGTGAAGTACTAAATCAGTAAGGTTTAAAAAACGAAAAAATTTGCAAAATCAGCTGGAATTTAGAAAAGTCGGTTCTGAATAAATTTTTCGTCTCATTAATACAAATTTCCTCAAAATTTATGATTTTTTTCTCAAAATTATTACTAAAGAAGCCCTACAGTTGTAGAGGTTGAAAAACGAAAAAATTTCAAAACCTGCTCAAATTGAAAAAAATCGTTTTTTAAAAAAAAAAATTTGAACTAATTTTCATTAGTTCAAATTTCTTCAAAACTGGCAAAATTTCTCTCGATATTTTTACTCGTGAAGTCCAACAGTTGAAATTTTGAAAAAACTAATCTCCTGGAATTGAAAAAAATTGATATTAAAAACTATTCAATTCATAAATTCAAATTTCCACAAAATTAGCGACATTTTTTTCGAAATTTTTGCTCGTGAAGTTTAATAATTCTAGGGTTTAAAAAATTAAAAAATCGTCAAATCTGCTGGAATTGAAAAAAAAAAATGATATTAAATTTTTTTTCAACTCATCAATTTTAATTCCCTCAGAATCGTCAAAATTTTTCTTGAAATTTTTATTCATGAAGTTCCACTGTTGTAAGATTGTAAAAAAAAAAAAAAAAAAAAAAAAAAAAAAAAACGAAAAAATTGTCAAACCTACTGGAATTGAGAAAAATTGATCCTAAATAAAATTTTCGAATCATTAGGTCAAATTTCCCCAAAATTGACGAATTTTTTCTCGAAATTATTACTCGAAAAGATGGCAATGAAAAATTACCTAATTTGAAAAAAAAAATCGATTGAACAAACTGTTCTATGCACAAGGATCAGTCCTTCGCGAATTATTTTTTTCAACATAATTCTAATCGTTCGTGAACGATTTGATCGAAAAATTGATTTGACTGTTCACAAACGATTCAAATCGAAAATGATTCAATTGTTCGAGTAGGCTTCGGTCTTTCGTTCAAAAAGTGAATTTCCATCGTTCGCGAACGATTTGATGGAAAAATGATTCGGTCGTTCGCGAAGTATTCATTTGGAAAATGATCAATCATGGAATTTTTCGTTCAAAAAATAAATCTTTGACGTTCGCGAACGATTTGCTCAAAAATAGATTCAGTCGTTCGCGAATGAATCTTTCTACTGCGAAAATTATTTTTCGAGCATCAGTTCGATTCTATGCGAAAAATCAATTTGAAAAAAGCAAAACAGTACGACTTCAACGACAAATATCTCATTTTACTATCCAGTATTACCAAGCTCATCGTTGCCATTTGAAAAAAAAAATATTCTAATACGTCTGCGTATAACTTATAACTTGACGAATCAATCTAGGTCGTCATACGACATTTAGACGTACAGCACACAATGCAGCATTGAAATGGTATAACCGTGTTGGCGCGAAATTTACAAATTACCTCGAAGCGACGAGAGAATCGTTCGTACAATCGTTTCGTACCTACGTTCAAAACTTCATCTCTTCGCTCTTTCTCCTCCTGTCCTCTCGTATACAAGCTAAGTACACATAAACGGTACCAATGAACGCGTATAAAATACGTACGCGTATATTTTTAACGCAGTAGTGCACGCACACAACTACACAATCAACACGTCGACGACGAGACGCCACCTTTTTTTTTCATAATGCCATCGCTGCTGCGTTGTGCTTCGCTCGTCGTGCGTCAAAAAATCTAGTACAATTGGCCAAGAGACCGAGGTGAGGAGCGGTACATCACCAGCTCTTCGCATATTTTGCATAGGTACTATTTCCAAGCATACTCGTACATCATTTTGTCACCTAAATTTGACTCGTCAACGTCGTTCACACACCAAAAAGACGAACAGTACCAGCAATAATGGCATCACTGCTGCAGCTGCTGGTAAATTACTCGTTATATTTTGAGGCTTGAAAAATTTGCGAGTCACTTTGATGTTGACGACGAGACGATTTCTCGAGCTCGAGTCGCTCCGTTTACTATATGAACGATACCGGCGACGACAAATTTCGAAAGAGGGAAAATAACGTGTAAAAAATTTCGCTTCATTGAAGAAAATCATCTTAATCGTCTTCTTAATGACCCTTTTATAATGTATTCTTTTCAGCTCATCGCTTATACAGATACTTATACAGATCGAGTGCGGCACAGGCCATCACTTCAAAGCACACGTACACGTACCTATATATACGCAGGTTACTCCGGACCTGACGTACCTCGCTCGTTCTAGCAGCACATACACACACACACACACACACAAATACTACCATTTTCAAAGACCATTGGCCGCTGACCTATGACACATGTACGAATAGCTTTCATTCATCGAGCAGCGGGATCTCAGGATTGGAAGAAAAAAGTTAATTAAACAATTACCCCCGCATCCCGCGTCCACTCGATCAGACCACACGGCTGCTCACCGAGATCAGCACGACTCGTGTGTGTTGTGCGATGACCAACAACCATTTCAACACGTCATCGTATCTTACTCCCGAGTCCTCAACTCGTACCAGCAATAACATAACACAGCGCAGCGCAAACGCAACAGGTACGAGCATCAAACCGGTCGCGTCGTGGGATTCTACTCGTACATGTACACGTGATACACTTTCGTTGCACATACGACGCCAATTCGCAGCACTACCTCGACAACATCATCGGATACTCGATCGGTAAAAATATGTAGTAAAAAACGTGACTCGTCCCCCCCCCCAAACCCCTCTCCAAGTACACACGATCAAATTAACTGGGAGATTTTCTATACGATGAAAATGAGTAGATGCGATGATGAAGACGAATTCTACTTCGTATTCACAATTCACATGTATGATGCAAGCACGATGCCTGCACCTAGCCGGAATCGTCTTTTACATAAAAAAAAAAAACGACAAAAAAAAAACGTAAATAGCTGCCGGGTACTTACTTATCTTCGAGCAGGTACCGGTCGACGAGGTCGTTTTCTATACAGACTCCTTTGAATTCTATACTCGATAGGTTTATGCGGATTTCTTGCTGTAATCCAGACTGGAACCACTTCCCCGACCATGCACTCGGGAACTGACAAATACCTGTAACAGAAAATGCACGAAAAATTAGTTTTACTCGTAGATTTTTTCTTCTTCTTCAAAAGAGTACTTAGTTAGTTTCATGAGACAGGGCTAATTATGAGGTGCGATTTCACGTAGATTGTGCAACTCAAAAACATTTATGTGGAGTTCCAGAAATTTTTATTTTTGTCATTAGAAAAATAACAACAAACACTCTTTTTAGATGTTTTTTGAAAAATTAATTTCGTTTTCCTTATTCAGCTCAAAAGTCAACTTCCCAAATTTTGTCGAAAAGTTAAAAAATTTCATTTTTTATTTTTTCGAAAAATTCTTCCTGGAAATTGAAAAAAAAAAGATTAAAAAAAATTTCAGAATAATCGGTTGAATAATTAAGTATGTAGGTACTTCACTTCCTTTTATTTATTCAAATTCAGTTTTTTAAATCCTCTTTTCTCTAACAGCAGATTTGAGATTAGTCCGGATCTATGTGTAAAATTTCCTTTTGAAAGCTTCAAAAAAAAAATCTTAAACATCTCGAAAAGAAATAAGTGATCATCTTTCAAAAAAATTATTTGGTAATGAACTGGAAAAAACTATTTTCAAAAATCTTGACTCAAATTCATGATAACCTTACCGTAACATGGGGTTACTTTGGCCCACTTTCGAAAAAAAGATATTTGTCTGTCCAGCCACAACTGTATGAAGTCGAGGGAGTTTGTAATGAGTGTCAACGATAGAGGGGCCTTCATACTTCACTTCTATGCGATTTTCAAAATGTTTGTGCCGCAAGTTTGGTAATCCTGATTTTTTGTTAATTAGTACGTTGTTTATGTGGTTTTTTTTACCTCCAAAACTTTTGTTTAGATGAAGTATAACGAATGGTCCTAAAAATTTTATTTTTATGGAAACAGATCGAAAATTTTATGTAGATTCAGAATCTCGTATAGAAAAATCGATTTTGTGAAGCGGTTGTAAGATAAATTAAAATTACTGGTCAGAGGACCGTTTTCGTCGTTTTTGGGGTTACTTTGGCCCACGCATAAATACTATCAAAAAGCGAGAAAAAAAAAATTCTATGAAAATCGATCGAAAATTTAACGTAGAGTCAGAATCTATCATGAAAATACCGGTTTGGTGAAGGGTTTGTAAGATAAATTGAAGTATCTGTTTTGAAGTTTCATGCCTTTGTTGAAGTATTTTTATGCCTAGAAATCGATTTATTGTGAGAAAAAAAAAGTGGGCCAAAGTAACCCCAAGGCAGGCTAACTTTGGCCCATGACTTTGACTAACCACGGAAGTGGGAGGGGGTTTGACGAAAAATTTGAAAAAAAAATTACAGGGCTTCCTACAAGTGTCCGACACTACTTGGAGTGAAAACCGAACCCCTTACTTCAATTTTGAAAGAAGCAGGATGAATTTTCAACAAAAAAAAGTCTCAAAAAGTGGGCCAAAGTAAACGTCCCAAATTATGATCATTCCACCTCAAATGCATGATAGCTTGTCCCCGATTTCATGATAACCGTATCCCATATTTCATGATAATCTCATCTCCAATAATCCCATATTTCATGATAACCGCATCTCCAATTCATGATAACCTCGTCCCAGATTTCATGATAATCTCATCTCCAATTAATGATAAATTATCCCAAATCATGATCATTTCATCTCAAATGCATGATAACTTATCTTATATCTCATGCTAACCTCATCCCAGATTTCATGATAACTTTGACTAGTATTTTTTGAAAAACTTATCTAATATTTCGTGATATCTTATCCCATATTTCATGATAACCGCATCCCAAATTATGATCATTTCATCTAAAATGCATGATAACTTATCCTATATTTCATAACGTCATCCCAGATTTCATGATAACTTTGACTAGTATCTTTATGATAACCTCAACTCAAATTTATGATAAACTTAATGAGAATTTACGATAACCTGATCCCGAATAAATGACAATTATCCTTAACCCCAAACATCTCGCTTTTACAGTCTTGAGGAAAATTCTTAAAATTGCTTCATCCTTCCAAATTACAAAATGTTTAACATTGCGCATTTTTTTTCTTTTCTAAATTTTTAGAAAACACTCTGATATAGTAATTTTAATAAAATCTTTGTATACAAATCTATACTCTGTTCAATAATTCAACTCTCTACAAACAGAAGAGACTTTTTAGACATTTTTTGTGAGTCTATGCGTGGATGTTTACCAAAGGCAAATACGAATTAATGCGGTAAATTGAATTCGACCAGAGTAGTCATGCGATTGACAGTATTTCGGTCTTGTTTTTGTTTGAAAACACGCGTTAAAGAATAGAAAACGGGCAATTTCACGTGGTTACATTTCAGTTTGATTCGAGAAACGGGCTAGGGGATGGGTATTTTCAGTATCTTCTACCCTATACTGAGGATGGTTTCGAGAGGAAATTTAATAGGTACCTCAGTGTGAGGTATAGGTACGAGACGAGTGTTGTGTAAACATCATGTCACAATGACCAGAGCACGCCTCACGTATCCGAGCCTAAAATTTCACCTTGATAAGTACAACTTGATTACGCGGTGAACCGCAGAGGCCGAAATGAATTCGGTGTAATAAACGTAAAGCCACGTAGGTCCGCAACGAGGGCTTTATAAACGTACGACGATAGGAGAGTGGAGGAGTGTCAGGTAAAAGCCGACAGCGTGGCAAGTCGGCTGGCAACTAGTGTACACGTTGGTTGATTGAGGTGTAAAGGATTCAGCGTAATATTATAGTGGTAGTGGTAGTGGTAGTGGTAGATCGGAGTGAAATTCGATTGAGGCGACTGGCACAGGGTATTTTGTGAGCAGCTGCGACATGGCATGGTCCAGAGCAGACGAGATTGCCGCTAAGGTGAGATTATAGTCGTCGTGTTTTCGCGGTCAGGTTGTCGGAAAGCTCGTCGGCCATTTGAGGTTTTGGCCGGTGGTAAAAGAAGCGTGCTCGAAGAGGGGTGCAATCTGTGCCATCGTCATCGAGCCACTGTAGTTTGGAAACTTTACTGGTAAATGGTAACTATGTCAATGAAGTAGGGGGGGGGGGGGGGGCACAGAGAAGATTTTTTTTTTAAAAGGAATTTTCAATTTTCATCGAAACAGTATTGAAATGTTTTCATACTGCTCGCTCTGCCCCTTCCTCATTTCTGGTAGTCTGTCGTGTGTTTCAATTATTGTTGTCAGTTCACCCTGCAGCAAGCTCCGGGTACAGCAACGTAGCATCGAAGTAAATTAGTGCCAGATTTCGGCGCATCAATCAATCCTGGCCATCAAAGTCACTAGAAATATTTTGTGGTACAGGACGACTGGACCGTGGTTTGACGTGTGATAGGTACGTGCAGCTAAAAGCCTGCCTAAAATTTCAACTACGAATAGAGATTCGATTAATTCGTTGGCATCATTATACCATTTTCTCATTCAACGTTACAGAGTGTTTCGAAAAGTATTTCAACTCGATCCCAGGCTATTTTATTCGTCAATTTTTTCTATCAATTTTTTTTTTTTCTAAATTGTAAATTAATTAGGTACTTTTTATTTTGGTTTCATCGCCAATTTCGAGCTACAAAATCGTCAATCGTCGGTTACATTAACTCCTTTTGACACGAGTGAAAATACAGACGTACTACGATTACATCTACATCAAATGTCACTTCTTACTCGAACAACACGTCGCGTCGTCAAAATCACCGTCTAGCTGTCTTTTTCACATTCGCAGCACTTAAAACCAATTCTCAGCTTCTCCGTGACTCTTTTTTTCGAAACACTCTACACTTCATATACCGTAATGATTTAGCGACTAATGACGAAACTTTGACATGAAACTCTAAAGCGTTTTAAAATTAACTTCGGCAGCTTACTCCTCTTGCACGAAGGGAACAAAACGAGGAGGTCAGGTTGTATATACATAAACTCCTATATATGTAAAACTATACATAATATTATGATTGAAAGGGCTAAAGCGACGCTATGCTACGACTATAACAACGCGACGACCTCGTCGTGCTCTCTCTTCAAATCAGTTGACATTGATGAGTTAGCACAGAATATGCGAGGTGTGTAACCGTGTACACGTCTGCGGTATTAGTCGCAAACGATGCAACGTAACGTGGACGATGAGATGGTTAAATTAATATGCGAACGTAATGGACTCTATATGTACGAGCGGTTTTGTAAACGAGACGACAGACGACAACGATGACACCGTTGCGTCGACGAGTACAAATACATAGACACATTCATTCGTAGTACCTAGTACACCTCGTAAATGACGCCAATTTTAGAAGAGGTAGGTACCTATACCGGTACGAAATATTTTTAACAAGGTAACACGACGAGCCAGCGCTTGTACTATAAAGTTTTTGGCAATACGTACCATGTTCGACTTATCGAAGCAAAGTACGCATACATACAATGAAGACTATACAGCATCTGGAAGGAGAAAGAGATTCGCCAAGTAGGTAGTTTAGAGCATACCCGAAGAAAAGCGCAGGTAGGAAAGGAACACGTTTACGAAAGTTTTGCCAATTTGAGATCAAGTACGTACGTACGTACTATAAGTTGTAAGACGTATGTATACATACACGTGTTACGTGTATACGAACAACATGATACCTACACATCGTATTAGAGAAAAAATTGTATCGAAAAGTTACGTCAGATGGAAAATTGTTAACGAGACTTGACGATATATGTAGCGTACCTCTCTGGTAATTGGAAAGCTTGCTGGGGTAGCAGAAATTCAACTACACGTACATAAGTATTCCAATTCGCATTTGCTTCGCGCAAAGGCACATTTTTTCAAGGAAGGAGTCAATTCAAAGGTACATATTATAACGCTGCCTAAAAAGAAAACAGAAAGAGAACCAACCTTTTTTTCTTGAAGATTTAGGATTTGTCAAAAATTACATTTTCGAAGAGAAATACCCTTCTGTATAATTAATATAGCCTACGTACATTACTTATAGGTATTTTGGAAATTGGTGAGTAGAAAATTATTGAATTTTGAAAATTTCTGAAGACAGAATTTTCGATTTTCATTTTAGAAGTTTTCAAAAAAATTTCCTCTCTGTAAATATCCCTTTAGGAGAATATTTTACGTCAAAAATATTTTTCAAACGCCTACTTTCAAAAGAATTTTTCAACAAAGAAAATACCTAGTTAGGTAAGTAACATTTTTAGGGTGTTTTTTTTTTGTTGAAAATTCAAGACTTTTTCATGAACAATATTTCCATCAGGGGCCACCTCCGGCATTAACGAAACTTAGAAGAAATTTGGGGGAGGCAGAAAAAATGTTCCCTCACTTTTTTTTCTTATATTTTTTCTTTAAAAAAATAAAGATTTAAAAATTTTTTTTCTCTCGAAAAAATCTTTAAAAAAAATTCCTCCGAAAAATTTTCTACATATAATTACTCCAAAAGATTTGAGATTTCTTTACTTCAAAAAAAAAAAAAAAAAAAAAAATTTATTTCAAAACAATTTTTAAAAATTTTTAAACCAAAAAATTCGTTTTCATTTATTTTTTTTAATTTCAAAAAAAGAGAATTTTTCTCAAAAAAAACAGACCTTATTTTTACCCCCCCCCCCCCACCCCACCCCACCAAAAAAAGTTATTTGTCAGAAAATTGAAAAAAAAATCCGAAAAATTGAGATTTTATAAGTACATCAGTGTTCGAAAAGTATTTTTACTTCAAAACAATTCAATTCCAAAACGATAAAATTTAGATTTTTGATTTTTTTCAAAAGAGAATTTTTCACGAAAGTTTGAAAAATATTTTTACTTCAAAAACATTGAGAATTTTTTTAATACTTTGTACAGCAACTACCTAAGGCCAGTGACGTAGAAAATGTTTTTTTATTCCAAAACAATTTTTTAAATTTTTTGTACCAAAAAATTCATTTTTTTTATTCCGGAAAATTCATTTTTTCCATTCCAGAAAATTCTTCTTTTTTTTCATTCCAAGAAATGGGGACTTTTTTCCAAAGGAATAGAGTTTTCTCTCCCCTCGAAAAAAAATTCTTCAAGAAAATTAATTTTCTTCGTCAGTGCAAAAAAATCACAATATTTTACCTTATGCATTTTTTTTTTTTTTTTTTTTAAGATGCAACAGTTTGAAAAAATTCCACTTTTAAGAAAATTTGTAATTTTTCCGGGGTAATACCTCTTATTAAAAATTCGTGATCTCAATGTGTGAAATTCATGACTTTTTCATGACTTTCATGTCTCATTTTCAAATTTCATGACTTTTTCATGACTTTCATGATTTTCATGAGTCTTAGACACCCTGATTTTTTGATGGAATTTTTCATTTTCATAAAAATTTGCAAGAGACTTAGCTATATTGTTTTTTCATCATCTTCTTCAATTTATTCACTTACCTACACAGAGTTTTTTTTTTACCAAAACTAATTTTGGATTTTTTTTTCTTCAGAAAAAACAAGTTTTTTTTGAATAAATATACTTCTCAGATTTTATTTTTGAATTTGATAAAAAAAAAATTTTAAATTTTTTTTTCGACCAAGAAATTTTTTTCAAGAATAATTAGTGAATTTGGCAAAAAATTGTCCTTTTGAAAAAAATTTATCAAAATACAATGAATTCAATAAAAATAAAAATGCCTGCAAGAAAACCTGAGAATAGGTAGTCCTAGTAACAAATTTCTCAAATATACTTTTATAAAAAAAATTGATAGGATTTTTGAAATTTTTTGAAAAAAAAAATCAAAAATCCATATTTTTATTTTAGTGAATTTCCAATTTCTTCACAACTTTTTTAAAAAATATCTAAGCACCAAAAATTTTTGAAAAATTTGTGAACATTTTTCCAAAAGGTGTATTTTTGAACATAAATTCTTCTCATTTTTTTATTTTTTATATTGCAAAAAATGTTGGAAAAGGCATTTTTTTTGCAAGTAACTTGCTATAAAAAAAATGCTAAAAATTCTGAGAATTTTCTTTTTCCAACAAAAACAAATTTTTCTAAAAGAGAATCATCAATATCTTTCAGCTTTTGATTCATAATAAAATTTTCAATTTCAATATATCGATCGGTGTAAATTTTCATAGATTGATTACTATTTCGACTTTGATGATTCTGTCATTGCCTCATTGGTACCTATCATTTTGGTTGAGATAATACCAATGCGAATTTTTCTTTTTTCGATGTCAACGATTACATCATTTTCGATTCTAAAAAATCAAATTGAATAATTTTTGATTTTAACAACTAGATTGACCATTCAAGTTGAATCGAGACTTGATCCAAGTTTTCCACTTCAAATGATGAGAAAATTTGGCCAATAATCCTCTCCTCTACTCCTCAATCCTCTATTATGTCATGGCAGCAAAAAGACGAACAATTTGTTCGGAAACGTTTGCGATTTCCATCTGTCGTACGAATGCAAAATGGTCTTCGGTAAATTGTCGTCGTGTAAAGGCGAAGAAATGTCGTTGTCGTCGTCTGACAAAGGTGCACGTACGCGGTGGTAGTATATAGTAATACCTACATTTTCGATGGCAATATTGCGCGTCGATTTTGAACCACCGCCGCCGTACCAGTTTTCTCGCGCTACCACATCTAATGTAATCGGATTACTCCATGGGAGTAGTTTGATATCTCGGTACTTAACTGTGCCGGGGCAATTCGTCGTCGCTGTATATACGAATTTGGTACAAGCGAGCGAGCTAGGTGCTCTCTCTCTTTCGCTCTGTCATTTTGTCGTCGACGTCGACGTCGTCGGCCTAACGTGTTTTCATCGTCGTCATCGCGTTGGTTTCCTTTTATCGCGAACCGTTTTCCGTAACAATTTGCTGCTCTTCGTCGGGATGGCTGGCATGGCATGGGGCATGAGGCACGGGGCAAATCGCATCTTGTGCCAGCAGCAGCACGACAGACACCTCGACTCGAATGCTCGATAATACGCTCGTCCTCGTTGTTGTTGCTGATGCTGTTGTTGTTGTTGTTGTTATACGAGTATATCCCGATAGACGAACGGCGAAGCAAGGCGGAAACGTCGAATAAACTGCTCGCATTTTAAATCCGATCATGTTTCACATATTGAGAGACGCACAGATTGCGGGCGCAACGCAGAAATCTGCGTTACGAAATTCTATTGTTGTACCACACGATCACAGTTCGAAGGTATTTACCAGATTAAAGGATTTATTCTACGTTGACGTTGCGTTGCGTTGTGCTTCTCTTCTGTGCTTTGCCAATGCCATGCCATACCACACTCGTTCGGCACACGCTAAATCTGACTTACCTAGAGATTGCGTATTCGATATCATCTGTTTTATTCTATGCTCAGCTCGCAGCTGAACTTCCAAAGATGACGAATTTTCTCTTCATCTCAACTCGATTCGTCGTCTCGTCTCGACGACCAAATTATGGCAAAAATGACAAAAATGACGATCGTCTCCCTGCAGTCTTCGATCATGTCACGAATTTCAACCTAAGTATACAAACGTAATTAGCCTTGTCGGCGTTCTTCTAATTAATGGCGAATTAGACGTCCCCCTTCGTCTATATTTTCGGTTAATTAGAAGTCGACTTTGATGGGTTTCTAAGCTGTTGTTGTATGCGTTTGGCGGCATGTCGAGTTTTTTTTTCCTCTTCACCTCTCTCACTACTTTTTTTTTGGAAGGAACCACACAAAACTAGTCCGGTGTTCGCGGAAATATATTTATAAGCTCGTGTTATCATCGCAATAAGATCACATCTGTCTATCCTGACTCGACATTTCTCTCTTTCTTTTTCTTCTTTGACTTCTAGACAACGTTCGTCATTCTTATAAAGGTGCACGAATAGTTTTCAACTTTTTTTTTTTTTTTTTTTTTAATTGCTTAGATGAATTAATCAACGAGGCATACGATAATGCTGCGTACAAATGAAAAACCAGTTCAACTTGGCTCGACGAATTTGGAAACAGATAGGTATGAAGAGACTTTCGGTGTAATGTCAATCTTCGCCGCGTGTCGTCCCACGAACTGATGAGGATTTGAGCTTTTCGTAATTAAAACGTCAACCTTTTGGATAAATTTTTCGAAATACGCCCTGCATCTTGACGCAGAGGATTACCGCTATTTAATCCTAGCAGATAAAACGGAAAAAGCCCCGATGATGCGTCAATTTTTTGATATCACCTCGAGAACCCCGACCCCGATCGACCGACAAATTAACCCACGATGTCAGGTTAATTCGTCGAGTTTCGAGTTGACGGCTGTCACGTAGGAAGGGGAAGGAGGGTGCTGGGTGAATCAATGACGTAAATTAAAATAACGCGGTAATCGAAGTGGAATGAACTGACGCATGATGTGTGGTTTTGGGTATTCCGTACTCGTACGAAGATTTTTTTTTCTACGTATGTAATGCAATTTAAGACCACAGGGTGTCAAAAAAAATTGATCATTTTCAAATTAAAGTTGACTGAAAATTGTTGTTATAAAAATCCAAAACGTTTGAAACCGAAAATTAAAAAATAATTAATTAGGATTTTACAACATTCAAGTGAAATAAAATTTTGGGGAAAAAATGAAATCGAAAAGAAAAACGAAATCGAAACTGAAAAATTATCAGTTTTAATTTTTATGTTCCTAATTTTTCATTAAAAAATTTTTTTTTGATGCTGAATGACAATGCCAATTTATTTACCTACTAACAAGGAAACCTGGTCAACTCGTCCCTCCGATTGAGCTGAAATTTGGCTCACTGAAAGAGCATGCCATCCAGACCTCAGAACCAAATTTTATCTTCCGAAGTTGATTTTTCGATTTTTGGTGAATTTTTAAAAATGTTAAAACCGCCTCCAAAAACCATTTTTTGAAGAAAAAAAAAATTGTAAATTTCAAGATAGAATCCTGAAAATCGGTTTGTGCACTAAAGTCGACCTCCCGAGTCGATTGGCACCATTTTCAAAGTGATCTGGAGCCTTCAGAAAAAGTTGACTTTTCTCCAGCACACTGGAATCTCTCCAGGCGGCGCTATAATCAACTTCGGCAGCTGAAAATTTGATCCTAGCGTTAGTATGATGCCATCTATCGATTGACGTAGTTGAATCCAAAATCTGAGGTGACGAGTTCGCACGTGTTTTTTTTTGACAACTTGAAAATTCTACATTTTAAAAAAATTTCCAAAAAATCAATTTCTCCAGCATATCACTCGAAACTTCGTCTACCTCCTAAAGTCTACCCCCCGAGTCGATTGGCACAATTTTCAAAGCGATCTCGAGCCTCTAGAAAATGTTGACCTTTGCTGTCTAAAGAGATTCCAGTGTGCTGGAGAAAAGTCAACTTTTTCTGGAGGCTCTAGGTCACTTTGAAAATGGCGCCAATCGACTCGGGAGGTCGACTTTAGTGTATAAACCGATTTTCAGGATTCTATCTTGAAATTTACAAATTTTTTTCAAAAAATGATTTTTTGGAGGCGGTTTTAGCCATTTTCAAAAATTCGCCAAAAATCGAAAAATCAACTTCGGCAGCTAAAAATTTGGTTGTGAGGTCTGGGTGGCATGCTCTTTTAGTGAGCCAAATTTCAGCTCAATCGGAAGGGACGAGTTGGCGAGGTTCCCTTGTAAGCAGAGATGGAAAACAAAAAAAAGGGAAAAAACAGAAACTGAAATCAATTTTTGAGACTGAAATCGAAACTGAAACTGAAAAACTAATATTTTTTCAGGTTTCAATTTCTGGATGTGCCTAATAAGAATTTCTATAGAGATATAAATAAATGAAAGTGAAAAAATTGAAAAATCAAAATTGAAAAAAAATCAAAAACATCTCAAAATTGGTAAAAAGTAAAAATTAAAAAATTTAAATAAAAATTAAAAGTGAAATAATTATAAAGAAATTGGAATGAAAATTAGGGGGGAAAATGAAAATGAAAAAAAAAAACTGATTTAAAAATCAGAAAAAAAATTTAAAACAAAAAAAATTCAAGTAATAAAATTAAAATTGAATTTTTCAAAAAATTGCTTTCGACAAATTATTTCAACAAAAAAAAAAAATAGAAATTACTAGAAATTGAGAAAAATTGAATCAGAATGAAAAATTTCAAGAAATAGACATCTCGTATTTTTGATCAACGATTTTTTTTTAAGCACACAATTATTTTAGTATACGTATCATTCGATTGGCTAGACAATTGCCAAGCTACACCCGACAAATTCTACATCGTCGTGTCGTTGTATGAAAACTCTATCAATGTCCTGCTCCTTCCCTCCTTTCCACACTGTACACGAAATCTTTACAAGGGTTTCATCTTCTCTCACAATTCGCATTATACGTACACGACACCAGCCATCTCTGCTCGCCTCGTGCACGCCTGTAAACCGCACTAAAAAGATTTAATTACCGAAATTCGGGCTCTAATAAATGTCGAGACTTTATTACCCAACCGAATTAACTTTTTCGCCATATTCTCTCGGTAATATTATCAGAGATGGCGAAGGCGGTGCAGGTACCCCTCGAAAAGGATACAGATACCACCCGCTCGTCTTTTAAACTTCCACCACACTCTCAGAACACGCGGTGATCGTTACACGCGTCTTTCTATGACCGTATCTACTCTTCACACAGAGAGAAAATACCTGCCTGCCAAGCCACATTTTCCTTGTTTAAAAATCGCCTTTACCTTTTTTTACTCTCTAGCGTCATCGATCGTTTGACTTTTACTGCGTACAGTCCACGTGTACGTACTTTCCTCTTTTCTCATTCTCGTCTCGTTGGTAAAAAAAAAACCAAAAAAAAAAAACTTAATTAGTAAAAAAAAAATTAAACAGCCATTCGCTTACAGCGTTAGTATTGTTTTTTAACACCTTTTTCATGTACTCGTCGAGTAAACTTTATTACCGCACGAGCCATATTCGAATGGTTCCTTTGCACTACGTGCTTTCTATTTTTTTCTTTTTGGCTAACCAATTTTTTGCCAGCCGAATTAATTTCCTCCAAGGTTTAGAGACGAAGAAGAAAACCGCACCATTATGCCGCGTCGAGAGAGCCCCTATAAGAAGTATTTTACGACTCGAGTACATTTATTATGGTTTTACCAGCGAATAACAGGGGAGGGGTCGAAGAAGCAGTGCTAAACTTTACATATCCATTGTACCCTCTACCCTGCCAGACTACGGTGCACTGCACACCCTTACCACCGACCATACTCAGTCCGAGCACTATACCCAAGTACACGAGGTACCTATACTTTCTCGTAAATATGTACTTACGAAATTCACGACGCTCTTGGGTCACCTAAAATCGATTCGTTTAATGATTGCATTATTAATTCAAGCCCATTCGAGTTCGACACACCTTTTCGTCTCGTCCCTACCGCCGACCAACCAGCAACCACCCAGACAACCCGATGAATTTTAAATGTATAATATACAAGACACGCTGCGCTGCAGATACCTACACATTATTTTAGAAGTAACGTGGTCGTCGAAATATTTCCAATTTTTGTGTAATTTTGTTTGCCAAACGTGCTACCTCTCATGTCCCATTCACGTTTCATGTAACCCCCTCCATTCCGTTCTTCGTTCACCTTTTTTCCTGTAATTTTTTCCAAGTAACTACCTCTTTATTTATTTAGGAACTTGCGATTCGCTTATAGTTGTCTTACGTGTCAACAGACTAATCGCACATAACGTGTACGGGAACATTACCGCATAGCGATGGTGAAATGCATGCAATCGAAGTTCTTCCTCCCAAAAAAAAAAAAAACATTTTCAATAACTTCTCTCAATTTTCAGTCAAGTATTTTCAAAGATTTTTTCCAATTTAAAAACCAACTTATTTTATTAATTAATTTTTTTCAAGTGACAAATTGAAAAAATGAATTTGAAAAGTTGAGACCTGGAAGAATTTAAAATTCAAAGAACAATTTTCAAACGATCAAATAATTTAAAAAGTTTTAAAAAATCAAAAATTCAGAAAATATCAAAAATTTCCAATTGAAAAAAAAATAATTGATGCAAACAATTTGATCTGATTAATAATTAAAAAGTACGTCATTTCAAAAAATTTCCAAAACATTTTTTTTTTTGTAAAAAAAATTGGTCATGATTTTTTTAAATTTTTGGTTTCAAAAAGAAACTATTCACGAAAAAAATCAACAGAAGACTGAAGAAACAACTCCAGAACCACTTAAAAAATTATTTCAGTTGAAAAAAATTTTGTAAAATAATTTTCTCATGTTCAAAGTTGAATACTAAACACTAGAATCACCAAACGATTTTCTTGAAAATGCATAAATGCCAAAAAAATGTTCAACGAAAATTGTTATCAAACTTCATCCGAAATTCATGATGACTTCTTTCGAAATTCACGATGACTTCTTCCGAAATTCATGATGACTTTATCCGAAATTCATGATAACTGTGATGTCGGTGTTTCGGTTTGTTTTGATAAACGACACGAAGGCACGAAGATTGATATTTGAAATAAAATCACTTTGATTCTCACTTGGACAAGTTACGTATATTCACAAATCACCAGCTTATAAAGTACATAATAAAGGAAATTTCAGCATAAGGCTAAAACACCTAACATCAGCTTAATCAAACTAGTGTGATCAATAGGTGATCTCGACTGTCTTAATATTCCATAAAATATGATTATTTATATTAATTAGTCTAAGGAGTGCAGTTGACAATTAGTTAGGTATACATTTCTCTTCAGTATTTACGAAAAGCGACGTGTATTTAAATTACACTTCATACGCTTAGCTTTGTATAATAGGGTAAATCATTTCTATATGCTTCTGCTCAAAGAATGTACGGTATACCTATCACTTGTAATTTTGTGCGGATTTGCCAAAGTTATAGTAAAATAATGTATCGATAATAAGTGGTTAATTTCCCGCATTACATAACCTTATCCAAAATCCATGATAATTGTATTCGAAAGTTATTAAATTCATGATAACTTTATCCGAAATTCATGATAACATTATTATCCGAAATTCGTGATGACTTCATCCGAAATTCGTGATGACTACATCCGAAGTATATGATGACTTTATCCAAAATTCATAATAATTGTATTCGAAAGTTATTAAATTCATGATAACTTTATCCGAAATTCATGATGACTTTATCAGAAATTCATGATAACCTTATCAGTAGTATAATTGACACAAAAAGTGCTGACTGACACCAGAGTAAGCACTTTTGGTGTCGCATTCTAGTGGTTTGTTGGTTGCATACCTAAGTAAACCTAAGGCGAGTCAGCACTTTTGGTGCCGCATTCTGATGGTTTGCTGGTTGCATACCTAAGTAAACCTAAGGTGGTATGTTATAAGTTAACCTAACCTAAGGGTAGGGAGTACTGTCTTTTGGTGTCCCATTCTAGTGGCCGCCATCTTGGATCTGGGGTGTGGTATGCCCCATCAGGGATCCGGGATGTGGTATGCCCCCCTCTGGGATCCTTGATGTGGTATGCCCCGCCTATAGGCCCCGTCCCTTGTTGGGGTACTGGATTAGGCCCCGCCCCTTTTTTTGGGGTGAATCCCCGCCCAAGCCCCGCCCACATGTCCCCTCCCCAGTCCCAACCTATATACCTACTACGACCTTTATCGCGACCTTTGAGTTGAATACACTGAATAAAAAGAACACGCGAGAACAAACGAGTGATGTGTACTAAGCATGATGAGAAACTGAAAACTTAATAGGAAAGAGAGTAGGTAGTTAAATCAAATCGCATGCGCGCGCAATAGATAAATATTTGGTGGGGGATAGTTATGCATGAAATGCATTAAAAATGATTGGAACATTGTGAAAATTGTGTAAAAACAGTTAAAAATGGAGTAAAACCAAGAAAAAAAGTGGTAAAAAAGATGTAAAAATGATAAAATTTGCGTTAAAGTGCTTAAAAACCGTGAAAAAAACGTTTGAAAATTGCATGAAATGCATAAAAAACCATTGAAACATCGTGAAAACTGTGTAAAAACAGTTGAAAAATGGTATAAAACCGTGAAAAAAGTGGTAAAAAAGATGTAAAAATCATAAAATATGCTCTAAAATGCTTAAAAACTGTAAAAAACGTTTGAAAATTGCATGAAATGCATTAAAAACCGTTGAAACATTGTGAAAATTGTGTAAAAATGGTTGAAAATGGTGTAAACCCGTGAAAAGGTGGTAGAAAGATGTAAAAATGATAAAATTTGCGTTAAAATGCTTAAAAACTGTGAAAACATTTGAAAATTGCATGAAATGCATTAAAAACGATTGGAACATTGTGAAAATTGTGTAAAAACAGTTAAAAATGGAGTAAAACCAAGAAAAAGTGGTAAAAAAGATGTAAAAATGATAAAATTTGCGTTAAAATGCTTAAAAACCGTGAAAAAACGTTTGAAAATTGCATGAAATGCATAAAAAACCATTGAACCATCGTGAAAACTGTGTAAAAACAGTTGAAAAATGATATAAAACCGTGAAAAAGTGGCAAAAAAGATGTAAAAATGATAAAAATGATGTAAAAATGATAAAAATTTGCGTTAAAATGCTTAAAAACTGTGAAAACATTTGAAAATTGCATGAAATGCATTAAAAACGATTGGAACATTGTGAAAATTGTGTAAAAACAGTTAAAAATGGAGTAAAACCAAGAAAAAGTGGTAAAAAAGATGTAAAAATGATAAAATTTGCGTTAAAATGCTTAAAAACCGTGAAAAAACGTTTGAAAATTGCATGAAATGCATAAAAAACCATTGAACCATCATGAAAACTGTGTAAAAACAGTTGAAAAATGATATAAAACCGTGAAAAAGTGGCAAAAAAGATGTAAAAATGATAAAAATTTGCGTTAAAATGCTTAAAAACTGTGAAAACATTTGAAAATTGCATGAAATGCATTAAAAACGATTGGAACATTGTGAAAATTGTGTAAAAACAGTTAAAAATGGAGTAAAACCAAGAAAAAGTGGTAAAAAAGATGTAAAAATGATAAAATTTGCGTTAAAATGCTTAAAAACCGTGAAAAAACGTTTGAAAATTGCATGAAATGCATAAAAAACCATTGAACCATCGTGAAAACTGTGTAAAAACTGTTGAAAAATGATAGAAAACCGTGAAAAAACGTTTGAAAATTGCATGAAATGCATAAAAAACCATTGAAACATCGTGAAAACTGTGTAAAAACAGTTGAACCACACCCCACCTCCATGCCCCCCTCCCCAGTCCCTATCTATATACCTACTAAGACCTTTATCCCGACTTTTATCACGACCTTTGAGTTAACTACACTGAATAAAAAGAACACGCGAGAACAAACGAGTGATGTGTACTAAGCCTTGTTAAGAACTGAAAACTTAATAGGAAAGAGAGAGTAGGTAATTAAATCAAATCGCATGCGCGCGCAATAGATAATTATTTGGTGGGGGATAGTAGTATGGGGGTCACTTTGGAACAGTATGTATCTTGGTGTCCATTTCCCACGGCGTATGGTGGGAATTCGCTACCTCTCGGGCAAACGGTGATCCAAGCTACAGACTGTTCCAAAGTGTCCCAGATAGGTACCTACCTACTTTTTTTTCAAAACTTTTTTTTTTTTTTTTTTTTTTTTTTTTCAAAACTTGGAAATATTTTTAAAACTTTTTTTTTTTTTTTTTTTTTTTTTTTTTTTTTTCAAAACTTAGAAATATTTTTAAAACTTTTTTTTTTTTTTTTTTTTTTTAAATTTTTTTTCAAAACTTAGAAATATTTTTAAAACTTTTTTTTTTAAAACTTTTTTTTTTTTTTTTTTTTTTTTTTTCAAAACTTAGAAATATTTTTTTTTCAAAACTTGGAAATATTTTTTTTCAAAACTTTTTTTTTTCATAACTTAGAAAAATTTTTAAACTTTTTTTTTCAAACTTTTTTTTTCAGTAGCTAACTTATAAAAATATATATATTTTTTTAAACTTAGAAATATTTTTAAATTTTTCAAGCTTAGAAATATTTTTAAATTTTTTTCAGTAGCTAACTTATAAATTTTTTTTTAAAACTTTAGGTATCTATCTATAAAAAGATAGAAAGGAAAGGCAATTGTTGATATTGAATGTATATCACCACTTGTTGATAAACACTGAATATCAACAATTGCATTTCCTGTCTATCTTATTTTTTAAATTTTAAATTTTTTTTAATTGATCTTAAAAGTTATGAAATGAATTTAATGATGATGCATCGTCCTCGAAGACCATAATATTCGATTTTAAGATCTTTGAGATTGTTCCACTTGTCGAAATCGGAATCGCAAGTGAAAAACGAATGATACCGTTTAGGTAAATGAAAGCAAAACTCATCTGTTTCGACGACAACGGAAGTGCCGTGTTGAGTTTTGCACAGGAAGAATTTGCAAACATTAAAAATGGTGCCAGCAGTGAAATCCTTGAAAGATTTAAACTCTTTCTGATCAGCGATAGCATTGATATCAAGAATTAAGGCGTCCATCTTGTACGAGAGTCAGGAACAGAATGAGGAGGAGAGTGAAGTGCACCTTAATTTATAGAAAAATTTTACCCCCACCACCACCGTATCATTTATTAAAGAGAAGTACACTAACAACACATCTCCCAATTTTGCAATGGAAGCACCAGAAGATGTAATGATTACACGCTATCATAACCTGAATCATAGTCATCATTGGGTATGACCATGTTGATGGAGATGGATGTACCTTTGATTCCTTGGTAGACCAAACATAGATTTTCGATCCTATTCCAATCGTCAAGTTTTTCTTGTGTATCAAAAAGTTTGAAGAATCGATTAGGTATGTGGAAGAGATGTTCAAAGGTCTCAACCACAACCGATTTTCCAAATTTCGTGTTACACGTGAATAATTTAACAACATTGAATATGGTGTTATCAGGAAAATCTTTGAAGTGTGCAAAGTGCTTTCTGTTGTTAACTTCGTTAAAGATGTTTACCAGACGAGCCATTGCAAAGTAATGACTATCTGAGACTAGGGCACCTATATTTATACTATTTCACCTAGTGACGCAGCAGTCAGTGCATAGGTTGCAGTAATCACATACATATTCCTGTATAGGCCCATTGAAGTATCGATATTAAATAATCTTTGATACACATACCTAAAAAAAGGGCGTTTAAACAAAAATTCAAAAATTTCCTATTTAAAATAGTGTGATGTAAAAAAACTTAGGTAACAAGAGCTGCAGACTCTCTTAATAGGAACTTGATACATTTTAAATATTCAATACATGTGATGTAAAGAAATTTTCACCAAACACAGTAACTATACAAAAATTTACATGTACTACACTATATACAGTAAAACTATACAAAAATTTACATGTACTACACTATATACAGTAACTATACAAAAATTTACATGCTAAGTAAAATTTACACCAAACTACACTATATACAGTAACTATACAAAAATTTACCTGTTAAGTAAAATTTACACCAAACACGGTAACTATACAAAAATTTTCACCAAACACACGAACTATACAAAAATTTACATGTACTACACCAAACACGGTAACTATACAAAAATTTTCACCAAACACAGTAACTATACAAAAATTTACATGCTAAGTAAAATTTACACCAAACTACACTATATACAGTAACTATACAAAAATTTACCTGTTAAGTAAAATTTACACCAAACACGGTAACTATACAAAAATTTTCACCAAACACAGTAACTATACAAAAATTTACATGTACTACACCAAACACGGTAACTATACAAAAATTTTCACCAAACACAGTAACTATACAAAAATTTACATGCTAAGTAAAATTTTCACCAAACACAGTAACTATACAAAAATTTACCTGTTAAGTAAAATTTACACCAAACAAGGTAACTATACAAAAATTTTCACCAAACACAGTAACTATACAAAAATTTACATGTACTACACTATATACAGTAAAACTATACAAAAATTTTCACCAAACACAGTAACTATACAAAAATTTACATGTACTACACTATATACAGTAAAACTATACAAAAATTTACATGTACTACACTATATACAGTAACTATACAAAAATTTACATGCTAAGTAAAATTTACACCAAACTACACTATATACAGTAACTATACAAAAATTTACCTGTTAAGTAAAATTTACACCAAACACGGTAACTATACAAAAATTTTCACCAAACACAGTAACTATACAAAAATTTACATGTACTACACCAAACACGGTAACTATACAAAAATTTTCACCAAACACAGTAACTATACAAAAATTTACATGTACTACACTATATACAGTAACTATACAAAAATTTACATGTACTACACTATATACAGTAAAACTATACAAAAATTTTCACCAAACACAGTAACTATACAAAAATTTACATGTACTACACTATATACAGGAAAACTATACAAAAATTTACATGTACTACACTATATACAGTAACTATACAAAAATATAGTGTTTCTCAACTTTTGTCCATTCATATTTACATCACCTACTATTTATACATTTTTCTATTTACGATATCCGTATGGAGAGGTGTCAAAATCTTTGCAAATTATTCGCTTGTCAAAACTGAAGCTAAACTTTTTCGTTTGTACTGTGTTTAACAAATTCTTTGAGGCCTTATCACGTACAATGTTGGTGTCAACAGTAACTACATTTGCAATATCACAATCGATCAACTGTTCCATGACAGCACCTGTGATCTTTTGAGCATTTGTATGATGCAGCGTGAAACCTTTTACTTTGATACACTCTTTACCTTGGTTGGTGACGTAATGATACGATTTGGGACCAGTGGCTAGGAACTTTGTGATGTGTACACCTTCACCCAGCTCATCAGTCCACTCGCCCAACAAATCACCTGTTTGAACGGTATTGAGGCCATTGTCCACATAGATAATAGAGTCGGTATCACAGTACAGCACAGCTTTGTCCAATTTTGACAACATATCATACAGTCTAAGACGTGCATTGGCTGTAGTGTAGGCTGCCACAAAAATATTTGTGTTGAAATTGTCCTCAACAAAGACATCCTTGTACTTGTAGTTCACTTGTACCATTTCTTCAGACAGATAAGTGACACGCATGTTTGTCAAACGATCATCAAGCAACAATTTGTAAAATTTACATGGGTCTGTGATGAAATCCACATTGCCTAGATTTGTTCGTTGACCAAATTTACCCCAAAGAGAGTTCAAGCACATCTTGGCAACAGCTCTCTTACCCGGGTTAGGAGCAATCTCAGCAACGTTCAAATCTATATTGTAGGACTGTTTCACAGCTGCCGCATATGCTTCGTTGGTGGGGTAAGTATGAGGGCTAGTTTCCAATTTTATCTTCAAAAAATCTTCCACATAACCTTTCCACAATGTATTGGTGGATTCAAAATTCCATACTTCATATGTTTCCAGCACCTTATATCCAACTTCTACGGCTTTCTTTACTTCTACTGTAGACCATGTACCTACAAACTGTCTTTCAACATCGCTGTGCATGCACTTTTGTTTATTTTCCACAGAACATTTCAAACACAGTGGGAAAAGCAGCTTTTCATTTTTCAACATTTTCACTTTGATTGGCAACACAGGTATATACAAATTGCGTGGGGCCAACACCTTACATTTGATGAATCCAAACCAACTAGAATCGTATTGAGGGGGGTTCCTGATGATCTCAGTAGGATGACCTTTTGGATACTGGTCATAGTACATTACAGTGGGATACAGGGAGCAAACATCAATGTACTTGATTTTCTCTTTGACTCCGTCAACACTTTTCTTCAACTTGAACACCTCTGTTCGTCCACCAAAGAAAGCATCGCGTGGTTTCAAACGATCTGTAATTTGCGAGTTTATTACATGTTTGCTTTCTCTGGGTTTTTTCCACTTACACTCCCACATTTCTACAACAGTATAACCAGCAAGTTCCAATTGTTCAGAGCGATCTTTAGTTTTCTGATACAAGTCACCCATGCATTCGTTGGTTCGGCTATTTACAGTATCTTCGTCGAAGCAGTCGGGGCAACCGTGCCAGTAACAACCATGAAATTGGTACACGGTATTGGTGGTGCTGTCGAATCCATCAACTTTTGCACCACATATTCTTACTTCACCACCATTCATGGCGTGGGCAATGTTGTCATTGTTCAGTGATTTGAGCCATGAAATCGAGATTTTGGAAAACTGATCTTGCATCAAGTTTTGCAACACAGCAATCGTGTCAACTGGCAAGTACTTGCTACGATATGTAGCCATGCAGACACTTGCAATTGTGATGTATGTGCAAAACGGATCTAGATTAGCAATTGCCAAAAACTCTTTTCTCAGCTGCAGACAACCTCGGCGAAGAATATCAACGTCAGAACGGCAATACTCATAGAGCTCCTTTTTCAAATCAAACTGATAATTTTCAGCAACTCTCTGATCATGCCATTCGATGAAGGCCTTGCGTGCATCCGCATTCATGCGCTCTGGACCATAGTATTTCTTGTCAGGGATGGGACCAACGTAATCGGCATTTTCTAATGTATTAAAAAGATGAGGAAAATATCCTTTTTTCAGTTCAGTTAGTCCAAAAGTCTTGGGAAAGGCTGCAAGCGGCGATGACACAAAGTTGTGACTATCAATTATAGTCAAATTGATGTGTGAGATTTTCAATTCCATCAGCTTACTACCAGAGTATATTGTGGATGGTTTCACAGTGTTTTTCACACAATATTGCATTATGAAATGGCTGTCATAGCCTCGGGCATAATGTGCGATGGCTATATATCCTTTGTGACGTTTATGTATGAGCCATTCACAAAATTCATCGTTTGTATCAAATCGATGTTCTTTACCGTGAAAATCGTGTGCTACAATCAAGTTGGGCTCATGAACACCTGTCTCTTGACGACATTCATAATCAAAATATATATACTTTTCTGTGTATGTACATTTTTCATTTACCCTCGTTGATGTGGGCACACAATTTTTACAACCATGATCACACTTACCTCCCAAAGCTACCTTCCGTTTCATAAAACATTCATGTTTTGCAGTTTCTACTATCTGGCCGCAATTTTGACACTTGTTGAATCCACATCTGTGCTTAATAGGATCATCACGTTTAACCAGTTGGTTGCACCGCTTGCATTTGTACCACTTTTTACATATTGTCTCCTGGTGTTTTGTAAGACAAACATTGTTCATACAATACCGATTACAACGCTGACACAATACACGTTTCACAGTAGCAGGGTCATGCTCACGATCTGTGCATAAATAACATGGTTTTACATCTCGACAAATGTGTGCATTGGTTTTCTGATAACCTTTACAACATTTATGGCAAAAGTAAACACTGCCAAAGAAACCTTTCATGTTATTTATGGTATCATAGTGTTCACCTTGTTTGTAGAGGTAGATTTTTATATCTTTTTCTTGACTTCCTCGATACAGTACAGCGTTTGCCATATCTGCACTTATTATAGTAATTTGAATGTCAAGAAGTTCCTCTGTGTGTTTGAAATCTTCCAAAGTGAAACCATTTTCATTGTATGATCCCAAACGTGTACATAATTCTTGAGCCATTCCCTTCTGAATTGGACGGCCATTTCGAATCATCTTTACCTGAGAACGTGTGAGTTGGCGACCAAATATGGTTTTGGTGTAATGTGTCAGACCTACAATTACAGCTCGTGGACCACACAACTTGTCATTATTCTTGATGGTATTGAAACACTTTTTCGTATGCAGATCATTGGCCAAGTTTATAATTTTAGTCCTTTCACCACCCCGAGGCATAGATATCATATGTACATTAAATTTACATTTTAGCAGATCAACGTTTTCATCTGAAGTCACTATTTGCATTAGTTTCTCCTTCAGAGATTCTACGTGATCCTCATTGTCATAGCCGGTAGAAATGTAACGGCCATTAAAGTCGGGATTAGTTACACCTAAATCAATTTTGTCACCTGGTTGATAATCCGCTCGTGTCTTTGCATATTCAAACATCTCGTTCAATGCTTTGGTTACAATATCAACCATTGGTAACTTGTCAAGATTTTTCTTTAACAAGATTGTATAATCTCGCATCTGCAAACCAAACTTTTTCACATGGCGAACAGCTTCTTCAACTACGTGAATGTATTGCAACGATGTACCATTCAGTGGTGGTTCGTCGTCGTCTTGGTTCGTGGTTGATGAAGCACTAGTGCTGGCAACACTACCACCACCACCAATGTAAACCTTTTTGGGACTGTCAGATGAATCGTCACTGCTATCTGAAGTTGAATCATCGGAGGAGTCGTCACTGCCTTCCGAGTCATCACTACTTGTATCTGACAATGACAAATTGTCTGAAGAGTCGTCACTGCTATCAGACTCATCATCATTGTCAGAACTTGTAGTAGTAGAAGTTGAATCATCCAAGGAGTCGTCACTGCCATCGGAGTCATCATCATCTACAATACTGTCATCTGACATTTCCAAATCTTCACGAAGTTGTTGAAGGTTGGCCTCCTGCTCAAAGCGTTTAAAATTATATTTATTATATACAGCAACAGGCGCTTCATAAATTTGCTGTTTCTTTAAAGCTATATCTGTAATTACCTGAGATTCCTCCTGTATTCCCAACTCTTGAACTAATTGGGCTAGCTTATCATTTCGAGGTGGTCTGATGCAATCTTCTTCTTCTTCATTGCAAATAAGCTCCATTTCAGCTACAGCTTTTCTTGCCTTCACCATAAATTCTTCATGAGAGGACATTAAATTTTCAACCATCTTGCGTTTTTCCTTGGGATCCTCAGGTACTTGAAATAATTCTTCCACTTCAACTGGATGCTTACAGACATTGGTGGTCAGAGCATCATCAACCAGCTTCTGAATCCAATCATCATCTTCATTTTCACCATAATGTACATGATCAATGACATGTTCCAATTCTTGCATCAACAGTTGTACAGAATCCTGCTCCTCGGTAATAGAAGGTAAAACTACATCAACACCATCTTCACCAGTCATTGAGGTCTCTTCTTCACAAGTCAGAGGCTCCAGGAGTGGAGGTACTGTTGTCATCTCCTTCAAAATTTCTTCTACACCTGTAACATTTGCATCATTAGTACTACCTAACTTATAATTATCTAAACTAGCCATATAACTAGCAAGTCCTGGCTGTTGCCAACCATTCCTTGTTTTCTTATTAAATAATGTATAATTAAACGGGAAAATTTCCCTAAGAGAATTTTCTTTTTTTATACTTTTTTTGGTCCCTACTTCTTCTAAACTAGGTTTATTCTCTAAAGCTAAAATTAAGTCTTTCTTATTCAATTTATAGTAATAGCGTATACCTCTCTGTTTAGCCAAGCTTCTCAATTCTGTCACCTTATACTGTTGGTAATCAGAATGTGAACTATTTTCTAAACTAACCATATAACTAGCAAGTCCTGGCTGTTGCCAACCATTCCTTGTTTTCTTATTAAATAATGTATAATTAAATGGGAAAATTTCCCTAAGAGACTTTTCTTTTTTTTAAATACTTTTTTTGGTCCCTAACTCCACTAAACTAGACTTAAAATTATTATAAATTAATAAATTTACCAAGTTCAAGTCACACTCACTCAAGGCATGAAGATAGCGAACAGCGCTACATTCCGCACCTTCATGCAAAGCAGCAGCAGCATTAGAATTCATCGTATTAGAAAGTTGATCTTTCCAGTTCGACATCATTAGCGCTAATGAGTTCACAGAGGCAATACACCTGTATTTATAGTTTTTGACAGGTCACATGATGGAGGGGGAAAAGTGCCTATGCGCATACATGCGCAGTAGTAGATGTGCAGTAGACATGGGTATATAACCAATGTACTACATTACATTGCTTCATATCTCTCTTGTAAAGGCTTGTATCGACGCAGGTGTTTTGCAAACTGTCTAAACACCTTGTTGGCCAAAAGGTAGTCCACATTACCCAACAAGTGGTCCACATTACCCCACTGTTGGTCCACATTACCCAATAAATAGACCATATTACATGACTGTTGGTCCACATTACCCTTACTAGGTCCATATTACATGATGTATGGTTCATATTACCCACAGGTGGTCCATATTACCCTATGGGTGCTCCACTTTACCCAACATGGTTCCACTTTGGGTTCCACTTTTCTGAAGGTGGTTCCACTTTGGGTTCCACTTTGGTTCTGCTTTTTTTGAAAGTGGAACCACCTCCAAAAATGCAGCAGAGCAGAACCAAAGTGGAACCCAAAGTGGAACCACCTTCAGAAAAGTGGAACCCAAAGTGGAACCATGTTGGGTAAAGTGGAGCACCCATAGGGTAATATGGACCACCTGTGGGTAATATGAACCATACATCATGTAATATGGACCTAGTAAGGGTAATGTGGACCAACAGTCATGTAATATGGTCTATTTATTGGGTAATGTGGACCAACAGTGGGGTAATGTGGACCACTTGTTGGGTAATGTGGACTACCTTTTGGCCAACAAGGTGTTTAGACAGTTTGCAAAACACCTGCGTCGATACAAGCCTTTACAAGAGAGATATGAAGCAATGTAATGTAGTACATTGGTTATATACCCATGTCTACTGCACATCTACTACTGCGCATGTATGCGCATAGGCACTTTTCCCCCTCCATCATGTGACCTGTCAAAAACTATAAATACAGGTGTATTGCCTCTGTGAACTCATTAGCGCTAATGATGTCGAACTGGAAAGATCAACTTTCTAATACGATGAATTCTAATGCTGCTGCTGCTTTGCATGAAGGTGCGGAATGTAGCGCTGTTCGCTATCTTCATGCCTTGAGTGAGTGTGACTTGAACTTGGTAAATTTATTAATTTATAATAATTTTAAGTCTAGTTTAGTGGAGTTAGGGACCAAAAAAAGTATTTAAAAAAAAGAAAAGTCTCTTAGGGAAATTTTCCCATTTAATTATACATTATTTAATAAGAAAACAAGGAATGGTTGGCAACAGCCAGGACTTGCTAGTTATATGGTTAGTTTAGAAAATAGTTCACATTCTGATTACCAACAGTATAAGGTGACAGAATTGAGAAGCTTGGCTAAACAGAGAGGTATACGCTATTACTATAAATTGAATAAGAAAGACTTAATTTTAGCTTTAGAGAATAAACCTAGTTTAGAAGAAGTAGGGACCAAAAAAAGTATAAAAAAAGAAAATTCTCTTAGGGAAATTTTCCCGTTTAATTATACATTATTTAATAAGAAAACAAGGAATGGTTGGCAACAGCCAGGACTTGCTAGTTATATGGCTAGTTTAGATAATTATAAGTTAGGTAGTACTAATGATGCAAATGTTACAGGTGTAGAAGAAATTTTGAAGGAGATGACAACAGTACCTCCACTCCTGGAGCCTCTGACTTGTGAAGAAGAGACCTCAATGACTGGTGAAGATGGTGTTGATGTAGTTTTACCTTCTATTACCGAGGAGCAGGATTCTGTACAACTGTTGATGCAAGAATTGGAACATGTCATTGATCATGTACATTATGGTGAAAATGAAGATGATGATTGGATTCAGAAGCTGGTTGATGATGCTCTGACCACCAATGTCTGTAAGCATCCAGTTGAAGTGGAAGAATTATTTCAAGTACCTGAGGATCCCAAGGAAAAACGCAAGATGGTTGAAAATTTAATGTCCTCTCATGAAGAATTTATGGTGAAGGCAAGAAAAGCTGTAGCTGAAATGGAGCTTATTTGCAATGAAGAAGAAGAAGATTGCATCAGACCACCTCGAAATGATAAGCTAGCCCAATTAGTTCAAGAGTTGGGAATACAGGAGGAATCTCAGGTAATTACAGATATAGCTTTAAAGAAACAGCAAATTTATGAAGCGCCTGTTGCTGTATATAATAAATATAATTTTAAACGCTTTGAGCAGGAGGCCAACCTTCAACAACTTCGTGAAGATTTGGAAATGTCAGATGACAGTATTGTAGATGATGATGACTCCGATGGCAGTGACGACTCCTTGGATGATTCAACTTCTACTACTACAAGTTCTGACAATGATGATGAGTCTGATAGCAGTGACGACTCTTCAGACAATTTGTCATTGTCAGATACAAGTAGTGATGACTCGGAAGGCAGTGACGACTCCTCCGATGATTCAACTTCAGATAGCAGTGACGATTCATCTGACAGTCCCAAAAAGGTTTACATTGGTGGTGGTGGTAGTGTTGCCAGCACTAGTGCTTCATCAACCACGAACCAAGACGACGACGAACCACCACTGAATGGTACATCGTTGCAATACATTCACGTAGTTGAAGAAGCTGTTCGCCATGTGAAAAAGTTTGGTTTGCAGATGCGAGATTATACAATCTTGTTAAAGAAAAATCTTGACAAGTTACCAATGGTTGATATTGTAACCAAAGCATTGAACGAGATGTTTGAATATGCAAAGACACGAGCGGATTATCAACCAGGTGACAAAATTGATTTAGGTGTAACTAATCCCGACTTTAATGGCCGTTACATTTCTACCGGCTATGACAATGAGGATCACGTAGAATCTCTGAAGGAGAAACTAATGCAAATAGTGACTTCAGATGAAAACGTTGATCTGCTAAAATGTAAATTTAATGTACATATGATATCTATGCCTCGGGGTGGTGAAAGGACTAAAATTATAAACTTGGCCAATGATCTGCATACGAAAAAGTGTTTCAATACCATCAAGAATAATGACAAGTTGTGTGGTCCACGAGCTGTAATTGTAGGTCTGACACATTACACCAAAACCATATTTGGTCGCCAACTCACACGTTCTCAGGTAAAGATGATTCGAAATGGCCGTCCAATTCAGAAGGGAATGGCTCAAGAATTATGTACACGTTTGGGATCATACAATGAAAATGGTTTCACTTTGGAAGATTTCAAACACACAGAGGAACTTCTTGACATTCAAATTACTATAATAAGTGCAGATATGGCAAACGCTGTACTGTATCGAGGAAGTCAAGAAAAAGATATAAAAATCTACCTCTACAAACAAGGTGAACACTATGATACCATAAATAACATGAAAGGTTTCTTTGGCAGTGTTTACTTTTGCCATAAATGTTGTAAAGGTTATCAGAAAACCAATGCACACATTTGTCGAGATGTAAAACCATGTTATTTATGCACAGATCGTGAGCATGACCCTGCTACTGTGAAACGTGTATTGTGTCAGCGTTGTAATCGGTATTGTATGAACAATGTTTGTCTTACAAAACACCAGGAGACAATATGTAAAAAGTGGTACAAATGCAAGCGGTGCAACCAACTGGTTAAACGTGATGATCCTATTAAGCACAGATGTGGATTCAACAAGTGTCAAAATTGCGGCCAGATAGTAGAAACTGCAAAACATGAATGTTTTATGAAACGGAAGGTAGCTTTGGGAGGTAAGTGTGATCATGGTTGTAAAAATTGTGTGCCCACATCAACGAGGGTAAATGAAAAATGTACATACACAGAAAAGTATATATATTTTGATTATGAATGTCGTCAAGAGACAGGTGTTCATGAGCCCAACTTGATTGTAGCACACGATTTTCACGGTAAAGAACATCGATTTGATACAAACGATGAATTTTGTGAATGGCTCATACATAAACGTCACAAAGGATATATAGCCATCGCACATTATGCCCGAGGCTATGACAGCCATTTCATAATGCAATATTGTGTGAAAAACACTGTGAAACCATCCACAATATACTCTGGTAGTAAGCTGATGGAATTGAAAATCTCACACATCAATTTGACTATAATTGATAGTCACAACTTTGTGTCATCGCCGCTTGCAGCCTTTCCCAAGACTTTTGGACTAACTGAACTGAAAAAAGGATATTTTCCTCATCTTTTTAATACATTAGAAAATGCCGATTACGTTGGTCCCATCCCTGACAAGAAATACTATGGTCCAGAGCGCATGAATGCGGATGCACGCAAGGCCTTCATCGAATGGCATGATCAGAGAGTTGCTGAAAATTATCAGTTTGATTTGAAAAAGGAGCTCTATGAGTATTGCCGTTCTGACGTTGATATTCTTCGCCGAGGTTGTCTGCAGCTGAGAAAAGAGTTTTTGGCAATTGCTAATCTAGATCCGTTTTGCACATACATCACAATTGCAAGTGTCTGCATGGCTACATATCGTAGCAAGTACTTGCCAGTTGACACGATTGCTGTGTTGCAAAACTTGATGCAAGATCAGTTTTCCAAAATCTCGATTTCATGGCTCAAATCACTGAACAATGACAACATTGCCCACGCCATGAATGGTGGTGAAGTAAGAATATGTGGTGCAAAAGTTGATGGATTCGACAGCACCACCAATACCGTGTACCAATTTCATGGTTGTTACTGGCACGGTTGCCCCGACTGCTTCGACGAAGATACTGTAAATAGCCGAACCAACGAATGCATGGGTGACTTGTATCAGAAAACTAAAGATCGCTCTGAACAATTGGAACTTGCTGGTTATACTGTTGTAGAAATGTGGGAGTGTAAGTGGAAAAAACCCAGAGAAAGCAAACATGTAATAAACTCGCAAATTACAGATCGTTTGAAACCACGCGATGCTTTCTTTGGTGGACGAACAGAGGTGTTCAAGTTGAAGAAAAGTGTTGACGGAGTCAAAGAGAAAATCAAGTACATTGATGTTTGCTCCCTGTATCCCACTGTAATGTACTATGACCAGTATCCAAAAGGTCATCCTACTGAGATCATCAGGAACCCCCCTCAATACGATTCTAGTTGGTTTGGATTCATCAAATGTAAGGTGTTGGCCCCACGCAATTTGTATATACCTGTGTTGCCAATCAAAGTGAAAATGTTGAAAAATGAAAAGCTGCTTTTCCCACTGTGTTTGAAATGTTCTGTGGAAAATAAACAAAAGTGCATGCACAGCGATGTTGAAAGACAGTTTGTAGGTACATGGTCTACAGTAGAAGTAAAGAAAGCCGTAGAAGTTGGATATAAGGTGCTGGAAACATATGAAGTATGGAATTTTGAATCCACCAATACATTGTGGAAAGGTTATGTGGAAGATTTTTTGAAGATAAAATTGGAAACTAGCCCTCATACTTACCCCACCAACGAAGCATATGCGGCAGCTGTGAAACAGTCCTACAATATAGATTTGAACGTTGCTGAGATTGCTCCTAACCCGGGTAAGAGAGCTGTTGCCAAGATGTGCTTGAACTCTCTTTGGGGTAAATTTGGTCAACGAACAAATCTAGGCAATGTGGATTTCATCACAGACCCATGTAAATTTTACAAATTGTTGCTTGATGATCGTTTGACAAACATGCGTGTCACTTATCTGTCTGAAGAAATGGTACAAGTGAACTACAAGTACAAGGATGTCTTTGTTGAGGACAATTTCAACACAAATATTTTTGTGGCAGCCTACACTACAGCCAATGCACGTCTTAGACTGTATGATATGTTGTCAAAATTGGACAAAGCTGTGCTGTACTGTGATACCGACTCTATTATCTATGTGGACAACGGTCTCAATACCGTTCAAACAGGTGATTTGTTGGGCGAGTGGACTGATGAGCTGGGTGAAGGTGTACACATCACAAAGTTCCTAGCCACTGGTCCCAAATCGTATCATTACGTCACCAACCAAGGTAAAGAGTGTATCAAAGTAAAAGGTTTCACGCTGCATCATACAAATGCTCAAAAGATCACAGGTGCTGTCATGGAACAGTTGATCGATTGTGATATTGCAAATGTAGTTACTGTTGACACCAACATTGTACGTGATAAGGCCTCAAAGAATTTGTTAAACACAGTACAAACGAAAAAGTTTAGCTTCAGTTTTGACAAGCGAATAATTTGCAAAGATTTTGACACCTCTCCATACGGATATCGTAAATAGAAAAATGTATAAATAGTAGGTGATGTAAATATGAATGGACAAAAGTTGAGAAACACTATATTTTTGTATAGTTACTGTATATAGTGTAGTACATGTAAATTTTTGTATAGTTTTCCTGTATATAGTGTAGTACATGTAAATTTTTGTATAGTTACTGTGTTTGGTGAAAATTTTTGTATAGTTTTACTGTATATAGTGTAGTACATGTAAATTTTTGTATAGTTACTGTATATAGTGTAGTACATGTAAATTTTTGTATAGTTACTGTGTTTGGTGAAAATTTTTGTATAGTTACCGTGTTTGGTGTAGTACATGTAAATTTTTGTATAGTTACTGTGTTTGGTGAAAATTTTTGTATAGTTACCGTGTTTGGTGTAAATTTTACTTAACAGGTAAATTTTTGTATAGTTACTGTATATAGTGTAGTTTGGTGTAAATTTTACTTAGCATGTAAATTTTTGTATAGTTACTGTATATAGTGTAGTACATGTAAATTTTTGTATAGTTTTACTGTATATAGTGTAGTACATGTAAATTTTTGTATAGTTACTGTGTTTGGTGAAAATTTTTGTATAGTTTTACTGTATATAGTGTAGTACATGTAAATTTTTGTATAGTTACTGTGTTTGGTGAAAATTTTTGTATAGTTACCTTGTTTGGTGTAAATTTTACTTAACAGGTAAATTTTTGTATAGTTACTGTGTTTGGTGAAAATTTTACTTAGCATGTAAATTTTTGTATAGTTACTGTGTTTGGTGAAAATTTTTGTATAGTTACCGTGTTTGGTGTAGTACATGTAAATTTTTGTATAGTTACTGTGTTTGGTGAAAATTTTTGTATAGTTACCGTGTTTGGTGTAAATTTTACTTAACAGGTAAATTTTTGTATAGTTACTGTATATAGTGTAGTTTGGTGTAAATTTTACTTAGCATGTAAATTTTTGTATAGTTACTGTGTTTGGTGAAAATTTTTGTATAGTTACCGTGTTTGGTGTAGTACATGTAAATTTTTGTATAGTTCGTGTGTTTGGTGAAAATTTTTGTATAGTTACCGTGTTTGGTGTAAATTTTACTTAACAGGTAAATTTTTGTATAGTTACTGTATATAGTGTAGTTTGGTGTAAATTTTACTTAGCATGTAAATTTTTGTATAGTTACTGTATATAGTGTAGTACATGTAAATTTTTGTATAGTTTTACTGTATATAGTGTAGTACATGTAAATTTTTGTATAGTTACTGTGTTTGGTGAAAATTTCTTTACATCACATGTATTGAATATTTAAAATGTATCAAGTTCCTATTAAGAGAGTCTGCAGCTCTTGTTACCTAAGTTTTTTTACATCACACTATTTTAAATAGGAAATTTTTGAATTTTTGTTTAAACGCCCTTTTTTTAGGTATGTGTATCAAAGATTATTTAATATCGATACTTCAATGGGCCTATACAGGAATATGTATGTGATTACTGCAACCTATGCACTGACTGCTGCGTCACTAGGTGAAATAGTATAAATATAGGTGCCCTAGTCTCAGATAGTCATTACTTTGCAATGGCTCGTCTGGTAAACATCTTTAACGAAGTTAACAACAGAAAGCACTTTGCACACTTCAAAGATTTTCCTGATAACACCATATTCAATGTTGTTAAATTATTCACGTGTAACACGAAATTTGGAAAATCGGTTGTGGTTGAGACCTTTGAACATCTCTTCCACATACCTAATCGATTCTTCAAACTTTTTGATACACAAGAAAAACTTGACGATTGGAATAGGATCGAAAATCTATGTTTGGTCTACCAAGGAATCAAAGGTACATCCATCTCCATCAACATGGTCATACCCAATGATGACTATGATTCAGGTTATGATAGCGTGTAATCATTACATCTTCTGGTGCTTCCATTGCAAAATTGGGAGATGTGTTGTTAGTGTACTTCTCTTTAATAAATGATACGGTGGTGGTGGGGGTAAAATTTTTCTATAAATTAAGGTGCACTTCACTCTCCTCCTCATTCTGTTCCTGACTCTCGTACAAGATGGACGCCTTAATTCTTGATATCAATGCTATCGCTGATCAGAAAGAGTTTAAATCTTTCAAGGATTTCACTGCTGGCACCATTTTTAATGTTTGCAAATTCTTCCTGTGCAAAACTCAACACGGCACTTCCGTTGTCGTCGAAACAGATGAGTTTTGCTTTCATTTACCTAAACGGTATCATTCGTTTTTCACTTGCGATTCCGATTTCGACAAGTGGAACAATCTCAAAGATCTTAAAATCGAATATTATGGTCTTCGAGGACGATGCATCATCATTAAATTCATTTCATAACTTTTAAGATCAATTAAAAAAAATTTAAAATTTAAAAAATAAGATAGACAGGAAATGCAATTGTTGATATTCAGTGTTTATCAACAAGTGGTGATATACATTCAATATCAACAATTGCCTTTCCTTTCTATCTTTTTATAGATAGATACCTAAAGTTTTAAAAAAAAATTTATAAGTTAGCTACTGAAAAAAATTTAAAAATATTTCTAAGCTTGAAAAATTTAAAAATATTTCTAAGTTTAAAAAAATATATATATTTTTATAAGTTAGCTACTGAAAAAAAAAGTTTGAAAAAAAAAGTTTAAAAATTTTTCTAAGTTATGAAAAAAAAAAGTTTTGAAAAAAAATATTTCCAAGTTTTGAAAAAAAAATATTTCTAAGTTTTGAAAAAAAAAAAAAAAAAAAAAAAAAAAGTTTTAAAAAAAAAAGTTTTAAAAATATTTCTAAGTTTTGAAAAAAAATTTAAAAAAAAAAAAAAAAAAAAAAAGTTTTAAAAATATTTCTAAGTTTTGAAAAAAAAAAAAAAAAAAAAAAAAAAAAAAAAAAGTTTTAAAAATATTTCCAAGTTTTGAAAAAAAAAAAAAAAAAAAAAAAAAAAAGTTTTGAAAAAAAAGTAGGTAGGTACCTATCTGGGACACTTTGGAACAGTCTGTAGCTTGGATCACCGTTTGCCCGAGAGGTAGCGAATTCCCACCATACGCCGTGGGAAATGGACACCAAGATACATACTGTTCCAAAGTGACCCCCATACTACTGGGGATAGTTATTTTTATCAGTTTGGTTGAAGAAAGAAAAAAGCAACGCGGCAATTCTTAGAAATTTTTTTTTTAGCAGTAAACAGGATATGAGTCATCATTAAAAACAGAAAAAATCAACTGAAAAGAACTGCGCATTAATTCTTGGAAACACTAATCAGCAAAATAATATTTCTCCAACTGTTATCTTATCTCTTAGATAAGGGAACAATTCTTTGAAGCGTGCCGCCAAAGAAAATTATTTTTCTTGGAACCTTATCTTATCGCATTTCAAAGAAATTAGCTGACAAATATTTATTCTCTGTGTCTTATCTTATCAGGGCGGATGTTTTGACTATAATTTTATACTTTGAACATGCCGCCGAATATTTTTCTCTGTGTAACTTATCTGATCGCACCGCGCCGGATATGAGTCATCGCGGATGTTTATTTTCTTTTCATTGGTGCTGATGAAAGTGGTGAGATAGATGATAAAAATTGCAATGAAATGCTTAAAAACAATGAAAAAAACGTTTAAAAGTTGTATGAAATGCAATAAAAAAAATCATTGAAGCATCGTTAAAATTGTGCAAAAACAACTGAAAAAGGTATAAAAGCGCTAAAAAGAGTTTTAAAAAATGTATAAATGATAAAAATTGCAATGAAATGTTTAAAAACAATGAAAAAAACGTTTAAAAGTTGTATTAAATGTAATAAAAACCCTTAAAACATCATTAAAATTGTGTAAAAACAGTTGAAAATGGTGTAAAAGTGTTAATAAGAGGCTTATAAAATGCAGAAATGATAAAATTTACAATGAAATGATTAAAAATAATGAAAAAGCGTTTGAAAATTACATGAAATGCATTAAAAACCTTCGAAACATCGTGAAAATCATGTAAATGCAATTGAAAATAGTATAAAACCGTGAAAAAAGTGGTAAAAAAATGCAAAAAATAATAGAACTTGCGTAAAAATGCTTAAAAACTGTGAAAAAACGTTTGAAAATTGCATGAAATGCATTAAAAAACCATTGAAACATCGTGAAAATTTTGTAAAAACATTTAAAAACGGAGTAAAATCCATGAAAAAGTGGTAAATAAGATGAAAAAAACGATAGAATTTGCGTTAAATGTAAGAAAAAATAGTTTAAAAAAAAGAAAAAGAAGTATTGATGTAAATTGGTAAGTTTTGGGGGTAAACTTATAAAATCAATGATTTGAAGAATTGATATCCAGGGGAAAATTTTGAAGATGTAGGAGATCTTCTGTCTGACTGTCGGAGAAAATTAGCTAATCAGTATGACGCCAAGGTTTTTTTTTTTGATAAAAGAAGGGAGATATGACATCAAAGCAAAGTTGCTCTGTGGTAATAATTATGAATATTATCTTAAAACGGCTACAAACCACTTGAAAATTTGTAAAAAATGTGTTGAAACTGTTAAAAATTGTCTAAATATGTATAAATATGAGTCAAAAGTTGTAAAATCACCAAACAAGACAAGGTAACAATCATGAAAAATCCTTTTAAACTGTTAAAAAATTGGTTAAATAGGCGTACTTAACAAGGAGAAAAAGGAGTAAAAATCACTAAAAACCATATGCGAAAAAAATGATGCTCATTTCACCCGAGGCATTTAGTCAAAAAATTACACCTGTACTGTCGAAGAGAGAAGCAGCTAGTACTAACGTCAACGAATATGTACCTCGAAAAATCGATCCTATCAATAGTCTCGAAAAGGAAATGTACTCTATATGCGAGAACAAACGAGTGCTGTGTACTAAGTCTTGTAAAGAACTGAGAACTTAATAAGAAAGAGAGTAGGTAGTTAAATCAAATCGCATGCGCGCGCAATAGATAAATATTTGGTGGGGGATAGTTATTTTTATCAGTTTGGTTGAAGAAAGAAAAAAGCAACGCGGCAATTCTTAGAAAATTTTTTTAGCAGTAAACAGGATATGAGTCATCAAAAACAGAAAAAATCAACTGAAAAGAACTGCGCATTAATTCTTGGAAGCACTAATCAGCGAAATAATATTTTTTCCAACTCTGTTATCTTATCTCTTAGCTAAGGGAACAATCCTTTGAAGCGTGCCGCCAAAGAAAATTATTTTTCTTGGAACCTTACGATGGTTTTTATTGCATGAGTTGGTTGGTTAGGTTGGTTGATAGGGTTAACTACACTGAATAAAAAGAACACGCGAGAACAAACGAGTGATGTGTACTAAGCCTAGTTAAGAACTGAAAACTTAATAGGAAAGAGAGAGTAGGTAATTAAATCAAATCGCATGCGCGCGCAATAGATAAATATTTGGTGGGGGATAGTTATTTTTATCAGTTTGGTTGAAGAAAGAAAAAAGCAACGCGGCAATTCTTAGAAAAATTTTTTAGCAGTAAACAGGATATGAGTCATCAAAAACAGAAAAAATCAACTGAAAAGAACTGCCGCGTTGCTTTTTTCATTTTCAAATGTTTTCACAGTTTTTAAGCATTTTAACGCAAATTTTTATCATTTTTACATCTTTTTTGCCACTTTTTCACGGTTTTATATCATTTTTCAACTGTTTTTACACAGTTTTCATGATGGTTCAATGGTTTTTTATGCATTTCATGCAATTTTCAAACGTTTTTTCACGGTTTTTAAGCATTTTAACGCAAATTTTATCATTTTTACATCTTTTTTACCACTTTTTCTTGGTTTTACTCCATTTTTAACTGTTTTTACACAATTTTCACAATGTTCCAATCGTTTTTAATGCATTTCATGCAATTTTCAAATGTTTTCACAGTTTTTAAGCATTTTAACGCAAATTTTTATCATTTTTACATCATTTTTATCATTTTTACATCTTTTTTGCCACTTTTTCACGGTTTTATATCATTTTTCAACTGTTTTTACACAGTTTTCACGATGGTTCAATGGTTTTTTATGCATTTCATGCAATTTTCAAACGTTTTTTCACGGTTTTTAAGCATTTTAACGCAAATTTTATCATTTTTACATCTTTTTTACCACTTTTTCTTGGTTTTACTCCATTTTTAACTGTTTTTACACAATTTTCACAATGTTCCAATCGTTTTTAATGCATTTCATGCAATTTTCAAATGTTTTCACAGTTTTTAAGCATTTTAACGCAAATTTTATCATTTTTACATCTTTCTACCACCTTTTCACGGGTTTACACCATTTTCAACCATTTTTACACAATTTTCACAATGTTTCAACGGTTTTTAATGCATTTCATGCAATTTTCAAACGTTTTTTACAGTTTTTAAGCATTTTAGAGCATATTTTATGATTTTTACATCTTTTTTACCACTTTTTTCACGGTTTTATACCATTTTTCAACTGTTTTTACACAGTTTTCACGATGTTTCAATGGTTTTTTATGCATTTCATGCAATTTTCAAACGTTTTTTTCACGGTTTTTAAGCACTTTAACGCAAATTTTATCATTTTTACATCTTTTTTACCACTTTTTTTCTTGGTTTTACTCCATTTTTAACTGTTTTTACACAATTTTCACAATGTTCCAATCATTTTTAATGCATTTCATGCATAACTATCCCCCACCAAATATTTATCTATTGCGCGCGCATGCGATTTGATTTAACTACCTACTCTCTTTCCTATTAAGTTTTCAGTTTCTCATCATGCTTAGTACACATCACTCGTTTGTTCTCGCGTGTTCTTTTTATTCAGTGTATTCAACTCAAAGGTCGCGATAAAGGTCGTAGTAGGTATATAGGTTGGGACTGGGGAGGGGACATGTGGGCGGGGCTTGGGCGGGGATTCACCCCAAAAAAAGGGGCGGGGCCTAATCCAGTACCCCAACAAGGGACGGGGCCTATAGGCGGGGCATACCACATCAAGGATCCCAGAGGGGGGCATACCACATCCCGGATCCCTGATGGGGCATACCACACCCCAGATCCAAGATGGCGGCCACTAGAATGGGACACCAAAAGACAGTACTCCCTACCCTTAGGTTAGGTTAACTTATAACATACCACCTTAGGTTTACTTAGGTATGCAACCAGCAAACCATCAGAATGCGGCACCAAAAGTGCTGACTCGCCTTAGGTTTACTTAGGTATGCAACCAACAAACCACTAGAATGCGACACCAAAAGTGCTTACTCTGGTGTCAGTCAGCACTTTTTGTGTCAATTATACTACTCTTATCCAAAATCCATGATAACTCCAGCTGGAATTCTTGATAACTATCCTGAATTTCTTAATGACACTAACCCAAATTTATGACGACTTCACCTGAAAATTTTGTAATGAACTTATCCTATAAACGTATAATAATAATAATAATTATGTCACAAATTAATGATAATCTTATACCAAAATTCTTGACAATCTTATCCCATCCCAAATTTATGATAACAGTTTTACCAAAAAAATGGTAATTCAAATTTTTTCAAAAAAAATCATTCCAAAGAAATGTAAGAAAAAAAAAATTAGTATAGGTACTTGAAAAAAAAATTTTGAGAAAATTTTTTTTGAAGTATAAGCAGTCAAGTACCTACCTGCCAAAAAGAAGTTGATGGAAATATCATCGTATAAGAGAAAACAGGGGAAATTTTTTTTAAACATTTTTCTGATACAAAATTTTTTTTTAAAAATATTTTCAACAAAAAAAAGTTGAAATTTTTTTTTTCAAAAATCCTCATTTCAAAAAAATATCACAAAATGGACATTCATTTCTTTTCAAAAAAATATTCTAAACAAATTCGAGAAAAAAAAGCTCCAAAGAAATGCAACACTTCGTGTTTTGTATTTCACTTCATTCCCATATTTCCATTTACACTATTTCCTTTCAATTAGGTACTTCCCATTACATCATGCAACCCATGTACTCTCCTTCCACAAATTCACACAATATCAAGACTTAATCGACCGTTTTTCAACAAACCTCATCTCATCGAGCCAGTTCTCGTTTACCATGTACTAGCTAATAGCTATTGTAGGTACTGTGGTAGGTACTTACAATACACGAAGACTAATTAATATCGCGAAACAACGGTGGTAATCGTTATCATCGCATCGAGTCGTTATTTTTTTTTTGTTTCTAAGAACCCAGCAATCTCCCTGTTTAGCCACGTTCGTTAAATCGACTCTCGGAATAGAGAATGGAATAAAAAAAAAAAAAAAAACAGGAAAAAAATTAGAAGAGGTAATTACATTCGTGCGGACAGCAATACACATAGTACTACATACGTGCTTACTAGAAAAGGACACGACAGACGCGGCGACCACCACCATCGTCAGCAGTGCCGTCGAATCATGCGAACTCACAATTACATAACACATCCACTTAATGATCTAATTTTCGTTGATGATCGAACTATGGAAGGCGAACACCACAATACATACGCCGAAAAGGGAGAGAAAGCTCAAAAAAAAAACCGTATAAAAATATCCACTCTGTAAAAACAAAACAAACCACGTACAATCGCGCCCGGATACCCATTTAAACGAGCAGTTTTTATTTTCGCAGCATGGTCAGCGGGGATGGGGCGGACCAGCCATTAGCATTAAAAGCTTCGTTACGTTATTGCCGATGAATTTGGACGCCGAAAACACAACAACAACAACAACAACTACTACTACAACAACAACTACACCAGCAGCAGCAGGATCGGCGACGACGTCCAAAAAGGGATGAAACTTTTGCATTATTTATGCCTTTTGTATTTATTGATCCTTTTTAACCTCTTGCTCGTCTTCTCTCTGTTACTCCTGACGGGGTCGCGGTCGCAAACACTCATCCCGTCTCATTTGCCATGTATTTGTTTCTATTGTAGGTATGTATAGTTATCATTTTCGCCTGTCGACGTCCTTCCTCGTTCTGTTTTACCAATAACAACGTACATAAGTATCTTTGGCCCGTCTCTTTTCCGTCCCTTCACACTCTCCGAGCCAATGAACTCTTCTACGAGCATAGTGTAGTATAGTCTTTTCGCCATTAACACGATACAGTATCATATCGTATACTATGGTATAGCTGTTGGTTATCCGTATGGAGAGCTCGAGCAGGACATTGGGGTGTTGTATCATCATCCAATAAACTCATTAAATACACGCACCGATTGTCGACAACCGCGATTACACGACCATCTCTGTATCCTTAACCCTCTGGCTCGTATCTAGGAGTACATTGTCCAGCACATGTTACCAGCAGCACAACCATCGCATCGTCGCAAGAGTCGAATGCTGCAGGGATGTCCATACCATGCCAAGGGCAGATTATACGCACTCCTGTTTTTTCCCTGCTCTTTTTTTCTAAAGGCACCAAGTGTTGGTTCGCACCAGCGCCTCTTCGATAGGTCATTTACGTATTTTAGTTACAACGAAGCTCGATTTTTTTTCTAAATTTACTACTATAAAGCCCCATAGCCAAACCTAAGCCAATGTCTGGGTTCTACAACTACACCACGTTACACAAGAGTGCGAGCTTGTATAACGAGAACAATAATAATACGTATGCTCAAAAGCTTCCATCAAGTGGACACGTTGTTGGTCGTAGCACACACATTCACACAGAGAGAACAGAGATAAAATCGTCTCTCTTTTCCTCGCCATTCGACTCGTGGTGCACGAGTCGAAAGGCAAGCAACAGTTGATGATCTTCGAGATACGTCGTAGTGAGCCGACCGACGAAGAGCCGGTCACTTTTTTCCTGCTCTTCGCTTCGGCATGAAACTTGTTAAAAACGCAGAAAAATAACGAGAGAAATAAATAGCATTTTGTTTCGCACGTTCGACTGTCTTTTTCACGTCGCTCGGCCTTATTCTTCCACCTCCCAGCATGCAGAAGCTTCCTCCGGCTCCATCTACTTTGCTCCCATCTTTGTGGCCTAACTTGTATCATAGTCGAGTCATTCAGCTATTATCAGACGCGTGCGGACACAGTTCGCATAAAAATTTCATCTCATATCTTCACTCCGGCAATATTTACAACGAGTTAGGTCTGAGGAATAACGTCGATGAGATGATTTTTATGTAAGTACATATGTGTACGTGTAGAAGTGTTACTCTGTGTGGTCTGAATTTTCTTCTAGTTGAACTAATACGTCGACGTGTTGATTTTTTTGGACCATCTTCGAACGCGTTCGGATTTTACATTTGTGTTGTTCTTTACTCGTTGCATTTTCAGCGAGTTTTTTTTTTCGAATAAAAACCACGAAATGAGACGATTGAGAACTTCATTAAGGTCACACAATTTTCTACTATTCTACTAACAAGAATGGGTTTCTTCTAAATCGTTGTTTTAGCTGGTTTACGATACTAGTGTCTAGTTTACTCAATTTATTCACATGGACGTGGATCGTTGTTGTTGAATTTTACCCAGTCTAATACTACATAAATACTTAAAATTCAAAATTGGAGGGGAGGGGAGGGAGAAGCTCGATCGAAAATTTTGTAATAGCCAAAATTACTTCTAGTACTTCAAACTACAACTTTTGTTTGAACATTTTTTCAATTAGACCCCTCCCTCGCCACCAATTTTGGATAACACTCCGAAGATCCTAATTAAAAATTGGGCGAGGGAAGGGGAGAAATTGAAAAAAAAAATTCAAATAAAAGTTGTAGCTCGAAGTCTTAGAAATCATTTTGGTCATTACAAAAATTTTGATTGGATCCTTCCCCCTCCTCTAATTCTGAATATGAAATATCTAAGTAATATCAGACTTGGTATGTGACTTCGCCCCTTTCTGCCGAAATGGAAAAAAGAGACTCACGTATTTCAACGACACGAAAACGAATAATGAATACGATAAAGAACTCGAAAGATATGACCCTTCAATTATGAAATACTTGGAGACATAAAATGATAATTTTTACATGAACGATGTACAACTTAGGCTCGAGCAGGGTGTCTACATGAAAATCATGAAAAAGGTCGTGAATTTTTCAAAAAAATCACTAGGTCGTGAAAAGTCATGAATTTTACTCTTTGAAGTCATGAATTTTTGATAATATTATACGGGAAAAATTACAAATTTGCTTAAAAGTGATATTTTTTCAAACTGTTGCATTTTCTGAAAAAAAAGCATACCTGTGGAAAAGTTTCTTAATTTTTTCTTTGTAAAGAAAAAAATTCGTTTCATTGTCGAAAAAACCAGAGATTTTTTTCGAACAATAGTAGGTAGTTTTAAAAATTCTTCTGAAATAAAAAAATCTCAATTTTTCTTCTTTGATAGTAAAGTAAATAAATAAAATATTCTTCAAACTTTGGGACGAAATTTCCCTGAAATTCTGCAATTTTCATACGTGACAGTATAGATTTCATCTGCGAGTCCACAAAGGCAGGTAAGCTTCGACTTCTCAGGCCCCATTTTCACATTCCGGATTTTGGATACTTCCTTTAAGACCTCAACCTACTGCATCCACACCGATGAAAATTTGAACGCAGACAATATCTAAAACGTGCGATAATTTCATATTCTTGCGGCAAACAAAGACCTTCTTCGTCGATGATGTCCGGTCTTCGCAGCACTGACGTACGTCCGAATTCGCTGAGACCGCTTTTGTCATCGCATGGTCTACCATTTCGACCGAGATACAAAATACGTGCTCGATACATACCTGCCATTCGTATTTTTGACATTTGGCCATTTAAAAACGGATAGTAATTCCTGCTGTAGCTGGCGACGCAAAGTAACAAAAATGTAATCGAGTGAGTTTACAATTTCAATCGTTTATTGCGCCACCTCGTCCCCTTCGTTCATATCCGTTCTACGTTTCATTTATGAAGAGCACCGTTCGTTAGACGAGTTGTGCACTGCGTTAAAGTAGATACATAGTACATACACAGAGTATGGTACCACTACCTACATACTAACGCGAACGTGGCGTCATCGCTTGTATTTCTTTTGACAGAAAAATAGAATTTTCCATTAGCAACGTAGACGAGCTACGGGTATGTCGATAGAGTGGCTCGAGTCACAAACTAAGCGGCATATAGGTAAATGACGAGTCGACCGGGTAAATAGAAAAATAACCACCCGAAACAAATATGCAAATGAAAATCGAGCTCAGCCAACTGTATTCCTCGTATTAATGAAACTCGAACTCGATTCCCAGCGATATTCAATACAAATATATCTATTTAATTTTTTTCGCGTATCAGTCCAGTTTGTTTGTCATTTTGACACCATAGGTAGACTTCTTCGTTCGTACGCATTCGTATTATAAATTATCGCTTGATTAGTTCTTTGTGAAGCGTCGACAATTGAATGTCCCCAAAGGATCATACTCGTAGCGTCGATGACATCGCATTACATTACTATCCATTCTTCTAATGGATTGAATGACGCTTTGTATGTGTGTGCATACACTGCGAATATCAAAGTGACGAATACCACTTTAAATATAGTACTTCGAATGGACAAGCAGTCCAGGCAGGGGTGAGGGTGAAATGGAAAAGCTAAGGTAGGAGGTGAAAAAACGAATCAAATGTAAAATACACCATAAAGCTCGTCTAAATGGATATAGTTATGATTGGAATTGAGAATTCGATTACCTTTACTTCCTCTCCCGTACTCCGCACATTCACAAACGTGGATGGTGCCGCACCATACTTTCCTGTAGTAATTTAACATGAGACAAAAAAAAGAGAAGAGTAAAATACCCTGAAATTTGTACAGTTTGATATCAATTTTCATTTCGTCGCTTTTTCATTCCTTCAACGCATCGCTCACTCACTCGTACGTACCATTCCAATAATCTCCAACACATTAAATTGACTGACTTTTGCGTTGCTATGTATCGATAGAAAAAAATCAAATGGACCGACATGGCAGAGAAACGAGTCGAGAGGAAAACGGATACAAAAAAGCGACAAATGTTTTTAAAAAACTTTTAATTTACTCGAGCATTTCCCCGCTTCGTAGTTTTGATTTTCACTGCCGCGCTTACACGTTGCCCAATCTGCGTGGTGGTATTCAACGCGCGAAAACCATTAGTTGTAAAAATTTCATTCCTAAGGCATCGTCTCGTACACGATGACGATGCTAGGAGAAGCGTGGTGTTTTCATTTTATCAAACACAGCTGACAATTTGTCGAAAAGAATTACAGAATTAAAATCGTGCAAATGAATTTTTCCCTCGGCAACCTACGATCGAAACACAAAAGCGGGAAAAATATACCTGAAGGAAGGAGGGAGGTATGGAGGGGGACAAGTAGCAATCCACACAGAAGCCTTGAAAATATGAGATTTGTTTTTCGACGCTTCATCTCGAGTCAGCTGCAAACTGTCATCGCGACGCCATTTCGAGAAATGAATTGCGCAAAAGAAAGGTATTGTAAAGTGGGACAGCTCGGCTTTGGCATATTTTCACGCTCAGCGTCAATCAAAATTATTTCTTTTTCAATTAAGTACTTTTGATAGTTTTGATCCAAATGAAGAAGAATTGTTGACATGGATATATATATTACATGAGGGGGGAGGGGGGGAGGAGGTCATCCTGAAAATTTGTGCGCAACATTTTTCAAAATGAAGGGTAATTTGGACCAGACCCAGAAATAACCTAAAAGTTGCACTGGGGTATTTTTTCTTTCACTGTCATCGTCATATCCTTACACTTGATGGGCCGGGTAGCCCCTCTGAGGTATCAAATCTTTGGGTTCTCCATAAGTCTCTCAAGTACCATCTGAAGAATCATCTGAAGAGTGGCCAGTACATGACCGTCTACATTTAACAGGCCAGGAAGGCTAACTTGGCAACGTCGCATTTTTTGATTAGCGTAGGCTGATTATTTGGATTCTCCATAAGACACAATGCTAATTCATAATGCAATAACTCGAAAACTATCAATTTTACAAAAAAAGTCAAAGAGCCCTTTTTTAAAGAGAATTAAAAGAGCTTTCCATTCATATATAAATTTTTTGAATTTAAGTGAAATTGACGAAATTGGCATTTTTCACTTTTCACTAAAAATTTCACCAAATCCAAAAAAATTCTATATCAATAGAAAACTTATTCAATTTTCTTTAAAAAAGGTCTCTTGGACTTTTTTCGTAAAATTGATATTTTTCGATTTATTGCAATTTGAATTAGCATTACATCTTATGGAAAAACCAAAAAGTCAGCCTACGTCTTGACGTTGCCAAATTTAGCCTTCCTGGCCTGTTAAATGTAGACGGTCATGGCCAGTATCAAGGGTTCAAGTCCAGGTCACTCTTCAAGTATTAACAGCATAAGTCAAAATCAGCTGGGCTCTTGGCACAGAGAAACACATTACTCCTACCTTGTCACTTCTTTCCTCGTCTTCAATCTCTTGAAGCAAAAGGAAAAAAGATGAGGCCAGAGCAATGTGTTTCAATGTTGCTTGGGCCGAACAAATTTTGACTTATGCTGTTAATACTTCAAAGATGATCTGGACTTATAACGTTAATACTTGCCACTCTTCAAGTGGCTAAAAGTATTAACAATATAATAACTCAAAATACCCGTGAATATTAAGGATATAAGTCACAAATCAGCTGGGATCGCGGTGCACTGAAACACATTGCTCTGGCCTAGTCAGTTTTTTCCTTGTCCTCGATGTCTTGACTTATATCCTTACGATTTTTATAGCCCTAACAGTATAAGTCAAGAGATCGAAGGCAAGGGAAAAACTGACAAGGCCAGGGCATTGTGTTTCAGTGCACCGCGATCCCAGCTGATTTGTGGCTTAAGGGGTATTTGAGTTATATTGTTAATACTTTTAACCACAGTTCTGTTATTTTCCTTGATCTTTCTTTTGCTCTTTCTTCCAATCCGAGTGTACTGCCTAATGAACTTGGGCGACCTTAATTTGTCCATTCGTTCTAGGTTCTACGTGATTCCGCCATTTCCTCTCGGATTTCTCAATTTTTTTGATAATCAGAGTGGGGCTACCCAATGGACATAATAACATTTTGATCATCATCTGATCTTTTATTGTCTTTGAAAGTCACTCCAGCAGTATGTCCCATGAAACGCATTTCGGATGCACCACTGCGCCGCTGCAGTTATTCTTTTCTTGTCAGTTTTCTTTAGGGCTCACATTTCACATCTTTATGTCATTACTGGTAATACCAGCGTGTTATTACTCTAGTTCTGGCACTGAAAGCACTTTAATCAATTCTGTGACCCTTGGAAATTTATCAACTTTGCTGCTTACATCTGTAACGTACGAGAAAGAGAGACGATACGTAGGTACGCTACAATGTATATTTCGGAACTGAATACTGATCGTACAATTATCTGATACATTACGAGTGTGAAATCCTTATCTTCATAGGTAGACTAGGTAGGGGAGTGTATGATAGGTACACGACGCTACACATCTACTTCACCTAATAGGTATGAGATCTTTAGTACTTTATAATTTTTCCTCTAATTGTAATTTTACTTCTAACTAGGTCCTGCTTCCGTTTCCTCAAAAGCCATTACTTTTGTTTTTTGCATTCAAAATTTTCATTCTATACCCCTCCAGCAACTTGGGACAAATCTTTGTAATGAATCTTCCTATTCTGCAAACCGAACTGTTCTTTTTTTTGGAGAGTTAGAAAGTGATGGATCCAACTTGAGTCGGCATCTCCCACACAGCAGTGCACAGAATCTCCAAAGATGAGCTCCAGGCATTAAACCTGACAAATTTGACAACCGAATATTCTTAAATTATAAAAGCCAATAAATATTTTAAAAAATGAAAAAAAAAAAAACTTAATAATTTGAAATTGTACCGTTACAGCAGCATTCACTCTGAGGCGACAATTGGCAAACCAAGAAGAAATGATATGATAATGTACGAGGATCAAACACAATCAACAACCAATCAAGTGATGCCCACCAAATAACTGAGTATGCATATCGCACGCGTCTTCGGCTGGAAGTACACGATCATCTATAGGGAAAGGATAGAGAAGGAGAAAAGGACACCACATATACTCGTAGGTTGCATAGCCTAGTACGTATGCGGTGTATACACAAATGGATTACTACGTGGTCGTAAGGGACCACCAAAGGGTGAGATGCAGGCAAAAGCACGTTGAAATTTATCCTTTTCGTATTTTTTCTCTCCGCCGGAAGGCTCTGGTGGGGAGAGGGGGTGCGCAGAGTGTTTCGTTGTCGCATAGCGTATACTCGAAATTGAGAAGCGAGCCTTTTCTTATTAAATTTCTTACTCGGATATGGTGACCGTTTTGTTTCTCTCGTCACGTATAATCGTAACCCTTTTATTCAACGTTTGTTTTATTTTCCTTCTCCCCTCTCGTATATTTAGCGCTCGGCTCTCAGCTAGCTCTCTATCCCCATGCTACCCTTATTATTCGTTACGATTATGAAATGCCAACATCGGAATACCAATTTGGCGATGTTCGGCGTGCTCGCCTCGGCGCAGCATCGTGCCTGTTTTCAAAAAAAACATTAAAAATTTAAGCGGCCGAGTTGTGAGTGACGACGAGCGTGTTTTTCCCCACAGTCCAGAGCTCTCAGTCCAGCCGAGAGATGTAAAATGCGTCGTCGTCGTCGTCGTCGTCGTCGCACGTCATATCGGCCAGAGAGAGGCGTGACACGAACGAGCTTTTGGTCAAACGATACGATGACACGCGAGAGAAAATTGCCATCACGATGGCTACCGCCGCGGTCGCATCGGCGGGACGCGGTCTACGTAATTTATTTACGACGATTAATCGCCACCGTCGCGCCGCACCGCACCGTACCGTACGTACTCTCGTACTGTAAGATGGAAAGAGAAAAAATAAAAAGGCGTGCGCGAGAGGGTGGGGAAAGCACGAACGCGACAAAAAGAGACATAAATTTTGTAATATTAAATCTTATAATTGAATTACGTGCCCGTATAATATTACGACGAGATGAGACTATACCGCACGTACAATGTACATATCCGTACGCTTGTGCAATGTACACACGGCGAGAGAGAAAGAGAGAGAGACAGGCAGCGTCAACAACACGCACAGTGCACAGGCGAGGGTGGACACGACAATGTAATCGAATTGGGTTTTTTACATCACTTTATACGATTATGATGGCGGAAGGGAGAAGCCAGCAGGGCACATACTATACGCACTGGGAAGCTGTTAATATCGAAATTTAAGGGTCGACACTGAATTATATGGCAAATTATACGGTGAGAAAAATCTGTGGCTCTCGTAACGAACGAATCGGATGACTGGCGAGGTGCGGGCGATGAGATGGAGCGCGAGAGATTTGAAACCGAGCGAGGCCGAGGGGAATTACACGACACATACGTACATAACAAATATAAAACCTCGCTATGATATTATTGTTTTTGGTCACGTGATTATCGGTTATGATTCTGGTGTACTCGCGACAAACGGGCCAGGGCAGGGATTTTATTGAGCGCCGCGTAATGTTATTTTTTTCGGTATTAGCTGGCGACCCGACGCGACTGTCGAGTGTGGGAGGAGAGACGTACGAGTTTTATTTGTATAAAACTGTGTAAATACAGAGTGTAAAAAAATAGCTTGAAGAAGGATTCGGCGCGTCGCATCGTTCGGGCTGGACGATTTGATTTACGAGCTCGAAACGTGCGCTTTAGGCGTATTGCGGACAGTGTGCCGGATGGGAGTATCTCTGTTGGAGTGAGATTAGGAGATTACTCATTAAGTGTACAGTTTTTTACAGCAGAAAGACCAAAGTGGGGGCTAGCTTGAGGATTTTTCAAAGCTACAGAGTAAAAAATTCAAAAATAATAAAAAGGGGCACAAAAATTGAAAATAAAATTCGATAGAATTTATAAAAATTGATCTACGACACAAATTTAAAAAAAATTAAAAATCGAAACAAATTTTCGAAACAAAATTATAAAAACCTTGTAATGGAAAAAAAACTGTTTTCTGGAAGAATTATAATATTTTGTATTTGAAATTGATTCTGAACAATTTGTTCTCAATCAATAATAAGAAAATTAGTTTTCAAGAAAATTCGAACAATAATTACTTTTGAGTTGATTACCTATTAGAAAATTCCAGACGAAAAAGCAGAACTTTAGCTAGGTAGGTGAAAAAAATCAACTTTAGTAGAAAAAAAAAAAAAAAATTAAATATAGCCACGTTCTAAAACTTTTATCAAATGATGCATATTTTTCAAATTTTGAATTTTTCTGAAATCCTCCAATTTTTACTAAGTACCTAAAACATACATAAAATTCCAAAAATTAAAATTTTTATCAAATTTTGAACTATTACTAAATTTTAAACACTTTCTCAACTTTAAAATTTCATCAAAAACTGGAAAATTACCGAAATTTTAATTCTTTATCAAATTTTGAATTTGAACAAAATTTTTATTTCAATTTAACCGAATTTTCAAAATTTAAAAAACTTTAAATTTCAATTTTCATTGATAATTACACTTTACTAAAAAACTGAACAAAATTCAAAAATAATCTTCATAAAATTTTTGAGGAAAAATTTTGCCTAATTTTAAAAATTATTTCAACTTGAAAAAAAAAAAAAAAAACACTAATTTTTATTTAATTTTGAATTTTTGCCAAATTTTCAAAGTTTTCCAAACTTTGGGCTTTCACTAAATTTTAAAAATACATACTATATCAAAATTTTATAAACGACAATGCTCTTATTTCTATAAAATTTTGAATATTTTCTTAATTTTAATAATATTTAATTTTCAAAATTTGCCAAATTATTGAAAAATATATTTCAATTAGGTAATTTCAATTTGAAAATTACATATCAAAATAAAATTTTGAATTTTGCCAAATTTAAAAATCTATGCAACTTTTAAAATTGACCTGTTACTACTTTTGGGGAGAAATTTTGTCAAATTTTGAATTGTTATCAAATTCTAAAAAAAAAAACAACTTCGAATTTTAACTAAATAAAAAAACTGATAATTTAAAAATGAAAAAGTTTTAATTTTCAAGAGATTTTAAATTTTTAGCATACTCGTAGGTATTTTCAAAACTTCGAAATATTTTAAAATTCTAAAATTTCCCAAATTCATCAAAATTTACTAAAATTTCAAAATTACCAAAATTTCAATTACAAGAGAGAATTTCCATTTTTTTTTTTCACGATTTAGACAAATCAACTCAATATTTAATGGGCAATGGTATTTATCTCAATTATTTGTCTCAAGTCAATTTTTAAAAAATTACTTTTAAACGTATAAAAAAATAATTTTTCAACTTATTCTTTTTTGAATAAAATCAGTAATTTTTTTGGAGTTCCCCCGCCCAACTTTCTAGTTTTTTGGGGAAAATTTTCCAACACCTTTGAAGAACAAATTATAATAGCAAAGGAGAGGAGGTACAAGAAGTGAACTTGTAACCGACTAGAATTTTTCTCGAAGACCCGGCCAGCAATAAATAATTTACCGATTTTTTTTTTTTCACCAAAAATGAGAGATTTTACTTTTAAAAATTTGAAAATTGTTCTTTTTAAAAAAATTAAGAACAAAAAATAGAAATTTATTTTTTCGATCAGACAGAAAATTAGGTAGGTATTTTTCCTCCAAAAAAATTGAAATTTTTTTCCTCTAAGAATTTGAGGAATATTTTCATTGCAATACAAGAGATAAGAGAAAAAATTTCAACTCCAAGAAAATTGATTTTTTTCAATCGAAACAAAAAATTGATATATTTACAATTATTATACCTACATTTGCTTAAATCGTGACAAGAAGGGAAATTTTTTGCCAAATTCATGAAGTAGACAACTTTTTTCTCTCTTTTACATCGTAACGATGACACACACTCGCAAAAAATAAAAAATAAATAATTGAAAAAAAAAATCAAAAAGAACGAAAAGAAATAAAAAAGGGACCCTCGTTGGGTATATGCAACACACATTCGTAGCAAGGCAGGGTAAAAAAAACTCAATCCATTTAAAGTTTTAAAACTTTCGCAGCAACGCAGCGTCAAATACATACACATACGTCCGCGTCCCGTCCGTATCCTACGTATATGTGCGCTGGATATACACAAAATAGTAAGTATTTTAGCGAAAACCAAAAAAATCGTTTCGTATTTTGATTTTCGCAGGCGAAACGAAGAATTTCCATTCGAAATGAAGCAGCTGCAGCGTGCAAGGGGGACACGAGGGGGTGGTTTTGTTGGTTTGATGCAGATTAAGGCACGTTCTGGCGTTCTGACACACCGTCGGGTAATATATCTTCCACATAAGTCGGACGACTGCGACTCTCCGCGTTTCTTTCGCTCTCTTTCTTTCGGTGTGTTAAACTTTTAAATAAATTGAAAACTCCGCTGCGCTGTGTGACGCGACGCCGCGCCGCAGCGTAAATGAACGAGAGCGAGGCGGCAAAAAAATATATACGAGAACTTTGTCAGAGGGTGAACGCATAATATCTTATAAATTTGTCTTCTTCTGTCGTATACGTTAACTTTTTAATTTGTTACGTTACGTTATATTATTGAAATGCGCCGGAGATGTTCGCATATGCATCAATACGTACGTCTACGTATGTAACGTCTACGTATTTATGTTCGTCGTGTACTGGGACACAAAAAAAAGAGGGAGAAATACTATTTTTCGAATTTTGGTAAACTATGAGAACGTGCAGTTGAGGTTTTTTTTTCTTTTTAAAAAACGGAATTGTGCTCGTAAATTGGAAAGGAATACGCAACAAAGAGATAAATTGGTTTTGTTTTGAAGAATAAAATTACAGTCTTTTTAGGGTGATTTCGATTTTTCCACTATCGTCTATCAAATATTCTATTTCTATTTCCCAACTCGATAAAAATCTTGCCCCGCCCACGTTAGTCATTCTTATACGTTTCAAGGCGGTCCGATCTAACCTTGAGGCAACTCTCGCCCAACGCCACACCCACTCGTCACTAAACCACTCCCATTCTAGGTGGTCGAACAACGTAAAACGCGTGGCTTCCGCCAGGCCGCGCCTTCTCCAGCGTCATTCTTTTCAAATTTGGGCGGAGCTACATTCTAAAATGAATTTCTAATCACGTTTGACGAATGAAATAGAATTTCAAACTAATTTTCTTTTTTTCACAGTTGAAACACGGTGAAATTTCGACGAAATGTTTCGACAAAATATGGAAAATGTATTTGTAATACGTGGAAGGAACGACTGCTTGTCACGAGAGTTCGACATTTATCGTCAAAATATACGACGTGAAGCCTTTGACGAAGTTTAGCGCGCGTCGCTGCCTCTCTTCGTCAATCCGTCTGTTCGTTGATATAGTAATCCATCGAAATTTCAGAGGGAGTCATCGTAACTATAAGCACGAGCGACGTATCGTGTTACATATACACGATGCGATGTGATTGGAAACACAAAATGATGGGGGAATTATAATGATTCTTGATGAAGTTCCATCCTTCATTAATTACGTGATATGGATACGAAATATAAAAGGCTCGTCTAAGCCGTTAAATATGGCAAAAGTAGTAGTAGCGGCAGCATGGTATAAGGGGTCGCTGACATGTACCGAACAGCGTCGCAGAAATGAAGAAATCTATGGAACTATAGCATTTTGCTGCGGCCTTTTCTCGGACGTTCCAGCAACGCCAACGTTCAACTGCAGAACGAAATAGGTAATTAGGGATAATATTTTAAGCGGAGATGTATTTTGAAAGTTTTATATAATAGATAAAGCATAATTCGAGGGTGTTTTCATTTCGAAATCGGCTTACGAAGCGATGTCGGTCGGCTCGTTGTACGCCTTCGAGTTCAAGCTGCCACAGGGAAGTGGAGACCGAGGGGTAGTTTCATCGGTTGCTAATTGGCCGTGTGTTTTGCGAATACGAAGGCAAATCTTCGCGTAGTAGATAACCCTTTTTCTATACATTAAGTTTAATTCTCGGTTGAATGGGTACCCTTCCGGAAGTAAGCTTTCGTTAAGAGGATGCATTCGCATCAGATTTTTTATATTATTTTCGTTTTCGTGCTACTGCCGTGTTCTTATATCATATTGTACCATACTCTTCTACTAGCTATGGGTCCTGCTGCTTCTGCTTTTCTTTTTTTCAATCAATGAAAACGAGGTCGATGAGCTTTTCAGCGTGGGTTCATGAGATGATAAAAAGGTCTTAACCGGATATTGAACAAAACTACCGAACGTTTGTAATTGCAAAAATATCATGTTTCGAAATGAATCATATAACCTATCTGTATACGAGAATGAGTAGGTACAGTCGAACATAAAAAGTGTACCTGTTGCAAAAAAAAAAACAAAAAAAAAGTCTTGCTGTTTGGGTGTAGTGGAAATTCCAATTTATAATCACAATCAGTTATATGAGAATATCGATTCGATTGGATGATGGAAAAAAGAGAACTGATATTTTTTTCATTCGTTGAAATATAATGAAAATATCATCGAAATTGTTGAAAATGGTTTTAAAATCGTTCGGAAAACAATCATAATAACCAACGAACATATTAAACCCTACTACTATTATTAAATACAGTCTAAAAATTTATAAACTTCTAATAAAAGAAATTTTAAACATTTGCCGAATTGAAAAAAATGTCCAAATAATTTTGAATTTTTATCAAAAGTATCTCATCCCCTCCAAAAATCCTTCTCCTTTTACAACCTTCAACATCATCAAATAGAAAACCCAGTTTCAAATTTCATTTTAATTATAAACGAAATCCAAATTGATATCAAAAATCTTATTCAAAACCCAATTACATATCCCCCCTGGTTACTAAAAATTCCACAAATGGATTTACATCTAAGAAATTATTCAAAAAAAGAAAATTCCAATACAATAATAAAAACCCACTACTTAGAAATGGCATCAAAATATAATAATTACAACTTATGTTTCACTGATGGTTCAAAAATTCCCTCACTTCATACAGGCTATGCTTTTTCAATAAACGACCAAGTTGCTAACTATAAGATACATAACATCTCTTCTATTTACAATGCTGAACTTTCTGCTATACAACACTGCCTTCAAGATATACTCACTTCCAAAATAACCAACAAAAATTTCCTAATCCAAAGCGACTCTTTAAGCTCCTTAATTTCAATTCAAAACATTTTTACAGATCATCCCATTGTACAAAACATTCACAAAATTCTTTTTGATTTACAAAATTCAAATTTCATTATTCAATTTGCATACGTTCCCAGTCATATAGGAATTCAAGGAAACGAAATTGTCGATACACTAGCAAAATCTGCCATAAATCCCTCCCCACTCTCTACCCTTTCCACAGATGACATCAAATCTTTGTTAACCAAACAAATTTACTCAAGCTGGCAAAACTTATGGTCCCAACAAGTAAACAATAAATTATACCAACATAAAAAAAGAGTGCATCCTTGGAAAAACCTCTCACAATTAAATAGACAAGATGAAATCATTATAACCAGACTAAGAATTGGACACACAAAAATTACTCACAATTATCTTTACCAAAAAACTCCAAAACCTCTATGCCCTTTCTGTACTATTCAACTTATATCTATCCAACATATCCTGTTCGAATGCCCCAAGTTAAAACAAGAGAGACTAACCCTACAAATAAATGAAATCCCCCCAGTTATACCAGATATTCCTTCCGAAATTCGAAAATTCATAAACTTAATTAAAAAACTCAACCTCACAAATAAAATTTAAAAAATTCTTCCGATGGGTGTAATAATCCTGTAATTATAAACACCCAAAAAAAAAAAAAAAAAAGGTTGAAAATTTTCCTAATTCAAGTTTTCCAATTCGGGAATTTCGAGAATTCATAATTCAACTTCAAAATTTTATTAAAATTTGAAAATAACCAAATTATGTGATTTCACCGAATTATGAAAACCAAGATACCTTGAAAGTTGATTATTGATTTGTTTTCACATAAATATTTTTAAAACAATATTAGTGACCTTCTCCCGTACGTAATTTGATTTTCAAAAAATTCCCATCATTCAATTTTTGCGAATTTTCTGTTCGAGATGTTTTTGAAAAAATAAAAAGTTCCACAAAATTGATTGAAACAGTTTTTTCTTTGTTCAAAAGTTTGAAAAATCTTCAGTGGCGTATTTAAGGGGATGGTTTTCGGGTCCAAACCCCTCCCATTATCAAAAAAAAAAAAAAAAAAAAAAAAAAAAAAAAACTTTAAAAAACCTCAAAAACCTTGCTTAATAAAGATGCTTATTTTACATATTTAAAAAAAAATTCCTAAAATGATGAAAAGATCTCGAAATGCATCCTTAATTTTTCTTAAATTTTAAAAAAATAAATTAGATTGGTCAAATTTTTTGAATTGAATTTTTTCAATTTTTGGAATAATTTTTCATAAATTTTCAAAAAGAAAAATTGGGTAGGTGGGTACTTTTCTTAATTGTTTTTCATTTTTGAAGAATAAATTTCTCCAATTTTTTATTGGTACATAATTTTTCTTACATTTCCAAATATAGGTAAGATTTTTCAATTTTTTCAAAAATGATTTTTTTTTTTTATTTCAATAGGTACTTAATTGTTGAACTTTTTCTTTGCTTTGAAATTTTTTTGATCTTCAAAAATGAAATTCTAAAAATTTTGGAGAACCAATGCATTTAAAATTTTTTTCAAGATTGAATTTTTTCCAATAATTTTTAAGGATGACTTTTATTAATTTTCAATAACAAGATTTTCACAAGTTTTCAATTTTTTGAATGTTATTCATAAATTTTCAAAAAAAAATGGGTATTTAATATTTCATTTTTCAAGAATGAATTTTTCTAGAATTTTCGCAAAATGAGATTTTTCAATTTTTTCAAGAATTAATTTTCTTCAATTTTCAGAAATCCTTTTTTTCTTGAATTTTCAAAAATAATAATTAGTTTTTCAAAAATTTCAAGATGGATTTTTTCAAATTTTTTTTGGAGGTGATTTTTTTCTACTTTTCAAGACTACGTTTTTTTAAATTTTACAATTCCGAAATTTTACTTACTCACCTACTTATTTTATAATTATAATAGATTTTTTCATAAAAATTAGTTTAGTCAAATTCTTCAACATATCGATTTTTTTTTTTTCAATTTTTGGGGAAATTTTCCTTGAATTTTCACAAATAGAAATTGTGTAAATTTTTTTGACAATTTTTTTCAGTTTTCCAAGGTTAAATTTTTTCCTTTACTTGAAGATGTTTTTGATTTTCAAAAATTGAATTCTAAAAATTTTGAAAAATGTATTTAAAAATTTTTACAAGATTGAATTTTTTTTTCAATAATTTTTAAGGATATTAAAAATTTTGTTTCATAATGACTACTTTCGAAAACAAAGATTCCATCCTAAATACACCACTGAAAATCTTTATTCAAGAAAAATTGAAAAAGAGAAAGATCCTTATGAAATTTTGAGTAAAATATTTAAAGCAATATTTTTCAAAAAAAAAAAATGGAGATAACAAGTGTTTCAAAACCTGATGAGAAAACTATGAGTATGACATATTCGAGGTAATTTTTAATTGACTTTTAAAGCATTCAAGATTTAAAGGTGTTTGAAATGTAATTTCAACAATTTTTATAAAGTTTGTGATCAGATCAAAGCCATTTCAAGTATTTTTTCCCCCGATACTTAAAACAAATTTAATGAAATTATAGCAACTTTTGCTCAACTCGGAAGATCCTTACAACGTTTATTGAACTATTTCTACTACTTTATTATTACAAACTTTCCAGCGTCGTGATACGTAATATAATTTTCTAGGAGAATCGATCACCAAACTGCCTCAAACTGCCCCATACCTCATGTCGACCTCGAATACTCAAACCACCTCTAATTTCTCTGCCAAGATTGATGACCGACACTCTGCCACCGCCGATGACTCAATCAACCATAGAGCTAGCCTCTGCCTCATACACCTAGCAATCTACTCAAAAGCTGCTGCCGAACCGATCCGATTAGACGCATTAATCACGACGAAACTTCATCGCGTCTACTTCGCTCTATTTTTTTTCTTTATCGCCGCAATTACGATTATTTATTCCGTCCAGAACGCAATCTGCGAACTTCTCTCGTCTCGCGAGAAGGGCCAAGTAAAAATCCCCCAATCCGAAATCCCAGCGCGAGAAAATCTTCGCCAACATTCTTCGGGGTTTTGCTTGCCTTCGCGTGATATAATCTTGTAAATAAAATTTACCGTTTTTTAAAACCATCTGGCGTTCGAACGAAGCCTAATTGGTAAAAAATTTCCAACAGATTACACGCCGCCCCATCCCCGTCGCCTCCTCTTGGTGCGCCACGACGCTGGCGTTACACCCCGCTGCTGTGGTCGTTGTCGTCGTCATCGTCGTCGAACCGGAAAACTCGTCGAAACCCTACTGTTATAAACAGTTTTCTTAATCTTTTACCGAGCTACGATTTCTCTCCCCCCACCCCCACCCCAATCTTCGCGCTCCGCTGTGACTAAGATATCGGGCGGAAAACGCAGGGCCCAACTTCTTAAAAAAACAATTAAGTTAAAAATTAAGATATACGATTTCGCGCGCCATATCCCCCTCCTTTTATTTGCCTCATCACCCCCAATACACGTCCTCTATCCATCCGAGCATGGTGGTTTTGCAACTTGGAACTTGGAAGATGCCACCGCCGCATCGTACCCTGCGCCTCGCTTATATCACTTCACCAATTCTTATATTAGCTGTGTACTAGTTGAACGTCGGTCGGTCGTCGTTTACCTTTGAACATAAATCTTTCTTCTTTTTTTCCTCCTTTCTTCTTTCTCCTTCGGCTCGTTGCGCCGAACCGGGCCGGCAACAACCTTTCTTTCGTATACTTTTTCGTGTTTCCCCACGTGGTTAAAAAGAAAATAGAATTAGAGAGGCATTTCGATATGAAAAAATTCTCTCGCCCGTTAAATCTCTGCTTTTCGTCGAGTAAGTTTTTCAATTTGTAAATACCCGTGTGTACTTAGCCGCCGGGCTTCCAGCTACAGGGTGTCGCTAAAAGCTCGTGAGTGACTCGTACTCTTGGAACCTAGATTTTTGACTAGTTAGTAAACTCAATTTGTTTTGTTTACGTGGATGTAGATCGTTGTAGTTGAATTTTACCAAGTCCATAATAACTTACATAGGTACTTGATATTCAAAATTGGAGGGGAGGGAGGAGTCCAATCGAAATTTTTGTCGTGAACAAAATTTTTCCCAAGATATCAAGCTACAACTTTTGTTTGAAAACTTTTTCAATCGGACCTCTGCCTCTATCAAATTCTTGACAATAAGCATGATCGAAGTCATATTATGTGAAATTGGAGAAAAGGGAAGGGTGTAATCGAAAATTTTATAATCACAAAAATTATTTTTAGGACCTCAATCTACAACTTTTGTTTGGAATTTTTTTCAATCAGACCGCTGCCTCCATCAATTCTTAACAATATAAGTATCTAAGAACGATCGAAGTCATATTATGCGAAATTGGAGAAGAAGGGAGGGTATAATCGAAAATTTTATAATGACAAAAATTATTTTTAGCAGCTCAATCTACAACTTTTGTTTGAAAAATTTTTCAATTGTAGATAACCCTGCCTCCATCAATTCTTAACAATTTAAGTATCTAAGCATGATCAAAGTCATATTATGCAAAATTGGAGAAGAGGGAAGGGTGTAATCGAAAATTTTATAATTACAAAAATTATTTTTAGGACCTAAATCTACAACTTTTGTTTGAAAATTTTTTCAATTCGACCCCTGCCTCCATCAATTCTTAGAAATAATTATTATATGTGTCTATAAATCATATTATGCGAAATTGCAGGGGAAGGAATGGTGTATTCGAAAATTTTATAATGACAAAAATTATTTCTAGGACCTCAATCTGCAACTTTTTTTGAAAAAATTTTTAAATTGGACCCATCCTACAATTTTGAAAAATTATCTACCTGATGCTATGTGAAATTCGAGGAGAGGGAAGGATCCAATCGAAATTTTTATGATAACCAAAGTTATTTTTCGGATCTTTATCTACAACTTTGATTTGAAATTTTTTTCAATTGGCCACTTCCTCCCTTTCTCCTTCAATTTGCATTCGGAGTGTTATGTGAAATCAGGGGGAGTGAGGGGTCTAATTGAAAAATTTTTCAAACAAAAGTTATAGCTTGAAGTCTTGGGAATAATTTTGTTCATTACAAAAATTTCGATTGGACCCCTCCCTTCCCTCCAATTTTGAATATCAAGTATCTATTTAGTATTGGACTTGGTAAAATCCAACAAAAATGATCCACGTCCATGTAAACAAATTGAGTAGACACTAGTAGATTTTAGACCCGCTGCACTCGTCATCATAGTACAATTCTCAAAATTATTCCACCTCTATCCTATAATTTTACACGCTTCGTCGAGTCTACATCTATGACCGCAGCCCCCCCCCCAATTTTCCTCCCTGCATAATCGTCGTCATTTACTCGCGTACCTACACCTTCACACCTTTTTAAAAATCTGTTCTCTACGGCAGCGATTCTAATTAAAATATTTTTCTTATGAGTTGCCATGCCATGCGCATAGATACGACGAACGATCGATGATGACCGAGACCATCAGAACGTAATAAAAATCTCGTTCACGGTATATTTAAACGTACATGATCCATTTTCCTTTTGTATTCATCGCGGCCGCGGTTGATCGATCAACAGATCAACTAATCATCTCTGCACGCATCATACATACGTGATCTGGTTTTTAGCCCTATTCTCTTCTCCTTTCTTTAGCACTAGCACTGCTCGAGTTCGCTAATTCTCGTCGAAGATATATTGCACGTATGTAGGTATACAATATATTATATTAGGTACATCTCAAAGACGTGATACGTGCACCAAAAATGATCCGATAGAGCGATCTTCTCGTCAATATTATACGTATAGCTGCTGTCTGCATTTCACTCATTTTTCTTTCTCGAAGTCCATAAGATAGACCGCCGTTAACGAACCTGCATTTGCACCATCAATCACCAAACTACTATAAGACGAATAAGAAAGAACCAGAGTGAGAGAGAGAGAGAGAGAAAGAGAGAAAAAAACCGATGTTAAATCGCATGGGCGTCCAGACTGCTTCCCATATCCAGTTCACGCGTCCGTCGCCTTTCTGTAATACATACTACATACTAATGTCCGCACCACCGCGCACCTTACCAACGATAATTAAAACTCGAATTTATTTTACTCGGAATCCGCATCGTACACCGCACGGAATATGTAACTCGAAGCAATATATACTTCTTAATCTGACATAAAACGTTAATAATTTTTCTTTCCAAGCTCGACTCGAACGTATTATACTACAAAACTCTCCGTACAACTAACGACCTGCAGACCGAAGAGCAGAAAACGACGAGCAGCGAAAAAAGCAAAACTAAATACGTGCGTTCTGTAATAAAATTAGCATACTCGCCGGACACAGCTTTATTAGATACTGTGGTTTTTTTCTTCTTCTATACCGTTGGTCTGAGCATCTATTTCAGTTTTTATTCGGTTTCTTTCTCTCAAGAGTGTTTGTGCATCGTATTTTTACCAACGTACAGGTACGAATTAAGCGAACTCGAATTGCAATTACTTACCTAGAAAAAAAACAAAACAAAAATGGAAAAATTAATATCTGTTCGACTGTTTGCAAATTAATACCTACTAATAATAATTAGGTATATAAAGATTAATCGATTTTTTTTCCAAGGTGCACTAAATGTAAGCGAACTTTGGTTTTAGGAAATTTCAATCCATTAAACTAATTTCCAAGAACGAATACCGCGTTAAAAAATTGACAATTTTGCACGCAGATTACTTCAAAGCGTTTAACGCCGAAAATTAATTTAACGACCTTGAAATTCGTGGAATCAATGTGCATAACAACGTTTTACCATTTTTACCAACCCCTTCCCTCCCCATAGCCACACTTTTCAGGATGAAAACAAAACAAGGACTAAGTGATGGAAGAAAATGTATTGTTGCTGATTTTAGGGATTAAGAACTATACTGGAGAAAGTAATTTTTTTGTATAAAATTACATAGAATTTGGAGCCATTTTTGAAATCGAAGCAAATTAAAGAAATTTGGTGGGAAGGGAGGAGAAGATGAAGTCAAAATTATGATTTTGAAAATTGTAGATACGTAATTTCGAAAAGAAATACCAAGATATGAAAATTTGAAAAAATCCTCATAATTAGAAAATGTTAACACCAAACTGAAAAAAAAAATGAATTAAAAATAATATATTTAAAAAAATGAAAAATTACAAATTTATACAGGAAATTAATATTTTTAGAACATAAAAGAGTCGTATAGAGCGCTACATATCAAAGTAGGTAATTTAAAAAAATTAAGAAACGAAAAAATTGTAAAAAAATTGAATTCAAAAAGGATTCAAAAATTCTATAAACTAAAAAAATAAGTACAAAAGAAAATTCAAGAATTCATTATTTCAAAAATTAGGTACTTAATTATGGAGAATTTTCTCAAAAATTAAGAAACATTAAAAAAAAAAAAAAATTAATATTTACATCTAAAAATGTTTTTTTTAAATCAATGAAAATTCATAACATTGAACTAATAGTTGAAAAAAAATCAAAATAAATTGGAAAATTTGAAAAAAAAAGTCGCACTTTTCGAGTGAAAAAATACAATATAAAAAAATTATACCTACAATCGTATGATTGATAAAATTAAAAACTGTGGGAAAATCAAAACCGGAATACAATTAAGTAATTTTATTTTTGAAATTAAAATTTCAAAAATCCGACTATAATTATTGCTATTTGAAAAAAAAAATCAAATTCACAAGAAATTGGAAAATTCAAAACTGAAAAAGTTTGAAAAAATAAAATTTTACAAGAAGAATTATCTAGTGATAATAAAAGCAACAAAAAAATAAAAACTGAAAATTATAAAAATTGGACCGAATTGCTGATTGAACAAAATTTGAAAATTTAAAGATTTAGAAAACTTCTTAAAATACTTATTCGTAATTCTAATAGAAAATTACTACAAAATCAATCAAATTTAATTGTAAAAGGAAAATTTGAGGTAGGTAAAATTGTTCATAAAAAAAATTTATGATAGTTAATTGAAAAAAATTAGAAATCGGAAGAATGAAGTAAGAGAAAACTGATCATTCAAAAAGGTTCAGAAAATGTTGAAAAAGAAAATTGAAAAAAAAAAAAATTGAAAATGACTAAAAAATTGAATATATTGTCAGCTGCCAGGTAAAACTCATCGATTCCATCGACCTAGTATTTGGAAGTATCTATTAATTGGTGAAAAGTCGTTTTTAGGATTTTAGATATTTTCAATGTCTTTGAGTAAAGAACATCTGAAGCCCGAACAACATGAGTTTTACCTGGCAGATGATGATAAGTAAAATTAAAAATCTTTAAAAAGTGAAAAAAATCAGGCACAATCGAACAAAATAATTGAAATAAAATAAAAAATAAAATACTAAAAATATAAAAAAATTCAAAAAAATAGTATAAATGAAATTTTGAATGTAGATTCATTGCAGGTCCTGCCAAAAAACAGCAATACAAAATCATGGAATTAAATGTGACCCCCCCCCCCCCCCCCAGCAGAACCTCACTACATAGAAATAGAATAACTTAGATTCAATAATCATTCGCAACATCGTAGTAGCTGCTCCTTGAGTAAATTTTTCTGTTTACGACGAGTCGACGATGTTCCAACTAAATTGTTTTTTTGATAAGGTTCGCAAGGGTGCAGACAAAAAACCTAACTACTCGAGGTTTTTACTTTTTACAGCGTGGTCGAATTTACTGCAGCAGCCCTACATTACGTAAAGTATCCGGGTGAGAAAAATTTACCGTTCATTTGACCTAATTACGGAATTCTTATTTGAATAGGCTTTTTCACTTTTCTTTTCGATTCATTTTTTCCTTCTTCTTTCTAAAGCGACTAGTCGCGAGAATTCGGCGCTTATTATAATTTTTAATTATTTTCAACAGCACGTCGTCTCGGTCGAATTTGAAAAAGGTAGGTTCTCGAAACACGTAGGTAAATACCTTAGCAATTTTTTTTTTTTTTTTTTTTTTTTTTGTAATCCTAAGCTTCTTTTTCTTTTTCTTTCAATTTACCAATCGTAATTGGATAGGATTTTTTCGGGCGGAAATGAGCATCTACAGAATACAGTTTACGAAATTTCATTAAAATCATAATAAGAAAAAGAAGAAGAAGAAGATAGAGAGAGAAAAGAAAAATATCATAAATGAAAAATAAAAGGTGCAATTTAGGAAAAAGGGAATTACGTATACTGAGAATCAAGCTCCTGTAAATGACTGTGATACTTCATTCGAAGATATCAATCTTTGAAGACAAATTAGATATATACAATCAAACTTGATTGCAGGAAAAAAATTAATAACCCAATCATTCGTATGAAATTAATTTCATCTTCAAACACGAGACAAACATATTTAATTAACCTCGTCGCGTACTCCCTGCCCCCCGTGCAAATCACATCGATACAAAACTCATCGACCAGAAAGAAGGAAATTGGCCAACTTGTACCATTCGTACAACAAAGTACGCTTTTATTGGAGTAAAAATGGCGTAAGAACATCGGTTATTAGATGAAAGTTATTTACAACGAGTTTTCCAAGTTCGCTGCCATCGCTGCTATGCGCACACTTCCGCAGGTCATTGGCAAAAGGCAACCACGTCGCATTGTACAATACGTACTTACATCGTGTTTGCAAAAGCTCAAAAAGTACTACGCTATAACGGTAATGAAACGTTCCGTACCACGCGGAAAATTGTATCCGATAAATTCGCAAAGTTAAAATCTTCGAAACGAAAAAACAAAGAAGGGAGAAAAACGTAAGAAAAACAAACCAAAGAAAGAGAGAAAGTGTGCGGAAGGAGGGGTATAAAGGGAGACACTACGTACGAGTCGAATACCCCCGCGAACGTCGCCTCAGCGGAAAATATTACTCGTAGTATTATGAGTCATAAAGAAGAGGAAAAAAAAAAGAAAACTAGTTTATCTTCGGTATATTAGAGCGAGAAAATAAATAAAACGAAGAGTGGGGGGGGGGCTGGACGGGAATCTGAAACTAATCACGAAAGAAGTAAAAGGATTACTCGACTAAACGCGTGTACATATACGCGGAAAATTGATAAGACTGTGTGCGAAGACGAAGAGGAGACTGCACAGCATCGCCTTCGCCATCTTAACCTGTAGAATTAGTCGAAGGTAATCGACGTGAAACTGTTTCCGTCGCAGTTACACAAAAGCCAACAAAATTTATGAACCTAGAGCCGGGGCCTGTATGCGGGGTAGACTGCTGCGGCGCTGCTTCCTTTATGGAAGAAAAACAACATCCCGCAACTCGGGCAATCGAGTAAAAGAATAATAGACGTGAGCACGAAAAGGTCGCTAGACCGTTTGTATTCTCTGTACGACTTTTTAACCGAAACGAGAAACGAAAACGACACTTGCTTTGCTCTGTGTACTTATAGTGTAGTAGCTCTCTCTCTACTGCAGGTCTTTATACTTTACACACAAAAGAAACCAGACGAATCGTACCAATGAGCGATATTAATTTCATAAAAATTGACCAGCACTTCACCAAACCCTTTAAGAGAATAATTGAAAAGAGCTATTTTCTGAATAAGACTGTATTTCAACCAAGTATCCGAATAGAATGAATCGTAATTCGTAAACAATCAAAAGAAACATTTTTAGTAGAATAAATTATACATAACCACGTATTTTCGTAATTCGTAATTCTACGATAACCACCTATTTTCTAATGAAACCCAATAATACAATTATTTGTACGAATTTTCTTTTATTTATTTACCCCTCTCGTTTGAAAAATATACACCTACAATACGAACAAACAATGCAAAAACAAACAAATTATCGTTGAATAATTAATACCCTCCTCTTTTGCTGTACATTTTCACACAAAATCAACGAAATATTCCAATTTACCCATCAACTAGTTACGAAAATGCCAACTTTCCTTATATAAAGTTGAATGGAAAAAATCGATTACTTTTTACGCGATATCGATTTCACCGCCATTCGACGATGATTCTCTACCCCTCTGCTAAAATGTTTACGGTACCACAACAGCACACAGAACCCTCTACAATATCGTGTCGAGCGACCGAAAAAAAAGGAAGAAAAAAATTCCACTTGTGTCGTTCGGTAACTACAATAAATATCGGAAAGCATATGATTAAATTGCGAAAGCTTTGGTTGACGCACGTCCTATACAAATCCCCGGAGGCTTGTTCCTCCGCGTTCGTGTTTCGGTTCGGGGTTTTGTGTGAGAGAGCGAGGAGGCAGCAAACGAAAAACACGCTGCAAGAAAGAAGGACTTGTAAATGGGCTTCGTCGTCGAAACGAACGGAACCAGCCGAGCGGGGGCAGCGAGAACTTAATTAAGTTTCAATGGAAGCGAAATCAACCGAGGGAAAATAATACAGAAATGAAAGCCAGCTCTCTCTCACTCTCTCTCTCTATCTCCATCTTAAAAACGAGTATTGCCAAATGAGAAAACCCTCCGAAAAGAAAAGACATACCGCACGCGAAAAACGACACTTTCTCAATGCATTTTTTTTTACACCTTTACGCAATGCCGTCGCGTGGAAAAAATCACGAGCTTTTTTGGGGGTGGATTTTTTCGAAATGAGAACTTTTTCCAAGAAGCAACTACTCCAATTGGGACGATGGATCAAAAAAAGAAGACTGCCCTAACATAAAAAATGAAGTAACCCCCTAACATAGATTTTTTCTTTAATTACCAGCGAAACAAACCAGGGTGAAAATTTAAAATTATTTCTTCACTCAGTGAAACGATAACAAACTGTTCGGTGAAAATTGAAATTGGAAAAATCAACTATAAAAACATTAAAAAATTGTTTTTGATGAAACTAAAAATAAGAGTTCATTTTGTTCAAACACTGAAACAACAAATAAAATTGGAAAAAGGACAATTTTGCTTTCAACAAAATTTTAAAAGTTGTTTTAAAAAAATCAAAAACTGTTCTTTGAACCCCTCTCTCCCCCTCTACTCTAAAAACCAATGATTTACTGAAACGTGGAAAATTTTACTTTTCAACATTTTCACTAATTTTTCCCCAGCTATTTTTTTTTTAATTGACTGAAATTGGAAAAAATGTAATAATAACCCAACAAATTTTCAAAAAACGTGATTCATTATAAAATTTTATTTTAAATGAAATCCTTTTATTTAGATATTTTCTCAAAAAAATAAATAAACTGAAAAATGCTTTTAAAAAAATTAAAGAAAATTGTAAAACATTCAAAGTCAAAAAAATTCTTTCAAAGAAATTGAAAAAAAAAAACTTCCAAAGGAATCATAGGAAATATTACGATCGAAAAAGTATATTATCAGTGAACTAAATCAGAAAAAATTGGCAATTCAAAAAAATGACCATTAAAAAATTTCAAGATTTGAAAAAAAAAATGAAAATTTTTTTTTTTAACTGTTTCTCAATAAAAAATTGTACACCTAATAAAAAAACAGTACTGCAAAAAATTTCTAAAAAAAATTTCACAAAATATAGTTCCGCAACAAAATTTTAAAACAAAATGAAATTATTCTGAACATTTTTTAAAAATGCATCAACAATATCTAATTTTTTTGTTTAAACTGCATACAAAAAATGAAATGTAACTGTTACATGAGAAACAAATGAGACATTCAATCCAGTGACCGGGTGATTTTGTGACAGCCCTTCAAATCCATAACCATTCCAATGAAGACATTAAGTAAATTTTAGTTCAAGATGCCTGAATCAATGCTGTGAAACTGCGGTGATTCATGAATAATGAACTTACTGTAATTCTCAGTATTCATTACGGTGTTATGAAGAAATAGAACCCAGTTTGAAAATCTATTTTTTTCTTGTTTTTTTTTTTTTTTTTTTTTTTTTTTTTTTTTTCAGTGTGACTTTGAACAAAATTTTATAAAATTTGAATTTGAACAGAATTTTGAAGAATGAGTTTTTCAACCCTAAGCAAAGTTTTCAAAATTATTTTGGCACAAAATTTGAAAAAAAAATGAAATTTTTTAAAATCAAAAAATGGGTTTTTATCAAATAAAAAATGAAATTTTTTTAACATAAAAAACAGAACTTTTTAAAATCAAAAAATTGAATTTTTCAATTAAAAAATTAAATTTTTAAAATCAGAAAAATGGATTTCTTAAAATCGAAAAATGGAATTTTTTAAATCAAAAAGTGGAATTTTTTAAAATGAAAAACAGAATTTTTGTATTTTTTTTCAAATTTTCAATGTTTTGTTCGACTTGTTTAGTTTCCATATTTCCATAGAAATTATATTTCATCAGTTTAGAATTTATGAATTTTTCACATTTTGTCATAGAGTAAAAGCATACACTATGTTTCATACTTTAAAAAACGTAGTGTGGAAATAGAGCCAACCAGGGGGGGATCACCCCCTGGCGATGCGCGACGCGCAGAGTTCAATTTGAAAAATTCTATTTTTGATTTGAAAAATTTCATTTTTTGATTTAAGAAATTCCATTTTTTTGATTTAAAAAATTCCATTTTTCGATTTTAAAAGTGATCCCATTTTGAGCACTCATACATTCATCAACCTTTTGGAGCTACCGAGCTAGGGGTCTAGAATTTTTTGTGGTTGATCTCCAGCTGACCAGTGAACCATTCTCTTAGATTTGGTCAAAATCCGAAGTACATAATTTTTTAGCATAGTATATACTTTTGCAATAACCAAAATGGAAAAAAACAACACCAAAATCAGACACCAAATTGGGTGAGGTTGGGTTACATTAGGTTGGGTTTGGACATAAAAAAACTTTGAAAATTTTCAATAAATTCGATTTTTTAGACATTTTATCAGACAAGACATTCTTTGACATTTTTGTAGTAGTGTGCCATCTGCAGGGACTTCGCTTACACCACTCGAAAAAATGCAATATTCAGTTTCTACATCTTCCTAGACCATTTAGCTTCAAATTTGCCACCTCTTTTAGTAATCTACAAAGTGGTTAAAAGTTGCGAATAGCTGAAAAATTGAGATTTTCGAATAACAAAAAAACGAAATACCATCTTTTTTGTACCAAAACTGGGCTTTAATGGTTCCTATTGATGCAAGAAAAATACTTCGATAATTGAACATTTTTCATCTCTGGGATGGCAAATTCAGATTATCCTAAAAATCAATTTTAATGTACCATAAAAAATTAGGAAATCTGGATTTTTTGTACTGCCCCATACAAATCCCACTAATTTGGATTCCTCGATTGACCAGCTGCAATTCTCTTTCACAACCATCGTCGAATATCGACCCCATCTACAGACTCGCAATTGAAAAAAAATCTCTCAGCTTTCGCCGTGTAATGATATTGCATCGCACATTCGTAAAATAACGTACACGTCGCGTCGCTTTGCTCGCGCCCCTATTCTCCAGTACACACAATATTCTAATGGCGCGTATAATTTATTACCAGAATATTCCATTTCGCGCCCGTCTGCAATATTATAAAATTCAGATTTTGTTTTAATACTTTGGCAAAGCTATTCGAACGTGATAAATGCGTTTTTAATGCGCTTCTCTGTGATTCGAATACGAACGTATATCTACGACGTATCGCGTATGTGATTTATTTGCATTCACCTTTTTTCTCCTCTCGTTATACACCACCTCGTATAGTATACTACATAGATATACGTATTCAGTTGTCGCGAAATTAAGAATATTATACGACTTATCGTCATCTTCGTCGTTATTTTCCGCATATCTACTTACTATACCATCTTCCTTATTTATGTATTTTCTCGCATCTTTCATTATATTCGCATCTTTGTTTCTTTTCTTTTTTTTTGTAGCATGTCGCTCATATATGCGCAATGCGCATATTATTGCACTTTTATTCTATACGTTTACGTATATTTCGTTATTAGCTCGCTTTCGCACGTGTATACTAGGGTGGAATGATTTTGACTTTTTTTCGAAAATCGAAACAGCCTACGGCACAAAAGTTGTGTTTTGGTGTCAAAATGACGTGGTAAAAATTTGAGCCCCCTCGGTCAATATTAGCCCATGCTTCAGGGGGTCCAAAGTTTTCAAATTTCAGTAAAATTTCTCATATAATAAATTTTTTTTTTTTAAATTAACAATTTTTCAGAGGTCTAGTCGATGGTAGGGGTCCTCTTGGTGACCCAGAACCCGGTCATCCATCAAAAAATTGCATAAAAGTATAAACAGGGGCTTCCAAAATATCCACATTTTTGCATAATTACACCAAAATCAAGAAATGCGCGAATATTTTTATTTTTTGAGATATGTTGCATATTTGAAAAATCTTCAAAATGAAAGGGAAGTCCCATCACCACCACCCCTCCATAGAACATGAGACATTTTGCCATGAAAACTTTGTTTTTCCAAAACTGACCCCACTTTGAGGATCCCTAACGCCCTGCGCCTTTGAGAAAGGAGTCTAATATTCTGATGGGATGTTTTCAACACAAAATGAACCGCTCTCATGCATATAGTAATTAGAGTGATAATTTTTTCACTTTGCCCTAATACAAAGTAGGTAAAATGAGTAATTTCATTAAAAAACACAGGACAAAGTTTTCATAGCAAAATGTCCCATTTTCTATGTGGATATTTTGGAAACCCCTGTTTATACTTTTATGCAATTTTTTGATGGATGACCGGGTTCTGGGTCACCAAGAGGACCCCTACCATCGACTAGACCTCTGAAAAATTGCTATTTTTTTTTTTTATTTTTTCATTATAATGAGAAATTTTACTGAAATTTGAAAACTTTGGACCCCCTGAAGCATGGGTTAATATTGACCGACGGGGCTCAAATTTTTACCACGTCATTTTGACACCAAAACACAACTTTTGTGCCGTAGGCTGTTTCGATTTTCGAAAAAAAGTCAAAATCATTCCACCCTGGTGTATACGCTTCCGCCACCTGCATCTACTTCCATTGGGACAAATTTTTCGTCTATATCATTACTGAAGCAATTCTCCACCATCCTCATGATGCAAAACTAGCCAATTCACTATTAACGTCAAAAATTCGAGACATGCAGAAATATTTTTACAACCGTTACACTCGAATCGTCGCACACTTTCATTTGTAAAACTCCTCCTAAAACGATTTCACGGGCACACAGAAGAATATTCCCGCAGAATTGTCGAGGTTATCGTATTAAAAATTCTGTCTTACTTTTATACTACCAAAAAAAAAGCCAACAAAAAAAAAAAAACAACGTTCGGGCAACGACGTTGAATGCGCTACGTTGGGCAAAGTACCGCAGGCGGGGGCAACGAAGCGATGAATTTTGTGGAAATAATTTCGTAGAAAGAGCGAAATTTGAATCGTTGTTTTAATAATGAGCTTTTTAAACTTTCATAATGTACTTTTACAGAACCGTTTAATTATTTGTTATAACGTTTCTTCTTCTTCTTCTTCGTCTTCGTCTTCTTTTCTCTCTGCTGGGTAAACTGTTTTAAAAGTTTTATTTTTCGGCAATGTGCCTTCTGCGCTACCTCTCTACCACCTTCTCTTCCACCACCCTCGCTCGTTGCTCTGGCCCTGATATACCTTCGCAGTATATTCTATCTTTCTTCTGTTATGCTACATCTACTTCTTATTCTGAAATCTGCTGCTCCTGTTAACAGTAGATTGCGACGTGATGAGAGGCAGGGCCCGGGGTCGAACGATGGCGTGAGTAATCCTTTTAACTGCCAAAGGAGTGGTGGTGATGCGGCAAAGACGATGAGTATTTTTCGAGTTATCTACCTCTATATCGCTTTCTTGCATCGAAATTCTAATATCGTTATTTCATACTCGAGTTATATTACACGTACATAATTTTATTTTATTGTAAGTTTTCAGAAATTCAAATTTCAAAAATTGAAAAAAGTAGAAGATCCGGAAAACTCAATTTTAAAAATGGGAAATAATGAAGATTCAAAAAATGCCAAGTCCAAAATACAACAATGTCAGTGCACAAAAATATTGTAAAAAATATAAAATAGATAATAGCAGAATTTCTTAAATTGTAGAATCAGCTCATATGTGACCCTGACCCAAGAAGGGGACCATTACGACAAAATTTTTGTTTTTGGAGGGTTTTGATGGTTTTGATGGTTTCGGACACTTCAGACCTTCCTCTTTCTAATGGAATTGGTCCCAACTTGCTATCTTGGAAAACTGAAATCATTTCAGTTTCACTTTCTGTTTACAGTTTTCAGTTTTCAATTTTTCAGTTTCAGTTCCAGTTTTCAGTTTTCAGTTTCCACTTTTTCAGTTCCAGTTCAAGTTTTCAGTTTTAGTTTTTTTAATTCCAGTTCCAGTTTCCAATTGAGGCGCTTGGTGGAAGAAGGGCGTTAGATAATTTCAAAAAGTGTGAAAAAAACACGTTCAAAGTTTTGAAATGTTATATCGCGAAATGTGGTCAATTGAAGTGAAATCTTTTATAGTAGGTAGGTAGTGTGTTCATTGAGGTATATTTTGAAAAAAAAAAAAAAATTAAAAAAGGTTTCGTTATAACGCCAAAATAACCGTTTTTGTAATAGTCCATTAACGCCCTTTTCCCATATTTGAATTTTCAAAAAAAAAAAAATTATGATTTTTTTTTGCATATTCTCACTTTTAAGAGTCTTATAATCGAGAACTACCAAGATTTCAGCAACGTGTCAGTCAAATAGGACAAAATTTTAAAAATGTCAAACCAAATGCATGAAATAAGTTGAAAAAGTCAAAGTTTCTCGATTTTGCTGAAATTCTAGTATATGAGAAATATCGTCTCGAAACAAGCCCAGACATAATTTTTAGGCCCCTAGGTTATCTTGTAGAGGTTGTGGGTTCCCAAAATGGCGTCATTTGGGTATTTTTGGAAAAAAACGAAAAAAACAAACACCTGTCAAGGCGTCTATCATCGTCTAGGTATATTTTTCAGATCTAGTACATCGTGTACTAATAGTTGGAGACCTGAAGATTTCAAATTTCCAAAAATATTGAAAAAGGGCGTTATGTAGCAGAACGCCCTTTTTCCACCAAGCGCCTCAATTTCAGTTTTCAGTTTCAGTTTTAGTCGAATACGAACTTGAAGTCGAAGTAGAAATAAAAAAAATAAAAAAAAGGAAAAAAATGAAAACTGGAACTGCAATTCCTTTCAGTTCCAGTTTTAGTTTTCAGTTTTCAGTTCTCCATTTTTTAGTTACGGTTCAAGTTTTCAGTTTTCAGTTTTTTGTTTTTCAATTCCAGTTCCAGTTTTCACTTTTCACTTTTTCAGTTCCCGTTTTCAGTTTCAGTTTTAGTCGAACACAAACTTGAAGTCAAAGTTGAGAAAAAAAAGAAAAAGGAAAAAAAAGGGGAAGAAAAAACTGAAAACTGGAACTGAAATTCTTTTCAGTTCCAGTTTTAGTTTTCAGTTCTCCATTTTTTAGTTCCAGTTTTCAGTTTTTAGTATTTCAGTTCCAGTTCCAGTTCCAGTTTCAGTTTCAGTTTTTCCATTTCAGTTCCAGAAGGGAAAACTAACTGATCAAATGATCACACGGTTCTTAAATCACGACATTGCTTCTGTCTGACTTTCGATCTTCAATGACGATCTTGTCAAAACAAAAATGAAAAATCAAACCTTTCCACAGGTCTTTAACCTTTTTCCAAGATACAAAATAGCTCGTTCGAACATCCATATTCGCATACATCGGTGCCTTTTCAATCTCTTCCCTTCTTCTCTGCATCCCCAAAACCATCATTCGTCGATAGCTTTAAAAAACCTTCACACATCATCATTTCTCGTCAACACAACCTCCTCGTCCAAGGACTAAGAAGCAGAGCAGAAGGGGTAAATCGCACCCACATCATGCCACGTACCGATAAACACGTGATTTTACAAAATTTCGAGTGGAAATGTAAGAAAAACCCACCGCGAGAAGACCGGAAAACCACACCTTGTCTTGACACGATCGTCGTCGTGTCGTTCGCGAATCAATTGTCAAAAGCTAGAAAACGTGTTGATTTTATGAAAACGTGACAAGGGGCGTCGATACTCGAATAAATATTACATCGAATGCGGTTGTTTACTCAACGCGAATCGAACGTCGCCGTCGTACCGAGAATTTATTCTGGTATTTGTCGCAGCGTAGCGTACAGATATAGAGCGTTTTTGCCAAATAATGTACACTCACTCGTCGTCATCGTCGTTGTGTGTACTTTGTACATATATGTACATTGTACATACTGCATATATGTAGCTTCATTCCATACTCTGCGTTATGAGAGAGAAAATAAAATGAAAAAAAGAGATTACAAAATGGTGTCGACGACCGATATAGCTTAGAAATACGACTTTGGATTTGGAATACAATTTTTTTCAAGCAACACCAAAACATAGTCGACAATGAAAATACAAATATAGAGGGTGCCCATTAAAACGTACTTCTGCATTAAAGAGTGAGCCAGAAATAATGAAAAATAAAAAAATGAAAAAACAAACAATTTTACAAATATCTAATTATATGAAAATAGTCGCGGCGAATATCAAAGGATTTCTTCCCCATGAAAAATAGTTTTTTTTTTTTTACTTTTAGTCTTCGCCGTTTTGAACGGAACCGTTTTATTTTTTTTGACTTTTCGTTGTCGCCGATTGGAAGAAAAACATTTTTTTGGGGCAAAAGAGTAGGACAAATTGGTAGGAATTTCTTTTTTTTTTTTTTTTGCTGTCGTCGATTGGAACAAAATTTTTTAATTTTTTTTAGGGCAAAAGAGTAGGACAACAATAATCATTTTTTATTTTAATAAAACTCGCACCTAAAACACAGGTAGAAACACATGTTAGACTTTACACTGCATTAGTTTTTCGAAGTAGAATCTTTGTAAAGAAAAAAAAAAAAAAAAACACTGTATTTCTGTTTATTTATTTAAAAAAATAAATTTAAAATTTAAAAAATGTATAAAGATTCGGTCTCACGATGGCATGCGTTAAAATTTTACCTATAGACGAAGTTCAAAATACAATGATAAATTAATTACGTAAAATCGAGAGTTTAATCAGATCATCAAAAGGATTTTTTTTTTAATACGTAGTAGAAAAAACCTTCAAATTTCATTAGTTTTTTTTTTTTTTTTTTGTTTAGATTATTTTATGCGAATTTCTTGGAATTTTTTTATTTTGATAATTTTGTACCTCATGAGTAGTCGGGTCATCCACTAGTCCAGTGGGTTCTAGCTAAAATCCAAGCTACTCGGAAATGAAGCTCAATGAAGATTTTCTAATCGTGTTTTTCCCATTTTCTATTTTTATTTTTTAATAACCCATTGAATTTTGTCATTAAAAAATTTTAACATGCTTTTTTTCAAAATTAATTTTTTTCACATTATATGAAATTTTTTTTAGAAAATTGTTTTTGCATTCGTTTTTTCCCATGAGTTTTCCGTTACTTCTCACAGCTTTTCCCATTTTTCATGACGGGGGGGGGGGGGGGGGGGGGGGCCCGCGCCTGGATCATCCATCATTCAAATTCTTGCACGATTTCATTTCAAGCTGGACAGAGGGTGATAGGCTACTCCACAGGGAAGGGAAATTTTTTTAATAGTAGAAAAGGTTTTTCCAATTTTTCATAGTAGGTACATGCATGCTACATACATACATACCAGTACAGTACATTGGGCGACGGGGCTTGGATTTTTTCAAGTATGAATTTTCCAGGGGAAGGGGAATATTTTTTGTACTTTTTCCACGGGCCCACTGGGTTGTAGCTAAAACTCTACGTACTCAGAAAATCGTCAGAAAAGGAGGGCAACCAACTTTTTCTACTCATTTTTTTCATGAGTTTTTCGTGGGTTTTCAACGTTGTTGTTGTTTTTTTTTTTTTTTTTTTTTTTTTTTTTTTTGTATTTTCAATTTTAGATTATGAGACGGGTCCACAGGGTCGTAGCTAAATTACTAAAATCCAAACTATTTGGAAATGAAGCTCAGTGAAGTTTTTCTACTCAGGTTTTTTTGATTTCTTCCATGAGTTTTCAGTGATTTTTGATCGTTTTTTTTTTTTTTTTTTTTTTTTTATTTTGTCATTAAAAAATTCTAACATGTCATTGTTTTTTTTTTCAAATTTCATTACTTTTTTTTAGATTTATGCGGATTTTTTAAAGAAATCATTTTGATTTTGATAATTATTTTTGTACTTCACGGGTTCAATTCGTTGCAATAATTTCAACCTTCAAATTTCATTATTTTTTTTTGTTTAGATTTATGCGAATTTATTTGATTTTTTTAAATATAATTTTGTACCCCATGGGTTGTCGGGTCATCCACTGGTCCAGTGGGTTCTAGCTAAAATCCAAGCTACTCGGAAATAAAGCTCAGTGAACATTTTCTAATCGTGTTTTTCCCATCAGTTTTCCGTGATTTTTCATCGTTTTTTTTCTATTTTTAAACCTGTTGAATTTTGTCATTGAAAAATTTTAACGTTCTTTTTTTCAAAATTCATTTTTTTTTTTACATTTATGAAATTTTTTTAGAAATTAGTTTTTTTTAAATGAGGTTTTCGAAATATTTCATCATTTTTTTTTAATTATTATTTTTTTTGAACCTTTTGATTTGAATTTCCTTTAAAAAATTTTAACAAATTTTTTTTCCAGATAATAAAATTATATAAAAACTTTCTCGTGCACATATTTTTTTCATGTTATTTTTGAAATTTATTTTTTCTCCTTTTTTCAAGGATCCAGTTTTGTTTCCACGGGGGTCCACTAGTTAAATATAAAAACGATTCAAACGCGTACCTAATACATCGATAATACCTTCTATAGATAATGTAACACGGTCATTAGCTCACTACCAAACCAAACTGCATGCCATGGCTGATGGCATGAGTCCCTATCGTCTCACCACACCCTGCCCCAACCCCCTAATCCGGTATAAGCACCTTCACCAACACAATTACCACGTATATCAACGAGCATATAATAATTATCAAAAATCGATAAATATTTACGCAAATACAGTCGAGTACAGGTACCACTTTGCCATATATACCGCACTGTTCGCGTATGTATATTTAATCCTGTCGTCCGTCATACTTCTACATACCTATAACGAGCACCCCTGCTCCCCCAGCTGGCCCCTGCATCGCTATACTTCCGCCACAGACACCATTAAAACACACCGTTCGTCGTTTCAGCCATCAAAATTATTACATTTTATTATGACGAAGATTCGTTAGCACGAGGCGATAACGTCACAGAATGTTTTGAAAACTAAATGTCGATAATAATCTACGCTATCCATGCATGCCTGGAATTCGTTCGTTCAACTTAATCAAGCGAGAACCCAAAAAATTTCGAAAAAACGAGTTAGCAGTTTTTTTTTAGGCAGAAAACAGCATCACTTGTATTTCTTCTGAGAGTAAACCATAATGCGAAGATTTATTAAAACTTCAACACGCTTGTCACCCAGGGCTTGAAATTGAATTGAACGCAGGGGTTGAGACGACGTCCTCTCCAGCTCTAGTCTCCGGCGGGCCAATAAAGGGAGAGTTTTAATTTTCAATAAATATCAACGAACAATACGTTTTATGGCGCGTTAATTTACGAAACCAGAAAATGTGAAAATTCACCCCCTCTCCATTAGCATCCGGCTTCGGTCCATTCCATATTATAGCCATTCAACTCATCCCACAAACATAGACATACCTAACACACGCGCCAGCTTAATGTTTCCTATACTTCATTTAGCGCCAGTCCGGGACATAGCAGTAGAATGAAAGGGTAGGTATACTCTGCCAGAGCGCATCGGCGTTAGAATTAAATGGTTTTTTGGGAGAATACGCAATTAAAAAGTAGACGGAATGGAATGAATACTGAAAAGCACGGCGGCGCAGCGAAACATGCACATGGGGTAACGAAGATGCTCTCTTTTTAGCAGCCTTCAGACCGTTAAGAATAGCCGAATTTTCCGTGTAATAAAATTTAAATAAAATACCGTACCATTATCTTCCATCGCCGCGTCGTGTGCACCTTAACTTTGAGAGACTGTTTGAACCATTAATGGAGAGCGTTGTTTGCGACGAGTACGAAGGAAGTACTCTCCCTTCTCATTTTCTATAGAAGCTCAGAAATGACATCCCAAAGCCTCTTACTGGATCTATTGCAAAACTTGATGTTTAGGAGCAGGCTTTTGGGAGACTCCAATCAAAAAAGTAAGTGAATATTTGAATTCGGCTCAATAAAGAACAAACTAGTTTCTAGTGTTCAGAGTATAGATTGTTAAGCTTTCGTTTCTTAGATCACTTTAAATTGCTTATTACGAAGAGTTCTGCTTTTGTTATTTGATTTTTTTTGTTTTAGCATGCGGCTGTATAGCCCATGGCTGGAGATCTTCAAAAATGCCACATCACACTGTTGTCTTGGTCATTATTTTTCCAAATTTGAGGGTTTTGGGGGCTTGAGGAGTGCCCTATTCAAAAAAGGAAGCAATATTCGAACTCAGCTCTACCAAAAACATAACAAACGATATGCCACACGTTTTTTTGACATTCTTCTTTCGGATTTTGACCAAAATTTTTGAGGCACAATGCCCTCAAGGGTCTTATGATCTCACGAAGAAAATCATTCTGGTAAATTTAACGTGAAAATATCCACTTGCAGGAATTTTTTCAAAATTTTTCATCACAGCTCTGGAATTTTGTATACTCTTAAAAGTTGAAAGTTGAGCTTCTTTCGAAAAAGTTCGACTTATAACTTTTGAAACTTTTGGAGATTATTCTGAAACTGCTTCCAATCCTCATTAAACCCCCGTTTACCAAATTTCGCTCTCTATTACAAATCTTCACGTACGATTCACTCAAGTCGGAGACTGCATAAGTAAGTACATATTATACAAAAAAAAATTTCAAAGTGCAAAAACAACAAAGTCTCCCTCAACCCAGAGGTGGCTGGGGCGAAACAACAGTGCTTTCTTTACTTTTGGTATGACAGCAGTTCGTAAAAATTTTTGATCAAATTCTGAATATTTAAGGTCAAAATGTGACCGAACTGACATGGAATGACCTAACAATGATTGCATCGAAATTGACAAAAAAAATTCTAAATAAATAGAAAAATATGGAAATCGAAAGAAACACCAAGTTGAAAATAATTTTAAAGCGAATAAAAAATGGCGAGAAATTGAGAAAACTAGAAGATTTTAAAGCGATTGTATTTCCTGTTGAAAATAGATACCTAATAATAATAATAATAATATCATATTATTATTATAAGACCATCAATCAATACAAAACTAATCATAATAGGAATAAGTATATAAGTAAATGAAAAAAGAAACAAAAAATAATAATAATAATAATGCAGTAATGGCAATTTTTTTTTTTCAACCCTACAGTTGTAGGGTTGAAAAAAATGAAAAAATTGCAAAAACTTCTGGAATTGAAAAATTTGCCCAAAACCTGTAGAATTGAATAAAAATTGATTGATGGTTAAAATAAATTTTTTCAATCAATTTTCATTCAATTCTACAGGTTTTGGGCAATTTTTTCAATTCCAGAAGTTTTTGCAATTTTTTCATTTTTTTCAACCCTACAACTTTAGGGTTTCTCGAGTATTTATTTCGAAAAAAATTATCAATTTTGTGAAATTTTGAATTTATGGGTTGAAATAAATTTTTTGAATAAATTTTTATTCAATTCTACCAGTTTTGGGCAATTTTTTTCAATTCCAAAAGTTTTGGTAATTTTTTCACTTTGGTTTCTCGAGTAATTATCTCGAAAGAAAATTATCAGTTTTGTAAAAATTTGAATTTACGAGTTGAAATAAAATTTTTCAATCAATTTTTATACAGTTCTACCCGTTTTGGGCAATTTTTTTCGATTCCAGAAGTTTTGGCAATTTTTCCATTTTTTTCAACCCTACAACTGCAGGGTTTCTCGAGTAATTATTTCGAGAAAAAAAATATCAATTTTGTAAAAATTTGAATTTATGGATTGAAATAAAAATTTTCAATCAATTTTCATTCAATTCTGCCGGTTTTGGGCAATTTTTTTTCAATTCCATAATCTTTTGAAAATGGTTGATTGAAGATGGGAAAAAATATAAGTAATGAAATATTACCAAAAATTGGAAAACAAAAACTAGAAATTGAAATTAAATAAAAATGCCCAAGATATTAAAAAAAAATAGAAAATTCAAAACATTGGGAATTTTTGACAACCAGAAGCAATCAAATCAAAAATGATTAAAATTAATAAGAATTGGAAAAAAAAGAACCGAAATGATACCAAAAATGATCGAGAGTTGAAAAAAATTGAAAATATTAAAAAATATCAAAAATTAAAAAATTTGAAATTCTGGTTAAAAATGACTGAAAATCGAATAAAATTACAATAAAAAAATTGGAAAGTATTGAAGAATTGAGTCAAAATTGCACTTTAAAAGCATGTTGAATTGTTTACAAATCCTCACTCAGAGTCCTCTGATATCTACTGTTGAAAAAAATCGATCCAGTAACCCTTGGACTTTCTCACCTTCCAAGTTCCACCTTGACAACCCTTCCTCATTGCAATAGTCTTCAACTTGCAATGAAAATTCGACTTGAAAAAGCAAAAAATAAAAAATAAACAGGAAAACTCGAGTCAACGACTTTACATTACTTTCTCACTTTTTTTAAAAGCTTCGCTCGCCACCCTCTGTACTAATCCTATAGACTTCCCCGACATCCTCGTACGTACTTATTTTGCCACTGGCGGGCCACTGACCATGGCAGGTTGCCGTTCCACCTTTGTTGACCGTTTAAAAAAATTCGTTGCAACGGTTCGGGAAAAAAATCATGCAGAAGGTGGGTGGTAAAAAAAAAGAAGAGACGACCCCGAACACTCGTTTTAATAACAAAGTGATTAATTGTTCGGCAGAAAATTTCGCACTGAAACGGTGGGTTTTACTCAACCATTCGCTCTTCTTTTGTTTTTTTTTCTCTCGATAGTTTTTCTTTTTTTTTCTGCATAGTTTGCTGTTCTCTTGGCTTATCGTCAACTCGTGCAATATAACTTTTGTCTATGGTACGTATACCTACATTGTTAGTGGAGGTTTTCGTAGCGAACTATTTCGCTCTCCGGATTCCATTGTCGTTGTTTCAAAATCATCGTCGCGTAGTTGGAGTTTATTTTTTCATCTATTCCTTTCTTTTTCACGCTTTGGTACGCGATGTGCAACCACATTTGCACGAAAACTGTTTCGTACTACTTTTGATTAATGAGTACTTTTTATATGCTCAACTGTGGTGATTGTCTCTACTTCGATTCGAGTTCTACTTTGCACCCATTTTGGTAAATTATGTTAACTTAAATTCTTTCTCGTTTGTTTTCCTGGTTCGTATATGCGAAATGTTGGAGTAGGTGTTACTGCTGCCCCCGGCTCACTTTTCCACCTTTATTCGCTATGGCGACGACCAGGACGAAGACAACGGTGGCGTTTCTTTAACACTTTTTATTAGCTTTTCAATGTTAAGCAGAAAGAGAAGGAGACAGGTACACCGGCGAATACGAGAAGAAAAAAAATGAGCCCGATTCTTGTAACTCGTTTGTCTCTTAAAAAGGTACAAACTGCGTCCTATCACGTAATTCGTGTACATTTCGCCTTGGTGTATTCTTTTTTTTGTACTTCTCTCCCTCTCCACTTTTTTTTTTGTTCTTCTCCGCAATACATACCCATGCGGTATGTACTTATCCATTTTTCTTTATACAGCACATATTACGCACGTACACGTACCTACACTACAAACCATAAATACCTTGCGATAATCGCGCTCGCTGGTCGAGTGTTTTATCGAGAGAGCTGCGAACCACCACACAAATACCTACATTGCACACACATGTTACTATATCGATGCGATAATGAGTTAATGCGTCAAGAATTCCCGGCATTGCGGAGCTGCCACCGTTCGAACATGACTACGCTATTTTTCCACGTTCATTTTGATTTAGGAATGAAAAGGAAAGAAAAAAACATCTCTAATGGCAACAATGACTATACGAGAAATATGCGGCACTTCGATAATGTATAACGAATGACGATCCGTCGCACCATAACCGATATTAATAATTATTATCAAGGTTTTGCAGCATCTCTGTTGAAACAGAACAGAACGCAAGAGAGATGGGCGGGCGAGGAAGAGTGGTACGCTATTTCTAAACCCATTTGTACACGCAGCTCTTGCACGGTCAACCGGTTCGAAATAACTCTAGTGTGACGAATAGATAATGATTTTTTTTTTGAATTGGTAAATTGACCACTGGAAGAAATTAAATTGAAACAAAAAATTCAAATTAAATGACTGAAAGCCACGAAAAAAATTATGAACTGGAAAAACGAAAAAAAAAAAAAAAAAATTGAAAAGAAATACTGGAAAAAAATCAACAAAATACTACAAAAAAAAATAAATAAAAATCAAAAAAATAAGAAAAAAAATGTCTATTAAGAATTGAATAATAGGGGAAAAAAATCAATTGATCAAAAATTACCATAACCTCTAAGAAATTACAACTTACTTACGAAAAAATGAATTGAAAATATAAAATTTTTGTTAAATGACCACTAAATTTGATAAAAATGAAAAAAAATCAATAATAAATAATTGTAAGGTAATAAAAAAAAGAAAATAAATTGAGAATTTGAAAAAATTGGAAATAGAGAAAAAAATGAAAACTGGACACTAAAAAGAAATTTAAAATTTAAAAAAAATGGGAAAAAAAACTTTACGACATTAAAAATTGAAAATTAAAAAACGACAAAACATTAAGAATGGAAAATTAGGAAAACAACATTAACGAATTTAGAATGACAAAAGCCTGTAAAAAAATTACAAATTGAAAGAAATATAAACTCTACAAAAATTATTATGCATAATTTGTAGGAAATCAATGAAATCATCAATTAGATCAAAATCAAAATAGGTAAAAAAAATTTAAAAACCACGCTTCTGTGAAATAGTAAAAATGCACTAAAAAGTAGAAAATAATCACTCTTTCTTTTCACAGTTTTTGAAATTTGTGCAAGATACACAATTTTTTAGTTTGTAATTTTTTCAAACTTGATCTAACTCATTTACGAAAAAGAGTAGTGGGACTTTGGCATTTATTGCCGAATGCGGCTCACCTTGCTTTTTCGTATTGATAATTTTTCAAAAGAAATATCAAAAACGGATTTGGGAGGTAAGAAAACCTAGATTTGCATATCCCACATGTCATTTTTTTAGTAATTTTGAGTTTTGCCCCTCCCCCCCCCCCTCGGAGCCACCGTTGAGAATTTGTCAAAAACGTTACCAAAAACGGATTCCGGAGGTAAGAAAGCCTAGATTTTCATACCCCACACGTCATTTTTTGATAATTTTGAGTTTGCCCCTCCCCCTCGAGGCCCTAGTTGAGAATTTGTCAAAAACATTACCAAAAACGGATTCCGGAGGTAAGAAAACCTAGATTTTCATACCCCACACGTCATTTTCGGTAATTTTGAGTTTTGCCCCTCCCCCCTCAAAATTGGGTCTAAGTCAAAATAACATGAAAAATGAACTCAGAGCCATCGAAAACCCCCGAAAGTCAATTTTCATCATTTTTGAGCGCTAGGTTTTCATTTTATAGCGCATTGTCCAGGAATCTAGAATGTAAGCATAGTTGCAGAGAAGAGCAGAACCATTAGTGAAAGAATCTAGATCCAAATCCAGATCGTTTGCCTCATATTTATTTTACTGATTAAATACGTATTGAAGAACTGAGAACATCAATGAAAAAATCATTTGACACAGAAAAAACAATGAACTGAAGAAAAAATTTTTATTGGATCTGGATCTGTTCTTTTCGAAAATTTGAGGATCAAAAGATCCAGATCAGATCCAAAATTTCGGATCTTTGGATCTTTAGATCCAGTTTTCAAATTTTAGGATCCGGATCTGCTCTACTCTGCATAGTTGATATCAGAGTTGGGCAGATCCGAATCTTAAAATTTGAAAATTGGATCTAAAGATCCAAAGATCCAAAAATTTAGATCTGATCTGGATTTTAAGATCCTCAAATTTTTGGAAAAACATATCCAAATACAGAAAAAAAAATTTCTACTATTCATCACAACTTTTTTTTCCAATGAATTGAGTATTTTTCATGTGTTTTCAATTTTTCAATATTCAATTTGTGAAATGAATGAAATGTAAATCGTAAAGAAAGCCAAAAAACCCTAAAAACTTCTGATTGTTCGGCTTTATTTGGATCCTAAAATTAGGAAATTGGATCTAAAGATGCAAAGATCCAAAATTTTGGATCTGATCTCGATCAGATCCTTTAATTTTGGAAGAGATCTGATCTGGATGTTTTGCAGATCCATCTACGCAAAAGATCTGGATCTGGATTTAGATCATTTTATTAGTGGATCTGCTCATCTCTGGTTGATATCACGAACTCTTACAAACAACCAAAAAAAAAAGAAAGAAAAAAAAAAGGAGAAATTCTCGTGAAAAATCATCACTTCACTTTATGCAGAGAAAACCGTGTATTCTGAAGGTAACTACATTTCCGCGTAAATACTCCTATATACAAAATAGTCTTATTTTGTAGTCGGCTTATGCAGGGAAATCCGTGCTGTTCCGGATGGACGCGAGAGTAGAAGAGTCAACCCATCAAAGAGAGTGAAGAGATAAAGAGAGAAAGAGAGAAGACACGGACGACATGGAGCAAAATATAGAGCGTTTCATCCCCTTCGTCGTATACCTTTTACTCTTTCTCTCACTCTGTGTATATAGTCCGCATCGCCACGTTTTTCTCTCTAAACGAACGAAAAATTACCATTTTAAACGATTCCATCTGACGTTGTGACCCTTGGTAAGACCCTCTCGCGCCTACCTCCACTCTTACGTCCGTAAGTTATTAAAAAGTTGTTTTTATAAGGACGAGAGGCGAGTTGCGGGGCGTTAACGCGGATAACATTTATTTTTAATTTACGCATCTTCGTAAGCTTTTTCGCATTGCCTGCGCCCTCGCTCGTAGCCTGTAGCCTCCCCCCCCCCCCAAGTCCGCACCTGCACCGTCGCAGAGCGGAATTTTTAACGAGGTTTTACGAAATTCGATTATTATTTATCGCGATGCCGTGCGACGCGACGCGACGTCGAGGAAGCAAACCGAACAAATTATTGGATCGTTGGGTCGTACGAGAGAAGTCGACAACGACAACAGGGTATAACCTAATACAGATGTGTGCCAATCTGCCAATGCCAATAGAACAACATTTAAACGATTTTTTCCCCAATCATTATTCATTATCATATCTCCCCCATTCGTCTCTGGTCTCTAGAATGACTACATAATTATGACACGAATAGAGTTAGAGTTCCTACTGAGCCGTCAAATTTGGAGATACGATAAGCTGATTGTTTTGGGCAGATTTCCAGGAATCCCTGATGATAAGAAAACAAAATAATCTACACTTCAAAAAAAACCCGCAAATTACGAGTAAGCAAAACGTATCACCATCGAACCCTTTTTTACTCACTCAGGAAAAATATAAAATTAAATGATTTGTTTTTTTCTCTCTCAAAAAGTGTCCTCGAAACGAAAAATACAACGCAAAGCAAAGCAACTCTTGAGCGGAAAAAACAAGATTAATCCGCCGGCGAACATATGAGCCTAGATAAGGGTATCGAAGCTGGCGATCTCGTCGATAGGGTGTTTTTCACTCTCGCTAATCGTTCGAAACCATTAAACTACTCGGTATACAAGCCACGTTTGTCGGGCCACGTGTCTACAACATCGAAAACGACTTATACCATCGCCACTGTCGTCGACGTCCACGTTGCTGCCGTCGCAAAACGACTTGTGAACCACTCTCTCGTGGGGAGGATGAAATTTCCGCCAAATTAAGCCCGCATTGCGGACATTTTGAGCATTCTTATATAGCTGCATCAGAATTTACTGCGATCTCTACGTCCCTGTCCAATGTCCATCCGCAGACTCATCGACTTGATCTTGATATGTGTGATAAAAAGAGTTGGGCAGATCCACTAATGAATGGATCTAGATCCAGATCCAGATCTTTTGTCAAAATGGATGTGCAAAAGATCCCGATCAGATCTCTTTCATAATTAAAGGATCTGATCTAGATCAGGATTGATCTTTGGACCTGTAGATCCAATTTTCAAATTTTAGGATCCGGATCAAGCCGGACAGTCAGAAGTTTTTTAGGATTTTTTGGCTTCCTTTTACGGTTTACTTTTCATTCATTTCACAGATTAAATATTAAAAAATTGAAAACACATGAAAAATAATCAATTCACTGAAAAAAATGTGATGAATAGTAGAAATTTTTTTTCTGATCTGGATCCGTTTTTTTTTTTCTAGAAAATTTAAGGATCTAAAGATCCAGATCAGATCCTTTTCAAAATAAAAGGATCTGATCTAGATCACATCCAAATTTTTGGATCTTTGGATCCAATTTTCGAATTTTAGGATCCGGATCTGCCCAACTCTGATGTGATACTACTTGGACATCACCACCACTATCATCTCCTCATCATAAGCCTAGTCGTCGTCGTCGTCGTCGTCGTCGCCGTCATATCGTGCAACAGTTAATCGCGTGTCCGTCTCTTTTCTCTCTGTCGTGTCGTTCTTTGTACATGGTAATGACTTCGGCAGGGGCGCGCGAGCTTTTATAAATTTTCCATTTTTCACCAGCTGTTCGGACTAATTACAAAATAAACGCGCCTTAATTACCTAGCACGGACGGCGTTGATAGCATTACAGCCGGTTAACGACGGCGAGAGGGTGTTCGCAGGGCAGAAAAAACTCGTGTACCGGCCACTACACGATATAGTGTATACGGGTTAAGAGGACCAAAAGTTTTTCGACGTTATAAGCGCCGCATGGCAAGGGGACGAGGGGGCTGTAGGAGTAGGACAACGACGGCGAAGAGTTAAGACTATCGATGTTTGTACACGCGGTTACCATGGCGACGATTTTACAGATGATGTCATGGGATTAGAAAACAAACCGGAATAGTGTGCGAGGGTATAGTGTAGAAATGGTGAATGCCGAAAAAGCAACCCAAGAAAAGGTAAAATCCCGGAAACATAATAAAATAGAAACTTATAACGCGTAAAAATACTCTCTCACCCTCTCTTCACGCTATTCCGATGACAAAGACAACGCCTACAGCAGCTGCAGCTGCGTTGTTTTGCATTTCTGCCTCATTCGCAAACTTCTGTTATTAATCTGCAGGAGTGCACATGAAGTCAGGGGTAAAGGTTTTCCCAAAAACCTCAGATACAACACTTGATTTTAACAAAAAATTACCAATAGTAATTATTTCAAAACATCTCCAATTCTATTCTATTCTTCATTATTCAAATTGAAAAAATTCTCAAAAAATTGAATTAGCAATGACAAAAAAAAAAAAATTGACTAACACGTTCGAAAAATTAATCGAATTAATAAATTGAAGAACGCAAAAAATAAAACTTGAAAGGACGAAACATTTAAAAAAAATTGAATAACTGGAAAAGAATTACAGAACTGAATTCATCACTTTTATCTTCCTCTCCAGTCTCCATCAATCATCCCTCCTTGATCATCAGAATCATCAAACTTTGACACGAACAACTTGCTGAGCGAGCTGATACCATCCGGATTTGAGCCATCACCCACACTCGAGCCAATTCCTATCCTGCTCTGGTGGTAGCAAATCCCTCGTCTAATTTAAAAATCGAATATAAATAAACTTCCATCATTTTAATACCTAACGACCTACGCGCATACCGAATCTGCAAGGACTGCTCGTCGTCGTCGTCGCGGTAATTTATTTCATCTGGAGGTATAAACAAAGCCTACTCGCGAACTGTTATTTATTTTGTAGTATTCCGGAGAACGGGAGGGGTGGAGGTAGAAAAAAAGAAGCGAAAAGAAGACTGCGTGTTGGAGAAGAAGAAAAAAAAACCCTGTTCGGTAAATTTAACATTTCTTGGCATTTTTTTTCCCCTGCCGCCGTGTTCTCGCGTCGAATACACGTTCAGCAAACATTGGAAGATTGTTCGTCAAGCGTAAGGAACACGCGCGTCATCATCGTCTCGCGAGCAGCGTAAATTGGGAATACAACAGACTGGCAGGGCAGGAAAAAGAAACAACACCTTTTTCCGACTACAACATAAAGACGACAACGACGTCCGCATCATTGTAGTCGTCGTCGCCTCTAATGGAAGTCAAACAAATTTCTTTCGTCAAATGAAAAGGGACTTTTAAATGCCTAAGCTTTAAATTGTTGCGAATTAATTTACATATTATCACTTTATGAGGGTTAAAATAAGCTTGTATATTTCAAGAATATCTCTCTGACTTGTAATTTCATTTTAAATATTCTTCTCGCTCGGCTCCCTCCCTTCTTACAGTTCGTCTTTTTTCCACTTTTCTTGGTCGGGAAGGATAGCCAAGTGATGAGGGAGACTTAGTCGAAACGCGAATGTCGTGTTCTTATTTCCTTGACAAGACGAAAAAATTTGTAAAGAAAAAGCGATGAATTATATCTTCTTTTTTTTTACTTGACGTACGCGAACCATGCTCCGAAGATAACGAAAGAAAACTTTGTAAACGAACAAAAATGTATGGCATTGTCAACCATGCATACAACGTATGCATCCTCCTTTCCTCAAGTATTACTTTGGATTAGTCAGTACATAAAATAAATTAGATGCCATATAAATTATACCCTCTGTTTAGCAACAAAATAATATTTCCAACTTTTAAATTTCTGATGCTGTATGCGATATAAGACAGCATCATCATTGAGTGAAAAAATAACCCTGGATTTGGAATCAGCATCCACTTAAACCATGAAATCGATATACATGACGATATTTGATCGCTTTTTAGCCTTGTTTCATCTACCTCCTCACCAGCTCCCCTTCAGACAACCCCACCCATTTTAAATAAAGAAATTCAATTTTTACATTCTTCTCGGATCTAGTGAGGAATTGATTGACATCTCCACTATACACTGGTCATCCCTCATCATCAAGGAAAGAAGAGTTAATATTATGATGCAACCTCGCAACATGGTGAGGAGCTTCATGGTTGGGGAATGAGGATTTTCACAACTGTGGAGGGAGGACTCTTGATGAGAGAGGAAACTGATAGACGCATCTCCAGATTTTGGAATAATCTTTGGTTCAAACCATTTACATATAATAATTATTGATGTATGTGATAATTGAAAACACTTCATCCTGGTTTTCATCTAGCTCCTCAATAGCTGCCATCCCCTCTCCCTCTCCACTAGTTAGATAAATAATCAAGATCAATACATATTTAGATATATTGTCAGTTGATCTGACCACCCTTCCTTCAACCTTTCATTCATTATAAACAAGACCTGAAGATTTGAGGTTATTATACAACCTCACAACCTGGTGAGAAGCTCCATAGTTGAGGATTTTTATAGCTGGGGAGCTTTCAATTGATCAGATGTTTCAACATCGATGAAAGTATTTTACCATGTCCAATCGTATTTATAAAATTGACGACCAATCAAAACTGTACTCTTTTAAATAAGTCGAGAACCCCTTAGAGGGAAATGGTGAGGAGCAAATGGGGAGTTATTCGACAAAACTGATGAAAATGCGTCATGGTAGTCGATTTCTACATAATCGAAGCTGCGGAATTGAAATATAATTTTTATTTTACATTCCAACCAGTCATTCTATGGAAAAGTAAAAATTCCGCAACAAAAATCCATTCGCAATGTACTGTTTTCGCTGCACACCACTCGCATCTGTGGAAAAACTCGATCTCACAGATCCCGAGTCCAGACATCTTTCTCACAATTCAACGGCGATAACAAAAGAAGTGCGGTCAAGCAGAAGCAGCAACGAAATTATAAACTTAAACAATTACCATCATTAGACGTAATCACAATGATACAGCAACTTTAAAAAAGAAGGGTCGGAGGCGCGCCGCGACGTAATTCGACGACTAAAATCATTCTTAGAAGTATACGGTTCATATTAAGTGCCTAAATGAGACAGAGAGACGAACAGGGAAACAAAAAAAGACAAAACTAAAACGCTACATACCAATTAATTACCATTTAAGAAGCAAATTACGTATACCAAGATCCTCATTGGTATTGGACTCTTTTTTTCATTCTCTCGGCAATAAAGGGCACTATACAGTCTTCTGAGCACTCGTCTACAACTACATCATTGACTGGCACGGCATAGCGAACGTATTCGCTTATTATACGTGTATCATCATTAACGAGTGGAAATTCTCCAAGCAAAGTGTACACCTGCTTTCGAAAGCAGAGTACGTATCCTTTTGTCTCATCCAATTGATCTCATTATAACAGTCCTACGCATTTGGATAAAGTTACCTTTCGCTCATACTCCTATAGAGGTAGCTATAGGTGCCTCGAAATCGCGAGACACTTCTCCACTCCTCTCAACGACGTCTCGTAAAATATCGAAAAGCCGAAATTTCACGTTCACTATGGCCCGCCTCAGGATACAAGATCTCTCTTTTTCCGAGCAGTAGCAGCCGCAGTATCGCATGCCATTCTGCAGTGTAACGTGCTCAAATTCGAAACCTGCGCTCGCGAACGAATGGCCCTTCTCTTCCTTCCCTGCCTCAGTTGAAAATGAGAAGAATATACCTTTACGAAATGTTATTTAATTAAACGACGAGACGCGCGCTGCTATATCAAAGCAAGAATTTTCAACATTCTGAATTTGTTTAATGTGAAACATTTAACAAAGATAAAAAGATATACCTTTGAGCAACTCTGCCAGGCTTCTAGCTCATACACCGTCCCCCATACACTCGTTCCTAAGATAGGTACAGAGTTGGTGAAGGTATACTCCTCACTCTGTGCCAATATTTTCACCGACGAGAGCGCGTCGCCAAAATGAAAAATAAACCTCTTTTACAAGGCAACGATTTCATCTCTTTTTCGACGTGGATCTGTATAAATACTATATACAGCGTACTGTATACCAAACAAACCTACTATGTACCATATCTTTTCGCTGAGCGAGCACATTTCACAGTCTACTCTCTACCCTCGCTCACTCGCCATCGTCGTCGCATTTTCCATATCTTGTTATCATACTTTTCGTTTAGTCTTTTGACGAAAATGTCGTTTTAATGAATTGTTTACATAGCTTTAAATATACTTTTGACAAACACGAAATGAGGTCGTGTTGACGAGGAAATTTCCGGTAAACTAATATTCGTCGAAAATTAACATTTCCCAAAACAAATTTTGTTCCAAGCTGAACTTTTAAATTTTTCTTCAAAATTCAATTTTTTAGACTTTCATTTCAAAATTTTCACTTTTTCAGGGTGTATTCGATTTTTTTCAATTGAGTTTTTTTAATTTGTCCCAGATTTATTATTAAAAATCATCTTAAATATGGAATCTGTAGGATTTTTTCACAAAGTTCTTTTTTTTTCAAATCATGCTCCCGAATCAACTTTTTCAGTTCTACAAAAAAATATTTGAAACCTAATTGTATTTGAAAATTAATTTCTCCAAGTTATAACCTTTTTTTTTTTTTTTTTCAATTCAAGTCTAAAATTCAATTCTTAAACATTTTTGCTCAAAACTGAATGTTTTAAATTTTTTAAAATTTTGTTTGAAATCAAATTTTATTTAAGATCTAAAATTTTAAAATCTTGCTTGAAATTGATTTTTTCAATTTTTCGAAACTTTTTATTCTTATGATTGAAAAAAATTAATTTTGACCAACGAATTCAAATTTTCACAAAATTTATAATTTTTTTTCTAAATAATTAATCGAGAAATCCTGCAGTTGTAGGGTTGAAAAAATTGAAAAAATTGCTAAAAACTTCTGGAATTGAAAAAAATTGCCCAAATTTGGTTGAATTGAATAAAGATTGATTGGAAAAATTTATTTCAGCCCATAAATTCAAATTTTCACAAAATTGATACTTTTTTTGAAATAATTAATCGAGAAACCCTACAGTTGTAGGGTTGAAAAAAATTGTAAAAATTGCCATAACTTCTGGAATTGAAAAAAATTGCCTAAGTTTGTTTGAATTGAATAAAGATTGATTGAAAAAAAATTATTTTGACCAATAAATTCAAATTTTCACAAAATTGATGATATTTTTCGAAATAATTAATCGAGAAACCCTACAGTTGTACTGTTGTAGGGTTGAAAAAATCGTAAAAATTGCCAAAACTTCTGGAATTGAAAAAAATTGTCCAAGTTTGTTTGAATTGAATAAAGATTATAACAGGAATTTTGAACATTATTTATAGTAGATTTATTTTTTAAAGTTTAGCGAAAATTCAATTTTTCAAAAATTTCGTTTGAAATCAAATTTTCTTCAAGACTGGAATTTGAAAGTGTATTCTAGAATTGGTTTCTTAAAATTTTCTTCAAAATTCAATTTTTTAATTATTTCAAAATCATGTTTGAATAATAAAATTTTGTTCAAAATTGCATAATTTCGAACTTTTTCAAGATTCATTTTTTAGAAGCTTTTTCTCAAAGTTCATTTTTCATCGCGATTTTATTTTGAAATCCAGTTTTGTTCGATATTCAATTTTTCAATTTTTATTTTAAATTTTGTCTAGAACCAATTTTTTTTCAAAACTGTTTCGGGGGGGGGGGGGGGGGGGGGGTGAGGAAGGGATTTTGTTTAAAATTACGTATCTACTACATTTCGTTTAGAATTTCGTTCACGATTTCATTTTTTCAAATCTTCTTCAAAATTAGATCATTTTTTTTTAATATTTTGTTTGAAACTTTTAAACTATAAAATACAGACTTCCTTTTTTTTTTGGAACTTTTCAATACCAATAAGGCAATAACGTCACCCTCATCACTAAACACGCCACTTGCGAGAGAAGAAACAAATCTGACGAGAAGGCACGACCTAATGCCAAAGTTTAATTCGCTACCAGCGGCGATACGCAGCGAAGTGGCAGGGGCGGTGCTGGGGGTGGTGATGGTAAAGGTAGCCATAAAAAACCAACACCACACCGCTAGTTATCGGCCAATTTTAAACCTAGCAGGTATACTTTTTACGTCATTACCGAAATATACGTTGGTAATAAATCATGAAAATGTTGCCAAATAGAGAACATTCGCTGTTCTGTGTAATTTCCCCCGAGCTCCGGCTCGCTCTTGCTCATCGTGCAGCATACACGGCGTAATAAATCTTCTTCAAAGTTGTAAAAGTTACAATTTTTTGCCCCTTTGCTAATACACTTATATACACGTATATACAGCACATACGATGGGCGAGCGCACCGTCATCTCCTACGCCTTTACGAGAGTACGTATACCTAACTCCTGTGCTGAAACAAAGCAACGAGAGAGAGAAAGTAGAGTTAAATCAGAAAAGAATGAAAAGCAGCGAGAAAAAAATAAAATAAAAATCCGGCTCAGGTATATACGTACACCTCGTACACGATATACGAGCGTGTAAAACTATATTACACTAGTTTTTGGCCGCCGAATTCCGCCGCCTTAGCTAAAATATCTCCCGAGGGTGTCTTATGTGTAAAGATTTTAACGCGTTTTCCAACTTTTAATTCAATCAGTTTCAATTTAGCGTTCGGTTCTTTAAAGCACATCGAACCGAGCCATACGTGGCGACATCTCTTCGCACATTTCTTATAGCTATCTACCTTTTTTTCATTTCGAAATCTACTCTAGTGTTGATCTATCCGCCTACACATTTAGAAAATATGCAGCCTTACGTATCGCTATATCTAATCTACCAAGACGATGGTCAAACAAGAAACTACCCAGGCTCGCCGTACAGTACAAGATCAAATTTCCTCAGTCCTTACACTATAGCCTAGGTCCTTTTCGAGTTTTCGATATCTAAATGCAAATGACTCGTATTTTCGCTCTATACGCCGGCGTTTCCTTTTAGTAAACTAAAAACTTCGTATAAAGAGCAAAAAAAGCCTGCCACAATTCCTTTGGGAAAAGCGAACTGAACCAAACTACATTTGCGGACACCCTTGTAAATGCCTTCCTTCTCTTTTAATATCGCACTAGGGCTTATAGACGAGGCAAAAAAAAAAAAAAAAAAAAATGAGAAAAATTATCAAATTCAACATAAATTGTTTTCTTGTAGTTGAACAACGCAAAGGATATAAAAAACACCCTCTTGGTGCCTTTTTTTTTCTCTCTCTCCTCTAAAAGGTGCGAAGAATGTTTAAGCGTTTTATCGAAACTTTTTAGATATCATCCATTAAACTTTTACCTAACTATACCCCCTTCGCATTCTCCCCACATTTCTTCTTGCATTCTATGTTAGGAGATACCAGAATCGAAAAAATAACTACGCTCTATCTTTCTCCAAGGTACGTATTTTTTTTCTTCGCTTTCTTCTTCTTCTTTTTTGTTTCCTAAATCACGAACGAAAAAAGGAAAACAATTTATCTCGCACGTATTTCTTTTCTGCTGTACCAATTTAGTTGTATATGTTCGATAAAATGTGTGCATTGTGTACCGCGTATATGCAGGCACATACTATACCAAATGCTATACAAAATTCTTCGACTCTTTCCTGCTTCGTCCTCTTCTACGATAATAGCTCCTTATTTTTTTCGTTTGCTTTTTTCTCACTCTTTTAGTGTAGAGCTGTAGAATATTCGTTTGGCCACCTTCATGCCCATTTCCTTATCGTATTGATATAATTAATAATTAAGACTAATTTGTAGATTCAGAAGAGCTGAAATCCATAAAGTAAGTCTAAAAGTTGAATAAATGTTTGAAATTTTGAAAATTTCAAAATTTTGAAGAAATTAAGTATAAAATGTGAAAACATTCAAGATTCAACTAACTTTTTTGAAATCAGTGATTTTTAAAACCTCTTAAAAGGCAATTCTTCATGCTTGAAAATTTTTTGCATGTTTTCGATCATTTTTTAAATTTTTAAAAAAAAAAAAAAAAAAAAAAAAGGAAATTTGATCAATTTTCTAAATTTAGCTTCATTTTTTGAATTTTTCGAAGTTCGGATTTTAAAATTTGAAAAAAATTTAGTAAGTTTTATTTCAAACTCAGCTCGATTTTTAAAGTTTTCAAAATTTGGAAAAAATTTGAAATTTTCCTCACTTATGTAATTTTCAAAGTAAAGAAAAATGATAAAATTTGGTGTTTTTCAATTTTGGAAAATTTTTAAAATCCGATCTATTTTTAATGTTCCATAACTAAATTTTTGCAATTTTTAAACTTTTATAAATCGTCAAAATTTAAAGAAAAATCAAAGATGTATTTTATTTCTGTTAAGTTGCACTTGTCAAATTTTCAAATCCATCTGAATTTTTAAAATTTTAATTTATGGATTTTTTATACCAAATTTTGATACTAACTTTATTCAATTTTTTAAAACTTTTAAAAAAGTTTTAAAAGTTTGATGAACTTAGGGAATTTATTTAATTTAAAATATAAATTGAATTTTGGTCAATTTTTTAAATTTAGTTCGATTTGAAAAAAAAAATCAAGTAAAGTTTTATGGTACGTATGATGAATTTTTAGTGATTTTTAAATGGAAAAAACTTGAATTTGGTCAACATTAACAAAATTTTGCTTGATTTGAAAAAAAAATTAAAAACCAATTTTCAATGTTTGATGAATTTTCAAAATTCGAAAAAAAAATTGAAATTTTCCTCACTGCTTATGCAACTTTTAAATTTTGATCAATATTTCAAATTCAGCTCAATTTTTTTCATTTTTAAAATTTCAAAGTAAAAAAAATGATAAAATTTGGAGTTTTTCGATTTTGGAAAATTTTTAAAATCCGAGTCATTGATAAATTTTATGGAAATAGGTCCATCAAGAATTGTAAAAAAAAAAAAAGCAAAAATCGAAAAAAAACTTTCAATTCTTAGTCCTTCCTTCTGAGCTTCTTCCATGTCAACTTGAGAGTATCCTCGATCTTTAAATACTACGAGCTGCCTACGACGCAATGTTGCCAACTTTTTCAACGCATCCAGGAATAAATTACACTCAAACGTGAAGTAGGTATTCTAATCCCCAAAATAGCAAAGCCTACTCATACTATACCAAACCCTGTCGTTACAATCTCGCAAGAGTCATAAAAAGCTCGACCCACTCTCCCTGCTTTCGTTTATTCAACGACTTACGAGTCAAGCCCGTGTGGGAAGTACCTGTCTATGAGTGAAAATGAAAAAAATATATCAATTTTCTTACGGCGCCGGGTACGAGTAGCACTTGCAAAATAAGAGAACGAAAACGGTCGTAAAATAATCGAGCCTAGCTAAACTGAGCCACACACAGGGTCGTATACTCATACCTACCAGGGCCATCAAGCTATAAATATAGGTAAGGTACTATAGATTACATATTCGTCGATGCAAAATTTCGAGAAGGCAAAAATATCGTTACTCTGCATAAATTTTTAGTAGACATACAGGAGAACAAGATAGGCAAGGACTCTCGAAATGAAACAAGGAAGACTATAACATGACTACCTATACCTACCTAGGTACCAAAGTGTGATAGAAATACTAGATAGGACTCTGGCAACTTTTTTCATCGTCGTTGGTCGTTCGAAGTGGTGGTTTTTTTCATATATTATTCAAAAAAATGGCGGATCTCTAAAATGTGATACACCTGTCATCGCGAGTACTCGACCAAAGTGCATTAAACCCCTTTCTCTGTTCGTCCATGCTTTGTGGACGTTACATTACGTTTCATTTACAACTCATCGAAGTAATGGCTGGCGAATGTGGTCAGTCTATGGTGCGGTGGTTTGGTTTGTACCAACACGTGAGGGCCATTTTTGGATTATTTATGTATTACTCGTACCTACAACTACGATTCGAATTCACGTGTGCTGCGAATAATTATCATTTTCGAGGTGAGATACAGCGACATGCGGAGTTAATCCAAATAGATAATTTTTTTATCGCGGTTTTGCTTTGATTTTCTTCGTACCTCGCCACCTGCAAGTAGGTACGTGCTGAAAGGGTGACGGGGAGAATGAGTTTGGACGATCTGAGCCAATTTCCTCCAAAGTCGGTTTTCTTTTCGAATTCTAAATTACCTCTCCTCTATTTTTCTCTTTCTTTTTTTTCGAAATCGTTGAAAAAGTTAAGAATACGAAGAAAAAAAAGAGAAACCCTAGCATTTATTTAGGTGTATCTCGAAACGGGAAAACTTTTCGATATTGCTCGCAGCTCATTCAACGATCTCAATTTAAAAACAGCGTGACAAAAGAGTAAGAAAAAAAGAAGCCAGCATAGTGAAGAGAAGAAAAAAAAATAACAACGAGGTAAACTTCTCTACGACAACGGCTCATCTACATTTGAACATTGCCGAATGACAATAGTATGGGGCGGGGGACGAACCGTACCATCCGGACGGACCAATGGAGAAAAATGCACTCGTAAAATTTTACGATACTTGAAAAGTGTGTATATGAATACAATTTCAACGACGTCCAAAGTCACCGCGTCATATTTCGAGTGAAATAAAAAGTGGTTATCGTTTATCTGTTTTATTATTGGCTACGAGACGAGCATAACGGTTTTTTTCTTTTCGCCTTTTGCTCGGGCTCCTCTCCATGTCTCCGTTCCCTCTCTCAACCTTTTGAGTATTATTCGAGGCGTTAAAGGTATGTAGACTTTATACATGTTTGCAGAAGAGAGAGAAAAACGAAAAAAAAAAAATTCTACTATAGTGGATTAGATGTTTTAGATGGAAAAAAATAAAATAAAAAAGGCAACTCGAAAGTCGTCGTGTGTATGTTTTTTTTTACCTCTTCCTGAACATTTCAAACTTTTAAACGTACCTATAATTTTATACGAGAGTGGCGACACGTACGATAAACGAAAAGCATCGTTTTGGTGGATTACACATGCGATACCGTACTCTATTTTACTAGGTTTAGATGGGTTTTCCAGCACGAGCTCGGTACGCGTCCAATACCGAATCTCTCCTATGTATATACATTACGATGGTATAGATCGAATGATGATAAACCTTTTTCGTCGTTATCGGAAGGGAGTAAGGCCGAAGAATATCGCGGTAAAACGGTCTGATGTAGCCAGTATTCCACTATTTCAGTACTTTCCTCCATATTTTTGGAGAAAAAAAGTAAATGGTACTTTCACTGGACTTGATGCAAAATTTATTCGACGCATCTCTGTTCCTTCTGTAAGAAGGAAAACATAATATTTCATGCCATGTAAAAATCTATCAAATTATCGTGACAATTTGAGAAAAAAATTAATTCAAGAACTGGGAAAAATTGCCAGCTGCCCAAAAATTTGAAATTTCAACAAATTTTAGATTTAAAAAATAATAATTCATTTAAAATTCATTGAACAATAGAATAAAATGAAACAGGGTGTCTACATTAATTTTTTTTTTTTTTTTGAAAATTCATGACTTTTTCATGAACAATAATTCAACGTTTTTCAGGGGGAGGGGGGGGGCCTTTCAGCATATATGCAACTTGAAATGAATATTGGGGGGGGGCAAAAATTTTCTCCACATTTCCCCCTATATTTTGTGGTGAATAGCTATTTAAAAAATTGAGGGAGAGGACGAATGCCCCTTGAACTCCCCAAGTTATGCCTATGCCCTCCAAGACCCCCTTTTTTGTAACCAAAAAAATCTATACAATTTTTAAAAAAATTGAATACTTGGAACTTTCAAGGGTGTAATTCGATTTCTTCCCTAAAAGGTGGATTCTTGAAATTGTTTTCATGTGGTAATGATGTGAATGATTTTTTTCTTGGAAATGAAACGAAAAATTTTCACGTGAAAAATACTCCTAAAAACTTTTCAACGACTTTTTCAACAGAAATTTTTTTTCTTTTTTCTTTTTTTTCTCCCAAAGTTAAAAAAATATGTTATTTATTTACTGTACTATCAAAGAAAAAAACGCATTGAGATTTTTTCATTTCAGAAGAATTTTTAAAATAATTGTTCGAATTATCTCAGTTTTTTTTTGAAAATGAAAAGAATTTTTTTCTTCACAAAGAAAAAATTGAAAAAATTTTCCACAGAAATTTTAAAAAATATCCTCACATAAGAAAATTTTATAACATTTTTTTACCCCCTCCCCAAAAAAAATTGGATATTTTTTATTCCAAAAAATCCTGAAATTTCTTCCTTCGAAAAAATTTCTACTCCAGAATATTTGAGATTTCTAATTTTTTTTATTCCAAGACAATTTTTAAAAATTTTCAAACCAAAAAATAAGAATTTTATCTCCAAAAAACAGAGACCTTCCTCCCAAAAAATATAAGTTAATATTTTATTTTTTAGAGAATGGAAAAAAATCAACAAAATTGAGATTTTATACTTACTCTAGAGTTAGAAAAATATTTTTACTTCAAAACAATTCAATTCCAAAACGATAAAATTTAGAGTTTTGATTTTTTTTAAATACGAATTTTTTTGTGATAGTTTATTTCTACTTCAATAAAATTGAGAATTTTTTTTAACGACTTGTACGGCAACTACCTAAAGCTAGTGGCATGAAAATGTTTTTTATTCCAAAACAATTTTTAAAATTTTTTGCACCAAAAAATTCATTATTTTTTATTTTTTCTCATTTCACAAAAGTCTCTTTTTTTCATTCCAAGAAATGGGGATATTTTTTCCCAAAAAATAGAGATTTCCATCAGCTTGAAAAAAAAAATTCTTCAAGAAAATTAATTTTTTCCAAAAAAAAATTGTCTAAAAAAACTGGGCCAATTTTCAAAAAAAAAAAACTGAGGTAGTTTCCCCCCAAAAATGTGTCGCCACCCACCCCCCCCCCCCAAAAAAATTAACAAAGTTTTTCAAAAAAGAAACTAAAATAATTTTGGTAAAAATTGAGAATTTTATGAAAAAAGGGGAATTTTTTTCAAAAAAAAAAACAGATATTTTTGTATGCAAAAAAATGAGATACTTATTTTCAAACAAAAATTGAACAATTTCATAAAAAGGAATATGAAATAATTTCATGGAAAAATATTGAAGCAATTTTTAAGGAAAATTGGAAAAAACACGAAAATTTTATAAAAAATGGCACTTATGAAATTGAAAAAATCGCCACAGTTCGTTGCGATTACGAATGAATACTACTTGTCAACTAAGCCTCCTACGGACTTACATAGGTCGAAATTTTTATAAGGAAAAAAATTAAATTACTACCAAATTGACCACAATTTTGTAGAAAAAAATTCACAATAATTTACCTAATCCGAACAAACAAAATTAAAACATAAAATCAACGATTTATACGTGGTAACGATTCATTAGCCAACATTTACCGATATTTTTGAATATTTTTACATTTTTTTTATTCGATGAAAAAAAACTCGTACTCGTATTTCGAACGCCCTCGCGTCGTTAAAACTACCACGAGTTGTGTTCTTCTTTTGTCAACGGTCGAGCTATCACCAGTAATTTGACCGCCAGGCCAGTATAGAATAAAAGAAACCACGAACATCGGTCGGACCCACCGGATATTTGAGAAAGTTTGAAAAAAACCTACAGGTAACGTTGCAAAAAAAAAAAAAACGCCATTCTTCATGGGCGACTTATTTGCTATAACTACGCGCAGGAGCACGGAAACCGGAAACATATAGTTGTCGTTTTCTGGGCGATCTAGAGTGCTGGTCGGTTCGCAGCTGCGACAATTTTGGATTGAATTACATCAAATTTCGCGATGCATCAAAAAAAAAAAAAAAAAAAAAATGTAATATGAATCTTTCTTTTAAAGATAAATGCACCAAACTAACTACCTACACGAGTTGGTCAAATTATCATATTTTTAATTCGATTTATCGTGGAAAAAAATCAACGCCTAATTAGAAGTATATAATAATTCTACAAAACAAAATCCAGTCTAGCTTTTCGTTCTGCTTCATTAAACTCTGCACTTTAATCGCGCGACCGCGAAAGGAGTACATACGAAAGAGAGAACTACCGAGAGAAAAATACACAATATCGACGACACGCTCTTTAATTACGTATACGAGCGAAGGTATTCTGAGGAATACAGCTATATCGATTTTAATAGCATTATTATTTTCATATAATCGAGCAACGATCCGTAAAATAGAAAAAATAAAAAAAGGATCGAATTACGTCGCGACGCGACGTATATTCTGCCCCCTTACCATCCCCCATAAGTCTTCGATTGCTAATTAATGGATAAAAATGTACTCGCAATTATATACGGATTAGTAGAATTACGCTAAAGCCATCTTCGGATACGATTAGATAGAGAGATATATAAACGAATGAGACTATGAAGACCGCGATCCACTCTGTCGCGTGATAACTGATTTATCAAACGTCAATTCGAACCGATTAATCGATTTTTTATTTTACGAACGTCCAAGGTACGAGTATAACCTGGAACTAGTTCGATGGTGTTTTTTTTCTCTCTTCGTCATTCCACTATTTTGGTGTTGTCTTGTCGATTGTACCTGGTTTGTCGATGTCGATGTCGTGTGCGTTAATGATGAAGACGAGAAGTACGTACCTAGACCCTATGTACGCGATAGCTCGTGCGGATACCCGGACACGCCGTCGAAGTCTTACAAATGCGTCCATCTCGATCGCATTACCTATAGACTAGACCCTACTCTATCCTTTACATGCACACGATATGTACGCACTACGCAGTGTATACACAAGCCTCTGCATGTATTTTCATATACGTATGTATTATGGTTTAACCTAATGTAGTTTCCAGCCATAATTACAAGGTGAATTTTTACGAGCAGTCGAGCACGTGAGGCCCACCCAGAAAGGAAATTGCGTGAGTAATGAGTATGTTCCGCCAATGAAATGAGATAAAAGTTTTTAGCAGCGTATGTTATAGATATTAATAATCGATCAAATGGTAATTTTAAAAATTGACAGGATGAAAAAATTTGAAAACATTTACCATTGGGAGACGAAAATTGAACACAGATAAACAATTTATGTAAAAATAGAAGAGCTAAATCAAGCTTTCAAATTCTGTAAAAAATCACACTTCTTTGAAAAATTCAATTCAATTCAAAATATTTGAAAGATGAAAAATAAATTGAAATTGAAATTTTTAAGCCGTCACAGAATGAAAACATCGAAATTTAAAAAATTGGTAATTAATTGCAAAATTTTGGAAAAACATTCACCAAATTGACGATTGGAAAATAAAAATTTCAAAAAATTGTCCATTAATTTTTAAAATGACAAAAATTTGAAAATTGATATTAAAAAAAAAAAAAAAAATTAATCAAATAAAAATCGATGGAACATAAAAAAATTGAGAAAAGACAAAAAATATATTTTTTTAAGAAATTTGAAAAATATGCCAATTGAATACCTACGTTAGGGTGGAGTGAAAAAAAAACATACCTCGGATTTCGACCAAACTCACAGAGGTAATTTACTTTGAATTGAGAACCACCCAAAAAAATTTGAGCCCCCTACCTCTCAAGGGAGCGGAGCTAGGGGCTCTCAAAGTAAAGTCACTTTTGAACAAAACGCGGTTTTTCGCTATTTTCGGGCAGTGGCACTCGAGTTCCCCCCCCCCCACCCATTGCACCCATCTGAAAAAGTGCATTTTGAGTTTCTACACCTCCCTGGACCATTGATTTTGAAATTTGAACAACTTTTGGTCCTCGACAGGGGGGTTGAAAAGTTGCAGATCGCTGAAAAATCGATAATTTCGAATTACAAAAAATGGAAATAACAACTGCTTGGTACCAAAACTGGACTCAAATGGCTCCTATTGATGCAAAAAAATTATTTCGATAGAAAAAGTTGAAAAAATTTCATAGCAGGGTTGCCAACTTTCGATTTTCATAAAACATCAATTTTTACCAAAAAAAAGGAAAAATTTTCTTCGGTTTTTTTTTTTTTTTTTTTTTTTTTTTTAAATTTTCAGTTGAAGTAAAAAAAATTTCGGTTCGTCACTGTAGTCTTCAAAAAAATGGACCCTCGAGAAATTTTCTGCTGAAGCAGGTGTCGAAAGCTTCAACAAATTCCTTTAACTTTAAAATCACTCATCTGCTCCTGCTCTTACAAAAAAAAAGTCTTCAAAAATGATTAAAAAATGAACTCTTGAAAAAAGAACTGCTTAGTGCTCTAAAAAATGAATCCTTTCCTCAAAAAAAAAAAGTCAGATGAAATCAAAACTTGAAAACTTATACCTACAAAGGTCATACTTCTTAAATTCTCAACTTTCGTAATGGACTTTTTTTTCAAGAAAAATTAAACATTGAAATAATGGAATAAATGATGAAACATAAACAAATTGAAATGAAACAATTACACAAAAAACAAAATCCATCAAAAAGAATTAGGTAATTCATTACAAAAATTGATGAAGATCCAAAAATTAAATACGAAATTTCCAATTTTTTCAAAATAATTTTTTTTCTTCAAAATTTCCAATATTGAAATCTGGAATCTTTATAAAAATTTAAAAAAAAATACTATGATTCCAATTCTCAGTTTTTTCATCAGATTAAAACAAAATTCAACTTTAAAAATTCACAACATTTCAAAAATTGATACAACTTCAATAATTTAATAACCTTTGAAAATTAATTGAAAATTTGAAAAATAGACATTTTGAAGGTAATTACTAATTAGGAAACCGCACATAAATTCAAAATATTTCAAAAATTTTAAAAATTGACAACTGAGATTTTTCAAAAAAATTCCATTAAATTAAGACAATAAAATTTTTAAAAATTTAAAAAACTTTGAAAATTGAAGAAAAAAAACATTCAGTGAAACCATTTTTCTAAGACAAATTTTTCTCAAAATAAATACTCGTCTACCCTTTTCAGCATCTTTGTATTAATTTCAACGTCTCTCTGAAGAAATTAATCGCCTCTGTTAGACAATTTAATACATAATAGATTAACTTACTCGTGATAGGAAGCACAAATACAGCCAGCCAACACGTGATGATCTTGAGTAGATGAAAATCTTCAATTTTCATTCTGGATCTGAAACAAAAACCATAAGAAAAAAACTTCATCAGACGTTTGCAATGAAATGAAAACAATAGGCAAGCGTACGATAAAATTTGAAGGGCTGAAAAGTCACCTTTACAGCGTACGGTGTTTTAAAATTTAAATTGCCTGCGCAAATCCCACGATTACCGTCTCTTTATCGGTGCTAAAACATGGAAAATTTTCCATTTCAATATTTCGCAATAAACGAAGGAATTTGTATTAGACGACAACGGTGGGAGATCTTCACACGGTGTCGATTTTCTCTGTGCAAATATTTTGCCTACCGTACCGTATACGTGTCGTATATATTTATATACGGCGAACGACCGTGTCTGGCGTATCGTATTTTTGGCTCAGCAGACACCGAGTAAACATATAAGAGTAGGTAAAGCACGCAGATAGCTTTTATCCGGCCAAAAATTTACCCCAGTGACTTATTTGTTACATTGGCAAAAACCACCGTGACATCGAGTATTGCACCTTTTTGCAGATTTTACCCAAACCGAACACCGAACCGGTGTAAAATATTGCCTATAAGCGTCCATTCGTGTGTACAAATGTAACAGCGTGCCGTGTAATTACTTCGACTCCGCGACTAAAAGGTTTTACCTAGCTCCTAGCTCGTATATATGAGATATATGTTGCGGGTAATATACGAATGTATTCGCTGAAGCGACCCCTACACCGCCGTCCACGTCCACGTCCACGTACCGTGAACCAATATGCTTTCTCGTATAACTCCGGATCCATTAAAATTTTGTATACTTAGTTCGTCGGAAATCGTTAATAAACATATTCGAACGAACGACATCGTCGTCGTCGTTTTCACTTCGTCGATGCGCGAAGAAAACCTCTCGAACGACGTCTTTTCCGCCGGTAACTCGTCGAGGAAATTAAAATTCTAATTTCTGAATACGGGCTGGGGCTGGGGCTGCGCCACGTCTCGACGACGTCATTTAGACTTATCGCAAAGTGCATATTATAATACGAGACGAAAAGGAGGACGACGAAAACAACAACGGAACCTGGCGTCTGTGTGAAGAGAAATACGTGTAATTTTATAATTGAAAAGCTGACGTACATCGTCGTTCGTCGTCTTAATTATGTATAGGATTTTGCACGATTATACATACGTAACGTACTACGAGTAGGTAAATTATAAACCATATACTCGAGAAGAGTTGATGCAAACAAAGATATGTACGATGTATACTCTTCAATCCTTCTTCCAATTCGAGCATATCGAACGATCGCAAATCGATAAAATAAACGAGAGTTTTTGCAACTTTCTTATTCATATCTGTTACGCGGTATAATTGCATTTTTCCATAGAAAACGCCATGCATGCAGCAATTTTCTCCTCTGTATGCTCTTTATATTCGTTAATCGAAAAGCACCCACTATCCCATCGAATATTTCCTTCCTAAATAGACCCACATTCGAAATCCTTGCGAGCATTCAATCAATATGCATAACAATTTTCATTTCATATTTTCGACTTGAAAAAAAATTGTATAGTGTGATCAATAGAATCAGATGATCATATTTTCTAAAATTGTGTCCAAGTTCCAAAAATTTCATTCAAAATTTGTTACGAATGTTTTTACAGGTACAGGACATTTTTTGACATTTTTTTCGACATTTTTTTAAAAAAATATATTTTTTTTGTTTTAAATATTCTATTAAATTAATTTTTTCATTTTTAATTTAATTTCAAAATAGTCATGAATAAAAAAATTATAAATAAAATTTTTTGTTTATACTAATTAAAATTAATACATTATTTTAAAATTACAAACCCTCAAAAAAAAAATTGAATAAAATTTTTTTTTTTTTTATAAATTTACAATTTACTATAATTATTTATTCTAAATAACAGATCGCTTAACATTTCAAAACTAGAAGAGGACTTTTGCAGAACCTCAACAGAAGTTTTCGAAATGAAAAATAATCAAAATTTCAAAAATTTACTAAATAATTGAAGAAAAAAAACCAAAACCGTATCGTTAAAATTTATCTAACTTTTGAAAATTGATCTAATTTAAAAATTACAAAAATTTAGAATTTTTACCAAATATTTAAAAATTTTCCTATTTTAAAGATTAACTGCGTAAAAAAATTCGCTACATTTTAAAGATTTTTCAAATTAGGTATAACTACTTTTTTATCTAATTTTTAATTTTTATCACATTGAAAAACATAAAAAACCGTACAAATTGAACTTCAATGATTTTTTTATTTGGCCTGAATGATGAAAATCCACCTAGGTATTGCAATTTAAAAATTTATTACAATTTTAAAATGATCAAAATTCCAATTTAAAAGATTTGCCAAATGTGGCATTATTTTGGAAAAGGTCCGACTTTGGTTTTTTCATAGTTTTGAGAAAATCACATTCTTAGGTAAAAATGTTCAAAGTGGGACGTTTTGAGTTATTGATGGATTCAGTAGGTGGAAGGTGTATTATTTCATGTGGACTAAGAATTCACTAGCGCAACTCGCGGGAAGTCGGTTAACTAAGGCATTTAAGTTGACCATCATCAAAATCCATATTACGACAGGTTCAATTTTGATCAAGGAAAATTTTCAAGACCACCATGATGTAGAGCAGAAAATTTCCTTTCAAATGAGTGGTCAATGCAATGTTTAGCTATAATAGGGGTAATTCTATAGTAATAAGAAAAATTAGGGGCAAAATTTTAAAAATTTTCATTTCCTGAACTTTCAACTTTGAAGCGATGTAAAACGCTCAAAAATTATCAAATAGACTTCGAAAACATCTCATTGGACAGAGAATTTTCTACCCTACAAAGACTCGGTCTTGACTCATTTTGGACCGACAAGTCAAAGTGGGACCTTTTCCAAAATAATGCCACAAATTTTAAAAATATTCAGAATTGATTCAACTTCAAAAATTCATTAATATTCGAAAATTATCAAATTTGAAAGTGATAACTAATTTCATTTTTAAACTCGACTGAATTTTAAAAATTATTCAAACTTTGAAAATTTCCAATAATGATATTTTTTTTTAATTCAAATTCTAACTACAATCTAGTGATGAAAATTCCAATTTTTATCAAATTTTGGAATTCAAAAATTTCACCTATTGAGAATTGAAATTAGAAAAAATATTTTTCAATAGATTTTGAATTTTTACTTACTTTAATACCCCCCCCCCCCAGAAAAGGAACCTTACTGACTAAAATAGTAAGTTAATACCTCTCTATTAACCTCAAAAATCGTCAATTTTCTTGAGGAGGATTAAAGAGTTTTCTTAGGATCACTTCTAAAATTCCATCACCCTTTTTCTTCAAGTTGATAAAAATTGTAAAAAAAAATTTATTCCAAAATTATCCTAGAAAACATATCAAAAGTTCTAGTATCCACAAAACTTTTGTATTTTCTGTTTTCTTTGAAAAAATTCTTGGGTGATTTCTCGTGAAATTTAAAAAAATATAATAATACTTATACCTAGATATTTGAATAGGACTTTTAAATTTTTTTTCTTGAAAACGTTTCTTTCAAAAATATTCATAGAGGATTTTTGTAAAATTATTGAAAATAGTTCGATATGATTTCGAATTTATTTACGATTTATTGTGAAAATATAGAAAACATTGTTGATTGAATACATACTTAATTGAATTTTTTCAGGAAAATTTTGAAATAGATTTTTTCAACAAGGAAATGTGAATTTTTAAAATATTATAGGTGAGATTTTAATTTTTCTCAAAAAAAAAATCAAATAAGAATAATTTTTTGTGAAAGTTGTTTTGAAAAAAATTGGTTAAATTGAGTTTTTGAATTTAAAAAAAAAAAAAAAAAAAAAAAAATTAGATACCTTTACCTACAAAATTTTATAGGTATAATTTTTTTTTTTCAAAATTTCCAACATTGAAATTGAAAAATTACCTACTATGATTCCAATTCTCTTTTTTTTCCACCGGATTAGGAAAAAAATCAACTTTAAAAATTCACAACATTTTAAAAATTGATACAACTTCAAAAATTTAAAAAACTTATGAAACATCACTCAGATTCAGAAAAAATATTTTTTAAAACATAAAATTTCTAATTTTCATCAAATTTTGGTTGCTTGGAAAAATCAAAAATTTATAGGTAATAAAATTCCGAAAATATTAGAAATAAAAATTGGAAAATGTTGAAAAATTGAGAAATTAACAACCATTCATGATATGAAAAAATATTTTTTTGGAAATCAATAAATCAATGTTTTGGATGAAATTTGAGCCAGAAAAATGTACCAAATGGTAAAAAATGATGAACTGGTTGAAAAAATTATTGAAAAATTTTGTTTCAAAAATCACTGAAATCCCGTCAAATCTTCGTAATAAACATCTGCAGGATAACAGGATCCATTCCAACAATGAGGATAGTTGGATCATCGTAAGTGCGAGTTGACAAAAGCAAATCATCCATTTTTGGTTCACCTAGACTCCAGGGAACCTCGAAATTTTTTTTCAAAAACACAATAGAGACTGTTTAAACCTCATTTGTACCATCATCAACTCGCAACTTCTCCAATAGATAACTTTCTTTTTGGTAAACTTGGCTCGACTCATCATAATATGCTCTCAATCTCAATCTCGAACACATTGTGCTGCTTCTAAACCTCACACCATTCTTGGCCACTCACAAATACCTACCTACAAATCCCGTTACTGAGGCAAATTTGGAAATATTACAGGGAAGCTACAGCATCGAAGCTATGGCAGATACGATAGATACTTATTCGCGATACTACGGTTATCTTTTGTTACAGCAGCTATTTTTTTTTGCGGTACGAGTGAATGGATTCATTGTTCTTCTGCTACTTTACAATGAATCGACTTCGCGTGGTCTGAATTATACCTAACGCCACAAGAAACGTGAATTTGTATAACGTGTTATATGATTTTTCACTGGTACGTATAATGCTCACCCGAGCCTGGTTGACACTTCATTAATAAGAATGCCAATCATATAGCGATATATTCGAGCCTACCACGGTGGGTCTTTTTGTTCTGCTATCTCACCTTCAGCTTCAGCTTCGAGTAGCTTAGACGAAGAAAGAAAGATAAAAAAACCAACACTTCGCTTAGGCGTTTCATTCTTTCTTTCTCTCGGTCATTTTATCACATAGCAACCATCATTGTACGCAGGTAGAGAGAGAGAAAAAAACTTGGAAAATCTCGTCACCTTGTTCCATCAAACAACATAACGGCGAATCGCCGACAACCGTGCATGTCTCGCAACAAGCGGAGAACATCGCGAACATCGCATAACACTCGAGTCGTAGCCACAAACAGTCACGACTTTTTACTCGTGAACAAGCATCAGGAATTCGACGAGAATAAATTCGAACTGCGTCCGATGCACTTTCAAAGATGCTACATACTCATACTCTCATACCCATATTACCATACGAGACTTACAGCACGTTCTCGGTGTGCACTTTTTTCCTATACCAACTCAAAAAAGTCAACTTAACCAGCGTTGCCAAATGGAAATTCGAAAAAATCAGTACATTCAGTAGAAGATGTCAATTTTCAAGAAAATGTCGTAGATTCATGAGAAAAAAGGATGTTTTGGCATTAATTCATGTCTTTCAGTGGATTTTTGTAGATTTTTCAGTAGAAACAATTTTCAAAAAAATGTAATGAGGCCAGAAGAAACAAATTTTCATTAAAAAATAGTAGTCAGGAGAGCAAAAAGTTATTTTTCTATCAATTAGACCTTTAAGTGAATTTTTGTGAAAAATGTAGCACAGTTAAAGAAAAAATAAGCTAAAAAGCTGTTTTCCCCCATTTTTAGATCAATTTATAAAAAAATTGGAAGATTTTTGCTGAAAATCAGTAGATCAGTAAAAAATCAGTACAGCTTGAAAAAGTAGTATAGATCTACTGAAAAGTCAGTAGCATTGGCAACGCTGATTACTCAACGCAATATTCCTTCTACAAGTAGCAAACTCCATTTGATGAAAAACTGTAAGAAACCCCCTCATCAATTATCTGCCCGAATTATAAGTAACGATCTCTCAATTTGATTAAACACTGCAGCCTTTCCAAAAGAATGGAAAAGAAAAAAGAAAATCAAAACTTTAGTAAATCTACGTACGAAAAAAAAATTCAACCCGCTCCCAGTAATTATTCTCGACATCTCAGACAACAAAACGAATTCAAATCCGGCTCATTGTTTCGAGCCAAGAAAAACAACGTAACAATGCCCCGCCGAGGAAAAAACTTTTTCAAACTAATTGAGCGCAATTTTTCTGGACCCCAAAAAAAAACTAAAACCAAACTTAACTCCGCCTAAACAATTCGACAAACTAATACAAAGGGTAAGCGAGTGTAGAGCAAACCATAGCGCTGCACTAAACCGTGACCGGTAAAGTCGAAAACCGCATTTTACACCGAAAGGTACCTTCTCCTTACCCAGACTCTTTTCTCAATCTTAATAAAATTAACTTGGCCCATTAAAAATGTACACAACGACTTTCGATTCGCTCGCCTGCTCTACACAGCCTCATTGCGACGTCATTATTACGTTATTTTTTTGGGGTATCTCATCGCTTGCTCGCGAACGACTCGAGGATACCCACACAGTCGAGCCAAGAGCAAGAGGTTCCCTGCGACTCGGTCTTATACTTACTTTTTTTTATTCATTCGCGTCGTGTCTCGGGGACGTTTTTTTCCTTTCCTTTCTTTCTTTTATTTTCTTCATTCGTACAATGTCGTCCTTTCCCAACCCCACATTGCCCCGAGTTAAAAAAACTTTTTTCCCAACTTCCAGATACAATTATTTAAAACTTAAAAAGCGCGCTAGCGAGTTACACCGAAAGGCGTGAGTGTACTTAATTGACGTCGCTTTGTTTAATTACATCAACAGAGAAAGCGCCAGAAAAAGAAAAGAAAAACGAAAAACTCGTCCTTGCGACTTCGAACGAGAAAGCTTAAAAATGGCAATGCCAATCACCGAAACGGCCCAAGACGTGTTTTACACAGTTTCAGAAGGATTAACGCAGCCAATCCATCAACATCGATCGATAACAAAAAATACGAAAAAATATCTTCTCGGGCTTTTACTAAAATATCCTACCTTTTCCAAATTGAACGATTTTTCAAAATAATTTTTTCGAAAATTATAATTTTTGAAATTTACTAACGTAAGTTACATACTAAAATTTCTAAAATTTCAACAAGAAACTGTTTTTTTTTTTTTAAATTCAATTCAAAAGTAAATTTTCGATTTTTTTTCTTAAAAAAAAAAAAAATTGACTACAATCAAAATATTTTTTCAATAACTTGCAATTTTGTTTCCAATTCAAAATTGAACAAAATTTAAAATTTAAAACTGTTCATTTTTCTGATTTTTTTTTCAACTTTGAGCACATTTTAAAGTTTTTGTTAAAAATCAATTTATCAGTTCATGGTATTTAACTTTATTTTTTTTTGAAAATTCATGACTTTTTCATGAACAATATTTCAACATTTTCAGGGGCCCCCTTCCAGCATGAGTGGAACTTGGAATGAATATTTGGGGGGGGGGGCAAAAAATCCTTATTTTTCCCCAGTGGCGTAGCTGAGATGAAATCATTGAGGGGGTTCAACTTTTCGGCGTGGTCATTTTGAAATAAAAATTTTCATTTTTTTTTCGAAAACAAAGAGAGCTGTATTTTGGTATTTTGGCGCCCTTAAGCAGAGAAAAGATTGCACCCCCAAACAGTGACGAACTGAAAGAATATTTCAGGGGAAAAGGGCAGAATTACTAAATCACGTACTGAAAATTTGAAACTTTACCAAATGAGATAAAAAAAATATATCAATTTTGAGTAAGAAAAAACGCGTTTTCTGCATAAATTTGAATTATTAAAGATTGGATTTTTGCAGATATTTACAAAAATAATCAATTTACTTTGCCCATGGTGGTTCTGACCCGGACCCCCTTAAATACGCCTCTGTTTTTTCCTATATTTTGTGATGAATAGTTATTTTTTTAAATATTGAAGGAGGGGTCGAATGCCCCTGGGACCCCTAAGTTATGTCTATGCCCTCCGAGAACACTTTCTTTGTAATCAAAAAAATCTACAATTTAAAAAAAACTTTAATGAATGCATAAATACTTCTGCTATTAAAAGAAAAAAATGATACGAACAAAATGTTCTAAAGTATTTGGTACAAAATATAAAAATAAAGAGAAGCGATGCTTTTCGGGAAAGGGGAGTGTAAAAATCACTGAAAATGTAAATTTGAACTGCTGAAAGTTTCCAACTCTGTTATCAAATAGAAAGTAAAATATTGCTCGAGCGTAGCGAGAGCGAAATTTTTTAAAAGAAATATTCAATTATAAAAGAAAAAAAGGGCAAATTTTGCCTAATAAATAAAAAATTCATGACTTTTCATGACCTAATGATTTTTTTGAAAAATTCATGACTTTTTCATGACTTTCATGACCCATTTTCAAATTTCATGACTTTTCATGATTTTCATGACCGTTAGACACCTTGATTTTTTCAGAAAAACATTTAAAAAAATTAATTAGGAAAAATAAAAATTATGTTTTTTTTCAGACGTTTATTTCAACAAAAAACACTCTGTCAAAACAATGAACAAGTTTTTTTCGATGAGAATAACTAGTCCCTGCAGTCCGGAGGTTAGGCAAACATAGCCACATCGACTCAACCCAAGTTGCATAGTTACTGGTTGGAAGGCTTTACTCTCAATCCGGAACACCCTGTATATTTGATGGAAACATTTTCAAATTTTTGATTAAAACAGAAATCTTCAATTTTCTTATTTTTTATTTCATGTTGTAAAAGACAATTTTTTCGAAATTAATTTAGATTTCTGAAACCTTTTTATTTAAAATTTTGTTTGAATTTATAATCAATGACAAAGGCTACTATTTGGTCCAATGCAAAATCCAACCCTTACTGATATTGAGAAATTTTTTTTTTTAGCAAATTTCAAAAAATGAGAAATTTTATTTAATCAATGAAAAAAGCTGCCCTTCAAAATCCTCCTCTGGCTGAATTTGATGAAATTTTCATTTTCAGTAAATTTCAAAAAATGGCAATTTGTATTTAATTAATGACAAAGGCTACCATATGGTCCAAAGCAAAATCCTACCCTTACTGAAAATAAAAAAAAAATTATTTTCAGAAAATTTCAAAAAGTGTAAAATCCAATAAAAAATCTTCCTCTGGCTGAATTTGAGAAATTTTTTTTTTTAGTAAATTTCAAAAAATGACAATTAAATTTTTTTTATCAAGAACTTCTCTTTTTTCAAATATGAAATAAGAAGCTTCAAAAGGAAGAAGAGTGTTATTATTTAAAACTTATGAAAGAATTATTTTAAATCTGAAAATAATCGTTTTCAAGAACACTTTTTTTTCAAAAAATTTCCAGAACAAATTTTGTTTCAGAAATCGTCCATTTTCGAACCAACCCTCCCGTACGTTCACCTTTCAAGTTTTAGTCTCACCTCCTCCTTCCCTCTGTAAAGGCACAATTTCCGCATATTGAATCGAATGGCACATGATATGGTACACACGTCATCGTGCCAAACTCCTCACCCTCAACCTCGCCATCAGACATGAGACAGCAGCGCATAGAAAACTTATGTTACATTGACTTTGGCGTGCTTTTTTTTTCTACCTAGCTTCCTCCCCCACCGACTCGATGCCTTTCCTGTCCTTTCCTTTCTGTTTCTACTACGCCGTATTCTCATTCTTCGCGTTCCTTCGAGGCACTTAAAAGTTTAGAGTTTTTAAAGACGAAGTGACGGTTATAAAGGAATGAAAATAGTTTGCAGAAATTGTTAAACTTTTAACCACGTTTTTATATTATAGGTACTCATTTTATCGAGGATTTTTGCTGCTATATTTCCCCCGTTCGCTCTCTCACCTCGACACTGCACCGGCCCCGGTCGCTGTATACGCTACGGTGCGCTGCGCTACGTCGCCATATTATACACGCCGTGCTCGAGCGAGCTTATTGTGTTAACATTGTGTTGTCGTGAGTAGGTTACCGAAATACTCTCAATATAAAATCTATATCGGAAAAAATTTTATTTTTCTGCTATCATCTTAGGCACTACTCCCGCACCTTTCTTCCTTCCACCTCTATGGGCGCTGCGCTGTTCTCTGATGCTTGGCGCGAAGCTTTTTTTGGCATATTTGATATTTCGCCCTCTTCCCCAGGCAGCAGCAACTTATTGATATATATATTACCGTGTTCTCTTATGTGTGGCGTGTATTTTCACGCCGTCGCTCTGGCCTCTGGGTCTGCCAAGGGAGAGAGTAACTCAGCTGAGGGGAATGAAATCTATATAATATATTTTCGGATACATCGCCTCTAAAATACACGCGAATATGAATACACATACGCGAATTAATAACGACGTTTTTCCTCTTCCCTCGCTCTTTTTTTTTATCTATGCCTCTTCCTCTATCACTTTATGCGAGTTCGTTTTGAATTATTATAACGATCGCAAGCGCGAGCAGCCGAGCACCGACTATATTTTTATTTATATGGCGTTTTTCTTTCTTTTTTTTTTTTTTAGTGTGTGCGTATGAAAATGTGGATATGGTTTACTTTTTTTTTTCAAATCGAATATTTTAAAATTAATGTAACATTTATAAATGGCTTTCGATAATGGATTTTTTTTCACTGCAACCGAGAATCCGCTTTTTTCTAGCGTTATTTTTATATTCAGCCAAATGGGGCTCGAGTATCGATGTGAAAATCGCCATTATACCAGCTACGTGGCCCATATGGTTCCAAGCTCGCAAAACGCTACGTATTTTGCACGCAACATCGAAATTATTCGACTGCATTAACCCTTCTCGCTCGCCTTCAAAAGACTGATAATCATTCGAGAAATTGTATATTCTTTCATCTTTTAGTTAACTATTCTATTTGAAAAATTTCGACAAAATATAAAAAAATCATCCGTTGAAAAAATATAAAATTGAAATAAAATTTTAAAAATTATTCAAATAGAAAACAGATAAAAAATTGAAGAAAAAAAATGAAATGAAATTCAACAAAAAATTTTAATTCTAAATTATTAGGAAAAGTGAAGTAAAAATTAGTGTTGAAAATTTTAAAAAGACTGACAGTTGTAATTATTACTTTTTTAATAATCTGATAAATTTGAAAATCACAGAAAATTGGAAAAAAATTACAATTAAATGTAATCAATTTATAAATGGCTAAACATTCTTCAAACATGGGAAACTTTTTTAAAAATGAAAAAAATAGAAGAAAACGTACTCAAAAATGGGGAGAAATTTGGAAAAAAAATCAATTTAAAAAACTCAAAATTTTAGGAACGTTGAACCACATCTTTGGAAAATTTTTAAAAAGCCAACTTGAAATTTAAACAGATCGAAAAACGAGAATAAGAGAAAACTAGGAAACAGTTTTCAAACTGAATTTGAATAATACTGAAAAATATTATTAAAAATGAAATAAATAAAATTAAGGAAGAAAACTTGTAGGTACTGAGAAATTGGAAAAAAATTAAAACAAAAAAAAACAGCATTTTTTTCAAAATCTCTGGAAATTAATAAAATCTTTCAACATTTTTTTAGAACGGGGGGGGGGGGGGGGGGGAAGAGATATTCCATAAAATTTTTGCATCATTTTTTGGATATGATTTTTTCAAAAATTAGATACAGGTATGTACTTACAAAAAAAATGTTCAATCAAAAAAATGACGTTCAAATTTTTTTTGAAAAAAATTCAAAAAATAAACCACTAAACAAAAAGGGGATACTTGACAATTTTTCGAAAAAATTAAAAATCATTTCAAAAAATTCTTTGGTGTTTTTTTGAAATGGGAGGCGGAGGGGGGGGGGGGTTTGTCAAAACATATTTGAAAAATATGCAAACGTTTTTTAAATATGAATGTTTAGAAAACATTTTCTGAAAAAAAATTCAAATTTCTATCAAGAGATACCTAGGTTTACTCTTCAAGCAGACAGGGGCCATTTTTCAGGCAAAAAAATAGTAAGAAAAAAATTCTATCAAAAATATAATAACCAAAATTAAACAAAATAAAATTAACAAATTTATATGAAATTAAGTAAATCAAAATTAAATAAAATAATCATATAAAAAATACTTGTGCTCACTTTAATGGCTTCGTCCTAAACGATTTCAACAAAAAATTGAATCAATTTCTAGACTCGATCCTTCTTCGAAACTGCTGTCTTTCCCTAACATTCGTACGTTTATATGGTCCAAGTACGTCGACGTCGTTGTATTTCGGCGATGATAAAAATCGCCCTCATATCGGTAGAATACACGGGGACGATCCGGCCAGGCAATAATTTCTCGTCGAATTTCAACGTCTTCGGCCATAAAACCTTCTCAATTAACTATACGTGCGTTGAAAATACGACGAGAACGAACGTTCGTGTACGTATCAAAAGGGCGTAAAAATTTTACCAAATGATTTTCTGGTCGCGGCTTTAAAATTTACAGCGACGTCAACGTTGACACAGTACGTCTCCGATCTCCTCTCCTCGTATAAAGTACGTACCATACGATATCGCAGGATAGATCAACTTGCACCAGAATCCACCTTATCACAAACTCCTGCTCGTATAACTTGTACCCAGTGTACACATTCGGTTCACAATTTAGGTTCCATATATGCTATACGACGTATATAGGTAGGTACATAATAAAAAGTTGGTTAAAAATTACATCAAACTAGGATGCCTTTATCCTTAAAGTGTTCTTCTTTTTACAACGCACCTCTTTATTAGCTAATAAAAGTCCAATTATGGTCAATGTCCGGTTCTAATAAATTGACTCCCAGTCTACGTGGCATGGCCAAGGCGCGAGCCATTTCACATTTTCACGCAAACCAAATAATTAATTCCAAAAACCGCATCGGTACAGCCCAGAATGCCATGCTTTTTTACGATACACGAGGGACATGTGTACGACGTCGCCTGTAATACTTGGTTATATTTTTCCAACATCGATTGGCGCTCTTTTGCTGCTCGTACCATTTGTGTTTTTTTATTTTTACTATTTTTTTCTTTTCTTTTCTTCGCTCGGTTCCTCTCATTTATATAATATTATTATTACTATTATCGTTATTATCATCATCGTCGTCGTTTCTTTAAGTAATATCCGAGCCTTATTCGTCACGGTTGCCAGTTACAGAATAAAAAATTGAATGGATCTACGCATGTCTTGCCACGATACACGTACGTATAGAACATTATACATATACTGGGGCTAGCTACTGCACAGTGATGAAGGAGTAGAGTGAAGGGGGAGGGGGTACACAGCAACCTAGAAAGCCACACTCTTAATTCAATCCTTTTAAAAAAGAGTTTAAATTTCTGCGGCTGGCTTATTATACGTATGTGTATGTGTTGGATGCTCCATGCTTGTCCTCGTGTATTGTATATAAGGCAGATAACGAAGGCGGTTCGGGGTCAGGGTATTTCGTATAATCAATTCGACTTCCTTATTTCGTCGTCGTCGCTCGTTTTACCACCAAAAACCCAGGCAGCGCGATGCGGTTACACTCTTGAGCGGATCTTCACACACATACGAAGTCTCGTCGGTGGAAAAAGAAGACATCACATTTCGTATACGCGTTTATACGAATACATAGACAAAGACACACCGACTAACTAAATGCTACAACCCCATGGTCTCGTTGTGTATTGAATTAAAATACGACCAAATTGAACATTTCCTCTTGACGTACATTTTTGCACACAGTCCATGCATAGTAGAATTAGCATAGACTAAATACCCTAAACACTTTACGAGCCATGGTTGTCCCTTGCCCTCCTTTGTGATTACAAAAAGAAATCGAAAAAAGTGGAAAAAGCTAGACAACGGGGGTTGCACTCTATTCGTATTTAGAAAATTAGGAGGGAAAATATGATAATTAATTAAATAAAATTTTTAATGTTTCTCTTCAAGTTGAAAGGAACTGATACTTGAATGGAATTAAGATTAATAATTAGTAAATGGCAGAAAAAAATCAAATATTGAAAATGTAGAAAATGGAAAAATTTTGATTTAAAAATTGGAACTAATCAAAAATTGACTCAATTGAAATGAAAGGGGGAAAAGTCTAATAAAATACTGAAAAGTTGAAATAATTTCCCTGGAAATAGACATAAAAACTTGTGCCCGTCTCCCTGCTTATTTCTGAATGCACAGTGAGCACCTGTGACACCAAAGCATTCGATGTTGATACCAGCAGTTCTGCACTGTTTGGTGGGCCACAGTCGCGGGTTGGCAGAGCCCTCTTCGCTCATCTCCTGGCTTTCTTCGTACTATTGCTAACTACCACAGTCCAGGACTGTGTATTCCGGGGTGATTATGATGGCTGACGAGACTTCAAAAGGAATATTGTGAAGGTGGCGGTGGTGGAGGTTCCAATTTTCAATGGTAGTTGTTTTTGATTGAAGCCAGGAGGGTCTGCCTGGTATCGACACAGGCTGCATCACTTTTGTTGATGTGGTAAAAATCAGGTTTTCCGTCGGTACAGCTCTTCTCAGTTGAATCTCTTTCGCAGAGACATTCTCCTGGGAGCCGTTGATGCTGCTGTTGTTGATTCTTGGGTCAGCCTCAGCACTTCAGTGCTGTGAAGCAGGCTAGGCTGGTTGCCAGGTCTCCATTGTACAGTATTCTAAAGCTCTCCCTATAAAGCTTTCATGGAGCTTCTTGAAGCCACGAATGCCGTCTTCTGGCTTTAACAATGGTACTTGAAGGTCTTTGATGATGTTGTCGATCACCGGAGGACTGCGCTTATTCACCTGGACATCGATTTGGATGTTTGGATAGTTGACTTCTGTGACTATCTGTGGCAAAGTTTCTGTAATTAGTGTTGATGGATGATGGATGCTTCTTGTGTAGTGGCATCTGCAGTAATGTTCTTGCTGGGGATGACGTCTTCTAGGAAGACATTTGGCATTTCGGGTGGTGTTATGCTCCTGATTATCTGGTCCAACAACGATGGCCTGAAGGCATCCTCTGTCTCCATGCACTCATTGGTAGAGTTATGTATTGGTTCTTCTGACATAGATGAAGAAGAATTATTGCATAGTTGAGCCTCGACATGCAATGGTGAGAACTCCTGGGCAAACTTTTTTTATGTTTCCGGAATCTGCAATCGTGGAATAGTGGGTTGTGTTCCATACTCAGAACTATGGCTGGGCAAAGCTGGAACAGCTGGAACCACCTCCCATCACAGAGCTGTAATCCGTTGCAGTATACAAATACCGTGGACGGTGGAAGGAAAGCAGCGGAATCCACATAACCGCTGGCTGCTTTCACCAATGCGCTGCTCATCAAGTAGATCTCAAGTAATAACTAGGCGCTTTGTGCCTCGCAAGGGGGCTTCTCCTTCGTTGAAAATTAGACACTTTTCAAAAACGTTTTAATGAAAAATGTTTTAAAATTGAAATATCGAAATTAAATTAATGGTGTCTACTGGTCATGAAAAGTCATGAAATACGAAAATGGGTCATGAAAGTCATGAAAAAGTCATGAATTTTCCAAAAAAAATCACCTTCATGAAATTTTTATTTATCAGGCAAAATTTGCACCTTTTTTCTTTCATAATTGAATTACTTTTTAAAAAATTTCGCTCTCGCTACGCTCGAGCAGTATTCCGTTTTGTATTTGATAACAGAGTTGAAAACTTTCAGTAGTTCAAATTTACATTTTCAGTGATTTTTACACTCCCCTTCCCCCGAAAAGCATCACTTCTCTTTATTTTTATATTTTGTACCAAATACCTTCGAACATTTTGTTCGTATCATTTTTTTCTTTGGATAGCAGAAGTATTCATATGCATTCATCAAACTTTTTTTTTGAAATTGTACATTTTTTGGTTACAAAAAGGGGTCTGGGAGGGCATAGGTATAACTTAGGTGGATCAAGGGGCATTCGACCACTCCCTCAATATTTTTTAAAATAACTATACATCACAAAATATAGGAAAAAATAAAGGAATTTTTGCTCCACATGCTGAAAGGGGGCCCCTGAAAATGTTGAAATATTGTTCATGAAAGGGGTCATGAAAAAGTCATGAATTTTCAACAAAAAAAAATTAATGTAGACAGCCTGAAATTACAAATCAAAAATTTTGTACAAAATTTAAAAAATGAATAAAATATTTGGAAGACTAGAGAAAACGGTTGACATTTTTGGACATAATCTAGCTATTTCACATTGTCTTCTTGTTCTCAACGATAAAGGTGACGATAACAACGTTTTAAAAAGGTTTTCGGTGGTCGGTCTGGGTACGCGCAGATGTGAAATTACATCTACGAGGTGTACTCTGGCACCATAAACAAATTGCATGTACAGAAACAGTGAAAAATGAGTACTATAAAGCGTCGTTGTCGTAATCGTTATTGTAATAGTGTAATAACTTCTCAAAACAAATATAGTAGGTAGCAAAAAAAATCCAAAAATGAAAAATAATGCAGCAAACGAAGCGCCACAGCAACACCACGGTGTCGTATCCACATATGTACAGTTCGCCGAATACCTCCTTCCTGCTTTCTCTCCCTGTCCCTTTCTACATTATGTGCACATCTTCCTACCTATACATACGTAGAATAATTCTTGTTTCTTGCGAAATTTGAATATTCTCTCGTTTTGTATATCGTATCTTTTTTTTTCTCGTCCTCGTCCTATTTCCCACCCCTTCCTACGTACTGTCTAGGTTCAATTTTTCTAGTCATTTACTCTCTTCTTATACTGCATATACCACTTAGTAGTATACTGGAGTGGATATACTATGATATGCATACGAGTCAAAATTGAAATTGTTTCAAAGGTAACCGATAACTCTGTTTCTCTCTGGCGCACTCGCGACGTGCTACAAAATATGAAATTCCCAGCATTACCTAGTTTCGACTTTGCCGAGTGCTTCTGCACATTTTCATCTTTTCTACTATTTCACTAGTTACGTCCTTTTTAGGCAGGAATTTTTTTTCCTCCATATTTTCAACAACACGATGCTCGCTGATGCTGCTGCCGTTTCACAAATAATTTCTTATACTATGTATGTATACCTATACCAACATACTCGCACGCGTATACAACTGTACGCCCGCTTTTATAAGTCGTCTCTTATAAACTCGCTATAACGAGTACATTATCATAACAATGATTACCTATATATGATACAAATACACCTATATCTCTTCTTCTCGCCTCGCTTCGTCGTAAAATCCCGACTCGAAACGCGTACCGGTAATTGAATATAGATATATCTGCCCCCGCACTATTCGCTCGCTTCCAAATACTCACACACTTTGATTTTTCCCCTCGATTTAAATACACGTCGAGCCAGATTTTTTTTCCTCTTTCGCTTCCTTTTCCTCTTCCTCTTCCATATTCCACATATTGATGAAATATAGACCAACACACACGTAGGGTTACAGTAAAATATATCTATGCATCTACTTTTTATATTGATTTATTTTTTTTTGGAGAGGAAGGGAGAAATCATTTTACAGTCCACTTTACACACTATCGCGAAGAAACTCTGAAGGCTTCTTATATCCTACCTAATTACAGAGCACCGCCCCTAAGAAAACACTGGAGAGGTACACATCTTTCCGATGACGTTCCCTTCTCCTCGCCTTTTTCGTCTCATTTCTACTGCCGGACTTTTCTCATCTCCGCCTTTGCTCTGGCGCGATAATTTAATGAAGGAACTTTGGATTTGACAACGTTGTTGTTAAGATTTCGGGAGACGAGGTAAGTACTATCTCGGGGTCAGTATACGGGTCAACGGCGGCGTCGATATCCTCTGTATTATACCGGCGTTTCGACTCCTTTGTACGTAACTTCTTCAAATAAGTATTATTTACGAATACAAAGTCTTCGCTTTTTAAATGCAACCACCATAAATGGATAAATCAAAATCAAATTATCCATCAATCAATCGAAATCTGGAATATCCGTAACAAAAAAACAAAACAATTTTTTTTCCTGTTTCGTTATTTTTTTCAAGCATTTTGTAGGTAGTTTTTAGCTGATTTTTTTTTATTTTGAAAAAATCAGCTATTTATTTTTATTTGAAAATTTGAGGGATGTGCAAAAAATTTTTTTTAAATTGGTTTTTGGGGCATATCTCTCTTCCTAAAAGACTAAAAATTCAAATTTTGTATTATTTACACGTAGATTCAAAAATAAGCTGGAAAATTGTATTCCAGGTGAAATTTCACGAATTTTGAGTACTCACACATGCAATAACAAAATAACGTAACAAAATAACGTAAAAGGTTTCGATTAACGTAACAAAATTATAAAATTAAAGAATTAACAAAACTGAGGCAAATTGGAGTAACGATCGATATAACGTAACAAAACGAAAAAATAGAAATAGCATAGGGTCATTCCATACCAAGACGGCCACGTTGGTCACTTGGGTCTTCAGATTTCGTTCAAAAAAAAATATGGGTTCTCCTAATCACAAACGTGAGAGATCCACTGTTGTTTTCTCCTCAATCCCCTTGTTTTTTTTTTGGGGGGGGGCTCTTCTGTTTTTCAATTTTGGCGATTTGTTGTTAAGTTGTTATGATAGATACCTAACTTTGGTGAAGCATAAGTCAAGATTGATAATAGATAGCGAAAATCTGTAAACGGGGTTTTAAAGAGCATTGAAAGGCAGTTCAGAATCACAAATGAAAATTGCAAAAATCAAAAGTTGAGAAAAGCTCAAATTTCATAACGTTTACCTTATTCGAGAGCTAGGTAATTAAAAAATTTCAAAAAATTCCTGTGAGTGGGCATTTTCATATACAATAACTAAAATTATTTTCGTCGTGTGATCGCAAGACCCCTGGGGGGCATGGCGCCCAAAATTTTGACTCAAATTCAATTTTTTTTGAAAAATGAGTGACATATTGTTTGTTACATTTTTGATATCGAATAATTCGAATATCATTTAAATTTTTTTATAGGACCCTTACCAAGCCCTCTACAACCTCACCCCCCCCCCAATTTGGAGAAAAATAGACCCAAATGAAAAAAATCGTGTGGCATATCGTTTTTTATGTTTTCGAGAGTGCTGAGTTCGAATTTCGACTTTATTTTTTGATAAAACCCTCTCACGCTCCCCCACGACCCATCAAATTTTGAAAAATTTGTGCTAGGGCGATGGTGGGGTGCGGCATATCGTTTGTTATGTTTTTGAGGGTGCTAAATTCGAATATTTGCTTACTTTTGTGATTGGGGTCCCCCAAAACCCTTTCCAGCCCTTCGGACGCCTATAACTCGTATACTATTTCAAGTCCGGAGGGCTGGAAAGGGCTTTCGGAGATCCCAATTACAAAAGTAAGTGAATATAGAAAGGAATATGGGTGGCCAGCTCTCTGGCTGCTTACATCACATCGTCCATAAAGTCGTATGATTCAACGGTACTTTACTTTTCGCAAATTTTCCCGAAATTTTCATACGTGACACTCCCTTTCTTAAAAAATAAAAGCAGATTAAAACCATCAAATTATCTTTTTAAAAACGTCGCGACGAGCGACGGTTGTCACTTTACTGGAAGTCGAAATTCACTGCATCCTTCGTTCGGTTCGGTATACGATATTTAAATTATAAAAAAGATTAGTCATTTTATTATTTTTGACACCGCGCGCTGGGAAGAAGTATAAAAACCTCTATTTTTATTTCATTTTTGTCACAGCTGTATAATTTCGTCTCGGAAATCTTTGTTGCGGTAGAGAATTTTCGTGAAGGTGCTCGTATCATTTAAAGCACTCGTAGAAGTGCCAGTCATATTAGTACACGACCAACCCTCAAAAGTTTTCAAGTTGATTTGCATAATGCATTTATAAAGCTGAAACGAGTCGGAACTGTACTCAATTTATGCTATATTACGTTATAAGCGAAACCGGGTGTTCTGAAAAGTTCACACAACAACGCAACCGTCTCTCGTAAACTCTCGTACTTTTGTAGCACAATGGCATTTTTTCTAAATCGTCGAGTTTGCTGCATATTACTACATATTCGTGCACATACGAGCGAGGGGGTGTGAGCATAGCAAAAAGACGAAAAAAGGTTACCTCGAGGAACGTTCAATGAAAATTAATATTCGTCAAGAATGCGTCTGTTGCGATGTGGAGGTAGGAAGGTGTGTGCGTAATACACGATGAAAATATCTCAGATATTTCGTGCGAGTGGAATAATTTTTCGCGAATACGATACGATCCGCCGAAAAATTCTTTTTATACGTACTATACGATACGAGAGGAATCTGAAATTTTTGCATTTTTGCAACACGTTCGTCATATAAACGCAGCAGAGTTATAGGATATGAGATGGAGATGGCATGGCATGGCATGGCATGGCGTACCTCGCATTCATAAGCCATTTCACCGGGTAATATTGTCGGGCATATAATATTCGTATCCTACTGTACCTATTTCTATTTATATGATACGTTTCGTGCTGCACTTGAGAGTACGTCATATATACCACCGTTCAAAAAGGAAAAAAAAGGGGTAACTGGATTTTAGGTAACTTCCGAGTCCGCATATCTCGCTATAAGCGGCATTTTTCTCTCCTTCTCTCTCTCTCTCTGCGCCTTGGCAGCTCCATCAAAAGCATACTCGTATAAGCATTTTGGGGTGCGGGGTTAGAGCTATTCTGCCATATTATGCTACTCAATCAGACTGGCGATGACTGCATGTCACGTCGAGATCCTGCGTCATCGTCGTCGTGGTTTTCTCCTTGTCATATCGTCGTACTACAATATCGCGTCCTGTCACATATGAAAACAGAGCAAGAGCACACTAGTAGGCGACGTCGTCGTTGGTTGTTTTCAGCCATATACTCGTACACACAGCACGGACTATACACTACTATGGGACCCTATAAAACAATCGTATTGTGTGTCAAACACTCTCTAATTACAAATAATACCGTCGTCGTCGTCGTACCTCTTTGGCATATAGTAGCTCAGCTCGACTTGCGTACCAAAGCCCAGCCCCCCTCTAGTACGCGTTTATTCGATTAAGTCCTCCGTTATAATTTTATTGTATTATATACGACGAAGGTACGACTCGTACGTGTTTGTATCAGCAGCAGCCAGGGTACGTTTGTCGGCTTTAATTAATTTCAAATCAGCGCATTTCAATTCTAATACACTACCTATACTATTCCACCAACCAGCAGTCTACCAAATTTTCCCAGGCTTTATAGTAGATTGACGTGATTTTTTTTACCTCTCTCCTCCTTTCTCTCTAGTTCTTTTCTTCTTTCTATTTACAACGTATTCCTCTTCGTCTTGGGTGACACGTCTAACACGCTTGTTATTGCCTTAAAAATACCGATATTTTATAATAACGTCGTCGACTGTACGACGGCGACGTTGGAACGCAAAAAAAAGCAAGCGGAAGAAAAAATAGGTACCCGGCTTAATGGAAACTAAGCTCGGAAAATCGAATACACCGATGTCAGCGCCAAATGAAAAATAATAGCTCAGGAATAACATTTACGTTGTGCTGGAGGTTTTTTCTTCGCTTCTATACTATGCTCGCCTACATCCACGACTTTTGCTATACTTTCAACCCCTTTCTCGTTCCGAGCCACGAATTTTACATCACTGCTGCGAAATCACGCAGACATACTATCGCGTTTTCGCGGTATGAAAATTGAAATTAGAATTCGAGTACGTTTTACGAGCAAGATTTTCTTTTTGTTACCTTTTGGTTTGAAGAAGGTACTTGTAGGTGTAGCAGTCGATTTATAATTCTAAATAGGTACTCTGGTAGCGTCAACTTACCTGCAACAAATATAAAAAATAAGAAATTAGTAATGTAAGGTTAGATTTACAAGAAACTATTATTAAAATATTTAAACAAAATATAAATATTTTTATAACAATTCAAAATTGCAAGAAATATTTAAAATTTCCCAAAATCTCCTGAAAATGAGGTAACAATCATCAAAGCTATGTAAAAATCATTTAAAAAGTAACAAAAAAAGTTGTAAAAATTGCTTTAAATACCAAAATATTTGTAAGTCATTTTGAAATTAGATATTTTTAAAAAACTTAGAAATGCTACAAAAAATAATTTAAAATGTGATTTTGTAACTCGTAAAAGGTTCTGATACAACTTCTTCTTTGATGGGAGGGGGTGGGGAGGGGGGTTACAGATGTAACTGCAAATCGTGCTAGATGTTTTATGACAGAACCAACTTTTTTCAAAAAAAAAAAAAAACAACAACAACAACTCTGAAATAAACAAAAATATCTAATTGAATTTTTTCATTTAAAAAAAGTTGTAAAAAATTTAAGTTATTCATTTTTCAAGAAGAAAATTCCGGATTCTTCACTGGAATACACAATATTTTTTAAATTATCGCGAAACATCTTCAATTTTTATAGAAAAAAATTTTCTTTATTTTCATTTAACTTAATGTTTTCTTTTTGAAAAAAGAGCTGAATTTTCATAAAATAAAAAATAATGGTTATTCTATTTTTTTTTTTTTTTTTTTTGAATTGAATTGAATTGAATAATTGAAAAAAAATTTCATATTTTCAAAGTAAAAAGGAGAAAATTGGTAAACGATATTTCAATTTTTCAAGAGAAAAAAAATCATTCAAAAGTTTTTTGGAGAAATTTCGGTATTTTTCGCCTCATTTTTTTGAAGAAAAAAAAACTTCAATATTTTGGAATAAGAAAATTTTTATAATACTTCGAAGTACCTAAGAAATTTTTCAATTTTCTCAAAAAAAAAATACTCTTTTCAATTTTTTCGGGGTTCTTGACATTCTTACAAAAATATTATTTCAATTTATTTGGAAGAAAAAAAAACTTCTTATAAAAATTTTGTTTAGAAAAAATAAATATCATTATGTTATTAAGGAAAAACGCCTCTTATAATTCCTATTATTTTTTTAGAAAAACCTTATTTTGAAATGAAAATTTCTCAATTATTTTTAGGCTTTTTCCCCCTCATTTGTGGCATTCCATAAGAAAAGGGTCAACTTGGTCGCTCGGTTCGATTTAGAGTTAGGCACATATTCTGAATCTACATTAAATTCCCTTTAAAATGAGCTATTGGTGAGCCCTCTACCTACAAAATTCACGCTTGGGGACGCGTTTGAAGTTTGAACTTTGAAAAACCTAGGTTTGAGAAAAGTAAGTTTAAAGTTTTCTGATCTGAAGTAAAAATAATTTTATAAAAGTTATCAAACCTCCAGAAAATATCAGAAATACCTAGTTTTACTTAAATTGATGTTCCTTGATGCCATCTGTGCCAGAGACAAAGTGGACCCTTTTCTAAGTCGCTATCTCGCCCGACCTTCGATGGCATGTCACGATGTTACCACAGTGAAAAAATGATTTCAAGGGTCCCAACCACTCTCACGTGAAAGTAGAAGGATGACAGTGTACAAATCCGTCAAAAACCAAAAATCGATATTTTTGACCCGAAATCACATTTTTGCGTTTTTCTCGAAAAGTTGTTTTTGCCAAAGTTGACCCTTTTCTTATGGAATGCCACATTTCATTGTTCTAAGGAAGGGGATCTTCCAATTTTTTGTTCTCATTATTTTATTTATTTATTTATTTATTTATTTATTTATTTTTTATTTTTTTGAATAAAAAGATCTCTTAATTTGTTTTGGATTTGGAGAAGAAAAATAATTCTCACATTCAATAATAAAAAATTATCAACTGCATACCGCTTTGAAAGACATCAAATAAAATCTCATGTTATCACCTTTCAAACTTTCACAACTTGATGAAAAGGTTCAGTTAATAAACTTATGAGTGGGGTTAAATTGAATTTTCTATTATTTTCAGTAAATTTTAGTTTGCATTGAAAAATTGAAAATGCCCAACTCTTAATTTTTTAAATTTTCAGTAAATTCCTGATTTGTTCAATTTTTTTTTCAATTTTTTTTTATCAATTTTATTTCTTTGATTTGCTTGATTTTTAATTTTTTTTCCCATTTTATTTTTTTTTTATCTTGAACTATTTTTTCATTTTCTTTCAACTTTATTTTTTACAACCTTCAATTTTAGTAATTATTTCTTTCTATTTTTCGTCTTTCAATTTTTTTTTAATTCACAACGTTTCATACTTTTTTTCAATGTGTTTCAGATCAATTTTACTAATTCTTTTATAATTTTTGATTTTTCCAGTTTAATTTCATTTTCAGGAGTCTTTCGTTCACATTGAAAATTTTTATTCGCCATTTTTTTTAGGATTCAATTTTTAAAAATTTTCATTTTTACTCAATTTTCATTTGCATACCTATGTAGTATTCCAATTCTTTTATGAAAATATTTTTTTTTAATTTTTAGTCTTCAACTTTTAAATAACTTGAATTTTATATTTCATTTTTACCTATAATCATTTTCTTATTTTTTCATTTCAAATAAATTTTTAGTCGTCTCCTGTTTTCATTGAAAGTTTTCAATTTTCATTTTCATACATTTTTGATTCAAATTTTATTCCGGTTATGGCAACCCCTCCCCCTCCCCGTTATCTTTTCAATTTCTAGTCATTTCTGATCAATTTTTTCATTCATAGAGTAATTTTTTCGATTTTATTTAATTTTTTCACATTATAATTTTTTCCTTTGCCAAATTTTTTATTTTTATTTTTTATTTATCCTTACATCCATTACAGGTTATTTTCTACAAAAATTGACACTGTTTTCATCAGGTATCTATATTCTTCACAATGTTTTGAAGACGTTCACAATTTTATAACAAATTTTTAGATACTTTTTCTACACTTCTGCCAACCTGTTTACAACAGAAAACCTTATAACGTGTACAATGAAGAATTGGCCAAAGTAGGGTACTGATGATTCACCTGCTCAGGCAATTTGTATAGTTAATAATTATCTGGGCCTCTGGGGTAAAAATGACATAATAATGGGAATGCGAATAAAAGGATAAGATTTTAATAATAACAAATGGCTGATGATAATGGTGATGCTGATTGCTACAAAGAAAATGGGTGAGTACCTACCTACGCATTCACGTAGATGCCTACGAACTGAAAAGATGGCCTATATCAAGAAGCATCTGATTTATGCAGTTAACGCTGACTCACATACGAGATCTTTATACATATGCACTACTAGTACAAGCAATGCACAAGTAATTTACTGAAATTCACACAGCATAGCATACCCATCGACGCGACGAGTGCATACGAGAGTGTAATAATATTGCACTCGTTGCAACGGGAGAGCGAGAGGGCAGAAAATTGCATACAGGAGAACGCAGCTAACCGGACGAACGGACGGATGACGGAAGGAAGAAGTGCATCGCATTCGAGAGAGAAAGTGTGTTCCAAGAGAGTAAAATAAAAAATGTAAAAAAATCCCCAACGCAACTTAAAACGCATCCACGTTCGTATGCACCTTCTCTTCACATTATGCAACCCCAAAAGGTCGGGAAACAAAGCTTACCCACATATACTGATTACGGAATCAACGTTAGCAAGGTCTTTTGTTTCGGAACGTACTCGCTCTCGAAGTTTTTTTTTTTAATGACTCGGTAATTGCAAAGTATGCGTGGGTATAATATGGTATATGTATATATAAAAAGGGCGCAGAGGGTTGAGGTGGGAGGTGGGACACGACGGCATCGCGTATGCGGAAATATTCAAGTGGTTGTAGTTGCGGTGGCATGGCATGGAATAGTATAACCCTTCCATGCGTGACAATTACGACGACGAAGACTACCAACTAATAGTACCTACTAATAGTAGAAAAAGAAGAAGACGACGACGAAACTTATGCAAAAGCTCACGGTGCAGTGGTGGCATATACTGCATAGGACGACGAAACCTTTACAGCATGCCAAGCCTGTATATGCACATTGCACGTAGTCGTATAATAATAAAGAGGCGCGAACCAGAGTTTCTCTCTTATGCACGGTGTACGAATACACGCATTTCCCCGGGCCCTTGCCTCTTGCCCACTATACAGCCCTTCTTCGTGATCCCTGTGGACTAGGTACATACAGTGCGAGTGCATTTTGTTGGCTCTCTTTGCTCGCTATATGCAATGCACAGTGTGAATGCATCTTGGCGGGGGCTCATTTGAAGCGAAGTACGCGGTGTCGAGTTGCCGAGGTTTTTTTCCCTTATTTTTTTCACTTTTCAGCTCTTTTATTTTCACGAGGTCGCTGAACCGTGCGTGGCACAGTATACCAGTGCATAATATGTACCTACCGATGCAGTTGCATCTTTTTTTCACAGATTAAGCCAGTGCAGGCGGCCGACGGAAGTGGCCTGATCGAGCAGGGTGGAAAGATTTTCGTTTGATAGCGATGGAAGAAAAAAAGGATGTGGTTGGAAAGGTACTTTGTATAAAGAGAGGATAACACGCTGGATCTCGAATTTCATGACGTTACTTTGACGTGATGTCAATCGAGGCTGCCTACGTCATAATTGAAACGATTTTGTCGACGGTAGGATTTTTTCATTTCAGTAGGTACACGAGGCAAATATGCCCGATTCAGCAGCGAGTGCAAAAAATAAAGTTATAAACATAGCATTCTCAGCTTATCAAGGAATGTTGATGCGTTTCTATATTTTTTTTGTCGTTCGAAGAAGTCAATTCGATGAAAAGTCGTAAATTCCTCGTCTTATCGAGTTCTGAAAACTGCGAACTAGAAACGTCTGATAAAATTTTGCCAGCAAAAAAGACCTTCTACAACGAGACATTATGTAAAATTCATTCAGAATTTTTTATGAATGGTCTACTCCCTCTCCTCTCCTCTCCTTTCCTTTTCTTTCCTTTCCAAAAACAAAAGTTCAACAAAACACTAGAAGCAAGAATGTTTTTAAAATGAATTAAAAAGTACAGAAAAATTGAAAAAAAAAAGGAAGTTGAAACAAAGAAAATTGAAGATTTCGAAAATTGGATGAAATCAATTTTTACAACAGAAAAATATTTAGTGAATGAAATTCATCTAAAAACGACTAAAAATTGGAAAAAATTGAGAAATCAAAAAAAATTATAAAAATGAAAAATGTCCAATAATAAAATTCATGAAAATCGAAAACTGGAAAGAACTAAAAGTTTAAAAAAATTTAAAAATATGAAAAAAATGTAATTAAAAAAGAAAAGACAAAATAATAGTACACTCGCAAAAGGAAAATAAATATCTTTCGTGCGATTACCCTGTTAAAAGTGATTTTATGACTGAATCTAAATCTACAGTCTATGAGGAAAAAAATGAGCCGGTATGCCATTTTTTTTAAAGGCTCCCCTTTTCGAAGGTCTAGCCACCTTTCCCCCTAAAGTCCCCTATCACCGTTTCTAAGGCACCAAACGAAAAATTTTTCAAACAAAAGTTGTAAATTAAGGTCTTTGGAATAATTTTAGTTATTAAAAAAAATTCAATAGGACGCCTTCTTCCCCTTCAATTTTGCAAAATACGCATAAAAATTGTCCTTGAATTTTAATTACTGATTTTGCTGTTGCCTTTAATCGCCTTAATGCAACTTTGAGTTGTAGTACAGTCAAGAAGGAAAAAATAGGTTCTGTAAGCAGTCGAAACTAATGCAATTAGACCAGACAACTAGAAAAAGCAATTAACGGGGATGTTATTTTTCATGTCTCCCCCTTTTTGAGGGTCCACCCCATCCATAGAATCCTTTTTATCTTCGTTCCTAAGACCCAATTGAAAAAATTTTCAAACAAAAGTTGTACATTGTGATCGTTGGAATAATTTTGATCATCACAAAAATTTCGATTGGACCCCTCCCTCCTCTATAATTTCGTATGATACGTATGGAAATAAATTGCTGATATCGATACGTATTATGCAAAATTGAAGGGGAAGGAAACGTCCTATTGAAATTTAATTTTTATAATAACCAAAATTATTCCAAGAATCTGTGTTTACAACTTTTGTTTGAAAATTTTTTCGATCGGTGCCATAAGTACAGAAATGGGTGATTTCTTGGAAAGGGGGGGTGGACCCTCGAAAAATGGAGGCCTTAAAAAATGGCATACCGGCTTATTTTATACTTTATAGACCCTAGATAAGGATTCAGTGATAAAATTGATTTTAACAATTTAATCGCACGGAATTCCCCTTTGCGACTGTACTAAAAACTGGAAATTGACAAAAATTGGATCAAAATTGGACAAATTGAGAAAAAAAATTATATCAAAGAAAGAAAAAATAAAAACTGCCTTGAAAAAAGTTAAAAATTCAATGAAACATTGAGAAATCAAAGTTTGATGAAAATTTACAAGATGAAAGAATCGGCTTGAAAATGACTTAAAATAAAATAAGACTAAAAAAGCAAAATGATTAAAAATTGGAAAAACAAAAAGTTCAAAATGACTGAACAATGAAAGGTATTTTGAAAAAATGTAAATTTCATTAAAAACCAGAAACTGGAAAAATCGAGGAATTGAAAATTGAATTTTTTTGCTATGTAATTAAAAATAAACAAAAATTGGAAAAATTCAAAAACTCTTTTTGAAATTTGAACCCCCTCCCCCCCAAAAAAAATCTAAAAACTGGATAAAATTTTGCAATATTTACAATTTACATTAGTTACAGAATTCGCTGAATCAGAACTTTCAAGACCCCTCCCCCGCCAATCCGATCTTTAACACAAAATATTTACGTACTTTTGCACAATTTCAACTCGATTTCGATTTCCAAAACTCAGTCAAACTTTTTAAATCACTCGAAAATCTTACAAATCGATTGTTTTAATTTAAAAACTTTTCAAAGTGGCGTTTCTCTAGTTTCATCGTCGAGTCGCTGGTACAATAACTTATATCCACCCTCTTCTTTGTCGCATTTGCCCCAGACAGACGAGATCTAAAAGTAATTCCAATCGTTTACGAATAAACTAACGCCAAAATTATCGCGAGGTCTTCTCCGTAATCTGTACGGGAATCGTTTACGCCAAGGTCATAAAGAACATCTCCATTAAAGGCGTCGAAGACTCTCTAGATAACCGCCGATTTAGATTTCACGAGAAAAGGCTCGATTCGTACGCCGCGCCGCGCCGAGCTAAATTTATTATAAGTTGGAAAAGTTTACTGGTGTAAAAATCAAATTTATATGTAACAAAAGTTGATTAAAGTTACACTATACCATACGATACACTTTCCCAGCGAAAGGCTTACTTTTTCCCCATACAAAAACGTCTCTGGTAGAGAAGAAATTTTCGCGACGACGTCGACGAAGAAGACATTTCAAATTACGTGATTAGGGTGGCGATGCTGAGATAGAAGAAAAACAACTCGAACCAGAAAGGAAAAAAGCTCGATTATGATTCTATTAAAATAAAATTACGCCAAAATTAGGCGTCGTTTTTATAAGAAAGTTACACGAGGACCAGGAAATCTACGATACGGTGCGGGGTGGTGTACAAAAACCAATGAAAAATGAGCGTGAATTTTTAGTCGAATGACTTTTTCGTTTCTGTGTTTATTTTTCACATAACTATCGTCGCAATTCGCCCGAAAATTCGTCGTTATCGTCGAAGGAAAAATGTGCAAAATCTGTATTGAAAATTACGACACATCGAAATAACGATGGAAAAAACAGCTATCTAAGTATAGAGGCGAAAATAAAACTAGGACAAATCTAATTACGCGAATAAAAAATGAAAAGTTGTTGATAGCGTTTAATTTGTAGTTAAAGAGACGGAGAGACACTCGGGCAGACGAAACAAACCAGACAGAGAAAGATATAGACGCGCAAGGCAAATCGCGAAGAGCTGGGCGAAAAAAAAACTCCTCGGTTTGGAGAATTTTATGGAGCGGAACGACGAACACAGTGCCGAAAAACACTACGGTAATTTAAAACGGATCAAACAAGGGTTTTAAATAGGGGAAGTAGTTGAAAGAGAGCGAGCGAGAGATAAAGTGTTTTTGGGTAGAGTACTATCTTCGTCTACCCTGTCCCTGTTCCAATTCCTGCTTCATATCGATGCGATGTTTCGCTGCTGCTACTACTACTAGTACGAAATATACGAAGGTACGAGAGTAAAGAGTCGGCCCTGGTGTAAAAGCTGATGGTATACGTATTATAAGGTTGTGTATAGAACGGCATTTCTGGGTCCCCTTTTTTTTGTGTACTACGAACTCCGCGTTTACCTACCTACTATACTACCTAATAGCAAAGAGGATTTAGCTCTTTGTGTTGCGGAATTCGATGTTGTATGCGTGCGTGTTGTTGTGATTTCGGGTCGTCCGACAGAATTACACATAGTACACCTAAAGAGATAGAAAACGAGCAAGAGCAGGCGTATAGGTACGTAAAGAAGCGCAGTGGTAAAAGATCAGGTGTTGAAGGAATCGTTTTAGTGAAGGGATGAACTCGGTGGTAACGCATAATTAGCCTATTGTCGACGATTACCCACGCTACATTGAAGCCACTGCCACAGCGAGCGACGTTTCGGGTGCGTGCGCTAATAAAGGGCATGGGGTCAAGTTACCGACCAAGAATTTCTGTTCGCCAACAGTGAACAGATTTTGGTAGGTGATAATTGGTTCGTCGAGTTGGCCGAACATTCGTGGTACGGTGTGGTCAAGATGTCATGAGATGGTGATGAAGTGTGAATAGCAGAATGTGGTATTTCGATTTTAAATGGAAAGATATCAGCATTTATTGTAAGGTAGATAGTAACAAATTTTCAAAAGTCAAATTGAAGTTTTCAAAAAAAAAAATGAGTAGAATCACCAAACAAAACTTTGAAGCAAAATTTTCAAATAAGTATTTGAAGTGGAATTTTGAAAAAAAATGAAAGTCAAATGGAAATTTTCAAAAAAATTGAGTAGAATCACCAAACAAAAATTTGAAGCGAAAAAAGTATTTGAAGTGGAATTTTGAAGAAAAAAAAATTGAAAGTCAAATTTAAAAAAAAAAAGTCAAACTGAAGTTTTCAAAATAAAAAAAAAATAAAAATGAGTAGATTTACCAAACAAAAATTTGAAGCAAAATTTTCAAAAAAGTATTTGAAGTGGAATTTTGAAGAAAAAAAAATTGAAAGTCAAATTTAAAAAAGTCAAATATTGACTTTTCAAAAAAAAAAAAAAAAAGACGAGTAGAATCGGCAAACAAAACTTAGAAGCAAAATTTTCAAATACACAGTATTTGAAGTGGAATTTTGAAAAAAAATGAAAGACACATTTTAAAAAAAAAAAGTCAAATTTAAATAACTTTCAAAAAAAAAATAAGTAGAATTATCAAACAAAAATTTGAAGCAAAATTTTCAAAAAAGATTTTGAAGTTGAATTTTGAAGGAAAAAAAATTGAAAGACAAATTTAAAAAAAAAGTCAAAATGAAGTTTTGAAAAAAAAAAATGAAAGACAAATTTTAAAAAAAATGTCAAATTAAAGTTTTTTTTTTTTTTTTTTTTTTAAAAAGAGTAGAATCACCCAACAAAAATTTGAAGCAAAATTTCCAAAAAAGTTTTTTAATTTGAATTTTAAAGAAAAAAAATTGAAAGACAAATTTAAAAAAACAGTCAAATTGAAGTTTTCAAAAAAAAAAAAATGAGTAGAATCACCAAACAAAAATTTAAAACAAAATTTTCAAAAAATATTTGAAGTGGAATTTTAAAGAAAAAAAATGAAAGTCAAATTTTAAAAAAAATGTCAAATTAAAGTTTTCAAAAAAAAAAAAAATGAGTAGAATCACCCAACAAAAATTTAATGCAAAATTTTCAAAAAAGTACTTGAAGTAGAATTTCGAGGGAAAAAACTTAAAAGTCAAATTTCAAATTAAAAAGAAGTTGAAAGTCAAATTTAAAAAAAAATTGTGATCAAATTTTCAAAGAAAAAAGAAATAGGTAAAAAAGGAAAAAATCTAAAAAATTGAAAATTGAATTATCAAAAAATTTCTCGGGTAATATTATACAAAAAAAAAACAACAACTTGGAAGTCCATTTTTTTCAAGAAAGCATGAAAAAATTAAATTCAAATATTCAAAAAAAAAATAAGTTGATTTACAAATAGAAAAGAAGTTGCAAAAAATTTAAAATTGTTTCGAAAGTCAAACTTCCGAAATATTTTCAAAGCAAAATTGAAAGTTTAATTTTACATACGAGTATGTATAAGTAACTGTAAGTTAGTTGTTCAAAAAAATATGAGTTAAAAGTGTAACTATTAGGGGGGGGGGGGTGGGGTGTGTGTGTCATCTAATGCATAGCGTACAAGAAGACCCACTTTACAGTTGAATCAGAAATATCCTTGCTCTCACAGACCCCACTGACCCCCGGAAAAAATTGGAAATTGGAAAATCTCAAAAAATAAATAAATAAATTTTCATTATTCAGTTTTCATATTAAAAAATGCATAAAATTTTTAAGAAGTCAAAATAATTAAATTTCATCACATTTGTGAACGAATTACGAATAACTGAAACATTCAGAGAATATTATTGGAAAATCATGAAAAACGTGAATACTTATGTTCCATTTTGTGAATTTCACTTTATGCTCCATTATCTCAAAAACTATAATAGGTAGGTATTAAGCTAAACTTTTTTTTTTTGATTGTTGAAGAATGACTACTCCACAATCAGACAGGAGAGTTTTCAGGAATTTCCATTTTATCTCAAAAATTGTTCAGCTTTCTCAAAATTTTCTGGTGTTCTGTTCTGTTCATGTTCATGATCATGATCATGTTCAAGTGCCCTGAAAGAGTCGCAGACGTGTAGTCGTCCATACATGACACAAAATAGTTGTATTTATGCAACCAGTATCGTAAAGTTGATCATTATGATATGAGATGTGAAGTTTAGCGGACAGGACAAAGCTGAGTCTGGTAAATCACATCAAGCATCACATTGGTCAACTTGTGATACGAGTTACATACATAATTTCATCAGCGTTGGAAAAGGAGTTGCATGATGGATTTTAAATCCCATCATATTTGGGCGTCGTAATGCAAAAATAGTGGCATAATGATTTCATCGGACATTCTTAATGTAGGTAGAACATTATGTTACTGCAGATAAAACCGTCTTTAAGAAAACAGAAGAAACTGAAAGTGTAATTTTTGCAATCTATCCTGTTAGCAAAGAAATGACCGGTAATTCCATTACAGGTTGTTTGGTGAACCTTCAATGTCTACATATGTAGTGGATAGCAACGCTTCGATGTAGACATTCTAAACACAGCGGTAGACTAGAGATGCATAGAAGTGGATCACGATGAAGTGTACTTACGAGTACATAAAACCATCGAGCATGTTTTTGTTTCTTCGCACAACAACTTCGAGCAAGGTGCTAGATTAAGATGCGTGATCGTGGAGTAAAGTATACATGGAAAGGAAGAGGCAAACACATGCGAGCACGAGTACATATTATAGGGGCGACAAAAACATTCCTCGATGAACTCTAGAAATTGTGGCTCGGGTTCGCCGTAACATCGATCATGGTCTTCTTGCACATCCAGTAGCTGGGTCAAAGAAGAAAATCGAGAAAGAAAACTCGGCTCGGAAAAAAATTTCAATTACCAGGCAAACTGCGGACTGTGGTTTGTAACTGGAAACGCTGAGCATAGCACAGCTTAAAACTGCAAACGAATGAATGAAGCGAGGTGACGTTGTGGAAATATAAGCCAGCGCCATAGTTGTCGTCGTCGTCGTCTAGTTTAGTTTGCCGAAAACATAGTTAGATATAAGTTAGTGCGGTAAATGGGCAGCCCAAGTCGTCGAGCCCAACTTACACACGCGAGATGCATAAAAGCAGCCAGTAGATAATTCGACGGTGGCCGCAGCGACATCACCAAGTATAAGTGTACGCCGTACTCTATTCTACGAGTATATATACGCATACCATCTACGATTAAACCTCCTCCTCACTCTTCACTCAACCGTGGCTCACACCGCAGCATATCAACACGCAGAAAGGAGGACTCTGGATAAGGAAAAACGAGCGAGCAGCGAGGCACAAAATACGACGTAAAGTTCGCCCAGAGAAGCGTAATTTTGCAAAGTTATCCCCAGAACATGTCTTGGCCGTAGTCTACGTTACGTTCTGCCCTTCTGCCAGCCTGCCTGCTGCTGCGATGGGCAAAAGTTTAATTTGGCGGACGGGATTTTTTGCGCGGCTTCTCCTCTGCGAAGTGTTGCGTCGTCGTTGCCTCGTGTATGGTATGGTGTTGTGCTGGCAGTTGGTAATTTTTTATTAACTTTGGCGACGTTATCAAAGCGATGGAATTTTATTAAAAGGTTTTATATGTATCGGCGGCTCACTCGGCTCGGGCTCGCATAGTCAGCTCGACGACCGACGTGACGCGGGTAGTGTTGCCGTTTTTCGCTACTGTTTAGGTTTACGCCTTCCTCTACCCACCCTCCAACCCCTTGGCCCGTATTTACAGTATATACCAAAACGAAATGTCGTACTGGTACTCGAGCTCGAGTTCGAGTTGGGCGAAATGCCGCTGCTGTGTGCCCTGGATACGTCACTCAAGATGTAGTATAGCGAATGGATTTGCTTTTTTGCTTTGTAACAAACCAAACGCCGCACCGCACCGCACTCCTTCGTCAAAGCGTCTTCCAAATTCCTATACGCCGTCGCATTTCGATGAAATTTACATCGACTTTTCATTCGCAAAAATGTATTTCGAATATTTTTTGGGGCTTCGGCAGTTTTTTTTCTCGGTATAATGACGGAAGAAAGTTTGAGATTTTGTTCTTCACTTAATTTTTTTTCAAAGATGAAAAATTAAAAAAAAAAAAATTAATAATACTTAGAATTCGAACTAGTCTGGCATATGGTTAGATGGAGGAGTTGCGGGTCTTTCTACTCAATCACATAATAAAAATCCTACCCGTTCCGACCCCCCCCCCCCCCTATAGTATAGGCGGTTAGCACGAAAAATGTGAGGTATACTTCGTTTTTTTAACACGAGTTGACATGCGGTTTTTCTTTCAGTATGAACCAAAAGAAAATTTTGGAGAAGGGTAGCCATCAAAAATTTCTCTTAGGGGGTGAGCAGGGGGGGTTTTAGGAGGGGAAACACCATAATTTTTCCACATAACGAGAGAGGGGTGTGATTGGTATCTTTTCCATATAATTCGACCCTCCTGAACTCGGATCCAGCATTGGTTTCCCGATTAGAAGTAGAGAAGTGACACAATCGTGAGATTAGTGTCTCGAAAACGGTCATTTTTCGTGAAAATAGAGGTAAAATCAAGTTTTTTAATTTTCGAAGCCCTTCAATGGTGACCAATTGGGGTATGAAATATGTTTTCCATATAATTCGAACCTCCTGAACCCGAATGTAATTAGTTTCCGGATAAGAGGTGAATAACTTGCACAATCGTCGAATTTACGTGGCATAAAGTAGCCAATTTTCGTTAAAATTGGCATACAATCGCGGTTTCTCATTTCCCAACTCCTATAATTTTGATAAATTGTAGTATAAAAGCTTTCTCTAAGTCAATTCGGACCTCCTGAACTCGAATTTGCATTTGGTTTCCAGATAGGAAGTAAAGAACTTTCGCAATCGTCAAATTTATGTCGCGTAAAATGACCATTTTTCGGCAAATTAGGTAGTCTAGTTATCAAAAAGACCCGAATAATGAGAAAAAACATTTTTGAGCAATTTTTTCAAAGGAATCAAGTTCTAAGTAAATTGTGTAATTTACCATTTAATAAGAATTAGCGAAACCACTGGTTTTTAATACCTACATGACGAAATTGAATTTTTCCCAAAAATGAAAAAAATTGAAAAATTCAGAATTTTTCATCAGAACCTCTCAGAACGGACCCGAATAATAAGAAGAAAAAAATTGATACATTTTTTCAAAGAAATTAAATTTAGGGAAAATTTATCAATCAATCAATCCATAAGTCAATTTATTTGGATCAGTTTAACAAAGGTTTTTCACAAAAAGGTAACAGGTTTGGGTATTTTAACAATTATAAAATAATGGAACAGGGATTTTAAACTCGAATATCTTGAAAAGGTCTGGGTCGAAGACGACGGTTTATAGTTGGGTTTATTATATACTTCAGGTTAGTGTTACGCTCTAGCTTGAGATGATTTTTCTTACATAAATTGAGTGAATGCATCTTCAACGAATCAATACCAATATCTCTTCGAATCTGCGTATTCCTCACAAACCAAGGGCTTCGAGATATTATTCGTAGCGTCTTATTCTGGAATGTTTCTAGCTTATGGAAATTTGAATCTGAAATTTACCATTTGTACCACTGGTACTTTTCACATGGGAAAAATGATTTTTTTTTTTTTCAAAAATGGGAATAATTGAAAGGTTCAGGATTTTTTCAGCATGACCTCTCAGAACGGACCCGAATATCGAGAAAAATTTTTTGAACAATTTTATGAAAGAAATTAATTTTAGGGAAAATTTGAAATTCACCTTACATGGCAAAAATAGATTTTTCCCAAAAATTAAAAAAATTGAAAAATTCAGATTTTTTCATCTGAAGCTTTCAAAAATGGACCCGAATGATGAGAAAAATTTTTTTTAGCAATTTTTTCAAAGAAATAAAATTTAGGCAAAATTTGAAATTCATCACCACGTAATAAGTACCACTTGGTACCACTGTTACTTTTCACATGGCAAAAATTACTTTTTTTTTCAAAAATGGCAATACTAACAACTAAAAAAATTGAGATTTAAAAAAAAAATCTATTTTTAAAATTTGGAGATTTTTTTGTTCCAAAAGCCATTCTGAAAAAATTGAAGATAAAAAGTTTTTATTACCTCGATACTAACAATTTAAAAAAAATATATTATTCTAAAAAAAATGTGAATCTTTGTTTTGAGACTTTTCTTTAAAAATCTGAGAAAAATGTTCACTCCAAAAAATTAAATTAAATGATTATTCTCTTTAAAAATTTGAAGAGTTTTTCTTTTAAAAAACGGAAATTTTTTTCTTCAAAAAATAAGAAATTTTCAAACATGATAATTTCGAAATTCAGACATTTTGAAAGTAACAATAAATCAAAAAAATTAAATTGAAGAAATTGGAAAAAATAGATAACTGAAAAATCAATGTATAATAACATTTAAATACTTAAAAGTTGAAAATTTGTGAAATGAGATAAAAATTAAAAATTCAGAAAAAAAACATTCAAGAAATTGAATAAAAAAATTGAAATAGGTACTTAATAATTAGGTATGAAATTACCAATGGAAAATTGAAAAATTAAAAATAAATAATATCAAACAAAGCAAATGTCAGTTCGAAAAAAAAAAAAAAAAAAAAAAAAAAAAGAACTCGAATCGATAATTTCAACTAAAAAATAAGCAATTTATGAGAGGAAAAACTCTGTGATTTTCCACTATTCCATAGAGGAGCCTAAATCGACAACTTTTTACAAAATACCTACGGTGTAATATCTATCTTCGTTACACGTCGTTTTTATACCTTCGCAATATACAATTAAGTCCCCCTTCGAACTTTAGCAAAGCGTTTTATTATTTTCCATATTTCAAAAACCGCGCACGACTTACACAAACGATTCGGGCAATTATTAATAAATATATATTTTTTTTTTGTAAAATTTATGGCTTCGGCAATTTTCCGCTACCTAACTACGCGTCAACGATAAGTACGCGGCGCGTGTTGTGTAGATTTTATCAAAAGATTTATAAGTGTACGTTGCGCCTTCCTTCGTTGTTCACCTCGTCTTCGTGTTTTCTTATGTACTACGTGGTAAGAGTATAATATGTAGTAAATGTAGTATGGTAGACTCGAAAGCTTAGATTTTATTCACCCCCAATCACCCATACTACATAAATATACAATATATGTACATGTAATATGTATGCATAGTTTATACATGTAGGTACTCTTTGGAAAGCTCTCTTCTTGGAGTATTCGCAATAAAATTAATTTACATTTTATTTTCGCATCCCCTTCGAAAATTTACTTATAACGTTATGAGATACAGATTGCCTCGTCCAATCGTTTGGTTTGACAACAATACACGTTGAATTTATTAAATGAGTAAAAAATGTTCTCTCTCGCAATCTTTCCAAGTCATATATCGTAAGGAGAAGATAAATAGACGAAATGTGTTAGCTTAAAAAACACAGGTATTATGTAAATGACCGCACGAAGATATGTTTACCAAAAATGTACCTACGGGTGCGTTGTTTACCAACAACATTTCGGAGTATCCTCTCTCCCAAAAACTAACCTATAAAGATGACCACGAAATATTGTGTATTCGTCGAATTATACAATTTCGACGGTTGTTTTCTCTCGTAAATACAACACTTCGACACCTCCAAATGGGCAAAGAGAAAAATATCACTTTAATACGGTCCTGAGCGTCGTTTGTTTTTGTAATTAACGCGGCTGCTGCGAGAGAGTTCTCGAATTACCCTGCCTCGTCCATACGGGGCTGGGTCCAAGATATTACGAGCCAAGGATCGTTTTGTGCGTTTAGTAAAACACCATTTTCCCGCAACGACCCTTTGAAGTTTGTCTTAATTCCTCGCTGGCGTCGCGTCGCGTATTTTATACGCGAAAAAGGCGATGCAGAGGCGAAGACAGTGGCAAAGGCAAAGGCCAGCTTACGCTTTTGCCTCGCTGCGATATCTTCACCGCTGCTCTCTCTCTCTTCTCGCTGATATTAATAAGCTCATTTCGTCGACTTGTACCGTCTCTCCTTTCTCGTTTCGCCTTTCGCAAGGCACTTTTCGCCCGTCGAGCTATTTAATTTTTAATTTTCCGACTGCGGAGCTCGACATGGCACGGCACAGGGCTCGCAAAGTAGATATCGCGAATACGAACACCGAAGAACGAACGAGCCAGCGCCAGAATTCAAAAACCTACTTCTGTGCTCGAGAGTGAGTTGCTCTCTTGCTCTTTCTCTCTCTCTCTGGAGCGCACGCCTTGCGCCTTCTTTTCGCGCTTCAAAATTATTATAAGCAGCAAACGAAAACACAGAAGACAGCAAAAGTTTTGACATGATTTGAAAAGAAAATTTTTTCGTTTATGGTATATTATTCCAGTGAAAAGAAAAACTTTCGGTCTTTATTTTATTTCCCCTTTATTATTATTTTTCCTCATTTTTCCGCTTCGAAGTCGTTACTGTTATCGCTATTACATTTTTCATACCAAATTCCTTTTGTATTTTTTTTTCACTTCTCTACCCCCTCGCGTATGTTTCGTTCTTTATATTTCACTTTTTCTTCGTTTCGCACGCCCTCTCCCCCCTCCCACGCCGTTTCTTTCTTTTTCTCACTAAATTTTATTTCTTTTCCCTCTCGCTCTCACTCTTTCTCTTTTTTTGGATTCCGATTCGTTACCTAATATTCGCGTATATTTCTGTCTCTGTCTCTGGCTCTCTCTCTCTGTGCCTTTCATTCGCTAACCCGCGACCGACTTACGGCTACGCTACATTCCCGAGTATAGTATTTAGTCGGGCCCGTCGTGAGCCAGCAGCAGAGAGACGAGCGAAAGAAAAATTCTTCGAAACATCTTTACGCGACGAAACACGCGGCTTAAAGGATGTATTTTTTATTAAAATTAGCCCAACGGTGGAAATCCTCGACGACGACGTAAATACTATATCCGATTACTTTTTTGATGTGTATATTCGGCGGCGGTTTGCGGTTGCAAGAGAGTGGAAAAAATTCATCCCTGTTTTGGAAGAATTTACTCATATTATTTCGTATAACGGTATGAAAACATCTGCGAACTTCACGCATCAGCCGAGTAAAAAGGAAACAAAATTTGATAAGAAGATTTTCCTAAACCTGTATCTCAAACAATGAGAGCAGTAGATTAACACTATTTAGCAAAAACATTAAATATAAAAATTAATCAAACATTGAAAACTGATTCAATTATACAAAAATATAGTAAAATTTTTAAAATACGTATAGCAAGTTTCAATTTTTTTCATTGTTTTTAATTTTTCAAATTTTAAATTTTCACCAATTTTGAATAATTTTTAAAGTTACCTATGTTTGAAGATTTACTAAGTTTTGAAAAATTAGAACTTTTCCTAAATTTAAGTTACTTACGTTCCAATTTTTTTATAATTGTGATACCATTTAAAAATTTAAAAATAGAGTTGAAGAGTATAAAAAATTTAAAGATGAAAAATTGTTTTTTTTTTTGCTACAAGAAAAAGGGACTAGATATAAAAAAAAAATTTAAAAAAAAGACAAGCAATACTTTTGTTTTTGTTGTTTCGTCAATTCGTGAAAGAATTAAGATTTATTTTTCATTAATAAAAATTACACAAATTTGTGCTTTATGATTTTCAAAGTTGTATTTTCCTATTTTCTATTTTGTATAATTCAAAATTTTCAATACCTAATTGACATTGTTTTTATGAAATTTTATTATTTTTCTTCTAGTTCTAATATTTTTATTTTTGTTCATAGAAGTAAAAAAATATATTAAATTTCATCACTGAATAAGGAAAAAAAATTGATGAAAAAAACGAATAGATACAAATTTTTTATTTTGAGCAATCTTAGCTATATAAATTTTGAATGAGGTATGTTTTTTTCAGTTTTCAAAAAATTACGAACTTTTTTTTCCTGAAACGAACAGTTTAAATATTAATTTATGACTGTATTGATATTAAATCAATCGAACTTATCGAAGAGAAGAATTGAGAATTCTGATCAAATCTTCAATAGGTATTAGCAAAGAGATTTGAAATAAAATAGAAATCAATGAATTAAATTACTCACTGTCACTACTCAGGTATTATTAATTATTATTAATTATTATGATCAGGGCACAGGTCACACGGTCACAGGTTAGGTAAATAAAATGAGATTGAGATTAAAAAATTTAAAGTTATTTTCATATTTTAAAATAATTGCCTTGTCTGGCACAATAATTAATAATTATTACGTATTTATTTTTCGTTTTAATCAATGACGCAACGTCGATGAATTCATTTTTCTTTTTGAAATAAGCGCGAATAAATAGCCATTGCTCATTGGCCATATAAAGAATTTTTCATTATTTTTGAATCACGCGCGAAAAATACTCATGCTCATTGGCTAAACATGATTGGTTGTTATTTGAACACCTACTTATTTACTGGATACTGAATGCTCATTGGCTAAATTACAAAACACGGTTCGCTGATCGCTGATTGGTTATGTCTTGAAGAAAAAATAAAGAACACAATAGGGATTTTGCCTTAAGGCAAAAACCCTAATAAGATTTTTGAATGACTTACTTCTCATCACCATCCAACTGAAAAATTGTCCATTTTTTGAGAGAAAATATTTAGCAAAAATGATTGGAAAAAGTTCGAAAATCTTAAGAAGTATCAAAAATCGTACATTTTTTCAAGGTACGAGTAAAACATTTTCTAAAAAAAATTTCAACTCACAAAATCCACCAAAACTTTTTTTAGTTTTTTTTAGAGGGAAACATTTCAAAATTTTTTCAATTTTTTTTTTTGGGTTGAAATATATTTTTTTTGAAAAAAATTTGGACAATTTTTTCTGAAATTTAAAAAAGTATATTTTTAATAGGAACTTGAATTTTTTCAGAAAAATTTTGAGAAATTTCTTCTCATACTTAAGTTTTTTTTTTTTTTTTAAGGATTATAATTGAAAACATTTCGATAGAATTTTTGATTTTTTCAAGAATATTTTGAAATATTTATATTCTGTAAATTGAAAAAAAAAAAAATCAAAATTTTTTGACTATTTAAAATTTTTTTCATCAAAAAAAAAAAAAAATAGAGAATTTTTGATGGAATTGTTTTAAGAAAAATTTGGTGACAACCTCACAATTTTTCTCCTTTTCTCCAATTCTTTTTTTTTTTCTGTGGATCAACATTAACCCTGAGAAGTTCATTCTTGCAATGTCTCATTTTCTAACCCCTGAATTTTGGACGCAACATCGGGTGTTTTCTATTCCAACATCTCTCAATTTTTGTTTTCATCTCGTTTTACAAACACGAGAAACTGGAGCTCGATGCGGCGTAAAAACGCTACAAAGAGAGGAAAATTTAGCCCATAATTGGCTCTCGATTTAGGTAATTATTTCCGGCATCAGGCGCCTTTGCGAAATTTCTGAGCAAAAAAAAACCTCGTTATTACTTAGGAGCAAGAAAGCGAAAAAAAGGTACAAAATCGAGTTTGATGTTTTGAAAAGCATTAAGGCTCGTTGAAACAATGACTCGTTATGAGCCTTTTATGCGGCGTTTCGAGTATATAGTTAATTTTCTTCTCTTTTTTTGCCTTTTTTTTTCGTTCATTCGTTCGTTTTCTGTAGATGACGCTTAATATATAGCCTTTATTTCACTATACACGGCCACTTACCCCAAAAGTGTACATTGTTTACCTGCAATCTGGGTGTTTTTTTTCTACCAACATCTTTTTCCTCTATCTGCGAGATATATATTTTTTTTTGAAATATTCATGCACGTAATTATTACATATAAAAGGTCGCTGGCACAGTGACTCTGATAGGTGCACGTTTTAATTTTCAATTTCCAATTTTTATAAATCACAGATCGAAGTATTTCAGAGAGTAAAACCTCGGTAGGTCCAACTTCTGTTTCGTTTTTATTTACGATGGGAAAATTTTTCTGAAAACACGAAGACATGATACACGTGTAACAGGCTTATCCTCGTTTAACGACATCGTCGAGTTTGTGTGCAATGAAAAAGAAACACAATTCGTACACAGAAGAGGCTCGAAAAGACGAACATACGAAGAAATATCTTTCACAATATTATATGTACGTATGCAAACTAAACCAACCCACTAAAAACTTCCAAAAGAATATTATTAAAGGCTGTCGATTGTATTGGTAGATTTTTTCCATCTTCGCCTTCGTTTCGTTTTGGGGGGGGGGGGGTTCATTGAGACGTGTTACTTGTACTCGTAATCGTCATGTGCGACGTTAATACGTGAATGAAAAATCTGTAAAACTGGTACTTTCTTCCTCCGTTCGTTGTCATCGTCTCTCGCAAGTATTTTTGGTAGTATCTGGCGAAAAGGAAGAAAACTCCCAAGAAGAAGAAAGAGAGCGCGCGAGCTTTACGATACGAGAACGCGGAGCGGTGCCCGCTTCGGCACTCTTATCGACCCAATCAACCCTCAATATATCGTCAGTTATATCGTAAATTATTCGATGACGCTTATCATCGCTGCCGTTTATTTATTTGCAAAGCTGGTGCTTTTCAGCAACGTCGCCGCGTACCCTGCTTCTTCCTTTGCTTCTTGCAGTTGTTGTTTGTGTGTCCTATATTTTCTTCGACGCGCGCCACGCTGCCCCGGCGCATCCTGTTGTAAATCTTTTCACGGCGAACGATAACGACGTCGTGGGTAGATTTTTTATAGCGTATTTTTTTCCCTTGCACGATAACGCGCGCGTTTCCTATGGCACATCGGCGTGTATTATGTGTATTATCATATCGGCGGCGCGTCGAAAAGTTTTCTCTTTCGCTCTTCTATCCACGTACATACGGTGTTCTAACTCGCTTGCTATGTATGCTGAGCTGAGAGAGAAAAAAATTCAAGACGTCTGAAACGCCTGAGCTATAGCAAGAGTAGTAGGTATACATATTACATACTCGTCTCGTACACTCATCGTATGTTTTCTAAAAACCTATCTATCTAGTACGTTTCAGAAAAAAAAAAAAAAAAAAAAAAAAAACAGGATTCTGATGTTTTTTTTAATGCTAGAAATACTTCTGATAAAATTAGCGCCATGATGGGCATAAAATCGAGGAATGTAAAGATCCCAGAATCGTAAAAAAGTCAATACTTAAGGACAAAAATATGAAATTTGAAAAATTGTAAAAAATTGATTCATAGAGGGAAAATAAAAAATTCTTGAGAATTAGAAAAATTGTCAGATAAAAAAATTTCACGTTGAATTTCAATGAAAATTCAAAAATCGAAATTGAATTATTATTTTTTTTTTTTAAGATGCGACAGAATTAAATTGACTAAGTTCAAAATTGAATGCAAACTTGATAAAAAAAAATTAAAAATTAAAAAAAGAAATGAAAAAGTGAAAGTTTGGAGAATATGAAAAATTCAAAAATTCCAAATTAGAGGAAAATTGGAATTTGAAAAATTTCACAATTAGAAAAAAAAACATGAAAAAAATAATTATAAAGTAATATTTGAAAAAAATTTTAAATAAAAAATTGAAAAAAGAAATTAAAATGAAATTCCAAGTTGGAACAAAATTGAATAAATACCTAAGAGGAGAATTTAAAAGATTATGGCGGTTGGAAAAATTTAATTTTGGAGAATAAAAATTTTAAAATTTCATTAAAAGCAGAAGAAAATTTTTCAAAAAATGAAAATTGGAAGAAATTGAGAACTTGAAGAATGGAAAACTTGACATCTAAAAAAATTCAAAGTCAGTGATAATAATAATTTTGAAAAAATAAAAACATGAAAAATTTCAATTATTTGAATTAAAAAAAGAAAAGAAAAAAAGGTTACCAAATGACTGAAAAAAATGTACTTAATACAAATTCAAAATTGGAAAAATTCAAATCATCCTTTAATTTTTTTTTTTTAAATGGGAATAATTGAAAATTTGGAAAAAAATTGGAAAAAGTAATAGATTGAAATATTATGCATGAGCAGATAATGAAAATTCAAAAAATTTGAAATGAGTAAGTTACAATATAAAACAATTTGCATAATTTGGAAGAAAAATTACAGTTGGCTGATACTTGAAAATTGAAAAAATTTCAAATCAATAAAAAAAATTAAATGATAGAAACTCAGTTTGAAAATTTTTCAAAATATTAGATATGTGTTATCTTGGTGAACAGAAAAAAAATAAAATTTATAGGTAAAAATTACATTCAAAGTAGGTGGTACATAGATGAAAATTTTTCAAGAAATAAAAATTGACATTTTTGAAAAAATTCAAAAGTGATGATACCTAATGATTTTGAAAAAACAAAAAAAACAATGATGAGAAATTGTAATAAAAAATGAAGCAAAAATGTAATATAATTCAAAATTGTAGAAATTCAAATCATATCCTATAAAAATTCCAAAAAAATTGTGAAAAATTGAAAATTTGAAGAAAATTGAAAAAGTGATAGTTGCAATAATATAGATGAGAGTAATGAAAATTCAAAAAATTTGAAATTGGAAGAAAATTGGATTTCTAAAAAATTTGCACAATTTGAAAAAAAAATCAAAATAAGTAAGTACAAATAGGTAATAATTGAAAAAAATCAAAATTTCTGGAACTAGAAAAATTCAAAACGAATAAAAAATATTTAATTAAAAATCGGGAGGGGGGCGCTGGAAATTCAAATGAATAAAAAATACTCAATTAGACAAGGTGTTAAAATAAAAATACAATGGAATCAAAAATATAAAAAATTTATACTTCCTTTAAATCAAAGTCATTATTTCGCTCTTTATTCATTATTTTCGTCATTTTCCTACTTTTGGACTTTTTTATAAATTTACTTAAATCCTTATCAAATTTTCTTTGAAATTCTCTTCAAACACAATTTTTTTTCATTTTATGGAAACTTAGATTCCATATTTGTCATTACTTATTAGCCATTATTTTCACCGATTTAGTCATTGTTTTCACTAAAATCAGAGTAAAATCATTTCGTAGTCTTGTACGTATCTAATGAAAATTTCAAAAAATAAAAATTGGGAAAAATTGAAAATCATTGAAGAAGTTGACTAAAAAATATCAAAAAATTGCTATTTGGGGGGGGGGGGTGGAGGGAAAAATAAAAGTATTATGAAAAATTTGAAATTGAAATGGATATAATTCAGTTTTAATAAAATGTTTAAAATATGTCAACTTATTGAAAATCCAAAACATCAAAATTGAAAATAATCAACTCGTTAGAATGAGCTAAAAGCGAGACATTTGCAGGATTTACAGTACAATCACACAGCCTCATACTCTACGGTAGCTCTACTGATATCTCCTCTGTATCTAGACCAATCAACCAACAAACATTCTACAACTCTGGAGAGCCATCTACAAAAGACACAGCAAGTTCATTACTCAGTAGATTACCATCCGAGTATCTTCTCATTTCTCGTCTGTATAGACCTGATCCAAGTCGCTCAAGTCATTCATGTCTTTCACCACCGAGTCCGATACCATATTCCTAACAAATCACCTCGTAACCGTGTCCATTAAAAGATAGTAAAGACCTACGGAACAAATTAAGTTATAAAATTGGTGCTGGAAAATGACGCGAGGGCAGCGGTCCGATTATCGTTACAGGTAGGTAATGTAGGTATATCTCCTCGTCGAATAAAAACCTGGTCCCAATCACGAACGAAACTATAGGCGAAGAGGCGGACGCTGCAGGGATGTCTTGATTAGGGAATTTTCAACATTTTTAAGTCGATTTTAAACGATCGTACGACGACGTATTTTATGGTTAATATTTTCGTTGACGAGTGCACCGAACGCGCATTTACCGCTTGTTCACGAGATACTCGAGCGATATAGGTAAACTGTAGGTGGTCCTGCGGCGTGCCGGCGACCGGTTTGCAGTATCTACCTATATCGTTTCGCTTTTTCACAGATACTGCATATAGTATAAACTGGTAGATAATCGTGGAACATAGGTTCATAAGGGAAAAGGGTTGCTGTATCTACTATGCCATGGAGAAGACGACGATGTCGACCAAAGTTAATTAATCCATCCCGAGTATCGGTAAGCGGGCTAATTAGCCGGTCATCCGAGTCTCGTACGTATTATAAACAGTAATCAGATATTTTTATTGCTTTTTAAGGCAGCAAAATACAGATATCCGTAGCATCTCGTATATCCATACCCATACGTACTCGTAGGTACATAGTTTGTGAACAGGATGAAGAGATGAGACGTCGAGATGAAATCTTATACTCGTATATATAGTCGTTTAGATTCACATTTCGATGGGTACCATTACGCTGGTGCGTACGAAGAGACAAAGTCTACTTGCATTCGACGACAATACAGCATCAAGCAGCATTCTGGAGGTTTGAAAAACTACCGACGATCGATTCGACATCCACTTCATTTCTCTCGAGAGAACCACTAGGGCAATTCGTCAACATCGATTGAGCTGAAACTTGGCTCACTGAAAGAGCATCTCATTCAGATCTCAGAACCAAATGTTGAGCCTCCTAAGTTAATTTTTTGATTTTTGGCAAATTTTTGAACATGGAAAAAATAGCCCATTCGTAAATAATTTTCTTACAATAATGGTAAAATAAAATTCTAAAAATTGGTTCATAACCCCAAAGTCAGCTTTCCCAGTCCATTTCGACTATTTTCAAAGCGATCTAGAGTCCAACAAAAGTTGACTTTTCTAGATTTTCGGGTGCCTATATTGAAAAAATACACCATACAAACGAAAAAAATTCAGAATTTCTTTTTCGAAAAATTTCTGAACTTTATTTCAAGAAAAAAAAGTTGAAAAAATCAAAAACATTTTTTATAAATTGAAAACTTCTCGTTTTTTAAAAATTTTACTCCAAAAAATTGAAAAAAAAAATTATTCCAAAAAAATTTAAATAATTTTCTGCTCCAAAAAATAAAATAAAAATTCTACCTACTCAATGTAAAAAATTAAATTCATCTCAAAAATTAGAAAAAATGTTCCATAAAATTCAGAATTTTTTCAAAAAATTTGAGAATTTCATTTCAAGAAAAAAAGTTAAAAAAATGAAAAACAAGTTATTGTTCTTAAAATTGAAAAAATTCTCATTTTTAAAAATTTTACTCTAAAAAATAATAAAATTGTTCCATAAAAACCAGAAAAAATCTATTAAGTACAAAAAAAATTGAAATCATTTCCTGCTCCAAAAAATAAAAATAAAATATGTTCCAAATTCTTCTTAAAAAGGTCCCAAATCTTGAAAAAATTTATTCTATTCCAAAAAATTGAGAAATTTTTTCATTTAAAAAAATCTATAGAAACTCGTGTTATTCCAGAGAAATAAAATTTATCTCAAAAATTAAAAAAAGGTCCCATAAAACTCAGATTTTTTTTCAAAAAGTTTGAGGATTTCATTTCAAGAAAAAACGTTTAAAAAATGAAAAACAATAATTTAATTTTTTTTTAATGAAAAAATTCTCATTTTGAAAAATTTTATTACCATATAAAATTTTTTTAATCGTTTTATGTTCAAAAAAAATTAAAAAGTTCTCAAATCCTGAAAAAATAAAAATTCTACACCAAAAAATTGAGAAATTTTTTCATACCTATAAAAAAAAATCTAGAAACGTATGTTATTCAAAAAAATTAAATTAATCTCAAAAATTAAAAGGAGGTCCCATAAAATTCAGAATTTTTTTTTTAGGACTTTATTTCAAGAAAATAAGTTTAAATAAAAAACAATAATTGATAATTTTTTTAAATGGTAAAATTCTCATTTTTAAACATTTAAATTTTATTACAAATAAAAAAAATAAAAATCATTTTCTGCTCAAAAAAAATTTAAAAAAAAGGTCTCAAATACTGAAAAAGTAAAAATTCTAGGTAATATCTGACTAGTCACGACATTCGATCTTCCTTCGCACCAACTAACTCGAATAAACGAGGTTCTACTGTATCTGCAATTAAATTAATTTACCAATGATCTAGGTATTTCCACAATTCTCAAAAATTCGCCAAAAATCGAAAAACTACCTTTTTGGTAGCTCAAAATCGTGGTTCTGAGATCTGGGTCAAATGCTGTTTCTGTTTCAGTGAACCAAATTTCAGCTCAATCGGAGTTGACGAGTTGCCAAGGTTCCCTTGTTATAGCAATTCTATTTCGAAAATTTAATTCGATCCGAACTTTGATTTGCAAGCTTAGAAATCGAACGAACACCAAACGAACGTATCTAATATCTACACGACTAGGTACTTTGCTAATTGATGGAAATTTTTACGGTTTCGTGTGAACCCTTTTCGGCTCGGTTAATTTACGACCTAGCATCGCGTCGTTTGGATTTTATCTGTTGGTTCGGTAGGTAGGTATACTAGGATAGGTTCTGCGTACTCGTATATGTAGGTACGACGCAGCATCTCCGCTTCTCTCGCTCTTCCGGCATGGCATGGCCTATACAATTCCCCATTATAAGACTGGAGATAATTTGTGGCCGAGGCGAAGTATGTGATTTATTTGTAAAACGCAACCCGAACGAGCGAGCGAGAGAGACGACCAAAGGTGTGTACGTGTAATCGGTGTGGTAACCCATTATTGGTAACTTCATACCCTGTTATTCGCGCCGGATTCATGTACCAGATCATAACGCCATGTCCGGTATATTTGTAATTATCGTCCACCAGCCAGCACCGTTTACCAAAGAGCATATTGTAATGTAAGTTCATGCGCCAAGGTCCACCGGGGTGCTCTTTCGTCGTCCATAGGTTCCAATTGGTGGAAAATCTATCTTCTCGTGAACACGTTGTTGTTGTTGTTGTTGGTTTTTTGTAGGATTTTTTCTCCATGTACTTCGATCATCGCAGACGAGTTGCAACGCGATCGTGATCGCGTTGCACCGCATCGCGCACCGTAATTGCCCCATACGCTGGGCTGGATGCGCCTGCTTCAGCCAGATTTAAATTCAAGTCGTGATTACGTAAATCCGTACAAAATGGTAATTTTTAAGTAAACATCGTGTCGCGTTCGTTCGGCGCATTTTTGCCGGCGCGGCGCGCCACTCCATCGGATTCCATACGAACGCGAAATTCTGGGGGAAAAATTCGCAATCTTTAGATAAAGCGGTCGGGGAGGCGGACCGCGATTACCAGGTACATAGGTAGGTACGATGAGACGAGCTGCAGAGAGAGAGAGAGAGAGAGAGACACACAAGAAGCAGCAGAGATGCTGTAAACAGAGATGAAAATCGCGCCAATACAATTTACTCGTCCTTACAGACAACTATGAATTTTTCATCGGCTCGAATTGTCGGTACACGAACGATCGTTATCGTCTGATTTGTGTTTTTCAACGTACAACAATGGCAGAAGGCGACACATGGTGGATCAGCAAGAGCACGTGTATGATGCATTTTTTTTTCAACATCCATCTTCGAAAGAACAAAATTTTTCAGAGTTGTATTTGTATAGTGCTTCCATATAATTTTATTCTGACTCTGATTGGAGGGGAGGGGGAGACTAAATCAGTCAACAAAAAAAAGGCAAATACATAATGACCAGTTTTGATCAAAAGTGTATTTTTTTGACGAATCCGAAATTTTGTGAAATTAAACTTTTCTTTTTACCAAAAAAATGTTGATTAATCAATTCTTGATCATTTTTTAAAGCAGAGTTTGACAATTCATTTTAAAAAGAATTTTCAAAAAATTATTTTTGAAAGATTTTTCAAAAAATATTATTTAAACCCAGAACATTTTTTTAATTTCTCGACTTTTTTTCACACAAAGCATTATTTTTCCAACAGTCAAAAAAATTCAAAACCTAAAAGCAGAACTTATTTTCAAAATTTCTAAAACTCATTGAAAGTAGCCCCCTCCCCATAACCCAAATTTCAAAAAACCGCTCAACTGATGGAGAATACTTAAAATTTTGTTGGTAAGTAAAAAAGTAGAAAATCTCATCATTTTTTGAAGGAAAAAAATTCATAAAATTGTCAACAAATATCTTTGAAATGAAATATTTCAAATTTTTTTTGAAAAAATCAAAAATTCTAGCAGAAAATTCTCTCTTTGAAAGGAAATACTTGAAGACTTTTCAGAAAAATTTTTAAAATTTGTCTTCCCCAAACAAAATCGTCGATAATTTTTTTTTTCAATTAAAAAAATTATTTTAATGACACTTGAATTTTTTCAAAAAAATTTTGTTTGACATTTTTTTGAGAATTTTTGTGAAATTATTATTAAAAAATATTTTGATAAGTACAATTTTGAATTTTTAAGGATTTTTTTTCAAGAAAAATATTGAAATAGGCCTATTTCCTCACCAAAAATGTTTTTTCAGAAAATTTTTTGTTAATTAAAAAAAATTGATGAATCTTTAATTTTCTTCAAAAAATCCCAACCAAATATTTCGTTTTAAAATAAACTTGAGTTTTTTTTAAGATTTGATTTTTAAAACATTTTTCAATAGCAACTCTTTAATTTTTTCAGAAAAATTTTAAAAAGTTTCTTGAAAACATTTTTTGAAGATTTTTTGTAAAATTTATTTTTTCTCAAATTTTTAAAACATACGATTTTTACAACGAGAAATTGTTCTCACATTTGTATCCACGAGCCAGATGACGTAGGACAGTTTACAATGGACCAAAATGTCTAATAGACTTTTTTAAAGCAATTTTTCTATCTGGGCGAAATAAAAAATATGGAAAAAATTGACTTTCAGTGACTTTTGAGCGAATTAGTGACAAAAAACTAACTCTCAAAATATATGTCTGCCGATTTAAAAATATATATAATAATTCTGATGATAATTAAATTTAAAAATGACTAAAAAATTTAGAATTTCAAAAAAAAAAATAAAAATTTGAAGAAATTTTCAAAATCACTCCAAGACTACAAATTTATTGTTATTTTGATTTTTGAAAGTGAATCAAACTTTATAAAATTAATCAAGTTCTAAAAATTACCAAAATTCAAATTTTTATCAAATTTTGAAATTTCTTCCGTTTTTAAATTTTTTCTAATTTTGAATTTTTCCCCATTTTGAATTTTCATCAGATTTTGATATTTTTTAAAATTCAAATTTTCACTAAAAAATCTAAAATTAAAAAAAATTATTAAACTAATTACTCGTACGCAATTTGGCTTTGTAAAAATAAACCCAACTTCAAAAATTTATTGAACCCAAATAAACTACCAAAATTTCAATTTTTATCAATTTTTGAATTAGGTATAAGCCAATTTAAAAATCTGTCAAATTTCAAAAATATTGAAAATCTAACAAACATTAAAAATTGATCTTTAAATTTATTAAAATGCCTACTCTAAAATTTCAAAATTTTCCAAACCTTGATTTTTTAAATTTTTATTATGCGGATTTCCTTATATAAAAAATATCAAATTGCAATTTCTGAAAACTGTCAAAATTACTCCAAAAATCAACGGATAAAAAACAACCTTAAAATATCATCAAGTAATCATTTTGAGTAGCAACGTTGAAGACTTCATAAAAATGATAAAAATTAGGTTTAAAATTTTTAGTGTGCTGCTTGAAAAATAAATCTGAGATTATCTTATCACCTCATATCTTGGTCCTGACTTTTTCCAACGACATACAAGAACCTTGTAGATAGTAGGTCTAGGTACACGCGCATACGTAATGCTTCCACAGATTTTCAGAACGAACTACCGAGATTTAATAACCTCGTACGAAGAAGGGGAGTTTATGTTCCTTATACTTTTAGTACACGAAGTCCGAAAATGAGCTAGTATTAATTATAGAAAAAAAAAACACACTAAACCCCCGAAAAAAAAAGAAGTGTAAACATATGTAAATAAACATATATCTTCTTATATGAGCGACGATAAGCGATGAATTATTTGACAGCTGAAATGACTAGACAACAAAATAAATGTGCATTACGAGATAAAATATACCTATCACATGCGCGTGTATCTCTACATACATATAATATAATAATGTAGGCTACATCGTGTACGATAGCATACTCGAGACAGAACGAGAGAGACATCGCAGAAGAAGAGAAAAAAGTGGAGACTTATGGAGTTTTTCTTCGTAACTCGTAACGTACCTACGAATTCTACAAGGGAAAAAAATGAATACGACAACTTATATCATAAACAGTACTAAATAATTTCAAAACAGAGCTACGATAATTTGGACGAGAATGCAACAGTATGGCCAGTATGGGTATGGGCACCTGCACCACACACACACACCTCAAACATATAAATATCGGACATGAAAATAAAAAAATTCTCACGAATTATTACTTATTAGTATACACGATATTGCGGTCATGTAAACGAATCAGTCTCGCAATTTTTACTCGGACGTACGTATTAGTAAAGTTTATACACGGATGATGGATTTTTACGACTTAGACGACGATTATGGTTTCGATCAGAGAAGGCTAGAATAGAGTCGGTGCGGGGGCAGGACGCTGCGATGGTGGCAATGTTATATTTTACGGCTGACCTGATATTCGTTTTATATTATTATGCTATACGACTGGGCAATGGGCATGAGCATGAGCATAGGCTAAGAAGTCTATACCTACAAGACGTCTGTAGAACCTTTTACGTACCTATGCACGTACCTACGATTATTATTATTACGTACATTATAATTTCAATAATGACACATTAGCCGGTAAGCGAAGCCTATTTCTCTCTCTCTTTCTTTCATTCATTCCAGGGATGGAGGAGAATTAACCGCGGCTAATAGCTGCATAAATCGTATACTCGTACAGCAGAGAGCTAATCCTGAACTGAGCCCGCATCTATACGTGCTGCTGAGGTACATCATATCGAATCTACTGCTGTCTATATTAATCGGTCGTAAGAAAGAACAAAAGGTAATAAAGACTGAGTCATCGAGCTGAATTTCTCAAGGTGCTATTTAGTACATCGGTACGATATGATATCACGCCAATTAAATAGAATTACTTTATCGGAAATTATGACGATGACAGTCTAGTAGGGCTTAAAATTGTTCAATATTTATACCGCAATGAGTCAGGAAAAAAATAATTATACTTTTGGGAACACGTATAATTGCATATTTTTAAAAAATTATCACAAAACAATGCTTTAATAGGACTTTGTGCAATGTCTTCTCCCCGTTCCTCGAAGAAGAAAAAAACGCCAAAAGAATTAAAAAATACGAATTTGAACAATCTAAAATTGAAAATAAACTCCAAAAGTGAAATTATACCTAATTTTTAAATGAATAAAAATTTTCAAAAAAATATGTCGAATAAAAATATATTTGTATGACAATTAAAAATTAAATTTAAAAAGGTTTAGGTATAAAAATCATAAAAAAATTGGAAATGCAAAAAAATTGCAGAGCTCAGAAATGTTTTTACTCTGATTTTAGTAACAATATAATGATTAAGGATCAATTTTGGCGGAAGAGCCAATTTTAAAATGAATTTTGCGTTAATTTTGAGAAATTAAAAATTATTCTCTTCTTTACATTTTTTTTGGAAAGGTTTTACAAATTTTTTGAAAGATGATTTTTTTTAAATACTTTTTGAGACATTTTATTGACATTTTCTGTTTTTTAAATTTTTTTCAGTGGCACCTTTCTTTCATATTTTTTTTTTTTTTTGGCGAATTTCTTCAAAGAATCTTTTTTTATGTAGAATTTTCTACAACGAATTTTGAAAAAAAAAAAAATCCAATCCTCAATATTTCGTGATTATTTTCAAATGATTTTTTTGACACATACAATTTTTTCTTCAGAAGATATTTTCTTCAGGATAACATAGATTTTAATTTTTTTTCTATTTGCAGAGCTCAGGAATGTTTTTACTCTCATTTCAATGACAATAATGATTAAGGATCATTGGATCAATTTTGGCGAAAAAGCCAATTTTAAAATAAATTTTGAGTTAATTTTGTGAAATTAAAAATTATTCTCTTCTTCTTTACATTTTTTTTTGGAAAGATTTTACAATTTTTAAAAAATATGATTTAAAAAAAAACTTTTCAAGACATTTTGTTGACAGTTTCTTTCTTTTTTTTTCTTTTTTTTTTTTCAATGGCACCTTCCTTTTAATTTTTTTTTGCGAATTTCTTCAAGGAACCTTTTTTTTTCTGTAGAATTTTTCCACAACGAATTTTGAAAAAAAAAGTTTTCCAATTCTCAATATTTCGAGATTATTTTCAAATAATTTTTTTGGCACAGACACTTTTTTCTTCAGGATAACACAGATTTTAATTTTTTTTTCTCAAGAAATTTGGTTTCCAGAAATCCTTTTGAGTAGTTTTGAGAAATGATCCATTTTATAAATTTTAAAATAAATTTTGATAATTTTTTGATTTTTTTTTTTTCAATCAAGTTGGTAATTTTTTGAGAAAAATTTTCAAAAAAAAATAAAACATTTTTTGACCAAAAGAAATTTTTCTAATATTTAAAAAAAGATAAAGATAATTTTTCTACCAATTTTTTCATTTCTACTACAGAAACCTTTTCTTTTTTTCAATTTTGAAGGTCTTTTTTTATCATACAATAAAATTGCACATACACATAATTTTTTCAACGAATTTTTTGTAGAAAATTTGTTGAGAATTTTTTTATACTTTTAAATTTTACCTTTTTAGATTTTTTGAAGGGAACTGGCAATTTTTGAAAAAATAAAATAAAATAAAATAAGAAATGTTCGTTGAGATTTATAAAAATCATTTTCGACATTATTTTCCCACTGGACGGTTTACGAGTTATTTCTCAACGCTTCTGTAAAATTTATACGAGAAATATGAATTCAAGTGCTTAGACTTACTTCTTGATTTTTCCCAACCCAAAAATTACATTTAATAAACCAAAATTACCAAAAAATAATATAGTAAAAGGTAACGAAGCAAGAGTAAAAAACACACATTTCCACTCTGCACTCAACAAAACTCGTGCGAAAAAATCACCTCTCACTTGAAAAACTCAGTCGACGAAAATTCGGTCGAATAAAGGGAAAAATTAGCCACTTGCAACGTCGTCGTCGTCGGTCTTCTTGTTGCCTCATCGTCATACACGAGAAAATTTACAGCCTTTTTTCCTGCTTCGTTCTACGTCATATTTCACAACACAACCCTCTTAGTGAAAAAAAAAGAAAAAATAAGTTGAAAACACCGGTTATTTACTCGGATCTAAACGAAGGATATGTCTTTAGGATGATTATCTCGTGAAGTATATGAACCGCAGCAGCGTTTATACAAGATGGCTCGAATTATACCGTAACAGAGGGTGGCGAAGAAAAAAGCCACGACGAGCCGAGGAAGTGGCCAAGTTTAGTTTTTTTTTTTTTTTTTTTTTTTTTTTTTTGTTTTGTTTTGTCGGCTAGTTTTGGCAACAAATTGCAATGTATAAGGCGTGAAGTTTACGAATTTACAGTTTTTAGTGGTGGTTTTTTTTTCACTTTTCTGAACGAGAATTTTTTTACCCATAAATAAAAACTATACGAAAATGTTCGCAAAGTTACGAAATTAGATTAATAATAAAACAGGAAAAAAAGAAGATAACGAAATTGGAAAATTTGAAAAAATTATAGATGTCGAGTGGATTACGACGCGGAATTTTAATTAGCGTAATTTATTTTCTTTGAAAGAGACGTTGGGAATTTCGTCTTAGTCGACGTCGTCGTCAGTTTTATATTATTTTCGATTCGTGGATAAAAAATAGACTCGAAGATTTTCAAATACCCTCCCCTCCCCCTTTACCGCAAAAAATGAAATCGAGTTCTGTACTTTGTTATTTTTTTAGAATGTAAGTTCGAATTATCGAGACCCTTATCAGACAAGCATAATTTTCAACAAAATTCTATAGGAGCAAAAAAAATTATTACAAGTAAAATAATATTACTTCAAATTTGATTTTTTTAGAATTTTTAAATTGCCAAAAATTGATCTGTAGTTGAAAAAATATAAGATTGGAATTAAATTTGAAACAAATAAAATTTGAAAAATAATAAAATAAAATTGAAAATTGAAAAAAAAAATCGAAATTAATTTTTTTTTAAATTACAAAAAAATTAAAAATACAAAATAGGTTCATAAAAATATAAATATATACAAATATCTACAAGTTAGAATTATTTTATCCATTTTCATAAAAATAAATACGTATCAACAATTCAACATCGTGCCTCTGTTGCTACATTACACAAGTTCAATTCAAGACGAGAAACCTTTTTAAAACCTCCATCAGGAAGAATTTCGTACCACGACAGAACCCATTCACGAAGTTAATTAAGTCGAAAAACTAGCTATCGACTATTGGACGGTAATTTCGAGGTAATTAAAGACGTTCTCGCTATTAGAATCTTTCTCTCGCCACTTGGTCCGCATCTACTTCTCTCTCGCAGCATTCAAGTCATTCTACATCATCATTACACGACGAATACGAGACTATATAAAGTAATATCTACAGATTTACAAAGTGCTGCTAAAATACAACTACTTTGCGTAGGTACTAAACCGCAGTATTTAGCAATTAGTAAATTAGGTACCAACCGAGCAAAGTTGTAGGTAAAACGTATGTACAAACACACGAACACTAATACACGTACACTTTAATTAGCGAGCTACCTAATCGATTAACGAGTCCGAAATTCTTATCTGGTTGCCAATTAGCATATTTTTTTGACATTGTAATCCCCATAATAATATGAGTAATTGCAACATCGTGCATTTTCATTTGATAATTTTTGTTTTTTTACGTTTTCTAATTCGCTTTTCAAGTTTACCGCTTCGATTTAGAGGTACCTCGCAATATGGGCTTCCCAGCTTGCAATCACGTGTACTTCTGATAAAGCCCCACATTATCAATACAGTTTAGAAGTCGAATTGAAAATTGAAACGAGGGGTTGGAAGGGCTGCAAACTCGCAATTCACCCTTTACCATTTTATCATTATATATATATATACACTCGCACACCTGTCAAATCAAACGTATATGTAAACAAAGACTGATAGATTGTTCGACGTTTGGAGAATCCGCCAGCACGAACTCGTTCTGATAATTCCGAGCTTTTCTCGCGCATCACGGGCCATAATGCATTCGTGAATCAGCACACTCTGCACCCGAGTGGACACTCGTCTCTCTTGCCCTTTGGGGCTGTGGCTAATTAGTTCGAAAATCGCAACTCACCTCGGTCGTGGTCTTTCGCCGTGAAAACGCCACCAAAAAAAAGGAGGCTGGTGACCAGAGAATCGTCGCCAAGAATCGCCTTAAGCGAATTCAACGTTTCATGAAATAATCACAAACACACCGTATCCGAACCCATTAAAAATTGATAAAATCATCGAAACGACGCAACAAACCGTTCGCGATACGATTATTTAACGATTATTACAACCATTTATGCTACGAATTTCAACGTAAAAACACAACAAATTACACATCAACAATATTTATATTATATATAGAAAAAAATAATCAAAATATACACACGATAATGGACGCGAATCTCGCATACGTTCGACTCGTACAAACACCAAAACACCGACTATTTCGTTCAGTACAACTGGCGGCGCTTCTCGCTGTGTGTTTCCCTCCTGTCTGTATAGTGTGGTATAGTTCGACCAATTTTACCATCCACGTGTAGATGGCGTCACAGTACCGGGGCGCATGCGCTTTTACAACATTGTCTGGTGCTCTTCTCGGTCCACCACCTCCTGCCTGGCCATCGTAAAAGGTATCACCATATAGTATTATGGTGTCCATCCCTCTTTCTCTTTCTGGCCAAGTGTACTTTCGATGGCTTCGACCTAGGTCTGTCTTCGTCTTCGTCTTTCACGCTCAAGCTCAATGGTGTATTGTATGCTACGATACACGTTTGGTAAAATAATACTTTTAGCGTTTTTAATAACCGGAGTCGATCATATTCTATTAAATTGTCTCCTCCTCCTCTTCTTGCCACCACCGCCCTCCCAACCACGCAGTCGCTTCCTTAACACTTTTATCCTCCGGCTCGCAGACGTTTATTACACATTCACACATCAATTAACGTATCTCTTACCATTATACTTACGCTTTATTACGCTCTCTTTCCTATATGTGTAAGTCTACTCTTCGTATATATGTACTTTAATGTACGATTCGTTCGTTTTTATATAGTTTTTTTTTTTTTTTTTTTTTTTTTATCTCTTTCCTTCTTTTTCTTACCAGAGCTGAGCTACTGTCCAAATTTTACAATTTTTAAACTAGTCAGTACATTATATTATTACATCGCGTTGAAATACGTACAAGAAAATATAAATATTTCAAATGCATTCCAAGTAATTTTCCACAGGTACTTCGAAGAGATTGAGTATTTTTGAAGCTACGATAGATCTTATAAAATAAGTTTCATTCACTCTGGATAAACTTGAAAAAGAACACTTTTTCAACATTGCTAAAAAAAATTCAAACTATTGAAAAAAAATTGAATCAAAAAATTTTATACTAGGTCCCTAAAAAAAAAAAATGATAAAAAAAAGAAGAAAAATTGATTTAAAAAAAATAATAAATACCTACATAAGAACTAAAAATAGGGAAAATTGGAAATTCGGAAAAAAATCTGGAAAAATGTTCATTAAACATTTGAAAAAATTTAATTAAATTGAACAAAATTAATTATTAAGAAAATTTTGAACATCGAAATTAAACGAATTGAAAAAAGTGGAATTATTATTCAAGATTATAATTGAAAAAAAAAACGAAAATTTGTTCAAAATTTATTTGAAAACATAGGAACTGGAAAAATTGAAACAAAAAATTCCATACATACAACTTGAAAAAGATTAAAAATTGAGAAATCTTGGGAAATGAAATTACTTAAACCAAATATGATTTTTAATAAAACTTGGAAAAACATAAATTTGAAAAAAATGTTGCTGGAAAAATTGAAATTGAGAAAGAAAACTTGAAAAAAAATTGAACAAAAAATTTTGTACCACTTAAAAAAAATTACAAATTGAAAAAACTAACAAAAATATCAATGAAAATCTCGAGAATTATTGAAATTAAAGAAAATATCATTTTCAATAAAACTGAAGAAGAAAAATTGTTCAAAAAAAAAATTGAAAACTTCCATACTACTTGAAAAAAAAATTACAGAATTGAGAAAAGAAAAAGAAACTGATAATGACAATTATTGAAATCAAATCAAATAATTATCATTTTTAATATAAAACAGAAAACGAAAATTGTTCAAAAAATAAATTTGAAAAAAGAGAACTGGGAAATTTTGAGAAAGAAAACTTGAAGAAAAATTGAAACGAAAAATTCCATAACACACGTGAAAAAATTGAATTACTATTAAAAGCAAGAAAAATCGAATATCTACTCGAAAAAATTTTTATCTGGAAAAAAAATTAGAAAAATTGAAAAAATTGAATAACGAAAAATCTAACAAAATGAAAAAATGGGAACTTGAAAAATTAAAATCAAGAAAGAAAATTGGAAAAAATTAGAACAAAAAATTCTATATACCATTTGAAAAAGTTTACCGTTGAGAAAAAAATTAACGTAGAAAAATAGAAGAAAAAAAAACCACAAAAAAACGAAAAATTGAATATTTAAAAAAAAATCCTGGAAAAGTGTTCATTAAAAAATAAAAAATAAATTGAAATTGAACTTAATTACATCATCTATTAGATAATATGAAAATCTTTAAAACTGAAATAAAACCAATCGAATAAACTAGAATTCAAAATTATGCCTGAAAAAACTGAAAATGAAAACTGTTCAAAAAATAAATTTGAAAAAAATGGTAACCAAGAAAATTGAAATTAATAAAAAAAAAAATTTAAATATTGAAACAAAAAATGTTACACAAGTTGAAAAAAATTACAAATTAGAAAATAAAATTGAAAAATCGAGAAAAATTAAACAAAACTTGAAAATGGGAAAAATTCGGTACCACTAAAAAATGTTGAAAGTGTGAAAAAATTAAACTGAAACAGAAAAAAAACTATTGTATAAAAATCTTGATACAATTTTTAAAAATTTACGTTTCAAAATGTCTAACAGTAATCTTTCTTAAAAAAATTTCAAGTTTCAGAATGTCTGACAAAATGTCTAGAAAATGTCTAAAAGTCATAAAATCTCAAAAAAATTTACAAGTTTCAAAATGTCTGACATAATGTCTAAAAAGTCGAATTTATTGAAAATTTTCCAAGTTTTTTATGTCATCCAAACCTGACCTAATGTAACCTAACCTAACCCAATGGGGTCGGATTTTGGTGTCGGATTTTCGTGACGGATTTTCCTGTCGTTTTTTTCTATTTTGGTCTCCGTAAAAGCATTATACTATGCTAAAAAAAAAATTTTTTAAAATTTGAAAATATCACAAAAATTGGAAGTTAAGAAGTGGAAAATAATAATTGAAACTAAATGTTGTTCAAAATAATGAAGGAATTGAAAAAATGAAAACCACGAAAATTCAAATTTTGAACAGAATAAAAAGAAGTATATGAGCTGAAATTTAAAATAATTGATTGAAAAAAATAAAATAAATGAAAATGTAAAAAAAGATTAGGTATTAAAAAATAGACAAGAAATTGAATAAAAACAGGGAAAAAAAACATTTAAAAAAGTGAAAAATTGAAGGTAAAAATTGTTCCAAAAGTATCTTTAAAAAATGGCAATTTGAAAAAATCAAAATATAAAAGTTATGGAAATTGAAAGCTGAAAAATAAAAAATTGAAATAAAAAAATTGTCAAAAAATTAATAGGTACCAAAAAATAAAATAGAGATTAAAAAAAAATCAAAGCCATGAAAATTGAAAATTTGAACAAAATGAAAAGAAGTGTACAAAATAAAATTTGAAATAGAAAAATACTAAAAATTAAGAATAACAAAATTAAAATTAAAAAATTGAAAATATAAATGAAAATTGGACAAATTAATTGCGAAAATCATGAAAATTGATCATTTAAATCAAAGGTTGGTCGAAAAATGAATCTTGAAAAAAAAATTGGGAATTGGAAAAAAACATGAAATTGAAGAAATGAAATGAAAACTGAACAAGTAAATATTTGTTTTTTTAAATCATAAATTACACATCTGCCCAAAAAATGAAAATGGAAAAATAAAACAAAATAAAAAATAATTATCAATAATTTATATTATCATCTTTCGATAGATATCTCAAAAAGTATAAATGAGAAAAAAATAATTCAAAAAATGAGAAATCAGAAGAAATTAAGAAACGCTTCAGACCATCAACAATGAATCACCTCAAATTTTTGGCATACACGATTTCAGAAACTATAAAATTTATACTATCGCCATTCATCCCCATAGGATCATTAAGGCATGCAGAACGCAAATTCTTCCATTCCTACACTGAAAGAAAAAATGCAGTAACTGTTTTAAAATTTAGTAGGAATCATTCCTCAATGGTGAGTGACGTGAAGACATTGGGGGACTTGAGTAATGGCTTATCAAAAAAATTCAATTGTTCCACTTTCAAGTTGTGTAATGAATATACAACATTTAAGAACAGTTCACTAACGTTGAGAAATCACTCCTAAATATTTGAAGAACGATTACAAAAATTTAGGGGTATTAATTACTCAACGTATGGAATAATTCCATTTTTTTTAGAAGTCGTTCCTCAATTTTCCCAATATCCCGACGTTACTCAATATATTGAGGAACGATTCCTGCTAAATTGTATAATAGAACAGTTACTGCATTTTTTCTTTCAGTGACATGCAAAACAGAATTTTTAAAAATATTTTTAAAAATTGAGAAACTGGGTGACTTGGTGACTTTTGAAATTCTACCATCACTGGCCTCGCATTTTCATGAGGAATTTGATTATATCACTCTTTTTCAAATTGACCTACGAAAATTCCTATACCTAACTGGGATTCGAACCTATGACCCAACGTTCCTAACTACCCTAACTTAACCACTAGACCACCGGGGCTCTACCATATTTAGCATGTTTAAAATAATATAAGGTTGTGAAATGAATGCATTTTTATTACAATACTCAGTTTAAACGTTAAATACGTATGTCAAAAAAAAAAGCATGAAAAAAAAATCATTACTTCTCATTTCTTCCCAAAAATTTTTTTCTTCAATAGATTGAAAATTTTCTTTTTGTAATAATATGTATCTCCCATTCCCACAGAAAATTTTTTTCAACATAATTATGATTCAAATTCAATTTTTTTAAATGCAAATTACTAATAAAAACATTTTTTTTTTCACTAAAATTTAAAAGAATCTGTTTTGATATTTCAAATATGAATTTCACTTTCAAATTTGAATCAAATTTTTGAAACATTTGTAAAAGGAATTACATTTTTTCATATTTACTGAAGAAAGAAAATTATGGAAAAATCATTGTTTTGTGTGAACATTGATAACGTTTACATAAAGGTTTAGGAATGATTATCAAACAGCGTGTTATAATGATTCCATTTCAAAGTTTAATAATAATTCATTTAAGGGGTGAGGAATGATTCCACAACGTATTTGAACACTTGTAAATTTTTGTATATTGGTTATTGACTCTTAACTAAAACCAAGCGTTGTGTAATTATTGCTCAAAACTTGATGAATTAATATTCAATTTTTATAAATCATTACTCTAGGTTGGGTAAAAATAAATTTTACTGCTACATAGAGTAATGATCCTACAATGTTGGAAAACTGTTATACCTAAAAAAAAAAAAATTTCTTTCAGTGTACTCCTACCTCGTGTCAATCTCAATAGGCATTTCTAACATCATCTGATTTCATTTCTCGAATGGAATGATAATAGAGAAGAAAAGAAAATTCTATTCACGAAATGATTCACCCACACCCCTATAACTTCATATCACGCGTCGTTGACTCGCACTTGACTCACTTTAAATTTAATCGTTTCTTTATTTATGCCCCTGCCTCGTGTCTATCGCTTCGCTAATCGCATAAAACGACGCGACGGCCCGCCACCTCTGCCGCATTTTCGTATGTTTGTCTATTGACTTGTTTAAACATATCAGTCATGATAAATACCATAGCATTAATGAAATTATACCCTTTCTCCGATGCCTAAGCTTACCTACCCATGTATCTACTGCCACATAATAACGTATTGTATAAATGAACCATCGTGTCACCCACGGATTACCTCTTCTTACAGCCTCCTCCTCCTCCACCGACGTCGTGACCGTCTCTCTATTTAGGATCTCTTTTTTTACCAGCGTATACGCGTATTTAATTAACACCTTGTACTTCTATCTTTAATATAAGAAGATGGTTTCGCGCGGTACTGCACACTCTCACTGTGTCCAACTCCAGCCTGCATCCACACACACACACACACACACACAATCTTTGCTCTTCGACAACATATTCAACCGGTTCGATGCGCGGTTGCGTCGTATAACGCGCTTTTACTTCTACAGATACAAGACTTTGTTACGACGACGACGACGACGTCGTGTGTCCGCTCTTGCTGCAATCGCTATGCAGTCGTCGAATTAATGACTCAATTTACACGTACTTTATTGCGAAATAATTTTTCTTTGTTCTGCTACATACCCGAGACTGAGCTATACTCCTCGATACCAGCGTATAGTTGGACTAACCATAGAGTGAGGGACTGAGGGGGATCTGAATCCACGTACATGTATAAAAGTACAAGCGCAAATGATCATTCGAATAACTTATTTGAATATTACCGAGTTCGAATTGCCTTGTCTGATGGCGATGACACGTTTAACTACTTTTATAGTCGACCTTCTGGGTATACTATAATGAAATATATAATTCTTTTTTTCATCGCATAAACGAGCCAAGCCGCCTCAGATGGGTTCAGATCGATAATGCGTTTATGTGGTTTTGCTTCTATCGCATTAACTGTGCATGTTCATTGCACAGTCGAACAAGTGCATCCGATATTCCAGATTCCAAGTTTCGTACACTTTGATTTATTACGATTCCTCTTCTCGTCTTTTCCCCCTACTTCTCCCCAATCTAAATGAATTTTTTACTCTATAACCGGATTACTTGTTGAATTTACACGAATATTTGATAATTTGAAATTTTCAAGCTGCGACTAATTTCACTTCACGCAGACAAAGCAGCTGCTAAAAAATCGAATGATTTTTAGCTGACTTCTCAGAATGAAATCAGCTATCAAGTTTAACCTAATAATTATAGTGGAAGTGAAGGGGATTGAGATTACGTTTATTACTCGAAGTTTCGTCAATTTTCATTTTTAATTGTTTTAAAAAAAAAATTTTTACGATTCTTTGGAAATGCAAAAACTCATCAAAGATTGAAAATTGACAAAATTTTGAAAATTTATTAAAAATGCACAAAGTTCAAATTTTTATCAAATGTTGAAAATTTTCCTAATTTTAAAAATTTGCCAACTTTTACAAAATTGACTTTTTAATTTTTTGCAGAAAATTTAGCTGAAATTAAAAATTACAGAAATATCAAATTTTAAAAAGTTATCAAACATCAAAAATTTATGAAGGTTTAAAAATTACAAAATTTTGATTTTTCCACAAATTTCTAAGATGAATGGTAGGTACTTTAAGTATCAAATGTTGAAAATTTTCCTAATTCGAAAAATCTGCCAACTTTTACAAAATTGACTTTTCAATTTTTTTGCAGAAAATTTAGCTGAAATTAAAAATTACAAAAATATCAAATTTCAAAAAATTATCAAACATCAAAAATTTATGAAGGTTTAAAAATTACAAAATTTCGAATTTTCTACAAATTTCCAAGATGAATTGTACCCAGGCAAATCTTGAATATTTCGAAAATTGACCCAATGTCAAAAAGTTGTTACCAAAATTTAAAAATGACAAAATTCTGAATTTTCGTCACATTTTAAAAATGACTCGAATTCAAATTTTCGCTAAATTTTGGAAATTTTTCAATTTTTAAAATTCATCAAGACTGACAAAAATGGCCTTTTAGTTGTACTTAATTAAAAAATAGCAGGAATTAATTTAATTTTTCAAATTAAAAAATTTGTCAAAACTTCGAAGATTTGAAACTTCGGAAAATTTTAAGAATGGATCCTACATAAAAAATTTATCAAAGTTTGAAAATTGCCAAAATTTAATATTTTTTAAAAATTACGAAAATGAAAGGTACATCTAGGCAAATCTCAAACATTTAATGATAAGAGTGTACAGCGTACTGCCGGCAGGACATGCGTCCTACCAAGTCCTACCGTTTTAAACATTAATATTTACGTCCCTGTTCTGTTAGCAGGACTGAGGATGTTACCATTGGATTCTGCGTTAAAAGTAGAGCTTTGCAAAAAAAAAAAAATTTGAAATCGGTCAACTTCGTATATGTATTTGAACTATTCGATTGAATGATCGGAGAAACGAAGACTCTTGACCAAAACGTAAAAATTTATTTCTTGCGTTTACACGATTTCTATCGATTACGTGACTATTACGTTATGATTTTTGAATTCTCGACAAAATTTTACGCTCAATAAAAACAAAACCGAATTAAATCCATTTATTCTTTCAAAAGTTAGTGAATTTACTAAACCGCGTTGACATGATGAATCTTTCAAGTTTTAGGGGAGTATCAAACTGCCAATTTTTGACAGAATACTGCAATAAGTGATGAAAACATGAAAATTGGTAAGATGAACGTTGAGACCGTAACAAAATTTTGGAGAACGGGAACCCTGTTCAATTTCCCAGAGGGAGCGCGGGGGGAGGACTTTTGAGGAACCAGCTCCCTTGTGTAACAAGGTTGAACAATTTCAACATTTTTGAGGTTGATTGTGCTATGTATTTATTGTTGGCTGTAAATTCTACTTCCGATTTCATTCAATTATCTTTGGCTATGTTATTCTAAGCGTTTACTTTCGAGTTTCCTTATTGATAAATTTCTGTTGTTGCTAAACATTCTTCGCGATGTAATCATACGAAATACATATTCGTCTACATTTTCTACAACGTTATTTCAACTGAAAGGTGTACCTTGAATAATAAGGAATTATCGGAGTTCGAATTACACGAAGGTTGCATTTTTAGAAATTCTAGAGTTTTCATTCCTACCAAATTTCGTGATATCGTTCTTAATGAACTTCATGTAGGTCATTTTGGAGCTGTTAAATGTAAACAACTTGCTCGAAGCTACGTATATTGGCCGAATATCGATAAAGATATTGAATTATTCGTTTCGAAATGTAAATTGTGCGCTGAAAAGAAAAACAATCCGAAAAGGCTTCCTTATCATCATTGGGAGACACCTCAATCTCCTTGGGAAAGGTTGCATTTCGATATTGGTTTTTTTGAAAACAAAAATCTCCTAATAATTGTCGATTCTTTTTCTAAATGGGTGGAAGTTTATCCACTAACTGCGATTAGAGTTGAAAATATCATTCAATGTTTCAACGATTTATTCTCTCGTTTTGGTTACCCTTCTGTTTTAGTATCAGATAATGCTCCCCAATTCGTTGCAAAGGAAATTGAAATTTATTTTCGAAATTTAAGAATTCATCATATTTCATCTTCTCCATACATCCTGCTTCGAATGGTCAAGCTGAAAAATTTGTCCAAATCATTAAAAATTCTTTGAAAGGTGAAAAAGTAGGTTCGTTGGTAGATCGTTTACAAAAAGTTCTTTTAGCTTATCGTCGAGCACCGAATATGTCTACTGGTTTATCACCTTTTGAATTGATGTTCGGGCGGAAAATTCGCTCAAATTTGAATCTATTATCGAATAGAGAATTTCAAACCTGTGTTGATCCTGAAAGATATTTTAGTGTCGGGGAGAGTGTGCAGTATCGTATGTATAATAGGGAAGTTCGATGGGCATTTGGTCGAATTGTCCGTCGTTTAGGGAACGTTATGTATTTAATTAAAAATAATAGTACTAATGATGTAGTTAAAAGACATGTAAATCAAATTTGGAAATACGAATCGTCGATTGTAATCGAAGAAACCAACCGAGATAACAATGTCGAAAGCGATGAAAACGTTTCTGTATCAACATCTCAATCTCCCGAAGTAACCAGTGATAATTCTAATTCGTCTTCGTCTGTTCAAACTTTTCGTCGTTCTAATCGTGAACGTAAACAGCCGGATCGTTTTGTACCATAGATTGTAATTAATTTTAAGGGAGGAAGAATTGCTATGTATTTATTGTTGGCTGTAAATTCTACTTCCGATTTCATTCAATTATCTTTGGCTATGTTATTCTAAGAGTTTACTTTCGAGTTTCCTTATTGATAAATTTCTGTTGTTGCTAAACATTCTTCGCGATGTAATCATACGAAATACATATTCGTCTACATTTTCTACAACGTTATTTCAGATTGTACATATTTCGACTTCTCTGATCCCTGAAGACAATATGTAATTACTTTCAAAATTTGATCACGAGAAGTGCTTCAAATTTCAAATCAAAAATACCGCCATTTGGCTTGAATTACAAAAAATACGTTAAAATCGAGGGTTTTCGCCACTTCGCCTGTCAGAATGGTCAGAATCGGAATTTCAATACAATATTTGCGTAGTACGCATCAAATAAGATGTATTTACGTGCATTTGAGGTACTAACCCCTCCATCCTGGAAAGAAGGAGGTGCCTCAATATCCTCAATTTGACCAATTTCTGTTGTTTTGAACTTAGTTACAGTAAAAACATTCACGAATTCATACTCACGAGTGTTCGAATTATGCTAAAACGACATCTCAAACTTGTAAATGGGTATTTTTGAAGAATTTTTGGAATTTGGGGGGGGGCAAAAATGGGGTCCACATCATTTCCCTCTTCAACAAACACCTATTCACAAGTTCGAGCTGTCACTTTAGCATAATTCGAACAACTTGAGTACAAATTCGTGGGTATTTTTACTGTAAGTTCAAAAAAAAAAAAAGTCAAAATTGAGGATATGAGGCACGGTATTCACTCCACTTCGGATGGGTAAGACCTCAAATACATCTTATGTAATATTTAAGGAGTACCACACCAATATTGTAAGGAAAATTCTATATTATTTTCAAATAAAAGTTATTTCATTGCAAAACGAATGTCTAATATTCTTTCTTTATAAAAACGGTCCTTCTAGAAGGACTGAGTAGCAAATGTGTAAGCGCTTTCAAAGCGACTTGTCCTACCAGCAGTACTTCGTACAGTCCTTCCGGAAGCCGTGTACACTGTACAACTGTCCTTCAGGAAGCTCTTCCAGCAGGACGCAACGTTGTACACTCTATCATTAAAAGATTAGCCTATTTCCAAAAATTTGTTAAAATTTAAAAACTACAAAATTCTGAATTTTCACCCTATTTCAAAATCCATCATCTTTGAAATTGAATTCTATTTTTTTTTTTTTTAATTTAAAAATTATTCTAATTTTTATTTAATTTTTAAAAATTTTCAAACCCTTTAAAAATGGAATCAATTTTTACCAATTTTTAAAATTTATTTAAATTTAGAAGGTATCAATAATTGTAAATTTTGAATTTTTACCAAACTTGAAAAATTTACCCCAAGTCCAAATACTCATTGAATTTGAAATTTGATGAAATTTTGAAAATTCGTTAAAATTTATAAATGACCAAATTTCAATTTTCATCGAATTTTGAATTTTTTTAAAAATTGATATTTACTTACGTTGCATTGATATTTTTTGAATTTCGTAAATTTCAACTGCCAAGAAAAATTATTAATGGTTTAAAAATGAAAAGAATTTTAAATTTTTGTAAACTCAAAATAATTTTATTCAATTGATACCTAGTATCTACATTTTTTTTTTTCATCTGATCAATCATTAATTCGCGGTTTTTAGCTATTTTTTTTTCAGAACTATACCGTCCTACTTTATTTTTGATTTTTTTTTGAATATTTTGAGTAATTGTTTAAATTTTTTTGAAATTCATTTTCATTTTTGTTCCAAATTGTTTTTGCCATTTATTTTAATTAAATTTTTTGGTTTGTTGAAACTGTTTTTCTAGATTTTTTTCCAATTTTCAAGTTTTCCATTGAAATGATTTTAAAAGAAAATTGAATAAAGGCCAAAAGATTGCTAAATTTCAGAGCTTTAATTATTAAATTTTTAAAATTTCGTTAAATTTGTTCGAATTGCAAATTTTTTTTGAATTTTTTATTCCAATTTTTTAAATTTTTTAGAAAATCTAGACGAATTTTAAATAATGTATTAAATTTTCTATTTTTTAATTTTTTATAAAATTTCTAGTTATCAATTTATTTATTTTAATGTGTCAAAGTTTTTTTATTTTTTTTTTATACTTGATTACTTTTAAAATCCTTCCAAAAAAGTACACCTCAAAAAAATTTTCAATCAAGAACACACTTCAGCTCACCGGTCGAGCTTAAAATGATTACGTTAAAATTTATATATACCAAAGTACACAGAGAGAAGTTTTTATAAATATATAGTCTGCTTTTGCTGCGGCTGTTGCTTTATACCTGCCCTTAAAAAGCAAAAGCAGACCTCATATCGAATTACCAAACACGAGAAGGCAAAGTATACGCTATTTTTTTTTATTAATTTGAGAAAATTTCCTTTGAAGTTGCAATATTATACGGCTTAGCTTTCACAGATACGAACGTCAAGACGCGCTTCGAGTATAAGACACGATAAACAAACGTAGATGTATTTTTTAACATTATTTACTTTTCATTAAAGAGAACGAGAACGACGACGTAAAGGGGGGGGGGGGGGGTACTTCTTACGCGAGCTTTGTCCTTTGAAAAAGACGCGCAGCGGCGTTAATGCCGGCTGATTGGCATGGCGCTTCTTCTGCGGTTGTTTTTCTTAATATTATACCAGCGTATACCTAGTTTGCGATTCGAAGATACGGTAGCCACGTCGTTGGCGTTTTTCAATTATATTTTAGTACAGTGGTGTACCTTAAAAGCTACACTTTGTTTACGAATACTCGTTAGGTAACCGCTCCAAGGTGGATAAATGGATGACGATGGGTCTGGTGGCACTCGCCGAAAAGTACACTCTTAATTGAATCGAGGTAAACGCATAAACGTGAGCTGTACAGTGTACACTGTACATTTACCATCATCTACCACAATGTACAGAAGTACATACGAACCGCAGATAAGCGATCGAGATAAGATCATGATTTACCAACTAGGTACCATTAACCTTCTACATACTTGCGATACTGTACACAAGGAACACACTCTACTGTGTGTAATACCAGTTTCGTTGTTACACGATGATAAAAATAAGATAAATATCTAAATTCATACGTAAGTCTCTACACAGAGTACTTTCTAGATAATATTTCCTTGTTCTTTTTACGAGTCAACTCTCAACCCCCCCCCCCCCCCAAAAAAAAAAAGTAAATAAATTTTCCCTCAAATTGTTCATAAACTTTTTTTCACTTTTTTCTAAACTCGAATTTTTTCAATAAAATTTTTCTTAGATTTTCTTTATAGAAATTTTTGCCAAATTTTTACAAAATGTTTTTTCAAATACCCATTTATTTAATCTTTCCAAATTTTTTTCTTTCTTCAATTTTTATATGTAGTTACTTGTTTTTTTAAATGGTTAATAATTTTTTTTCTTTCTCCAATTTTCTTTAAAATTTCTCTAAATTTTCAACAAATTTTTCCTAGAATTAAAAAAAAAATTGCTAAATTTTTTACTCAAAAATTGTCAAAATGCATAAATTGTTTTAAAAAACTTTTATGTATTTTCCAATGAAATTTTTTCTCCAAAATTTTACTGATGTTTTTCAGAATTTTATGATGATTTAGAAAAATGTTGAAGAACATTCTGGGAAAATTTTGAAAAAAAAAATCTAATAAAAATTTGTTTGATAACTGAAAAATTGAAAAAAAAAATTAATGATAAATTTTAAAAACATTTTATTTAGCCATTCTTAAAAATTTTGATGAATAATTGAAAATAAAACGGATAGTTCCTTCAAAGTAATTTTACTTCAATTCGAGACCATTTACCTCGAAATTTAATACACTAAAGTCAGACTGTAGAAACGTAATTAGGAATAAAAAAACAACAAACAGACCACGAAACAAAACAAATCATCAAGGTATTATTCTAGTTGTGTATGGAATAGGAGTCCGATAACGTTTGTCATTTTGAGACGCTGCTCTGGACTGTATACGATCCAATTCTGCTTTACTCCGTAATTTAAAAAAAAATGGAACCAGTCCGATACCCAATGGAAAAGGAACCAAAGTTGGAAATTGGACTTCAGAAAGGGCCGGCGCGTTGAAAAAAATACATATCAGTCCAAATAAAATGATCTAGAGGAAAAAATTACCCATTTCGTTATTTTACGTAGGCACTTTCACTGCCTATACCAATAAAACTGAAAACCGAACGGTAATAAGAAAAATAACTGGTTAAGTTACAAAAATACCCAAGTCAAAAATGAAAAGTTATGACGAGAAAATAGGTACCTACGATAACATCGAACTAATTTCCTATTTTCCCCCATGCATCTTCTTCTATAATATAGAAAAATGTCAAGAAAAACAAATACGAACCTTTATCCTCATAATATTTTTTTTTTTAAATAAACAATACAAACGCACTTCAGTGCAGCTCTCAATCCACAACCGTACAAGACTTTACTCATTACTCGAGTAAGTTATCACTAGTGTCGCGATTAAATGCCATAGCAAAAATATCTGCGCAATTTGATTATTCAGAAATAACTGATTATGATAAATGATTACAGATTAAAATGATTAAATAATGAAATGATCGTGAAAGTACGATCAATTAAGCAGACTGAAAGCAAAAGGATGGAAAAATACACCAGATACAGGCACTACGCACGTGATCAATGTTTTTTATTTTGAGAAAAATTGTACGCAGCTTACTCAGAATTTTCATCATGATATTTCAGTGAACTCGAGAAAAATCACAGAAAGAATGAAATTTTGCAAAACCCCCTCCTCAGATCATAAGCCAAATACTCGTAAATAAAATAAAGGGGAATTTATAGCCTTGAAAGTTTTTTCAATTTGTTTGAAGTTGAAATCTCTCTAATTGTTGAACAGAATTTTTTTCTAATTGTTTCAATTTTTTGGCCTTGAAAAATTTTTCAAGTTGTTTGGATTAAAAATCTCTAAATTGCTGTAGAAATTTTTAAAAAATTTTCTCACAATAATTGAAAAAAAAATCAAATCAAAAATAGGTGAAATCAAAATTAAATTAAAAATATCAACTAAAAGGAATATAAATATAAATAATGGGTGAACATGAAAAATTGGAAAAAGTTGACAGTGAAAAATAAATTTAAATTATTAAAACCAAAAAACCAAACATGATATATTTTTTCTTTTAGTACCAACATTCGAGTGACTTTTTCAAGAGAGAAAACAGTGATCCACTTCAAGTTAGAACCTCCCCCCCCCCCAACCTAATCATGAAAATCCTATCATTTTTTAAAACAAAAAAATCATTTAAAAAAAAAACTAATTCAAAATTTCTCTGGATTATTTTGAAAAGAAAAAAAATTGAATTTTTTTTTGTTTGGAGAAATATTTTTGAATGGAACTTTGAATTTTCAGAAAAAAAAATCCTTAAAAATATTATACGATTTTTTGTGATTATTATTGAAATTATTTCAATAGGAATTTAATTTAATGGGTTTTGCCAAATTTTAATTTGCTGACGATTTCTTTCGAATTGACTGGAATACTACGATGAGAAAGTTTGATAAAATCGGAGAGAAAGTAGGAATTTTCCAAAACCCTCTCGTCAGACTACAGACCAGACTCTACTGAATAAAAAATATTCTAAGAAAAAGTTTGGTGGATTGCATAGTTTTCCTGGAAACGGGGCATTAAGCAAAAGTCGCGTTTTTCTTCAATTTTGACACTAAAAATTTTTCATTTTCCAAAAAAATTTATCAATAATTTCTACAAAATGACATCATCAAAATGCAAAATGAATATAATTTTCTTTTTTTGAAAACTCCATGCATTTTATTTTTCAAAAATCAAAAATTAATTTTTTTCGTAAAAAAAAGCAAGGTGAAATTAGTTTCCAATTTTTCTTCAAAATTTCATAGATGAAAAATCAAAATGACGTCATGCAAAGGTCTTAAAAAATTCCGCTTGTCAACGCTATGCATTCAACAAAAAAAAATTTATGCCCCCCCCCCCCCTTAAAGACGACTGAAAATTAAAAATATATCAAGTTTAAAGTCTGTTTAATAGAAAAAATGGAAGTTGAATTATGCCAAAAAATAAAGAATTTTGAGCTAAAAGGAAGCTTTTCAAGAGAAATTTTAGAAAATAAGAAAAATTGACTGTAGAAAAAATTGACAAAAAATGATATGAAATTGAGAATCTACCAAAGAATAAGAAATTAAATAAATTTTATAAATACCTACGTACCGAAAAAAAAATCAAATTCAAAAATAATTTAAAGAAATAATAAATTCAAAAAATTTGAAAAAAATTGACGATGAAAACCATTGAAAATTATAGAAATCATCAAAAAAATTGAAAACCTATAGACAAATTGGAAAAAATCAAGATAGGTAAAATACTAAAAACGAGTGAAAATTGACAAAACCGATAATATTAATTTCAAAGAAACCAGATTTCAGTTTGAAAGAAAAAATCGAGTTGAATTTGCCAAAAAATCACGAGTTTTGAGCTTAAGCAGACCACTGACACAATTGATTATCACGACAGAATCTTCGTAAAAATAAATTTCCAACTACGTCAAGTTAACAGACACGACGTCCGCGTTAATAATGCGCCATTTTTTATACCAAGATGCTTATTACGAGCACGTGTTCTCGGTTTAAGCAGCTTTTAAGCTACACCGATCACGTGGTGGTTTTTTCTGGCCTGCCATATCATTGTTGTGGGCCGTGCGGCGGATACGTACACGGTACAGCGTACGACGACGAGTAGGTACTTGGGCATGGCGGCGGCGGTGGCATGGCAGTCGTAGCCGATGGCAATAATATAGAATTGTTTGTTCGTTGTATTGTGTTTAAGGACTCGTGCTCAGACTATAAGATGCGGCGTTATGGTATAAACGAAACGATAAGGGAGCTATAATATTCGTTTTAACCCCTGAGTGTGAAACGACCCTTTCAGCTTGTTTGCCATTTAGAATGTTTCCGAATAGATTTTTCATCTATCACATTTTCTCTTTAATGATATTTTTCAATAAACGAGTGAAAAAAGTACGCGTGCGAGAGAGACAGAGTGACTCGAGAGGCAGAGAGAAAGAGAAAACATCGCAGCCGTATAAGAAACGCACTGGGGGCGATTTTTTTCGCGCGCCTTTATCGCTGTTTATATCGCGTCGAGTTGAATTTTTGTACAATATTTTATATATATATATATACGTCTTTCTCCGCATATACGCACTTTCTAGCCTACGAATATAACGCTTCGTCAATATTGCCCCTTTTTTCTCATTCGAGCACCCTCTCGCGCTGTCTCTTTCTATTTCTATGGCGAGGGGAGCGGAAATTCGGTTAATTAAAAAATACTTCTTTTATATCGACAAAATATACGTATGTTTGTTGGGCTTTTTCTGCGTCAGTCAGCCACAGGGGTGAAATTCAAAGGTACACCACTATACGGTGGCTCTTCTGCGTTGTTGCTAGCCGTCTCTTTTTTCAGTATTTGGCTTTTTTGCTCTCTAGCTCTTTCTCCTTCTCATTTAATCTCCTGCAGCGTGCCATAACCGTTATATACGAACACGTCCGTTTGGCTTCGTGTGATAAAAAAAGTGTCGACTCACCAATGTCAGCAACAAATTCTCCGATGTAATTCATCTCTCGTTGTGCCACAGCAAAAAAAAAAAAAAAAAAAAAAAAAAAAGGTTTGTAAATTATTCGCGTGTATACGAGTACGTCGGACGTCGGCTTCCAATTTAATATATGTGGACTAATTTATTTTTCAAAATTTCATCCGTTTTCTTGGATCTCGTGGGTATTAATCACGTGCGAGTGATTCGTCTCGTTGAGTAAACAATTTCTTATCGATATAAACCAAACTCGTAGTTCAAAAATGGTCGTCACCAGCAGCTATGTTTATGTATTCTAAGCCGGATTTTCCAATCATCCATATTTATTTTTTCGTACGAAATTACAGTGAAATTGAAATATTTTCGATTCTTTCGCAATTAGTTATTTCATAGTGAGGTGTTTGAGGTTCGTTTTTATTAGCTGATTAGCTGATTTTTTTCTTCGAAAAAATCAGCTATTAAATTTGACCCGTTGGTAGCAGTGGGGGGTGGGAGTGATATTTCTCGACGTTTTATGACAAAATATGACGATTGGCACTAATTTCGCATTTTGGTACTTCTTTATATATAACTATATATATTATATGTATGTATAGACCAAAATTTGTTGGTGCGATAACTCGAGTTATAATTGATGGAATTAGTTGAAATTTATGTCAATGGTAGAGGGTCATTGGGAATAGACACCTATTGAATTTGAGCGAAAACGGTTCGCGGGTTCGCGAGATATTCGCGATCAAAATTTTCAAAGCTCATTAGCTCCTCAAATATGGCAGATGGGTGAAATTTGTTCATAACTTTTTCTGTAGTAGTGATTGAGATTTAACCAAAAACGTAACAATAACGTTATTAAGCTGGTATTAATGTTGTTATGACGTATCTATCATTTGTGTGAAAAAACATCATTATAACGCTTCAATAACGTTATTATAATAACGTTACTATAACGTTATTTTTGAATTTTTCGTTATATTTTATCAATAGCATTGTAAAATGTAACAATAACGTTACAGTTACGTTATTGTAACGTTATTAATCTGGTATTAATGTTGTTATGACGTATCTATTATTTGTGTGAAAAAACATCATTATAACGCTTCAATAACGTTATTATAGTAACGTTACTATAATGTTATTTTTGCATTTTTCGTTATATTTCATCCATAGCATCACTACAATACGTTTCTATAAAGTTATTGTTTCGTTTTCGGTTGAAAAAAATTTGTTCATAACTTTTTCTGTAGTAGTGATTGAGATTCAATAAAAAATGATATTCAGGAGTGAGAGACATTCATAAGAACAACAAAAATAGAAAAAAATCAGCTTGTCTACCGGTAGAGTTTTTTTTAATCACTCGGTATCTCAGATCGTTTAGAAATATTCGTCAGTTGTTCAGAACCCACATTACAAAAAATTCATAATTGAAAAAAGTTGGAATGAATGAAAAAAAAAATTTTTTTTTAAATAAATAAATAATAGAAATCAAACAAGCAAAATCGTCAGCAAAAAAAAACTTGAAAGTTGATGTGAAAAATACTAAAATTGAAAGGAACATCTAAACTGTAAAATATCTAAAATTTATTCAAATCAATTATAATTTTTAGAGTGAAAACTATAAAAAAAAAAATTAAAAAAATTAAACTTTTAAAAATCGAATAATAAAGAAATTGACAAAAGTTCATCATTGAAAAAGAATCGTACAATTTGAAATGGCTTGAATTGAAAAAAAAATAATTAATTTAAAAAATAGGGGGAAAAATCCAAAATTGAAAAAAATGAATATAAATTTCAAATCAATGACAAATGGTAAAAAAAGAACATTTGAGAAAAAATTGCAAATTTAAAAAATTGAGAGTTGGAAAAAAATTGATACTTAAGAAATTCACAAAAATTTAGTTCGCCTATTACCGAAGGAAAAAATCTTGAAAAATCTGAATATACTTTCAAATCACTGAAGACTGTAGCATTTTTTGGGGGGAGGGGGGGGGGTGAATAAAAAATTGGAAAACATTTGAATTTTTACGAAATTCACAAAAATTGATTGCCTACTGAAAAAATACAAAATTTAAAAAAATTATTGTAAATTTCAAAACTCTGAAAATTTAATAAAAAATAAAAACTGGAGAAAATAAGAAAATTTAGAAAAAGGGAAACTTGAAAAAAAAAATCCTTAAAAAAATTCAAAATCAAAAAGTTCATAATAAATTGAAAATGAAGAAAATTGGAGGAGAAAAAATATAAAAATCGGAGAAAAATAATACATTATTAAAAATAAAGAAATTAAACAAATCTAACATCGACAAAAATGAATAAGCATAAATTTTCAAATCATCAAAGTTATAAAAACTAAAAATGGGAAAAAATTAAGTGAAAAATAGAGAAACTGAAAAAAACTCCAAGCTAATAAAAAATTGTTTCAAAAAATTCGAAAAAATTTCACTATTTGAAATTTTAAGAAATCGAAAAAATGAATACGTATAATACCTATTTTTTCAAACGTCTAAAAAATTGGATACAATTTCATTTTCAAACATTTGAAAATTGTAAAGTAGAAGTGAGGCAAGAAAAAATTGGAAAATTGAAAAAATCATACTTAATAAATTCAAAATGAAAAAATTGAAGAAAACTGAAAAAATTGAGTCAAGAAATCGACAAAAATTGATTACTGAAAACAGTAAAATAATACAAAAATCCAATGAATAAAAATTGTGAAAAATAAATAAATGATAAAATGAAGAATTTTAAAAATTAGGTAGTACATTGTACGTGACCGAAAAAATTGAATGTAAATTTCAAATGACTAAAGATGGAAAAAAATTAGAATGGAGAAAATACCAGAAATAAAAAATGAAAATACTGATTGTTTTGAAATGAAACCAAAAATTGATTAACTGACTGTACTTATCTAAATTTAAAATCATCGAAAATAAAAAAAATTATACTTAGCAAATAAAAATTTGAAGAAAAAAAAAATACAAAAAAAAGGACATTGAAAAAAATTGAATTATTAAAAAACTGAGAAAATCCGAAATTGAAAAAAGGAGATACATAAATTTCTAATTATTCGGAATAAGTACCTAGGGAGTAAAAAATGCAAATTGGGCGAAAATAATAAACTAAAAATTGCTGAGATACGAAAAATGAAAAAAAAAAATACAAAATTACTTGGGTAAAAAAATTCCAAAATTTAAATGATAGAATTTAAGTAAATTTATGACTAAAAATTGTGTAAAAAAATTAGTGAAAGTAAAAAAAAATCAAAGTAAGAAAATTTGAAAAAAAAAATTATTCGTTGAGAAAAAATCACTAGGTACCTACAAATTCAAAATTACTGAAAATAGTTGAAGATAAAATCGAAGGGAATAAAAATTTATAACTTAAAAAACAACAATATTTTGGCCTAAAAACGAGGCATCTGTTTTCAAAGCATTTGAAGTCTGAAGGAAAAAAAACACAGAAAATTCGGCTAAAAAAAGAGATAAAAACCAAAGAAGAAATTAATTAAACTGGACGTAATTCGGGCAACGATTAGAATCGGTGATTAACGCAGGCTACGCGGCGTATAAAAAACATGGCTGTCTCAATTAAGACCTAGATTGGGATAAAAAATTACTTCGCGTGAACGTTTTCGCACCGTCTTTCTCTCGTGTGCGGCAAACTTCACTCGAATTTTTTTACCACGGATGGAAAATAATTTTCATTATCAAATGCAATTCTACATATACATACGAGAACTCGCGGCAGGAGGGGAAAATGTACAAACGAAAGATCGAGAGTACGTTCGCGTAAGATGCGGACACCGAGACAGGCGAGTTACGTTGAAAGAATACCGAAAAAAAACACCACCTTCGTCTGGTGATTTACAGACTCGCAGATAAAGAATTATTGCACTCGGTTACTGCACATTGTCAGCCAATACCGAAGTTAACAACAAATATTTAAGTTATCTCGAAAATACAGCTGTTTTGTCCATAAATAAACACCGCACCGTGCACTGCCCCTTCTGTACCCGCCACCAGTCTCATCGTTCAATATTAGATCAAGCACGAGTGCATCAGCTGTAAAGGATGGATGGCCCTTTTCGATATATCGTATCGTACGTACGTGTACTTATAACATGATTGAAATAATGCAACATCTTCGCGATGATGACGACGAAGAAGGAAAATGGTACCTGCGCGATGGTAGCTTGTAGCTTCGACGACCAAGGAGCCAAATGAGCAAAAACAAGATAGCAGAATTTAATCGCTCGATTATAACTCGTTAAAACATACAGAACCGAAGGAAAGTGCACCAGAGTGCGGCAAATTCAATTTCGATACAAGTTGTTGTATGAAAGTGGTGCCATAAGTATAGCAGCTTCAGCAACCCCCCCCCCCCCCCATTGTCGATTATTTATTAAACTACCACCAGTCTTACACGCGAGAAGAAGGGTTTGAATAGCTTAAAAGGAAGTGCTATATTTCTATCTTCATGAAAAGGAAAAATTTTGATACCTTAATTAGAACCAAAAAAGTGCATAAATTCAAAAGTTCAGTAATTAGTGTGCGTAAGCACACTATTGGTTTCAGTCTTGAAATATAAAATTTTGAAATAGGTTTATCGAGGTTAACTCACTAATGATGGGATGGATTTGGTTAAAATTTTCAAGGAATGTAGAGTTCATGAAGGCGGAGGGCCAACGAGATTTGTGTATGAATGTAATGAGTAATTATCGAGATAATTGCAATTTTCACTTGTAAAAAAAAGGGAAAAGGGAACTTTTCTATTATCTTGGGGCAATACATTTAAAGTGTTAAAAATCGAACAATGGTCACGTCACAACGTCCTCTTTGTGCTCTGCCGTTTTATCTTTATTGGGGCAATAAAATTTTAAAATGTTCAAAATCAAAATTTGTAATCTAGGGCTCAGCAGGCGGTATCAGCACAGCAGGTGGTAAAAAATCAGATATCACGTCTCAGGTTCAGGGCAATAAATTCAAATTTTCAAAATCAAACAATGGTCCGTGTCTAGTTCTTATCTAATCTTTGCTTAGGGCAATAAATTTAAAATGTTCAAAATCGAGCAATGTGTCAATTTCAAAGATAAATATCATTGTTCTAATTTTTTTTTCATTCATTGAATAAATTCTCCAATAGAATCGTGAGACAAATAATAGGTATCTTATCTATTTAAAAGCTACGCACACTGTTAGAGCTGCGCTAGCGCAGGTGTCTAGTTTTTCATTAAAACTAGAAAAGGGTAGTGGCGCCATCTAAAATTCAGCTGGGGAAAGAAAAATACAAAAAAATGAAAGAAATAAAGAATTATTTTTTTATAGGTACATATTATAGAAACCATCCGTATTAAATGCTAGATAACAATTTTTTGCTCCTCTTTATTTTGGGAGTCAACTATGATGGATTGGAGCCAAAAAATGCAAACCAAAAAATTGCAAAGTTCGAAAGTTTTGTAATTTTTTATTATAATGGGGAAGGGGGCTAGTGGCACCACCTGAATTTCATTTGGGGGTACCAAAAAAATGAATTATTTTTCAATAAAAAGCAATGCCTTTAAGTGCAAGGAAAAAAATTTTGCTCATTTTTTCTTTTTTTGTTTTTGAAAAATTTGGTAAACCTCAAGACACCATTTCGAATTGAATTGGGTAAAATGAAAAATTGAGAATTATTTCTCATCAAAAAGAGCAATTTTGATAGACAAGAACAAAAAAAAAATGCAAGTCCAAAAATTTTGCAATTTTTCCTCTTTTTTTGAAAAATTAGGGCATCTCAAGTTATCACTCAGAATTTAAGTTAGGGGGAAAATAAATAATCAGAAATCAATTTTCATTAAGAGAAAAAAAATGTTGACAGGTTAAAACAAAAAAAACAACAAGATTTTAGGAATTGGTCAATTTTTTCATTTTTCTAAAAAAAAAAGGCGGGGCTAGGATCCACTTAAAATTTGGTTAGGGGAAAAATAGAAAATTGGAAATAATTTCTCATGGAAAGGAATAACTTCGATAGGTGAAAAGCAAAAAAAAAAAAAAAAAATGTAAAAGTTCAAGTTTGATCATTTTTTATTATTGATAGGTGAAAAGCAAAAAAAAAAAAAAAAATGTAAAAGTTCAAGTTTGGTCATTTTTTTATTATTTTCTTAAGGGAGGGGGGCTACTAGCACCACCTAGAATCCAAATAGATGAGAAATAAAAAATAAGAAATTATCTTAGGATAAAAAGGAACAACTTCTAGTGCGAGGTGAGAAATTTTTCTCAATTTTTAAATTCCTGTATTTTAATTTTTTTTTTTTTTTGAAAAATTGAAACGCTCCAAGATACCAGTTGAAATCAAGTTATGGAGGGAAAATGAAGAATTTAGTAATTAATTCGCATGAAAAGGGAACAACATTGGTGGGTTAAAAGCAAACCAGACGAGATTTTAAAAATTGATAAATTTTTTCACTTGAGTCCACTTAGAATGCTTAGAGGGGGAAAATAATAAATTGGGAATCATTTCCATGAAAACGAGGAATTTTGATACTTTAGAACCAAAAAAAGAAATCAAAATTCGAAGGTATGGCAATTTTTCATTTATTATTTTCAAAATAAGGGTGAGTGGCAAAACCAAAATTTCAGTAAAGGGAACAATAAAAATAGGGAATTATATTAAAATAAAAAACAACGACTTTAAAATGTCATGTAAAAATGTTGGCAGTTTTAAAAATTACGAATTAATTCTCATGATAAGGAACAAATACCATGGGGGGGGGGGGGGGTGAGATAAAAAAATTTAAAGTCCTAAATAAGGGTCACCTTAGTGTACTTATGTTGGAAAATTATTCCACGAATCTAAAAAAAAAAAAAAAAAAAAGGTACGTTGATCGAAACTGAAAAATACAAATACGAGAATAAGATTATTGAATAAATAAAATTAAAGGACTGAAAGAACTGTTAAATAAATGCAAATTCATCAAAATGAAATCAAAAAATTGGCGATTAGTAGATTAAATGGGTTAATTTGAAAACTACTCAAAATGATGATTCATAGAAATCGAAAAATGGCTCAAATATCGAAATACGTACTACTGCATAACTGAAAAAATGAACTGATTTTTTGAAATTAAAAAAAAAATTATTCAATATTGAATTAGAAAAAAAAATGAAGAATAGTTCCAAAAATTGATCGATTAATCGAAATAAAAAAAAAATGTTAAAAAATGGTGATCTTTACAATAAATTTTTCAAAAATAAGATGAACTGAATTTTTTGGCTTCGTTTGAAAAAAAAAACAGCAGAAAAAATTTCCAATTGTAAATATTTTTGCAAAATAAAAAATTACTTCATTAATTAAAAGAATTCGACGTTTTTTGAAACAAGAATCGTACTGCAATAATTTGAAAAAATATATTATGGGGTTTTTGGGACACCCTGTATACAAAGACTTGAAATTTTGTTGCATCAAAATTGAACATAAGTAAGTAAGCATAAGTACTTTGCCTAATCAAAATTCAAACCAAACGAAAATGTTGATCACTTTTTAAAAACAGTCATTCTACTAAATTGTCTGGATTTTAGGACACCATGTATGTATACAATTGTGAATTTTTTTCAGTAAGTTACGATACAAATCGTTCAACTCGGTACTGTACGAAATAAACGAAAAAATAAATAACGATTTCAGATAAGAACCTAATAATTATTGTGGAAAGACACTCGACTAACTTTTCAACTATTGCGTTCATCTTCAAATTAACATTACGTAAATACAAACGTGATATTGGTAAGGATGTTTTTGAAATACGTACTGTAAAAATCTATAGAATAATTAGTCATCTTGTAAAAACTTGAAGAACTTATCGGAGATCGTATTTAGAGTTGGAAAATGTAGGTAATACAAGCGTTACTCATGCTCCAGGTTATAGTGATAACAAGCTACCTAAAGCCAACAGCAAAAGAAGTCGAATTTAGGTATAATAATAATAGCCAAACACCCCTAATATCAGCGTATAGAATCGAATAAAAGAGCAGCTATCGTTATCGTTGAAATGAATCAGCACTTTGCAGACATGATAAAAAACATCTCAATACAACAGAATTGACGAATTCACATTCCACATGACTCATAATGTAGGTTTGTTCGTTTCGCTGAATCAAATTCGGATTTTAATGGATTCAGATTTCATTAGATTTTAGAGTATTCAAAACAACTAATCGGAACTAGAAGACATGAACAAAAACCAAAGAACGTCCGTTTCACCATTGTCCATTACTATCTTAATTTTGATTTACAATTCACAACAACCGATTGGAACTAGATTCATAAACTCATAAAGACATGGACAAAACCAAAGAACGTTCGTTTCACCATAGTTACTATCTCAATTTTGATTCACAGTTCACAACAGTTACAAAAATTATCGTTAATAATTACACTCCCTGAAGTACTAAGACCTAAAAATTCCAATACTAAGCAAACTACACGATATTTTGGTAGCGGTTGCGAATCCGCAGAATCCACGTTCGAGTGGATTCACTCTTCTCGAATCGAAGTTAATCAAACAACCAAATTTTTAATAAAATGAAACTTGACTGGTGAAACAAACTCGCCAAAGACTGAATCCAAGTGAATCCAAATCCGAATTCATAAATTTTGTATCGAAACGAGCAAAAATGTAATATTTTGAGAAAATTATCAACAAATTACTGAATTAGAATAAATCAACACAGATTTTTCGGTTGCTTTCCCCCTCCCATTTCCTACAAACAAAATCCGGCGTATTTTCCAACTGTTTCAAAACACACAAAGCGAACGCGAATCGCGGATGAAATAATAATACTTTTACGAAGATAACACGCGACGATAATTTTTCCAATTGCCTAAATTATTATAAATACTCATAATTTGAAACACAGTTACTTACAGTTACAGTAGTGTAGATGTAGATGCAGAGAATGATGTGAACACGAGCGGTTGTTCATTGTTGGGGTGATTTTATCGAAACACGTTTACAACCAAATCTGAAATTCATTTGTGAATTAGTGAATAGCAATAATGCATCACGCGTCAAACGTTAATTGTATGGAGATTCATTGTAAGCGAAATATGAAGCCGATATTACTTTTAAAAGGGTGACAGGAATATTTGACGAACGAGTAGTCGTTCAACTTATGTATGTGTTTAACCAAAAATTTACTCACCAACGAGATCTACTGCAGACATCAAAGACTTCCGATTGATTGAATGGAACACTATTACCTTCAAATTAGTTGAATTAGAGTAAATTAAACACGATTAATTACAAAAGTAACGCGATTTCTTGAAAATATTCACACAAAAACGTGCCGACGTTGTCGACGTTTACGCGGACCGACGAAATATTTTACGCGCAATGTTACCAACTTAGTTTTAGCTAACAAAAATTCGCAAACAAAAATTTTTCTTACAGTGTTGCTTTTTCATGTTTTTAAATTGTTTTTTTTTTAATTTTTTTAATTTTTTTCAAAAAAATGTTAACGTTTTATCATTTATGATCTCAAAAATCGAAAAATCTTAATAAAATTACTAGATTTATTTACGTTTAATCAAACTTACCTCGAAAAATATAAAAATAAAAAGGCTCTAGGTATACTCGAATTTTTCATTTTTTATTTTTTTTACCATTCGGAATTGGGAAAAGTTTCAGAAAAACTGAAAAAAATGAAGAAAAGATAAGGTCTGTTTGATGAAAATATTGATATTTTCCACAAATGCAAATTGCAATTCTGTTTTTCAGCATTATTTTTCTACATAAGTGAGAAAAATAACACAAACTAGCCATACCAATAGAACAAATAACCAAGTAATAATCTTCAACAGTAAATTATTTACGTATTGATATTTATATGTATGTACTTAATTAAAAAGGCTTCTTTCTACGTTCGCATACACAATTAACATCATCACCTCATCAGACGAAAATGAAAATCGCTCTCTTTAGCAAACACAAATTTGTATATTTTTTATCAATCAACACACAAAATTTAAGATATAAAATTCTTAACGACATATAGAATTATAGCAATCAAACGGTAAAGTGAGCACAAATAAATCACACACATCTAAGAAGGCACATAATTTTGTACACGCGTATGTATAAAACAAGCATCATTCATTTTAGAACATAAAAAAATTTCCACGTACGGAATAGATGAGGGAATAGATCACACAACTCTCGACACAAATCACTACTTCTTTGTACTTTCGTTCGACATAAAAAGGAGAACTAATTTGACATACAGTTTGGGGAATTTTATAAACACAATAAATGACATTTACGTACAATCGACACGCGAGAAATTAATAGTAATTACAATGATTTTGATTTCTCGAAAATGACTAAAACGAATTTGGAAGAAAAAAAGTTGAAAGTAGGTAAATTTAAAAGATACTGAGATCGAAAATTTCAAGGTAAGGTACTATTCACAACAAGATATGTGTTCGTTTGATCCTAGACTGGTAACTAAGTACACATGCGAGTATTTATAAAACTGCAGGCTGATCACCTGGTTCGTTCGAATAGGTAGAGAGAAATTCTGATAAGGAAGATGACACAGGAAATATGCAAATTCAAAGATATGACGATTAAAATTTAAAACGACGTTCATCCTTGTACAGTTTCATTTGTTCTTCGATCCATGGAACGAATCTAGGAACGTTGGCGTAAATTCCAGGTAAATGAGGATGAGCGCACTTGATGCCCCAGCTTACGATTCCTCCAACGAACCACTTATCGGGCTGATGTTGATGCTGACACAATAATGGTCCACCGGAGTCGCCCTGTAATCGTTAATTAACCGTTTTAGTATTAGCTACTAGTTCCAATGGAACGATTTAGATATTAATGAGTAAGTGAAATGGCGACTGGATCACCTGGCAAGCGTCTTTGCCACCCTGTTCGTAACCGGCGCAAATCATGCCGGGGGAAACGTTCAGATCACGTTTACGTAACCAAGTGTTACATAATTGTCGACTTAGTATGGGTACTTGTACTTCGTATACGGTCGGTTCGTAATCAGATACTAGACAAGAAAATGGGTATTACCATTAGCTAAGAAGGTCTAGGTACTATCAATTTATAAATAGGAAGGTAAATATTATACAAATGTACCATCGTTATCTTCTCGTTTCCCCCATCCGATCACTGTACAGTTACGAGGAGGATCTAGCGTCGTTGTCGAATTAGGCATACAAACTGGTAGTAAATGATCGTGGAATTTTACACGTTTCTCGAGCTGTAACGAATTTTAAAATCAAAAACAAAAATATAAATCGAGGTATCTAGTAAGTGAGCAACTTCAACTACGAATTTGTTTTCTATAGGTACCTGGAACAAAGCGATATCGTTATCGTGAGGAACTCCGATATTATACAGTGGATGAGGAATCACTCTTTTGATTTTCAGCTTTTGGCCAAAGTACGAGTGCGACGAACGTCTAGTCATACCGAGTTGTATAGTCCAATCGAGCGGTGGATGCGATAAATTGAAGCTAAAACGAGCCCTCTAATTAGTACCTATCTACTTCAATCGGGTATTGTTATTTCCACCAGCCAACATGAACGAAATTGCTCACACTTTCGACTTACATCAGTTCAGATTCTGGACTTGAAAAATTTCTTTCAATTAACATGTTTTTTATTCGAAATTGAAGGGGAGGGATGGGTCCAATCAAAATTTTTGTAATAACTAAAATTATTTCCAAGACTTCAACCTACAACTTTTGTTTGAAATTTTTTTCAATTGGACCTCTCCCTCCACCAGTTTTTAATAATAATATAAGTATCCAAGCCATATTACGCAAAATTGGGGGGGGGGGGGGAGGGAAGGGTCTAATCGAAAATTTTATAATAACAAAAATTATTTCTAGCACCTCGATCGACAACTACTGTTTGAAAAAATTTTCAGTTGGACCCAAATTAAATTTTTCCCAAAAATGAAAAAAATTGAAAAATTTAGAATTTTTTCATCAGAAGTTCTTAGAATGGACCCGATAATGAGAAAAAAAAATTTTCGACCAAATTTTTCTAAGAAATTGAATTTAGGGAAAAATTGAAATTCACTATAGCAAAAATAAATTTTTCCCAAAAATGAAAAAAATTGAAAAATTCAGAACCTTTCAGAATGGACCCGAATAATGAGAAAAAAAATTTCGAGCAAATTTTTCAAAGAAATAAAATTTAGGGAAAGTTTGACATTCATCAGGTACATTTCAAAATTTAATTTTTCCCAAAAATGAATAAAATTGAAAAATTCCGAATTTTTTCATCAGATCCTCTCAGAATGGACCCGAATAATGAGAGAAAAAAAATTTCGAGCAAACTTTTCTAAGAAATTGAATTTAGGGAAAATTTGAAATTCACCATGTAATAAGTACCTACCACTGGTACTTACATGGCAACTATTATTTTCTTCAAAAGTGGGAATAATTGAAAAATTCGGAATTTTTTCATCAGAACCTCTCAGAATGGACCCGAATAACTTTTTAGGATCTCAATCTACAATTTTTATTTGAAAATTTTTTCAATTGGCCCCTTCCTCCCTCACTCCTCCAATTTTTAATTAGTATCTTCAGAGTCTCATGCAAAATCGGCGGGGAGAGAGGGGTCCAATTGAAAAAATTTTCAAACAAAAGTTGTAGCTTGAAGTCCAAGAAATAATATTTTGGATATCGCAAAAATTTCGATTGGGCCCCTCTTTCCCCTCCAATTTTGAATATAATAAATTTCAATTGAAACTTGAAAGAAATATTCCAAGTCCAGGTAGATTCAAATGAATTCAATTGAATCATTTCAACAAACTACTCACCTAGGCTGGTGGAAATAACAACACCCACTTCAATCGTAACCATACAACGTAACTAAACCAATCGACATCGACAGCACTTACTGTCCAACACAATGAGCAGCAGACATAACCCATTGATCACTTATGAGGACTCCGGCGCAATAAAAAACCTCCATAGGTCCGCCTAAAAGAGCAGCTAGGAAAGGCCAATCACCCGGATTCGATGGAACTCCGCCAACGATTCTGGTCGTCGGAAATCCCAACGACTGTTTACGTACTCCGCATTCTAAAAACAATGCCAACTTGCTAATTAGTATCTACAAGAGAGAAAGAGAGAGAGAGAGTGAGAGAGTACCTAAACATGAAAAAAGGGGGTGCAAAAGCGTGCCACGTCGTATATTACAAAAGTGCGAAAAAGTGCATTAAGTAAAATGACACAAACCCTGTATCACATTTGTTTTAAGGCTGTAAAGAAACAAAACATATTAATCGTACAAGTTATTTGTACATCTGGAAAGGGCGCGAATTACACCTCGAAAGAGAGTAGAGAGTAGAGAGGGAAAAAAAGAGGAGGATAAAAGCCATGCTTACCGTACGAAGAACAAAGGGCTCTTACAGTCGGATAATGGCCATTGTTTGTGCAATTTTTCAGTTCTTGAAATAACTTTATTTTATTTGTTTCTACCATTTCTTTGTTGTACTGAATGTATTGAATTTGAGTGTTTTCGGTCCTGTTTTGTAATTCGGTTCGATTCATGTACCTAATGAAGGCCATTTAGATCATTAAATACGTGTGGACTGTCGATCGAGAGACTGCGTAGACTGAGAATACGTTAGAGGTGCTCTCACTTGTATCCCATTAGTTCGCAGATCAGCGTCGGAGAGTTTTGTTGATCCCATTCTTTAGTGCAAGCTGTTCGGAAAGCTTTGTCTTCGGCCACGAATACTTCAACGTTTCCATATCCGACGTCACCCATTTGCTGATCCAGACGTACTGTGTAACAAAATACAGAGAAAATCAAGTGTTTAATACAAATCACTCTGAATAAATTACGAATTACGAGTATGGAAATTGAAATGAGTAATTTTTATTCGTAGAATCACTCAACGTACCACAATTTCGTTCGTCTTGGCCCCAGGGACAATTTATTTCTCCGTTGCAGATATGATAAGCGGATATACACTGTCCCATACCGCAATGCAATTCACCTATAGATTGATAAAAATTTTCATTATTATGATTTTCGTACTTTTTTGCAATTATTTCCGGATTTAGGTATAGGAAGGTACCTGGGCATTGTTTGCAATCATATTCGTCGGATCTATCTTCGCAGTCGATATGTCCATCACATTTCCAATCTTGTGGTATGCATCTGCGTTTGTCGCATTTGAATCCATCGACGCAAGCTACAATTTCAACCAATCGTAAAATATTAAAAATTACATCTTGAAAAATTATTATAGCAAAAAACAGAACTTCGAGCAAATCTTCTCCCCCTCACTAACCGACGTAACAAAACCAAGTATCTAACTTTCGACATTAAAATAATCAGAATAAATTGAAAATTTGGATAACTAATAGTTACTTAAGTAGAAAGTTGGTAAAATTTGATGCTGAAAAAAAAAAATTGAAAATTGAAAAAATCACCTACTAGGTAAATTTTTTTTACTAAGTACCTACCTAAATAAGAATTTTTTTCCAGGAAAAAAATGCCAAAAAAATTGAAAATCTCCAAATTTGTAAATTTTAAATTTTTCAACAATTTCATTTTTTGAAATTTTTATTTATTCATAACTAATTCTTATTTCATTCCAATTTTTCAATGTTGATTTTGTATTTTTTTTATTAGTTTAAATTTTCCTATTTTTGAATAGTAGAGCCCTTGTTTTATTTACCTAAATGTTTTTTTTAATTTTGAATTTTTTCATTTATCCCCAGTTTTCATTTTTTCCCTCGAATTCTTAGTTAATTTAATATCAATTTATAATGAATTTTTTAAATTTTTGATCTTTATTCAATGATAAGTTTTTGTCAATTCTTTAATATTCGATCTTTTTTCAGTAAAATTAGAACAAGAAAAAATAAATAGATAAAAAACAAGGTAAAATTGAATACCAACCTATTTTAAAAATTAATATGCATTAACAACAATCAACTTGAAAAATCAAAAACGTGAAAATTCGAACATACTCGTTGGAAAAAGTAACCATCGAAAAATAGTTTTAAATTTAGACAGAATTAAAAATTAGAAATTTTACAAAATTTGAAAAGAGAAATAACCAATTTTAACTAGATTAAATTTGAAATTCAAGATTTGAGGAAAATTAACAAGTGAAAAAATTTGAAACTGAACAACTAAACAAAGGTAAAATTGAAAAATAAAAAAATTACAAAAGATTGAAAATTAAATGAAACATAACTGAAAATTTTGAAAAAAAATGGACATCGATGAAAGAGGAAAAAAATTTTAAAAGCAGGGAAGTTTAAAAAAAAATTAAATATAATTACTTACGAAATTGACAAAAATTCATCAATAAACAAATCCAAAATTGAAAAAGAAACATTATAGCTAAACTTAAAATTGCTAAAATTTATTTTTTAAAAACAAAAAATTGAGGAAAATGATGAATTGAAAAAATGAGGAAACTCAAAAAATTAATGGTTAAAAATGAAAATGGAAAAACAATAAATTGAAAAATAGGGAATGAAAAGTAAAAAAATAAAAATTAGGAAACTCATAAAAAATTTGATTATTGAAAAATCCCAAAATCCAAAATTAAAAACGAATTTCAAATCACAGAAAAATGTGAAACATGAAAATTCTAGAGAAAATTAAAAATAAATTGAAAAAAATGAGAGAAAAATGTGATTTAAAAAAAAACACTCTTAATAAAATCCAAATCCAAAATTTAAAAAAAAGTAATACGAACGACCAAGAAGAGGAAAATAGTGAATTGAAAAATAAGGAGACTGAAAAAAGGAAATGAAAATTGAGGAAAGAAGAAAAAATAAAGACAGGAAGACTGGCAAATTTTAATTAATTACTGAGGAAAAAAATTCAAAAATGAAAATATTGAATATAAATTCATTCAAATCAATGAAAATTGTAAGAAATGAAAATTCTGGGGAAAACAATAAATATCTAAATTATAAAGGAACTGAAAAAGATCGAATATTGAAAAATTGACAAAAACTTATCATTGAATAAAGATCAAAAATTTAATAACTTCAACCATAAATTGATATTAACTGAGAATTCGAACGAAAAAATCAAAACGGATATAAATGAAAAAATTAAAAATAAAAAAAAAACGAAAAAAAAACAAACATTTTAGGTACCTACCAAAACAAGTGCTCTATTATTCAAAAATAGGAAAATTCAAACTAATAAAAAAAAATTATTAAAAAAAAATCACAAAATCAACATTGAAAAATTGGAATGAAATAATAATAATTGAATTATGAATAAATAAAAATTTAAAAAAATGAAATTGTTGAAAAATTTGAAATTTACAAATTTAGAGATTTTCAATTTTTTGTTTTTTTTTCTGGAAAGAAATTTTTTATTTAGGTAGTGGAAAAAAATTACCTAATTTTATTTTAAAAATAAAAAATAAATAAATAAATAAATTGCTTCTTACAGAATAAAAATCTCTCATTTTTTGTTTTACCTAAAAAGTTATCTTATTTTTTATTTTTTTTTTTTTTTGAAAAAAATCTTTAAATTTTTTGGAGTAGGTTAGGTAGGTAATTTTTTTTTCTTCTATTTTATGGCGTAATAGAATAGTTTGATTTTCCGGGGGAAAAAATAATCTTTCAATTTTTTGGAAGTAAATAAATCTAATCTTTTTGGAAAAAAATCTCTCAATTTTGTTAGAAAAGAAAAATCATTCTTACATTTGATATTTTAAAAATGTCGAGTGGATTTCCCTTCGAAAAAAATCGAACTACACCTTAGAAATTTTCAATCAAGTCCTCCCTCCGAAATTGGTACAGCGTAATGAAAAGGTCCCTGTCACGCTCAAGACACCCTGTTAATGCAAATTTAGAATGAACCATTCGTCCTACTGACCAACAATACTTTCTTGTTTTTCATATTCTTGCATTTCATGATGTCCAACGCATTCTTCGGAACTATTAGGTGAAGGGAACCAGGAGCAGTCTATTTTTTCGGGGAATTGTAGTCCGAATACTTCGAAGAATATGCCACATCTTCTGTGAGTTTCTGCGAAATTTAAAAAATAATTATTAGATCGATTTCATCGATACTTAATTTGATGTAAATTTAAAAAATTGATTCGAGTGGTCAAGTATGTATTTAATTTTTTTTTTTCGGTTTGAAATACTCAATAATAAATTTACGATTCATTTTTACACAATTCTATAAATTTAGTCATTTTTAGTAATCAGTATGTGGCCATGGCCCACACAGCACATTAATCAAGAATAGAGAAATCTAACCAACATCGACCGAATGAAAAAGACAATACCAAACTACACACGTAAGGAAATTTCGTTCACACATTACTCGAATCAATTGAGTATAGATAATGCCTGGCAAGCAGACTGAGGATTACCTAAACACAAACTCCTACACGGCTTGACTGGTAATCCATTTAAACCGCATTTTGGTGAATATAATGAGCACAAGAACAACGACGCTAATTGGTAACACCGAACGTTGGTTATAGCTTCGAAAGCTTCTAATTCCTATAAAAGCCAGCACCGCCACCTTAATATCTGCGACTCGCCATCGCTTACGTCGCGTAAATTACGACGTCGAAAAAGAAAAAAATTAAATCTCGTTTACCATCTCGGCTTCGCGTTCTCCGGAGTTGAAAAAATTCGGCAATATCGTGTAGTTATACGGTACGTGATTCATTATACAAAATCGAGTCGTTAAAGGCGAACAGTAATAACCTGCCAAATAAAAATAACACCGCCATTATCTCGTATTATTCCGGCCGCCGCAGTACCGAAGGAATAAAAAAATTCCGTCTCCATTGTCCCATTCTCATACGAGTACGCTGCTGTGCGAACATCACAGCCGCGTGAAATCCGCTTATAAATATTAAATTTTCATCGATTCGTGAACTTGCTGGCAAAAAATTGCCGAAATTCTCGCCACACGCCGGCTAGAATTTCGCCCAAGATAGGGTTCTAATCTTAAATTGCGTACAATGCGAACTAGTGTCTAGTTTATTCAGATTGTTCACATGAAAGTGGATCGGTGTTGTTGAATTTTACAAAGTACATTATTAAAGAAAATTTAAATTCTTTGGAAAAATTGGTCGAAAATTTTTTTCTCATTATTCGGGTACCTACATTTTGAGAGGTTTTGATGAAAAAATTCGGAATTTTTCAATTATTCCCATTTTTGAAAAAAAAAACATTTTTGCAATGGTGAATTTCAAATTTTCCAAAAATTATTTTTTTGAAAAAATTACTCAAAATTTTTTTTCTTATTATTCGGGTCCATTTTGAGAGGTTGCGATGAACAAATTCTGAATTTTTCAATTATTCCCATTTTTGAAAAAAAAAAAACATTTTTGCAATGGTGAATTTCAAATTTTCCAAAAATTATTTTTTTGAAAAAATTACTCAAAATTTTTTTTCTTGTTATTCGTGACCGTTCTGAGAGGTTCTGATGAAAAAATTCAAACTTTTTCAATTATTCCCGTTTTTGAAAAAAAATCATATTATTTGCCATGTAATAAGTACCATTTGGCACTTATTACATGGTAAATGTCAAATTTTCCCTAAATTGAATTTCTTTGAAAAAATTGATCGAAAATTTTTTTCTCATAATTCGGGACCATTTTGAGAGGATCTGATGAAAAAATTCTGAATTTTTCAATTTTTTTCATTTTTGGGAAAAATTTAACTCTGCAATGGATGAATTTCAATTTTCCCTAAATTTGATTTCTTTGAAAATATTGTTCGAAAATTTTTTTCTCATAATTTGGGGTCCATTCTGATAGGATCTGATAATTTTTTTTTGAATTTTTGAATTTTTGAATTTTTGGGAAAAATTCAATTCTGCAATGGGTGAATTTCAATTTTCCCTAAATTTGATTTCTTTGAAAAAATTGCTCGAAAATTTTTTCCCCATAATTCGGGTCCATTCTGAGAAGATCTGATGAAAAAATTCTGAATTTTTCAATTTTTTTCATTTTTGGGAAAAATTCAATTTTGGAATGTGTGGTACTAAGACTTATTACATGGTAAATTTCAAATTTTCCTAAAGTACATCGATAAAAATTGCAGGGGAGGAAGGGGTTCAATCGAAATTTTTGTGATGACCAAAATTATTCATAGGACTCCGAGTTACAAATTTTGTTTGAAAATTTTTTCAACTGGATCCCTCCCTCTCCACCAATTTTGCATAGCACTCCGAAGATACTAATTAAAAATTATAGGAGTGAGGAAGGAAGGGGCTAATTGAATTTTTTTTTCAAATAAAAGTGTTGTAGATTAAGGTCCTAGAAATAATTTTGGTCATTATAAAAATGTCGATTGGATTCCTCCCTCTCCTCCAATTTCACATAATATCAAGTAGATACCAAAATCGAGGGAGGGGTCCAAAATTGCAAAATTTTTCAAACAAAAGTTATAGACAGAGGTCCTAGAAATAATTTTGGTTATTATACAATTTTCGATTAGACCCTTCCTTCCCCTCCAATTTTGCGTAATATGACTTGGATAGTTATATCATCAGAAACTGAGGGAGGTAGGGGTCCAAATGAAAAAAGTTTCAAACAAAAGTTGTAGATTGAAGTCCTAGGAATAATTTTGTTCATTAAAAATTTTTCGATTGAACCCCTTCCTCCACTCCATTTTCGAATATCGAGTTATCTAGTAAACTTCAACCGCAACGATCCACTTCCAAGTAAACAAACTGAGTAAACTAGACACTAGTTCGGTTCTCTACTTACCATATTCATTAACCGCGTGATGATATTCGGCGTAGTAAGGATTAGCAGGTCGAATCGAACCGTTGTGTACATTTATCGTGGTGTAATTTATGTATTTTACAGTTGTTACCGTCGGATAGGCTGCAAAAAATAAATAAATAACCGTGAAGTAGCATAAAAGTAATTTCAATTCGATGCTAATTTTACATCTGCGTCGTCGTCGATACGAAAGCCTTTGATTGAATTTTTTTCACGTCGAGCTTTCGTATTGAACTTGAGGTTTTTTCCTTATCGTCTGTACCTATACCTACTACCTAGATCACATCGAGGAGCTCCACAGAGGCAGAAAGGGACAGGGTGAGAGAGCAACCTATACAAGACGATCTTTTTATTATAAAAATGTCTTTAAACCTCTGGCTTTGTTGTTTTTGAAAGGGATTTTAAAAGTATTATTTTTTTATTTACCCACGTTTTTAGTAGTTTTAAAAATCAGCTTCCCCTTCGAACGTTTCAATTTTCTGGTGAGCAAAATTTAAATGGTCTAAGGCGAAATTATTTACGAACACGTTTTTCTCAATGAAGGCCATTAAAATGAAACAAGATGAAAGAAAAAATAAACAAAATTTTGTTCAAAATGTCGGAATACTTTGCTCCCGCCAAGGTCGTCAAAATAAGCAGCATTGAAAAACACGAGCTCGCTTCAAGATCAACACTCTATACTCTTGTAGCTGCGAAAGACGATGGACGAAAAAAAATAATGGCCGTTGTTGCCGTAGTATAAATAACGTAAAAACAATTTACTATAATTGAAGCTTTTATTACAGAACCCTTGTCAAGATTTCAAATGAATTCGTTGTTTTTGGGCCACAAGGCATCGGCACACGGTGCTCTGTCGGGTATTACCAACCATCCCTGGGTAACACTGGCTGTCAGTTATTATCAAGAAAAGCAACGCTACCACGTTTCGATATGCTTCGCCAAACCTACCTACAATTCTCCGAAGAATTACGTACCCGCGTGCCCGTGCCAAATGTGTCGTCGAATTTCCTCGCTCGAGCAAGGTTTTACCCCAATTCCTGCAACCAACAACGTCGACAACGCAGTCGTAATTTTTTATAACCAATTGACGATGTAATGGCTATAGCGATGCCGAAGTGTTTCCTTTGCCACTTTTATCTCTTCCTTTTCAAGCCGCCACCCCCACCCCCCCCCCCCCCCCCCGTCAAGGAAGAGAAGAGAAAAGAGCTAGTTTGACATTTTCTTTGAATTTTGTTTAGATGGTTTTTTTTTTCATTATTCGGGTCCGTTCTGAGAGGTTCTGATGAAAAAAATTCTGCATTTTTCAATTATTCCCATTTTTGAAAAAAAATAATTTTTGCCATGTGGGGAACCTAAAAATTTTCTTAAATTCAATTTCTTTGAAAAAATTGCTCAAATAATTTTTTTCTCATTATTCGGGTCCATTGTGAGAGGTTTATGATGAGAAAATTTAAAATTTTTCAATTATTCCCATTTTTGAAAAAAAATCATTTTTGCCATATTGTAGTGGACTTAAAAATTATCTTAAATTTAATTTCTTTGAAAAAATTGCTCAAATAATTTTTTTTTCTTTATTCGGGTTCATTCTAAGAGGTTCTGATGAAAATTTTTTGAATTTTTCAATTATTTCCATAATTTGAAAAAAAATTATTTTTGCCATGTAACAAGTACCATTTGGTACTTATTACACAGTGAATTTCAAATTTTTCTTAAATTGAATTTATTTAAAAAAATTGCCCAAATAAATTTTTTTCTCATTATTTGATTCCATTCTGAGAGGTTCTGACGAAAATTTTTTGAATTTTTCAATTATTCCCATTTTTGAAAAAAAATCATTTTTGCCATGTAATAAGTAGTTAAGTACCAATGGTTATTTAAAACTAATTTAACAAAAAATTTACCTATCTCAACGAAAAGTTTAATAACACTAATTTTTTCAACTTCAATAATTTTGAATTTTGTTGGAAAACTTTTTAAAAATATTGTTTAAAATGATTTTTTTTTAATTTTCGTCAACATGGAAAAAAATGTTGTTTAAACTGAACTTAGGAACTCTATAAAAAATTATCGCAGTTTTAAAACTCAATTATTTTTGAAAAAAATTGACAAAATTTTATTCATTCATTAACTCTTTTAAATTTGGTCAAGAATAATTTTTTAAAAACTCTCATTGAAAACTTTCATTTTTGCAAAAATTTTGTTTGAATAATTATAATCATTTTAAATTTTATTAGAAATCCACGTTTCTGAAATTTTTCTCAAAAACGAACTTTCAAGAGTTTTGAATACCTAGAATATATTTTGAATAATTTTACGCTAATTTTTGAAAAATTATTCTTTTAAAATTGTTTACAGAAAATAATTTTTTCGAATTTATTTCGAAGAGAAATTTTCTAAAATTATAAGAAGTTTCTTGAATTCTGTTAAAACGACGATCTAAAAAAAATTAAACAATTCGCATTTTTTTAATTTTTTGATTTTTTTTTTAAATTTCTTCAAAATTGAACAATTTTTTCGACTTTTTTAAAGACTTTACGTATTTTTAAATTTAAAGAAATTCTTGCTGAGCTGAGATTTTTAGCCTAACAGCTTTTCGATTTTGTTCATTTTTTTTCAATAAAAAATCTTGGAACGAGTCTCATACAAGGTGTGCCAAAAATTATTGTAATTTGTATGTAACATAATTATTCATTATTCAGCTACCCAAGTCGCTTCTGTGTGACTAGAATTGCAATCTTTCAAGTATTAAGAACAGTGAAACAAGTCTAATTTGAAAACACGATCGTTTATAGCATAACTTTAATCATTTTTTTCAAAAATATTTCGCCAAAAGAGCGTTGCTGAAAATGCAATACAGGGAGCAATAGACAATCTCTTCCACACAAACGTCCAACAAGTTGCCTAACTCAATAATAAAGGAATCGTCGCTCGTTATCATTAAACAAAGCAATTCTCTCAACACCGGAGTATAATAAATTGCCAGCTTAATTTTCGAGGCATTAAATACCAATACTACGTCGTATATTTTTTTGTTCGCTGATCCGAAAAAAGGGAGGAAATTCGATTAAAAACGAGTGACCGAAGCGAAGGAAATTCGTCGCATCGCAAAAACTTCCAAGACACGACGTGAACTCTCCAACAAAATAATCTCGCCGTTGTCGAAAAGCTGACTAATAATAATGATAATTCGAGATCTTTGAATTGAAAGCGTAATTCTCTTACTCTTACCTCTGAAATAACATGCCAAAGCTCCGGCTACCGCTAGTAGAACAATAACGTTGATCACGATTTGCACAAATTGAAATTTTAATTGGCTTCTGGAAAGGTACGAGGACCTTTTGTCGTTTCTAATTACCTGCCACATAAGAAGAGAAAAAAAAATGGAAAAAATAAGCTTTTTAGAAAGCTAAGCCATGGGCTGATAATTTGATAAATCATTCAAAAAATAAACCAGAGCGAATTTTTAGCAAACTCGCGCCATTGCGTACGTATATTTTGAACGACTATAAATTCTATTAATATTTATTTTTATTGCGTTGTTCTTATATTTATTTTTTCTTTTTGTAAATTATTTTGCCAAAATAATTTCTTTTTCGTTTGATACAACAAATCTCCTTCTTTTTGAACAATTTTTGCACGTAATCCGAAAAATTGGTAAATTCAATTCAATCGGTATATTTACGTGTATTTTTAAAGTAAAATAAGAAAAGAAATAGGTATCTTTTTATAGATATTTAAGAACAGAGGTAACTAATTTTTTTATGAAGAGGAAAAAAAACAGTAGTGAAATAAAAAAATAAGGAAACCTATAGTCTGGCAATTTAATTAGAATTGTAAAACGAAATGGGAGAAAAAAAAACCTGGAAATTTCAATTTCGGTAAATTTTTTAAAGAAGATAAATGAAGGTCGTTAAAAATTTTTATTTATTTTTCCTCCATGCAGCGAAAGGTTTCTCGTAGTAAATTTACGAACTACGATAGCTTTGGGTTCTCTTATTCCAACTGCGAGTTTTTTTATCGCCAAAAATCGATTTTAAAGTAAGAATTGTTTTTTCTTTCGCGATATAGAAAAAGAATTAAATAATAGGGCGCGATAATTTACCTTATGCTGATAGGGCAGATTGGCTCCTTGCTGATAGTCGACGACAGTTTGAAGTCCACCAGGCGTAGATTGGCTTTTGGTTAGATCCGGAGGCGATAGGATTTTATTGTCTTTAGGCATAGCGAATTCGTTAATATCGGAGAAAAGCTTATCGGTGATAAATTTACGTTTCGAGTGTCGATTGGTCGAGTGAGTTTTCACTTTTGGCAGCAACGGGCTCTCTAAGGACCTAATTAAATAACTGGGAGAAGACGTCTGACTGATACCGCCATCGCTGCACGATAAAGTCGAGTCGTGTCTAACAGACATTTTCGATATGCTGCCAAAATTTGGCGAATCAGCGTCGTCGATGACCTGATTCGTGTACGTGTGTATCGGCGGAGGTATCTTCTTTCCGCTTTTTCTTCGTACGCTCGAGAACGTCTCGCCGGAATCGTCGCCATTCCCGCTGGTCGGCGTTTGCACCTTGGGGAACTTGAAGTAACCCTCCTCGGTGGACTTATTTTGCAAACTATTAAACAGGGCCGCATTCTGCAGCGGCGTCAGCGCCTTCACTTCGGTAAAGGTGCCGTTTTGGAATTTTTGCTGCTGTTGTTGCTGTTGCTGTTGCTGTTGCTGTTGCGTTTGCTGCGTTTGCTGCGTCTGCAGGTCTGTTCTCAGACTAAGCTTGGAGGGTTGATCACAGTTTTCTGCTGATTCTTTTACTTCGACAGGGTTGGTACGCGAGAACGAGCCACGTTTCGATGTGGATTGTGGAGGAGGTGGTAATTTCACGGTGATGGTGCAGGGGATCGTTGTCGCAGGTTCGGAGGGTGCTGCCACCGTGACTGCCGGTGCAGCCGCAGTGGCGGTGGGTTTGTTGAATGCGCTGGCCGGAGGACTGTCCTCTGGTTTTTTGATGTTTTTACGCTCCGGAATTGCTGGTGCTTTGCAGGTTCGCGCTGGGACTGGAGGTGGCACAGGACTGATTTGCTGAAATCAAATATCGTAAGCGAATTAAAAAATCGTATAAAAACTACCACATATTACAGAGTAAATTCTGATAAGAAGAGAACCTCGCCAACTCGTCACCTCCGATTGAGCTGCAATTTGGCTCAATGAAAGAGCATGCCATCCAGACCTCACAACCAAATTTTTAGCTGCCGAAGTTGAATTTTCGATTTTTGACGAATTTTTGAAAATGGATAAAACCGCCTCCAAAAAACCATTTTAAAAAAAATGTAAATTTCAAGATAGAATCCTGAAAATCGGTTTGTACACTAAAGTCGACCTCCCGAATCGATTGGTGCCATTTTCGAAGCGATCTGGAGCCTCCAGAAAAAGTTGACTTTTCTCCAGCGCACTGGAATAGCTCCAGACGACGCTGTAATTAACTTCGGCAGCTGAAAATTTAATCCTCACGTTAGTATGATGCCATCTATCGATTGAAGTAGTTGAATCCAAAATCCGAGGTGACGAGTTCGCACCGTCGCGCGTGTTTTTTTTTTTTTTGACAACTTGAAAATTCTGCATTTTTAAAAAATTTCCAAAAAATCAATTTCTCCAGCATATCACCCGAAACTTCGTCTATCCCCTAAAGTCGACCCCCCGAGCTGATTGGCACCATTTTTGAAGCGATCTGGAGCCTCCCGAAAATGTTGACTTCTGCCGTCTGAAGAGATTCCAGTGTGCTGGAGAAAAGTAAACTTTTTTTGGAGGCTCCAGATCGCTTCAAAAAGGGTGCCAATCGACTCGGGAGGTAGAATTGAGTGTACAAACCAATTTTCAGGATTCTATCTTGAAATTTACAATTTTTTTTCCAAAAAATGTTTTTTTGGAGACGGTTTTAGCCATTTTCAAAAATTCGCCAAAAATCTAAAAATTTACTACGGCAGCTAAAAATTTGGTTGTGAGGTATGGGTGGCATGCTCTTTCAGGGAGCCAAATTTCAGCTCAATCGGAGGTGACGAGTTGGCGAGGTTCCCTTGTGAGTTCATGGTGACCTAGGTGTAAAATTTTTTCAAAAAAAGCACGACTCTCGAAGATTTTCGTACAAAGTATTCCAGTCTACACCAACGAATATATCAATTAAGTACAGTGAAATAGTTCAAAAATTAAAGAAAAATTGTCACTAAAAAAATCAATTTATCTACATGCAAGATAGTCAAAAAAAATGGCATGGACAAAAAATTAAAAATTTGGAAAATATTAAATGACCAATTGAAATTGAAAAGTATCTGAAAAATATTCAAAATATGTATTAGAAATTAAAACTGGCCAAAATTGGCAAAAAAATTTTACTTTTTCAATTTTTAAAACATTTTTTAAAAAATTATTAGAATTGAAACTTGAAACATTTCAAATTGAACATTTAAAGTAAAAATACGTAAATTTTTCAGGAGAGAAAAATCACTTCATTTTTTTAGTTGTTTTTTTCCTAAATTTTTTAAACCTAATTTTTTGGAATAAAAAAATTTCTTTAATTTTTTGAGTGCAAGAAATGTTTTTAATTTCCTTGGAGAAAAAAATTATGCTCATCTTGATTTTTTGCAGTAAGCGTGAAAAAACTTTTGTTCAAAGTAACAAGATGTCAGAAAATCATACAACTTTTTAAGGAGGAAAAAATTAGAGAAAATCTATGTTTTTTAAAAAAAAAGTGCCTACCTAAATTTTTACCTCCTTTTTTAGGGGAGGAGGGACTTTCATTCTTTTGGAGAAAAAAAAGATTTTAAATTTAACATAAAAAAATTTTCATCGAGCACCCTTCGGAAAAAATTGAGCTATGCCCTAGAAAATTCCAAGTGGTCAACCCTGAAACTGACACAACATAATGAAAAGGTCTAGTTACGCTTGCTTACAATAAAGTTTTTGATAATTTCTTTCAAGTTTCGTCTATTTTTAAATTTTCATTTACTTTTTTTACTTTGATTTCAAATTCTTTAAATTTTATTAGGAATAAATTTTGAAAATTAGGCAATGAAAAAAGCATATTTTTTATTTTAAGTGATTATATTTTTTATAAATTTTCCTTTCTTATGTATCATTTTTCAATTCAATTTAATTACTTTTTATTTTTTAAAGAACTTAATTTTGAAAGTTCACTGAAAAAAAATACGTAAAATGGAATTGGAAATAATTTCTTCATATTTTTATTTTAAATAATTATTTGTACATTTTTAGTCATCGTTTCCAAGTCTTACCCTTTTTTCTAAATTTTTATTATAATTCACGATCATAATTCTATTTTTTTGAACCTAGGAGCTCTTAAGGGGGAGGGGGGGGGGGACCCATAAATATTTTTTTTGTTGAATGCGTTTAAATTCAAATAAGAAAGAACATTTATAATAGGTACCTAGGTATTTAAAAAAAATGAAAAAATTGGAAATTAAAAAAATTAACATTGATGGCATGATTGGAAAAAGAATCAACTTTTAAAAAAAAATACTTAATGCTTTTTCCAAAAGAGAAAAAATTCGGAATGCTGGTCAAAATTGACCTTTTTTTTCAATTTAAAATTTTCAAAATTTAATTTAAATAAAATTAAAATAAACTGAAATTTATTTTAAGGGGGGGGGGGGGGGCATAAATTATTTTATTTTGTTGAATGCATAGAGTTGAGAAGCGGAATTTTCTAAGACCTTTGTATGACGTCATTTTGATTTTTCATCTATGAAATTTTAAAGAAAAATTGGAAACTAATTTCATCTTGCTTTTTTTTACGAAAAAAATTAATTTTTGATTTTTGAAAAATAAAATGCATGCAGTTTTTAAAAAAATGAAAATTATATTCATTTTGCATTTTGATGACGTCATTTTGTAGAAATTATTGATAAATTTTTTGGAAAATGAAAAATTTTTAGTGTCAAAATTTGAAGAAAAACGCGACTTTTGCGTAATGCCCCGTTTCCAGGGAAACTATGCAACCCACCAAACTTTTTCTTAGAATGTTTTCTATTCAGTAGAGTCTGTCTGGTCTGTAATCTGACGAGAGGGGTTTGGAAAATTCCCCGATTTTATCAAACTTTCTCATAATTTTTATCGTAGTATTCCAGTCAACTCGAAAGAAAATTATTTCTACAAAATGACGTCATCAAAATGCAAAATGAATATAATTTTCTTTTTTTGAAAACTGGAAAAAGCATTAAGTATTTTTTTTTAAAAGTTGATTCTTTTTCCGATCATGCCATCAATGTTAATTTTTTTAATTTCCAATTTTTTCATTTTTTTTAAATACCTAGGTACCTATTATAAATGTTCTTTCTTATTTGAATTTAAACGCTCATTTATATTGGGTACTTTTTTTTTATTTTTACTTGTAGTGAAATTTCCCGGCAATTCCTTATTTTCAATTTCATTTTCCCCTATTTTTCTCTCTCTTTTTTTCGTTTTCTTTCTTTTTTCCAGAACTAATACTTGCATAAGTTGAGATATTTATCATAGATATTCTATTCAAAAAGTAACATTTTTTTATATTCCCCGGTATTTCCTCTCTTTCCATTTTTTTCTTTATTCATCCATTTAAAAATTAAATTATACTTAGTTCAAAAATTAAACGTGAAGAAACATTTCTAACATGCAAGGTGAACTACTAGAAAAATAAAAAATTGAAAAATTGAAAATTATTCACGTTGAAAAAAAATGAATTAAAAATGTTTAAAATTTAAACAAAATAGGTAAATAAATTTTTAAAATTTTAAAATTTGAAAAATTAAAAAGAAAATAAGTCAAAGATAGAAAGCAAAAATTCTGAAAGAATTGTAACTATAGAATTGTCAGGACAGTTGGACCCTCATCCCCAAATCTGGTTCTAATTCCTGACCCTTCTCCTGTCCTCGCCAATTTTAATAGGATTATTAAAATTATTCCAGAAGAATAATTCCGTTTTTTCAAGTTGAAATTTTTTGTCTCTCATGGGTTTGTGGGTTCTTTTTTTCTGCAAAATTTACTTCGCAGAAGAGTTATGTGTTGAAATAATCCGCAGAAATGAAGACAAGTAGCCGAACGAAGATTCTATTATTTCGTGATTTTTTCAGTTTTGGAAAAATATTAGATAGAAAAAATATATTCGGACCTTCTCTATTTATTTATTTTTAACAAAGCCGAATGCGAGTCGTTAAACTCATAAAAAATACGTGTGGGAGTGAAACAGTAAAAATGTACCACATAACTTTTTTTTTTTTTTTTTTTTTGGAAAAGATCTCGACGAAAAATTTTATGAGAAAATGAGAAAAAAAATTCTCTCCGTCTGTAAACAAATTCACGTCGTCGTCGTCGTCGTCCTTGATGTTTAGACGACGAAAAAGGGCGAGAAAATGGGAAAAGCTTCGGGTACGTTCATAGGTAGATATATCGAAAATCGTATGGAAAATATCCATAAAACGCACTCGTTCACCTTGAAAGAAGAAAAATTTGTCGTTAATGGAAAAGTGAGGGGGGGGGGGAGAGAGAGAACGAGGAACATATATTCAACCGCGTACACACGGTAGCGCAATTATAACAAATTGTAGAAAAAAGGTTTACGCTAGCAGCCGAGTGCTTGCTTGTGTGATGGCATGGCATGGCATGGCATGGCATGGCAGTTGAAGAGAAAATTTTCGTTGGCTCATAGTTAAGCGGGTTAATTTATGGCTACCGTTTTGACAGCGGTGGTGGAAACGAGCAATAGAGCTCGTAAAGAATACTTCCCTTAGAAAACGTCTCCATCTCCATCGTGGCCGAATCACCTTTTAAAATACCTGCGCGACGGTATCGTTTGTGCGACCGATGCGTCTGCGTGAGCTGCGCCGAGAAAAAAAAAACTTACATAATTTAATCGTTTATATTGTCGCCAAGATATACGGCTCGACTCGACTCTAAATTGCCCCCTTTTCAAAAATGTCCAACAGATAGGATTTATTTAATTGGCTCGGCGTTCGGTTTAGATTAAGGTTATCGAGGTGACAGTACGTTGCGGTTGAGCTTTCGCGAGCGCAGCCTGGACCGGAGCAGAGTGGCAGAGAATTTAGCCTTGAGATGAACGCAATCGGAAACGTATCTATATTCTATACACAACAGAATTTCTCTTCTAGACGTTTTGCAATTTCCTCCAACACAACGCAACGGTGTCGATGAAGCTCGTTGCTCTTCTATTGTGTCGTACTTGCAATTATCATTCATTTAATTATATCATCGGAATGAGGTAAGCTCCGAAGACGATTAATTTTGTCATATTTACGATGAAGTATCTATGAAATGCTTCAGACTCGCTTATAGTCGACGTCGAGTCGACAAATTATACTTGAAAGTTTACACTCGATTTCGAATTTTCCCAAAATTGATGATTTTTTTCGAAAAATTTACTCGAGAAACCCTACAGTTGTAGGGTTGAAGAAAAAAAAGAAAAAATTCCAAAATTTGCTGCAATTAAAAAAAAAATTGTAAAATTAGTTGGAATTAAATAAAAATTGATAGAAAAAAATTATTCGACTCATAAATTCGAATTTTCACAAAATTGATGATTTTTTTTTGGAAATAATTACTCGAGAAACCCTACAGTTGTAGGGTTGAAAAAAACTAAAAAATGTCTAAATTTGCTGGAATTGAAAAAAATTGCCAAATACGCTAGAATTAAAAATGGAGTAAAACCATGAAAAGGTGGTAAATAAGATGTAAAAAATGATAAAATGTGTGTTGAAATGCTTAAAAACTGCAAAAAACGTTGTAAAATTGCATGAAATGCTATAAAAACCTTTGAAACATCGCCAAAATTGTGTAAAAACAGTTAAAAATGGAGTAAAACCAAGAAAAAGTGGTAAAAAAAATGTAAAAATGATAAAATTTGTGTTAAAATGCTTAAAAAGCGTGAAAAAACGTTTGAAAATTGCATGAAATGCATAACAAACCATTGAAACATCGTGAAAACTGTGTAAAAACAGTTAAAAATGTAGTAAAACCAAGAAAAAGTGGTAAAAAAAAATAAAAAACGATAAAATTTGCACTAAAATGCTTAAAAACTGTGAAAAAACGTTTGAAACTTACTTGAAATGAATTAAAAACCATTGAAACATCGTGAAGATTGTGTAAAAAACAGTTAAAAATGGTGTAAAACCGTTAAAAAGTGGTAGAAAAATGGTCAAAAATGATAAAAATTGCACTAAAATGCTTAAAAACTGTAAGCTTGTTCAATTTTCAAGCATTTTAACCCAAATTCTATCATTTTTTCATATTTATTACCACTTTTTCATGGTTTTACTCCATTTTCAACCGTTTTTACGCAATTTTCACGATGTTCCAATGGTTTTTAATGCATTTCATGCAATTTTCAAACGTTGTTTACAGTTTTTAAGCATTTTAACGCAAATTTTATCATTTTTACATCTATTTTACCACTTTTTCACGGTTTTACACCATTTTCAACCGTTTTTACACAATTTTCACAATGTTCCAATGGTTTTTAATGCATTTCATACAATTTTTAAACGTTTTTTACAGTTTTTAAGCATTTTAGAGCATATTTTATCATTTTTACATCTTTTCTACCACTTTTTCACGGTTTTATACCATTTTTCAACTGTTTTTACACAATTTTCACAATGTTTTAATGGTTTTTAATACGTTTCATGCAATTTCCAAACGTTTTTTATAATTTATAAGCATTTTAGTGCAAATTTTTTCATTTTTACATTTTTTTTAGCCTCTTTTTCACACTTTTACACCATTTTCAACTGTTTTACACAATTTTAACGATGTTTTCCCAATAATTTTTTCCATTTTACACCATTTTTTACAGTATTTAATGATTTTAACGCAGTTTTAGTTATTTTCACATCATTTTATTCAATTTTTCATCATATTTTCACTTTTTTTAACGATTTTTCCATTTTACTTCATTTTTAACAGTTTTTTAAACAGTTTTACAGCTTTTTAAAACATTTTACTCAAATTTTCAATCATTTTTTACAGCTGTTAAGCAGTATTCAAGCAGTTTTTCTCATTTTTACATCAATTAGCTCAATTCGACATCATTCTTTACAGTTCATCAACACAGTTCAGGACTTTTTTCAAGATTTTTACTACTTTTTTGTTAATTTTTACTTCATTTTTCAAAGTTTTTGAAAAATTTTGTGCCCTTTTAGTAAAAAAAAATGATTTTTGGATAAAAATTGTCATTTTCTTGAAAAAAAAACTTTCATTTCTTTGGAAAAATACTGTCATTTTTTTTTTTTTTTTTGAATAAATACTATCATTTTTTTTAGATAATTCTGTCATTTTTTTGAAAAATATCTGTAATTTTTCTTTTGAAAAATTTTGTGCCCTTTTGGTAAAAAAAAAATGATTTTTGGATAAAAATCATTTTCTTGAAAAAAAAACTTTCATTTCTTTGGAAAAATGCTGTCATTTTTTTGAAAAATATCTGTAATTTTTCTTTCGAAAACTATGAAAAAACGTTTGAAAATTGCATGAGATGCATTAAAAACCATTGAAACATCGTGAAAATTGTGTAAAAACAGTTAAACAAAAATGGATTGAAAAAAGTTTTTTCAGCTCATAAATTCAAATTTTCACAAAATTAATGATTTTTTTCGAAATAATTAGGTACTCGAGAAACCCTACAAAACACGAAAAAATTCCAAAATTTGCTGGACTTGGAAAAAAATTATAAAATTAGCTGGAATTGAATATGAATTGATTGAAAAAAATATATATATTCGACTCATAAATTCGAATTTTCACAAAATTCATTAATTATTTCCACCTAATGATTCTTAACAATTTTCTCAGTGATTGCAAAAAAAGTCATTTTTGCATTTTTTGCAGAAATGCTTTCTCATTGAAAGTTTTTCGCAACTATACACTGATAGGGTACTAGAATGAGCTGACAAAAAAGTGAGGTTGTCTGATGATTAGAAGTACCATTACTTTCCAACTGAAGATTCATAATTTTTTACAATTTTCTCAGTGATTGCCAAAAAAATACATTTTGAAGGAATACTTTTTCATTCAAAATTTTTAGCAATTATTATACACTGACATAATAGTGGAATGAGCTGACAAGAAAGGCGAATCTGTCTGATGATCAGAAGTGCCATTACTTTCCACCTAAAGATTCACAATTTCAATAATTTTCTGAGTGATTGAAAAAAAGTCATTTTTGCAGAAATACTTCCTCATTAAATTTTTTTGGCAATTATACACTGGCATGATAGTGGAATGAGCTGACAAAAAAGGTGAACCTGTCTGATGATTAGAAGTGCCATTACTTTCCACCTAAAGATTCATAATTTCTTACAATTTTCCAGTGATTGCAAAAAAAGTCACTCTTGCAGGAATGCATTCTCAATGGAAATTTTTCGCAATTGTGCACTGATATGGTACTGGAATGAGCTGACAAAAAAGTGAGGTTGTCTGATGATTAGAATTATCATTACTTGCCACCTAAAGAATTACAAGTTTCAACAAATTTTTCTGTGATTTAAAAAAAAGGTCAATACCTCAGGAATGCTCATTCCCTTGAAATTTTTAGCAGTTATACACTGATATAGTAGTGGAAAGAGCTGACAAAAAAAAGTGAGGTTTTCTGATTATTAGAAGCATCATTACTTGCCACCTAAAGATTCGCAATACCTACATTTGCCAGAATCTTTCCTATCAGAATTTTCATTTTCATTTTTTTTTTTTTTCATCAGAATTTGTCAGATTAATTTTTTATGTCTACTCTTATTTTTTTTCAGAGTTATACGAGATTTGTCAGAATTTTTATTCGTCAACATCGTGCATATTTTTTACTTATGCTGGAGTTTTCATTTGTCAGAATTTCCTATTCGACTGTATTAACAGAGACATCATGACATTCATGACGAAAAATTGCCTTTTCGTATAGTCTCGAAAGTTGTATTTTTAGAATCACCAGAAGTATGTTCGAAAACAAAACTAAGATAAATATTACGAGTACCTCTTCAACCGTATCAAGCTGTAATTTTTACAAACATGTTTTCAAATCCCTACACCGAACGCGTCCAAAATCCGAAGGAAGAGTGGCAGGGTGTGTTGTTTTCGCGGTCAACTTCAACATTCCCTCATCTTCTCACATAATATCGCAACATGGAGTTGCAGGGTAAAGTTTCATCTTTTGAAATGAGTTTAAAAATTTCAACACAACTCGAAACTCCTTTTGTTCGGCTCTGGCGAAATCAGGTCGTGAATTTTTTCGCTTAGGATTTCTTTCCAATCCCGAGTCCAACTGTTCATCGAACATGTAAAACGCAAAAACGCTCGTATTTCACAAAGATACAAAATAAAAGAAGAGTATCGTTCACTCCCGCACCCAGGCATTCATAGCATGGAAACCGAAAAGTTCAAGGCTACATTTTTGTTTACAATAATCCCTCAGAAGATTGTCGAAATTTTACTCTTTTTATAATTCCATTTCGTATACGAAGGTTCGATACGACAATAAGGTATCTTCAAATAGAAAACTTTTCTCTATTTTTGATCCGGTCTTGGCTTGGCTGGCGCCCACGTTGGCAAATTCGAATTCAACGCTCTAAGCCTTTCGACTGAGCTGCATACCAATTTAGAGGACGAACTGCCGAATTGGCAACCGAAACGTTGCAAAAAGAGTTATCTCCCGTTTTTAAACTAGCTCCTAGTTTTCACTGCGGCGTTAGTGATTGAGCTGAATTTTTCCAAGTCCAAAACTATATAAACGCCTAATATACGAAATTAGAGAGAAGAGAGGGGTCCAATCGAAATTTTTATAATAACCAAACTTATTTTTAGGATCTTAATCTACAACTTTTATTTGAAAACTTTTGTAATTGAACCCCTCCTTCCCCCATTTTTCAATATTGAGTGTCTTCGTACTAATATGCGAAATTCGAGGAGAGGGAAAGGTCCAATCGAAATTTTTATAATAAATAAACTTGTTCTTAGGATCCTAATCTACAACTTTTATTTGAAATTTTTTTAAATTCAACCCTTCTCACCCTCCCAATTTTCAATAACAAGTGTCTTAGTACTAATATGTAAAGTTAGGGAGGAGGGGAGGGTCCAATGAAAATTTTTATAATAACCAAAATTATTTCTAACATCCTAATCTAGAACTTTTGTTTGAAAATTTTTTCAATTCGAACCCTCCCTCCTCCCCAATTTTTCATATTAATACATAGATACTCATTATTGAAAATTGGGGAGAGGTAAGGGTTGAATTGAAAAAATTTTCAAACAAAAGTTCTAGATTAGGATCTTAGAAATAATTTTGGTTATTATAAAAATTTTCATTGGACCCTCCCCTCCTCCTTAATTTTACATATTAGTACTAAGACACTTGTTATTGACAATTGGGAGGGTGAAAGGGGTTGAATTAAAAAAAATTTCAAACAAAAGTTGTGGATTAGGATCCTAATTACAAGTTTGGTTATTATAAAAATTTCGATTGGACCTTTCCCTCCCCTCGAATTTCGCATATTTGTACGAAGACACTCAATATTGAAAAATGGGGGAAGGAGGGGTTCAATTACAAAAGTTTTTAAACAAAAGTTGTAGATTAAGATCCTAAAAATAAGTTTGGTTATTATAAAAATTTCGATTGGACCCCTCTCTTCTCTCTAATTTCGTATATTAGGCGTTTATATTGTTTTGTACTTGGAAAAATTCAGCCCAATCTAGTCGTTTTTAAAACTTGAGCAAAAGGTGTAGAAAAATGAAGGTCGAAAATAAAACAGATTAGGTTATATTTAAACTAACGCAGAAGGACACTCGATACACGTGTTTACATTCGAGTGAAAAATCAGCGCTATTCGAATCAAACAAAGGAAACAAAAGCTCGCCAAGGGAGACAGTTCGATCATTTAAAAGTTAGATTAACTCTGGGGATAAAAGTCACGCGGCAATAAAACTTTATCGTTATGGAAATGTCGACTCGACAAGATTGAGAACTCAGGTAGAATACTAAAAGAAATATCGGCGCAGTTTTTTTCCTCTCAGCTTTCTTATATATTTTTAGCTCAAAATAGATAAACAGAGAAGGAGAGAGAGAGACTTATAAAGGGTTATACTTTACCTTTACATTCTTTTGATAAACCCAGCCCACCTTTCCGCACCTCGCCTCGAAACATCGACCTATAATCAGGCCAAGAAAAAGACACTACGTCCAAGACAAATGTACCTTTATTACTCGGCGGTGAAAAAAGATAATTTGGTCTTTATTTTTAAAAATTGCACCCCGTCGCTCGCGTCGCGTGTTGCACAAACATCCGCGCTCTAGCATTTTATATCAAACGACCCCCTCCCCTCTGTTCATCTGCTCCCCAGTACTCGCCATATTTACGTACCAATTCGTTTACGCGCGCGATATTTTTAACAACGTGCAATTTTTCAAACTCTATCCGCGCACGTACCATACATAGAAAAAAAAAAGGTGAAATTTTTGAAACTTTTTCCCGATAGGTAGGTAAAGTAAAACCCTTACGAATTTGAAATACGAGTATATTTCGGGGTTAAAAGGCTTCGAGCTTGATAAAAAGTTCTACGCAATTTTCAATTTCAAATTACCCTTCGTTAACATCTGCTTTCTTAATCACCATTTTAATTTACAACTGAATTCTTTTTTTCCTTTTTTATTTTTTCTTTCATTTTTTTTTTTTTTTTTTTTTCGCCCAACGTTTATATTACTATATATATACACGAAGCAAAACCATCCGAAACTCGTTACTTTTTATGTGAAAAAATAATGAATTTTTTCTCTTTGTATTATTCTCCTTTTATTTTTTTTTTTATTAATTCTTCGTTGCCTTTACATTAGTCTTGCTCTTAAAATTACGCAGATTCCTCGAAAATTGAGAAAAATTACTTTTCGAAAATATTTCTTACTCGCGTACTCTTTAATTCGTTAGACTATACAGGGGGTTAAAATTACAGATTCGTCGAGGGTCTCTTTGTTTTCCGCCTGTCTACGATGTGAATTTCTTTCTCTCTTCTCCTTTTTTTCTTTTTCTTTTTCTTTTTTTTTTAGCCAAAAAGAAACAAAAGTTACGTGCAAATATTAAAATATTTTCGTTATTTAATCCGCGGAAAAGGAATGTCGGTGAGAGCGTGGCATTGGAGGCAGCATTGGCAGCAGCGTTCTTATCGGTGCTATAGAGCTCGCCTGCTGATGCTTGCGGTTCTCTTTTTTTATAAGATCACCGCTCCGGCAAACAAACTGTAAATTTCTTAATTAACTTTTTCTTTCGCTCTGCGAAGAAATTTTTTTTCAGATGTATTTTCGTTATGTGGCACGTATACAATTTATTTCCAGGGGCCTGCGAATCTACGAAATTGAGGAAAAGTTACGAGTTTCGTTTTGGCCTTACTTAAAACGAGTCGAATGGAATCGCTGTGGTGGAATTTTTGTTTTGGGAAACTTTTTCTGGGCGAGGGGAGGGCATTGTAATTGAGTTTTGTCGTAACATCGAAATTATTTTCATTGAGATTAAATTTCACAGCAGAATCATGAAATGATTGCCCAAATTGAAACTAAATTTTATTATTTGTCCAAATCCGAAGTATTGAAAAATTATGAATTTGTATTTGACTGCAAAATCAGCATTATTTGCATTAAAATAATCGAATTTCACAATGCAGGATCACGATTTATAAAATGGGATCGACTTTGAGCTCCCAATGCCTCCTCTTAGCCTCAAGTTATGAAATGAGTCCAGTAAAAAGCTTTGGCAGACCTCAATTAAAAAAGAAAATACATATTCGAATTCAGCACTTTTACCATTCTGCAGTCTTCGTCAATCTTTTTAAAAATTTTAGGGATTGTGGGAGGCTTGGAGAGGGTTCAATAAGTCAATAATCGAACTAGAAAATATCGCAAACAATTATAGGTATGCCACACCATTTTTCTTGATTTCATAAATGTTTTCGAAATTTGAGGGATTATGGGAGGCTTTGAAATGGTCCTACAAAAAAACTAAGTGATATATGTATTCGAACTCAGCGTTATCGATAATGTAACAAACAATATTTCACTCATTTTTAATTTTTAATTTTTTTTTTTGGAATTTGGGGCAAAATTTTGGGAAGCTGTGCTCCCTGGGATTTCAAAATTCCATCCCGAAAATCAGTATACAAATGTGCTTATGGAACATGTCAGAAATGCCAGAAACCGATTGAAATGAAAACATGTTCAAATTGTTGTACTACTGGAATAAGTTACAAAACCAAAATTATAGGTTTCCGCTTCCATAAGAAAATTTTTTATGAATTTTTGAAACTTGAAATTTTGAAGAAACCAAAAAATTTCAAAAAATAAACATCATTTTAAAAATTGTTTAAATATTGTTAATAAAATAATACTACTCGAGTTAGTTACAAAACCAAAATTATAGGTGCCCGTTTCCATAGAATTTTTTTTATGAATTTTTGAAACTTGTAATTTTGAGGAAATCAAACAATTTCAAAAAGTCAAAAATTCAAAAAATCATTTTAAAAAATTTATTTGTACACCACCGCTTAGAACTTGAAAAAACAAACAAAATTTATTATTACATATTTTTGTCAATATCTGAAATTGAAGGGGCTAGAGAATTTTTTTTTATTTTAATTCACTAAAAAAAAAAAAATTATTATTATTAAAAATGAATATTTTTACAATCGACTATAAAACCAGAATTTTAAAATCAATATATTCGAATTTTATTTTAAAATCAGAATTCAGGGTGTCTAACTTTTTTTTTTTTTTTTTTTGAAAATTCATGACTTTTTCATGACTTTTTTTTCATGAAAAATATTTCCATATTTCCGGGGCTCCCTCCGGCATAAGCGTAACTTAGACCTCATTTTTTCCTTATTTGAACAAATTATTGAGGGAGGGGGTGAATGCCCCTTAAACCTCTTAAGTTTTCAATTTCTTCCCTAAAATGTGGATGCTTGAAATTGCTTTCATGTGATAATGTGAAAATGATTTTTTTCCTGGAAATGAAACAAACAATTTTTCAACAACTTTTTCAAGAGAAAAACATTTTCTCTTGTTTTTCGTCTCAAAGTTTAAAAAATATTTTATTAATTTATTTTACTATCAAAGAAAAAAAAATTGATCTCCAAAAGATAGAGTTGAGATTTCTCTATTTCAAAAAAAAAGATTAAGTATTTTTTTAACAAAACAATTTAAAAAATTTTTTGAACCAAACAATTCGTTTTCAACTTTTTTCATTTTCTAAAAAATGAGAATTTTTTCTCCAAAAAACAGAGATCCCCCCCCCCCCAAAACAAAATTTTTATTTGCCAGAAAATTGAAAGAAAATCCAAAAAATTGATATTTTATGCTCTAGAGTTTGAAAAGTATTTTTACTTCAAAGAATTCAATTGAAAAAATTTCACTTTTAAGCGAATTTGTAATTTTGTCCGGGTAATACGTATTATCAAAAATTCATGACTCCAAAGGGTGAAATTCATGACCTTTCATCAACTAGTGATTTTTTTGAATGACTTTTCCATGACTTTTATGAACCATTTTCAAATTTTATTACATTTTCATGACTGTTAGACAATAGACACCCTGGAATTACATACTTATTTTCGTTTTAATTGAATTTCGCAGTAGAGCCACCATTTTAACAATTAAAAATAGGATTTCATGGCAAAAATCAGGATCATCTGGGTTAAAATTGAATTTCACGGCAGGATCAATATTTTTAAAATCAGAATTAAGTTTTACTGCAAAATCAGGATTATATATTTCAATTTTGCCGACAGGATCACAATCGTTGAAATTGAAATCGAATTTTATACCTGGAAAAATTAAAATTCCAAAATTAACTTTGACTTCCAAAATATTGTCTCGTAAAATCAGGATTATTAGCGTTGAAACTGAACTTCACAGCAGGATCATGATTTTTAGAATCAAAATCGAATTCAACAGCAAAATCAGTAGTTTTGAAATCAAATTGAATTTCGCTGCAAAATCAAAATTTTCCTCATTCTTTTATAAAATGCTGACACTTGACTACATGGGTAAAATTTTTTCTTCAAAAAGTTCTTCAAAGTATCGTAATTGTAATTTTTAAAATTCAAGGTTCATTTTATGATAAAAAAAAATTAACCTCTATAGTTACTTCAAAAACTCGTCAGTCTCAACTTGTAAGTATTCAAAAATTATTTCTTAGATAAGAAAATAAGGTCGTTAAATTATAAAAAATCTCAACCACATCAAAAGTTTCGTCGTGAGAAATACGTAACAATAGGAAAAACTTTCTTTACTCGTGTTCAAGGTAGACGTATTGTATTCCTTTTCTATTCTTTTTCTTTTTGTCTTGCGACTGCGGCTGAATTAATTGAAATATTTGATATTATTCTCCCTAACGAGTCTGGAAGAATATTATTTTTGCAATGGTATATGACTCTAAGATGAAGAAAAAGATGAAAAGATGAGTTTAATTTTTGGTCCGACTAATTATTACGCGACTGCGAATGCCAAAGACTAGGTATACAAAATAGCAAACGATGCGATAGATTTTGAAATTTTTCATTGGTTACACGAGTTTCGACTTTTGAGAGACGTGCGGACCCGCGAGAATAGGGGGATGGTGTGTACTGTGTACGATAAAAGCAGCCAAAAATAGAGAAAGCAATTTAAATTAAAATGTCGACCATGCGAACGAGCTGCCATGAGCTGGGATGAGGATGAGACGGCGAAGGGCGAGTGTTATCAGTACCGCAGATAATGTCTATTAGGTTTTCTCGTCTTTACAGTTGGGTTCGATTTTAATTTAAACTACTCTCGGTGGTAAACTGTGTACTGGAGCCGAGAGGTTGAGGTTTTATAAACGAGAAATGGAGAAAGATGCCGGGCGGACGAGCGGGCGGGAGGAGAGAAAGGTTCGGGATATACTTAGATATGAAAAACTTATGTACCTACATTAAGTATTCGACGCGACGATATGGTAATGATTAGGTGCGGAAAGAGAATCCTAAGATGGTGTTGAACTTAACGAATGTTTTAATTAAACTTTTATTCGTATAAAATCGATCGACCGCATTGTTTGTAAATTAGGGTGGCCCTTATTTTACCTTTTTCGACTTTTTAAATGTCTTACCCCGCCCCCCAAGTGTGTTCATTTTATGAGAAAATAATTCCATTTTTTTATTTTCCCTCTAACTGAATTTTAACCCGTGCCGGGTCACCTCCCCCCCCTTTTTGGAAAAATGAAAAAAAATCACCGATTTTCAAAATCTTGCACTTTTTTGGAGATAACCCATCAAAATTGTTCCTTGTCATGAGAATGAACTCCCAATTTTTTATTTTTCCTCCAACTTGATTTTAAGTGGTACCTGGGGGCTCCCCTAATTTTTCAAAAAAATCAAAAACAAGAAAATTGAGCAAAATCGTTCCTTTTAGCATTTCAAGTTGTTGCATTTCGTAAGAGAAAAATTCTCTATTTTTCATTTTTTCCCTAACTCAGTTCTAAGTGGACCCACAAGCTCCACAAACTAAAAAAATTATGAAAAAATACCAATTTTTTAAATTTTTTCATTTTTTTGGTACTAACTAATGAAAGTCGTTCCATTGGGTGCCAAATGATTCCCAATTTTTTCAATTCCTCCCAGCGTTATTGTAAGTGGCACCCCGGTGTCCCTTTTTAAAAAAAAAAATTGAAAAAATTCACCAATTTTCAAAATTTTGCAGTTTTTTAGAGATAACCCATCAATGTTGTTCCTTGTCATGAGAATGAACTCCCAATTTTTTATTTTCTCTCCAACTTGATTTTGAGTAGTACCTGGGGGCTCCCCTAATTAAAAAAATAAATCAAAAACATGAAAATTGAGCAAAATCGTTCCTTTTAGCATTTCAAGTTGTTGCATTTCGTAAGAGAAAAATTCCCTATTTTTCATTTCCCCCCTAACTCAGTTCTAAATAGACCCACAAGCCCCCCAAATTAAAAAAATTATGAAAAAATACCAATTTTTTAATTTTCTTCATTTTTTTAGTTCTAACCAATTAAAGTCGTTCCATTTGGGGAAAAATGATTCTCAATTTTTTATTTTTTTCAAATTTAGGCCAGGAAAATGAATATTTTTGTTTATTTGAAAAAATGGGGGGGGGGGGGGGCTTGAGGTATAATTTACCATCTCACGTTGGGAAGAAAATAAAAAAAACAGAACATTAAAAAAAAAACACCAAGATTTTGAAAATTGGTGAATTTTTTCAATTTTTTTTTAAAAAAAGGGGACACCGGGGTGCCACTTACAATAACGCTGGGAGGAATTGAAAAAATTGGGAATCATTTGGCACCCAATGGAACGACTTTCATTAGTTAGAACCAAAAAAATGAAAAAATTTAAAAAATTGGTATTTTTTCATAATTTTTTTAGTTTGGGGGGCTTGTGGCTCCACTTAGAACTGAGTTAGGGAAAAAATGAAAAATAGAGAATTTTTCTCTTACGAAATGCAACAACTTGAAATGCTAAAAAAAAACGATTTTGCTCAATTTTCTTGTTTTTGATTGTTTTGAAAAATTAGGGGAGCCCCCAGGTACCACTTAAAATCAAGTTGGAGGGAAAATAAAAAATTGGGAGTTCATTCTCATGACAAGGAACAACTTTGATGGGTTATCTCCAAATAAGTGCAAGATTTTGAAAATCGGTGAATTTTTTCATTTTTCCAAAAAAGGGGGATGACCCGGCACGGGTTAAAATTCAGTTAGGGGGAAAATAAAAAATATGGAATTATTTTCTCATAAAATGAACACACTTGGGGGGGGGGGGGTAAGACATTTAAAATGTCGAAAAAGGTAAAATTATGGCCTCCCTATTGTAAATATTATAACTGCGCGATGATTGCCAAATTGTCTATAATTTCGTTTTTTTTTTTTTTTAGGTAGGTATTTATTTGTTCAAGGTCTTTAATAATATCTAGGTCAAGTGAAAAGAAGAGACGAGGCGGTGGCGAAGAAGAAGAAAAAAAGGTCTCATCTAGTGAAATTAATTTCTCGTTAACATCGCAATATACCTAATAACAAAGTAGACGAGTTGAAAAAAAAAAAAAAACCTTCTACGTAACAAGCGGAGGCTAAAACTGAAAAAGGCAAACAAAGCAACTAAGCTGGCCACTCGTATTTTGCCTCAGTAAATATCAAGCTGGTCGGTCGTCTCACGTACACACCTTTTGCAAAACATCATCGCAACAAAACGTAAAGTATTCAAAATTCAAGACGAATACGCAACGTTGTATCTCATCGTTGCTTTTATTACCTTGACTTTTTCGCAAGGGAAACTTAGGTGTAAAGTTTCATTTCGGTTGAAAATTTTTCGCTCATTTTAACTCCCAAGTCAGAGTCGAAAAGAAGACCTATCAAAATTAAAGGGTAGAATTTTTAAACGACCGACGAATACTCGAGCCTTTTGAGCGACTTTATTAATATTTTCTTCAACTTCGTACAAAGATCTTTGGCGAGCTTTTGATAAATACTTATAAGAGTAAGAATGTTGTATTTTCTAATTTCTAGACGTACAAGTATAGCTCCGTTGCCCTTTCCCATTCATCTAAAAGGAAATTCTTTTCATCGTGTTTGTGCGACCATCGTCGATGTCGAGATCAAATTGTTTTATATACTCAGATTTGAGCTTTTATCCAGATGAATAACGTGTAGAGAGGCTTATCCATCTTTACGACGTGCTTTTTCTTCCACCAAAATCTAGAAGATTTCCTTTTTCGAGAAAATCTACACAGCTTTTATCGAGCGAGAATTAGGCCTAATGAGTGAGACGACGACGAGAAATACGACCCTCTTTAATGGCCTTGATCCAACTCCTGGAATTTTTTTCCTGATTGGATGTTTTCTGTAATTTTGTCGTTCGTGTCGATGAATGGCATGAGGTGGGCGTCTCAAGGAATACAAAATTTTACATTTCGAGAGACCATTAAAAACCCCAGGGAGATTCGCTCTCGAATAAGGTGTTCGCGAAGAAAATATACAGTTGACTGTTGTAAAAGGGTCAGAAAAAATTACCTAATTACAAAATAAATGACGAAAGAAAAATTCTTTAGTTCGTGTCATAAAAATGATTTTTCAAATAGGTAGCAAATTTATCAAAACTGAATAACCACAGTGCTTCGCAAAATTTGAAAATCAAAAAGCATGCATTTTGCAGTATCTTTAACAAGACTTTCTTTTTCAATGAAAAGTTTACCAAATTTCGCAGATGTGATGAATTTAAAAATCGCTAAGTTAAACATTTTTCGAATGTTAAGTTTTAATGAAATTTTAAAAATTTATTAAACTTAACAAACGGACCGTGTAATTTATTTCGAAAATTAAGCAGAATCAAAAAAAATAATCCAAGATCAAAAAATAAATAAATTTTGAGAATTAAGTACTAAATTTTGTGATTTTACCCACTTTTTAAAAAATTAATCTAATTTTAAAATTTATTAAAATTCAGAATTTTGAAAATTTATTAACATTCAAAAATTACAATTTTGATTGCACTTAATTTTTTTTTACAGAATTTTAATTTTCACCTAATCGCTTACAAAATTTTAAAAATTGTAAAAATTTATCAAAATTTTAAAATTTGTTTAATTTTAAAAAATATTTTCAAATAAAATCACAACTTCGGTCAAATTTTTAATTTTCAACAAACACAAATTCGAATTTTAAAGGTTTATTAAATTTTAAAATTGTACATAAACATTTAAAATTGAATCAACTAGGTAATAAACTTCCAATTTTTATTAAATTTCTAGATTTTTTTTAATTTTCCAAATACGTAGTAAAGAACTAAAGCTTGGCTACATTTTACAAATTTTTATACGTATTTTGAAGATTCCCTAAATTTAAAAAAAAAAAAATGTTTTAAATTTCTTCAACTAGTACTGTGATCGTCCCAGACAAAACCGACCTTAATGTGCGAAAAAAGTTTTTTGAGATGGAAGCCTTTAAATGAATTTTAAGGGGGTAGAGAGTGAAAATTAGGAAAAAATAAGAAAAAAATTTTTTCGCACATAAGGTCGGTTTTGTCTGGGACGATCACTTATGGGATTGTAAAAATTTAATAAACGTAAAAAATTTATCCAAGTTCGAAAGTTTATTAAAATTTTAAAATTTCAATTTTTACACGATTTAAAAAATGTTTTCAAATTTTAAATTTTTATAGTAACATATTCAAGTACTAATTTTTTTTTTAAATTAATAAATTTATTAAACTGTTTCAAATTATTGATTTTACAAGGGAACCTCGCCAACTCGTCACCTCCGATTTAGCTGAAATTTGGCTTACTGAAAAGGCATGCCACCCAGACCTCACAACCAAGTTATTAGCTGCCGAAGTTGATTTTTTGATTTTTGACGAATTTTTGAAAATGGCTAAAATCGCCTCAAAAAAAACATTTTTTGAAGAAAAAAAAAATTGTAAATTTCAAGATAGAATCCTAAAAATCGGTTTGTACACTAAAGTCGACCCCCCGAGTAGATTGGCACCATTTTCGAAACGATCTGGAGCCCCAGAAAAAGTTGACTGTTCTCCAGCACACTGGAATCTCTCCAGATGGCAAAAGTCAACATTTTCCGGAGACTCCAGATCGCTTCGAAAATGGTGCCAATTGACTCGGGGGTTCGACTTTAGGGGTTAGACGAAGATTTGGGTCATATGCTGGAGAAATTGATTTTTTGGAAATTTTTAAAAACTGCAAAATTTTCAAGTTGTTAAAAAAAACACGTGCGAACTCATCACCTCGGATTTTGGATTCAACTACTTCAATCGATAGATGGCATCATACTAACGCTAGGATTAAATTTTCAGCCGCCGAAGTTGATTAAAGCCCCGTCTGGAGCTATTCCATCGCGTTGGAGAAAAGTCAACTTTTCCTGGAGACTCCAGATCGCTTCGAAAATGGTGCCAATCGACTCGGGAGGTCGACTTTAGTGTACAAACCGATTTTCAGGATTCTACGAGTATCTTGAAATTTACAATTTTTGTAAAAAAAAATATTTGGGGGTCTGTTTTAACCATTTTCAAAAATTCGCCAAAAATCTAAAAATTTACTACGGCAGCTAAAAATTTGGTTGTGAGGTATGGGTGGCATGCTCTTTCAGGGAGCCAAATTTCAGCTCAATCGGAGGTGACGAGTTGGCGAGGTTACCTTGTTAGTTTAATAATTACTAAAATCCCAAATTTAATTGATTTAAAATGTTTTTCAAATTTCAAGTTTTTACCAAACGTAAAAAATAATCAAGGGCTAAAAAGTTAGGTACCTAATTTTAAATTTTGAAGATTTCCTTAATTTTAAAAATTTTTCGAATTGCAAAAAAATTTTTAGCTATAAAAATTGGCCCAATTTTCAAAATTATAGATCAAAGTGTCAAATTTCAAATTTTTAAAAAACTTTTCAAACTTATTTTTTTTAATAGAAAGAACTCTTTCCTAGCCTTCCACAATCTCCCAAATTTTGAAATAAAAAATGGACAAAATCAAAAGAAAAATTTTGAAATCGAATATTTGTTTGTATTTTTTTCTTTTCTAAACACCTCTTCCTGAAAAATTACCAAAAATTGGGAGGCCCGTGCTCAAAAAAATTATAACTCAAATTTTTAAGAGTTTTTTTTTTTTTGATTTTTTCGCTGTTTTATTGAACTTTTGATATAATTCACTACTTTCTCACTACTTTGTAGACACTCTGACTGCACCTTTATTATAGGTATCTAAATTTTTGTCTAAAATAGGGTTGCCTGCAATGTTGAAAAACAATTCTTTAAATTTTATTTTGAATATAAATACTTACTTATTTATTATTTTGTTTAAAAAAAATTAAATTTCATTCAACATAATTACTGGCTTTAAATTTTGTTTTAATTTGATTTTCGTATTTTTTTTTCTTTCTAAAATTTGGTTCAAAATAAAAAATCTTGAATTTTTTTGAAAATTCATCAACACAATTTTTTTAGTTCAGTTTAAAAACATTACTTTTTCGAAGTTTTGTACGTGAGATTTTTAAAATTCTACCTTTTCAGTGTTTTTTAATCTCAAAATAAACTTTTCGAAATAATATGTACTTAGTTCCAATAAAAATCCTTGCATTAGACTCGGCAAAAAAAGAAACGGATTGACTTAAAAAACTGTACGTAGAAAAAAATTCCCACCGGAGTACTTGATTTTGGAAATTTTTCTAATCGTGGTGAAAAACTTTAATCGTCACAAATCTTCGTAAAATTCCGCTGACATGCACATTCACCTCGTCGAAATATTTCAACAGACTATTTATACGTAATAAAACGCCGAAATGAAAACGCTGCATTATGATAAAGTTACTAAACTTGATGGAAATCTTCGTCATAATTATGACAAGTCAAAGTGACAGACGATTCAACGAAAAACCCGAAAGCTTTTATAAGAAAAATAAATTCCAAGGTAAAACTTTTCGTAGTATTTTTACAAAATTAAAAAAAAAAAAAGGAGAAAAAATCTCGACACGACTACAACGCTTAATTTCTTCAACACGTTTATTCTTTTCCGCTTCCGTCTCGCTAATTCGATAATTTTCCCTCTGCCTCGTCGAATGCTTTTGCATTAGATTAATAAAAAGAAAAAAAAAGCAGAAGAAAAAGTGAAAAACATACCTTTTTAAAATCACTTTCTGCGTTACAGTTGCCGGATGAATGACGTCTAGGGTTGGTAATGGGCGCCGGAACGTTGATTTTGGAAAACTGATCTCGATTCGTGTTACAGTAATATTCGACTTTATTCGGTAGAAAAAAATGCAACAGTGGTTGTTCTGATTGGCGCGTTTCGCTCGAGTACGCGATGCTGGCTGCTCTTTGCATTCTGTAATCAAATAAACCAACAAGCTGCTTAAATGCGCTGAACGGCGAGCTGTCGTAAAAAAAGCTTATTAATTTTTCACCTTCACTCTGTCACCGATCAATTCAGCTCGACTACGTGTAGTTGAAAGTTTTATCGAATTTTCTAGCCATGAGGTGCACATGCTACGTCTCTAATAGGTAAGTAATACGAGTATACACCGAAAAACAACTCGAGCAAACATCGAATAATCAAAAATTACCCAAGTCGTACGAATCTATCTTTATAGGAAGCTTCGTTATATACGGAAAACCTTACTTCAATATTACCTTTATTAATACTGTGTTTTGATGTATTTACACTTTCATTCCCCTGCTTTGGCGTGTCTACATTTCGTGCGGATTTTCAAAAATTAAAGGCGATATGCTCTCGGCATAAAATACCAGTTAAGTATCCTACTATTTGATTAATTTTAATGGAAATTGAACACGACTCAGAGATTCTACTTCTTTTTCGATACTGCACAAATCAAAACAAATTAAATCAAACGGAAAAAAGATAGCCTTTTTTTGGAATTCATGTTAGAATTCAGGAAATTTCAGAAAATTTATTCTTCGAAAAAAACTAATGTCATTCGATACAATTTTGACCACCTCGGGCTATAAGAAAGACAGTGTTTTCAAAAGAAATAATAGTTTGTTGAACTATATTCAAAAAAAAAATTTCAATCAAATTTTTAAAAATTTGATTTTTTAAAAAGTTTATTGAAGGACCGAATTGAAAAAACATTTTTAACAGAATTTTTAAAAAGTTGTGTGTTGTGCAAAATCCAAAAAAAGACATTTACAACAAAATTCTTTGAAAAAAAAAAAAAAAAAAAAAAAAACTGAAAAAGCGTGCCTTTTATTAACGAAATTCTAAAACAGCTTCAATAAAATTTTCAAAGTTTAAAATATGTAATTAAAAAAAAAACATGAAATTATAAAAAAAAATTGAGTTTTCTTCGTCCCTTCTCACATTTCACTTCTTAAAAAAAATGTTTTTCAAAAAGTTCGATAGAAATTTTTCAAAATTGAAAAAATATCATTTTCAACAAAATTTTTAAAAAATGTGTGTTCAGCAAAATCCAAAAAGAAGTGTTTCCAATTTTAAAAATATATTCCTCAAAAAAATGTTTCAAAGTACCTTTCACTGAAATGAAAAAAAACCTGTTTGAATCAAATTTCCCGAGTTTGAATAAAATCAATTATTCTAAAAAAAGACAATATTTCCAACAAAACTCTTCAAAAAAAAAATTTTAAAAATAAAAAATAACTGAAAAAACATTCAAAGAAAAACTTCAATAAAATTTCAAAACTTTGAAATATGTACATTAGGGTGGAGTGAAAATAAAAACATACCTCGGATTTCGACCAAACTCACAGAGGTGGTTTACTTTGAGTTGAGAACCTCCTAAAAAAAATTTGAGCCCCCTACCTCTCAAAGGAGTGGAGCTAGGGGCTCTCAAAGTAGGGTCATTTTTGAAAAAAACACAGTTTTTTGCCACTTTTGGGTAGTGCCACCTACATGGTACCTCGGTCACAGCACTAAAAAAGTGCAATTTGAGTTACTACACCTCCCCAGACCATTGACCTTCAAATTTGATATCGATTTTCTCACCCTATCAGGGGGTTGAAAAAGATCGCTAAAAAATCGAGAATTTCGAATTACAAAAAACGAAAATAACATTTGCTTGGTCGCAAAACTGGACTTAAATGGCTCCCATTGATGCAAAAAAATTATTTCGATAGAAAAAGTTGAATAAATTTCATAGCATGGTTGCCAACTTTCGATTTTCATAAAACATAAAATTTCCTCCAAAAAAGTGATGTTTTATGAAAATCGAAAGTGGGCAACCCTGATATGAAAATTTTACAACTTTTTCTATCGAAATAATTTTTTTGCATCAATAGGAACCATTTGAGTCAAGTTTTGCGACCAAGCAGAAGTTATTTTCGTTTTTTGTAATTCGAAATTCTCGATTTTTTAGCGATCTGCAACTTTTCAACCTCCTGGTAGGGTAGGAAAATCGATATCAAATTTGAAGGTTAATGGTCTGGGGAGGTGTAGAAACTCACATTGCACTTTTTTAGTGCTGTGACTGAGGTATCATGTAGGTGGCACTACCCAAAAGTGGCAAAAAATTGCGTTTTTTTCAAAAGTGACCCTACTTTGAGGGCCCATAGCTCCACTCCCCTGAGAGGTAGGGGGCTCAAATTTTTTTTGGGAGGTTCTCAACTCAAAGTGAAACAAATCTGTGAGTTTGGTCGAAATCCGAGGTATGTTTTATTTTTCACTCCACCCTAATGTACATACTTGAATCGTTTTTTTCAATAACCGCATAAGTCACATTTTTGACAAAATACGTTTTTTCATGAAATGGGTTCCCTAGACGTAGCTACATCACATATTAAAAAATTACATTTCTCACTCTCATAAAACAGCCTCCAGACGACACCAAAGATTGCATATTTCATAAAACAGCATAAGTCCTGCATTTTTAAAAAATTCCTTTTTTAAAATAATTTTCCGAAAAATTTTTCATTATTTTTAAAATTACATAATCTATGCATGAAATATATTTTTTTCATTTTTTTGGTGAGAAATATAGGTGTTTGTATGAGAAACGTGTTCATTTTCTATAAAACAGCTTAAGCCCTTCCTTTTTTTTTCGCTTTTTTCTTTTAAAATGATGAGGCAGAAATATTTTTTCGTTATTTTTAAAATGTCCATAGTCGATGCCTACAATGCATAAAGTACATATTTTCAATTTTTTTTTTTGTAAAAAATATAGGTCTTCGTGTGAGAAACGTGATCATTTTTTATAAAACAGCATAAGTCCAAAAACTTTGGAGCCCCCTGGAAGGGAAGATTTTCACCTCAGGAAAAAAACCGCGATGCCACGTTATACATGTTAGATAGGTTCATATTGTGATCCGGTCATATTTTGTATCATTATTTCATCATGCTGCTAGTTTTTCTCATTTCCTAAAAAAAATGTACAATAGCTCCGTTCGAGCGTCGTTTACAGAATACAGATTTTGCAGTATGCAATTCTGCAGAAAGCAGAATTGTTCCAAATTTAAAAATAATGTTGCAGAATTAAACTGACCTCGAGAGGACAGTTAAATTCTGTACAGAAAACTGCAAATTTTATCACTGCAGAGAACGTTTGAACGGTATTCCGCTTTGCAGAATGGACGTTCGAATGCAATTCTGCGAATTCTGTGTGTTTTTGTGCAGATTTTTGGACGCTCGAACGAAGCTAATGTGACTTATGCTGTTATTTAAAAAAACGATTCACTTTTAAAAATGATGAAATGATACAAATGAATTTGAGTTTTTAAAACTGATTTTTAAATCCTTTTCTTCATCCCATCCCCACATTTTAATTTGAGAAAAAAATGTTTATCAAAAAGCTCGATAGCAAAAAATGGCAATTTGCGTTTAATCAATGACAAAGGCTACCATTTGATCCAAGCAAAATCCTACCCTAAGCGAATTTGTAAAAATTTTTATTTTCAATAAATTTCAAAGAAATGAGAAATTGCATTTTATCAATGAAATAAGGTACCCTAAGATCCTATGCAAAATCCTTCTCTGACGAAATTAAAAAAAAAATTATTTTCATTAAAATTCAAAAAATAGCAATTCGCATTTATTTAATGACAAAGGCTATCATTTGATCCAATTAATCCTACCCTAACTGAATTTGTAAAAATGTTAATTTTCAGTCAATTTAAAAAAATGTGAGTTTTTGCAAAATTGCATTTATTCAATAAAAAAAAGCTACCCCAAGTTCCCATGCAAAATCCTCCTCTGGCTGAATTTGTAAAAAATTTTATTTTCAGTAAATTTAATAAAATGGCAATTTGCATTTAATCAATGACAAAGGCTACCATTTGATCCAATGCAAAATCCTACCCAAACTGAATTTAAAAAAAAATTATTTTCCCTGAATTTAAAAAAATTCGAGATTTTGCAAAATTGCATTTATTCAATAAAAAAAGCTACCCCAAGTTCCCATGCAAAATCCTCCTCTGGCTGAACTTGTAAAAAATTTAATTTTCAGTCAATTTAAAAAAATGGCAATTGGCATTCAATCAATGACAAAGGCTACCATTTGATCGATTGCAAAATCCTACCCTTACTGAATTTGTAAAAGTTTTCATTTTCAGTTTTCAACTGTTGAAGTAAGTAGGTATAAATTCAGAATTTATTTTTCAAGAATAGTCTGTAACGAGATTAAGATTAGAAAACTCCATTTTTCAACGGAATTTCGAAAAAGTTTTGTGTGGTGCAAAATCTGCGAAACAAAAATTCCCAAAAACAATTTTTAAATTCTTGACATACTTAATTTTTAACAATTTTTTTTTAAAGGGGGGGGGGGGGATAATTGAAAAAAGAACTTGTCTCTCAACGAAATAAAAAACAATGGAGTAAAATTTTGAAATTTATTTTTGAATCCTATTTGTCATCTCCTTGAATTTTTATTTTTCCAACTTGAAAATTGACAAAAAAGAAATAATTGAAAGAAATGTCTAATGAAAAAGTTGATTTCAAACGAATTTTAGAGAAAATCTAAAAAGAAGAGTTTTTCCACCGTTTTAATAACCGTTTCGGAGTTTTAACACTAAAGTTCTGAAAAAAAAAAAATAAATAAAAAAAAAATTCAACTCCAATTTCTCACCATCTTCAACATTTTCATTTTAGAATTTTGAAAATTTGTTAATGTTTTTTCAAAGTCATCTGATCTTTCAAAAAAAAAAAAAAAAAAAAGGTATTTTCAATACCTAGATGATTAGACCCATCGTGAGGGGGTTAAGGGCGTATAGATTGAGTTGGAGACTTTATTCTTTTTGATCAGGGTGATGAATTTTTGAATTTCAAAAGAAGAAGTTGTGTCTGCGCAAAAGACAAAAAAGAAGGCAGTGTGTTTCAATAAGCTTTGAAAAAATATGTTTCAATTAAATTTTTGAAATGCATTTTTTCCAATAAAATCTGAAGAAAAAAATACGTAAAAAATGTCAGTCAAATTAGAAAAAAATTATTACTTCGGTACTACAAAATTTGAAAAAAAAGATAAAATTTTAATAACCAATTTGATTTTTAATTTTTGTTCTTTATTCCCTTGGACTTTAAATTTTCAACTTCAAAATGTTTTGTTATAGAAGCAGCTGCCTGTAGAATTGGACCTAAAATTTTATTTGTCAACTTTTTAAATTTTTTTTTTTTTTTTTTGAAATAAATGCCATTATTGCCCACTCAATTACCTTTCATGTATTTTGAAAATATCGTCGTAATAAAAAAAAAAGGAAAAAAAAAACAAACTACCACGAGCCCCATTATGGATACATCTGGTACCAGGACGAGGCGACATTTGGACCAAAAAAAAAAGAAATACGAGAATAGGTAATACACATACGAGTTAACGTAACGTACAGATGGAGTGAGAAAAACAGGCAGGAAAATTTATCATTAATTTCGAATCGATTTTGTAGTAAATTTAAAATCGCTGCGAAACGTATCAAGTCTTGGAAACGTTTTAAAAAAATTATTGCGACGATAAAATTTACGAACGAAAGAGTAGAAAACATCTGTTAAAGAAGTAAGACTACATTGATATATAAATTATTCGAAAACTGTAAACGATTCGAGCAATAGGGAAAGCTGTATTTCATTCGAATTTGCTTTGAAACGTTGCGTATTTACGTTCGTTCCTCGTGCATTTAAAAAAAAAGTACAGAGGAAAAAGGATAGAGAATGAACCTACCCTTTGACGATAAATTCGCAAAAGTATAACCAGTTTTAAAGTTTCCCTTCGGATGATGGATTAAGCGAAATAAATTTTAATAGTTTATTTATTTAATTAGGGGAAATTTTCGACGACCAGCGTTGCATAAAAAGTTTTTATTTCGATGAAAGTTTTTTTTTGCCCCAGCTTTATACTCGTATGAACCAAACACGTAGCTCGGCAATATGAACGCGAGTTGGATGAAAAATCTCGTGCCTGAATTGTTTCAGCTTGATTGAGCCTTTTGCGTAAGAAAAACAAAAGGTGCGGAGTCAATTACGAAATAATTTAGCGTCGAAAAATAAACATCAAAAAAGCTTCGCAATAGGTACATTTAATAACATTCCAGGTGAGAGAATAAACTCTGGCGAATTTTCACCTTCGAATATTTCGAGCTTTTTTAGTCTCCTTTTTTTTTTCCAGCTGAAGCTTTTTTTCCTCTCGTCCCCGTCGCGTTTTTGGTTTCACGAATTTCAATCTTTACACGCTTCGTCGAGCTAGAAATATTATTTTTTGCCGTTTCGATTTAAAATAATCCTCTATAATGTGTGTTAAGCGGATATTAATCGAATTATTCGTATTTTAGGCGTTATTTTAGCACCGACGACGACGTAAAGTACGAAATAACCGATAAGGATTTGTGGTCGACGAGAGGCTTTTGAACGCTAGCAAAAAATTCAATTTCACATTCGTCGTATTATTTTGAATTACGACCAGAGGCGTTCGCAACGTGTGTGCCTTGTGTGCGGCCTTCTCACCGGTCCGAACTTATGGTAAACCCTTTCTTCGTTTTTTTTACGAGCGATTCGTATTTTAAATAAGCCCTCGCGGCATCGGTAGACCACACAACAGCTTCCGTGATTGCGAAAATTTTCAAATTTACAATTTATTTTCGGCTTGCGAGAGCAGCGAGAATAAGAAGAGAATAATTTTTTTTCAATTCAAATTTTTCTCTTTTTAAAATTTTAAATGAAATAAAAAGAGCTGGCTTAGCCAGGTTTATGGGGTGATTTGGCTTTGAGTACACGATTTGAAATCATCCAGTGGAAATTGCTCCTCGCATGGTCTAAAGCCTTCGTGAAAATTTTTTTGCTCGATATCTCTCCCCTGACCCCTTCTGGGGGAGGGGGGGGGGGTTAAAGTGGATTTTCGTTAAAATTTCTATTTTTGATAGTTTCTCACACAACATTTTTAAACTTGCAGGGATAGTTCGTTTATTTTTTACATTTTTTTTTTCAAATATCCGAATGACGCCATTTTGAAAATTCACATTCTCCTACCTGGTGACACGGGGGTCTAAATATCCCCAAAAAATTAACTCAATACTTATTACATACATCTTGGAGCGAAATTTGAAGAAAACAAAAGTAACTCAAGTAGCCTGAAATTTCAAAAAAGTAACCAAAATTTTTTCATTGCTACTCGAATAATGACTAATAAGTCATAACCCTCCTCCTCTGCAATTTTTTTTTTTTTTTAAATATTTTCGATGATTTCGACGTTTTGCATCTCTTAAAATCGAGACCCAAAATTTTGACAAAATTGAAATTTTTAATGAACAAATATTATTAAAGAATCGTTGGCTTAATTGGTTTTCAATTTTTACTTTATTGGAAATTTAAATTCTTGAAAATCTTCCAAGTTTTAAGCATTCATCAAATCTTAAATTTGTAAAAAAAAAATCAATAATTGCAAACAATAATTATTGTTTATTTTTTGAAACTTTCTAAAAAATTTTCATTTTTTGAAATTTTTTGTTTTGGAATGTTTTTATTTTTCAGATTTGATGAAAAAATTCTGAATTTTTCAATTATTCCCATTTTTGAAAAGAATCATTTTTGCCATATTACATGGTGAATTTCAAATTTTCAATAAATTTAATTTCTTTGAAAAAATTGCACTTTTTTTTTTATTATTCGGGTCCATTTTGAAAGGTTCTGATGAAAAATTCTGAATTTTTCAATTATTCCCAGATTTGAAAAAAATTCATTTTTGCCTTGTATGTATAGCAGTGAATTTCAAATTTTTCTTAATTGTGTTAATTCAAACAAATTTCACAAATCATTTTTTTTCGCATTATTCGAATCCATTCTGAGAGGTTCTGATGAAAAAATTCTGAATTTTTCAATTATTCCCATTTTTGGAAAAATCAATTTTTTAAATTTTCCTCAAAAATTTTTTTGAAAAAATTGCTCAAGAAAATTTTTTTTTCTTTATTCGGGTCCAGTCAGAGAGGTTATGATGAAAATGATTTTTTAAATTTTCCTTAAATTTAATTTATTTGAAAAAATTGCTCAAAGAATTCTGAATTTTGCAATTATTCCCATTTTTGAAAAAATTCATTTTTGTAATGGTGAATTTCAAATTTTCCCAAAATTAATTTCTTTGAATAAATCACTCAACATTTTTTTTCTTTCATTATTCGGATCCGTTCTGAGAGGTTGTGATGAACGAAATTCTGAATTTTTCAATTATTCCCATTTTTGACAAAATATCATTTTTGCAATGGTGTTTCAAATTTTTCCTAAGTTTAATTTATTTGAAAAAATTGCTCAAAATTTTTTTTCTCTTTATTCGGGTCCATTCTGAGAGGTTCTTATGAAAAAATTCTGAATTTTTCAATTATTCTCATTTTTCGGAAAATGGATTTTTCAAATTTTCCCTAAATTTAATTCATTTGAAAAAATTGCTCAAAATTTTTTTTTCTCTTTATTCGGGTTCATTCTGAGAGGTTATGATGAAAAGCTTTTGAATTTTTCAATTATTCCCATATATTTGAAAAAAAAAAACATTTTTGCCATGTATAAGTAATAATAAGTATACCATAGGTACACAGTGAATTTCAAATTTTTCTTAAATTGTATCTATTTAAAAAAAATTGCCCAAATAAATTTTTTTCTCATTATTCGAGTCCATTCTGAGAGGTTCTGATGATGATGAAAAAATTCTAAATTTTTCAATTATTTCCATTTTTTGGAAAAATTGATTTTTCAAATTTTCCTCAAATTTATTTTTTTTGAAAAAATGGCTCAACAAAATTTTTTCTCTTTATTCGGGTCCGTTCAGAGAGGTTATGATGAAAAAATTTTGAATTTTGAAATTATTCCCATTTTTTTAAAAATTCATTTTTGCCATGAATTTCAAATTTTCCTCAAATTTAATTTATTTGAAAAAAATTTTCAAATTTTTTTTTTCTCAATACTGGTGTTTATTCTGAGAGGTTCTGATGAAAAAATTCTGAATTTTTCAATTAGGTAAGTATTCCCATTTTTGAAAAAGATTCATTCTTGCCATGTCATAAGTACCAGTGGTAGGTATTCATCTGTAATGTAAGTTTTCTTGTACGATATGAAGCTGAAAAAAAATTATTCTGTCTCTACTCCCGATCCCTTCACAAAATTCGAAAAAAATTCATTAGTACAAAAATTCAAATTTCACAACCGTTTTGTAAAAGTAGAAAATGCACAATCCTGGGCACAACTCCATGTTGAAATAATCCCTATCCCTATTTCCAAAAGCTGAAATTGAAAAAGATAAAATTTAAGTTCAATTTGACACACATAAAATATCGGAAAATTTGGCAAGCTATTGTACCTTTTAAGCACGAGCATCTTCACAACGGAATGAAATATTCCGAATCGATTTCGAAAAACTATGTATCTTTTGACTAATTCCATCGTTTGATTGTTGGAAAATAATCTATTATGCAAAACTTAAGGCTACGCTTTATAAATGTTTGAAATTTTGCCTAAGTTTATTCGGCGAAAATGAATCAAATCGATGGTGTGTTCTTAACCATGAGGAAATTCGCCGGAAGCGAAAGTGTTCCAATTTTTTTCCCCTCGTAAAAGGACAACGTGAAGTTCAGGCATATTTACTAAGGCAAATATAATTTAAATGACTTCTGTAAATTGAAAAGTGTAAAGCTGGCGTCACTCGAAGGCGTATTTTATACGATGAGAAAAATACTCTCCAATGAAAAACCATTATAGTTCAATTAGCTATACAGGGAGACGAATGGATGTCGACAAAAAAATACGTCTCGTCGTTTTATAATCGAGTTTTTTTTTTTTTTTTTTTTTTTTTCAAAAAAGCTCGGACCACGAACGTAATTAATTTTAAATTTTTTGCGAGAATATTTGACGAAAATATTATCAAGTTTATACAACGATGGAAAGTTGCTATACGTACAAATGAAATTAACTTCGATAAAAAGCGTGTTTTGAAAACGAAATAATTTGAAATTCAAATTCGTCGACAGGCGAAAAATTCGCATTTGAGAGTTTTCCAAAATGGAGAAATTAATAAAAGCGATGTAATTCGTTTCACAAAACAACGTTGATAAAATAATCTTATTCGCTTTTAAAAATATTTTTTTTTGTTTTCGTTTGAAAATAAATACACTTAAAATATCAACAAAAAAAAAAAAAAAAATACGCAACGTTGGATTTATAGGGACGTTTTCTTTTAGGTATAAATACATATTCTGACAGAAAATATCCGAACGCATGCCAATTTTAATATACCTAGCACACTTGTTGGATTCGAGAGAGAGAGAAATAAGATGAGTCTCATCGCTGAATATGCGAAAGATGGATTATGTGGATATTTTTCCTATCACACGTAACTACACCGACGACATTTCTATTACACTCATCGAACCTTCCATCAAGGAAGCTTTTGTGTAATGGTATTCGTAAAATAAATTCTCGCCTCGTCGACAAAAACGTTTGCACTTGACATTGTCGATCGGTTTAATTACAGAGAGTAACGCGCTTCTCATCTTTATAAAAAGATTCCATCGCATCGGTTAGCTCGTCGTTTCTAAGAATAAAAAAAAACTTCGAGTACGAAAAGAATTGGAAAAACATGAGACGAAAAATTACTTTGATGAAAGCGAAATATCCTAAACGTTCTAAAAGGCTTTACTTCGAGATAAATAAATTTCTCCTTTATTCGAGCGTCTTCGTTAACAAAATCCTCAAAAGTCGACTGAAGTGGTAAAGATAACGAAATTAATTTTAGCCAATTTAATATTTTTTACGTCGCCAAATCTTCATGCTCTCTTTTCGCCGCTGATAAATTTTTCATCTCTGGTTTAGGTTACCTAAGCTCTTTTCTTTTATATACGAATACCGCTTTTTTACTATATCCAATAATTGATGCGTGCCTAAATGAAATTTTTCAAAATTTGAAATTTTCAGTTGCGCATAACTTAATTTATAAAAATGCTACGGTGTTATTTTTTTCATTTTTATGGGTGTGACATGATTTTATATTCTTACCCTCAAGTTCTATTCTACATTTGAGTACGTGGTGTAAAATTTACAAAATTGGGAACTTTATAAAAAGCAATTCTTCAGTTGATGATTTTCATAAAATTCATAGTATCATAGTTAGGCAAACACAATTTTTGTCAATTTTTTTCTGTCTACAGTGAGGGATTTTTTCTCTCAAAACAACAAGATTTTTTTCTCTGAGAGTTAATTGAGAAATGTTTTTACTCCAAAAAATTGAGAAGTTTTTTCACGCCCAAAAATTTTTGATCATCAATCCGAAAATTTTTCGAAATGTTTTCATTAGGTAATTAAGTTCCAAAATAAAATATTGAATTTTTTTTCAAAACAAAAAAAAAACAAAAAAAAAACACGACACTACTATTTTTCTGAACAAAAATTTGAAGTTTTTCTTTTTACAAAAATTCGAAGGAAATTTTCACTATAATTAAGGGATTTTCTTCACAAGAAGTTGAGATTTTCACCTCAAAAAAATAGTTATACCCCATTCTATTCAACTTGAGCCCTCACCAGGACATACAAATGAGTAAATACACAAACTTCTGGCCAACTGATTGGTGCACAATGCTTTGTTTACAATTTTGAATTTGTAGTGAGAGCTCAAGTTAAATGGAATAGGGTATAAGAAATATTTTTTCTATTTCAAAAAAATTAAGAAATATTTTTTCCAAAAAATTTGGAAATTTTCTTCTGCAAAAAAAGGAATCCCCCCTCCCAAAAAAGTGGTAAATATTTTCTTCTTCTGAGAATTTTTCCATTTAAAAATTTTATAATATTTTTTCTTACCAAAAAATAGTAATTTTATTCCTAAAAATTTTAGAATAATTATTTTTCTCTAAAATATGTAGATTTGTTCTCAAAATAAATTGATATAGGTATCTACCTACCTACCTACCAGTATTTCTTTAAAAACTAAAATATTTTTCTCTTTAAAAAAAATTAAAAAATAAGAATATTTTTTCCAAAAAATTGAGATGTTTTTCTCCCTCAAAAAACGAGATTTTTCTTTCTCTGAAATTACAATTTTTATCCAAAATAAAAATGAAAAAAAAATTCTCCAAAAAATTAGGTTTGTTTTTCTACAAAAAATCGTGAATGTGTTTTTCTAAAAAATTTGTTTTTCATTTCATCAAACAATTTTAGAATATTTTACTCATAAATATTGATATTTTTTTCCCAAAATAAATTGATATAAGAACCAGTTTTTTTTTAAAAACTGAAATATTTTAGCATGATATATGCTTTTACGATGACCAACGTCACGAAAATCCGACCAAAAATCCGAGACTAAAATCCGACACCAAATTAGGTTAGGTTAGGTTAGGTTAGGTTACATTACGTTAGGTTTGGATGGCAATAAAAAACATAAAATTTTGAATAAATTCGGTTTTTAGACATTTTTGTCAGACATTCTGAATCTTGTAAGTTTTTTAAAAATTTTGTGACTTTTAGACATTTTATCAGAATTTTTAAATTTTTTATGACTTAAATTCAATTCTTCTTAGAAATTTAAAAAAAAAAATTTATTTTAAATTTTCCATATTATTTTGTTCGACTTTTTTAATTTCCATATTTTTAAAATTAATTTTCAAAGGCTACCCTTTGGTCCAATGCAAAATCCTACCCTTACTAAAAATGAGAAAATTTTTATTTTCAGTAAATTTCAAAAAGTGTCAATTTTATTTCAATTAATTTTCAAAGGCTACCATTTGGTCCAATGCAAAATTCTACCCTTACTGAAAATGAGAAAATTTTTATTTTCAATAAATTTAAAAAAATGACAATTTGAATTTATTTTGTTTCCAAAGGCTACCATTTGCTTATATGCAAAATCCTTCCCTTACTGAAAATGAGAAAATTTTAATCTTCAGTAAATTTCAAAAAAATGCCAATTTGAATTTAATTGATTTTCAAAGGCTACCATTTGCTCCTATTTCTATTGAAAAAAAAGAAAGAAAAAAATTGTGGTTGTTTTTTCCCCAAAAAACGAGATTTTTCCTTCTTTGAAAAAATTGCATGTTTTTATCAAATATAAAATTTTATTTCTCCAAAAAAAATTTCTTCTACAAAAAATTGTGAATATTTTTTTTTTCGAAAAAATTGAGATCCGTTCCCTGAAAATGATTTCTCCAACAAAAATTTTAGAAAACTTTTCTTCAAAAATAGTGAATTTTTGTTCTCAAAACAAGTTGATATTTCCCCCCCAAAAATTGTTATTTTGATTTTAGAAAATTGAGGATTTAGAATTCTTTCTCCAAAAATTTGGAATTCTTTCTTCCTAAAATTTTAGAATATTTTTCTCAAAAATGAAGGTTTTTTTCCTCGAAACAAATTATATTGCTATTTTTTTCTCCCAAAAATTGAGATTTTCTTTTTAAACGAATTGAAAATTAACATCCATTTAAAAAAAAAAAAAAAAAAAAAAAAAAAATTGTTTTCATAAAAAATTGAGAATTTTTCCTTCAACAATTTTAGAATCTTTTTTTTCCCCGAAAAATGAAAGTTTTTTTCTTCAAAAAAAAGAGAATTTTCTCTCGATTTTTTTTTTTTTTTTTGAAATTCTTCAATGTTGAAAAAGTTTCCTAGTTTCTTATTTTTTTTTAAATATGCCCTTTCATTCCAAAATATTGAAGAATTTTTTTCTCCTTAAAAAAAGAGGGTTTAATCGATAACGAGCAGCCCATATACATCGTTGAAAATTCCATCATAATCGTGAAAAACTATCAAGAACGGATCACATAAGGATTGTTTTTTAGAGCAATGCACACAACAGCGATAGCAGCAGCGTTGTTTTTTGCACGACCAACTTTTGGAGTCACGCGACAAGGGCTCCAGCACACAACTTTCACGAATATAGCTTCATTACGAACAGCAACGGTGATCTTTTAACTTTCGTATACGTGAAACTTTCAAATCTACTCATATTATTCGAGTGTATTATCGGTGTATAGTATACGGTCGTACTCGTATTTGAGTGACGTACCTACCCCCCCCCCCGCCCCCGGGTCTTGGGCGATGGGCACATCGAATGAGACGTATAATACGCGAAGAGTTAATATCGAACAACTTTTTAGCCAGGTTTATACGTACTTTTGCGAAAGAGTACTACTACGTCGAATTAAAACTACATTTATACGTCTTTGCGATGTGTAGTTAAATTTTTTTTCAATTCGCTTCACGGGTGATTTACCTCGATCTTGTCAAAAGAATCGGTATAAATGTATATCGTGCATTCTTACCATACTCGTACTGCTTTTCAGTTTCTTTTCTTTTTCCCCCATTTTATATCCATCGAGTCGTACTGTACGAGTATAAGAATCGTTGAATATTTCAACAATGTGACCTTAGTCATTGCAATGCAAAATTTAATTCCGTACATTCGATATACTTATGTAAATCGATATCGAAAATGTACGAAATTTCAAAGGGATGAAATGCCAGCGATTTGCTTTTTTATTCTTTATTTTTCAACGATAAATAAAGTCACCAAATTCTAAATTGAAAATTATGTCAGAAACATACGAAATGTAACGTGCGGTTAGAAAATTAGCAATGGGAAATAAATTCAAATTTTTTACGATGAATATTTTTGTATTGATTTAAAAACAAAATTAGAAAAATTAAAGTTTTTACAAGTGGTTCGAAAATCTGATAATAATGTGTGTTGAAAGCACCAAAGCTCAAATGGATTTCTTTAACTTCCCAAAAAAAAGTTTGAAATAATTTTTTGGATAAATTACCTACCTATTTAAAATTTCATCAGTTTTAGGTACCTAGTTTTTTTTTGTTTTTTTTTCACAGAATTTCATTTTTTTTGAAAATAGAAATTTTTTATTCAAAGGGTTTCCATTATTTTTACGAAAATATGTTTGGTTGGAAATTTTTAAAAATTGATTTTTGAATTTTTTTAAAGTCTATTTTCTTAATTGAAATCTTGTTCATAATTTTCTCAACTTTCAAAAAATTCATCACTTTCGTTTTCAAAAAATTTTTATAACTATTTTTCAAAACAACCTCTTCAATTAAGTTTTCGCAATAAATAAAAAAAAAAACAAAAAAAAAACAACATTTAATTTGTTCTTTTTAAATCTTGTCCAGTGAACTTTTTCCGAAATGTTCTCAAATTAAAAGGCTCGAATGCTTATTTATTTTTCAAAAAGGCACGAGGATTTTTGCGAGGGCATTACTCGCCGGCGAGACAGCTAATATATAATTTTTTAATATTTCTCGCAATCGAGAAGTTGATGAGAGAAAAAAGTAGCACTTGTAATTTTTTCTTGGCTATTTTGAAGAATGGAATTTCACCTTGGATGAAAAGATCGGTATCAACGACCTTTTGTTTTAAATAAAGAAAAAGAAGACGAAATTACATTCATTAGTAAAATTCGTCGACACCGATAAATAATGCAAACAGATTATATTACAAATGTTCGGAATTAAATTTAACGTTAGTGAACTCGGACGAGAGCAGTGCGGGAGAAGGGGCGAGGAGATGAGAAAACGTTTTAATAACGTCAAAAGATTAAAAACGAGAGTTCGTTCGGAGGTCGAAGCATTAGCATCAGCGGCGAAATCTCAAGTTGAGAAATTTATTTCAATTACGCTGGCGATGTTTTATACAAAGGACGAGCCGCGTGTTGAAGTTTTCACCCCGCCCTGGACCCTTCCGCAGGGGATCTCACCTCAGTGTGTTTTTATTTCGTTATAAAAATAGTAGGTAGGATATTTAAAAAGATTACCTCTGATTTTGACATTCCTCGTTCATCTGCTGACTCGGTTTACCGTTGAATCCGTTCATATGATGAGCAGTAAATGTGGAATCTTCATTGTCGGAATTTATAGTAATTTCAGACCTCGCGTTCGAATGTTTTTTTTCCAAATTCCACAAATGGTGCTGAAAACTTTGGCGATTTTCGTTTTCATACGTTATCACAGGCATTTACAGCGTTTCTCGCTCCGCGCAACTGAAATATGCAAAAGGAAAAAGAAAAAAAAATTGTTAGAATGTTTTCCTGCCAGTTGGGTTCGGTTTATTATAGTTGCCTTGAAATTATATAAAACAAAAAGAAGGTACATAAAATATAGGGGAAAATAATCCGATAAAAATCACTTCATTATCATCGCGAATGTCAACTCGCAGTATCTTTTCGTAACGAATACCAAAAAATGGTAAGTAAGGATACATTTTTCGATTTACATTTACATTGGTAATTAGCACTTTGATGAAGTATTTTCGCTTTCACATTTAAACGACAAAAGCGATAAATCTTTCGTTGGAGCTTATTGGAAGGACAAAGACGAAGCAAGAAAACACTATGCCTATTTAAGAAAACCGAAAGACGTTGTTAAAGTAATGAAATCGAATAACGAATCGACGAGAGAAGCGTCAAAATATGATATAAAGATGACGAGATGCAGCCTCCCTTTTTATAGGTTATAAAATCCAAGCTCATCTCACAGCAACGGAAATTTCTTCTAGACATTTCGCGATTAAAATTTATATCCAATCACGAAATCATTCTATCGAGAGTGACATCCAACAACAACCCCCCCCCCTCCATCTGTAAAGAAAGGTATGTGATTTGGCCAAGTTTCTATCAGAGACTGTGATTACTAAAAGCCCCCCCCCCCAAAAAAAAGGAGTATTTTCCACCTCCCACCAATTTCCCTCCATCATCATAATACATACGAAAATCTCCTTTCTTTAAAAAAATCCATCTCGAGAACTATTTGAGTGCTGAAAATTTCGAAATTTATAATGATAACTTTATGTACCAGAGAATGGTAAGTGCTAACGAACTCGTAAGGATTTTCCAATTTTTTTTGCATTGTGTTGTAGTAAAAAAAAAAAAAAAACTTGGAAATTTTCAAATCACCTTAATTTTAAAAATATGGAACAAAATTAATAAAATTTATCTTCTCTAAATGTTATTTAATCCATTTTTTTTTTAGATTTTTAAATCATAGGGTCAAAGTGAAAAAAATTACACTCCTACTATGATTTTTTTTCGTCACCCATTCGATTGAAATATTCATTTTAAAACTGCCAACTCGTCCACGTGATTTTTTTTTAATATTCCTGAGATTAGCATAATTAATTTTCTATAAATTTATAATTTTTATCAAATTTCTAAATTTTTTTAAAAATTTTTTAATTTTTCCAAAATGAAAATTTTTGTTAAAAAGTGTGTTTAAATTACTCTACCTATTTGTTTTTCAATTCGTAGATTTTTTGAATATCATGAGCATTGAATAATTCAATTTTTAAAATTGATTAAATAAAATTTTTCCAATTAATTTTTATTCAATTCTACCAAAATTGGGCAATTTTTTCAATTCCAGAAGATTTGGCAATTTTTCAGTTTTTTCAACCCTACAACTGTAGGGTTTCTCGAGTAATTATTGTGAAAATTTGAATTTATGGATCGAAATAAATATTTTCCAATCAATTTTTATTCAATTCTAGCGGATTTGGGCAGTTTTTTTCAATTCCAGAAGTTTTTGCAATTTTTTCATTTTTTTCAACCCTACAACTGTAGAATTTCTCGAGTAATAATTTCGAAAAAAGTTATCAATTTTGTGAAAATTTGAATTTATGGATCGAAATAAATTTTTCCAATCAATTTTTATTCAATTCTACCAAATTTGGGCAATTTTTTTCAATTCCAGAAGTTTTTGCAATTTTATCATATTTTTTAACCCTACAACTGTAGGGTTTCTCGAGTAACTATTTCGAAAAAAATTATCAATTTTGTGAAAATTTGAATTTATGGGTCGAAATAAATATTAATAATGTCAAATCCCACAGGTTTTAATAATTTTAAAGATTAAATAAATTAGGGGGAGGGTCATCAAATTTTGAAGGTGTTATAGGGTACCTATTACCTAATTAATAAATTTAAAAATAACCTTTATTACGTCTCAAAACTTTAACATTTTTTCAAATTTTGAATTCTTGCAAAATTTTAAAAATCAATTAAACTTGGAAAATTGTCCTTTAGAAATTTTTTGAAAATCTATCTGAATTTTGAAAATTAATTGAACTTACTAAAAAAAAAAAAAAAAATTTCTAAACGAAAAAATTTATTGTACTTTCAATCTAATTTTGAAAATTTAATAAATTAAAAAAATTACCGTTTTTATCGATATTGAAAAATTTTCAAATTACGAGTTCATTCGAAATTTCTATGATTTACCAAATTGACTAGTAAACTTAAAAAAATTGACAGATTCAACTGGGAAAAATTTTTGAAATTTAAAAATTACTATATTTTGACTTGACGGCATTTTAAAATTGCCCATGTAGTTACCTACATATAAAATTAAATTTTTTTAAAATTTTTTTTTAAATATATTTATTTTTCGTCGCTCTACCTGACGGTAATTTGCGACGCGATACTATTTTTACAATGATATAAACAAATTATTACAATAAATGATATAAATTACATTCTTTTAAGAAATTAAATATCTCAGAGTTTGAATCTCCTAGTATGTCGGGTAATTGTGAGTTTGTATCAAATTTTCTTGTCCTTTGATCTGTATATTTTCTGCAATTTATAAGTATGTGTTTGACTGTTATTCTTTCTTCACATAGATCACAGAATGGTTCTGGTTGGTTGTTCAGTAGGTGCGAATGGGTGTTGATGCAATGTCCAATTCTAAGCCTAGCAAGTAGGGTTTCTTCTTTTCTAGACGATCTGTAAGATGTTGGCCAATCTCCTAGGTTTGGTTTTATTTCATGTAGTTTGTTATCGGCATATGTGGTACTCCATTCTGTCTGCCACTCGGTTTCGATCAGATTTTTGATTATATTTGATTCGTTTTTCAGTTGACGTTTTTGAATTTTAGGAGAAATTCTATGATTCTGGTCGTATGTAGGTGGAGTGTAGTGTAGTTTTTCGTTATATAACAAACATCTAATGCCAACTGGTTTGGGTTTTTTTGATTTTCTTGCGTTTATAAAAGAAATCAATTCTGTTGTTTCATATAAAAAAAAAAAAACTTTCAATTTTTTTGGAGAAAACAATTAAAAATTTTCTTGGAATAAAAAAAAATCAGAATTTTCTCGGAATAAAAAAATTCAGAATTTTCTTGGAATAAAAAAAAAATCTCGATTTTTTGGAGACATAATCGCGAAATTGGAGACGAAAAATGGGTCCAATCGAAATTTTTGTAATAACTGAAATTATTCCTAAAATCTCAATCTGCAACTTTTGTTGGAAATTTTTTTCGATTGGGGCCTTAGGTTCAGAGAGAGGGATATTTTTGGAAAGGAGGTTGGACCCTCATAAAAGTGGACCTTAAAAAAAGGCATATCGGCTCATTTTTTTCCTTGTTGACTCTTGATTAGGATTCAGTCCTAAAATAGTTTTCAACATTGTACGAGGAACGGTTTATTTCTCTTTTGTGACTGTACTGCTATTGGACTTGACTTAAGACAGGGTCAAATTACCCATCATAACCGGAGATACCTCTCTTGGAAAAGTCGGATAATTAAAATTTATAATAAATCACGAAATCATTCTATCGAAAATGAAAACCCGACAAAATATTCATTCTCGCGTCTACTCGAGTTCACGACACGCCATGCCATCGAAAAAGAATCCCATCAACGAGCCGACCTGTTGAGAAGTTTACATAGCTTCGGATCGATACAGCCTCGGTCTCTTGTCGCCGAGTATCAGTATAATCGCATAATTAAAGCCAACGAATAATGAATTATTATCACACGGCGCGCAAGCCGTGGCATGGCACAGTCGAGAGAAAAGCCGAAACCCCAAAACAAGCACTTATCAATACGAACTCGTAAATCGCGACACGCGACTCGGCATACGGCATAGATTTTCCTTTGGGATGTGTAACACGTAATAGGTGAGGTGCGAGACTGCGAGTTTGCATACAAAATACTGGCACTGGCACTGGCACTGGCACACACCGACACCGACACCGACACCGACACCATCCAGGTACATAACTTCTCGATTCTCTATCTACCTAAGTATCTGTATAAATATAAATGTACTCGTGCCTTATACCATATTATCGTAAAATTCGATCAACGTAGTCGTATTTTGTATGCCAGATCGTAAATTGAATTCAGAATGCGCAATTACTTTTACCAAAAATCTTTCCAATACGAATTAACCTGCCTAAAATCTAGAATGGAAGATTGATATCGAGTTCATCGCTGACTTTTACTACAAATGCTGGTGAAAAATATGGCCATTATAATTTTGAAGTTCGTAATTCTCTGCAGCTTTACCCAGCAAAGCAAATTGACGAAATATCAATCGCCAAAATTCACCACTTCATAGTCTACCTCCTCGCAGCCCCTTCAAAAACTATTACACTGGCTCAGGGACACGAAATACAGGGTGTCCCGGTTAAGAATAACATCCTTCGACCTGGTAAGAGGGCAACTCATTTCAACGACATGTAGGTATGTTTTCATACTCTTACTATTAAAGGGACTGACCGACTGAGATACTGCATTATGGTAAAAAAAAATATTTTTCATTTTTCACTTGAAATTAAAAATTTATTTTTTTCTGATTAGAGACAGATAGAAAGATGAAACTTGTGGAAAATAAAGTAGGATAGTTGCAGAATGTCTGAAAAAAAAAATCATCAAAATCGATGCAATAGGGTGTTGAAAAATGTTTGTTTACCAACAAAAAAAAATGGCTTAAAAAGTTCGAAATTTTGCAATTTAAAAAAAATTTTCTATCATTAACCTAGTTATTTTTTGTCAGCAGATGATTCCCCTCTACTTCCTCTACAAAATGTTCCTCGTCATCATCATCTTCCTATCTCTTTTACTTTTTGAGTGAAAAATTTATTTATGAGTCGACATGTAGGTTAAAATTTTTTCAAATTTTCTGAGTCAAATTTTTATGAATTTGTACTCATTAGAAAAATTTCAACTCAAAAACTAAAAGAGATAGGAAGATGATGCCGAGGAACATTTTGTAGAGGAAGTAGAGGGGAATCCTCTGCTGACAAAAAATAACTAGGTTAATGATGCAAATTTTTTTTAAATCGCAAAATTTCGTGTTTTTTTACCCAATTTTTGTGAAAAAATGAAAAATGATTTTTTTTCACCATGCAGTATCTCAGCCCCTTCAATAGTAAGGGTATGCAAACATGCCTACACATTGTTTAAATGAGTTGCCTTCTTACCGGGTAGAAGGATGTTATTCTTAACTGGGACACCCTGTAGCACATTTAGGCGCATTCCTCTTCGCACCTTCCAATCAAACTTCCCAATACATCGCAAACTTTCCCTACCAACACGAAAGCGAAATAATTTACCGATTGCCTACGTCGCGTCGATCTTCTTATCAGCGAAAATTTATGAAATAAAAATTAAGCTCGTCATTCTCCTAATGAAATATTTGTACGACGCGTACCTATCTACCTAATACCTACTTAGGTATTTTACCGAGCTATCTATACACCTAATGAAACTCCAGCCCCGTAATGAGCTCCAGTCGCACCTGCAACCTTCGTTAGCGAAAGCGAAAACGTCGACAGTCGACTTGAAAATTTCAATTTTCCACCTCTTTTTCGTGACTTACGAGTAGTTTATAATATTTTAGTCGGAAAATTAAACTAAATTCTATTTAAAAATTGAATACGTTGTAGAACGCTTAGGTACTTTACTTTTCGCAGAGAAATCGCGCAGGTATCTTCAAAAAATTACTTTATACCGAAATGATTAATTAATTGGACGAAAATTTTATCAAATTTAATCCTAGAATGGATAATAATTTATTCATCTTTGTATTTGACGAAATTTTCATCATTTTTGTTAAAATGCGCAAAAAGTCGAATAAAAAATCAAACTATACTCATCGTCCTGAAGTATTTTAGATTTTTTTTTGCAAATCGCTTTTAAAATAATTTTTTCCAAAAAAAAAATCCTTGAGAGCTAACCTTTGAAAATACAATTTTGCTTGAATTCTTTTTATTGATTTTTCAAAAATTGTCGTAGATAGATATTATTAAAAAACTATAGGGAAAAAATGTATTTCTTGGAAGAAATTAATTTCATAAAAATGCTCAGACGTAAAAAATCTTCTTAGGGAAAAATTAACAAAAAAGAGATTTCAATGAAAAATTTAAAAAGAAATTCTTAAAAAAAGTTTTCTTTGAAAAAAAAAAATTCAAACTCTTTTTAGAAAACGTTTTATATATTTTTTGGTAGGATATACTTACAAAACTCGTCTAGGAGGAAAATTTGTAGAAACGAAAAAACGCCAAAATTCCGTTCAGAAACTTGACATTTATATTTTCTTACCTATGCAAAAAATTTTCTTAAAAAATTTTTTCTGAAAAATTTAAACATTTTTACAAAAAATTAAGAAGAATAAAGTCTGTAAACATAATATTCAAAAATTCTAACAACCTATAAAAATCAATTTTTAAATATTTTTTTACAATTAATTCTCTCAAAAATATTGGTCAAGAATACGGTGCTAAAAATTCAGAAATTCTTTTGAATATTATCAAAAGTGTGTTTTGTTGGTACAAAAAATGCTCTTAAAAAAAGTTTTAGAAAGGAAATATTGTTTAAAATTTTTTGAAAATAATTCAAGTGCGAAAGTTTTTACAATAATTTTAAAATAGGTATACACATATTATTTTACAAAAAATTCTTTCAGGAACAAATTTTCAAAACGTAGATATTCTTGGTACAAAAAATTTATTTTGAAAAGACATTTTTTGCAGAATTTAAAATATGTTATGCACTAAGAATTTTTTGAAAAATTTCAAAACTTCTATTGTACGACAAAAATTAAATCTACTTATAGATTACAAAAAATTATCTAATTTCTTTTTGAGAAAAATTCAAAAACTACATCAAAAAATTGGAAAAAAACTAAAAAGTTTCCAGGAAAAATTAAAAAATTTTCAAAAAATTTTAAAAGAATGTGAAATTCGTGAAAAGAAAAAAAACTCTACAAAAACATACAAAATTTTAACAAATTTTTTTAAAAGCACGAAACTTTTTCTAAAAAATGCAAAAATTACCTAGTTACTGTTTGAGAAAATCATATTGTTTTGGTAAGAAATTTTTAAAAAAAAAATTTGCAAAGGTGGAAATATTAAAAAAAAAAAAAAAATCAAAAATATTCAAAAATTCTATACAGCTGAAAATGCGTCAAAAAATAAACCAGTAAAAAAAAATTCTTGGGGAAAAGTTTTAAAATCTTTTAAAAAATGCTGAAAAATATATTTTCACAAAAAATTTCCTATAATGAAAGAATAAAATTCATAGAAAGTAAAAATTATGCAAATCAAAAATCCTACCCAAAACTTTGAATTATTTTTTTTTTTTTTGAGAAAAATCCAAAATCTTCTAAAAAAATTATTTAAAATATTCTGAGGAAATAAATGATCAGAAAAAATTTTCTTCACAAACGTTCAAACCTTTTTTAAAGTAGGTACTTGATATTTTTAATATTGAAAAAAAAAATTCTGCCATTTTTTTAAAGATAAATGTTCAAATATGTTTGAAAAATATGAATTTGTCCAAACAAATTTCCTTGCAAAGAATTCGTTGTAGAAGAAAATCATAAAAATAGAAAATTCTGAGCAAAAATTTGAAAATAGATTCAAAAATTCTCTTCAAAAAATTATTTAAAATGTTTTTTGGAAATTAATTTCTCAAAAAAGAATAATTAGGTAAGAGTTTTAAAAAAATTTTCTTAAAAAAGGTTCAAAAATTCTATCAAACACCTATTAAAAAATTTTGATAAAAATTTAAAGATCTGTAGAAAAATGTTTTGAAAATAATTGTTACGGCAGAAAATTCGTATTAAAAAGAAAACAAAAAACATGAAAAATCCTGTCCAAAATTTTTTTTAAAAATTCACAAAAAGTGATTCTCCATTTTTTTTTTTTTAGAAAAAAATGCAAAAATTCCCTTCAAAAAATTTTATAAAATGTTTTTTTGGAAATAAATCTTCAGAAATAAAATTTTTTAAATGAAATTTTTTCAGACGAAAAATCAAAAATTCCATCAGAAATGACGAACCTAGGCAATTCATTTATTTTCATGAAATGAAAATTGATAAAATTTCACCACCCAAGGACGAAGGTCAGGACCAATATCGGCTACATTTGTTCAACATAAGCGTCGTTTCCGTCCGGTAGATACTCATTAAGCTGTAATTTACGACAAAAGTTCAATCACGATACCGTTCGAAGAATTCGTACAAGAATCCCAGTCACTGTACCGCACCCTCGCCTCGCCATAGCCTCATTCGTTTCATCCAATCTCTCAAAAGGTTAAATACGATATATAGTACGCCGTACATCAGGCCAACTTTCATAACGAAACCAAAGTAATCTACGAATCGATCAAGGCAAATACTTTTCGACGAAAGGAGAGAACTATACGAAAAGGCATTCGCGTCTGGCAAACAATCGCTTTTAAGATTTCGAAACATGTTCGATAATCGGGAAAACAATACGAAAAATAATTGACGCTCGTAGAACTCGAAATTAGAAATTTTTCACGGTTTGCTTATTTTTCCATTCGAAGACGAGGAAAAAAGTTTTTATCATTTCGTTCTGCTTCAACAAATTTTCCACAATTTCTATATAAACTGCCGTTCTCGATTCTCGTGCATTCTTAACACTGTCCTTACCATGTTGAGGTTATTTTGCATACTCTATTATACGATCAAGGTTACATACGTATAAATACTTATGCAACAAACTCCGGATATTTGAACTTGAAACTAAATCGTGCTTCGCAAAGCAACCACCTCGCTTTTGAGAAACCATACTGTCAAATATAAAGTTTATCAATTTCGAGTTCCTTCGCTAATTAAATCGTGCAAAAATTTATTCCAATAAATATCCTTCACCTTTGACGACAACAACAACAACACCGACACCGAGAAATGGTAAAATATCTATTTAAATGACAACGCCGAATAAAAGAAAAAAAATTTAAGCTGAAATCAACGCGCCAACCAATTTACTCCTCGATTGATTTAATAATTTTCTAGGCGAAAATGCTTCCCTTTTTTTTACTGCTGGCCTAATATTCAATAAATATTTCGCAAAGCGTCGCATCGCCTTACACGAAAAGGCTCCTCAATAAGCCTAAAAGTACACCTTCTATTACGATAAACATACGCTGAATTTATTACAACATCGAAATATTCGAGCAAAGTAGACAACCGAGGTATTCGCAGCTTCGAATTAATTTATCAAACGTGATCCTTTTCTTAGCCAAAGTTACCCGGCAATATAAGCGATAAATAATTTTCTCGCCTCGTCTATGTTTTGGTCACCATTCAAAAGACCCTTTTCTTCGAGTCAAAATTATTTACTCCCCACTTTTGGCCGTGTTTACTCCACATAGCAGTTCAACGCGTGCTAAAAAATTATCACGATAAACATTCAATTATCGAGCACGACGAAATAATCGATTGGAATTTTATCTGAAAATGGAATACTCTTCAGGTGAGAAGGAAAAAAAAAGGTCAAAATTTCGCTCACTTTAAAGTAGGCACCGATACCTACGAAACTTCTCGAAAAAAAATTCCATCGATCTCGTACTCGAGACAGTCCGGCAAATTAGGTTTGAAATACGAACGAAAGTAGGAGGAATACGTTAAAATGCTCATTAGTCTCGTTCATTTGCATTAATTACGAATGTATTTGTATAACTAACTACAGGGTGTCTCAGTTAACGATGTACTCCTTCTACCTTGTACGTTGGCAACTCATTTCAACAGTGTGTAGATATGTTTGCCTAACCTCTCTATTGAAGGGCCTGATGTACATATATATTTTTTTTTATGGTAAAATTACTTTATTGAATTAGTGATTTCTCGTTGGCAAATGATTATTCTGTACTTCCTTTATAAGAATGACTTCGGTATTATTTTCTAATATTTTTTTTGGTTTTGAGGTGATATTCTTCCAAATAAAATCGAACTATTATGATGGAACAAATATTTAAAAAAATCCTACATATCTAAAAATGCAAAAAAAAAACAACAAAAAAACTGAGAAGATAATACTGACAAGAGAAGCTCGCCAACTCGTCACCTCCGATTGAGCTGAAATTTGGCTCACTGAAAGAGCATGCCACCCAGACCTCACAACCAAATTTTTAGCTGCCGAAGTTGATTTTTCGATTTTTGGCGAATTTTTGAAAATGACTTAAACCGCCTAGAAAATACCATTTTTTGACAAAAAAATTGTAAATTTCAAGATAGAATCCTGAAAATCGGGTTGTACACTAAAATCGACCTCCCGAGTCGATTGGGACCATTTTCGAAGCGATCTGGAGCCTCCGGGAAAAGTTGACTTTTTTCCAGCGCACTGGAATAGCTCCACACGATGCTGTAATCAACTTCGACAGCTGAAAATTCAATCCTAGCGTTAGTATGATGCCATCTATCGGTTGACGTAGATGAATTCAAAATCCGAAGTGACGAGTTCGCAAGTGTTTTTTTTTTTGACAACTTGAAAATCCTGCATTTTTTTAAAATTTCCAAAAAATCAATTTCTCCAGCATATCATCCGAAACTTCGTCTACCCCCTAAAGTCTACCACCCGAGTCGATTGGCACCATTTTCGAAGCGATCTGGAACCTCTAGAACATGTTGACTTTTGCAGTCTGGAGAGATTACAGTGTGCTGGAGAAAAGTAAACTTTTTCTGAAGGCTCCAGATCACTTCGAAAATGATCCCAATCGACTCGGGGGGTCGACTTTAGCGTACAAACTGATTTTCAGGATTCTATCTTGAAATTTACAATTTTTGTAAAAAAAAATATTTGGGGGCTGTTTTAGCCATTTTCAAAATTTCGCCAAAAATCGAAAAATCAACTTCGGTAGCTAAAAATTTGGTTGTAAAGTCTGGGTGGCATGCTCTTTGAGTGAGCCAAATTTCAGCTCAATCGGAGGTGACGAGTTGGCGAGGTTCCCTTGTGAGAACACTGAGGGCTATCTATGTATTAAAAAAAGCAGTGAGAAATCGGAAATCAGGGTTATGTATTAACGAAATAACGAAACGTAACAAAAAAAATTCATAACAAAACGTAACGAAATAATGAAAAAAAAGGAAACGTAAACGAAACATTAAAATTTCAGAAATAACGTAACAATGTCGGTTTCGTTACTCTTTTTAAAGCATTTTGCAGGTAGCTTTTTTTTTTAATTCAAAAATTTGGGGGATGGGGTGCAAAAATTTCAGTTTTTGGTACATGTCTTCCTTCCTAAGGAACCAAAAATTCAAATTTTGTATTTACACTTAGATTCAAAAATAAGCTTGAAAATTATATTGCAGGTAAAATTTCTCGAATTTTGAGTACCCAGTACCCACACATGCAATAACGAAATAAGGTAACTAAATAACGAAAAAAGTTTCGAATAACGTAATAAAATAATAAAAATAAAGAATTAACAAAATCGAGGTAGGTAAATTTTAGTAACGATATAAAGTAACGAAACGAAAAAACTGAAATGACAAAATATCATAACGAAACGATAACGAAAAATTAGACGAATCGTATACAGAAATAACAAAATAACGAACAAGTATTTCGTTATTACAACCCTGCAAGAAATCAATAGGCCAATAATGCAAAAATTTCACAAAAGAAGGGGAAAATTTTTTTTTAAATTTAAAAAACCATTTTTCATTTATTTCGGTAATTTTTTTTTTTTGGTAATTCCCACAACTGCTCTTATTTTTAATTTTAACCCGCAGGTTTCATCTTCCTATGTTATTTCAATTGAAGAACCTGCCGCAGATTTCATCTCGACAGCCCCTTCAACTGCAGGATTAGGCAAACGTATCTGCACATCGTCAAAACAAGTTGCCGACTCATTATATTGAAGGGACCTGCCACTAATCGAGACACTCAGTATAATTATGATCTTAAACGAATGAAACGAGTGGACTTTTGTTATTTACGACTTCAAAATCGAAATAAAAGGCCAGGGTCGTCGACAGCCAAAGTGGGCCCCGGCCAAAACACATTTTGGGCCCTCTTCCAAGGAAATTGTTCACCAAAAACTATGTGATTTTTTCAACTCGAGCTGAAAAAATTCAATTCAAGCTGCTTGACAAAACTCTGGGCCTCGGGCAAAGTGTCCCCTTTACTCCCCCTTTCGTCGGACCTGCAAAAGACCACGTCTGCGATGGAAAAGTCACCAAACAAATGCACAAATCAGCGAATTGACACGAAATGTAATTTATTGCGATAATAGGGAAACACTTTAGAAATCTGAAATACACACAGATGGAGAAAGAATGATTTTTTAAAAGAATTACCTGAATTTATTTGGCGGTATTTGAAAAAGGCGCGAACTCGGAATGCGTTATTAGAAACATGAACATCACGCTGTTTAGATAACGTTCGGGCTGAGAATTATAGCACATGTCAAGACAAGCCAGAGTACGAATACGCTACTGTTGCAAAAATCTCGTACGTTTCTCTCGAAAATGTGGAAATTGCGAAAAAACCGAAACCTTGTCAGCGCTGTGCGTTTACGTTTCGGGCGCCGAGGGGCGCTTGCGCTACAATTTTGGCCTTTTCAAGGTACCATGACGTCTCGTATTACACTCGTAGAGTGTACGTACGCGCATACTACGATTCGCGACCAACAGAGATTGTACTCGTTCTCTCGTATTGTACCGATATAGTCGTAGTACTCATCCGCATTACCTTACTCCCAGTCCCAGTCTGCTACTATACGTACTATAAGTGTAAGTTAGTGTACTACTGCGAGCGGAATATAAACCGTTTTTCCAAGCTAGATAACGCTTCAGGCTTTGTCGTTGTTGGCTGACTAGCCGCAGCCGGGTAAAACAATATTTTTCCTGCGCCCGGCGCCCTCCCACCCTCCCACTAACCACGTGCAGACTCTGCAGACAACGTAGTACATAAAATAAATGCAAATGTAATAAAAAATAACGAGCAAATAAAAGATTGTTTGGCGGTCCGAGCGTCGTCGTACGTTCGCCAACCGATGCGATACACCAGCATGCAGCTTTCTGAGCTTTCTTCACTTCACCTCCTTCCTCCTTCCGCCTTCCTTTATCGTGGTCATTTAAATATTTTATCAATTTTTACCAAAATTTATCGACGATCGGTGCAATTTTCCGGTGAGGCTGCAGCTCCGCAGCTTTTCTTTCGTATACGATCGTACTCGCGTTATAATTGTGTTTTTTTTTTTCGCATCTTTTCTCTCGGCGCATTTCCTCTCGCTCCATATACAGTAACGCATTCCATACACCGAGCAAATGGTATCGTTTTGCTTCAATGGCTTCTACGTGATCTGCTTGTTAAAAATGCTTACACACATTTGTCATTTTTCTTCTATCGTCGTTTTTCCTCCCTTCTCCCTTCTACACCAGTTCCTCCAAACTGCAAATTCGTGCTTTTTCTTTCCCTTCTGTTTTTCGTGTCCTTTTTAAGAAACAATTCCATTTACTGTGGGGTTCGATGCATTGAATAAAATAATAGACTAGCCCAGCAGCGAATACATAGAAGAGTATGCCTGCCGGGGACAAACCCTTGTAAAAAGCACTTTGGCTCAAGGCAATGAAAATAATTTTTTTCTTCAAAAAGATCAAAGGATTTTTTACTCCAAAAAATTGACATAGTTTCTTCTTTGAAAAATTTAATTTTTTTTAAATTGAGATAAAAAAAATCAACATTTTTTCTAACAAAAAATAAATAAATAAAGGATTTTTTCTCAAAAAAAAAACAAAAAAACTAATACGTATAAAAAATTTTTATTGGTGACTCTAAAAAAATTATTTTTTTACATATTCCAAAGAAAGGTAATCAAAAATTTTTTTTATTCAAAAAAATATGGAAAAAATTTTCAAGTGAAACAAAAAAATTGAAAATTTTTATGAAATTAAGAGGTATTTTTCTTCGAAAATTTTGAAGTATTTTTTGAACCCAAAAACATAAAATTTAAATACCGTAGAGTGGGGCTACTTTGAACAAAATTTCCACTTTTTTCGTATGTTTTTGCTCGTAACTTTTTTTTGCGTCATTAAGTTACAAAAAAAAAAGACTTTTCACAGAAAGTTTCGTCATCGAATGCTCTATTTTTTGGTCTTTGTCCCATTTCGTTGAACTTTGTTGCCTTGCCTATGCAATTTTTCAAAATTTTGTTCGAAGTAGTCCCACGAGTGGGACTACTTTGAACAAAGCCCTTCTGTTGCAGATTGAGTGGACGCGGGGGGGGGGAATCGATGAGGGCTATCCTAAGTATGAACCTTATGAAGTTTTGTTGAAATCGGTTCACAAGAACGAGATCTAGAGACCTCGATAAAAAATTTCTTTAAAAAATCGTTATTTCATTAAAATTTTAAGAAAAAAATTGATTTTTTGTGAAAATACTGACTTTTTTTCATCGAAATGCCTAAAAAATACATTTATGAAGATTACAGACAAAATTCATGCGCGATTACGTTACTTACACTCGTACTTGGCCACCATCGAACAGTTTCTAAGAAAGAAATCACAGTGTTCAAAGTAGGCCCCACGACATAAATGTATTTTTCATACGCAGTATTCAAAAGCTATAAAATTTTCAATGGGTAATTTGCACTCTTCGAAGTTCGAACACCATAGAGACCCTTCCTATGACTTTGCACGTGCTTTCCCTCGGACGTTGCAGGGGCTCGCCTCTTGCAACCACGTGGGGGCATATGTCATAGGGAGATGTGGCCCACACCTCTGGTGTAACACTGTTGGCAATGTGGTCTAGGTAGGGGTATAGTATCTCGTATGAGATACGAAGCCATCTCAAAAGGCAGTAATTGTGTAATTAGGTAATGAGGCAACGTGTACGATCACCCACCGGCTGCTCTCAGCGCGCGGAGAAGCTATGCTGGTCTGGTGTATCAATGAGTAAAAGTGTATTGAAATATGTAGTTAATTTGTATAAAGTTTCGTATCGTAAATGTGTATACAGTTACAAAGTAATATACGTTCTTAAAAGCTATTTCGTCAAGTGTTAATTTGTATATGAGTAAAGGTAGAATAGGCAATGTAGGGATCAGCTCAGTCTCTCGTTCCAGTAATAATCGACATTTCTCTCTTTCTCAAAATGCATGGAGTTTTCAAAAAAAAAAAAAAAAAAAATTTTCATTTTGCATTTTAATGATGTCATTTTGTAGAAATTATTGATAAATTTTTTGGAAAATCAAAAATTTTAAGCGTCAAAATTGGAGAAAAACACGACTTTTTCTTAATGCCCCGTTTCCAGAAAAACTATGCAACCCACAAGGTTTTTCCTCAGAATGTTTTTTATTCAGTACAGTCTGGTCTGTAGTCTGACGAGAGGGTTTCGCGAAATTATAATTTGCCGACGCGACGACTTTTTCGAGTTGAATGGAATACTAAGATGAAATTCATAAGAAAGTTAGATAAAATCAGGGGAAAAAGTAGAAATTTCGCAAAACCCTCTCGTCAGACTACAGACCAGACTGTACTGAATAAAAAACATTCTGAGGAAAAACCTCGTGGGTTGCACATTTTTTCTGGAAACGGGGCATTAAGAAAAAGTCGTGTTTTTCTCCAATTTCAACACTTAAAATTTTTGATTTTCCAAAAATTTATCAATAATTTCTACAAAATGACATCATTAAAATGCAAAATGAATATAATTTTTTTTTTGAAAACTCCATGCATTTTATTTTTCAAAAATCAAAATTAATTTTTTTTGTAAAAAAAAGGGAGATGAAATTAGTTTCCAATTTTTCTTCAAAACTTCATAGATGAAAAATCAAATTGACGTCATGCAAAGGTCTTAGAAAATTCCGCTTGTGAACTCTATGCATTCAACAAAAAAATTTTTTGATAGCCCCCCCCCCCCCCCCCTACTTAAAGGAACCTTTTTTTTAAATCAAGTAATTTAGTCCAGGTACTTTTTTATTTCAAGAAAAATTATAATATTTTTTTTACTGAAAAATTGAAAATAGTTCTCATTCAGAAAAACTAAAACATTTTCCTTACGAAAAAATTTTAGAGAATTTTTTCCCAATTTTCATTGAAATAAGTACGCATGTACTCAAAAATTCAAAGACAAAAAAATTTGAACACGCAAAAATAGTTCGAAAAAATTATAAAACTGAAAACTTTTGTAACTTAACAATTCACATATTGAAAATTTAAAACACTCGGAAATTCAAAGACCAAAAGAAATTGAACATCAAAAATAGCCTCAGAAATTAAAAAACTGCCAAATTTAGATACTAAAAAAATGTTCCATAGACTGAAAAATTCAAAAACTGGAAAATTGAAGCACCAAAGTATTTAAACAGGTACTTAAAAATTCATAATACCAAATGAAAAATGTAAAAACTGAAAAATTGAGGCACTAATACATTCCTAGATTGAAAATAATTTCAAATAGTCAAAAATTCAAGTTCATACTTACTCAAAAATGCTAACGATAAAAAATTTGAAAACTCCAAAAGTTTGGTGATTAAAAAAAAATTAAATTGCTCAAAAATATAAAAACTCAAAAATTTGAATACTTTAAGATGTAAACATCAATGTTGCTCTCAAAGACCATAAAAACAGGACAAAAAATTTTCTTAATTTTTTGAGGTGAAGAATATTTTCAATTTTCGAGAGTAGAAAATGTTTTGGTTTTTTGGAGCACAAAATCATTCAATTTTGTCGGAGAAATAGATTCATTCGATGTTTTCGGAGAAAAAAATTCTGAATTTTCAAGGAATACAAGCTTAGATTCTCTGAATTTTTTTGGAAAAAAACGAATTTTTTAAAGTCAAAAAATAGGTGATTTACATTTTTTTTTTAAATTGGGAGAAAAAGTATATTTTTTTCAGGCTCTTTTTTAATGTTTTTTTTTTTTTTTTTTTTTTTTTTAAGAAATCAGGAATTTTTTTAATATCTCTATGGAGATAGGCTTTCACAAAAAGTTTTCAACTCGAAAAATGATCTCACCTATTTCATTTTGTGCCCACGTTAAGGTTCTTATTTATTTTAAAATCTCATCGTTAGCATTTGAAATCTTTGAAGTACTTACTAGCAGTATTTTCATGAAATTTCGAGAGTCTTAATTAATTTCTCATTCATACATATAATTTATTTACGAATAAAATAAGGAATTCGTGCAATTATACGTATAACGTTGATACCTTTACCTATACCGGATTAAATTTTCAATCAAGTTTTAAAATGAGAAATATTTCATTGAAACGAGCTCGCAGAAAAGGTATAGTTCATCAAAACGAAAAACTCGAATACTTAAATGTTTAATATTTTTGAGAGAGAAAGAAAAATAATCCTCGAATATCGAAATTGAAGTATAGTGAGTTTCCTTGTGTAGTACGAGAATACATACATTACGAGGACGAAGACATCAATAATTGAATTCTTAGGTCCATCGAATGTTGAATAGAGTCTAGAGGTACAAAAAAGGCGCGCCTTATGAACGAGTATACGTATTATATCAATATGGCTAAAGGACTGGTTGACATATCCTCTCACCTTATATATCGATATACTTAGGTAATCTCCTATTTAAGAAAATTTGCCACCATAAACCAAAAGGTGCAATGTACTTATCGAGGCAGCTATTGAATTTCGTTGCCAAGGTCACTCATTCTCTATAGCTCGACTGCTCGAAATTTATAAATAACTTTCCAAGCTACACGGAATTATTTGGTGGAAAAAATAGACCTGTTTTAGTTATGCCTACTCGGTCATGGGGACGAAGAAACGACCAAGAAAGGCGAAAAAAAAAAACAGTGACGGAAGAAAATTCTACGCGATCGGTATGTTATGCACGATTCCATTTCCGTTGTTCCCTTTATAGTCCATATTACATTTTCAACATCTCTAAAACGCGTCATTTATCATTTTTCGGGTACTTTAAAAATACCGAGGCTGTGCACAGTACAGCACGCAGCACAGGTCGCCTGGAATTTATTTGTATTTTCCATGTAAAACACGAAACAGTCGAGCCAGCAAGACCTTCTGCTGCGAGCGAAACCTATTTCGAGTATTTTTATTCGTTCAATAAAAGATTAGTTTGGCTCGTGTCGTAATCAATTTCATACTCGGCACCAGGGAACCCGAGCCCGAGCCCGAGCTTGCAGCACATATCGCTAATAAACGTCAAAGGTCGCTCGTCGGTCTATTTGCATATACAGGGTGTTTCATAATTGATGTAGTTCCCTCCATCAGGTGGATAGACATCTCATAAGGAACAAAAAATGTGATACAGGATGTCCGGGGAGCACTGTATAAACATTTTGCCTATATCTTGAAAATTACAGCGGTGAGGGAAAACGAAATTCAGAAAAAAACATTTTTGGTTGAGTACATGGATAGTACTAAAGAAACTGAACTTTTTTTGTTCTTGACATTTTCTGTTCAACTTGTAAAATCATCTCAGAATGGACCCGGAATAATGAAAAATAAAATTTTTTGAGCAATTCTTTCAAAGAAATTAAATTTGAGAAAAATTTGAAATTCACCATGTAATAATAAGTACCAACTGGTACCTACTTACTCGTATTACATGGCAAAATCAATTTTTTTCAAAAATGGGAATAATTGAAAAATTCAGAATTTTTTCATCGGAACCTCTCAGAATGGACTCGAATAATAAGAAAATAAATTTTTTGAGGAATTTTTTCAAAGAAATTAAAGGGTCTAGCCGGATAAGGGGTCAAATCGGCCCCAAGCGATATTTTTTATTCGGTAGAGTCTAGTTTGTAGTCTGGCCAGAGGGTTTTGCAAAATTTTAATTTGCCGACGATTTCTTTCGAGTTGACTGGAATACAACGATGAAAAGTATGAGAAAGTTTGATAAAATCGGAGGGAAAGTAGGAGATCAGACTGTACTAAATAAAAACATTCCTAGAAAAATCTTGTTGCATAGTTTTTCTGGAAACGGGGCATTAAGCAAAAATCGGGTTTTTCTTCAATTTTGACACTTGAAATTTTTCATTTTCCAAAAAATCTATCAATAATTTCTACAAAATGACATCATCAAAATGAAAAATGAATATAATTTTCTTTTTTTGAAAACTCCAGGCATTTTATTTTCCAAAAAACAAAAATTAATATTTTTTGTAAAAAAAAAGCAAGATGAAATTATTTTCCAATTTTTCTTCAAAACTTCAAAATGACGTCACGCAAAGGTATTAGAAAATTCCGCTTGGCAACGCTGCGCTATGCATTCAACAAAAAAAAATTTACCCCCCCCCCCCTAAAACAATTTTGCACACTACGAAAAAATTGTTCCTGAAATTGAAATACAACAAACGTCTACGAATCCAACCAATGAGTCACATTTTATTCTCTTGAATTTTACCAAATTCAGTACTACATAGATCCTCGATATTCATAATTAGAGGGGTGAGCGGGTCCAATCAAAATTTTGGTTTTAACCAAAACTATTCATGGAACTTCAAGCTACAATTTTTGTTTGAAAATTATAAGTTTCTATGTTCCTCTAAAAAATTGAACTATTTTTTTTTCAAGGATGAAATGAATAAACGTTTGCTCCGAAAAACTGAAAAAAAATACCCCGAAAAACTTGAATGAAATTCACCATTGCAAAAATGAATTTTTTTTTTCAAAAATGGGAATAGTTTAAAAATTTAGAATTTTTTCATCAGAACCTCTCAGAATTGACCCGAATAATGAGAAAAAAAAATTGACCAATTTTTTCAAGGAAATTAAATTTTTGGGAAAATTTGAAACTCACCATGTAATAAATATCACTGGTACTTTATTACATGGCAAAAATTAATTTTTTTCAAAAATGGGAATAATTGAAAAATTTCGAATATTTTCAACAGAACCTCCCAGAACGGACCCAAGTAGACAAGAAAATTGCAAAATCATGTTACCTATATACCAATGCACGGAATGAGTGTTACTTTTTGAAAGAAGCAAAAAAAGTTATGAGATGGATTAGTCTATCTTCGAAAATGAAGGGGTTATGGAACTATGAAAATCGAAAAACCGGGTTTTCCAAAGTTTAAAGCTCTCCTGCGCCTTCATTTTCTAAGTTAGGCAAAAAATGTCAAGAACAAAAAAAGTTTATTTTCTTTAGTACTAACAATGTACCTCACTAATAAATTACTTTTTATCTTTTTTTTTTTCATTACCACTAGCACCTTCAATTTTCAAAGAAGGCACAATGTTTATATAACATTTTTTGTTCCTTATGAGTAGCCTATCCACCTGGTGGAAGGAACTACATCAGCTACGAAACACCCTATATACATACATATACAGTTGAAAAAAAAGGCATAACATCAACATCGGCTCGCACACGTATAAAGGTCAAAATACCCATACTATTATACAGCTAACGTTCGTAAAAGTATAAGGCGCGAAGAGAGGAAAACAGAAGCATTTGTACATATATCTAGCGAGAGAAAGAGGGAGAGAAAGAGTAGGTAAAATCTGTCGACGAGTTTCGGAACCTCTCACCAAACAGCGCGGTGGCTTTTTCTCCATGCACACTTTCATTAATATGCCTACTCACGCAGCTACACTTTCTCGCAGACTGTTTAATAAACTAAAATAGCAGTTTTTTTTGGGGGTAAAAACCGCAAAACTTTAGGGTTCAGCACTTTTCTCGCAATTTGTCCGACAAATAAACTAACAACTGCGTCCCCTAATACGCAACGTTGTAAAATTCCATCTACCAATATTTAGATTACGCCAAATTCAAAATAATACAAACGCAACGGAATTTTAACATCTCCGGGCGAGATTTCGCCTTCCTAATTCACCATCTTTGATTTTTTTTATCCCCTTTGCCGAGGTTCGCTCGGTCGCCTAGCTCGCGTCCATTTACAACAACAAAATTAAAATGCTTCCTGCCGATTTTGTAATAACCACTTGTTGGATTTTAATTTCGCGCAAATATGCTTCCATCATCGCGGTCCAAAAGTGAGAATAAGAAAACTAATTTGGAAATTTTTCAATTTTTTTTGCAGCACCGATGTACTAAAATTTGCTCGAGATGATTTTTTCCACTTGATAAAATAATCTTCTTCGAGAGATCATCCAAAAAAAAGAAAGAAAGAAAGAAAAAGGTTGGTGAACTTCAACACGACTCTCATCGCAACTGCTTTTTCAATAGGGGGTAAATTCAGATGCGTGTAAATTGGCATTTCTTCCAAAACTACCTGCTCGGTTATATAAAAGCAATTTTCAAAAATTCAATCACCCTCCCCAGTTCGCCCCATTTAACGAAAAACTTTTTCAAAATCCGAAAAATGTACGCTTTACTCGAAATTAAATTCTTTCGTCAAGGTAACTCGTTTATCGCGAATTGTAGGGTCAAAGATGATAAAATAATTCCCAACTAAAATTGTAGCCGATTTTTTTCATCCTATGCTAGCTGATTTGGAAACAGGCGAAAAAATTCTCCGCAAAACTTTCCAAATGAAACTGTGTAGTCTGCCAAGATTTAACCTTTCCAAAGCGAATTTTGCAGAATCTTTGAAGCGCCCTTTTTTTTTCACTGATAATTCCACATAGCAACGTGTATACTTTGTCTTTTTTCTCGATTGTCGATAAATGTATAGAGAAGATTTAAGTAGAAGCAGGTATAAGAATAAGTTATGATTCGTGGAATTTTCCTTTCGAGCGAATTCGTTTTTTGACGAATTTTTCTCAACTTTTCTACATAAAGGAGAACTGAATACTTCAAATAACTATGGTATCGGGATTTTCGAATGTTATGAACGCTATTTGAAAATCGCTTTATATTTTTGTTCGTTTTTTTTTTCCTTTCAAAAGTAAGAAATTAATAATTTACCGCCGCAAATATTTCACAACGCTGCGCAAAATTCAAAAAAAAATTTCAAGGTCAAAAATTAAAATTTGAGCAAGGTCATTTTTTCTCGAAAAAATTGAAAGATTTTTTTCTTCAAAAAAAAAAGCATAAGTTTTTCCCCAAAAATATTGGTGAAAATTTTTCTCCAAAAATTAGAAATTTCATTCTAACAAAAAATTCTTCAATTTTTTTCACTTTTCATTTCAAAAAAAACTGAGACTTTTTTCTTCGAAAAATTTCAGATATTCAAGAAACGATTTTACTTATTCCAAAAAAATTGAGAATTTCTCCTCAAAAAATTTTAAAAATATTTTTACACTGATTTTTTCAAAAAAAAAAAAAAAAAAATTAAAAAACGTTTTCACTTTGAAATGTTTTTAAAATTTTGAAATATTCTTATTTTAAAAAAACTTATGATCCTTTTTAATTGATGAGTGATTCTTTTCCTAAAAATTAAGAAAATTCTTATTAAAAAAATTGATTAATAAATTTAAAAAAATGATTAGTTACCTACTCTGAAATTTGAAAAAAAAATTTGTCAAATTCAAAAAAAAAAAAAAATGAAATTTTTCTTCGAACATTTTAGAAAAAAAATTTAGTTCAAAAAATCAAATTAGGTATCCAAATAATTGAGTATTTTCTTCAAAAATTTTAAAAATATTTTGTACCTCGAATTTTTTAAAAAAGAAACGGGATTTCATCTTCAAAAATTATTTGCTCGAAAAAAAATATGATATTTATTTCCAAAGTTCTGCGTATTTACACATCTTTAAAATCGTAAAAAATTACGAAAATTCAAGTGTTCCTGATTCTAAAAAGTTATCAAAAGTTGGAAATACAAAATTTCGGACTTTCTAAAGATTTCAACCTGATTTGACAAAAAGTTCAACCCTACTCCGGAGTTTCTAGTGTAAAACAGCCACATCGATCCTGTAAAAATCTCAATTCTCCGTTGAAAATACCTTTTTTTCAAATCTGAAAAATCGGTATTTAAGCGAAAATTAAACAATGAAAAATATAATATTATGGTAATTCATTTTTTGAAATTTACTTTTCAAGATTGGAAGGTTTTCAAAATTTGACATTTTTTTATCATACCTAAGTAATTTTATTAGATTAGGTGTAGAAATTAATCAATTTTTACAATTTTAAACGTTTGAAAGATTTTTTAAATTTAGAAAATCGTCAACTGAAAAAATTTCAAAATTTGATAAAAATTGAAATATTCCTATAGGTAATTTTTTTTGAATAGGTTTAATTTTTAATATTCGTTAAATTATTTTGATTCAATAATTTTTAAAATCATCAGCTTTTTTCAAAATTTTGTAGTTCTACTAGGTACTTAAAAAAAAAAAAAAAAAAAAAAAAAAAAATTAAAAATTAAAAAAGCGAACTGTAAAAACATTAAAAAAAATCTATAGGTAGGTAGGTACAAAAAATTTTGCTTAAAACTATTTTTGAAAAAAAATTCGAAATTATTCCAAAAAATATTTTAAAAAATATTTTTTGGTACGAAAATGTTATTTACCTAAAAGAAATTTGTGTGGAGAATAGTTTTTAAAAGTTCTTCTAAAAGAAAAAAAATGAAAATCCTAAAGGAAATTTAAAAAAATGTAAATAAGTATGTTGGCAAAAAATATTTTTTATGTCTTTTTAAAGTTTGAAAATTTTTTCAAAAGGTGTTTTGAAAAATATTTTCTGATACCTTAGAATATAAAAAATTATTTTGGAAAGAAATTATTTTACAGAAAGGAAAAGTTTCCAAATTGTACTAAAAATTATTCCAGAAAAAATGAAAAATTTCAAAAAATGTTCTGAACAATATTTTTAGTAGAAAAAGTATCTTGAAAAAAATTGCTAGGTACCATATCAATTTTTTTAAAATAAATATCTTTGTAAGTACAAAAAATCTTTTAAATGTTTTTTTTTTTTATTTTAAATACAATAAGTACTTAAAAGAAAAATTAAAAAACTATTTTATTGTATGTTTCGAAAATTATTTTTGAATACCTAGATATCAAAAATTCTTTCAAAAAGAAAGAAAAAATTTCAAAGTTTTCCTAAAAAAAAATTTTAAAAAAAAACAGAAATTTTGTAGTTAAATTAAATTTTAAAAATTTTTACCTACTTATGCAAAAAATTGTCTTGATTTCTTTTTAGAAAAGACAAAAATTCATTTAAAAACTTTTCTGTTACTTCTCTTGAAAAAAATTAATTATTTTCCGAAAAAATTCAAAAATCTTATGTGTACAAGTAAGTTGATTTTTTTGAGAAAAAAATCAAAAACTCTTCCAAAAAATGTTTTTAAAAAATAATTTTTGTTAGGTACAAAAATTCTTGAATTTTTTTTAAAATCATGCAAAAAATTTTGATATTTTTTTACGAGTACAAATAATTCTCTAGAAAAAAATAATAATGAGACACCCTCTATCTTATATTTTTAAATATTCAACCCTGGAGCTCACATCTAGGCGTTACGTACTTTGGTAGCATGTTCGCATTTGTTTTGACCGTTCATTAAAACGACAACAGATCCGAAGTCTTTACTGGATTCCTTTACTTTCAGGATTAATAGTCTCGAGGGGAAAATATACTGCGGGGTGAGGGGAAGGGACAAGTGCAAATTTCGCCACAAATACCATAATATATCGATTTATTGTTTTCATTGTCCAACTTAAACAATGTTCGGTGTTGACTTTATACTTAAAAACCCAAGTTTACTGCGTACTTTTATACGAAGTGTTTATGATTTTCGACGAGACACACGCCGTAAGTTCTCAGCACATTTACTCGTACTATAGATGAAGTAATAATACGCAAACATATTTCATTCGGATATTTCTCGATGCACACGGGACGTGTTCTTGAAACACAAACGTATAATATTAGATACGGTGTAACATGTGCATAATATAAACTTTGATCGATGTAAAATTACTAAAAGTAGTAAAGGATCAATAATATCAAAACGTTGGGTCGGTGCTCGCGTAAAAACGTACGTTAGGTATCGTATGTAACACGTGGTGTATAAATCAAGGTGGACATGGACAGTACGAGTACACACCTTTGAAAGCATATCGCTGTCTAGCACATATAAAATTCCGTACTCTTATTTCTTGGCAAAGGTAAACAAACCCTGGTTGCCCCCTCGGTGGTAATTTTATTCGGCAAATCGGGCCATTAAAAGGAATTAGGTAGAGGAAACGACGCGAGTTTACATTTTTCGCTTCGTTTCCCCAGGATGGGATTTCATAGTGGGAACGAGGGGAGGGGGGTAGTACAACGTGCGACGACCATATTAAAATACGACGTCGAAAAACGAAAAGTACACACAGAACACGTTCGGCTCACCTTGGCCATTTTTCCTCGTTAAAGTGGAATTTTAACGCGAGCGAAGGAGATACCAAATCGGTATATTTCGCAAACTGTCACCGATTCGTCGAGCAGCCATCGAATTGATTTCGATACTCTAAGGCATCAGCGAAGATACGCTATTTTCGACTTCTCTCGCCGCGCCGTCTTTAAAAAAGTTGTTGTAGCATTTCGTAAGTCTAATTTCACCAATTCGACGTGACTGTTGGATAAATGTCAATAATCCTCGGATAAAGTTGCCAAAGTTCCAAATTCATAAAAAAAAAAAAAAGCTACCCGAGTAAACACAGGTACTCTTTATACATTCTGGAATCGTGTTTGCAACTTTACACAAGATCAGATGGCCTCATCCTAAAATAATCGCGCCATTTCGAAAGTTCTCGGTACAGGGCAAGCTCGACTCGAGCAAAAAATTAATTAATTGAAAGATTTGAGGAATCTTGTCAGAGATTTTCGATTAAATTTCTATTAATTACTTTTCATAATTGAAACGTTTGAAAATCTACTGCGCAGATATTTTTTTTTTACAACGGAAATATGTAAATGAAAAACGTGTTGAAGACGAGTCTGTTCAATGTCGCTTCCTTGAATCAACAAAACTCGAGATAGCTTTAGAAATACGAGAGAATTGGGCAAATTAAAATATCTGGGCTACTCGCGAACGAGAATAACAACTTGTCTGATTCTGAAATTGAACGCTGAAAACCGACATGCGACATGTCTATCAACACTTGTTGCATGCTTAATTTACGCTTTTTAACATCACATATTTGGTGAGCAATTATCGACATTTTTTGAGGGGAAAAATTAACGAAAAAAATAGGCAATTTTTTTTTACCTGCCTACTAGGGTGGAGCAAAAATTAAAAATTTTCGATTTTCAAAATTTAATACCGCGAAAAAGTTGCGTCTGTCTTGGGGAGACATGAAAAAAATATATATATTTTTTCAAATCGAATAATATCTTCCAATTTTTGAAAATTTGCAAAAAATCTAAATTTGAAAAAAGTTCTAAAATATTACAGAATGGGTTTTATGGCTTTAGTTGGCAAGTATTATCATCGTTATTAACATTTAGAAAAAAAAAATCCAGAATTCATCAGATCGCATTGCATTTATGAGACATTAAAATAAAAATGTCATATTATTTTACATATTTTCAAAAAAATTGAAAAAAATTTATTAAAAATTGGGGAAAAAATTGCAATTAAAATGGGTTTAACATACACAGTTTCGCCCAAAAACACAATTTACGACGATTTCCCAACTTGACCTTCATTTTCAAAAATCATCATTTCCCTCATTCTTTTCAATTTTTCGTAGTTTTTGAAAAATTCTCAAGGGTACGAAAAATATGAAAATCGCTGTAAATCGTCTTTTTGGGCAAAACTGTGTATGTTAAACCCATTTTAATTCCAATTTTTTTTTTCAAATTTTTAATCTATTTTTTCAATTTTTTTTTAGAAACGTAAAATATGACATTTTTTAATGTCACATAAATGCGATGATCTGATGAATTCTGGATTTTTTTTCAAAAAATATTAATAACGATGATAATACAATTGCCAACCAAAGGCATAAACCCCATTCTGTTACATTTTGGAATTTTTTTCAAATTTTGATTTGCAAATTTACAAAAATTTGAGGGCTCTTGCGCGATCGGAAGATATTATTCGATTTGAATTTTTTTAAAAATATTTTTCATGTATCCCCAAGACGCAACTTTTCCGCGGTAAGTATTAAATTTTGAAAATCGAAAATTTTTGATTTTCGGAAATTGTCATTTTTTGAAATTTTTCGAATATTCAAATTTTTACAAATTCAGCCAGTTTTTTGAAATTTTCTGAAAATAAAAATTTTGACAAATTCGCTTATGCCAGGATTGTGCCTTGGATCAAATGGTACTTAGCCTTTGTTATTGATTAAATGCAAATTGCCTTTTTTGGAAATTTACTGAAAACCCGAGCGGCACACTCGATCGATAATATCGGAAGATGTAACGTATCGATAAAAAATCGTTTGAAAATCTATAGATGTTCTCACGATATTATAAAGATTTATCGGTACAACTTCATAGGCAAAAAATCTAAAAACTATCGAATTCGATATTATTAAGATTTTATGACGATATTCGTCAACGATACTATCGACAAAGAATATTAAATTTATCGACTCCGATTTTCCACCGATTTTGTAAAGATATTTAAAACTATATTATCGACAGATTATATGAAATTTCTCGACTTCGATATTTTACCGATTTTTTGACGATATTTGAAACTATATTATCGACAGATTATATTAAATTTATCGAATCCGATTTTTTACCGATTTTGTAAAGATATTTGAAACTATATTATCGACACATAATATGCAATTTCTCGAATTCGATTTTCTAACGATTGCGTGAAGATATTTGAAACTATATTATCGACACGTAATATGAAATTCCTCGAATTAGATTTTTCAACGACTTTGTGGCGATATTTGAAATTATTTCCAAATTGGTGAAAATTTTTCTAAGTCCAACACGTCTGGAAGTACTAAACTGTCTATTATAAGCGTTTTATTGATAATTCCTCAACGATAAGGTTTGGCATAGTGGTTAAGGAAGAGGATTACCACGCAGGAGGTAGATGGTTCAAGCCTCACGGGTGGCAGATTTTTTATAATTTTTTTTGACTTTTTCTGAAATGATCCTCTTACCGTAACATGAATAATGTGTTTAGGCATAGTTTAATATATTAATTATGCTAATTAATGATTTTTAATTATAGAAAAAAGCTAGTAAAAGACGAAAAATCGGAATAAAAAATCGACAGAATATCGAATTTGATAAAGTGTCGCAAAAGTTCCGCCTAAATCGTGAAATTATCTTTCGGCCTAAATCGTGAAATTATCTTTCGATATTATAGATAAAATATCTTACTATAATCTTGAAATTTTTGCTAACTATAATTCGTCGATAATCTATCTATATATCGAAAGATAATTTCACGATTTAGGCGGAACTAACGCGACACTTTATCGAATTCGATATTCTGTCAATTTTTTATTTCGATAATTTGTCGATTGTGCTGCTCGGGAATAAAAATTTTCAGAAATTCAGTAAGGCTAGGATTTTTCATTGGGTCAAATGGTAGCCTTATTAATTCAAAAAATGCAAATTGTAATTTTTTGAAATTTTCTGAAAATTAAAATTTTTACAAATTCAGCCAGAGGAGAATTTTGCATTAGATCTTAGGGTAGCTTTTTTCATTGATTAAATGCAATTTCTCATTTTTTGAAATTTACTGAAAATAAAAATTTTCAGAAATTCAGTAAGGGTAGGATTTTTCATTGGATCAAATGGTAGCCTTATTAATTCAAAAAATGCTAATTGTCATTTTTGGAAAATTTCCGAATATTAAAATTTTTACAAATTTCGGCAGAGTAGGATTTTGCATTGTATTTTAGGGTAGTTTTTTTCATTGATAAAATGCAATTGTGCAAAAACTCCCATTTTTTTGAAATTTTCTGATGATTAAAATTTTTACAAATTCAGCCAGTGGAGGATTTTGCATTGGATCTTAGGGTAACTGTTTTCATTAATTAAATGCAATTTCTCATTTCTTGAAATTTACTGAAAATAAAAATGTTCACAAATTCGCTTAGGGTAGGATTTTGCCTTGGATCAAATGGTAGCCTTTGTCATTGATTACATGCAAATTTCTATTTTTCGAAATGTACTGAAAATGAAAATTTTCAGAAATTCGGTAAGGTTAGGATTTTCCATTGGGTCAAATGGTAGCCTTATTAATTCAAAAAATGCAAATTTGTCATTTTTTGAAATTTTCTGAAAATTAAAATTTTTACAAATTCAACCAGAGGAGAATTTTGCATTGTATTTTAGGGTATCTTTTTTCATTGATTAAATGAAATTTCTCATTTTTTGAAATTTACTGAAAATAAAAATTTTCACAAATTAAAAAATAAGGAATTATTTTCCAAACAAAAAAGAACGACTGTTTCTGAGTGCTATAGGTGAAACAATTCGTACCTAAACACGATACTCGTATTTTTATTTAATTTCGTCCCTCCCACATTGTTAGAAATAGTTAGGGACTTTTTTTTTTCTAATGGAATTTTATTCGATAAAATGTACGGGTAGATTTATACTTTTTTTGTGTTTTGTCCAAGAAATTGAAATATTTCCAAATACCACGAACAAGTTTTCAATTGAAACCTCACATAGTTTATTAGTTACCCTTGAACTATCGTACACTATTTGACTCTAGATATACCCTTTTGCTCTACAATCTACATGTTTAACTTTTTTCACTCTCTGTGCAGCCCGTTGTTTACCCTCTGGCCCCCTTAACCAGTCCCCCGTATGACTGCTGCGACGATTCATATTGGAATATGGAAATTATCGAGTGGAACAATACACAGTTTTCATTCTATTTATATTGTATATTCGTGTCTCTTTCTTCTCCAGTCTTTTCCTCTTTCTTGTTCGCAGAAATATTATAAAACTTCCTAACTCGGTACCGTACTTGAAAAGAATGAAATTTTGCGGTTGCATATTTGGATATTTGGATTACGCTATAAAGTTTGTCGAGATTTAAAAAATTGATTCGTTAAAATTGAAAATTTTGCAGGCTTCGAAAGCGCGCTTTGGTAAGTTTTTCAGCCATAGCGTTTCCATGTTTCGAAAATTCCTTCATTTTAGTTTTTCCCGTATTTGATTGATTTTATTCGCGTATTTCACGCATTCACAGTAGAGTTTTTCTTTTCAAGGTGATTTTTTTTTGGTAGCATTTTGCAGAATAGAAGAATTCAAGTCCTTGAATTATTGATACAATTTGTAAGCAGATTTTAACCGAATATTGAAATAGGAATTTTTCAAAATTTCCACCACCAAAAAGTACCTATTTAAAATTAAACATATTTTGATTCATTTTAAAACCTAAACTCTGAAATTTTTTCGAAAATTCATTTTTAAATTTAATTTTTTTTTTAAAACTTTCAAAAAGTTTGATTTTTGAAAACAAAAATTTTAAAATTTAAAACGTTTCAATAAGTGTAAAAATTTGATCCGATTCAAAAAGAAAAATCGTCTCTGTTCAGTAAATGCATTTTATACACAAGTTGAAATTTTTCACGAAATTTTCAAAAATTCAACTTTTAACATTTTTAAAAATACCTAAGTAATTTTTTTTTAATTTGCCTTTTCACAAATTTTTCAAAATTTTGAAGCTGAATTTTTATATAGGTAGGAATAAATTTTTTTGAAAATTCAGTCTCTGACATTTTATAACATTTCAACCCCTCAATTTTGAAAATTTTTAAAGATTGGACTTTCAAAATAACTCGTTTAAACTATATATTTAATCTTATTCAAAAAGTAAATCGTTTTTGGGATCTGTAAATTAATTTATACAGGTTTGGGCATTTCAAAAAAATTCAAAAATTCAACTCGCAATTTTTTTTTTGATAGCACAACTTATAAAAATGTTTTAAAAGGAGAAAAATGAAATTCACAAAATTTTTAAAAATTCAAATAGGTACCAAATGTTTTTGAAAATTCAACCACTCTTTTTCCAAAATTTTTCAAAAATTTCATCTTTAATATTTTTTTTAAATGTGTGACTTTCGGATTTTTTTATATCCTATTATATTATTATGTTTTTTAAAATTTCAAATGCTTGAATTATAGGAATCTATTACCACACTTCTTTTTCAATTCAACAATTTTTTTTGTTGGAAAATTCAACTTTTACTTTTACTTTTATTTCTTTAAATTGAAATTTAAAAAAAATCAATATAACTTAGGTATACAAATTTTTAGTTTAAGCATTTAAAATGTCGAAAAAATTACAATCGAAAATTTTTTTAAAGTAAAGTTTCAAAAACTTTTGATGATTCAACTTTTATTTTCAATTTTTTCTAAAGTTTTGAAATGTTTGAATATTATTAAATTTTATCCAGAAAAGTTGACATTATACCTACAAAAAAAATCAAAAATTCAACTTTGATTTTTTTCGTTGAAACCTCAAATTTTTTTCAAAATCCAACTTCCAAAGTTTTTCTAGAAATTCAACTGATAAACCTGAAGATTGTCTAGTTTTGAATAATTTTTTTTTGAAATTTTAGCGTTTTACTTTTTACTTTTTTTTTACAATTTGGATTTATAAACTTCTTAAAAATTTTGCTATCAAACATACACAAATTTTTGAAAATCCAAATTGTATTTTTATTTCAGATTTTTTCAAAAATTCCAATTTTTTTTTATGCCAGTTTTAGACCTTTTTTTGCGATATTTTATGAAAACGTCTGATTTTTTTTCTGAATATTCGACTCTCCAAAAACTTTTTGGAAAAGTGTTGACTCCCCTACAATTATATAGATATATGTATATTTTTTGTAAATTCACCTTAAAAGTAATTCTTTAAAATTTACTATATATGTACAAGTTTTATCGTATATTTAAATTTTTAACTGCAAAGAAAGTTTGAATACAAAAAATTAAAAAAAAAAAAAAAAAAAACTTTTATTTTCTCAAGATCTATCAAAAATTTCTATTTTTATTTTTTTAAATTCGACTTTCAAACCTATATTAAATTTAAAACGAACGACTGTAAAAAACTACCCTTTTTTGAAAATTAAACTTTCAAATTTTTTTTTTTAAATGGAATTTTGCACGAAATTAGGCTTATAAAAGTTTTTTGAATGTTTTGCTTTAAAACTTTAAAAAAATTGGTATTTTAAGGAACTTTTTAAAATTTCTACTTTCAAAAATTTATGAAAATTCAACTTGCAAATTTCAATTCTTTCAATCTGTTTTTTTGAATGTCACTTTAAAATTTAAAAAAATATAGCTTTCAAATTGAATTATTTTTTCAGATTTTTTCAAAAAATGTACTTTTTTTAAAAATTAGACTTACAAAACTTTGTAAAATAAGGAACTTTTTAAAATTTCTACTTTCGAAAATTTATGAAAATTCAACTTTCATTTTTTAAAGATTTCTTTCAAAAATTTCAACTTTGTCATTTTCTTAAAAATCTTATTTTAAAATTTTCAGAAATAGGTAGGTATGTATAGCTTTCAGATTCAATTTTTTTCACATTTTTTTTTTCAAAGATTGTACCTACTTATTTTTTGAAAATTAGGCTTCCAAATTTTTGGAAAATAAGAAACTTTAAAATTTCTGCCTTTGAAAATTCAACTTTCATTTCTTTAAGATTCCTTTCAGACATTTCAATACAATTTTCAGAAATATAGCTTTCAAATTCGAATATTATTTTTCAGATTTTTTCAAAAATTGTATTTTATTAAAATTAGACTTCCAAAATTTTGGAATTAATTTTCTCCAATTTGAGTAATATAAATTGTTTCTCTCAACTAAAAAAAAAAAAAAAAAATATTCAGAAAAGTTGGAGTTTTTGAAAAATTCAACTTCGGATTCTTAAAACTAATATACTTTGAGAAAATTTTGAAAATTTCACTTTCAAAATTCTTCTTGATATTTTGAAAAACGCTCACATAATTAAAGAGAAAATTCAATAGAGGTGAAAGTTGATACACTTTTACATAAGTAAGTGTAACACGGTTTCAATTAGAAACGCTTATTTGGCCGCTTCTTTCGGAATCAAACATCTTTTCGAACGATTTCTAAAGAAGAAAGTGTTTATAAAATTGAATAAGAAACATCTCGGTGTTTTTTTCCTTCCCTTCTACCAATTACCACGAGTTGAAAATTTCGTTTACGGCTTTCGAGAGGAAAACTACTTACGGGAGAATTTTAAACGAGATAAAAAAGAGTTTTGAAAATCGTCTAGCATTGTCGAGAAAAATCGCATTTTCAAGTTATCTTCGTTCACACCTTTTTGCACATTTGTTTCATTAAACGTGTATCTGGTTGTTTTTTTTTTTTTTTGCTCGGTGAGCATTACTCGGAGTAACATAGGCGCACATTTCGAATCGAAAAACGAATTAAAAACAAACGTGAAATTTTCCATTTGATTTAAAGTCAAGAGAAGGGCAACACGGAGGCCGACATCAACACGTCGGTGAAGACTTGAAAGAACATTAAAACTACAAACCGAATAAAAAATCGAATCGAGATTGAAATTTTTACGAATATCTACGATAGTTTTGCCGAGCCGAGCTAATAAAAATGATTTTTTTTCTCCTCTTTATAATACGTACAATCGTGTAAGAATGAATAGGAAACGTTTTCATGTATAGGATGAAATTTTTCAATTATGCGTGACAAAATTTACAGGCTCGTAGATGTCCAAAGAAACAACCTCAAAATCGCCTTATCTGCGATCAGTAATTTCCGTTTGGAAAAACACGTGCGGGGGAGAGGGGTGTGAGATGAAAGGTGATACATAGCGCACGTTGCTATCGACAATTACCCGATTGGTAGTAAATTTTGCCATTTTGCGACCTTTTGCTTTGGCTGCGAATACTTTTTTTCTTCTCCTGCAGTAGCTCGTAGAAAGAGCATGGACCGAAAGCGAATTTTATTCGGTTTATTTCACATACTCGTCGCGTCGTGTGTCGGTTTCTAGTTCTATTTCCCGTTCCAGCGAGTTTGTATGTTTATGAAAATTAATTCGATAGCGTTCGACGAAGGAAAACTCGAAGGTTAGGCGAACGAATACGATAAAATCGCCGATGATGTTTTCATTTAAAATCCAACCTCGTAAGCGACATTTGCCGACGACGTTGATATTAAAATTTTCAAAGCTTTTTATCGTCGCGTCGCCGAGATCGAATCGCGAACAAGGTGTTTTAATTTAAAAGGTCATTTTTCAAACCTGGTCCACACACAATCTCGGTGATTAATCACTGGTACGATGTACGTTTATCATAATTACAGCCCAGTGAAGAGAACCCCTCTTCTCGCGCACACCTTTTCAATATTAACAACCAAAATTACCTTAACGTCGTCTTATCCTCTTTAATGGTGATAAGTTCTCTAAAACGTGATTTATGCGTTATTTTTGTTTAAAAACAAAAAAAAGAGAGAGAGAGAGAGAGAGAGAGAGAGAGAGAGAGAGAGAGAGAGAGAGAAAAGTAGAACCATAAGCGAAGCTTACTTTCCATTCGTGGAATAAATTCTTATAAAATGCTTTCTTCGCAAACGATTCGTTTTGAAAGTTATTTTCTCAACGATACCTACCTCGTCGTACAAAAGATCAAATAAAATTCGCAATCTTGGATTAAATTTATGAAAGTTCAGGTAAATGCTACGCGATACCGAGCAGACAGTCTGCGGAATTAAATTAACTCGAAACGGAATTATATACATACCATGTCGAAACTAATCTCCACTTTTTCTCAAAGGTCTAATAAAAATACCGAATCGTACGTATCTATAATGGAACATTTATCCGCAAAAAGCAAACGGGCAACCGTGAACAGAGACTCGGCAAAAGGAAAAGGGAATAAGTTACATAGTGAAACATTTCATGGTTATAATTTGAAAAGTTTGGTTCCTTCTTCAAGGTGAATAACTTCAAAGATTTTGACAAAATCAGGCTCCAGAAGTTTTATACAAATAACAAATAATGAGATTAAACATTTCATAACAAAATTATTTGAAGACGTTACATTTTGAAAATTGAAATAATTGAGCTGAAAAATTTTAAAAATCAATATTCGAGCCGAAAAAAATTATTTGGAAAAATTTTTATTCCAAGAAAATTTTTAAATGATTTTTGATTTAAACATTAAAAAAAATTATAACCCTCAAAAAATTGGAAAATTTTTTTATACAAGGAAATCAAACAAAAAATCTCATGATTTTGCCTCTCTCTCGAAAAAAGGAATTTTTTCTCTCCATTTAATCTTGAGAAAAATCAAAAAAAAATTTACACTGACTCCTAAAAAATCAAGGTAATTAAGTAGATACGTCATCTATTCTACGAAAAAAAAAAATCAAGACAAAAAGTTCAGCGTACTTTCAAAAAATGACATTTTATTCTCTTCAAAAATGAAAAAAAAATTCTCTCCGGAGTAAAAAATTAAAAAAAAATTTCTTCAAACAGCTAAAACATTTTTAATTCTTCATAAACATATGAAACATTTCTTTCTTCAAAAAATTGAAACTTTCTTTTCATCAAAAAATTTGAAACATTTTTCTTCTTCAAAACTTGAAACAATTTAACGTATTTTCAAAAAATCGAAACTTTTTTCCCTTCAAAAACACGAAACATTTTTTCTTCAGAAAATTGAAACATTTTTTTTCCTTCAAAAAATTAAAAAAAAATTTTCTTCAAAAAAATTGAAACATAATTATTCTATCTTCAAAAATTTCAAAAATTCTTCAAAACATTCTCCTTCAAAAAATTGAAACATTTTTTTCCTTCAAAAACATGAAACAATTTCTATCTTTAAAAAATTCCAAAAAAAATGATTCAGAACATTCTCCTTCAAAAACATTAAACATTTTTTCTTCAGAAAATTGAAACATTTTTTTCCTTAAAAAACTTGAAACATATTCTACGTATCTTCAAAAAATCGAAACTTTTGTTTTCTTCAAAAAATTTGAAACTTTTTTTCCCTTCAAAAACACGAAACAATTTCTATCTTCAAAAAATTGATCCATTTTTTTCTTCAAAAATTTCAAACTTTTTCTCTTCAAAAACTTTGAACATAATTATTCTATCTTCAAAACATTCGAAAAAAAATTTCTTCAAAACATTCTCCTTCAAAAATTTGAAACATTTTTTTTCTTCAAAAACTTGAACATTTTTTAACTTCAAAAATTTGAAACTTTTTTTCTTCAAAAACTAATAACATTTTCTATCATCAAGAAATTAATACATTTTTTTCTTCAAAAAATTTGATACATTTTTTTCTTCAAAAACTTGAAACATATTTTATCTTCAAAAAATTTCAACTTTTCTTCTTCTTCAATAACTTTACTTTAAACATTTTTTTCTTCAAAAACTTGAAACATATTCTATCTTCAAAAAAATTCAACTACTTCAATAAGTTTAAACATTTTTCTTCAAAAAATTTGAAACATTTTTTTTCCTCAAAAACTTTGAACATGTTCTATCTTTGAAAAAATTGAAACTTCTTTTTTCTTCAAAATTTATTCAAAATTTGGAACTTTTTTTCTTCAAAAACTTGTAACATATTCTATCTTCAAAAACTTGAAACTTTTCTTCTTCAAAAAATTGAAACATTTTCTTTCCTTGAAAAATTTCATTTTTTTCTTCAAAACATTCTCCTTCAAAAAATTTGAAACTTTTTTTCTTCAAAAACTTGAAACATATTCTATCCTAGAAAAATTGAAACTTTTTTTATTCTTTAATAACTTGAAACATTTTTCCTCTTCAAAAAATTTGAAACTTTTTTTTCAAAAACTTGAAACATTTTCTATCTTAAAAAAATTGAAACTTCTTTTTTCTTCAAAACATTTTTTTCTCAAAAATTTGACTTTTTTATTCAAAAACTTGAAACATATTCTATCCTAGAAAAATTGAAACTTTTTTTATTCTTTAATAACTTGAAACATTTTTCCTCTACAAAAAATTTGACTTTTTTTTCAAAAACTTGAAACATTTTCTATCTTAAAAAAATTGAAACTTCTTTTTTCTTCAAAACATTTTTTTCTCAAAAATTTGACTTTTTTATTCAAAAACTTGAAACATACCTATTCTATCTTTAAAAAATTGTAAACTTTTTTCTTCTTCTTTAGAACTTGAAATAATTATTATTTTCTTCAAAAAATTTAAAACATTTTTTCTTTCCCAAAATATTGAAATATTTATCATCTTAAAAAGTTGAAAGTTTCTTCAAAAAAAGCGAAGGGTTTGAAAAAATTATGAGGTTTTAAAATGGGCAAACAAAGGATATCAGCAGCCAATTACATATAATCGTATAATACACGTCAATTAATACAGCTGCAAGTTATTCCGCATCGAGACGTAATAATTCGGCTAAATATCGGTTGTGTTTTGAAAGCACGAAGACCACATATTATAATGTATGGTGTCAAGGCCGAACCCCTTTAGATTTGCCATTATGAACAACCCGTCGAACGTGCATTTTGGTCAATTGACCTCTACTACTAAAAATAATGAGAATAAAAATTTTTCTGGTCCATTTTTTGTAACGATTCTGGTACGGATCGAATTTCACAGGTAAACGCTTCATTTACGCAATTCAACGCAACAATTTACTCGACACTTCGTATATAGCAGGTGAGAGCGGCAGCAATAAATTTCTCGGCCGGGTTTTTATTTCGCTTTTGGGTGATTTGCGATGTGACAAATTGCAAAAGTATGATGTCTTCGTCAAAACGTACAACTCTGGGAGCTCGCTTTCGCGAGAGTTGTTTTGTCAGAGAGCCGAGAAGAGACGGGGACACGCGGCGAAGGGAAAAAAACTTGCTTCTTTTCCTGTAATCCTTTCCGGCTCGGCCGTAAAGTCAACGATCGTCTCCGTAATCGATGTTTAAGTTAACGCTCGATTAGATTTTTAACAAAACGATGCCTCCTTTCTGAACATTTTCAAACTGGAAGCCTTATACAGTGAATCGATAAGCATCATTTTTGTAAGTCCCTATGTCAAGGTTAAAAGTTTGCAATGTCGGTGATAAATTAGAGGCATTTTTATCCCTTTGTTACGAGGAGTACCGATTTTTATTATTATTATTTTTTTTCAACAGGTATAAAAAAAAAAGCTTCGAAAGCTTCGTTATCCGTAACGCGAGAATAATCGATATTGAATGCTATCATCGAATGTGTTTTGTTGTGTTTTGTGGCGCGATGAAAAAAAAAAAAAAAAAAAAATGGGAAAAAAGCACCTCTTTTGTCCGACGTTACGTACGTGAAATTCAAATCTGTTATCAACGTTTAATTTTCCCACCTCAATTAGGGATTACGTTTGTCGGATTTTTTTTCACCTTCTGTGCTTTTATATTCATCGCGTTATACCGACTAAATGGCCCAGGGTATTTTACTCAAATATAATTCATTTCGAGGTGGCTTTTTCATGAAAGGCGGTTTTATACGGAATTACCTCAATCCATTTACACTCCTAGATCCTATTTAATGAAGGTAAGCGATCAACGATTCAAAATTGTTTTCCAAATAAAATTAAAAATCCATTTAAAAAAAAAAACTCAATATTTTCATTCCATACAAAATTTTTAAAAATGGGTAAGTATACAAAATCGATGAATTTTCTGCAGAGGATTTTCAATTTTGAGGGAACATGGGGAAAACATCTCAAATTTAGGGAGTTTAAATTGGTGAAAAAATTTTGAAATTTCGACATAACGCTATTTCACGTTCCTTATCTCATCAGAGGCTTTACAAAAATTTTGTTTAAAAATAATTTTGAGAAAAATTTTCCCCGGAAAATTCGTCAGAAAAATGTCTAATTTATTTTTATAAAATTTTTTCGTAATTTATTTACTTAAACCGTTTTTTTTTTCCAAAATTTTTCGAAATTTTCCCTGATGTAAGACCGTCGACTAAATTCTCAAATATTATGAAGTTTCTTTTAAAAAAATTTTCTCAGAAAATTTCTTCAAAAATTTCAATGGGAATTCAAAAAAAAAATCTCAATTAAATTTTATCATGAAATCTATGCTTCCGAAAAAAATCTAATCGCAGAATAAAATTATTAGGTACAAAAAAGAAATATAGCTTCTAAAAATTGTACTTGTATTTTGTTCTTACAATTCTTTCAAAAAACTCCCAAAAGAAGCTGAAAATAAACAAATAAAAAAAATTTACTGTGAATACCTAGATAGTTTTTACTAAAAAAAAAAATTCATAAATTTTTGTATAAATCTTTCACTTTTCTTCCGATTTCCTTTAAAAAATTCTCTTCTTCAGAATTTTCAGAGTTTTTTTTTTTTTTTTTTTTTTGAAAAGATTCCTTCGTTTTTAAAAATTGTTTTCAAAAGATTTAACAGTTGGAAAAAATTTTTCCATAAATATTTTTCATAAAAATTTTCTCATTAAAAATTCTTACATAGATAGAATATTCTCAATATTTTTAAATTTTGAAAGTGATTCAAATTGTAATAAGGTTTGACCAGATTCTAATAATATTAAGATAATACCGACTTATTGAATTTAAAAATAAAAGTCCATCAAAACATTGAAAGTTGTTCATGAAAATTTATTAAAATTCAGAAACAAACGATTATCTGATTTTTCAAAAATTCTTCAAATTTCAAACTTGAATTCAAATTTTTAAAACAACATAAAAATTTATCAAACTTCAAAAATTGATAAAATATTCAAATTACTTGCCAAAATTTACATTTTCGTAGAATTTCAAAATTTTCCCAAATTTTAAAATGTACCTACTATTTTGAAAATTAAAACTGATCCAACTTCAAAAATTCGTTATTTTACAAACCACCAAATTTTGAATTTTCATCAAATCAAAAAAACTTAAAAACTATCAAACTAAAAGGAATCGACTTTATTAAATTTTATAAAAATAAAGCTGAATTTTTTTAAATCTCAAATTTGGAAATTACAGAATACCTAGGGAGATTTTACTAATTTTTAAAAATTACAAACACAAAATCAAATCTTTAAGATTTACCAAATTTTTAAAATTTTGTAGAAATTAATCCATAAAAGATGATCTAATTTTGAAAATTTATTAAAATTTTTTAAAATGACCAAAATTCCAAATTTTAAAAATTTATACAGCTTTTTTAAAGCATACCTAAAAATTATTTTAACTTCAAAACATTATAATACATACCTACGCACCTACAGTATCAAAATATGATAAGATTTTAGAACGAGATTTTGAATTTTCTCCAAATTTTAAAAGACTCGAAAGTCATTTTTTTTATTAATTCATCAAACATTAAAATGGTTGAAATGTCAAATTTTTATCAAATGTTGAAACATTTCCAAATTTCAAATTTTCGCCTTTAATTAATTTTGAAAATTTTGAAAACTTACTAAATTTTAAAATTTTTTTGAAAATTACCTTTTAAATGTAGGCATCCACTAAAAGAGAAATCGTCAGATTTAGAGAAAAATTGAATTTTTGAATTTACAAAAATGATTAATTTCACTGAAAAATTTCAAAATTGCTAAAAAATATTCAAATCTTTAATTGAGGAACTGAGAAGGTGTACTCCTAAATTTTCCAATTCTCAATCAATTCTTTGGAAAACCCCATGTACTACCTAAACCTGATACCTACAGAAGGAGAGTACAATCATTAAGACCATTTTCAAGGCTTACAAAGCACGTTAAATACGTAAATGAAGCCTGCAACAATTTATAAACGTTGTTTCGGCGGTCTAGCTACGGACTGCAGAGCGGTCCATAGCTCGATGAATTGTTTAAACGGGGAATAAATTTAGTATAATGCGTTGCTCAGCCATACCTTTTTGGGTGAATTTTTCAATTTAACGTTTGCGGCCATGCCCAAGGGTGTTATAGAGGGGTTTCTTCAAATTACAATGATACTTCGCATTCCATTTAAAATTTTCCAGCCAAACATTATCATTTTTGGTCTAACTTACCTACACGTAGGTCTAAACTTGTGGCTGAACAAATTGAAAATTATTCGCAAAAGGGGTGCGCAGCAAATTGCTCATTTATTACCTGAGAACCCGAAATATGAATTTTCGCATTCGAATAAGCCTGCTCGCGGTTCAACGATAATGAAACCGCATCGGGTAATAAATGCTATAAAATAAGGAACTAAACTCAAAACTTTCGAGTTCTAATGAAAAAAAATAGAAAATATTCCTAACGTGTTTACCTTTTCGTTCACGAATAATGAATTTTAGGGATAAACATTTCTTACTAAGATTCATCTTCCTCGTAGATTTTTTTTTAGAAATTATAAGATTTCTTTCAGCTCTCTAACTCAGTTTTAACCAGAGATATAGACTGATCACCGTAGTGAGAGTGGCCATTGTGACTCAAGGTTTTGCATTTTCTAAATTTTCTTTTTTTCATAAATTCGTTTTTCCCTTCTCCCCTTTTTTTCTAAACATTTTTTCTAAATTTTTGACTTTATTGAATTTGGCTTTTTAATCTTGAAAGTAAAAGTTCTAAAAAAATTTCTAACCTAAGGGTCAAATTTCCACAGATAAATTTGCATTCTATAATATTTTTTACTAGTGTCGTCGAATGTGGTATTGCGAGCCGAGATTATGGGTCCGGACTCGATATTAAAGATATTTTCAGACGAATTTAGCTCGAGTTCGTTCGAATAACGATTTAAAAGTGTGGCCAACCTTCGAAGTTGAGTTTGGGGTTTCATAACTAATAACTTTTACCTATACTTTTCGTCTTATTTTATAGGTACTCGTCTCGAGTTCGAAATGTATTAATAAGATTGAAAAGTTTTCAAAGGATTTTGATTGAATTTATAATATCAGATTATTGATACAGCTGCGAGTACATTAGAGCATATTTTCGAATGGCCCCTCGCTCACCATCCTCGCCAGAGCCTATTTTAAAAGCTGTAATTATACGACTCCATAAAATCGAAAGTTTTTATATCGAATTTTAAAATTCGGAAAATAATTTTTCTGAGGGAAAAATGTAATTTACTTTTGAACAAAATTAGCAAAAAATTATCAAATTTAAAAAAAATGAGAAATTGCATTTAATCAATTAAAAAAGCTACCTTAAGATCCAATGCAAAATCCTCCACTGGTTGAATTTGTAAAAAAAATTATTTTCAGTTAATTTCAAAAAATGGCAATTTGCATTTAATCAATGACAAAGGCTACCATTTCGTTGGTATAGCAGCACTTTGTAATATGTCCAAAATACGTTTTACAAGGTCGAGCTTTTTCAAACATGCCTGGTTTCTCACAGTCAATAGGAATCAGGTTGGTGAAAGGTAATTCTGATAGTTCTGATCTGTGAAATTCCAATGAACCCGGATAGTTTGGTTTTTATTCAATAGAGAACGCTACATGAATTTTTGAAAATGCCTTGATTTGAAAAACGTATCTTGGACATATTACAAAGTGCTGCTATACCAACGATTTGCTCCAATGCAAAATCCTACCCTAACTGAATTTGTAAAAAAAAAATTATTTTCAGTAATTTTCAAAAAATGAGAAATTGCATTTAATCAATGAAAAAAGCTACCCTAAGATCCAATGCAAAATCATCCTCTGGCTGAATTTGTAAAAAAAATTATTTTCAGTAAATTTTAGAAAATGACAATTTACATTCAATGACAACGACTACCAATGGATCCCATAAAAAATCCTACCCTAACTGAATTTGTAAAAATTTTCATTTTCAGTAAGTTTCAAAAAAATAACAAGTTTTTGCGAAATTGCATTTATTCCATGAAAAAAGCTACCCTAACATTCAATGAAAAATTCTTCTCTGACTGAATTTGAGAAAATTTTGATTTTCAGTAAATTTCAAAAAATGGCAATTTGAACTTAATTTATTTTCAAAGGCTAGGTACCTACCATTTGGTCCAATGCAAAATCCCACCCTGACTGAAAATGAAAAAATTTTTATTTTCAGTAAATTTCAAAAAATGACAATTTGATTTTAATTAATTTTCAAAGGCTACCATTTTGCTCATATTTCTCTTGAAAAAGAAAGAAAAAAATTGAGGGTGTTTTTCTCCCAAAAACGAGATTTTTCCTTCTCCAAAAAAATTGCATTTTTTTATCCAAAATAAAACTTTTCTCCAAAAAATAGAGTTTGTTCTTCTACAAAAAATTGTGAATAGGTATTTTTTTCTAAAAAATTGAGATGGGTTCCCTGAAAATGATTTCTCCAACAAAAATTTCAGAAGACTTTTCTTCAAAAATTGAAAATTTTTGTTCTCAAAACAAGTTGATATTTCTCCCCAAAAAATTGTTATTTTGATTTTAGAAAATTGAGGATTTAGAATTCTTTCTCCAAAAAATTGGAATTCTTTCTTCCTAAAATTTTTGTAAAATCGTCCTCTCTGGCTGAATTTATAAAAAAAAAATTATTTTCAGTAAATTTCAAAAAATGACAATTTGGATTAAATCAATGACAAGGGCTATCATTTGCTCCAATGCAAAGTCCTACCACTGAAATTCGGAAACTTTTTATTTTTTGTGAATTTCAAAAAATTAGAAATTGCATTTACAAAAAATTACTAAATTTAAAAAAAATGAGAAATTGCATTAAATCAATGAAAAAAGCTACCCTAAGATCCAATGCAAAATCATCCTCTGGCTGAATTTGTAAAAAAAAATTATTTTCAGTAAATTTTAGAAAATTACAATTTGTATTTAATCAATGACAAAGGCTACCGTTTGCTCCAATGCAAAATCCTACCCTTACTAAAAATGAAAAAAAAAAAAAAAATTTAAATTAAAAAAAAATGTCAATTTGAATTTAATTAATGACAAAGGCTACCATTTGCTCCAATGCAAAATCCTACCCTTACTCAAATTCGGAAAAAAAATTTTGTTGTAAATTTCAAAAGATGAGAAATTGCATTTAAATCAATGAAAAAAGCTACCCTAAGATCCCATGCAAAATTCTTCTCTAGCTGAATTTGAAAAAAACAAAATCTTCAGTAAAAATTTCAAAAAATGAGAGTTTTTGCAAAATTGCATTTATTCAATGAAAAAAGCTACGCTAAGATCCAATGCAAAATCCTCCTCTGGCTGAATTTGTAAAAAATTTATTTTCAGTAAATTTGAAAAAATGACAATTTGCATTTAATCGATGACAAAGGCTACCATTTGATCTAATGCAAAAAATCCTACCCTAACTGAATTTGTAAAAATTTCAAATTTTCAGTACCTATTCTTTAACAAAATTTCAAAAGAATTGTCCATCCTTCCAAAGAAAAATAGAATGATATAAATAAACATTCATTTCTAAAGAAAATTTTTGAAAAATATTTCAAAATAAAATCTAAACAAAAAAAAAAAAAAAAAAAAAAAAATAGTTTCTCAACGTTACTAAAAATACTGAAAAATTCGTTTCTTTTATGATTTTTTTTCAAACACTTGAAAAAAAGGCGAATGACAGTTAATTTTTTCAGTTAAATTGGACCCTTTCATATAGAACTCCACTTATTGGAAAATTCATATCAAAATTTTTTTTAAATCGTGAAAATTCGTACTTAATTATTCAATTAATTAATCAGCCAGCTTTACTCTTTTAAATTCTTCCAAGCGGCTGTGAATGAAGCCTCCATTGAAAAAAGTTTTCAAACAAAAATTATAAACTAAAAGATTGTAAATATCTTAAGTAAAAAAATTACTTTCAACTTTCCACCCAATAACTTTTGTCTGCGAAATTTTAAAACGAAACCTCGATACAAAAAATTCAAAAAATAAAACTGAATCTTAGAAAAGCAAGGGCCCAAAATCAACACTTTCTCTCGAGTGAAAATTTCACATCTTCGCTTCAGGCGAAACGAAGAATGAACGACCGACCTTGAAAATGGCAGCAGCATGCGGACAATCCGCTCGTATCAAGCGTGTCTATTGCCGCGTAAGTAAAAATATTTGCCAATCGGGGCTAACTAGCGTTCTTCGGAGGGCTCGGGCAAAGACGAAGCAGAAGACGGATTAAAAGTTACAGTAAAGTTTGTCGAATTTCAAAATAAATACGACGACGAAATTCCGCCGGACTATGAAAATGTACGGCAGCAGCACTGACGCGACACCGCTGCGGCGAGTGCCCAGACTAATGGTTAATGGGTATCGTCGAACCATAAAAGTAAAACTTGCACGAGCTAAGCCTATATCTACGGTAAACGATTCGAGCTCATCCTTGTCGGCGTAGTGTGTGAAAAACTTGCCTAGCGTCGGGAAAACCTTAACCGATTGCAATTTTACGTGGAATTTCCAAAACCAGAACATGTGAAGTGGAAAGTCTGCTGTAGGATGAGTATACGTACAATAGGAAGGTAGTAGGCAAGGCAGCTGTACACGTACACATACCGAAGTTATATTTACCAGATACGATAAAGTTACCAGAAGCACTGTTTGGGAGGAATTTTACACAGTGGAAAATTTCACCTTCTGCGCTCCCTCCAAAACCTCTGCCCCACGTTTTCGAAACCGAAACTGAACTGAAGTTGTACTGAGGTACAACTCTGTGCTTATTCGAACGGCACAGTGCGTTCATCAAGTCCCTTTACAGATCTCTTGATAAAAATTTTCATAGAATAATATCGTGTTTGGATGTTTTTAATTAGTTTCGAGGGAAAGAGATTGATAAAAATGGCTTTCATTTGAAGTTACATTCTATAATCGCTCAAAATTTCGGTAATTTTTTATGAAAGAGAAACTGGAGACTGGAGAAGTGGAAATATTTTGTCAAAATTTTAAACTTTAAGAATGATAGCATTTTGAGAATTTATTACATATTTTGTAAGCGATCACCAAGAATGAATAGAAAAAAAAATTGTTTTTTTAAAATTCATTCTGAAGGGAACATTTTCAAAAGTACGCAGAATTCGTAAGAATTTTGTTTTAATGTTAAAAGGGTTGTTTCAACGTTGGATTTTTTATTTCCATAATGACTTAAAAATGCAAATAATCAACTTTCGAAAAATTATAGAAAACTGGATTATAATTTTTTCAAAGCAACGAATATCATTTCAAAGTACAAATGATCGCATTGTATAGGTAAGTCATTAAAAAAAACACGAAGAATTTTTGTAAAGACTGTAAAGAGTGTTTAGGAGTTCAGAGCTAATGATTTAGAAAAACAAACTATTTAGAAAAAAAAATTGAAAATAAGATAATTTTTTTTTCAATGTTATAAAATTAAGTTAAGAATTTTTTCAATACCTAATGAAATTTTTTTAAATCTCATAGTTTTTCGAAAAAAGTAAAAAAACTTATCAATTTTTATGCATAAAAATTTAATAAATTGAAAATTTGTAAGAAATTCGATGAGTTAGAAATTGGAAAAATACAATAAATTTTTCAAAATTTGCATACATTTTTAAAAAGTTGTTAAAGCAGATTAATTAAAATTTGTGGAAAAAAAATGTAAAAATTAAAAAAAAACAGGGGTAAATATATAATATTTTAAATTATATGTACAAATTCGCAAAAACTAAATAAATTGAAAATATTAAATTCTACTTTTAAAAAAAATAAAAATTTAATAAAATAAAAAAAATCTCGAAATTCAATACATTTAAAATTCGTGAAAAAAATTCAGACCATCAATTGAAACAAAATTTTAAATTACAAAAGTATAATAAATTTCAACAAATTGTGAATATTTTCAAAAATTTGATAGAAATTAGGAATTTCTAGATGTTTAACAGATAAGTAAATGAAAAAAAAAATGCTAAAAAGTGAATCAAAAATGAGCAAAAACGATTAAATTTTTCACAAATTTTAATTAATACGTAATTACGTAAGATAAAGTTTTGGAGAAGTTTTTGAATAATTTTATTCAGTTCTTGCGATTCAAAAATTCATCAAATTTTTGCAATTTTTTTATTTCAACAATTTTTACAAATTTCCGATTTTTCAAATTTTTACAAAATTTTCCAAATTGATTAGCTACATTTTTTTAATTTATTTGTTTGAAAATTTTTTCAATTCAGGCCTTAAGTACAGATATAGAGATTTTTTGGAGAAAGGGCTCATTTCCCTCTCCAAAAATCTTTATATCTCTGTACCTGAGCCCTCGATTGAAAATTTTTTCAAACAAAAGTTATATATAAAAGTCTCTAGAACAGTTATGGTTATTACAAAAATTATGATTGAACCACTCATTCCCCTCTTGGGGAACAACTTTTGAGAAAAAAATAGTTACCGTAATCATGTGACTATGATTATTTGTTAATTTTTATTGAATTTTTTAGGAATTTTAATTATATCTACTTAGATTTTGAAGAATTTCAAGTTTTTTCTAATTTTTAAATCACAAAATTATGGCAATTTTTTTATTTATTAAATTTGTAGGAATTTATAGTTCATCGACCTTTTGAAAATAATCGCAGATTTGTAAAATTTATTATAAGTAGCTCTACTTTTACAATTTTGAATTTTTTTTTTAAATTTCAACTCTTAAATTGTTCTATTTTTTCTAAAAATCATTTTTTGAATTTTGAAGAACTTTTCAATTCACTCACTTCTTTCTTAATTCGCTCAATTTTTGCATTTTTTTCTAATTTAGGTTCATGAATTTTTTTACGAATTATTAATTGAATTTTAGAGAATTTTTCAATTTATTCAGTTTTTGCGAATTTGTACAAATTTTTTTTTTTACTAATTTTTAAAAATTCATTGAGTTTTTTACGAATTTCAATTAACCTGCTTTAACAATTTTTTTTTTTTAAATTTCCAAGTTATGTATTACTTATATTTTTTACGGTCGATTTTTTTTTTACAAATTTTCAATTTATTACATTTTTTTAATCTTCACCTTTCATTTTGAATTTTTTACACATTTTCTAAATTACTGGACGTTTCTGATTTATAAAAATATTGTAAAAATTTTTATTATTCTTTATTTATTTTTAAAAAATTTATTCAAAGGATTTTTAATTCACACAGTTTTTGGGAATTCAAGATTCATTTTTCATAATTATTTTCAATGATTAATTTTTGAAAATATTTGCAAAATTTCAAAAATATCACTCAGTTTTTGCAAATTCGTTAAATTTAAGGATCAATTTTTCAAAATTTTTTATATTTCAAAATTTGAAAGTATTTTCCCAACTAACAGAATTTTGAAAGATTTTCTGATTAATAAACTACCTAAGTTTTGTTTTTGTTTTTAAATTTATCAAGTTTCGTATTTGAAAATATATCCAGTTTTCTCCGATTATGTAGTTGAAAATTAATACCCCGGTAATGACTTGATGAGCATGGTATATAGAGATAGACTAATACGGAGGTAGAAATTCGGGCGAAGTAGTAGGTAGTTCGCACATATCCGCTGTGGCATTGAGGAAAGTCAACGACGCCTTACACATAATCGTACATTCATATTCAAAACTCGAATGTTATACTATACGTATAATACGCGATCGATATAGATATTTCGGATATTGAAATGAATTATTTTTCAGAGCCGGGTACTTTGCGGCTTTTTTATGATTGCACTTCCATTCAAATTTCCATTATCTCAATACAAAATATCGAGTATCACGATAGGTACATTACATGTATACGTGAGAAACATTTTCAAAGGTTTCGCAACACATTATTGGTATTTCAAAAAAAAAAAAAAAAAAAAAAAAAAAAAAAAAAAAAAAAAAAAAAAAACACTCGTCACCCGTCTTGATAGCACCTTTAGAGTCAGAGCCCCCAAAAAAGTGTGAAAAAAGTTCAATTACCCAAGGACTCCAATTACCAAGGTGTAGGCCTATTTTCCCCTTTATAATGTGGCAACCTGCGCAGCAATTTCAGAAATTTGGTTCACTTTGACAAACACACACGAGAACACATTAGTTTTTACCGCTGACTCCACCGCCACCGCCAATACCTAGCGCTCGCGTATTCGCCCCCTTTGTATATGCGAATTTTCTAGGTCATTGTGAAAGGTTAAGCAACAATAAATAACGAGATTTACTTTAATATTTGCACGCGTCAAACGCCGCCAGGCATTTATCGCTTTTAACAATAGACTGCGAACCGACAACGTTCATTATTCACGAATTTATTGGTCTTCGAAAATAAGCGGCTTTTTTGAAAAGGTTTCCGAATAGCTTTGTACTAATGTGCGAAGAAGTCGCTTTTCGCGCTCAAATCTCGCACAATGGCCATATTTTCAAAAGACCCTTTAAAAAGCACTAAAGCTCGGCATTTTTCTCTATACTAAACCATCGCACGTCGCATCGCTAAATTTAAACGTCGTAATTTTTTTTTCCTCCGCTTATAATACATCCTTGTAGTAATTGAAAACGACTCTCTAGGTTTGTACGTAGACTAAACCATTGATAGGAGTAATAAGGACGAAGCTGAAGTTATCCAAATTCAGAGTCACGTTGAAATCAAATTGAATTTAAAAAAATATTTTTAAAAAAAATCCACCTAACGAGACCATCAATGACCAAGAATTGTTCAAAAAGTGGCCAAAAAAAGTTAAAAAAGTGACCAAAAATCAACACGACAAAAAGAAAATTTGAGACGGTAAAAAATAGAATAATTTTTCATAAAATAAAAATTAAAAAAATTTAAGGACGGGCACGCTGATTTTGTCATTTATTTGAAAAAAATGTACCTATTTAATAAAATGACAACAGAAATTGTTTGATTTTTTAATTTTAGAAAAAACCTACACTAAAAAATCTCTCAATTTTTACACAGAATTTTATTTAGTTGTGTTTTAGGAAAAAAGACTACAACTTTTAGTAAAAAACATTCTCAATTATTGATCATGTTTGCTTGAAAAAAAAAATTGCAACAAAAAAATCACTCAATTTTTTTGTACCAAGTAGGTAAAAATCTCTCATTTTTTAGAGTAAAAATTTTTTCAACTTTTTATTGAAAACAACTTCTTATGGTTAAAAAAAAAAAACGTCTTAGAATAAAATCCTTCAATTTCGGGGGGGAGGGGGGTGTCTCTAATTTTTTTGACGTATCAAAAGAACATTGTTTTTTTTTTTTAAAGATTTTTTTCCCTCCATTTTTAAAGAAAAAAATCTCAATTTCAGGTCTTAATTATTTTTTTTTGAAAAAAAATCAACTTGTTTGAAATTGAAGAAACCTCTAAATTATTTTGAAAGTAAAAAATTTTTCAAATTTTTGGAACAAAAAATCTCATTTTTGACGGGGAAAATTGTTTTTGTCTTACTTAAAAAACAAAAAAAATCTCGGTTTCTCTTTTATTATTATTTTTTAAAATTTTATTTTTGCAGAAAAAATTTTAATTTTTGGTCCTCATTATTTTTGAAAAAAAAAAAACTGGGTTGGAATTGAAGAAACCTCTCGATTATTTTGGAAGTAAGTAAAGAACTCTTCAAATTTTTGGAGTAACAAATCTCATTTTTTTTTCACGGAAAAAAATTTGTTTTCGTCTTAAAATACAGAAAAAATCTCGTAAATTTTAATTTTTGGTCTTCATTTTTTGGAGGAGAAAAAAAATCTTTTTGTTTGGAATTGAAGAAAACTCTATTTTTGGAGTAAAAAATTTCAATTTTTTGACGGAAAAAAATTTGTTTTCGTCTTAAAATACCTGAAGAAAAAATCTCGGTTTCTCTCTTTTTCCATTTAATTTAATTTTTTTTCAATTTTAATTGTTTAATTTTTAGAGAAAAAATTTTAACTTTTGTTCTTTATTATTTTCGATTTTAGCATAGTATATGCTTTTACGGAGACCAAAATGGAAAAAAACGACCCCAAAATCCGACACCAAATTGGGTTAGGTTAGGTTACATTAGGTTAGGTTTGGATGGCATAAAAAACAAATTTTTTAATAAATTCGATTTTTTAGACATTATGTCAGACATTTTGAAACTTGTAAAAATTTTTGAAATTTTCTGACTTTTAGACTTTTACTAGACATTTTGTCAGACATTCTGAAACTTGAATTTTTTTTAGAAAAATCACTTTCAAACATTTTAAAACTTGAATTTTTTTTGTTGAAATTTTATGACTTTCAGACATTTTCTAGACATTTTATCAGACATTCTGAAACTTGGTAATTTTTTTAGAAAAATGTCTTTTCAGACATTTTTTAATTTAGAAATTGTTTTTTAGACTTTTTAGACATTATGTCACACATTTTGAAACTAGTAAATTTTTTTGAAATTTTATGACTTTTAGACATTTTCTAGACATTTTGTCAGACATTCTGAAACTTGAAAATTTTTTAAGAAAGATGATTTTCAGACATTTTGAAACTTGGAAATTTTTTTAGAAATATTACTTTCAGACATTTTCTCAGACAATCTGAAACTTGTAAATTTTTTTAGAAAGATGACTTTCAGACATTTTAAAAGACATTTTGATACTTGGAATTTTTTTTTATAAATAAAAAAAATGACTTTCACGCAATTTGTCAGACATTTTAAAACTTGAAATTTTTTTTTGAAATTTTATGACTTTCAGACATTTTCTAGACATTTTATCAGACATTCTGAAACTTGGTAATTATTTTAGAAAAATGTCTTTCAGACATTTTTTAATTTAGAAATTTTATTTAGACTTTTTTTAGACATTATGTCACACATTTTGAAACTTGTAAATTTTTTTGAAATTTTATGACTGTTAGACATTTTCTAGACATTTTGTCAGACATTCTGAAACTTGAAATTTTTTTAAGAAAGATGATTTTCAGACATTTTGAAACTTGGAAATTTTTTTAGAAAGATTTGAGAAAGGATTTTTTACCTTCAAAAAAAAAAATATTCCCAATAAGCTATCATTGAAAAAAATAAATTTGAGAGGTAGGTAAGAAAATTATTTTTTTGGACAAAATCATCTTTCAATTTTTCATTTCTCTGTTGGTTTTCAAAAAAGACATAGACGAAAAAACTGACTTTAGTGACCATTTTGGGCAAATATTGACAAAAAAAACTCTTTGATTTTTTTGAGTTTTTGACTGTATGTTTGAAAAAAAAATCGATTGAGAATAGTTTAAAATGAAAATATAACACGAAAAAACACATTTGACCTCACTGGAGTGGATGAGAGTGAGACTGGGGTCAAATTTTTTACCAGCAAGTTTTCGGATCATAGGGAGAGGGACCAACTTCCATTTTATATACTTCGAAAATCTCAACCAGGGGTTGATTCTTCATTTTTACCAGGCTCTTTCTTTGCTTTTTTGAGATACCACATTTATTACCCCGGAGATGAGATAAGTAGGTACGTTTTTTTCTCAAAACAACAACAACAACAAAGACAAAACAACCGTACCTATAATATGTAAAACGTGACGCTGTATACTCGAGATCGACAACAAACACCAAAAAAGGAAGTGCGCCACAATCGAAATAAAAAAATAAAAAAACACCACTCGTATCGTTAAAATTGAAATACGTGTGTACGAGAAAATCACTGCTGCGGGTAAGCAGACGTACGTCGTCGAAAAATACGCCACACAGTCACACATGAACAAATCAGGGCTGCGAAAAATCATTCGCATACGTACGCTACGTCGCGTCGTAGAAGGTAGTACATAATATTTGTACAGTAAATAAAATGACGACGATACTTTACGCTGCTTCTGCCGAACACCTTTGAAGGAAGATTTCGCCATTCAAGCGAAAAGCTTTCTACTCGATAATCGAAATTACAAGGTTAACATTACAATACACGTGAGAAAAATCATCCGCGTTGATATAAAAATTTTTCAATAAATATATTCGACAAAAGCAAAATAAAAATGTGATTTGGTTCGTTTACCTTAAATCCTTAAATGCAAAAAGAGAGGGAAAAAAGGCAAAGACGAGAGAATATCTTACTACTTCATACGAAAGAACCCTTTTTACGTCATCTTTTTAGCACACTAAATCAAAATCATTACCATTTTGCATTGAAAGTACCACCCTTAAGCGATTTATTCGATTTTTATCCGAATAATTGCCAACATGTGGCATGGCGTGGCGAGAAAAAAATTGGACGAAAATTTGCATTAAAAAAGAACGCCCTTATGTAAGTAGGTACTCCAAGTCCCAAGTCGGTCAACGTACTATAAGTAGAAGCGCTGCACGTAATATTAAATTCCATTCGAAAGTCGAGTCTCTATAGGTTTTACACATTTCAATTTACGCGACGAATAGTCTTCAATTATAAAATTGATATGCAAACGTATCGTATGACAACCCAAAACCCGTATGCCAGCGCCAGAATCACGACTCATTCAAATTTAGACACAAAGATTAACCCAAATTCGTAGACTAATTTCAATACTACGAGCGAAGTGAGCCAAATACGATGAATAGGTATATAGTGATGGTTGATGGCGATGATGGGCAAGGGTGGAGGCAGAGGAAGAGGATACTCCATCGTAAACTTCGACAGATCAATTCGTAATTTAAGATATTGCTCACGAATTTATATTAAAACGAATTCAACTCATTTCCGCGCTCGAGTCGACGACGAGGGATAACCAAAAAAAGGGCGGAATTTCGACAATTCGCCAAAACTCGAGATGTCGAGAAATACAATATTTTCACATCGATTTTCAACGATGAAATATTTAAAAAATATAAATAAAAAGGTATTTTTATATTTCCCTCATTCCGTAGAATTAGGTATCCAAACGAATCGAATTGATGAAAATTTGTAAACAACGGAAAATTTCAAATATTACCTACCTAAAAATAAAAATATCTACGTTACGAATTGAGAATGTTTTTCCTTAATTCAAATTAATTATCTACTGGAACGATCAGCGGAAATTAATATAGGGCATAGAATGGTCCTTATTTTGGCCTTTTCAATTTTTTTTGTCTCATCCCTCTAAATTTTTTTTAAACGAGAAAATAATTCCCTGTTTTTCACTTATCCACTTAATTAATTCATACTATTAAAAAAAATATATTGAGGGAGGGGCCACATGTCCCTTGAGCCCCTTAAGTTATGCCTATGCCCTCCGAGACACTCTTTTTGTGGTAACCAAAAACATCTATACAATTTCAAAAAAAAAGTTGAATGAATACATAGAATTTTCAAGGGTATAATTGAATTTCTTCGCTAAAATATGGATGCTTGAAATTGTTTTCATGTTGTAATGTGAGAATGATTTTTTTCCTGGAAATGAAACAAAAAATTTTCACCTTTTTCAATAGAAAAAAACATTTTTTCTATGTTTTTTTTTGTCCCAAAGTTTGAAAAAAAATAAAAAAAATGATCCCAATAAATTGAGATTTTTTTTATTTCAGAAGAATTTTTAAAATTATTGTTCGAAAAAAATCTCATTTTTTTTTTTGAAAATGAAAAGAATTTTTTTCTTTACAAAGAAAAAATTTAAAAACTTTTCCACGGAAATTGAAAAAAATACGTATCACATGAAAAAATTTTATAACATTTTTTCTCCAAAAAAAGAAAGATTTTTGGATTTTTTACTCGCATTCGAAAAAATCCGGAAATTTCTTCCTCCGAAAAAATTTCTACTCCAAAAGATTCGAGATTTCTCTATTTCAAAAAAGTTTTTTTTTTATTCCAAAACAATTTTTAAAAACTTTTGAACCAAAAAATTCGTTTTTAATTTTTTTTTTTAATACAAAAAAAAAATGAGAATTTATCTTCAAAAAAACAGAGACCCTCCGCCCCTCCCCCAAAAAAAAAAAATTAAAAATATTTTTATTTGCCAGAAAATTGAAAAAAAAATCCAAAAAATTGAGATTTTATACTCTAGAGTTCGAAAAGTATTCTTACTTCAAAACGATTCAATTCCAAAACGATAAAATTCAGATTTTTGATTTTTTTTTAATGAGAATTTTTTTGCGAAAGTTTAAAAAATATTTTTACCTACTTAAAAAAATAGATTTTTTTAAAATTCTTTGTACAGCAACTACCTAAGGATAGTGGCGTGAATATGTTTTTTATTCCAAAATCATTTTTAAAATTTTTTATACCAACAAATTCATTTTTTTTTTCTTTCCAGAAAATTCATTTTTCATTCCAAGAAATGTTTTTTTTTTTTTCAAAAAGAATAGATATTTCCCTCCCACTTGAAAAAAAATTCTTCAGGAAAATTAATTTTATTCTTCAGAAAAATCACAATATTTTATGCATTTTTTTTTTTTTAAGAAGATGCAATAGTTTGAACAAATTTTACTTTTAAGCGAATTTGTAATTTTTCCCGGTTAACATTATCAAAAATTCATGACCTCAATGGGTAAAATTCGTGACTTTTCTTGACCTAGTGATTTTTATGAGGAATTCATGACTTTTCAATGACTTTCGTGATTTTTATGACTCTTAGACACCCTGATATTGTTGCTTTTTAAAGAAAATATTTCCCTATTTTCCATTTTTCCCTTAAATGAATTTTAGGCGATACCCCTAACCTCCTCCCCCATGAAAAAAACACAAAAAATTACGTTCTCCTGAAAAGTAACAACTTTTTTGAGGAAATCTGCGTTCAACCGAATATTAATATAAAACACTGTTCGAAAATACTTTCTCAAAAATATGGTTTTTATTTTTTTTTAAATCAACAAAATTAGCAAATTTTGGGTTTAAACTGAATTAAAAAAAAATTACTTTTTAATAAGATTTCCAAAATTGCTTTCAGAACACAATTCAAAAAATTTGGTTTTAATCAACATTTCAAACAAAGAATGTTTATTCAACAAAATCAGAGAATTTTGTATTTTTACAAAATTTAAAAAATCATTTTAGGAAAAAAATTGGAAAATTTCTGTAAAAAAAATTGAAAAATATGATCGTGATGAAATTTTTGAAAAAATTTACCTAACCTCGAATAAAATAATCAAAAAAATCAACAAAATTTTGTTGAGACATAAAATTTTTTGTTTTGTTGATTTTTAAATTTTTTTTTGTTTTATTCGAGGGCAAATTTTTGAAAAAATTTCATCACAATCGTATTTTTCAATTTTTTTTATAGAAATTAAAAAAAAAAAATCCGTACCTAACATGATTTTTTAAATTTTGTAAAAATACAAAATTCTCTAATTTTTTTGAAAACTTCAGGTTCTGGATCACTGGATGTACCCTTTTAGTCGCCTCTTACGACAGGCAGGATATACCATGGAAATATTCTACTACCCGTTCCCACACGGGTGACAATCTTGAATATAATTTTGAAAAATAAAGTTACCACAAAACTGGAAAATTTCGGGTTGAACCGATTTTTTGATAAGATTTTCGATAAGATTTTAAAAATTATTGCTCTCAAAAAAATCCCAAAGGTTTTGAGCGAAAGTTTAAAAAAAAAATTTGTTTTCGATAAAAATTTAAAATATTGTTTTAAACAAAATCAGAAAACTAGGCGTTGAAACTAAATTTTGAAAGATGTCGGAAAACTTGGAAAAAATGGTTTCTAAATAATTTTAAGAATTACTCAAAAAAAAAAAAAAAAAAAAATCAAAAAATTTGATTATGGTAAATTTAAAAAAAAAAAAATGGGAGTTCAATAAAACTGGTAAATTTTCAGTTGAAGAAAAATTGTTTTCCGGTATTATTTTGAAAATTGTACTCAAAAAAAATTCACGAAATTTGGTTTTGATACAAATTTTAAAAAAACGACGTTCAACCAAATTAAAAAAAAAAAAACCAAATTTGAATGTAGATTTTGAACAAAAATAAAAAAATTAAATTTCATAAAATCAGAAAATTAGGTACATTAAAATAGAATTTTTCTGGAAAATGAGGATGATATTTCAAATAAAACTTTATTCTGCAATTTCAAGTCGATCAAAAATTACTCAAATTGAGCACAATATAGGAATATCTGAAAAACGACCAGATTCAGAGAAAACTTATTCAATACATCTCATCAACGAATACTTATAAATAAAAGAATCTCCTTCCATTGAAAAAGTCAGGCAATCAATTTCACTCTAACGACATCAGATTAGAAGGCAATTTAGTATCATAACGCTTTTCATTTAACGTCGCACTAAACAAGTAATTCCATTTGTAATTCCATTGTATGATGACAAAGACCTTAATTTCATATTGTTGTAACAGTTTTTGGTAAGGCTTTACTTTCAATACCTAAATCGTGGTTCGATCAAATTTCTTATTAAAATAATATAGGGTTTCCGCCCAATAGACTTTGTCAATATTACAAGCGATCTGAGGAAAACTCCCGAAAAATTCTGCGTCGGAAATGGAGAGTTGATCCGAAATGTTTAAGGTATTTTGAAAAGTAGCAGGACGAGTGTAGCAGTCAAATAGGTCATGAAGACCTTCACGGAACGAGAATCAATTTTTTTCTTTTTTTAGAAAGGAAAAAATCTGTCGACAAATACGCACAACGCGTATCTGAAGATTCAGAAAAAAAATTGGCTCTTGTACCTAATCGTCTCCGAATTGATATAATTGGCGAGTGACGAGACGACTACACGTGTGCCTAGTTGCGTACTTGTGTTCGTCTCGTAAAACGATTTATAATCGTTAAATATTTACTTTGTGGCACAAATAAGTATTTTTTTATTAGTTGAAATTTAACGAGATTGTAATATTTCATCGATAGTCCGACAATAATAATAAATTGTCGACACGTGTACGATTCGTGTTCGATGTTGTGGCCTAATCATTTCCATTTCTTCTTAGTTTTAAATTTTGTAAAAAAACAAAATTCTCTGATTTTGTTGAAAACTTCAGGTTCTGAATCACTGATGTGGATGTATCCTTTTAGTCGCCTCTTACGACAGGCAGGATATACCATGGGAATATTCTACTACCCGTTCCCACACGGGGGACAATCTTGAATGTAATTTTGAAAAATAAAGTTACCTTACTACAAAACTGAAACATTTCGGGTTGAACCGATTTTTCGAAATTCGTATCGTAGTCAGAAACAATGTTCAGACCATTTTAAGAAATTGAAATAATCACTAATCATGCAGTAAAAAAAATAAATAAATAACACCCGAAAAATTGAAAAACTACTAGAAAGACAAGAAAGTTATAACTCTGTACCACCAGAAAACGTTCGTATTCTACTCACCACTGTGTGGTACTCGGTTATAACTTCGTTCTTCTTCAACATCCTCGGCATACAACTGCGATTCGTTGAATTTCAATTCTGCAAATCAACAAATAATATTCAAATACACTAGAAAATAACAACTATATATTTTTTCAAACAAGAATAGTAATAATAATCTTTGAGAAAGAAACACAAAAACTACGTCATAAAAAGTCGTAGATTTAAAAAAAAACGAACTTATAGAAAATCGGAATAACTAAACGAAAAAAATAAAAAAGTCACCCAATAAAAAATAAGGCAAAAATCACAAAACGACGAGAACTAGTAAATTTTTCACTTTTCCGCTGAATAAATTCGTCGAAGATCGGTTTATTTGAAAAATAACTTGATTTTGTAAAAATTCGGATCATCGGAACTCTGAAAAATTCGCAAATATTTGTAATCAATTATCGGTGTCAATTGGCTCGATCAATATCGATCATTCGTACATAGTACAAATGCCTACCTCGAGTACAGCTTCGAATTTGTTATTTATCAACTTGACCATTTCATCTATGCCAGTTGGAATTTCGTAATCGATCAACTGACATCTTATCGATTGAATCGGAACATCGAACCAGGATCGCTTCATTTCGCGTAATCTATTTTTTTTTCGCACAGTTCGAAATTAATTCGTAGTCGTTTTATGGTAATTAGGCCTAGGTAATTGGGCTTGAAAAATTTTCATACTCACGCGTACGTATTAACAATAGACGAATTTCCATAATCTACGTATAAAATCGTGACCACTTCGTTGTCACTGCAATCGATGATTTTTGTCCGATACCAGACATCATCGTCGAATTTCGTACAACACATACGACCTATTTGTAAGAAACAGTCGAGAAAATATAATGGTAAAAAAATCAAATCAGTTCAAAAAAGCCCATAATATGATTACACCAAAAATTTCAAAAGTTAAATGAGTAATGCCTTAAACTACGAATTTTTAGAATGAATATTTTTCAATTTTTGGGAAAAAAACTTGCTTAAATTTTGGAATAGAAAATCTCTCAATTTTGTGTAATAAAAAGTATTTCATTTCCTGAGAGAATAAAAAAAAATTGAGAGTAATAACATTTTCTCTTTTTTTTTTTGAGAAATAAAATATTCTATTCAATTTTTGGGGGGATGGGAGTAAAGAAAAAAATACCAAGTTTTTGAGAAAGTAGGTAAAAATATTGATTAAATTTTTGAAAAAAATAAATCTTGCATTTTTTGAAATTTTTCTTTCAAAATTTTTGTAGAAAAAATTTTTACAATGTTTTTTTGTTTTTGAAATAGGAAACTTCTATTTGTGAAGAAAATTATTGTTAATTTTATGGAATAACAATTTTTTATACATTTTTTAGAGTAGGTACCTAATAATCTTTTAAAATCTTTAAACATTTTTTTTCGATTTTTTTGGAACGGAAATATTTCTTAAATTTTTTGAGAAAAAAATCTCTCAATTTTTAGAGAAAAATTTTCTCAAATTTTGGAATAGAAAATCTCCCAATTTTTTTGGAATAAAAAAATTTCTCATTTTATGAGTGAATTCTTTAACAAATTTAGAGTAGAAAATTTTCTCTTCTCTTCAGAGAAAATTTTTTTCAGATTTTTCGATTCTTTTGAAATAAAATATTCTATTCAATGTTTTGGGAGTAAAACAATTTCAAAAGCAGAGAAAAATCTCAATTTTTGAAGTAAGGTAAGTAAAAATATTTATTAAATTTTTAAAGAAGAAAAAAAATCTTACAATTTTTAAAATTTTTATTCCAATTTTTTTGAGGGGGGAGGGGATTTTTCAATTTTATTTTTAATAAAATATTTTTCATTGGAGAAAACTTTTAAAAAAATCTTTTTGGAATAGAAAATCTTCTACCTATTACTGGAGATTTTTTTTCAATTTTTATTTCAAAATTTTTGTGAAATTAAAATATTTTTCAAATTTTTGTGGAAATTCTTTTTCGTCGTTTTTTGAAATAGGAAATTTTTTACTTTTGGAGAAAATTTTTGTCAATTTTAAGGGAGTAACAATTTATTATACATTTTTAGAGTTGGTACCTAATAATATTTTTAAATCTCAAAACATTTTTTTTTTTCAATTTTTTTGGAATAGGTAGAATATTTTCTTAAATTTTTTGAGAAAATGATCTTTCAATTTTTTTTGGAAAAAATGATATTTTTCAATTTTTAGAGAAAAATTATCTCAAATTTTGGAATAGAAGATCTCTCAATATTTTAGAATAAAAAAAATCTTTCATTTTATGAGAGAATTTCTTTAAAAAATTCAGAGTAGAAATTTTTTTCTTTTTTTGGAAAAATAAAATATTTTTTTTGGAGAATAATTTTTTTCGATTCTTTTGAAATAAAATATTATAGGTACCTATTTAATGTTTTGGGAGTAAAACAATTTCAAAATAATTTTGGAGAGAAAAATCCCAATTTTTTGGAGTAAGTAAAAATATTTATTAAATTTTTGGAGAAGAAAAAAAGCTTACAATTTTTATGATTTTTATTCAATTTTTTTTTTTTTTGGGGGGGGGGGGGTTGAAAATTTTTTCAATTTTCTTTTAGAATGAAAATATTTTTCAAATTTTCAGAGAAAATTTTTTTTTAAATATTCTTGGAATAAAAAATTGTTTACCTATTGTTGGAGATTTTTTTCAACTTTAGAAGGATAAAATTTTTGGAGAAAATTTTTTTCATTTTTGGGGGAATAGAAAATCTTATATTTTTCTAAAGAAAAAATTTTTCCAATTTTTTGAGGGCAAATACTTCCCATTTTTTCGCAATACAAACATCTTATAATTTTTTGGAAAAACAATTTTTTTTCAAATACTTATTTGAAAAAAAAACATCTCAATTTTTTAGAGTAAAACTTCACTTCTTCAAGAGAATCCGATTTTTATTTTTTTAGAAGTAATTTTTACAAAAAAAATTTCAAATTTTTTGGAATAGAAAATTTTTATTTCATTTTTTTGGGAAAAAACTTTAAATTACTTTGGAGTGAGATGCATTTTTCATTTTTTTGATAGAACTTTTCCCCATTATTTTGGAGAAAAAATATTTCAATTTTTCAGGAAAGAGTTTTTCTTCAATCAGTTTCGAACAAATTTTTTAATTCATGTTTAAAAAGAAAAAAATCTCTTGATTCTCATTTTTCATTAGGAAGTAAAAATAATTTTTTTCAAAGTTTAGAAGAAAAAATTTCTCAATATTTTCGGAATAAATAAATTTCTAACCTTTGTTGTTGTAAGAATGTTACTTATATACTTTCTAGGATGAAAAAATCATTCTCACATCAAACATTTAAACATTTCAACTCGCAGCCCACCCTTCCTAAAAACTTCCAAGTTGCTAGCTCGAATACATACCTAACGACGGAGATTCCAACAAAGGTTGCTTGGCGCCTTTTTTCTGAAGTTCGGCATTCATTTCCAGGAACATTTTTCTATTCAAATCCATCTGCAAAAACGTAAAAAAAAAAATATTCGAGTCAAAATAAAAACTCCAAGCCGAAGGAAACAATAACAAAACCAGGTGGTCTACTCACAGCCTCATTATCACAGTCGACTATATGGACGATGATTTCGTCAAGTTGTAATATTTCTATCACTTCGACGGTAACGATGTTTAATTCGGAGATTGGTACTTCGCAAAATGGCACGATTATTTCGTTATCTTGAGGATTCTGCGGTATATTGAACGGGTCGTTTATCACATTTGTAACACCAGGTATCTGAAATTGGTTCGAAAAAATTAGTACAAAAATACTTCCGTTGGTATTTCAAGTACCTGTGTCCTGTATCTATTTACCTCTAAAAATTCGCTCAAATCTAAATTCGAAGCGCTGTCGACGATGGCGATCGAAGATGACGAATCGGACTTTTGATCATCGTCGTCCTCATCGTCTTTCACATTTGTAGAATCGACGTTTGAATTATTCAACGAAATAGATCGTTTCTTTTCTTTACGTTTGTCAGGCGGTTGGGAAAACTTGGCATATCCAAGTTGACACAGATAATCGAATAATTCGATTCCAGTATCTTCTATAAACAATTTCTCCACCTGCGAGAAATTGAAAAAAAAAATTAGCAAAATGCAGGATAATCAGTTTACTATTGTATCGATGATACATACTCTATAAAAATCTTCTCCTTTCTTCTTCTTCACCTTGATACGACATTTTTTTTCTAAAATACTCACGTGCACGAAATCCAATATTTTCGTCGGCCATTTACCGTCTTCGAATATCTGAAATGAATCAAAAATGACGTCACTCTTTCTTAAAAAATACGAATTTCTGATCAGACAGAAGACTCTTTCTCACCGGAACACAATCCGATCTGATTGGCAGTTTGTAGCACTGAATGGGAAAATGCTCTAGAATGACGTCTTTTCTCATATTCACAACGTCCACCCATTCGGTGTTACCGTAATCGACGTATTCGACAAATGCTTTTTTATCCTGTACTTTCAATACTCGACCGCGATACCATCGCTTATCCAAGAAGAACCACGCTATGCATATTTGCCCTGGGTACCAATGCAAATCCATAGGCATGGGAGTCGTGCCGTCGAATTTAACTTGTAGCCCATTGCTGATCATTTCGATTACTCTTTTTTCTGGAAATACCAACAAATACATTTATATTTTAGTTGCAAATTTGTCAATTTTTTACAAATGTATGTACTTGACAAAACCTTTATGGCGAAAAACTCTGCAGAAGTCCCTCACATCAAATATACTTTTTTCATTTTTAAATCACTAAAAATTTAATTTAAAAAAACATTGGAAAAAATTGACAAGATAAAAAAATTGAAAAATGAAGTAAAGTTTCGACGAAATTTGAAAAAAAAAGGTATATAAATTGAGGAAGAAAAGTTTACTATTCAACAAATTAGAAAATATATTATATCTACTAAAGAAAATAAAACGTTTAATTTGGAAAATTGAAGGAAACTGACGTTTTTGCATTATTGACTCATTTTTTTTGCATTTCCTAAATTTAAAAAAAAAACTGTTTTTTCAATTTTAATTTTTTTTAAGTTAATCATTTCTTTATTCAATTTCCAGTCTTTTTTGACTTTCAAGCGTTCAATTACTAAAAATTTCTAAAATTTTTGATTTATTTCAACTTTTAATTTTTTACTTGTGTTTTCAATTTGATAAATCAATCTTTTTTTAATTTTTAATATAAATTATTATTTCGTTCTTGATTTTCAATTTCATTCTGATATTTTTTTCAATTTTCAGTTGATCTTGAAAAAAAAAAATTGAATATAAATACTACTCAATTAAAAATTTAAAAAAAAAAAAAAATCGAAATAAAATTAAAAATTGACCGTCGAAAAAAATAATAACCAAGTGAAAGCAAAACTGAAAATATAAATCAAGTTCAATAACTCACGTTTTCCTAAATTCTGCACATAGATGCAAAAGTCGTCATTCAAATATGTCGGTAATACATCGAATTCTTCAACAACGATAGGTTCGGGCAGTTTCCAATCTCGTGATGGAATCTCCTGAGGTACTCTTTCTTCTTCCTCCACGACGTCAGCTTTCGTTGGGGTCGACTTAATCGGAGATTTTATAAATGTCGCGATCGACTTGGTCGGAGATTTGGGGGAATACAATCGTTCGGGTGGAATTTCGCCTTTGGCTAAGGGTTCTAAAAATTCGATGCCTTTTTCGGTAGCCTGTGAAAAAAGCAAGTAAAAAAAGCGAACAGAGGACACGAAAATGAACAGAAAAACAATTACCTCCTCCACGTTACTGCGTAACCATTTTTTAACCGATTCGGCCGGACTAATTTCGTCAATATTATCGAGCGATTCTTTTTCAGATTTCAAATGACCCGAATCGAGTCTGAAACGTAACGATAAATACCTTTAAAATTCTTTCGGTTTCAACATTTTTGATACTAAAATTCGAGTGGGGTTACTCAGAGAGGTCGTTGTTTTGTAAAGCTTTTTCAAGCAACTGATTCACGTTCGTCCATTCTTCGGTTGCTGCATCAAAAGCTCCGTGACATGATATAGTTTTACCCCATAATTCAACAGGTAGGGTGCTTTTACCCGGTTCTTTTGGCTAAAACAATCCCAATGGAAGTTACAACCGTAGAATAAATAGATAATAGCTGAAGTATTCCACTAGCGTCTAGTTTGCTTAGTTTGCTTACATGGAAGTGGTTCGTCGTTGTTACATTTTATCAAGTCAACCACTACATAGATACTTGATATTAAAAATTGTAGGATAGGGAAGGGTCCAATCGAAATTTTTGTAGTAATCAAAATTATTCACAAGACTTCAAGCTACAACTTTTGTTCGAAAATTTTTTCAATTGGACCCTTCTTTCCCCTCCCATTCGCATAAAACTCGGTAAGTACTTGATACTCATTCAAAATTAGAGGAGTAAATGTGTTGAAGGGGACAATTGGAAAATTTTTCAAACAAAAATTGTAGATTAAGGTCTTAGAAGTAATTTTGATTATTACAAAAATTTCGATTGGACCATTCCTTCTCCTCCGATTTCACATGAAATGTAGATATTTTTCAAAAATGGGGAGGGGTCTAATTGAAAAAATTTTCAAACAAAAGTTGTACATTGAAGTCCTAGAAATAATTTTTGTAGTTGCAAAAATTTCGATTGGATCCCACCTTCTCCTCCGATTTCTTAAATCCGTTTTCAAAATTGGGGGAGGGGTTCAGTTGAAATTTTTTTAAACAAAAGTTGTAAGTAGATTGAAGTCCTAGGAATAATTGTGGTCATTACAAAAATTTCAATTTGGCCTCTCCCTCTCCTCCGATTTCACATAACATCAGGTAGATAATTTTTCAAAATTGGGAAGGGGAGGGGAAGGGTCCAATTGAAAAAATTTTCAAACATAAGTTGTAGATTGAAGTTCTAGGAATAATTTTTGTCGTTGCAAAAATTTCGATTGGGCCTCTCCCTTTCCTCCGATTTCACATAACATCAGGTAGATACATTTTCAAAATTAAGGAGGGGAGGGGTGGGGTCCAATTGAAAAAATTTTCAAACAAAAGTTGTAGATTGGGGTCCTAGCAATAATTTTGATTATTATAAAATTTTCGATTAGACCACTCTCTCCCCTCTAATTTCGCATACTACGATTTCGATGATTATATTATAAAAACTGGGGGAGGGAAGATCCAATTTGAAAAAATTGTTCAAACAATAGTTGTAGCTTGAAGTGTTAGGAATAATTTTGGTTATTACAAAAATTTCAATTGGACCCCTCCCTCCCCTCTCTTTTTGAATATCAAGTATCAATGTAGTGTTGGACTTGGTAAACTTTAACAACAACGCGAACCAATGCCATGTAAACAAACTCAGCAAACTAGACACTATTAAATATCCCATCAACTCACCTCTTTGCTTATATGAATACTACTGTACTCATTCAAAGAAGTCTTTAGCAATTCGCATAAACGATCCGGCCAAACCGAACGGTTTTCGATTTTAGCCATGTGACAAATTACCACGCCGTCGCATAATTTGTTAAATTTCTCGGCCAATTTCCGTAAGTCTTTCACTTTTACCGTCTCCTCGTAGCCGAAATCTGTGTAAAATACCTGCGAACGAGATTCAACGGATGGTGAATACGACGTAGAATATATTCATCATTTGATGAGCACTGTACTTACGAGAACTTCGTCGTTTTCTTTAATCTCGAGCACTTTCGCTCGATTCCATTTTTTATGACGTTCAGAATAGGCGACGCATTTCGTACTCTTCTCGACCGATTCTAATAGTAATTCTTTGTTGTTTTTCTCGTCGCGATAGAATCTGCACATATCGTTATTAACTCTACGAAAAAACGAAAATAAAAAAATTTACTAAATGAGTAAATTTGAGCTTATTTCAAGATACATTCGATGCTCACTGGTGAATAAGGTTGACGTGCATTGTTAACGTAACGTAAAATCGATTCGGACTAATAAAATCGACCATTTTAATTTCGTATTTAGTTTCATCCTTCGTAATATTTTCGCTGTTGTCTTCGGGTGTTACTTCTTCACTGGACGAAATTTTACTTTCACTTTCATCGATGTTCGATTCGACATCGTTACTCTGAACTTCGATTTCTTTCGGTGGGTTCACCGGAACAACCTGTAACGTAAACGTAATTAATATCATTGTCTGTAAAATACAAAATTAAAAAAAAACAAAAAAAAAAAAAAACACACGTAACACTTACTTTGACCGGCTTCTCAACGACGGTCGTAGCGGTTTTCGGCGTCGAATTCCGGATACCTCCTTTTTTCGGGTACGAAGAAACAGTTCCCAAACTGCACAAAGTACAATGTTAATATTCCATCACTCGCCAATTCAAATAACTATCGTATCATCGGATACTCACATATCGTCAACCTTTTTGGCGAATCCTTCCTCCACCAGAAGCAAATTCAAACAAACATCTTCATCTTCGTCGCATCGAAATAAAATCACGCGCAGCTCGTCACCTTTTATTTCTTCGACGACCATTTTCAATACATTTTCTTCGACGTTTTGAATCATAAAATTCGTAGCTAGCGATTTATACTTGGTACCGATTATCGGTTTGATCCCAGTTAACGAACATTTCACAGTCTGCAAATGGTAACAAGAACATCGGCGATAGTATCAATTCGAAGTTTTTCTTATTACTGTATGGGACTTACTTGAATGGTGAATCGAATGAATTCTTTCGCCAATTGTCGAATCTTACTGAAGGGTAAATATTCTTTGTTGCCAAAATCGACATATCGCACTTCGGCCTTTTTCGATTGCGGATTTAGGCTCAGAATTTCTGCTCGGTACCAGGTATTGTCGACTGTGAAGTGTGCAGCGACCGGTAGACCTGTTATTAAAAAATCGATATACTTATCGCTCGAAAAAGCAAGTTTTTGTCAGACAAAGTAAAAAAACATATCGACTTTTTTACTCACCAACGACAGGATTCAGGATTTGGTAACATTTATAGTTTTGATTATTTTTATAAAAGGCGTCAATTTGCTCGTTCATGTTTTTAATTTTCCTCTCGCTAATCGGATCTTCCTACGAATAAAAGAACATAACTCGTTTAGAGGATTACAAAAGTACCTAGATTTAAGAAGTATATTCTTTAAAATTAAGGCTTGGGTTATCAGAAACGATTTCGCTCTCGGTGATCATTTAAATCATCGCACTACAAGACGGTAGTCAATAATGGTCAACGATATTCTCGGGCCTTTAAAGCTACCGCCGAATGCTAAGATTTGGCTAATTTTCATCATTTAAGTACAGATTCATTCAGAGTCTAATTCAATGATTTTTAGAAATAATTACAATTTTTTAGAAATAGAATTTTAAAAATTATGCATTGGGAGTGAAATGAAAACGCGAAGAAAAATGAAATTAATGTAAAGTTTGGATGAAAAACAACAACAACAACAACAACAACAACAACAACAAATTCAAATCCATTTTGATTTTGAAGATGAGTTAAACATAGATATTGTGCTAAAATAAAACATTAATTCAAAAAAATTTCAAGAAAAAATAAAAATAACTCTGAACAAAAATTCAAAACTGTATAATATCATAAGTCGGAGTCCGAACCAAATTACAAACAAATTTTGAAAAAAATCTAGTTATAATGAAATCAAAATTTAAAAAAAAAATGTGATATATCAAAATTTTGAAAAGTTTCGATTTTAAGCATGTTTTAAAAAAATGAAAAATACGATTTTAAACAAATTTGAAAACAAAAATGATTTTGAAAAAATAAGCAAATTGTGCTTAGGCAAAATTTTAACAAAATAATGACGTTTTCGAAAGTTCTTTTCAAAAATCCATTTTGAATAAAGCTAAAAAAAATGAAAATTTGAAAGGAACAAAATTTAAAAAAAAAATCGTCAAAATTGAATATTTATTTATTAAAAATTGCGTTTGAATGAAATTTCAAAAATATTCGATACTAAACACAACTTTTGAAAAAAAATTTCAACGAAATTGAAAAGAAAAACCATAAAGTTTTGTTCTTCTAACGCAATTTTCAACAATTTTTTTCAAAATAATTTTTTAAAATTTTGTTGAAAATAGACTGTTCTTTCCATTTGTAAAAAATAACATGTTTTGGACAAAATTTTTAAACGTAGGATTTGAATGAAATTTCAATAATTTTGTAAGTTTTTAAAAAATTGAAAAAATATATTTTCTAACGAAGTGGAAAAAATCCATTTTGAACAAACAATAAAAACAAAACTTTTAAAAATTGTACTTGAATTAAATATCGATATTTTTCATTTAAAATATTAGATAAGAAAAACTTTTCAAACAAAATTTGAAAAAATATGTTTTTTACAAGATTTTGATTTTTTTCGTGAAATGCATTATTTTGAAAATTCTTGAAAAAAAAGGAAAATAAATTGTTTTGGGCAAAATTTGAAAAAAAAAAAGATTTTCATTAAAATTATTAAAAATTTAGTTTGAATGAAGTGCACAGATATTAAAAAATTTTGATACTCAATTCCACAGTGTTTGAGAAATTTTCAACAATTTAAAAAAAAACAAGAAATTCTGTTTTAATCTACCTACATTTTTTTCAACATTGAAAAAATCTATTTCGGAAAAAGTTTTGGAAAATTTTGCTTTGGAAATGACTAAAAAGTAGGTATGTTTTGAATAAAAGTTCGAAGTTGATACTCAAGTTTTAAAAAAAATTAACAAAACTTGAAAAAAATCAACAAAATGGAAATAAATTCATTTTGAATTTTTTTTTTTTTTAAATTTTATCAAAACTAATTAGGTGTTTTTTCAAAAAAAATTCTAATTTATTTTTGAAAAAAAAATTGAGAATCTGTTTAAACACAATTAGTTGAAATTTTGATGAAAAAATATTTTTCTTGAATGTTTCAAGTCAGAAAGTATCAAAATTTCATTAAAGCACAATTTTGAGAATATTTTGATGGAAATCGTTTGTTTAAATTTTCTTTCTTTGTTCAAAACTAAAACTTATTCAAAATGGAATTTCAAGTACCTAAAATTGTAGAATACAATTTTTTTTAAAATTCTGTTCGAACACAATTCCTTAAAACTATATTCAACAAAAAATTGTAAAAATTGTGCTGAATGAAATTTCAATTTTTTGGGCTCAAAACATACTCAAGTAATTTCTTAAAACAACAAAAAAATTGTTTTCAACAAAATCCAAAAAAATAATTTTGAACAAAATTTTTAAAAAAGTTGTGCTCGAATAAATTTGTAAAAAAAAAATGTTTTGGGAAATTCATTTTAAAAATCCATTTTGAATAAGTTTAAAAAAATGGAAAATTTTGATTTTGGCAAAATTTGAAAGAACTATGTTTATTAAAATTAGAAAAAAAATTGTGTTGAAATTAAATTTCAGACAAAACTGGGAAAAAATTGATGATGAACAAAATATATTTTTTTAATGTTTTCGACGATTATTTTATTTAAAAACTGATTTTGAACCGGTTTTGAAAAAAAATGAAAATGTTATTTTCGACAAATTTTAAACCAGCACTATTTAGCAAAAAAAAAATTTAAAAAGTAGGTATTTAAAAAAAATTGGAAAAAATACTTCTTTTTTTAATTTGTTCATTAACAAAAACAAAAAAGTCAAAAAAAAATTCAACAAAACAATTTGTAAATGTGAAAAAGATTTGAGTATAAAAAAATTTTTAAATTAAAAGGCTCGTAATGAAATTTTGAAAATTTTGTCACTCCACTCTTCCAAATGTACATACGTAAAAATGGCACTTACTCTTTTAACGTAAAGTTCATCTGGCCCAAATACGTAGGTAACTTTCACGTCAACCCATTTTTTCAGTTGGAATTCTGTATCCTTGAAATATTTCAAATTATCATTGGTTGAAACCTGCATGAAAAAAAAAAACAATCTCTGTAAAAGTATATCATTGTATTCGAAGCAATCTTAAATCCCAATTCAAAATCTTCTTTTCACTTACTGAACATGGAATATCTTTTCTATTAGCCATGCAGGCTGTCTTCGACATGAGCATAAAATCACGAATCGATACTTCACATCCTTTATTATCAGTCCACGTTAGATCTACTTCCAATTTATTCGGCTGTACTTTTCTTACGATCATTGTGATATTATGTTTATCTTTCCTAAAAGAAAATCGCTCGGTTTATAAAAATCACCTTGTAGGTACGATTTGTAGACTCGAGTGAAAAATTATCACGCGATACATACAGAATTTCGACAAAAGCCTCGTTATCCTCATTCCTCCAAGACGGCCCGATGGGATAGCAATCGAAAATACAACACTGGATGGCCAATTCGGAATCCATAGCGGCGCTTCTCATTACATCGTCGATTCGACGTAATTTAGACATGTCGACCATTTCCGTTTTGCCTGTGTCGATCTGGGTCACCAATACCGACTGCTCTTTGGGGATGATTTGAGAAAATCTGACTCGGTACCATTCGCCATCCGAGCACTCAGCCAAATACATGTTACCTGCAGGCAGATTTATTTAAATTGAAAATGTACGACTCGAAATAAGAGTATATTACGTTTCCGGTATCTATTATTTGGTCACATTGCTTTACCTGTTTTAATATCTTCTCGGTCGACGGCGGGACAATTACTAGCTTTCATGAAAAACTTGCGATATTTTTCCAAAACAACCAGACCCGATTCCAATTGAACGTAGAAATACGACGGAGTGGTGATGCACGAAATCATGACCGGTCCTCGCCATCCTTCAAAAAAGAACCGAGCATAAAATAGAAATCGAGACGTATTTGTTTTGGAGGCTCTCGTATTGATTCTCCCAACTTACCTTCTTTAAATCGGACTTGTCTTCCAAAATTGGACCGCATTGCAGTGGTTTTTGGATCGTAACAGCTTCGTGATGATTGAAGACCCATTTTGAAACATGATAAACTAGGACCGCTGATTTGATTAGCGGATTGATACGATCCACGAATAGGAAGAGTATGCTGCGCGAAGTTCCTATATTCCATTTCGCAGATTGATCCGGCACGTCGATGATCTCCGCTGAAATCTGCGAGTGAACCAGATTAAGCGTAAGTATTTTAACGAAATCAAAATCTCGAAAGTACGCGCGATGATCGTGCTAAAAGAATAATTTTCTACAAAAATAAAAGTGATGTGATTTAAAGGGAAGAGAGGGGCCCAATTGAAAAATGTTTGAAACAAAAGTTGTAGACTGAGACATGAAAAATAATTTTGGTCATAATAAAAATTTTGATTGGACCCCTCCGTCTTGTCTAATTTTGTATAATATTACGTAGGAGAGGGAGAGGGTCAATTGAAAAAATTTTCAAACAAAAGTTTTGTAGAATGGAATCTTAGGAAATAATTTTAGTCATTTTAAAAGTTTTGACTGGACCCCTCTCTCTTCTAATTTTCATTTTTTACAATCACAATACTACATAAATACTTATTATTCAAAATTGGAGGGGTGTGAGAGGTGCAATCAAAATTTTTGTGATGATCAAAATTATTCTCAGAATTTTAATCTACAACTTTTGTTTGACAAATTTTTTAATTGACCCTCTCCCTCACCTCCAATTTTGAATAATATAAGTATTTGTATAGTATTATACAAGATTAGACGAGAGAGAGGGGTCCAATAAAAATTTTTATCTGTGGCGTATCTATGATCAAATCATGGGATGGGTTCAAATTTTGTTTTCGAGAGTGGTTATTATGAAATAAAATTTTTAATTTTCATTAATAACAAAAAATGTATTTTTCAAAATTTTAAGATTTTAATTTTTGAAAATCGAAAAATCTCTAAATAGTCAAAAAATACACTGTTTATATTCGTGAGAATCCAAAGAAAATTTTCCCAAAAATTGAAAGAAAAATCAATATGTTGAAGAATTTGACTGAAACTAATTTTATGAAAATTTATCATCTACCAATTAAAAATTAATTAGTAAAATTTTGGAATTGTAAAATCAAAAAATCTAGTTTTGAAAACTAGAAAAAAAACTCTTTTATCATTTTTGAAATTTTTGTTATGGAAAATTAAGAAAAGTTATCATTAAAATTTTTTGAAAAAAATCTATTTTTGAAAATCAAAAAAATTCTAAGCACAAAGGAAAAATTTAACCTTGAAAAATTGAAATAAAATGGTCAAAAATTTTTACATCGTTTTTCTTTGTAAAAATTCAAAGGATATCTTCCTACAAATTAAAAAAAAAAAATTCAATTATGTTAAAGAATTTGACCAGACTAATTTTTTTGAAAATTCATTGAAAATTAGGAAGTAAAATTTCGGAATTTTAAAATTTAAAAAAATCTAGTTTTGAAAAGTAAAAAAAAAAATCACCTTTAAAAAAATAAGAAAAAATCTTCCTTGTTTTTTTTTTTTTTTTTTTAAATAACAAAAATATCTATCATTTTTGAAAATTCAAGAGGTATTAAGTTTTTTTTATGCATCCCCTTAAATGCGCCAGTGATTTATATAATAACCAAAATTATTCTTCAAATCTCAATCTACAACTTTTGTTTCAAACATTTTTCAATTGGGCCCCTCCCTACCCTTTAAATCATATCGCTTTCATTTTTGTAGAAAATTATTCAAAGTCCTTCATGCACTATGTTACAAAATCGCTTACATTCGGAGTTCGAGTTTACTGGAAACTGCACAGAGGACGTCCTCGACGGTCTCCGTTCATTCGGCCGATATCCTGCTCTTTCACTCGACGATAACGATGCATCTGCAGAAAAATCGTACGAAGTTGTGTTTTAATTATGGTCGAATTCATTTAATCGCTACGTGAAAAACACTTTTAGAACAAACTTACGAGAAGCATTCTCAAACGCATCGTCAACATTATTAGAACAAAGTGCAGGCATCGAAGGCGCCGGAGTTGAACGTGTTTCGGATTCGCGACAATCTACCTCGTCGGTATCTGGCGGACCCTTAACCAAGCAAAATTCGCCCCCCATTCCAAAATCGAAATCTAACTGCGTTTTCAGACTTTCAATCCATTCGCACGAAGGCATTACGATTCTGTAAACAAAATCGTACATTATTCGTTTGTATTATACTCGTAATGCGATCGAATTCAACAAAGCTTACTTTTTCGATCCGCTGACTGGCCTTTTCGTTAGAACAGTGTCCGGCTTTTCTAACAATACTTGCGATTTTGCCAGAGTCGTATCCACCGTCGATGAATCGTAAGCATCGCTTTTCGATATTTCGTACATTTCTCTCACCAATTCTACGATTTCCTGATTAGACAAACAGAAAAATTAAGGTAGATATTTTACAGTGTGACTAAAATACCTTCCCATAGATTTTATACAAGATCTATCTCCCCCTCCCACTCCCTTCCCATTTCCTCAGAAAAAAATTATAAAATAAAATAAAAAATATTAAAAAATCTACCAATGTAAAAAAATTCCAATTAAAAAAATTTAAAAATTTGACGAAAAAATTGTAAAAAAAAAAATCAAAGTAAAATTTAAAAATTGATAGATATTATTAAAAATCGAGAAAAATTGAGCGAGAATAATTGAAAAACGTTGAAATTATATTAAAAATGATTCAAATTAAAAACAGATAAAAATTTTAAAAAACTGAGGAAATTTAAACTTTGAAAATGAAAACAATTCAACTTTCAAAATACCTAAGAAAGAAGCCAACTGAAAAAAATCGAAAAAAATTGGGAGGAAATAGAGTTTGAAAAAAAAAATAGGATAATAATTATTTTAAGAAGCGAAATCAAACTGAAAATAATAACAGAAATTTCCTCTGAAAAGAAAATTAAAAAAATTTCAGGATAAAAAAATTAAAATAATCGAGAAAAATTAAAACTTTAGATTACCTACAATTAAATTCAAAATGATCAAAATTTGGACAAAAACTAAAAATAAGTACAGAAAAAAATATTCATGGAAATAGCGAAAAAAAATTCAGAATGACAATTAAGTAATTAAAAAGTGAGAAAAATTGACACCAATTGAATATAATCATTTTAAAAAAAATATTCAAAAATTGACAAAAAAAAAAATTAAAAATTGTACGAAGTTGAAAACTAAAAAAATCTCAATTTCACAACTTCAGAATGAAATTCAAAAAAAAAAAAAAAACTAGAAAATCTTGAAAAAATTCAAACTTGATGGAAGAAAACACAAGTGAAGAAAAAAAACTGAAAATGCATTTATGCAGAATGACTGGATACCTATTGAAAGAAAAATGATAAAAAATGAAAGGTGAAAATAGTTGACAAATAAAAAAATTAAGACTTGTGCAAAAATAAAAGACTCGAAAAATTGAAAAAAAAATTAAGAACTGAATTTTTTGAAAAGTACGAATCAGAAATTTTTTTATAATGTTTCTCTCCAAAGATAATTTCTCCCGAATGCATAATAATTTTTCAATATTCTTTTCACAAACCTTTTTTCATGAGAATTTCTGTGCCAATTTTTTTTTTTGAAAAAAGTTTTTAGAATAATTCTTTGGATTTTTTTTGTTTTGAATTCATTCAAGCATTTTCTAAGATTTTTAATTAAAAAAATTATGAATAATTTTTAAAATTTTTAAATGACCATTGAAAATTTTTTAAAAGCGAGCTGTCAATTTTTCAAGAGAATTTTTCTAAAAATTATCCATATTTTACAGATTTTTTCATTACCTTTTTCATACTGTGGTTTGAGGGCCAATTTTCTGCTCTTTTGTGTGCTTTTACGTAAAATGGTACGTTATTATTAATTTTAAACTAAAAATTTGAATAAAAAACCCCAGAAATCAAAACATGACAATAAATGACAGAAAAATAACGATTTCTGAGCGTGAAAATGAAATAAAAATTCTTTCAGTGCTCGAAAATTATTTTACTTTGTTTTAATGACAATAACGATTACATCGATCCAAAAAAAAGGTCCAAAAGTTACAAAATTGTACAAAAAAAAAAAAAAAAAAAAAAAGAAGAAGAAGAATAGAATGACCAATTTTAGCAAAAAAGAGACGATTTTTTAAGAATTTAATCTTTCTTAAATTTTTTGTTTAGATTCTTTTTTTAAATTTCAAATTAGGGTACTTTGAGAGATTTTTGTCAAAAAATGTGATTTTGTCCTTAAAATATTTTTTTTGAAAATTTTTTCAAGAACAATTTTTTTTTCTTGGTTTTTTCTTAATTTGATATTTTTTTGAGGACGTAAGTAGGTACCCATTTTTTAATTAACGTAGAAAATGTTTTCTTCAGATTTCAGGATTTCTTCTCGTTAGTTCAATTCTTTAATTTTTTTACTCGAGCAATTTTGATTACAAAAAAAAATTATGAGAATAATTTTGTAACTTTTTTTACTGGTACTAACGAACAGTTTTCACATTTTTTTTCTTCAAAAATTTATTAAAAAGAATTTTTCCAGTTTTAAAATAATTTTTTTGGAACTTTTTTAAAAACAGAGCTGACAGTTTTGTGGAGAAATTTTTACTTTTAAAACACTACTCGAGAGATTTTTTTTTGCCTGGAAGATTATTTTTATTTATTCTCGAAAATAATGACTATTTCCGAGTACTGTCAATTAACTTACACTCTATCCTAGAAATTTCGCCAATATATACTTACAATACGAGTACGATCCAACTCTTTGTAACACTTGACTTGACTATGATCGAGCGAACACGCGATCGATTCGTACTCCTTCATGACTTTATTCTCCAAACACTTGATGGTGTTTTGACAATACATAAAAAATTGTTTCAAATCCTCTCCGACCTGCTTCAAATCGATTCCGGAAGATTTGGCTTCTTTAATCAAGTCCGGATTATTAATTATCTGCAACAAATCAAATCAAAACGAAACCATTGAAATTAGCTTACATTGCAATTTTTCAAATAAATCGTACGAAAATTACGAATTTACGAGGAGGGCTTCGCAGCATCTGCAGCAATAAAATTCTGAATTCTTCAATTATTCCCATTTTTGAAAAAAATCATATTTGTCATGTAATAAGTAGGTACCATGTGGTACCTACTTATTACATGGTGAATTTCAAATTTTTTGTAAATTTAATTTTCTTGAAAAAATTGCTCACAAAATTTTTTCTCATTATTCGAGTCCATTCTGAGAGGTTCTCATGAAAAATTCTGAATTTTTCAATTATTCCCATTTTTGGGAAAAATTTAATTTTGCCATGGTGAGAATTTCAAATTTTCCGCGTAAATTTAATTTTCTTTAAAAAATTGCTCAAAAAATGTTTTTCTCATTATTCGAGACCATTCTGAGAGGTTCTGATGAAAAATTCTGAATTCTTCAATATTATTCCGATTTTTGGAAAAATTTAGTTTTGCCATGATGAATTTCAAATTTTTCGTCAATTTAATTTCCTTGAAAAAATTGCTCGAATTTTTTTTCTCTCATTATTCGGGTCCATTCTGAGAGATTATGATGGAAAAATTCTGATTTTTTTTTCATTTTTGAAAAAAGACATTTTTACCTTTCTTTGAAGAAATTGCTCAAAAAAATTTTTTCTCATTATTCGGGTCAATTCTGAGATGTTCCAATGAAAAAATTCTAAATTTTTCAATTATTCCCATTTTTGAAAAAAATTCATTTTTGCCATATTACATGGTGAATTTCAAATTTTCCCAAAATTTAATTTCTTTGAAAAAATTGATCAATAAAATTTTTTCTCATGATTCGGGTCCATTTTGAGAAGTTCTGATGAAAAAATTGTAGGTAAATTTTTCGATTATTCCAATTTTTGAAAAAAAAAAACATCATTTTTGGCAAAGTAATGGTGAATTTCAAATTTTCCGCAAATTTAATTTTCTTGAAAAAATTACTCAAAATTTATTTTTTATTATTATTCGAGTCCATTCTGAGAGGTTCTCATGAAAAATTCTGAATTTTTCAATTATTCTCATTTTTGGGAAAAATTCAATTTTGCCATAGTGATTTTCAAATTTTCCGCGTAAATTTAATTTTCTTGAAAAAATTGCTCAAAAAATGTTTTTCTCATTATTCGAGTCCATTCCGAGAAGTTCTGATGAAAAATTCTGAATTCTTCAATTATTGTGCACACACGAAGCGAGCCATCGGATCGACAATGCGGTCCGACAGAAGGTCGTGCTCGCGATTATGTGCTGTGCTGACGCTGTGGAAAAAACACATAAGCCAAGTAGTAGAAATTTTCTCACATCTCTGCACAGATGGACTGGGTACTCGGTATAGGCGTATGGGGGATAACGTAGGTACCTACAGCAAAGCGCTAACTAGTCGAACCGGCAACTAGCATCGCAGACACGCGATTCGAGCTCAGAATGAGACGACATTTACTTTGTCGTGTATTCGCTTTATTATCAATACTACCTTCGCCGCCAACGCCGACCATATCGCGTAATAAATTTTCACACGCCGCCGCCGCCACAGTCGCGTTATCATTTATGTGTACGTAATACGAGCTTTTGTTTTTTTTTCGTAACTTTTACGAACTACGAGAGTTCGTCTTATTTTTCGCCAATTTTCGAATCGAGACGCGGAATATGATATTTTCTTATGTGATTTTACCATTCGACGTGTTCTCGTTGATTGTGTGTTCGGCTCTCTTGGCACGGTATACATACGTAGGTGAGTTCGTCTTCGAATTATAATTTTTTTTATGGTAAAAGTTTCAAGATGTACCTAGATACCTACATAATTTTTTTCTCAATTTTCTCACCTCCTTGATGATGCATTTTTCCCCTCACATTCGACATGTGCCTTATACGTGCATTCAGTTCTCTCAAAATCACCAAAAAAAATTTCAAAACCATTTTTCCATTCAGTCGTACGTCATCTCCTTCTCCACCTCTCGAGCATCTAGCAATTTGTTCAAATTATACGATTACATGAAAATATTCCACCTGAGTCTGGTCTGTCTACTTAATACACGAATGCATCTTCATCATTTTTTTACCCACGCTACGCCACGCAGCCTCTCCATAGTCCTGTTTATGCACCTATTACGCGTACAAATATTATACATAGACAAACAGGTAATAAAGCGAGAGTAATTTCATCTTCATCTTGAATATTATAGACAAGTAGGTGCACACGATGCGAACGAATTGTTACACGACTGCGTCGGATGATCCATCGCGTCCGCTCCGCTCTGCTCGTTTTTTTTTCTCTCTACGAATGGAGTCAATGCCAAGTGAAAATTAAGGTTGACTAGTTATACAGAGTGCACAATATTACTATTACGAGGTATTTATTATTGATTTTTTTTTGCTCTCCCTCGTTGTCTCAGTCTCAGTCTCTTTCTTTAGCTTCTGTTTTTATTAAATACGCGATAATAAACCATATGACGAAGAATTTTATTTTAGAGCAAATAAATCTTCCGTTAAGTATCGAGTGCGAGAATCATCCAGGGGTATTTAGTTTTATTACGACCGAAGGCGAAGAGCTTTACGACGACACTTTCAAGTTTAATTTCTTGAGAATTTATTTCATAATATTATATTATTATGGATTTTCTAGGTTAATTCCTTCTTTTAAAAATAATTTATCGATCATTACTGGAGCAGGGGTGTCTGAGTGAAGATGTAAGTGAATACAATTCAATAAATTCTGTTTCAAAAATTCGATTTTCAAAATCAGTTTTTTTTTTATTAATTTGATAATTTTTGATTTTTTTTTTTTTTTTTTTTTTAGTTAACATAATTTTTTTAATGTAAATTTTCCACATTTTAAAAACATTTTTTGATTTTTTTGAAAATCACCTAAAAGTTTTTTTTTTTTTTTAATTTTTAGCCATTTTTTCAATTTCTAATTTTTCCACATTTCTGTATTTTTTTCATTTGCATTTAATTTATGATCATGTTTAATGAAATTCTAATTTTTTTCAATTTACAATTGTTCAAATTTTCAAAATTTTTACTCTCCACTCCAATTTTTAATAATTTTTAATTCAATTTCAATGTTGATTTTTTAATTTTTTTCTTTTGATTAGTTGGTTGGTTGGAAGTGGTTTTGATAAGGAGCAACAAAAATCAATTTTAAAAAAAATCATCGAAGGCATTGAATTTTTAGGGATAGTCCTCAAAATTTAGAATTTTTTCGCAAAATCGTGAATTTTAAGACTCCTGGCAGTTTCATACTTATCTCAAATAGGAACCAGTTTGAAGCTGTTTTATGCAAATGTTTCTATGTTTACATCGCAATTTACGGATACTCTGCTATAAATATCTTCATCTTGACGTACTGTGAACGAAAATTCCAAGAAACGCTGTTTCAGAATGTCGAACAAAAATTTTCCACCAAAAAGCAGGATTCGTGAAAAGATTTTTTATAAAAATGTTTTAATAACAATTTTTTTGACCACTACCTCCTTCTCGCTTGAGGAGTAAGGGAAAAATAGGGTATACATGCAAAAATTTACCAGCAATTATCTATTTGAAAAGTAATTTAAAATAAAAATATCAAGAAGTAAACTGTAAAATAACCATTTTTAAAAATTGTAAAAAAACCTGAAAATTTTTTTAAAAATGAAAAAAAAATGTAATTAATCCAAATAAAATTATAAATAAAAAATATACTTACAAAATTATAAGAAAAAAATGGGAAAATTTAATTGTCTGAGAAACGACTGAAAATTTAAAATTTAAAAGTGGATAAAAATCAAAATTTAGTTTAATGTGATAGAAAATTTAGAATACAGTTCAAGATCAACTTAATTCTTCACTCAATTTTTACCATTATTAAAATTCAATAGATTTTTTCAAACTTCAAAAAAATTAAAAATTTGATAAAAATTTGAAAATTGCAAATATGTTCAAATTTTAATCATTTTTGAAATTGAACCAATTTTCAAAACTATGAGTAAAATTTTCTAAAAATTTTAAAACCCTTGTTTTTAGATTTCATCAAATTTTTGAAAATTCTTATGAGTTGATGAAGACTTTAAAATTTGATAATTTCAGAATGACATATTTTTGAAATAATGGACAAATGGAAATTCTTAAAAATTAACACGATTTTTCGAATTTTGACAAATTTTCTAAAATAATCAAACTCGGCTTTCGAATTGTAATTTTTTAGTCATACACTTATTTAAATTTTTTCCCCAATTCTTTGTGCGAATCGAAAAAAAATCGAATGAAAAATTTTATATAAATTTTTCCAATGAAAATCTCAAAAGATCGAGGTGCAGCTTTAGAAACAAACACATAGCACGATACATCAGTTTTCAATTTTTTTTGGGGACATAGTGACTTTTTCTTGTAGAATTTAGTGACCTAAATTTTTGCAAGTTGGTATTAGTATTTAACCCCTCCCCCTCACCAAAAAGTTGGAATTTTTAGAGAAACTATTTTTTAAATTTCTTGAAAAAAAAATTTATGTTCTAAGGAAGTAGGAATGAAGGCCGTTCAAAAAAAAATTTTAAAAATATAAAAAAAATTGCAGACAATTTTTTGGAAAAATTTAAAGAAATATGTTTCGAATAAAAAAAAGACTCAAATTTTCTCATTTTCTTTCGTAAAATTATAAAATATTTCTTTCAAAAAAAAAAAAAAAAAAAAAAAAAATGGGAGAATTTTTAATAAAAATATTATTGAGTACATATTTACTACATATTAGGTAAATAATATACAAAATTTATTGGGTTTTAGTTTCTATTTTATTTTTATAGAAAATTCAAAGATATTTTCCTCAAAAAAATTTAGAATATTTTTATAAAAAATAAAAAAAAGATTAGAATTATTTTTATAAAAATAATATTCGAATTTTTCCAGGAAAATAAATTTTTTGTAAATTTTTAAAATTAGGTATTAATGATTTTCTTTTGGAGAAATTTTGAAATAAAAATCTTTTCCCTCAAAATAATCTTTTTTATACATTAAAAGAAAAAAATAGGAAAAAATAAAATTTAATGAAATAACTCGAGAGATTTTTTGTGAAAAGTTGATTAGAAAGATTTTTGATTATTTTTTAGAATTTTTTTTAAAGCAAACATACATTTTTTTGTCTGGATGGAAAATGTAAGAAAATCCCGATTTTGTCAAAGAAAAATGAGGAAAAAGGTAACTTTTTAAGAAAATCAAAATTGATTAATGCTAACTTTTTCATTCTGAAAAATCATCCAAAACGAAGGGAAAAGAAATTCTACATTGAAATTTTTTTCGCAAAGTGAAAGCTTTGGACTATAAGAAGGGCTTATTCGTGATTTACACAGTTCGCACGTCAGTCGGACACCCTGTACATGAAACGGGGAGAACAGGAGAAAAAAAATCGAAACATGGCAAATAAACTAACCAGCTGTCATTATAGGACACTACTCCAGGTCTCTTTTAAACTTTTAGAATGGCATTCAACTGCCCAAGCAACAAGTATGCTATTACATTATCTACTTCCAAGTGCCTCTCATCTCTGAAGACATTGCGAGGGTCAAGTATCGCAGATGACTAGTGGAGAAGGAAGACAGGGGATAGGGGACAACAAACAATTAAAAATACACGCGAGAAAATCAAAATTATCATTCTGTTTATCTACGATATACTACTAGATACCAGACGACGAGAGTTTGTAAAATAAATAAATGTCTCTCGGATCAACGACAACTCCATCTCGGTCGAAGGTCTTGGCGCGTCAGCATCGCACCATCAGCATCGGCATCGGACCATCGATCGATCGACGTACAAAGGAGAACGCTGACCATCGCTTCGTTCTAACCTTCGAAGTACTTTTGAAACTATAATCGTGAAGAGATCTAGAGTACCTACCAATGATCTATCGGATCTGCATATAGGAAAAAAAATGACTGGGGCGATCAATTGTGGCATATCGTCTTAAATACCTGGGATATAGCGAACGCGCTCGACCCACGATTTACGGGACTTGGATACGGACAGTGGATACGGCCGCGGCGGCCCGCGCGGCGCGTCGGTACATATCAACGTGAACATGGATGTCCGAAAGATTACACAAGCTCTCCCGGCCACACAGGCTTTTTCACGAGAAGTCGTGCTTGTTTTACTTAATCAACTGGAGCGAATGGATACGCGAGCTCCTTATCTAAGGTCATTACACTACACATTGATTGCCTATTACACCTCCACTGTGGCGGTGAATGCGAGCCAAATTTTTTTGAGGGTGGTGAAACGTTGACACGTAGTCGTAGATGGTCATCTGCCTCAGAAGAATCTCGTGATAGTTATTTTTTTTGGCTTCGATTACGAATTTCCATTTTCCAGACACAAAGTTCAATTTCCTCGGTAAATTGAATAAATTTTACAATCAGCACCAACTCCAATACTACATACATACTTGATATTCAAATTGGAGGGGAGGGAGGGGTCGAATCTAAATTTTTGGAACAACCAAAATTATTCCTAGGACTTCAAGCTACAACTTTTGTTTGAAATTTTTTTCAAGTGGGCCTCTCCCTCCTCCAGTTTTCAAAAATGTATAATAATAATCAAAGTCGTATTATGCGAAATTGGAGGGGAGGGAGGGGTCAAATTAAGAATTTTGTAATGACCAAAATTATTTCTAAGACTTCAACCTACAACTTTTGTTTGAAATTTTTTTCAAGTAGGCCTCTCCCTCCTCCAGTTTTCAAAAATGTATAATAATCCAAGTCGTATTATGTAAATTGGAGGGGAGGGAGGGGTCTAATCAAGAATTTTGTAATGACCAAAATTATTTCCAGGACTTTAAGCTACAACTTTTGTTTGAAAATTTTTTCAATTGGACCCCTCCCCCTCTTCTGATTTTGCATAACACTACATAGATACTTATTTAAAAACTTAAAATTAAGATGAGTGCGGGAGGAGGGGGCCAATTGAAATTTTCCAAACAAAAATTGTAAATTAAAGTCTTGAAAATAATTTTGGTCATGACAAAAATTTTGATAGACCCCTTCCTTCTCTCCAATTTTTCATAATACGACTTAAATTATTATATTACCAAAAAATGGTAGAGAGAGAGGTCCAATTACAAAAAATTTCAAACAAAAGTTGTAGCTTGAAGTCCTAGGAATAATTTTGGTCATGACAAAAATTTCGATTGGACCCCTCGCTTCCCTACAATTTTGAATTTTGAGTATCTGTGTAGCAATGTACTTGATAAAATTGAACAACAATCCGATCCACGCAAAATTCAGCCGATCAAATACATTTTTCAAATATTGGAAAAAATTCAGAATTTTTATTTCAAGACTTTTTCTAAATTTTCAACATTCTGAATTGAAAAAAAATGAGTAGTCACAGACGATTAACAAATTGAACTAATTTCACAAAAATTGTAAAAAATTCAGAATTTTGACTAGAGATTTTTCCAGCATTGCACTTGATAAAATTTAACAACAATCCACCCACCCCACGCAAAATTCAGTCAATCGTAAAAAATTTTGAATTTTTATTTTGAGATTTTTGAGTAAATTTTTAATGTTTTGAATTGTAAAAATCGAGTAATTACAGACGATTAACAAATGGAATCAATTTCACAAAAATTGTAAAAAATTCAAAATTTCGACTTGAGATTTTTTCACAATTTTCAACGTTTCGAATTGAAAGAATCCAGTGGCTGAATCACCAATGGACTCGATATCAGGTCGAAATGCATTCGTACGATATGGACATTGGGCTACTGGTGCAACGTTCTACTGAAACGAACCGGTTCTGTATCGTACCGGTCGTGTCGAACGAACGATTCGCAATCAAATTTGAAATGACATTTCTCAAGTCCTGGCATCAGCGTCCACGTCCTGCGTCGATCGAAAATACGAACTTATGGCTATATCGCCGCTAGCTACTCGCCTTCGGGAGGTTTGATTGTTTTTTTTCTTCTGCGATCTCTGGCTTCCTTACACACATATCGATATGGATATACGTATTTACGGACATCATGCCGAGCGACCAGGCTGGCATTTTTCGGTACACGTTGTGTCCGGTGGCACGCGTGCAAGAGAGAAGTAAACTAGGTACGCCGCGGGTGTCACGACAATGAAGGCAGGCGCGAGCCAAAGCTAGAGCCAGAGCGAGCGCGGTAGTACTGTCGATCAGGGTGTGCCTGTCATTAACTGCAGTCACGAATTTCCTCGCGGACATGCGAACGAGTTCGATGATATTTATCGTACTGAGACAGACAGACGTATAGAGTTACGACGATCGCGTCCATCGACGATGGTCGAGAAAGAGCGTGTTTTTTTTTCTTTTCGGTGGCTTTGACTGGACTGGAGCTGCAGCAGCCAAGAACCAAGAGCTGGGAGCTGGGACTGCCTCCTGTGGTGAACGAAGCTCTATGATTGTATAGATTCGGCCAAGGTATTGGAAAAAAAATTCAATAAAAGGTGAGAGTGCCAGAAAGGGTTGGCTGGTCGCTGGTCGGTATATCGCATATATACAGATACACGGTCGCTTATGGCAAACAGCTCACGTATTAATTTGTTAGAAATAAAAGCCGAGTGAGTATTTACGAGTATACGAATGAGACGATGGACGTGATACGAATACATAGACATATCGTAGGATGGCGAACGAAATTGCGAAATAATCGATATGTTGAACGTGTAATGTCGCGTGCGTGTGTTGAGTGACAAAGAGCTCGTAGGAGCTGGTCGAAGCTGAGAAAAAAAGAATCAATCGGAGTGATATTTGGTTCCAAAATATGCCTACTCGTATAGCTGAAGCATTGAGTAATAGACCATTAGAGACACAGATCAGTATGTTCGCAAACGACTTAGTCTAAGCTCTTCCACCTAATTCTCAGGATGCAATTTTTTTGCAAAAAAATTGTCCAAATGATCGTAAAATTTACAAAAAGTGCAAAATTGATGATGATAAAAAACGAGATTAAAAAATTATTAATGAAATATTGCAAAAAATGATTTTGAACTGTCAAATAAAATTTTCCCTCCTACCACCACCACAAAAAAAAAATGGAAATTTTCAAAATTTTTATGCAAAATATATAAAAGTTTTTCTATAAATACGAGTTTAAAATTTGATTGAAAATTTAATAATTTCTAAATTTTGATAAATGTTTACAATTTCAAAAATTATTGAGTAAACTTTTCAAAGTCGGTAAATTGTCGAAAATTGGCACGAAGTTTAAGAATTGTTAAATTTTTAGTTTAATTTTCTCAACTTCAGAAATTTTAAAATTTGGTAAAAATTCAATTTTCTTGATTTTAACAAATGAATAAATTTTTGAAATAGTATAGTTTTTTAAATGTTGATAAATTTTTATAATTATTTTAAAATTTTGAAAAATCTTCAAAAAGCTAACAATTGAAAATTTTCAAAATTGAATACAAATTTAGAACTTACTCCTATTTCTACGCATTTTATTTCTTCAAAATAATATGAATAAATTTTTAAAACTAAATCAATTTTTAAATTTTGATATACTAAGTATTAAAATTTTGAGAATTTTCAATTTTTTTTTTTTTTTAAATTCAGTAAATTTTCAGGATTTGGTAAAAATTGCAATTCTTCAAATATAACTCTGAAATTTCTTGATTTTTAAATTTTTAAAATACTTAGTCAATAATCGATATCAATTTTTTAATTTTGATAGGTAAAACGAAATTCAGTAAATTTTTTAAATTTCAAAATTTGGTAAAAATTCAATTTTACAGAAATTTCTAAAATTTAATAACACTTTGAAATTTGTCAATTTTGAATTTTAGATAAATTTTTGAGATTGGATAATTTTAAGAAATTTTTTTAATTTTTACAACGTTGAAATTATGAAATTTGGTAAATATTCAAAATTTTAAAAATTTATCATTTTTAAATTTTGATAAATTTTTGAAATCGGATATTGTTCAAATTTTTCAGAATCACTACCATTTTGAATTTTCAAAAACTTTATCAAACTCAATAAATTTTTTAATTTTTGAGAACTTATAAAAAATTGTAAAAAAATTGAAATTTAATCAAACTCTGAAATCAGTTGATTCTAACATTTCGATAAATTTCAGAAAATGTTCAATTGTTCATATTATTTAAAAAATAATTAAATTGAGTGAATCTTTAAAATTAAATCAAAATTGTTGTTTTATTAATTTTTAAATTCTGAAGAATTAATGAACATTTTGAAAATGGATAAATTTCTTCAAATCAGTAAATTTTAAAAATTTGGCAAAAATTCATTTTTTTGTGAATTTTTCAAATTTAATAATAGGTACAACTAGAAAATTTGTTTATAATTTTTACGATTTGGAGAATTAACAAACTTTCTAAATGGGTAGGTAATTCAATAAATTTTCATATCTTGGAAACCTTTAAAAAAACTGTAAAAAAAATTGGTATCTGTTGATTTTTAAATGTTAACAAATTTTTGAAAATGCTCCAATTTAAAAAATTTTCAACTTGGCTAAATCTTTGAAATTTGAAATTTTTAAAAACCCTTGAAAAAATCGAAGTTGCAATAATTTTTTAACTTCAATTAATTTTTAAAGTCGGATCACTTTTTAAATTTTGACGAATTTTCGAAATTTAATAGTATTTTTTATTTCAGTAAATTCTCAAAAATTTCAAAATTTGATAAAAATTCGAAATTTGTTAATTTTTATCATTTTGAAAACTTTTTAAATTCATTAAATTTGCTTTGCTTTAAAATCAGTTAATTAGGTATATTGAATTTCAATAAATTTTTGAAAATAGGCAAAATTTAATTATTTTCAAAATCTTAAAATCTGCATTAATATCTAATCAGTTGTGAAATTTATACCAAGTGTGTTTTTTCGACATAAAAAAATTGAAATTTTTTTCTTTTAGAAAATCATTTGATAATAAAAAACTTAAAATTAGAGAAAAATCAAAAATATTAGGCAAAATTTTTGAACTGGAAAAAAATAGTTTGAAAAAAAATAATAAAAATAAAAAATGGTAAACTATAAAAAAAAAATGATTTCAAAAAGAAAAATCAAGATAAATTTCGAAACACCCAGTACCTATGAATATTGCACTTGGGTAAACGTCCTCCGGGGCGACACTCGTCTGGTTCGTAACAAATACTCGAGAATCATCGCGTGACACTCATAACTCATAAAGTCATCACAACAATCACCAACCCATTACGTAATCATTTCACCAGAAGGCGTTTTTTTTTCGATGTAACGCTTCACAAAACATAACCCATATCCACTCGTCGCACATCGAGCTGAATAATATTATCGCAATAGTAGTATTCGCGACTGCGAGTAGAGTATTTCCGGTTCACTTCTGTTCAACGTCCTTGAACTTCCTGCTAGATTTACTCTCTGTCGCTTTGCTCACGAAGCGTTACATTTTCTCATTATGTTTACTGTATCACTGAACCTAATACCTACGTATGTACTTATGGTTTGCAGAAAGCTTGGAAGAAGGAAAAGCGACGAAAAAAGAACGAGCTCCGGCTTCCGAACATTTCACCGCCGATCCGGAACAGTCTCTGGATGAACGTAATGGTTTATTGAACGATCACGAGAGCGATCTGCCACCAGGTTTTCTCAGTCCTTCGGTGCGCGAGTACTTGGAACTGGGTAAATCGATACCAGGTAAGTGTTTTCCTTCTTACAAGTCGTATTCGGTCAACTGGTTTAATAATACATGCGGAAAACTAAACAGGAGGCCACACATCCAAGCACCTAAACCAGGATCTAGTTTAAATATACGCTTTGCGATCTAGCATCGTAATTATCGAAAATCCATTTCTCTCCTTCCTTCATTTCAAGAGTCAGCTTTCCTCATCTGCGTTGACTTTTTCATTTCCTATACACCCGCAGAGACGTTGCGAAAATATCGACAAAAAACCTTGAAAACCAATACGAATAGAACGAAAAATCACGAATTATTTTTCACTCCTCTCGTATATTAGAGATATCAAAACTCTTCCAAACGATTAGAGAACAGGGTGCGGTTGTCTCTCGTGACTGGTTTAACCTCCTGCGCCTGCGCTGCGCTGTGTCGCGCGCCTGTGCGAAACGTCGCGTCCAAATCGTCCCTAGAATATTTTTCTAAATATCGCATAAAAAGGTCCAACTTTTTTCAAATTACTACAAGTACAAAAAATACAGAATACTATTGCACATGGTTCGACGATTGAGTCTTATTGATGAGAATTTTCGAATCAATGAAAATAGCCCAGTGATCCAGTGAAATAGGCCCAAACTTTGGTTTCATAAATTTTTTTCTTAAAAAAAATGTTCCTTTCGGTGCCCTGATTGACCAAAAAAAAGGTCCCGAACCTCACCACTTGGGATGTCCCCCAAAAAGTGAACCAAAGTGGCCCTCTCGTCATTTTTTGCCTATAACTCGTTGAATGAGACGTTTAAACAGAAAAATTATCATTACTAAAATTAAAGTAGATAAAATTTCCAACAAAAAAGTTTTTATCAAGTTTTTCAAAAAAGTGAACGGGTGGTGCAAAAACACACGTCAAAATATGAAGTTTGCCACCATTTTCACGAATAACACACAATTTCGAAAGGAGTCGCATATTTTCAAATGAGGACACACCATAGACTTTCTTTCCTTCAAACTCTAAAATCGGGGGTCTAAATTAATTTTTTTGTTGAAAATTCATGACTTTTTCATGAACAATATTTCAACATTTTCAGGGGTCCCCTTCCAACATAAGTGTAACTTGAAATGAATATTGGGGGGGGGGGGAATTTCCGTAATTTTTCTCTATATTTTAAGGTAAATAGCTATTAAAAAATTATTGAGGGAGAGGGCGAATGCTGCTTCAACCCCCCAAGTTATGCTTATACCCTCCAAGACCGCTTTTTTTGTAACCAAAAAAATCTATACAATTTTTTTTTAAGAAGTTGTGAATACTTGGAATTTTCAAGGGTGTAATTTGATTTCTTCCCGAAAAGGTGGATTCTTGAAATAGCTTTCAAGTTGTAATGTGAGAATGGTTTTTTCCTGAAATTGAAACAAAAAATTTTCACGCTAAACATTCTCCTAAAAATTTTTTAACAACTATTTTAACAGAATAATTGTTTTTTTTTTCGTTCCAAAGTTTGAATTTTTTTTTATTTATTTACACTTTTACTATCAGAGAAAAAAAATGATCCCCAAAAAATTGAGATTTATTTCAGAAGAATTTATTTAAAAATTATTGTTCGAAAAAAATCTTAAGTTTTTTTTCGAAAATGAAACGAATTTTTTCTTCACAAAGAAAAAATTAAGAAACTTTTCCACAGAAATTTTAAAAACATCTTCACATAATAAAATTTTAAAAAATTTTAAACCAAAAAAAAAAGATTTTTGGATATTTTTTATTTTAAAAAATCCAGAAATTTCTTCCTTCGAAAAAATTTCTACTCCAGAAGATTTGAGATTTCTTTATTTCAAAAAAAAAATTAAGTAATTTTTTTATTCCAAAACAATTTAAAAAAATTTAAACCAAAAAATTCGTTTTTAATTTTTTTTATTCCAAAAAATGAGATTTTTTTTCTCCAAAAACAGAGACCCTCCTCTCAAGAAATAAAAAAAAAATCTAAAAAATTGAGAAGTTATAGGTACTTTAGCGTTCGAAAAATATTTTTACTTCAAAACAATTCAATTCCAAAACGATAAAATTCAGATTTTTGATTTAAAAAAAATAAAAGATTTTTTCGCAAAAGATTTAAAAATATTTTTACTTCAAGAATATTGAGAAATTTTTTAAACGCCTTGTACAGCAACTACCCAAGGCTAGTGGCGTGAAAATGTTTTTTATTCCAAAACAATTTTTAAAAATTTTAAAAATTTTTGTACCGAAAAATTCTTTTTTTTTCATTCCAAAAAATGGGGATTTTCCCCAAAAAGTAGAGATTTCCATCCCCTCGAAAAAAAAAATTCTTCAGGAAAATTAATTTTCATCTTCAGAGAAATCACAATATTTTATGCGTTTTTTTTTTTTTTGAGAAGATGCAACAGTTTGAAAAAATTTTTTACTTTTAAGCTAATTTGTAATTTTGCCCGGGTCATACATATATTATAAAAATGCATGACTTCGAAGAGTAAAATTCATTACTTTTTCATGACTTTCATGACCCATTTTCAAATTTCATGACTTTTTCATGATTTTCATGATCCTTATACACCCTGAAAATGTGGATACGAGGGAACCACCCTTTTTTGAAATTGCCAATAACTCTTCAGCCATGCCCTAAATTAAAAAGAAGTTCAAAAAACGTTTTAAACGTATCTACGTGAAATTTCCTACAAAATTCGTTGTAAGGGGGCGGGCGGGCTTTTTTTCTCTGTATTTTGACGCGTTGTTTTTGCGCCACCCGTTCACTTTTTTGAAAAAATGAATAGAATCTTTTTTGTTATAAACTCAATCAACTTTATTTTAAGTAAAGACAATTTTTCGGTTTAAACCCATATTTAAAGAGTTATAAGCGAAAAACGACGGGGAAGTGTACTTCGAATCAACATTTGGGGGCATCTCAAGGGGTGAGGTAGGGGGGGGGCTCAATCAGGACACCAAATAGAACATTTTTCAAAAAAAAATTCATGTAACCAAAAATGTTGATTTATTCCTCATTTTACTGGGCTACAACTTCTGAACCGGTTTCTAAGAGTAAATTTGTCAAACATATCTCGAGAAGAAAAAAAATTAGTACACTTCTTCAGTAATCTATCTTCCAACGAGTCGAAGAAGCGACGACGAAAAAAAAATCACAGCCTCCGTATCGCGATAAAAACTAAATAGAACTCGACGCAGCTTCTGATCGTCGCACTGCAACCGGTTGTCCGGCTCGACCATTGAGTAATCTGAGAACACCTTCGCTTCTAATCATATTCCCACAGAGTTTATTCGTACCACACGAGGACGTAGTAAAAGGTAAAAAAAAATCACAATCTTCGTTCACGCGGAAATAGTGCAATACACGCGTAGTGTACTCGATATATCTACTCGTACGTGCGTACTCCATATGTATACATTGTACACAGTGCACAACGCCAACAATCGCGCAATAATTAGCCTCTTCTCGTATTTTTTTTCATTTTTACGCAACTTATACGTATCTCTGTAGTCCTTAGGTGCTTCGTACATAGACTAACATCTTCGTGCTCGAAACACCTCTTATTTGCTGCATTTTTTTTTGACCCTACGAGGCTACGATAGCTCGTCAGCATTCTACCTCTTCTTAGGAATAAAAATGTGAATGGCTCGGATTCGCAAATAATTATCAACATCGTGAATGGGTTCGGTGACAAGCCTAATTATACGGCGTAGTCGTCGTACGAGCACGCGAGCACACTATTTTAAATTCTGACACCTTTTCATAGACCAAACAAACGAATTATACTTTCTCTTTTGTTTCTAATAATACGAGTCGCGTTCGTCGTCGTGTGCATATTAGCATTTTCCCCTCTCTCTGCCCTTTCTGTACTCCTTCGCCTTTTCTCTTGGACACGCTACCAATGATACCTTCGTCGCCGATGGCCATTTAGATCTGCGTGCTTCTCTCTATCTCTCTCACTCTGATACAGAATAGGCTCGTGAATAGTATTTCAAAAAAAAATCGTGATAATAGTTAAACGTCGACGACGAATACCGGTCATTAAAAAAATATTCATATTAATTCATTGCCATATTTGACTAAAAAAGAAGAAAAAAAAAAACCATACGAGTTTAGAAGTTCATCTCGTCCATAGACGCCAGCGCCAGTGTCCCAAAAAAACACGACCATCTAAGTCACACACAGCACGTTTCCTGACGAGACTGAGAAAATTCACCTTGAAATTTTTCCTCTTCTCGCGAGAGAAAGGGAAATTCCATTTCATTTGGATGTTGTTAAAAAAAATAATGTCTTTTCCGGCCTCTGTATCCGCCGAATGAATTCCAACGATTCGAAAATACTAATAATACGATTTAAATTTTACAGGTCGACCTGGCACAGACTACCCGGTGCTATCGGTAGTGCCATATACAGATTTTTACTGCGAAGATCAACCATATCCAGGATTCTTCGCCGACATGGAAACCCGCTGCCAGGCCTGGCACTATTGCGACATCGACGGTCGACAGGCGTCATTTTTATGCCCAAATGGCACGCAATTCAGTCAAGCAGTGTTTATATGCGATTGGTGGTTCAACGTTAATTGCAATCTAAGTCCTAAGTTGTATTCGATAAACGCTCGCCTCTACCAGAGGCCTAAATTAAACCCAACCAAACCCCACCGATTAATTACCAAACAGCTTATCGATAATATATTCCTTAGGAAACGTAAAAGATAGACCATAGAGATACGCGAATGAGGTATTTTTGGTCGTAAATTTTCTCCTTTCTTTTTCTACTTTTTTGATTTTTTTCCCCCTCTTTTGTAAAATATATTTTTTGTATACTTAATATTTATCATCCTACTTTTAAATAAGATGTTATATTTTTTTAATTTATACACTTGTAATTTAGGATGATTTGTGAAATTAAAAATTTCAAACGACGACTTTCTATGAATTTACAGTGTTCTGTTGTAGGACCAACTCAAGGTATTTTTTTTTTAATCACAAATTCAAAAAATCTTGAAGACTCTCAATGCAATGAAGAATTTATGTTTCAAATAATTTCAAGTTCAACTTGGACAAGTCAAAAAAATGAGTTGAGTAAAATGTGAAAAATCCAATTTTTAACAAAATTTGAAACATTTTCTCAATCTATCATAACTTGGACTGCAAAATATTAAAAAAAATACTTCTGAACAAAATTATCAAAAATCAAATATTGAACAAAATTAAAAAAAAAAAAAACAATTTCGAGTCAAATTCAAAATAAAAAAATTTTAAACACCATTTTTAAAAAATCAATTATGAATAAAATTTTAAAAATACTTAAAATTTGAACCAAACCTTGAAGAAATCAAATTTTCAAATAAAAATCAATTTCTAACAAAATTTGAAAAAATTCCTAAATGAAAAAAGTCAATATTGAACAAAATTTGAAAAAAAATTCTGAACAAAAAATCTATTAAAAATCTGATACCAATTGAACAAAATTTAAAAAAACTAAATATTGAGGTGAACGAACCATGAAAAAAATTGTATTTTTTTACAAAATTATTAAAATAGGCATGATGATGAAAAAAAAGATCTGAAAAAAAATTCTTTAAAAAATTATGAGAAAATACGACATTAAAAAAATTTTAAAAATCAAATTTTCGACAAAATTTTTAAAAAATGAGGAAAAATTTTTAAAGTTTCATTTCGATTTGAAATGAAAAAAAGTCTTGTACAAAATCAAGAAAAAAAATTACAAATTTAAAAAAAAAAAAAATCAATTTTGAACTGAATAATTATTTTAAAAATTTATGACGAACAAAATTTGATGGGAATTCATGAAAAAAAAATCATCAAAAATAATTAATATTTAACAAAATCTGAAAAAATAATTACTTAGGAAAATTTGAAAAAAAAAATTTTGGTAAAATTTTCAAAAAAATATAATTTTGAATATTGGGATTTAAAAAGAAAATTTAGTGAACTTCAGAAAAATAATTCATCTGTATAATAAAAATTTAATAAAAATTGCTAAACGAAATTTGAAAAAATTGCACCTTGAACAAAATTTGAAAGAAATTATTGAAAATAAAATTACCAAAAAAAAAAATTGATATCTACCTAGTACCTACTAAACAAAATTAGAAAAAAAATCAAATTCTCAAGAAAATTTTAAAAAATCAATTTCGACTTAAATTTTTCCAAAGTCGTATTTTGAAAAAAAAAAGGAAAAAATCCTGAACACAATTATCAAATAAAATTTGAATAAGTTGAATTTTCAAAAAAAATAAAAAAAAGTACTTACATTAAAAAAAATTTGAAATAAATAATTGTTTTAAAAATTTTATGACAAACAAAATTTGTCCTAAAAAAAATCATTAAAAATCATTAATATTGAACAAAATCTAAAAAAATTTAATTGTTGGAAAAATTAAAAAAAAAATCTGAGTGGAATTTTAAAATAATTGTTTTTGGAAATTTTTTTCAAAAATTCTTGAGCAAAATGGTCAAAAATACAACATTGACCAAAATTTGAAAGAAATGGAAATTTCAATAAATTTTTAAAAAATTCAATACCTAAACTTTAGAAAAAAATGGCCTCAAATAAAAAAATCACTGAACGAAATTTGAAAAATGGCATTTTGAACTTTGTAAAGAATTCCAACAATAAAATTATTTAAAAAAAAAAACAACAAAATTTTAGAAAAATCAAATACTCAAAAATTTTTAAAAAAAATCAATTTTGATTCAATTAAAAATTGGAAAAAATCATGAACAAAATTATCAATAAATTTTTTTTTGAAAAATTGTATGTCCAACAAAATTTTTAAAAATTCCATTTCGGATAAAACTAGAATAAAATTAAAAATAGAATTTTTAGGAAAACATCTCTTTGAAAAAAAAAATCACCAGAAATTTTATGTACCTACGTGGAGCAAAATTTGAAAATAAAAATACTGAACATGATTATCAGAAATAACATCACACATTTAAAAAATCACCTAAAGAAAATCATTAAAAATTTAAAATATCATTTCGAAGGAAAGTTATTGTCAAAAATTGGAAAAAAATGTACCCCATTTTCTTCTATTTAATTACATATTAAGGCGTATTTCGTAAGATATTTGTACACGAATTGGATACGTGTGATATTACCATATCGCACGTACCCCTCTTACTAATTTTTTTGTACTTTAATAAACGATCCTTTTCATAATAACATTTTTTTTACCCATAGTTTACATAACAATGTCATCCACGTATCTGGTTACCACTTTCTACATAGCATAAATCATAGAAGAAAAAGAATTAAGAAAAAAAAATCCCGAAATCTATCCGTTGGATAAAAAAAAAATCTCTCGCAATGTAGTTCGATATTCTAGAAACACGTTACTCGAAGCTGCGTTGTTGTGTTCGTTCGTATTCCTATCTCGCAGGTAATTAAAGAAACATAATAATGAAAATCGATTAATTATCGAATACCGTCTGGCAACACATACCACGATTGGGTATTATTTCGTAATCGTGTGAAATACGAGTACAATAATTCGAAAGAGTGTAAAAAAAAATTTCAAAACATTTCTTTGTAATTGATACACCGCACCGACGCGATGGCAGAAAGTGGACTGTCGCGTCTTTTGATCGAGATCTATATAAGATCTGAGAATGATACATCCCTAATGAGTATTGTAATCTTTCTGGCGATCGATTTCATCTTTAAATATGAATATGTTCGACTGGAGATTCCGATTCGTTGCATAAACCAACGGAACCATTTTACTCGATCGATTCGATCTTTCCAATTCTAAACCAAAATCATCTCACGATATCCGCGAAAGGAAACATAAAATGGGTGAAAGTATTTACGCGACTCAAATCGTTCGTTGACCTTCGACGAGCCCGACCAAGTGGCCATATTCACCAATCCGGTCGATACTCTGAGACAGCCTGAGTTCGTGCCGGAAAACGAAGAAAAGATGCTATCTCAATACTCCTCTCAAACGACCAAAACCAAACCCAAATCAAAGAATAAAACTGAAGGGAAAAAAAGGTTAAGGACGACTGGTCAACAATACTTCGTCAAACTTCAACCCACAGACGATTTGGGCGTCTCTTTGGTTATCTTTTAGAGGCTTTCACGGACACGACAATATGTTACAATGACGCTGACACATCGATCAACAAATCCGCATTTCTCTCCTAAGGTAAGTTTCGGACTAACGTCTAGTTTGATAGTTTTGTTTACATTCATGAGGAGGACCTTCGATGAATTTATTACCAAGTCCAGTGTTACATAATACTTTATATTCAAAATTAGAAGGGAGGAAGGGGTCTAATCGAAATTTTTGTAATACCTAAAAGTATTTGTAAAACTTCAAGCTACAACTTTTGTTTGAAATTTGTTTTAATTGGGCCCCCTACCTCCCCCAAGTTTTTAATAATGTATTTTGAATGAGTGTGAATAAGTTATATTACTTACTCAAAATTGGTGGGAGGGAGGGGTCCGATTGAAATTTTTGTTATAACCAAAATTATCCCTAGTACTTCAAGCTACAACTTTTGTTTGAAATTTTTTTCAATCGGGCCCCTTACCTCCCCCCTGTTTTCAATCATGTATTTGAATGAGTTGGATTATCCAAAATTGGAGGGGAGGGAGGGATCCAATCGCAATTTTTGTCATAACCAAAAGTATTAGTGAAACTTCAAGCTACAACTTTTGTTTGAAAACTTTTTCAATTGACCCCCTCTCTCTGCACTTATTTTGTATAACACTACCAAAATACTAATTCAAAATTGAAGGGGGAAGGAGAAGGGTCCAATTAAAAAAATTTTCAAACAAAAGTTATACCTTGAAGTTTCACTAGTACTTTTGGTTATGACAAAAATTGCGATTGGACCCCTCCCTCCACTCCAATTTTGGATAATCCAGCCCATTCAAATACATTATTGAAAACTGGGGGGAGGTAAGGGGCCCGATTGAAAAAATTTTCAAACAAAAGTTGTAGCTTGAAGTACTAGGAATAATTTTGGTTATAACAAAAATTTCAATCGGACCCCTCCTTGATTAGACCCTTCTAATTTTGAATATAAAGTATGATGTAGCACTGGAATTAGTAAAAAATTCATCGAAGGTCCTCCTCATGAATGTAAACAAAACTATCAAACTAGACGTTAGTGGTAAGTTCGGCGAATCGTTGGCAAAATTTGTTTACGTTTCTTAATTCGACAAGTGCGAGTACTTTAACCTTATTGATAACGAGCGGTAATACCATAATTAGGTAATTTCTTCTACATTCGTCGGAAGTCAAACGATGGCCAAAATAATAGCTAGGCTATGATTTGGAAAATTTTCGGAAGGTGATCGAGCCTCTGTGGCCAGCTTACGGCTACAATTTGGCTAATTCTCGGATACTTTTCATGGCTCACAGTCGTGATGACGTCGCATCGTCTTCTTCAATGGCTCCGCAATCACTTTCATCCGGTCAGTACACGCATTGGTGGCAAGTACGAGTCGCGTGCTACCAAATCTCACGTCGATGTCTCGCATCTCCGGTCACCTAGCCGGCCTATGCGGTTGATTATGTAACGCTGGCGCGGCGGCGCATCGTTCGTCGCCCGAATCTAAGCATCTAATTAACTCATCGCCGCCAAACATTACACCGCCGTCGCTTTAACGACTGCATCATCTTCTCGGAGAAATTTTTCGCTCTGTAATAGCATAGTTCATCGAATATCTACCATCATCATTTTCTGCGGCGTCGTCTTCGCGTCTCATGCTCGCTCAAATAATTAAATATACGAAAAGAAACACCGTCCAAAGACCCTAGGGCTAATGTTCGTTATCATCGATGCAGCCAATTACTTCGATGTATTAAAATTCTAGGCAACAAAAAAACCAGGGGCAATAGATCTAAAAAAAAAAATAGAATCACTCTTCGCTTCTGTACACGCAACAATCGATAATTAAAAAACTCTATAATAACTCGACGAAAAATTTTTACCAGGTCATTTTGCATAAAAATTGAATAAAGATGAATAAAAATTTGTCCAAAAGGTATCAACTGAAACATTGATTGCTTTCATCGAATCATTATTCATTAATCAATTAATCATACAGTACCTCTGAGAGTAGTTGGCAAATCCCTCGTGGTTCACAAACACCGCATAAGGATAAATAATTATACTCTCTCTTTCGAAAGAGTGTAAACGTATAGAAAGAGAAGTAAATCAAAATATAATTTTCAAGGTAACTTGTTCTTCTTTCAACAAATTGGCACATACGACCCGCGCTTTAACAAGAGAAAAAACCTACCAAGGTTGATTTTTTGGCTTGCTTTGGGAATGTACTGGGTGAGTATTTGCTAAAATAGCATTCGTATAAAATACGAGGATTGATTTATTCAAATACTGGAAATAAATCATCGGTGCAATTGATCATTTTTTTGGAATACGTATTACGTACCTATATGAATTGAATAAATGAAAGAAAACGCAATTTTCCAGTTTTGTTCAAAAAATAATATTTTTCTCAATTTTCATATTTTCTTGAATTTTGTGAATTGACAATTTAAAAAAAAAAAAATCATAAATAATGAACGGTTTTTCAATTTTATTAAAACTCAATTTTTAAAAAACAAATTTTGCTAAAATACAGATTTTAAAAAATTTGGTTCAAACACAATTTTTTAATACCCACTCTAAAAATATGTTTTATAGAAGGAGGTGTTGAAAAATGCTTTCAAATTTTTTTGATAAACCAAAATTTTTCTCAAATTTTGGTCAAAAATAATTTCGAAAATTGTTGATGCCTTTTTTGATTTTTTTTTTCAAAAACCATTGCTAATGAGCAAATTTTCAAGTTTTGTCCAAAAACAATTATTTTTCTCAATTTCAAATTTTAAAAAAATTAAAATAAAATTTTGGTAAGCCGCAATGTTTCTCAAATTTTGTTCATAATTCATTTAAAAAAAATTGTGTACCTAAGTGCATTTTGATTTTTTTTTCAAAAATAATTTTTCAAAAGCTTTTGTTGAATAATTTTTTTTTTCAAATTTTGCTCTGAAACAATTTTTTGAATGTATAGGTAACTATCTATCTGTTACTACAAAAAAAAAAATCAAAAAAAAAATTTAAAATTTTTTTTTTTTTTTTGTTACCTCTAAATTGTAATTTTCTCGAATTTTGTGAAAAAATTATAATTTAAAAATTCTTTTGATGCATTTGAAATTTTTTTTTCAAAAATAACCCTTCAAAAATTTTTGCATCAAAAATTCAAGTTTTCAAAATTTGCTCAAAATCATTTTTTAAATAAATTCCAGATTTTGTTGAAAAATTTTTAGTTGAAATGCAATTCTTCTCAAATTTTGAAAATTCAACACATTTTATAAAATACTGCTCAAAAACAATCATTTTTTTCAATTTTACTAAAAATTTTCTCTAATTCTGCAAAGACTAATTTTTCAGTTTTTTTTTTTTTTTTTTTTTTTTTTTGTAAAAATGCAATTCATTATTGCTGTTGCTGATAAAGTGATATTAATAAATCTTGAAATTTTGAAATTTAAAATTCACCAAAAAGTAATTTTTTAAATTCATCTGTTCAAAAACGATTTTTTAATATTTTTTCACAACTGCTCTACAATTTCGTTCAAAATTTTTAATGAAATTTTTTCAGAGCATCTTTTAAAAATTTTGTTCAAAAAAAAATTTGGTCACAAGAGCAATTTTTTAGATTTGTTTTCAAAAATACTCAAACTTAAATTTTTTCTGTTAAAATACGATTCATTTTTTGTTCAAAACTAATTCTTTAAAATTTTTAGGTAAAAAAATTCCAGATTGTAGAAAAAGGTTTTAAAATTTTTTGTTATGAAAATGCAATTTTTCTTGAATTTTGAAAATAATATCTTTACACATTTTTTTTTAGAAAATTCCGCTCAAAATCATTTTAAAATTTTGGTTAAAATACATTACCTCGATTATTTTTTAAATCTACAAAGAATAATTTTCTCAGATGATTTCTTCAATTTTTCCATTTTTCTTTTATGAAAAAAATGCAACTTTTCCGAAACCCTGATTACTTTTTTATTTTTTTTAATTCGTTCAAGTAATAAATTTTTAAATTTGAAAAAAATTGATGAATTTTTTTCAGAATGAAATATTTTAAAATTCCACTGAAAAACATTTTTTGCTAAAATAGGTACATGTTTTATTATTCATTTTTTTTAAATTTAAAACCACTTTTCTCAAATTTTGTTTGTGAAACTTTTTTAGATCATTAAAAAAATTGTTCAAAATTTTTTCATATTTCGTTATTAAAATGTCTTGTTTTGTTGAACCCTATTTTTTCAAAATCCTATCAAAAAATATTTCTACGAATTTTACTAAATTCTCTGATTTTGCTCATGATTTTAAAAAATCGTTTCAAAAACAATTCTTTGAAATTTTTTTCTAATATTCCAACTCTTTCTGTTTCGTTTTCATAACTTACAACTATAATAAAACCTTTTTTAAAAATTGCAACATTTTTTTTATTTTCAAATTTTCCCAGACACAATTTTTTCCAAATTTGAAACACTTTCATCCAGAGAATTTTTTTTCAAATAAGAATTTTACCCTAGAATACCTATGACCTTTTTTGAACAGAAAAATCTTCAAAATCAACAGTTCTCAATTCCTTTACAAATTTTCCATAAATCGACCAAGCAACACCTCTCATGACAAATCACTCGATCACTTCAACGTCCCATATACGTAAATCTGCTCATTGAAGACAACTTGACCACCGAGGTGTTTCTCCAAAAATTAATTCAACTCCGATCAAAGCCACTAATCAGCTCGCAGGCTGTTAAATTGCATCTCACGTATGAAACGACGGTGCCAATATTGTCACTGCAGCAGTCTGCATTGTACAATCTTAGGATTCCGACACCTCGCGCTAATAACTCAATTAACGCCGATCACTCTGCCGATGCTAGCCGATTAATTGCGTTACAACGATGATCGGAAAATACGTAATTACACACACGTACGGTTTAAATGGTGCTCTCACGAGCATACATAAGTGATTCATTAAACTATTGTTCTAAAACACTCGTGTGATTTACTGCGTGTTACGTAAGCTATCTCCTACATTTATTGGGCGACCACGTTTACGCCGAGTCCATTCTCCCCGAATGTAACCGGTTCCACAGACACGCGGCTGAATTTCAAAATCGATATTTTTCAATTTTTGATTCATCTAATTTATTCGGACAATACGATGAAAACCATATTGGTATTTGCAGTGTGCAGTTACATTTCCCTTCCTTCGTTCTCTGCCATAGATCCAGTCTTCGTATCGACCAAACGACTCTCTCGTGAGTACAAATCATTCACGAGTAAGAGAACTTTCTCTGCCCAAAAGTGATTTCAACTTTCAACAGGTAATACATCAAAGCTATATGTCTAGCATATTTTTTTCGCAGAAGGCGAACTGGTTCTGAGGATCGTATTCGTATTTTTAATAGAGCTTTCTCCCGGAGATGTTGCCAAAAAGCTGTTATATTTGCTTAAGGATTCGGTAATTTATTTTCAAGTCCGCGTAATTGATTAAATTAAAATTTCCATTACTCGAAGGTTTTTTTTTTCTTCGCAAGTATTCTCAAATGCTCGAAGAAAAATCCATTACTCAACGCAGCTGTCACAGACAGCCCCTTGGAACCGGTTGCAACGCAAATCATACAACTTCACGTCATGATGGCTGCCTGGTTCGTTCTTCGAGGGATCAAAGAATTGTTAAACTTGACATTTTACAAACTCCGGATGGATCGAGAGAGGAAAGGGATCGTGCTAAATGCAGATGGCTTCAGCAACATGACGACATCTTACTGCATGAACATACATCGGAGCGAAATTTCAAAAAATGTAACATAACATTTCAAAAAAAGTTACCAAATTTATGGGAAATTTTTTTTATTATTTCCACTCAAACAACGACTTTTTTTTCTTCGAAAATCAAACAATCGAATTAAAAAAAAAAAAAAAAAATATTACAAAATTCAATCTTGCATTTTTTTTACAAAGATTTCGAAATTTTTGATTTTTTTTAGAACGTGGCAAAGATAGTTTTGAAGAATAATTTTCAAACAATCTCAAATTTTCAAGTTTTGAAAATTTTGACAATTTTTCGAAAATCATGACATTTTTTCAATATTTTATTCCTGAAGATTTGGTGAAAGTTTTTTTTTCAAATTTGAAAATTGACCTATTCGACTTGAAATAGATAAATTTTGTATTATTTTCTAAAAATTTAAATAAAGATGCTAAATATTTCTGACAATTTTTCGAGAGTTGAGTCGAATTCGTCATTTCTGAAAATTTAGAGGCAGATTCGCAAAATTTTCATTGAAACTCTAAACGCATCAAAGAATACTTTGAGGTGTAATTTTTCAGTTCTGAAGATTTAAAAATAAAAACATTTATTTCAAAATACTACAGGCGAACTTCAGAAAATTACAAAAATTTCAATCACGAAAAGGTCCATTTTCATAAGTTGAATTTTACATTTCTAAAGATTCATAGGTTAAAAATTTTTTCGAAAATGAAACTTTCAAAAATCTTAAATTTTTGGAAGTACAATTTTTCATTTCAGAAGATTTATTTTTTGAAAACTCCATTCGTAAGTCCAATTTTTCATTGCTGAAAATTCAGAGGGACAACATTTTTTTTGAAAGTCGTACAGTCAAACTTCAGATTAGAAAAAATTTCAAAAATGACAAAACATCATTAAATGATTTTTGAAGTTCAATTTTACATTTATGAAGATTTAGAGACGCAGAAAATGTTTTTAAAAAGATTTCGAAAATCGTGAAATATTTTTAACATTGCAAAACGATTATTTTTAAGTGAAATTTTTCATTTTAGAAGATGAGATTGGAACTTATTGTTTTGAAGAATCGATCATTCAAACTTCAGAAGATTTCAAAAAATTTTATCCTTGACAAAAATCATTTTGAAATTAGGTACCTACATATTACACTTCTAAAAATTTAAGTTTTTTTTTTTTTTTTTTTTTTTTTTAATAATCAAGCAATGATATTTTAAGAGATTGCAATTAAAATTTAAAGTACTGTTTTATCTCTAGTAAGATTGTTTGACGAAATCGAATAATTTTCCACAAAAATGAAAGTGATGTGATTTCAAGGAAAGGGAGGAACCCAATCGAGAAATGGTTGAAACAAAAGTTGTAGATTGAGATCTGAAGAATAACGTTGATCATTATAAAAATTTTGATTGGACCCCTCCCTCTCGTCTAATTTTGTTTAATACTTATATTATTCGAAATTGTAGGAGAGGGAGAGGGTCAACTGAAAATTTTTTCAAACAAAAGTTGTAGAATGAGATCTTAAGAAATAATTTTGGTCACTTTAAAAATTTCGATTGGACCTTTCTCTCTTCTAATTTTTATATTTCACAATCACAATATACTATTTAAATACTTATTATTCGAAATTTGAGGGGTGTGAGGGATGCAATCAAAATTTTTATAATGACCAAAATTATTCTTCAGATCTCAATCTACAACTTTTGTTTCAACCATTTCTCGATTGGGTTCCTCCCTTTCCTTGAAATCACATCACTTTCATTTTTGTGGAAAATTATTCGATGTTCTTCACCATACATGGGCAGATCAAAAAAAAAAAGATCAGATCAAGATCACGATCTTTGATATGATCTGCTAAAAAATATTTTGATCTGATCTGTTTTTTTTAGTAAAAAGATCACAAAAAAGATCAATTTACCATTTAAAAAAAAAAATTTTTAAAAATGAAAAAAGTTGTTTATACTTCAGCACTTCAGCTCACGCTCAGTACCTCACTCAGTTGTTCAGTTGTTTGCTGTCCCAAATTTGAAAATTTTAAAAAATTGCTTTCAGAACTTTCTGTAATCATTTATTTTTAAGGGACATTGTAAAAAAGGTAATAACCTAAACTACAATAAACCATTACTTACTTACTTAGATAACCAAAATACAGATGATTCAAAAATAAATTAAATACCATTATAACTACGTGTATCAATATCAATGAATTTCAATATTGAATAAATCGAAGTGAAATTTTAATTATCTAGAATAAAAATCAGTTCAAAATTCAAAACATCAAATTTTTGATTTTTCAACATGATTTTCATTTTTTATTTTTGAAGAAAAATTTCGATTTTTCAGAAAATTTTTATTTTTTATAGAAAAAGTTTGATTGATTTCAATATTCAGCACTAAATTTTACAGAAGATAAGATTAAGAATCATCCATTTCAAATTTTAAAATTAAATTTTGAATTATACCTATTGTTATATTTATTAAATAATTTGATTTTTAAAAATTTTATTGATCTTTTTTGAAAAAGATCACGATCTGATTTTTTTAGTGATCTGATCTGGAAATTTTTTTAATGATCTGATCTTTGATCTGATCTGCTTAAAAATTCCATGATCTGATCTGATCTTTTTTTTGATGATCTGCCCATCTATGTTCTTCACACAGTAAGATGACGTCATGTTGCTGAAGCCATCTGCATTTAGCACGATCCAGAGGGTAGGAGACACAAGTGGTAGTTGACGACATCTTGAAGCTTCCTCCTGCCCTTCTCATTAACAAATACATACGATGTTCGGCATATCTACTTTTTAAATTTACAGTAATTTTCTCTTCATCGGTTATATGTAAGTAAGATACTTCATCGGTTCTGATAATTTGTAATGACACATTCTGTCAACGCGATCACCAATGCATCTTGTCTACATACAATATATTTATGCAGACGTAAAATATGCAAATCTGCCGTGAAAACATTTCCTATCATATTAATTACATATTACAGGATATTTCGTTCCATCGATGCATATTTTCGTACATATTCGAAGAATCGTCAACGATCGATAAATTACACGCTTAAACGAGTCCAAAGTTGTAAGAAAGTGGCTCTTTTGTAAGAGTAGGTACAAGGGTAAGTAGATGTACAGTGTACATAGGCATACACAATGTATGTACCTACAGTCTACACATATGAGGATAAGAAATTCGCACGACCGAACCGCTTTTTCAGTTATAATACCGCGTCCGTCTTATATTGTTATCGTCTCTGTCTGGTAACTATAATTTGAAAGTGAAATGTGGAAACGAACTGGTTCGTTTTTATTATTAATTTATTGTAAATACGAATTTACTATAACTAGCCAAGCCGACGCTGCCGCATGCCTCCGTTTCAAGAGTAATTGTTGTCGTAATGTACCGACCACCAGTACAAGTACATACAAAGTGATTCAACTCAGCCTTCGTTTCATTCATCGTTATGCTTTTTTTTTTTAAATGCAGAATGTGGTATATTTCCAACAAACTTTTCCTGAGACTACCTGAATATTTCCCTCTGCCTTCATTTCGTGTAAACAGTCCATTATCTGGATAGACACAAAATATATCTCATCGTCGGATAACTGGACAAGTATAGTGGAATTTTTGTCATACGACGGAATGAAAGCTTCACTATTAAGTATGTGTTACGCAATGGACGACAAAAAACTTTTTTTTTCAAACATTCGTTGGGAATTTGATTAATACCGACTTGTCCTACGTGCAAACTGCACATCTGGAGATGCATATGTATCTAATTGCATACACAGGAAACGTACTACATGCGTCCCTGCTCCTTACAACGTTTAGGAAAAAGAAAACTAGTCTTGTTTTGACATACAATTCTCTTATCTTTTGTGAATGGTATTTTTTCGATACCGCTGTGAAAAGAAACAAACCAGTCATCTCTCAAATGAGTCAGAGTCCAGGCAGTTATCATCGAACAAATGAAATCTACATTTCACAACGCAATGGTCTGGGTCTGGGCTTTGAGAATACATACGTACATTGTAAGTTGGAATTTAAAAAGACAGATGATTTAGGATGGGTCAGGTTGAAACTAACGTAAGTTTTAATTCCAGGTACAATGTTGTCTTTTATAGTAAATCGACTCTGACGTACTATTAGTTTTATTTTATTTTTGTGAGAAACTAAAAATACTAAAATGAAAGAGTATTTTGTTTCAATTTTTTGAAAACGTTAATTTTTCAAGAGGATTTTTTTGAAGAGAATGTTTTTACTGTAAATCTTAATTTGTTGGAAAATTTTTCCAATTTCATAGAAATTGGAAATAATTGGTTATTTATTTCTTGAGAATTTTTTTCAAGACGCCATCAAATTCATTATTCTTGGCGAGAATTTTTGCTTCTTTCCTAATGAAATTTTCAACAAAAAAAAAATGCCTTTTCCAAGAATTTTTATTCGTTGAAAGATTTTGTAGGTTTGATTTTTTTTTTTTGGGAGATCGCTATTCAAAAAAAATTTTACCAGAATTTTAGTAGCTTTTTCCAAATGATTTTTTCATTTGACTGTGAGATTTTACCAAATGTTGAAAAATTTTTCCATCCTTACTTTTTTTCAAAATTGGATTTTTTTTAGAAATTACCTAGAGTGAATTTATTACTTTTAGAACTTCATCAGAAAATTTTTGGGTGACAAATTGTACAAAAATTCCAAAGAAACCCTTCTCATAAAATGATTTGAAAAATAGTGTTTTTTTAATGGAAAAAATGAGGCATGAAAACTTTTAAACGTTTTTTTTTCTTTCTTCTTGAGAACTCCTATTTCAGGGCAATTATTATTTTTTAGCGAGGAATTTCCACTTTTTAATAGTGGAATTTTCAGCATTTTTTGCATTTTCCTAAAAAAAAATTTTCCTTGGAAAATTTCCCTAGAAATACGAGTATGGAGTGACTGATTATGTAAGGTGATAATTTTTTTCATAGTAGAAAAATTTTCAAAGTTTTTTAAATTTTTTTTTTTTTTTTTTTTTTTGATAAAGTGAATGCTTATTTTTGATTTTTTTCTACTTAGTCGAAATGATTTTTGCAATAATTTTTTCCGTAGAAAATTTCATAAGGATGATATTGAGACAATTTTACAATAATTATTTTGAATCTTTTTCAAGAGATTTTTTTAGAAAAATTTTTCGAGAATTTTTTTTAGGAAAATCGCTTTTGGAAAAAAAAGTTTAACACATTTTGTTTCCCTTTTTCCAATAATTGTTCTCAGGGGATTTTTTCGAAGAGAATGTTTTGATCGTAAATGTAGGTAATAAATTTTTTTCAAAAAAGAATATTTTTTCATTTTTTTTTCTTTGAGAAATTCCAGCGAATATCACCTTTTTACTTCCTTTCTAGCCGAATTTTCAACATGAAAAACATTTTAAGAATTGTTTCCTCGGAAAATTTTCTAGGAGTGATTTTGTGAAAATTAATAATTTTTTAACATTTATTTTATTTTGAATTTTTTGAAGAGATTTTTTTCCAATTTTTTTTTTCTTTTTTTTTCATTGCAACAGAATATTTATTTTGTTTTCATTCGTTGAGTAACTTTTTCCAACGATTTTTTCGACGAGAATGTCTCGATTTTAAATTTTAATTTGTTAAAGAATTTGTAAATTTTTATTTTTTTTACAAAAGAATTTTTTTGAGATTTTTTTTTCAAGATTAGGTATTATAATTTTTAGCGAGAATTTGTCCCTATTTTTCAATGGCATTTTGAACTTTTTTTTCTTTTCATTTTACAATTATTTTTTCAATTCTTTTCCCATTTTTCCAAAAAAAAAAATCGTGGAAAATTTTGTAAGAATTATTTTGTAAGATGAATATCCAATAATTAATTCGAAATTTTGTGTTTTCTACCCCCCCCCCCCCCCCCTTACGAGATCACATTTCCCGGACAATTTTTTTTTACAGAGAATCGTTTTTGAAATAAAATAAAAATCAAAAGTAGGTGTACTGTTTTTAAGTACCCTCCTCAAAGGATTTTTTCAGAGAGAATGTTTTTTTGGAGAATTTTTAACTTTTTTGAGAGACTTGAAAGATTGAATGATGCGTGAAAAATAAAATTTTGGAAAAAATGAATTTCCAACTCACCAAGATTCATACCATCGATAGCAGAATTACAGCTAACTTTTTCATAATGTCATTGAAAAAATCTGTATTACTCACCTAAAACATAGAAAAAAAAAATACCAATCATTAATAAAAAGTTTCGATAAAGTATACGACGTATACGTATATATAATGAGATATCAAATTACAAGTAAAGAAGTACTCGTAAAATATAATACATGTCGAGAACCATAATAAAACAAGTCACTGCCTACGTATAATTGTCATTCCAAAAAAAATGGAAACCTTTCCTCAAACGAATTCTCACATTATAGCAAAAAGGTGCAATACGAAACTTACACAACGATCGTGTACGTACTTTAAAATAACACGACCACAATAATCGTATACGAACAACTCGAGCCAACAGGTGTAAATTGCCTCGTCAGTAATTCACGTTTACCGTGTACTCTACTCGAGTTGCTTATTCAACGTGATGAAAAAACTACTATAAAAAGATCAGATATCGAATTAATACGAGTACTCTACCGATATATACAGTACACAGGATATAAAAAAATCATTCGAATTGGCTGGTTCGAAAAGAAAGGCGAAAAAAGCCGTGCTTTCGCGCCGATCGTGTGCGATATTCATCATTACAGCTACACTGCGAGCTCGGTTTACGTAATGTGAGATTGGCTCGCGGATGACACATCGTGGAATTGAAAATTTCACAAATTGATGGCTGAAAATTAACTGCCACCGATACATATGTATAATTGGCCCTCGTTTAATATATTAACCCAAAACTATGTACGAGATACTTTCTCTATTCTGATACAATGATGTACTTAATATAGTGCGAATCTTTTCACATGAACGAATCCGCATCCGAATCGGAATCGGAAATATGGAATTTTTACTCGCGATATGCAGATACGTCTATTAATATGAAGCTAATTAATAACGACGCGGTAGCATTCTTTAATAGATTTTATAGGCTTATACGCAACGTACGAATACATTCGCCTTTTCCATACACGGTACGCAGAGAATGGAGATGCTGCAGGTCTGCTTTATCTAGTCTCGTGCGGACTTCCTGTATTCGGCATTTCGCGAGAAAAATTAGAAGATATTTCCTTTTGAATGAAAAAAAAAAAAACGGTCGTATTTTATATTATTTTTAATTATCGTCGTTCGATACTTTCACCGTACAGTCGATTGTGTGAGTAGCTTGTCTAGGTGTAGTGCACCACCTCATAGTAAGACAGGTACCACCTCATACACATAAGTAGACTGTAGACGAGTCATCGTCATGTTTACTCGCTTATGCAGTTATGTTGGACGTTAACGACCGTCGTCGATGCTTTTTCCAGATCACATAATAAAAAACTAGTTGAGCATATGAGTACGAGCAGTCTATGCAATGTCGAAGTCGATGCCAGTTTTCAAATGTCAAGTACTCGGGTCGTCTGTTGCTCGCTGATAAAGTGATAATGATTTGTAGAAATGTACCAGTATAACCGGCTTTGGATTATATTAGAAGAAATAACAAATTTCAGAGGAAATTATGATCTAAGCTCGAAATAAAATTTGAAGATCGTATACCTCTCGCTCTCAATCGTAATTTCACGAAATCAGAAAAAAATTCCAATAAAATCCGCAGTTTTCAAAAATTCAAAATTGAAAAAAAAAATTTGAGGAAAATTTCATTAAAAAAAAAAAAAAAAAAAAAAAAAATGGCTGCAAAATTACAGTTTTAAGAAAATTCTTGTTTTATTGGTGAATAAAGAACTCGAAAAAATTAGTTCAAAAATAGAAAATGAATTTCATCAAAAATGAAAATTTTAGAAAATTTTCAAAAAAAAAATGAGAAAAATCAGGAAAATATTAGGCATTGAAAAATTAAAATTGAATTGTTTTCGAGAGTCAGTGAAGAATTTATAAAAAATAAAATAAAATAAAAATGAGAGAAAAATTGATAATTTAAAAAAAAAATAGTTATCATCAAGAAAAAAAATTATAGAACTGAAAGTTTTTATGGAAAAATTTCAAAGAAAATTCCAAAATATACCTATTACTGAAAAATGAGAAAAAAATTAACGATAAAAAAAAATGAGAAAAATCGGGGAAAAATTAGGCACTGAAAAATTAAAATTGAATTGTTTTTGTGAGTCAGTGAAGAACTTGTAAAAAAATAAAATAAAAATAGGTAAAAAATAAGAAAAAAAAATATTTTTGAGAAAATGAAAAATTGATACCTATAATCAAAAAAAAAATAGATATCATCAAGAAAAAAAATGATAGAACTAAAAGTTTTTGAAAAAATTTCAAAGAAAATTCCAAAATATACCTACTTATTACGGAAAATGAGAAAAAAAATTGAGAAAAGTCAGGAAAAAATTAGGCACTGAAAAGTTGAATTGAATTGTTTTGTAAGTCAGTGAAGAACTTGTAAAAAAAAAAAAAAAAAAAAAAAAGAGAGAGAGAGAAAAGAACATTATTTTTGAGAAAACTTGATAATTTTTGAAAAAATTGCTATCATAAAGAAAAAAAAATTATAGAATTAAAAGTTTTTATGGAAAAATTTCAAATCTAGAGAATTCCAAAATATACTTTATGCATTACTGAAAAATTAAAAAAAAAAAAATTAATGATAATAAAAATTTGAGGTAAAAACTTTTACAAAAAATTTCTGAAAAATTTGTGTGGGAAAAGCTTTCAAGGAGAATTTTTTTTAATCTAAAAAAGAAATTTGAAAAAAAAAATTGAGAAAAACTGAAAAATGAACGTGAATTGAAAATGTTGTCCAAATTGAAGAAATTACTCGAGAGATTTTTTCAAAAAATATTATTTCATCAACGTTTTTTAAGGGGGCGGGGGGGGGGGGGCTACCTTTGAAAAAAGTTTTGTTGAATGCATAGCGTTGATAAGCGGAATTTTCTAAGACCTTTGCACGACGTCATTTTGATTTTTCACCTATGAAGTTTTGAAGAAAAATTGGGAAACTAATTTCAAATTGTTTTTTTTTACAAAAAAAAAATAATTTTCGATTTTTGAAAAATAAAATGCATACAGTTCTCAAACAAGGAAAATTATTTTCATATTGCATTTTGATTGTGTCATTTTGTAGAAAATGTTGGTAGATTTTTTGGAAAATGGAAAATTTCTAACGTCAAAATTGGAGAAAAACGCGATTTTTACTTAATGTCCCGTTTCTAGAAAAACTATGCAACGAAACTTTTTCTTAGAATGTTTTTTATTCAGTAGAGTCTGGTCTGTAGTCTGACGAGAGGGTTTTGCAAAATTCGTAATTTCTCTCCGATTTTATCAAACCCTTTTATAGTTTTTTCTCGAAGTATTCCAGTCAACTCGAAAGAAATCGTCGACAAATTAAAATTTTGCAAAATCCTCTCATTAAATTACAGACCAGATTCTACTGAATAAAAAACATTCAAAGAAAAAGTTTTGTGGGTTGCATAGTTTTTCTAGAAACGGAGCATGAAGTAAAAATCGCGTTTTTCTCCAATTTTGACGTTGAAATTTTTAATTTTCCAAAAATATAGGTACCAACATTTTCTGCAAAATGACACAATCAAAATGCAATATGAAAATAATTTTCCTTTTTTAAGAACTCTATAATGCATTTTATTTTTCAAAAATCAAAAATTGAGATTTTTTGTAAAAAAAGGCAAAATTAATTTTGTTTCTAATTTTTTCCCAATACTTCAGATAAAAAAACAAAAATGCGTCATACTATAAAAAAGTCTTAGAAAATTCCGCTTGTCAACGCTATGCACTCGACAAAATTTTTTCAAAGGTATCCCGCCCCCCTCCCCCCCCCCCAAAGAACTAGAAAAATTATTTTAAAAATTTCAGGAGTTTTTTCTCAAGAAATTTTAGAAAACAAAATTTTTTCTGAGGACATTGTTCAATTTGCCTCCTTTCTTTTTAGATAACTTTTTCCCTAACTTTTTCAGGATAATTTTTCCATTAACATTTTTCATTTTACGTGGAATTGTCTTCTTACAGAACTTTGAGTGAGAAAAATGTTTCAATTTTTTTTTATCAAGTATTTTTTCAAGGATTTTTATGCAACCAAATTTTTAAATTTTGTTTTCTTGAACAATTTTTCTCGAGTACTTGGTTATTTTTTTTCTATTTTTTGACACAATTTTTTATCAAGAGGATTTCTTATTAAGGTATAATTTTTTCCATTAGATTTTTTCTTCTTCTCATAAATCATTTTCCAAAAAAAGATACTATACTAGGAAAATTCAACCAAATTTTGAAAATTTCAAAAAAATAATCAAACTCCAATAATTGGATCAAATTTTGAAAATTTGATCAAACATAGAAAATTTGATCACATTTTGAAAATTTTGCTAAATTCTGAAAAGTTTCCCAAATGTTAAGAATTCCATCAAAATAGAAATATTCTGGAAAATTTTGAATATTTTGATCAAAATTTGAATTCTTAGGTACTTGGCTAAAATTCAAAAATTTTGTGAAGCTGTGAAACATCATTAAAACTTTAAAATTATTTTTTTAATTTATTTTTTTAACGCCATGTACAGCAACTAAAACTGTAGTGGCTCAAAGTTTTTAGTAGGTGATAAATTTCGAAAATTTGACGATTCCTTGAGAATTTTTTTAATTCAACTTTATCCAAATTTTGGATATTGAGCAAAATTTTCAAAATGTACTTAGACACACTTGCAACCAATTTGTCATACTTTGAAAATTTCGGCAAACATTTGAACTAATAATGATAACTAGGCTGAAAATTTTGTACAACTTCAAAAATTCAGGCAAGCTTTGAAACAATTTTCTAAATTTTGAAAATTTTACAAAAACTTTAAAATTTGACCAAACTAGAAAAATCTTTCAAATTTTAAGTTTTGTTTTTCAAACTAATTTTTTTTAAAAGCACAAAAGAGCAGAAAATGCCAAAAAAGTGACATTTTCAACAGAAAAAAAATAACGAAAAATGACTATTCTTGAGCACAGGATTTTCAAAACATTTCAATAGAGCCATCAATGCATTCGTGATTTGCTCTTCACGATGTAAAACACCTGGCAAGCGTGACTTAGCTACAGACTCGTCGAGTGCATCTGGCGACAGAAATTACACGAATGGCATCAGCGGGCGGTATAATAATGATCGTGAAACGATTCATAGAGCAAGGTTTCGTATTAGTATTTACTGATCACTGAACACAAACCATAGATGTGCAGTACGAGTACTTCGGTTGGCATTTGAACGTCGATTATGCAACGCTTCCCATAAACAAATAGCATAGCGAACCGGTCGTTTAACACGTTCCACAAAAAACAACAACAACAGCAGCAGCTAATCCTACGACTTCGAGCCATAAAGGTCTATGGGCGGATGGTGTTCCTTGTCAGCAGAGCAGACGACATCGATAACGATCAATTTTTCCTCTGTCGAGATCTCTCTATTTTAGAACTACTGCGACAAAGTTGATGCACGATGGCATTCTTCCGCATACTAGATACAGTAGGTAGGATGATTTATTCGCGAACGTACGTCTGTGTTAATGACCATTGACCATGTATGCCGAGTAAAGACGATAAGATAAGAACCTTTTAAAAGATCTATACTTAGTAATGATGGTTTAGCTAAAGAGAAGTGCACTTATACGAGATGACCTTTTAATCCATCATCTGTAATGGGTATATTTGTATCTTCTTCATTAGTTGAGTTATGCAAATTGCATACGTAGGTATGTGCACGAGCTAAGTGAGCTATGTATACCTTTCTTCGCAGTATGAGTGTATATCCGTCACATACACGCGTATCTGCCAAGCGTAACATTACTTTTTCCGACTACTTGGGCCATTGTGTTCCTCAATTAAGCTCGTTTTTTCGCCGAAACACTTCTTCTATTATTCTACACGCACGTAGTATCTGTATCTGAAACACCTGCGCCTGCGAGTACGTGACGTAACATCGTTCACATTTCTCTTTTCATCGAGATCATCTCTTTTGCACTGATAATCTGTATTTGATCCTTTTGTCGATACCGCGACAGCGACATCATCGCGTCAAGACCACACAACCAACATCAACACTCGATTGAATTACTGCCACATTTACAAGTTGTACTGTAGTTATTACCCTAGCGTAGGTGGTCGATTTAATAAAAAAAAATGTATTTGTCTCGTCGTCGGATAAACGCCTAGAGGAGCTCTAGCTGTATCATATACCTGTACAGACAATATCTTCCACCAAAATTGATAGTAGATAATAATAAATTAATAATAATACTATGTGTCTAAACAGGTAGGTCCATGGCTACTAAATCGACCGTGTATTCGATAACTTTCGATCACACGGCATTGCTGCGGCCACTGCCTCAGAAAACCGCACAGTTCACTGGTTCACACCGTGGCTATTGTTCAAGTTCGATCGATTCCGATCGACGACGTAGCCTTCCTCATTCGCGATTCGCGTCGCAAATCGAACCAACCAAAACAATGGCTAAATAGTCGAGTTCCTTTACACCTACCAATACCATTCTCTACTCAGCCCTCATTCCTCATCCGTAAGATCGTTTTCAGGATCTGATAAGAGTAATTTTTTTTTGTCTTTTTTCATTTACGTTTGATGACCTTTATATTGTCTTATAGTATTTTATGACATCGCTGCGAGTAGTAATCGTGTATTTTTACATATTTTATAACGCGTAAAAACAAAACAAAAATTAAATTAATTCCATTTTCAATTTACTTTGTATGATTGTAGGTCCTTGTGCGCCATATTGGACTATCCCTTTCCTTGAGTACTACTTTATCTATTCATTGACACAATTTCCATTATTGCCAGAATGTACCTATTTTAAGACTTTTTTTGAAACAGCAAAAATTCAAAAAAGTTCAAAATTCAGCGAAGTGTTCGTTTGATAAATTTCAAAATGAAAAAATACCCAAAAAGAAAAAAAAAAATTGTTCTCCGATTTTTGAAAAAAAAAATGGTAGAAAAATTAAAGAAAACTGTTCCCATAAAAATTTAAAAAAAAACTGCTTGATTAGAAGAAAATTTTGAAAATATTTTTTCTGCACACAAAATTGTTCTTTCACAAAATTTTGACAAATTTCCCCGATTTCTAGAAAAGAATTTCTGAAAAAAATTTGATAATAATTTTGATTTTGGACAATTATTGTTCCTCGACAAATTAAAAAAAAAAAAAAGTTATTTGAAAAAATCTTTTCGAAGAAAATTTGATTTTTAATGAAAAAAATTTTCCTAACAAAAAATTTCTGCCCAGGGAAATGTGTCCACACAAAAATTTTTAAATTTTTTTTCTTTCAAAAAAGGTATAATTATTGTGTAGGTATGAAGAAAATTTTGATTTTGAACAAAAAATTGTTTTTTAGAAAAATTTTGAAAATAGTTGCCCAAAATTTATTTTAAACAAAAAATTGTTTCTCATCAAAATTTTGAGAAATTGATTTCTAACAACATTTTTTTTTTATTGTTCAAAGAAATTTTTTTAAAATTTTGAATATAAAAAAAACTGTTTTCAACAAAATTTTGAAAAATAGCTGCCAATAAAAAATTTAAATAAAAAAAAATGAGAAAATTTTGAAATTTTTGATTTTGAGTACAAACTTGTTCCCCTCAAAAAAAAAATTAAAAAATATCGTGGAAAAAATTTAAAAATTAAAAAAAAAAAAAAACTATTTTATAATAACTGTTTTTGAAAAAAGTGTGGATGTGGAATCATGTGATTTTGAACTAAAATTTATTTTCTAGGAAAATTTTGATAAAACGTACCAATTTTGAAATATTATTTACAACATATAAAAATATATTTTTAAAGAGTTTTTAAAAAATTACAAAAAATTGTTTCTTGATCAATTTTTAAAAAATTGTTGTAACCCGAGCGGCACACTCGATCGATAATATCGGAAGATGTAACGTATCGATAAAAAATCGTTTGAAAATGTATAGATGAACTCACGATATTATAAAGATTTATCGGTACAATTTCATAGGCAAAAAATCTAAAAACTATCGAATTCGATATTATTAAGATTTTATGACGATATTCGTCAACGATACTATCGACAAAGAATATTAAATTTATCTATTCCGATTTTCCACCGATATTTGAAACTACATTATCGACAAAGAATATTAAATTTATCGAATTCGATTTTTTAACGATTTTGTAAAGATATTTAAAACTATATTATCGACAGATTATATGAAATTTCTCGACTTCGATATTTTACCGATTTTATGACGACATTTGAAACTATATTATCGACAGATTATATTAAATTTATCGAATCCGATTTTTTACCGATTTTGTAAAGATATTTGAAACTATATTATCGACACATAATATGAAATTTCTCGATTTCGATTTTTTAACGATTTTGTGACGATATTTGAAACTATATTATCGACAAATTATCTGAAATTTCTCGAATTCAATTTTTTAACGATTTTGTGAAGATATTTAAAACTATATTATCGACACGTAATATGAAATTCCTCGAACTCGATTTTTCAACGATTTTGTGGCGATCTTTGAAACTATATTATCGACAAATAATCTGAAATTTGTCGAACAATTTTTCAACGATTTTGTGACGATATTTGAAATTATTTCCAAATTTTAAAATTTGTTGAAAATTTTTCTAAGTCCAACACGTCTGGAAGTACTAAACTGTCTATTATAAGCGTTTTATTGCTAACTTCTCAACGATAAGGTATGGCATAGTGGCTAAGGTAGAGGAATACCATGGAGGAGGTAGATAGTTCAAGCCCCACGGGTGGCAGATTTTTTTGACTTTTTCTGAAATGATCCTCTTACCGTAACATGAATAATGTGTTTAGGCATAGTTTAATGTATTAATTATGCTAATTAATGATTTTTAATTATAGAAAAAAGCTAGTAAAAGACGAAAAATCGGAATAAAAAATCGATAAAAAATCGACAGAATATCGAATTCGATAAAGTGTCGCGAAAGTTCCGCCTAAATCGTGAAATTATTTTTCGATATTATAGATAGATTATCGATAAAATATCTTACTATAATCTCGAAGTTTTTACTAACTATAATTCGTCGATAATCTATCTATATATCGAAAGATAATTTCACGATTTAGGCGGAACTAACGCGACACTTTATCGAATTCGATATTCTGTCGATTTTTTATTTCGATAATTTGTCGATTGTGATGCTCGGGAATTAAATTTTCAGAAATGATTTTCAAACTAAATTTAAAATAAATGGGTTATGTTTGAAGAAAAATTAGGAATATTAATTTTCAATAAAAAATTGTTTTTCAAAAAAATATTGAGAAATTATTTCCTAAAAAAAATTCAAAAGAAATACAAACCCCGAAGAAAACTTCGATTTTGAGCAAAAAATTTTTTCTTGGTCAAATTTTTAAAGAACCAAAAAAACTTTAAGAAAATTTTGTTTAGGTGAAATTTCTAAACTTTTGACTTGGAAGAAAAACTTGTTTCTCAACAAAATTTCGAAAAAATATCAAGGAACAAAGTTTATATAGAAAAAATTGTACCTATTCAAAGAAAATTTCTTTAGAAATGTCCTGAATCTGATTTTGATCAAAAAATTGTTCCTTGATCATATTTTTAAAAATGGTTCATCAAAAAAACTTTAAGAAAATTTTGTTTTGGTGAAATTTTAAAACTTTTGACTTGAAAGTGTTTAACAAAATTTTAAAAAAAATCCTGAAACAAAATTTATATAAAAAAAATTGTATTTAAAGAAAATTTCTTCAAAAATGTATACTGAATCTTCTTATTTGATAAAAAATTGTTTCTCAACAAAATTTTGAAAAAATGTACTCTCAATTTTTTTTTGAAAAATTATTCCCAAATGTGTTGGAAAAAATACGAGTATGTACCTATTATCTTAAAAAGTTTCAATTCAAAATTTCAAACTTGAAGAAAAGTGTTTGAAGAAAAAATTTTATTTTGAACAAAAAGTTGTTTCTAAAAAAATTTTGAGATAGTATTTCCTAAAAAATCCAAAAAAGCATTCAAAGAAAAATAGATTTCAAACAAAAAATTGTTATTTCACAAAATTTTAAAAAATCGTTCAAAAAAACTTTTTAAAAAATTTTGTTTTGAAAAAATTCTAAAATTTTGATTTTGAACAGAAACCAGTTTTTCCTCAACAAAATAATGAAAAAAAATATTAGAACAAGATGTAAAAAAAATTTCCATGGAAATTTTTCCAAAATTTAGGTATTTGAAGCCTGAAGATACTTTAAAATCTTTTAATTTTGAATAAGAAATTAATTCACAATAAAATTTTGATGAAATGTGAGCACATAAAATATGCAAAATTTTGAAGAACGTATTCAAAGAAAGTTTCAAAAAATAATGATTTTTACTGAAAAATCGTTTTTTGATAAAGAACCAAAAAATTGTGTCGAGGATCAAATTTTGAAAATTGAGAAGGCAACAGATTGCTACTTATAGGCAATTGAGGTGTTCCTTGAGCAATACTTGAGGGGTTTGCGGACAAAGATCCAGTGTCTGGGTTACTAGTTGGCAATGTAGAAGGACTTCCATCAGGTTTTGCAAGTATCGGTTGATTTGATGGACCATTTTGTGGTATCAAATCAGAATTTAATGTACTTATTGGTATTTGCGAAGAGATTGGGCTGTCATTTAGAGTTGAAAGTGGTGTTGGACCATTCATTCCATTCATGGGAGAATTGCTTGGATTATCCAATAGTTTCTCAGGTAATGTACTCAATGACGATTTGAATGCATCATCAATACCTCTTGGAAGATTGAGTGGATCACTCATAGGGTTCGGATTTTGATTATTGTTTATACTATCTTCATGAGGTGCTCCAATCAATGAAATATTATTTAGAATTTCATCTGAAGGAAGTGAATCTCTAATAGATGGAGCAGTATTTGAAGGTGTGCTTGCATCATTGAACAACAAAGGTGGATTCACAATTTTGGTTGTTAGATTGTCATTCAAAGGATTTGAGGATGATACATCTGTATTTGGTGTTTCTGATAATGGATTAGAGTTAATTTTCCATGGATTTGAGTGTGCATTTTTCAGTTTATCTAAAAGTGAGGCGAATTGTGGATTTGATGATAAAGAAGATGACTTGTGTATTGCTTTTCGACAATTTTTTACAAAAATGTGTTTGAAAAAATTTTTTTACTCAATTTTGGTTTTGAATAAAAAAAAATATTTTTACTCAAAAAACATTGAATTTTTTTAATTTCAATTTTAAACAAACAGTAGTTTTTTAACAAATTTTGAAAAATTGTTTCTTAATACTTTTTTAAGGTGTTCAAAGATAGTTTCATAAATTTTAATTTTGACAAAAAAATTAATTTTCGACAAAATATTAAAAAATTACCTATTAAAATCAACCTTCAACAAAATTTAAAAAAAATTTAAATTGTATTTTCATAAAAAAATTTGATTGTGCCTTCATTTTCAATTCAACTAGTCGATCACTCTATAAGTGCAAATCAATCCATACACAACTTCACCCACACACTTAAGCACAACAGACTTCCCAATGATCAAAAAATAAAATTACGGTACCTCCAATAAATTTCATTGCCACTCGAGATTCGTGTATACACAGGAGAAATCTACGTACGTATTTATCGCATTCGCAGCGAATAAAATAAAAAACCTTGCCTGTAAATTTTTCTATGTACACTATTTAACACCCAGCAATTACAATTACTAACAATAATTCGTATACCGGCTGGTAATTACGTATTATACACGATCACGAAGAGCTCTGCTAAAAATCCAAGATCCCAGTCCATTCCAGTCCAGTTCAATTCGAAGAAACCCCCATTCGTACTTGTATAATAGAGTTTGAAAAAGTAAACCCAGCTGCTATCACTTTTATCGACCATTGATGAGGTAAAATTGCTCACCTTACTTGTCAGAGTACCTACTCCAAAGGGGAGAGGGGTTTTCGCGCCATCAACGGTATACGCGGCCGTCCGTCCAGCACGTGAACCTCCGAGACAACTCATATACGAACATAATCTCACGTATATTCGTACGGACGCGACGCCGACGCCACGACGCTACGTAAACCGTATCCGAGCGAGTTTCACGCGTGTGCATCCTTTTCATTGAACCGGTTGCCCATTCTTATATTGTATTTCGTCACGTGCGTAACCGCGTCTGCAAACATCGCGTTCTTCGCGTAATTCGCCAAAATAAATATTTATTTACTCGAGTACTTTATTACACTTCGGTTTTTTTCTTCTTCTTTTTTTGGCGTCCCCAACGTCGACGATCAATTTAAAAATTCTTTTCACGTGTCCTGTGCGTTAGTTCGTCGTTGACTAAAAAGACACCGAGGTTTGGAATTTTTCTCATTTATTTAAATCATGTCCACGGACGGTTGACGCTTTTGTGTACGTTTTTTTTTTATCATTCATCGAACCAAAGACTGTTTGTAATTTTGGATTTAAAAAATTCAAGACTCGGCGAACAATTTACAACCGACTGCAACGATTTTCACCATGACGAAGGCTGCCACCTTTGCTACCATTTATTTATATTTTTGGCTCTTCAGCGGATTATCAGGTAAATTTATACTTTTAATTTTGACAAATATCACCTTAGGATTAATTACTCATCTCATTCGCCTTTCCAGCACCATCTTCGAGTATACTGCACAATGCACATTTTCACACATACCCCTCCCTCCTCGACCACCCTAACCTTAAACTCAAATGCTCGCTTTCTTTCACTCGCGTCAAAGTTAAGGCCAACAATTTCGTAAATTCGAGTGCTTTACATTTTTCTGCATCTAATTTTACGTAACTCTTACGTCGTCTGCACGTACGAGTACGTAGCATATCACATCGCCGACCTCATTGACCGTTCATCCAAGCCCATTCTCTTGTTAATGAAATACAACAATAGAAGTCGTCGCTCGTAAAGAAATTAAATAATTGTAAAACGCGAGCAATGGTAATAACGTTCACAAGATGCTACCATTACTATACTTCGTATGTGTATTTTCGTTTTCAAAATCATCGCATTATAAACATTACGGTCGTCGTTGCAATAATCTGTATCGAAAAATTACGACAAAACGTTGGTTATGTGTGGGAAAAAACACATACGATGGCCTGGGTACCCGCACACCGTAGACTGGGACCCACCGATAGGGTGAAAATATCCATACAGCGAACGTGTAACCGAAAAAATACCTCTATTCTGTGTAACGTCGTTGTATGAATTTAAATTAGATCGAATCTGTAAACAATAGAGTACATTTTTTTTTCTACGATTACGTTATATGTCTGTAATATTTTGTTTAAGAGGAATTTAATAGTTGTTAAATTCGATGTGCAAATGGACTCGAGAACTTGTAATTTATTCGGGTATATATTCGAAAATTTGTCAGAAGCACTTCTCAAAATATTTTTCTCGGATTTTCATTTTCAAATTTTTTTTTGAAAAATAATTTTCATTTTTTTAAAAATTTAGATTATTAAGTTACAATTTTAAAAAATTGGAAAAAATGAATTTACATTTAAAAAAATCTCTAAAATTCAACGAATAAATACCTACGAAATGAAATAAAAACTGGACAATTGAAAAAATTGAAAGTTGATTTAAAAATGAATTAAAAAAAAAAAATAGTTTTAAAACACCCAAATTGTAAAAAAAAAAAAAAAACAGTTGAAAAATTGATTGGATTAAAAATTTTCTGAAAAATAGCAAATTCATCATTTTTTGGGGACTTGTATGCACTTGCCCCCCCCCCCCCCCACTGAGAAAACATAGAAAACAAACACAAATGAAAAATTCACCAATTATCATGTTACAATAAATTGAAAATTAAAAAAAAAAAAAAAATAGTACAGGATGTCTATCTAGGTTTTTTTTTTGTTGAAAATTCATTACCTTTTCATGAACAATATTTCTACATTTCCAGGGCCCCTCCCTAGCATAAGCGTAATTTGGAAGAAATATGGGGGAAAGACTTCCCTAATTTTAAAATTTTATCAAAGAAAAAAAATTGATCCTTAAAAAATTGAGATTTTTCTATTTCAGAAAAATTTATAAAATTATTTTTCGAAAAAACTGCCAGTTTTTTTTCGAAAATGAAACGAATTTTTTTCTTTGCGAAAAAAAATTAAGAGACTTTTCCACAGAAATTTAAAAAAATATTTTCACATACCTAATAAAAAAATTTTATAACATTTTTTCTCCAAAAAAAATTTTTTTTTTAATTTTTTATTTCAAAAATCCTGAAATTTCTTCTTTTGAAAAAATTTCTACTCTTCCAAAAAATTTAAAATTTCTTTATTTCAAAAAAAATTAAGTGATTTTTTTTTTTATTCCAAAACCATTTTTAAAATTTTTTGCACCAAAAAATTCATTTTCCACAAAAATTTTTTTTTCTCATTCCAAGAAATGGGAATTTTTTCTAAAAAATAAGAGATCCCCCCCCCCCCCTCGAAGAAAAAAATTATTCCAGAAAATTAATTTTCTTCTTCAGAGAAATCACAATATTTTAGGTATGATTTTTTTTTTTGAGAAGATGCAACAATACTTGAAAAATTCATTTTTTATAAGCGAATTTGCAATTTTTCCCGGGTGATATTATCAAAAATTCATGACTTTCATGACCCATTTTCAAATTTCATGACTTTTTCATGACATGTAGACCTCCTGTAATACCCAAGTAATTGACAAAATAAAAAAAAAAAAAAAAAAAAACATTGAAAGAAAATAAAAAATAAAATGAATAAAAAATGTCCAAAAATCAAAAAAGAAAAAGTCACGCCACAAATCTCTGAAAAAAATCCTCGAGAACACTTCCAAAAATAACTTCACACAATTTTTAAAAATGAGAAAACAAAAAACCTTGTTGAGATACTTTCAAAATTGAAAATTTACCCATTTTTATTCAGAACTTCTGCAGAAAGAGACGCCCTCTCCGTCTCCACAAAGCAATTGCAAAAACTTCGAAAACAACTATTTAGGGGTTTAAATGGAAGAAATTATAATCAAATAGGTACAATGGAATCAAATTCTTTTCTCACATTTTTCTAAAAAAAACACTTTTTTGAAAAATTTTAAATACCTAATAAAAAAATCATGCCGGAAATATAAAAAAAAAAAAAAAAAAAAAAAAAAAAAACCATTTTGGAGGATTTGCAGAACAGAGAGAAAAATCGTCCAAGAAGGACACTTCTAGACAAAATATTTAAAAGTCATCCATTTATTTTGAATTAATTTTTCCAAGTTTTATAATTTTGACAAAAAAAGTCTTTCGTCCCGAAAGTTCATCGCATATGAACTTAACAGTTTTCTGCATTTTAAAGACAGAACCTAGAAAGTCATAATTTTATGTATTTTTGAAAGCTTTGACCCTTTTTTTCGAAACTTTTTTTAAAAAAAAGGTCATCATTTTATGCAAGATTTTTTACAAACATGTTTCTTTCCTTTCCACCCACGAAGAAAACAAACCCAAATAAAAAATTCCACCAATTATTATCTTGAAATAAATTTTTAATTGAAAAAAAATTGCAAAAAAAAACTCATACGACTAAAACTTTCAAAAAATTACAAGAGAAAAAATAAAAAATAAATTAAAAAAAAAATAAAAATAAACTTAAAAAAAAAAATTAAAATGATTTCGTCACGTTTTTGGTCAGTTTGGTCATCGTAAAAGCATAAATACTATGCTAATATGTCAATTCGATAAAAAAATGTTTTACAAAAACAAACAAAAAAAAAAACATAATTTTTGAGATGTCAAAAACAAGACATGGAAAATCATAATTTTTTGAATTTTTGATTGATTTTTCGCGATCTCTTTTTTTTCAAGTTCACGACTTTTTTCGCGTCATTTTAAAATCAAGCTAGCAAGTTTTTGGTAATTTCAGAAAATACACTTTCAAGGAGTAATTTTTACAAAATATTCGAATACATCGCAGCCAAGATTTTAATTACTCTATTTATTTAATATTCATACCTGACACACAATAAATTTCAATATCATTAGTGAAACGTGAAATCCTCCAAAATTCAAGAAGAATTTAGTTTGAAAAATATTTTAAAATTCCATTCAGCACCAATCCACCATAAGCACCTTTCAAAATGAATAATTATTCAAATTTTCATGCTATTTAATTAATTTATTATTTCTATAATGAATTCCAGAGCATAATGCCAACACGTAGGGGTCTCCGAAACCGATCCAAATAACGACTTTTACCTTGGCAATCCAATTCGTTCTAAATGCAAATACCAAGATTCTCTTCATTCTTTCTAATGGTGTCCAAGTCGTAATACGTAACAATTTTTTCGTAGCTACGATAATAATTATTAATTCAACTATCGGACAAGGCGAGGGATGGTCGTTTTGTTTACATCGCGTATAAACACACCGAAAAGAGAGCATTAGATATATGTACGTGAACGTGTCACATTAGAAAGTGACTTCCTTATGACAAAATCCATATCTCGCCAAATCGTTTTCTACGATGCTATGGCAATAAATTGGACGACTGTACGTCCATACTTGTAGCTTAAATACCTCGCACCCGAACTTGTATCAATAATTCATTTTTTTTGTCTCTGGTCATCCGAGAGTATATCTATAAAGGTTTAGGTACGGTAGTTTCTTCGATAGTATTCGTAAGTTAAGTCGAAATGCTTACCTTAATCGATAGAGCTTAATACGAAAATAATTACGTAGTAATTTTACCACGAAAGTAGGTAGGTATACCGTTTTACCACAAAAGGAGCGTTTAAAAATTGATCTAGCCGTCATTACATGGCGAGGCTAAAACAATCACCGAGCATTTTTGTTTTGTTTTAGTGAAACGTTTGTCGTTTTCGGTGCACCAATTAAGGAAACACGTAAAGTAGTGTTTTTTCAATTTATAATGTAATTTCTTCGATGAAGTGTGCCCCTGCTCTGCTCACTCGTCCCAGTCTCGTACAAAAGAAAAAGTTACGTAGGATCTTTTATCAACTCTGGCACACGAATTCGCCAACAGCTAAAAAATACGAACGAATGTAAAAGCCATTCTGGCCATATCCGAAATGGTCAGCTCGTGAAATACGTTCAAAAAAAAAAAATCACCATCGTGTTCAGCTTTTTGTTTTGACGTCGTTATCGGACATTTTCATCCAGCAACGAGTAGGATGCTGCGTATTAGTAATTAATCTGTTCGCGTGTCCGCACTCGTTACGTAATTTGAAAAGACCAACTGGGAAGTTCTCTTCCTCTGGGTACGTCTTTTTAAACGAGTATTTGAAATAAAAGCTTTTCGTGTAAAAAGTAAAACTACCTGGACGATAATTCTTTGAAAAATTTAAGCACAATGTAAACGCTCGTCAGTGATGGTAAATTATTCTTTTATACGATCGTGAAATTCATCACATCATCGTACAACTACAGACCGAGGCGAGAATCTATTTACTTAATCGTGAGCTAGACAAACTGTAGACAGGAAGATTGATAAAGAAATCACATTTGGGCGATATGTTTAGGCCTGCAATTATCGTATAACGTTTCTACATACGCGAATATTTTCCGTATTATACGTCGAATATTCGTATGTGACACTTCGTTGTCGTTAAAATACATAAATGTAAACACGATTACGCGCGCACCTAATTTTCACACGAACGTATAGAGTGGAATAATCGAAGCTGAATCGAAATCAAGTGACGAAATTGCACCAAAATATCGGAACGGTCGATGTCATATACGTACTTACACATGCAAGTACCTAACTCACTATATGAAACAGGTTTGATTGAATAATTTAATTTTATTCGTCTCTTGCCCGAATGAGAATGAAAATAAACGTATATGTGTTCGAGTTCACGCCAATTTTTACGACAGACATATAATTAAATTAGGTGATGTTGTCAACGCGAATGTTTTTTCCTAATATGACTTTTTTTTACATTCGTGTATATTTATCTAATACGAGACATTTTCCCAGATCTTTGAATAGCTACATACGTAAGGTAATACGTATTCGTAGAATTAAAATGTCGATGATTTTGGATTAGATGCTATTTTGATGATTTTTAAGAACAAGACGAATAGGAAAGTTTTAGTTTCTTTTAACAAAGAATATTCTTCGACAAAATTTTAAAAAAAAAATACACAAAAAGTACCCAAGAAACTCTTTTTTTTTTTACAGAAATTCATTAGATATGAGTAAATAAATTGAAAAAAACACTTTTTTGAAAAATTCGATTGAGAATAAAAAACATCAGTCTTCAAAAAACCGTTAAAAATAGTTTTTCGATTTAAAAAAATATAAATTTACTTATTTTGAAGAAAATTTGAAAAAATGTACTTCAGCAAAATTGAAGAAAAAAATGCTTCAACATGATGGGGAAAAAATAAATATTTGAGAAAAACTTTGAAAAAATTCGTTTTCAAAAAAAAAAAAAAAAAAAAAGAAGAAGAAGAAGAAAAGAAAGAAAGACACAAGCCTTCCAAAAAAATTTTAAAGGGATTTTCAATTTTTTAAAAACTCTTCTGGTAAAAATTTTTTAAAAACATCAATTTTAATCAAAAAATTGTTTTTAAACAAAATAAAAAAAAATTATAGTCTCGAAAACGATATTTTAAAGAACAGTTTTTCGATTTAAAAAATGGATTATTTTATTTAAGTATTTTAAAATTTTAAAATAAATTTGGAAAAATTTATTCCTGAAGAGAACAGAACAACATTTGAAGAAAAAACTTTGTTCTTCGATAAAATAAATAAATAAAAATAAAAAAAACAATCTAAGGGAAATTTTGAAAAAATACGTTTTTTAACAAAATAAAAAACAGGTACCTAACCTTAGGTACCTATATCCTTCCAAAAAATTTGGGAAACTGTTTTTTAAAAATTCACTTTAAAACGTTTGAAACGTACGTAGTTTAGAAAAACATCATTTTCCAAAAAAAGTGATTATACTAATTAGTAACATTTAAAAAAAATTTATGAGCAATAAATCCTCAATTTACAATAAAAATCTATTAATTTTTTTCAATTGTTTCTCAACAAAATGGGAAAAAAATTTAAAAACTTTATTCTTCAGATCAGAAAAAAAAATTTTGCCAAAAAAAAGAAGAAAAAAAAGAAATAGATGTAGGATTGTAGGTAGTCTTCAAAGTAAGTTTAAAAATTTGATAAGTTGATGAATAAAATTTAAAAAAAAATGTTTTTAAAAAACATTTGAAAAAAATAAAATGTTTACAATTTTGAATAAAACTGAAAAAAACGAAACGTACTTCATTTAGAAAAACTTGAAATTCATGTTTAGGTAGCACATCAAAAAAAAAAAAAATCAGAACATGTTTCTCGAATTTTTAAAAATCCGTTCAGAACAAAATTAAAAGAGGAAAAATTATTCGTGAATATTTTGAAAAAATCATTTGAAAAAAAATTGTTCTTCGACAATGCAGAAAAAATCAGTAGGAATGGAAAATTAAAAAAAAATCAACAAAATGAAAAACGATAAAATTTAAAAAAAATTCTACATTGTAGTTTTTTGATTTTTCTCTGAAAATTTATTTTGAACAAAGTTTTTTAAAAATGCTCAAAAAGGCTACCTATAATTTAAAAAAAAAAAAAAAAAAAAATTAAAAAATTGATTCAATTCTTTGAGCACAGACAAAATCATTCGTGAATATTTTGAAAAAATTACTTGAAAAAACAAACTGTTAATGCAAAAAAAATCAGTATAGAAAATTTTTTAAAAATATTTCAACAAAACAAAAAACTATAAAATTTCAAAAAAATTCTAAATCGTAGTTTTTTGATTTTTCTTTGAAAATTTATTTTGAACAAAATTTCTAAAAAAAAATTCAAATAAAGAGCTAATTCAAAAAAAAAATCAAAAAAATTGATTCAATTCTCTGAGCACAGGAAAAATTATTCGTGAATATTTTGAAAAAATTACTTTAAAAAAAAATTGTTCTTCGACAATGTAAAAAAAATCAGTAGGTATAGAAAATTAAAAAAAAACAATAAAATGAAAAACTATAAAATTTAAAAAAAATTCTACAGTGTAGATTTTGTATTTTTCTTTGAAAATTTATTTCGAACAAAATGTTTAAAAAAGTTTAAAAGAGCTAATTCAAAAACAATTATTCGTGAATAGGTAGTTTGAAAAAATTACTGGAAAAAAATTGTTCTTCGACAATGTAAAAAAAATCAGTAAGTATAGAAAATTTAAAAAAAATATTTCAACAAAATAAAAAACTATAAAATTTCAAAAAAATTCTATATTGTAGGTTTTTGATTTTTTTGAAAATTTATTTTGAACAAAATTTTTAAAAAAGTTCAAAAGAGCTAATTCAAACAACAAAAAACAAGAAATTGATTTAATTTTCTGAGCACAGGAAAAATTATTCGTGAATAGGTATTTTGAAAAAATTACTTGAAAATTTTTTTTCTTCGACAATGAGAAAAAAATCAGTTTAGAAAATTTCAAAAAAATTATACATTGTAATTTTCAAATTTTTCTTTAAAAATTCATTTTAAACAAAATTTTTAAAAAAGTTCAAAATAGCTAATTCAAAAGAAAAAAAATATAATTGATTCAATTCTCTGAGCACAACTTGGATTGAAAAAAAAAATGGATTTTTGTATCAATTTTTTTTTTTTTGGTGAAAATGAATCCTTTTTTATGCATATCATCCACACATATTTCTTTTTACAAATGTCGTACATTCAGCTTCTCCGAATTTGATCGTCAATTTTCTAACAATCTTACTGATCGTGAGTGATCTTGAGAATGCTCTACTCATTCATCTCTAAAATCATCTTCCTTTCTGCATAATGCATCACGTGATGCAGCTCAAAAAAAAATCTCGAATCGAATATCTAACCGGAATGGGCATGGGCTCGAGAATGAATCCCTACATCGGACAATACTTTCACTATAAAGTCGTCTTTCAGGTGCCGATAAGATTAAATAAAGATGCTGGAAGTGACTTTTTCGAACTGGATCATTTATCGCCGAAATTACGACGAGATGATTTTTATCCGAGCTCGATTATGTCACCGCGAGAACGTCGGATTAAGAATAAAAAATTAAAAAGTGGCACATAGCGTGTAAATGGCGGAGTTTTTACGTGAAAATACGTACGAGAGGGGGTCGCGGACGGTGCGCCACAGGTGCGAACCCGACAAGGACATCGTTAATCAAATCGTTCGTTCATCCGTCAATTATTTATAACAACGCGCCGCGACTTCGACTTCGCTGATACGAAAAGTGTACGAGAGAGAGAGAGAGAGAGGTAATAAGCTCGATACGTGTTAATGATAGTCGTAAAGAGAAGGAAAGCAAAAATACCTGACTCTGGATTTAACATAAGATCACGCGGTGCTTTATCCGTCAGCATTCAGTTCAGCACGTAAATATCTCATATTATAGACACGTTCGTGAGCCGATGGCATGGCATGGAGCAGAATCGAGTTAACAAAGATATTTAGTAATAAGGATAATAAAAAAGCCCATTACGATTGCGTGTATTCTTCCCTCTTAAAGATGTTCTTCGAATAGCTCTTACGCGGTGAACTAATTCGCGTATATATTTTTTATTAATGCGAAGACCGGACCGGACGGATATGGACGATGAATACGAGAAGCTCATATACAAATTGAAGTACTGTGCCTATGTATACGAGTTATAGATGCGCGAAAGTGGTTTTGTTTTATATGGGATGAGTTGAGTATGTAGATGTGTAAGGTGTCATCGGATACTATAAATTATTATAGTACACTATAGAGTTTGCTTTTGTTATATAATCGCTCACATCCTGCTACGTGATGCTGATCTAAGATTCCGCAATGCACATTTTTCAATGATCAAATACAGAGGAGTTGTTAATGAAGAAAAAAATGATAAGAGAATTTTTCCAATCTCTCATCAATCGTAGAAGAATATTACAAAGTGTCGAATCTGTAGAACAAGAGCAGGAGCAAATTGTGTGATTGAACTTTTAAAATAATCTCTTATCATGTTGACGATATCGAAGCCACAGCGGGTGGAACGATCGAGTAATTTGGAAATAGTCGAACAACGCTGCGAGATATCGAACAAAACTGGCGAGAAGGTTTGAAATCGATTAAAAGAAATTTGCATTTAGTGGATCGAGCTGTAAGTGTGCGATTTGAGGGGTCTGTTAAAAAACGTAATTGCAATATTTTTTATGAAAATGATCCGGAAATGGAGGAAACTCGCCAAATTAATGACGTTACAATCGAGTCGACATTTCGACAAGGAACAATTAAGAGATCTCTGGTTGACATTTTAATTCTTAGGTAGTTCGTAAATAATAATGATTCGATTTTCCCAGACTTTTCTTCAATTTTGCTTCGAAGATCAGTAATCATTCGAGTCGTTAACGAATTATAATTCGAAATGAAATCCATATCAATCGATTAATTTGAAGATGGAAACATGAATCGATGTGATAAAATCGAAGCAAAGGTCGAAAAATTTATTAAATTAAAAATATTGAAGAATGGTCGAAGAATGGGTGAATTTCCTAAAATTTATAACAGATGAAAAAATAAGATTTCTTGCAGATTTTTCCCAAACAAATGAGAGGGTGAATTTCAAAATAATGTTCTGACCACAGCATCCCCTCTTGAATATTTTCTCACAATGAAAAATTATAAAAATCAAAAGAGCTACCAATTGTGAGGGTGAATATGATGCAATCTCAAAAAAATGTTTTTTTATGTAGGTATTGAAAAATTGCAACATTTCTGATGTTTATTTTTTTTTTCAACAAATAGGTAGGTACTAATCTTTCTCAAACAAATTATTTGGGTGATTGTGATGTGATTTCAAAAAATTCTGTACACAAGAAACTCCCCCCCCCCCACTCGCTCAAAAAAAATGACCATTCTCGTAGTGAAAAATTGCATGAATCCTTTTTCAGGATTTTTTTTTTTAAGAACAAATAATGATTTTTACCAAAAAAATATGACGATGAGGGCGATGGTGCAACTTCAAAAAAATGTTCTGACCACAGAATTCCCTCCCCACGCATCAATTGAATATTTTCCTCAATTTGAAAAAATAAATTTTAAAAATCCAGATTAAAAATTGCAGAATTTATTTTCAAAGAACAAAAGACCATTTTTCCTAAATAGATTGAAAAAGCGAATCTGGTGTAATTTTCAAAAAAATATTTTGACCACTGCTCCCTTCACCCCCAAAAAATTTCTCTCATTAAAAAAATTGGAAGAATCAGTTTCAAAATTTATTTTCAAAGAAAAAAAAAATACTGATTTTCCCAAACAAAATATGAGAGTGAATGTGATGCAATTTCAGAAAATTGTCTGATCACAGCCTCACAGCACCCTCTTCAAATAAATATTTTTCTGATAGTATTGAAAAAATTGCAAAAATCAGTAGGTAATTGAAAAATTCGAAATTTTTTCGTCAGAACCTCTCAGAACGAACCCGAATAATGAAAAAAAAACTCTATTTGAGCAATTTTTTCAAAAAATTTAGGGAAAATTTGAAATTTACCATTAACTTTTTTTTTTTTTTTTTTTTTTTTTTTTCATTTATTGTGCCATATACAAGTACTATGCTTAGAGGCACATTCTTAAGATTAGGATAGTATGTAAGTATTAAGTGTATATATTAGAAGTTAATTTATTTACATGCTTAAAAATTAAGGTAAAGGTAATTATAAAAGTTTGTTTAGATGGGTGATTTTTATGAATTGGAGAAGTTTTTCGATGTTGTTTTGATTATCTGAGAGGATGTTTTGTAGATTTCCGTCGAGGTAGGTGTTTCGGGCTTGGTGATATTTAGGACAATCGATAAGAATATGGGGAATGTTAATAGGAACGTTGCAGTTAGTACATATCGGAGAAGGTTGTTTTAGAAAAAGGTGTTGGTGAGTAAGGAGAGAATGACCCGTTCTTAGACGAGTGAGAATTGTTTCTGAGCGTCGGGAAGGTTGTTCGGAAGTATACCATGGGTCAACTGTGTTTTTTATAAATTTTAATTTGTTAGAAATGGGAATAGTTGACCAGAAATTTTGAAATTCATGTTTCATCATGTTTTTTACAAATAGTTTGAGGTCTGATAGAGGAATAGGAATGTTTGCTATGGGAAGGGTACGGTGAGCATGTTTAGCTGAAGAATCGGCTGCTTCGTTGCCTTCTATTTGAGTGTGTGAGGGGATCCAGCAAAGTATGATAGTGTTATTTTGATTAAGGAGAAGATTTATAATTTCTTGTGATATGGGGTGGGCGTATTTTGATCTAAAGTTATTTATAGATAAAAGAGCAGAAAGAGAGTCGGTAAAAATGATACTGTTTTGTAATGAGAAGTCTTTTATGTAAATAATAGCGGTTTTAATTGCATATAGTTCAGCTGATAATATAGAAAAAGTGTGGGGTAAAGCTACTGATATGGTAGTATCATTGTGGATTACTGCACATCCTACAGAATGTTCAGTTTTTGATCCATCTGTATAAAGATGAGAAAAATTGTGGTATTTATTTAATAATTCTTGAAAATTTTTTTTGAAGATTATTTGGTTTGTTTCTTTTTTACTAAATTTAGTCAAGGATAGGTCAATTGTTGGGTTATATGTTTGCCATGGGGGTATAAGGTTTATTGGATTGTGGTGAATAGATAAGGTATTTGAGTCTACAGATTGAATTAATGTCCTGAGATTTTCTGGGAATGATTGTATAGGTAAAATATGATGAAGTTTTGATTTAAAATTTGGGCTGGCTTTTATGTTGAGGAAGGATAGAGTTGAGATGAAATATCTACGTATATTTAAAGGGCATTCTGCTGCATCGTTAAGAAGGCTGACTGTGGGAGTAGTTCTAAATGCACCTGTGGCGATTCTTATGGATGTGTTTTGGATAGTGTTTAGTTTGTCAAGACGAGTAGGAGGTGCTTTATTATAAGTGATACAGCCGTAATCTATAACAGGACGAATTATTGAGCGATAAAGTTTTAATAATGTGTTTCGATCAGATCCATAAGTGGTGTGGGAAAGTTTCTTTACTATGTTGAGTTTTTTAAAGCATTTATTTCGTATTTCATCTATATGAGAAGTCCAAGATAAATTGTTGTCGAAAGTTATGCCTAGGTATTTTGTAGAGTTCGAGATAGGTATTTGAGAATCATTGAGGTGAATGTTCAATGTGCGAGGACACTTGTAGCGTTTACAGATGTGTATGGTATTAGATTTAGTTTGTGAGAATTTAAGCCCATTTTTAATAGACCAGGAGGATAATATATTAGTTGCTTCTTGTAAAAGTGATTCTCCTAATTGAATATTACAACAGGAAATAAATATGCATAGATCGTCTGCAAAAAGTGATTTAAGGATGGGACGAGGGATTTTTTCAATCAGGTCATTAATTCCTACGATGAAAAGGGTGGGACTTAGTACAGTGCCTTGAGGAACACCATTTAGAAGTGTGTATTCACTTGAGAGAGTATCGGATATTTTCACTCGGAAACGTCTGTTTTGAAGAAAATTTATAATAAAATGAATCATGTTGCCTTGAATATTCCAAGAGAGTAGGGATTTGATAATTTTGAATTTCCATATGGTGTCAAATGCTTTGTTGATGTCATAGAATATAGCTAGGAAGTGTGTTTTGTTTTCTATCGATTTGTTGATTTCTGAGTTAATGTAGGCGAGTTGATGGATTGTAGATCTGGAGGGGCGAAAACCGCATTGTGCGGGGGAGAGGATGTTTTTTGATTCTAGAATCCATAGTAAACGTTTGTTCACAATTTTTTCAAAGAGTTTACATAAGTTTGATGTTAATGAAATAGGGCGATAATTGTCGATGTCAAATGGATTTTTACCTGGTTTTAAGAATGGTAGGATTATTGCAGTGCCCCATGATGAAGGAAATTCATGAGTTGTCCAAATTTTGTTGAAGATTTGTAAAAGTATTAAGGTAATATTTTCTGGAGCATGTTTGATAAATTGGGAGTAAAACAAATCAGGCCCAGGAGCCGAGTTGTTAATGCTAGCTAAGGCAGATGATAGTTCTTCCATATTTATGGGAGAATTGTATCGTTCATCGGAAGCTTCTTGAATATGGAGAGATGTGTCAATATTTTGTTTATATACAATAAAATTAGGGTCTTGGACATCGTCACTTGCAATTTTAGTAAAAGACTGAGCAAAAGCTTCAGCAATTTCATTTGGATTGTAGTTTGGGGAGTTGTCGATTTGGATACATTTTGGAGAGAGATTGAAATTTTTGATACCTAATTTTCTTATTTTAGACCATAATTTAGTGGTAGGAGTATTTTGGTTAATGCTGGAAATGAAAGTATTCCAAGATTTCTTTTTTGCTTGTTTTATAGTGTATTGAGCTTTTGCTCGATGTTTGCGGTAATTAAGAAGATTATTCTCTGAAGGGTTTCTTTTCAATGCTTTTAAGGCTTTTCTTCTATTTCGGATGGCAGTAGCGCAGTCTTCTGACCACCAGGGGACAGTTTTACGATTTGAATATTGAATTTTAGGAATGGACTGGTCGGCAAAATCTAGGATTTTATTACAAAAGATTTCGACAATATTGTCAATGTTTTGATTGAAATCAATTTCAGGAAAGGTTAGGCATAATTCATTGAACTTTTGCCAGTTTGCTTTTTTGAAATTCCATCTAGGAGGTGGGGTTGTATTGTGTTCATTAGGAAGAGAGGGGTCATGAAATTGTACAATTTGAGGAACATGGTCGCTGCCTGCTAAGTCATCGTTGTGAAAAACTTGTAAAGAATCTGCTAAAGAGGAAGATCCTAAGAGCATGTCTATAGTTGACCAAGAGTTATGAGATGCACTGAAGTGGGTTGGCTCTTCAATATTGAATAATGAAATGTTGTCTTGTTCTAGGATTTTTTCAATTATTTTGCCTTTGGTGTTTGTATATTGACAACCCCAAAGGGGGCTGTGGCAGTTTAGATCACCTGTGATAAGAAAAGGCGATGGGAGTTGATTAAGAATTGATTTTATGTCTTGTTCGACAATATTTAGATTAGGAGGTAGATACATACAGCATAAGATAATTGGTTTGTTTTTGAAATTTAGTGATATTGCGATTGCTTGTAAATTAGATTGGAGTTGAATTTGAGAATGCATAATGGAATTTTTAATGGATATGATAACGCCTCCATGAGCACGTTCCATATTGTCTAGTTCTTTTCTGTAAGTTTGATAATTTTTCAAATTGAATTTTTGAGTTTTACGAAGGTTTGTTTCTTGTAAAAGAATAATGTCGGGATTATATTTTTTAAGTAGCAGTTGAAAATTTTCATATTTGGAATAAATTCCATTACAATTCCAATTTAAAAGTGTCAAAGCCATGATTTTTTTTTTTTTTTTTTTTTTTTTTTTTTTTTTTTTTCAGTTTGGGGAATGTTTATAACGTGTGTAGGTACCTATGTGCAAATTAACTATAAAAAAAAACAAAAAAACAAATACGAGTTAAGTAGGTACATTACAACAGGATATCTAAGAAAATAGGTATCTACCTACATATTACGAGTAACATGAAAATGAGTAAAAAATATTACAAAGATTGAAACTCATCAGAGTTAGACTCGGAACCTGATCCATCATCATTGTTCTTGAGGTTGAGGTGGTTTTTAATTTTATTCTTCAGCTTTGTGAATCTTGTTTTCATGGTCCGTGTTGTTAAAAATTTGTAATTTTCTTCGATGATGTTTATGATACCATGTAAATCTTTGGTAAATTCCATGACAGTCGGTATGGGTTCTTTATGACTTTTAACCATTTCAAGTAAAACTCCAAAGTTTGCGAACGAGATTGGATATTTATCTTTATTTTGATTAAAATTATCTTCCATTGATTTGAGAAGTTCTTTGATTGAGGTGGGTATATTTTTTTCTTCATCATCGTCAGTTTTAGGTTTTTTCTTTTCTGGTCCAGTCAATTTTTTTGCAGGTTGCGAAGGTAGATTTTCATGTATGTTGTCTAAACTTGGTTGGTAGGAACTGCTAGATGATCCGTCGAGGGACAAAGGTCTTTTTTTGTTTTCAGATGCGAGGTTATCTGTAACATCAGTGATAATAACTTGTGTATTTTCGTCATTAGTTTGAGAGGTTGCTGCTGCTTCATTTTCAGGCGTCAATATATCTTCTTCCATGGTTTCTTTGGGTTCGTTTATTGTGAGGTCTAATACATCGTCCGATTTTTCATTTTCAGTTTGTTCGGCGTTATCATAGTTGTATGTGCATTGTTTTGTATTGTGCCCTGTTTGATGGCATATGAAACATTTTACTATTGCGTCGTTGAAAAATATTCTGTATTGGTCGTCTTCGTATTCGATTGTTGCCGAGGTAGGTAGTTTATTAGCAGTTTGTTCGGTTATGAAAATCGATCTTCTTTCCGATAAAATTGAACGCAGGTTTTCTTTCATTGTAAGATGGAGAAATTTAATCCCGGTTGCAGGTACGGCTCCGAGAGAAGTGATAAGGTTTAGAACGATGTTATGCGGAACGTGAGGAGGAACGTTCGATATTATTATCTTCTTGTTATTCGTAACGTAAGGTCTGGCAAAGACTTTTTTTCTGTCAATTTCTAACGAGCCATCAGTTTCAAGGAAATTTTGTGCAATTTCTTTTGTTTTAAGATACATTCTGACTCGTTTTTCTGAAATCACTCCGCAATGTAAAATATTTGCAGTACCAATTTTGAGGGCCATTTTTTCGGCATAGTACGATGCATCGCATCCAGGTAGAAGTGGAAAGATTATGGCTTGATCTTTCTTTGGAAAATTTTCTGTTTGTACGACGGATGAGAAGGATTTTGGTTTAGGTACACCATTTGATCTGTAGTCAGTATCAGTGGTGTTGTTAGGAGGTGTAGTCTTTATATTATTCATATTACCGGCTCAGTCTAGCTGAGACCGGTCGAAGTACTTACTGTGTTATAGATGGCACAGTATCTTGAAGTACGCACAAAATGATAAGGTATTTGATAAATAGAAAATTGACTGTTCACAAAACTAGTTCTTTACGAGTAGAATTAACGCATCAACACACGTCCGATTAGGTACACGTTATCATCGAACTGATACCATTAACTACTACTTGGCAAAAATGATTTTTTTCAAAATTTGGAATAATTGAAAAATCATTTTTTTTTGTCAGAACCTCTCAGAATGGACCCAGAACCTCTCAGAATGGACCCAAATAATGAGAAAAAATTTTTTTGAGCAATTTTTTCAAAGAAATTAAATATGTGAAATTTCCCATGTAAAAAGCTCGGCGAAAAAACCGGTTCTTTTTACTACATGGCAAAAATGAATTTTTACCAAAAATGGGAATAATTAAAAATTCAGAATTTTTTCATCATTACCTCTCAGAATCAACCCGAATAATGAAAAAAAACTTTATTTTGGCAATTTTTTCAAAAATTAGAATTGAAAAATCAAAATTTTTTCGTCAGAACCTCTCAGAATCCACCCGAATAATGTAAAAAAAAATTATTTGGGCAATTTTTTCAAAGAAATTAAATTTTTGAAATTTCCCATGTAAAAAGCTCCGCGAAAAAACCGATTCTTTTTACATGGAATAAATGAATTTTTACCAAAAGTGGGAATAATTGAAAAATTCTGAATTTATCCATCATAACCACTCAGAATGGCCTCGAATAATATGAAAAAAAATTGAATTTAGGGAAAATTTGAAATTCTCCATTACCTACTTGGCAAAAATTTTTTTTTTTTTTAAATTGGAATAATTGAAAAATTCAAAAAAATTTCGTCAGAACCTCTCAGAATGGACCCGAATAATGAAAAACAAAATTATTTGAGTAAACTTTTTCAAAGAAATTGAATTTAGGGATAATTTAAAATTCATCATTACTTGGCAAAAATGATTTTTTTTTTTCAAAAATTGGAATAGGTATCTCAAAATTGAAGAATTTCTTTTCAAAAAAGATATACATTTTTCCCCAACAAAATATGAGAGTGAAGGACTGAAGGTAATGCAATACGTGAAAATTGGCGGACTATAGTCTCACAGGACCCCCCCCCCCCCTTCTCAAATAAGTATTTTTTTCATATTGAAAAATTGCAAGAATCAGTGTTTCAAAATTGAGGGATTTCTTTTCAAAGAAAAAATACTTTCGCGAAAAATGATAGGTAAGTATGAGAAAAAAAAACAGAAAACCTATGGAAATGTCATCAATGTACCTACCTAATATTAAAAAGTTGAAAAAAAAAATAATTAAAAAATATTTTACAGGGCATAGAAAAAAGTACTCAAAATATTGTAACTCCGAATCGATTGCTTTCAGCCAGTGTTCCTTTTCCTCGCTTTTTATACTTTAACCACAGAAAAAATTGCAGAAATATTGGCCCCTGTGTGAGAGACATAACATAAGTCTCTATTTGTCGCCCAAGACATGTACCAGGCGCCGTTATTCTTCAAATTACACGGTTTATTATCGGCACCATTTATTCGCATGTCCGATAAACCATCTCGAATTCATCGATCTCGTTAGATAATCTCTTCTGGTATCACTTTCGTGCAAGATCATGTAAAAAACTCCGGGATAAAGATGGAATTCATCAATGAGCGACGCAATGACGCGAGAGAGTTCATTACGCAAAAAAATCTTTTTATTTGCTTTTATATTACATACTTTTCCTACAATAACGAGCCGAGCTAAGCTCACGTATCCCAGATTAAGGAACTATAGGCAGGTTTGGTGTAGTTGAAAATTAAAAGTCTCGACTTTACGCGGACGAGACCTCGTCACGGGGCATCGCATTCCATCATGTGTTCGTGTATTTCGAAAAGCCGATCGTAAAAATACGAATTACCAATAATCTAATCCACCAGTGCGAACCATTGCGTGATGGAAAACTATCGATGCGATGGCTCGACGAGTGAGTCTTTCTGCAACGACCTCGTCGCCTCGCTGACTCGCGCTGTCGAACACATAATCCAAATATTCATAAATCAATACCTAAGATCGTGTCACTCGGACGACATTCTATCTATCGCTGGCCGCGCATTAATCGTCTTATTATTACTCGGTCGTGGTCGAGTATTTAGGTTGCCGAACCAAATACGCAGTTGGGAAGCTTCGAGGTTCTCTAGGCACGTCATAAATGGGCCATTGATTTCGTAAATTAGCCAGGCCAAACGTAGACATTGTCTGTTCTGTCGTCTGTTTCCTTTTGCCAGTAATTTTGCGTTTACTGGGGCGAAAATTTTCGACCATTGGTAATTATTCATCGAGACAGGATGTGGCTTCTTCAGACGGAATCGTCAGATGGAAAATTCCACATACGAATATAGTTTTTGGTAAGCCACACTTGCACTGCAGGTTATGCCAAGTGTGCTTTAGAACAACCTACATGTTTTTTCTAGATTTTCTTTAGAATCTTTTGGGAATAAAAAAAATCAAAAGAAATGCTTCAGTTTCATTTTTTTTTTTTTAATGAAAACAATTTCTCAATTTTTTGGAAGAAAAAAAATTTGTACAAAGGAAAAATCTCTAATTTTTTATTGAAACAATCTTTTTGGAAAAAAATCTCACAACTTTCTTAGAGCATAATTTTTAAGAAAGAAATCTCTTATTTACAAAAAAAAAAACAATTCTAATTTTTTGACTCTTTTTTTCCTTTTTTGAAAAAAATCTTTCAATTTCTCAGTTTTTTAAAACAGAAAAAGAAATCAAAATTCTTGGAATGAAAAAATTTCTCTACTTGTTAATTTTTTTTTAAAGAAAAAAATCCCAATAAATATCAAATTTTTCTTGAAAAAATTATATTATCAATTTCAATTTTTTTTTTGGAATGAAAATTTTTTAATTTCTTTAGGAACAGAAAAATGTCTCCATTTTGGAGGTATTTTTTAGAATTTGTTGAAAAAAAATCATTCAATTTTTCAATTTTTCTAATTATCTATTATTTTTTGAAATTTTTGATGAAAAAATCCTGCCTATAAGTAATATAATTTTTTTTTAATTTTTTTTTTAAATTCCATCAATAATTCAAAAAATTTTTAGAATTGAAAATTCCTCATTTTTTGGAATAAAAAAAGTTTAAATTTTTTTAGAATAGAAAATTTTGTTATTTTTTTGAAGTAAAAAAAATTTCTCAAGTTTTGGGTCAACTTTTTTTGAACTTTTTGAAAAAACCTTTATATTTCTCGATTTTTTAGAATTTAAAAATTCCTCATTTTTTGGAATAAAAAATGTCACCATTTTTTCAGAGTAGAAAATTTTGCCTTTTTTTCGAAGTAAAAAAGTTTCTCAAATTTTTGGGTAATTTTTTTCAACTTTTTGAAAAATCTTTCTAGGTATTTCTCAATTTTTTGAAATTGAAATATTCCTCATTTTTGGAATAAAAGTCTCAATTTTTTGGAATTTTTTATGTTGGCATTTTTGAGAAAAAAATCTATCTACTTAATACCTAGGTACTTTTCTCTTTTTTTTGAAAAAATTCTTCAATCATTTAAATTTTTTTGAAATAAATGTTGTTCACGAAACACATTTTTTTTTTAATACAAAAATGCCTTAATTTTTTGGGGGTAATTTTTTTTTGAACTTTCTAAAAAAATCTTACAATTTTTCTTTTTTTAAATTAGAATTCCTCATTTTTTAGAATAGAAAATTTTTTCAATTGTTTGGGGTAATTTTTTTGAACTTTCTGATTTTTTTTTCAATTTCCCAATTTTTTGGAATTGAAAAATTCCTTATTTTCTAGAATAGACTTTTTTCAATTGTGGTGGGGGGGGGGGGGGGTAATATGATAATTTTTTTTGCTTCTCAATTTTTTGGTTAGAAAAAAATATCAATGGTTTAGGGGTATTTTTTCAATACTTTCTGAAAAAATCTTTCCATCTCAATTTTTTAAAATTGAAAAATTCCTGATTTTTGGATTTTTTTTTAAATCCTACCGCATTTATACTTTTTAAATAATTTTCAAATCCTTCAATTTAAATTTTTTTTGGAATCAAAAATAATGTTTTTTTTTCAAAAAAAAGAAACATACCTATTACCTAATAAAAACCTATTTCATTTTTTGGGGATTTTCTTCTCAATTTTTGGATTTTAAAAAATTGAAATTTTTAGTGGGTAATTTTTTTGAACTTTTTGAAAAAATCTTTCAATTTCTCATTTTTTGGAATGAAAAAATGTTTCAAATTTTGGATTAAATTTTCTTGAACTTTTTGAGACAAAATCTTAATAAGTACCTAATATTTATTTTATTTGCTTAAAAACCCTTCACTTTTTAATTTTTTTTAAATTTATTTTTAAAATAATGCTTGAATTGTTTGTAATTCATTTTTTTCAACTTTTTGAAAAAAAAATTATGAATTTATTGGTAGAAGTTTCTCAACTATTTTTTTTGGGGGGGGGGGGATTCTTTTCACATTCAACATTCATGAGTTTTCAGCTGAAAAGTCCACAACCCTTCGGGAAAAAATCGAGGTAAACCTCTAAACCTTATTCCAAGTCGTCATTCCTGAAACTGGCACCACTTAACGAAAAGTTCCCCTCATGGCAGATCGCGATCTATTGGGTTTTCAAGCAGAAGCTGGGAATCATTTTTGAGTAATCATTCTCTGATGGCAAACATCCAATGGAATTTTTCATTTTCCTGACCAGCTTACTGAGAACGAAAAACCTTCATCTGTAAAATTCGCTCCATGAATAATTCTCCTTGCCCTTCTCTTTTGGCACATTGGACATTACTCTTGCAAATCACGTACTCTAAACGCATTCCACGACTCCAATAAACTTATCCAGGTGTCGGAATACGCAAATTCTGGTACGCCAACCGCGATCAATATCCGATTGATTATTGTCACGATCCGATGAAAACGTATACCCTTTAGCCTTTAGGTACAGTCCAGTTAACTTCTGCGGCAGCACAAGGCACGACCGTATCGAAGGCAGTATTCAACAATGACATCATTAAAAAAATATGCGAAATGGTCCTTCTGACTGATGTGGCCCGACGTCGTCAGCACAATCAGCTTTCTGTATCTTGGACACGGTACGATGAGGTGATAATATTTCAAAGCCTATCAACCCTCGGCACTTCACGTAGGTACATACGAAATCCGCTTGTATGGTGTGGTGTGATGTGTAAAAAAAAAGATGCTATCCGCGACGAATGCTCTCTCTATCTCTCTCTCTTTCTTTCTGAACCACTTTGTAAGAATATAAGGTTAATTAATTGACCAAGCTGGGCACAATACAGACTCGAGAGTATTACCAAACAGGTTAAAACATTCGTACGTTACAATGCGCAACTGTGCATTATACTGAGTACACACAACAGCTAATAAACCAATTCTATACTTAAAATTGCATAATTTTTGCAAGTTAAACAGTCTGCATTAGGAGCAGGCAGGCGACAATATACGTAAACATGTGCTTTTCACCGATTCAAATACGCCAAGGATTTCTATGGCACGCTTCGTTCGCGAGCGAAATAGAGAGAGAAAAAAAGACCAAGCTCGTATCTTCTATTCTTTTCATTTACGCCGGCGTCAATGGCTTAGATTTGCATGGCGACAAGAGCTGGCTGCTGCTGAAAAGTTTATACCTATGTCTATGTATACCTACAAAGCTATATACAGCTTTGAACACGACTACACACACGTAATACGAGGTATTTATTAAATGTTAAGTACTCGTATAAATAATTTCGAAATATTCCTAAGACATATAAACAAATGAAATGTTGAAAAGAAAGCAACCGTAGGTATTTTTTTTTCCTTTCTTATACCTACTGCTTTTGAAATAATAATAATCAGATCGTCTCGTAATGATTATTCCAATAAGATAAAAGTACATAAATACGTACAAGTAGCTAAACTCTGGCATATTTTACTCAGCGACACCATCGTCGTCGTCGTCGTCGTCCTTCTAAGTACCTACATTTCTTAATTCACAACTTCGCATTGCCTTTCCTTTTTTTTTTGCTTTTTTAATTTTGTCATTTGTTTACGACCACGACTATAAGTAAAGTATGTACCAGCAACATCTGTTCTCATCGTGATTTGTCGGCCAAGTTTTTCATTTATATTAATTGCACCGCGTAGTCTATCGCGTGCCCCAGCCATGATCTCTTTGTTTATGGTATGGTATAACTTGAATAAATGAAAATCGCGAAAGATCGCATTTCGAAATATCGCGAATATAATAAAATCGGGCTAATGTTAATCGTGCACCTTTACGAAAAAAAAAATACGACGTTTAAATTGCCGCTTAAATTCGCCTTCTTCGGGTAAATTCCCTCGAAATGATTAATATCGCAATTAGAACGTCGCGTGTACGTGTGGGAAGACGAATAAGCAGTTCCTTTGCTGGTGAATTCGTCTGATCTGTTTTGTCTTTTTACTTCGAATTTCAGTAACTATTCAGTATGGTACGTGATCCAACAAAAGAACTAGTTTCTCGTTCATTGTATCCCAATTCAACTTTAAAAAAAAATAAAAATAGGTATCCTATCGCAGAAATGTTAAACAAAAAAGGGAACTTCATCAGACTGCAGATGCTAAATATAATATGATGTCTCTTTTTTTCTTTTTTCTTTTTTTTTGTTGAAAATTCACAACTTTTTCATGAACAATATTTCTAAATTTCCAGGGCCCTTCTTCCTGCATAAGCGTAACTTGGAATCAATGTAATGGAGAGGGGGAAAATCCCTTATTCTTCCTCAATATTTTGAACCCCTAAGTTATGCATATGCCCTCCAAGACCCACTTTATATCTACAATTTCAAAAAAAAAGTTTAATGAATGCTCAAAATTTTTAAAGATGTAATTCGCACCTCCGGAGTAATACAATGATATCACAAAAAAATCGATTTTTTTTTATTTTTTATTTATTTGTGCTACATTCTCTGCTCTATCATCCTACGGTGTTATTTTTTTGAAATTTTGACCGTAACCCCCCAAAAAACGGCAATGTTATAACTCAAAATCGAGAGATATTACACTTTTCTCGCAGTAATACTGTGATAACTCAAAAAAAATTCATAAAATAACGTTTTTCACGTTTTGATGGTTATACTATTCAATCACAGGTAAATTAACACCATTTTCATAACATTTGTCCCAAAGGTAATCTCTTCCCCGGGGGAGGGGGGGGGGGGTTCACCAAAATTCATTATTTTTCAACACCATCAAGTGAGGTATCAAAATGTATGTTTTTTGACCTCCCGAGTCCATTTTTGAAGTTGTTTTGACTCTTAGATGAAAATATGATCCATAAGAGTGAGGGAGGGGTGGATCCAAAGTTAACATTTTTTGAAAGTCGTCAAGTAAGGTATCAAAATGTATGTCTTTTGACCTCCCGAGTTCATTTTTGGAGTTGTTTTGACTCTTGGTTGAAAATATGATCCATCAGAGGGGGGGGGGGGGGGAATTAGATCTCAAATGTAAATTTTCTGATGTAACCAAATGAGATGTCAAAATGTATGTTTTATGACCTCCTGAGTTCATTTATGGAGTTGTTTTGACTCTTGGTTGAAAATTTGACTATAAAAGTGGAGGTGACTCCCAAATTGAAAATTTTTCAACGTTATCAAGTCAAGAAAGATATCAAAATGAATGTTTTTTGACTTCCTGAGTCAAAATCCGACATCAAAAACGGATTTGAGAGGTTAAAAAACCTAGATTTGCATACTCCACATGTCATTTGGGGTAATTTTGAGTTTTGCCTCTCTCCTCCCGGAGCCCCTATTGAGAATTTCTGAAATTCGACATAAAAAACGGATTTGGGAGGTTAAAAAACCTAGATTTCCATACTCCACATGTCATTTGGGGTAATTTTGAGTTTTGCCTCTCTCCTCCCGGAGCCCCTATTGAGAATTTCTGAAATTCGACATAAAAAACGGATTTGGGAGGTTAAAAAACCTAGATTTCCATACCCCACATGCCATTTTGGGTAATTTCAAGTTTTGCCCCTATCTCCCCGGAGTCCCTATTGAAAATTTCTCAAATTCGACATCAAAACCGGTTTTGGGAGGTCAAAAAACATAGATTTCCATACCCTACATGCCATTTTGGGTAATTTTGAGTTTTCTCCCTCCCCTCCCAGGAGCCCCCTTGGACTTAGGGTCGAAATAATATCAGAAATGGATTCAGCGCCCTCAAAAACCTCTCATAGCTGATTTTCAGAATTTTAAAGTGACAACAAGCTTTAGTGTCAGTATTATAATAAGTCAATAAAGGCAAAAAATGTCTCGCAGTTAAACTGTAATAACTCAAAACAGTTTTTTCAACGTGGAATATCATTAAAACAAAAGAAGTGTTGAATAAAAACATTCATATTTTTGGAAAGTAGAAACTTCAAACTTTTTAAAAATGTGTTTGAACTCCTCAAATGACCAAATCATTTTACTCAAAATGACGTTCGAAATGTAAGAAATTCTTTATTTGCCATTTCCCGAAAATGTGTTTTTTTGAGTTATCATTGTATTACTCCGGAGGTGCGAATTCAATTTATTCCCTGAAAGGTGGATGCTTGAAATTGTTTTCATAATGTAATCATGTGAGAATGATTTTTTTCCCGGAGATAAAACAAAAAATTTTCACGCGAAAAATTCTTCTAAAAAAACATTTTTTCTATTTTTTTTTCGTCTTAAAGTTTCAAAAATATTTTATTTATTTATTTTACTACCTATCAAATAAAAAAAAAAAATGATTTCCAAAAAATTGAGATTTTTTTTTTATTTTAGAAGAATTTTCAAAATTATTTTTCGAAAACAAAAATCCCAATTTTTTTCTTTACAAGGAAAAAACTGAGAAACTTTTCCACAGAAATTTAAAAAAATATCTTCACATAGGTAAGAAAATTTTATAACATTTTTTCTACAAATAAAAAATAATAATAATAAACATATTTTTGAATATTTTTAATTCCAAAAAATCATGAAATTTCATCCTTTGACAAAAATTCATACTCCAGAAGAATTGGAGATGTCTTTATTTCAAAAAAAAAAAAAAAAAAAAAAAAATAGTAATTTTTTTTATTCCTAAACAATTTTCAAACATTTTTGAATAAAAAAATTCGTATTCAATTTTTTCAATTGCAAAAATAAGAATTTTTTTCCAAAAAACAGAGACCCTTTTCCCAAAAAAATGGAAATATTTCAATTTTTCAGAAAATTGAAAAAAATCCAAAAAATAGAGATTTTTTTACAGTAGAGTTAAAGAAGTTTTAAAAAAAAAAAGTCAAAGAAGTATTTTTATTTCAAAACAATTCAATTTCAAAAGACAAAATTCAGATTTTTGATTTTAAAAGAATGGGAATTTTTTCGCCACAGTTGTTTTTCTTCATTTTTTGGAAAAATTCATTTTTTTCATTCTACAAAATTCCTTTTTTTTGCAATCCACAAATTCATTTTTTTTAATTCCAAAAAATTCATATTTTTTTTCATTCCAAGAAATGAGGATTCTCTCCAAAAAAATAGATACCCCTCCCCTTGATTTTTTGATTCAAAAAAATGATTTTCTTCTTCAGAGAAATCACATAATTATTTTGAAAAAATTTCACTTATATCAGGTCTAAGGGGATTTGTAATTTTGCCCGGGTAACAATTATCAAAAATTCATGACTCCAATGAGTAAAATTCATGACTTTTCTTGACCTAGTGATTTTTTTGAAAAAATCAAATGATCTTATGTTGGAATAATGTCAATAGATTCTGAACTTTGGAAAAAAATAACATAATGAGGTGGGAGGGGGGGGGGGCTGTCGATAATAATTTTTCTATAATTCAGAAACTTCGAAAAAAATGAGGAACAAAACGTTACGAAAAATAATACAAGAAACGAAGAATACACCTTGACAAAAAAAAACACATTTCATAAATCTCACCGTTTAGTGACGTAACGCGAACAAATAAATTGTATCAAATTTTAATTACTATATTTTGTAAACATACGTACACACCCAATGAATAGATTCGCAAGCGGTATCATCCGCGAGAGTGATGCCGTGATGGGACGGGGTAAGGGGAAGGGTAAGCTCGGATACAAATAATAACAGTAATTCATCTGATAATTACTCGTTATATTTTCCCATATTAGCATATTTCTAATTGGAATATATTTTTTTTACTTTCACTCGACTTAGAGGTTGATTAAATAGTAATACGATCGCGTTATTAATAAATTCTCACGCGACTTTTCGGCTTTGGATATGGCTATTGTCGGCTTTTACTCGCCATATTCCTATACTTGAGAAATACTCTACAAGGTCGTATATAAACGTAGGATAGGTGAATGTACCGCTAAGCGGAAGTATTTGTGTCGAGAGAAATGAAGAGCATGGTTGGGGGAGAGGGGTTGAGATAAAAATTGTTTAAAATTATATTTTTGGAGAAGATTTTGAGGGATTCGAATTTTTGGAATTGATGATAGAGACTCGACAGATTCCCAAAGAAAATGACCAAATGCAGATAGATTATTTTCACATATGGCATCATTTTTCATTTATATCAATTCATTAGAGCTAACTCTAATACATATAATTTATCTAATGTTCAATAAAGAATTAAAAAAATTGAAATCAATTGCAAAAATATTTTGAAAATTGTTTTATTTTTATTATTTTATTTTTACAAATTTCTATTTCTCATTTTTCAATTTTTAACCATAATTCAATTTTATAAATTTTTTAAAACCTCATACTTATCTATAGGTATTAAAAAAACATTATTTTAAATTTTTTAATTTTTTTTTCTTCTAATTTTCAATTTTTATAACTCTGTAAATTCTTCATGATTTTTTTTCTTTAAATTTTACTACTTTTTAAAAATTACTCAAGTAAAATTCAATTTTTCAAATTTTCCAATTTTTTTTTAATTTCCATTTTTTAAAATTTTTTATCAAGTAGGTACCTATGTAAAAAACAACCATTTTTCAAATGTTCCAGTTTATGACTTTATAAACTTTCCAATTTTTTCAAAATTGCATGATTTTTTTCAAAATTGTTGATATTTTTGTAGTTCAATTTTTCCTTTTTCCAAATCTTCCACTTTTTTAAGATTTCTAATATTTTTTTCAAATTTCTCATTTTTTCGAATTTTTTTCAATTTTTAAATTATCCAAATTTTTATTTATAAAAATTATTTCATTTTATTTCATCACTGTTCAATTTTAATAATTTTTAAAAAAAAATTTTTGTAGGTACTTTGAGAAATATTTTTTCAAAATAATTGTTCGGAATTTTTATCAATGATGATTAATTGATTAATTTTTTTATGATTTCTTTTTTTTTCAATTTTTTATTGAGTTGAATTTATTAGTCGATTTTATTAATAGTCACAGTTCAATTTTTCAAAAGTTCTTCATTTTCTCAATTTTTCAGGTTAGTTAGTAACACATTTTTTTTTGAACAATTTAATTTATCAAGTTTTTATCATAATGAATTTTTTCTAAGTTCAAAATTGTAACGAATACTTCCATATACGAGTATAAGAGAATTTTTTCAAATTTTCGAAGTTGAATTTTCAAAAAAAAAAAAAAAAAAAAAAAAAAAATCCAGAAAATTGTAAAATTAAAAAAACATCATCAGAATTTTTCAACAGATTTTTTAGAAGTTTCCAATTTTATTCACGATTTTATAAATTTTCAATTTTTCAAAAATTGCTTGATATGATTTCGGTTCAATTTTTTCAATTTTCCAAATTTTGTTAATTCTTCCATATTTTTTCTTCAAATGTTTAATTTTTCTCGATTTTTTCATGATTCTTTAATAATGTACAAAAAATGAATGGAAGTATATGTAGGTATTTTGTTAAAATATGTGTGTTCAAATTTTAAATTTCTATTTTTTTTGTTAAATTTTTATCTAATAATTTTTTCAAAATTTATAAAATTCGCAAACTTACTAACAAAAAAGTTAGATTTGACTTTTCGATTTATTACAATTCAATTTTCAACTTTTTCATTACTTTACAAAATTTTTAATCTTTGCAAAATTGTTTCGTTTTCTCACAAGGTTCAATATTTTATCAATTTTTCATAATTTTTTTAATTTTTTCTCAAATTAGTCAATTTTTAAAATTTGTTTGATTTCTTTAGTTTCAATTGCTCGATTTAATTTTTGATTTTATCACAGTTAATTTTTCCAATTTTCAAAATTTCATGATTATTTTCTCTTCTTTTTTCTACTTTGAAATCTTTCTCGCTTTTTTTTTATACAAATTTTTGAATAAATCAATTTCTAATTTTTTTCATTCTTTTCATAAAATTTTTCATTTTTTCCAAAATTGTTTGATTTATTTCTAATTTATTAGGTATCTAAACTAAACGCATAATTTGTTTATAATTAAATTATTCATCATATTAAGAGATTTTTTTCTAATTTGTAGCTTTGCAACATTTTCACTTCAATTTACTCGTACTCATTAACTAATCCGATACGATATTTCTGATTACAGAACTCCTCTGCTCGGGCGAACCACTCAGCAGCAACTTCGGAATCAAAAATCATACAATCAAAGCGGAAAAAAGAACCCTAACGAGTGGCACCGATCGAATTTCGCAGACCGAACGTAACCGTAGACTAATCCCCTACGCGACGTATTACATCGCAGGTAGCAGCGCCTCAGCAGCAGGTGGTCTCGACCAAGAAAACTCTCTCGTCAGCACCGTCTCACCTACCCAGGCGACAGACGACCAAGACCAAGACGACATTGGACAGCCGAAAGGACCGGTCAAAATACCTTACAAAGGGGGCGAAAACAACAACGAATACTACGACTACAACGATAACAACGAATACAGCTATATCCCTGTAGCTTATATACCCGGAGCAGCTCCATCTCGAGCTCCCATTAATTACAATCCGGAAACGCACTATTATCCAAATTCCTATTACCAGAGTCCCATTTCGACCGAACATTCGAAATACTACACGACAGCGAAACCACCGAAAGCTACGCCGACTGTGAGCACGACGACTGATCGAAAATTCCCATTTTCCTATTTGACCAAATACGTTGCTCAGCATCAGGCCCAGAACGACGACTATTACAAATATCTGGTAACTCCGGCTACTTTGAAACATCAAATCAATTATGAAATCAAAAAACCAACTGGTGTCGCTCCGGCTGCCGCGGCTGCGGCTGCGTATTACTCCGGCGATGCTTCTCAGGTCATCGTGAGTACTCCAGCTCCGCAATCGGAGTACTTGAATTTTAGGTATAATCTGTACAAGACTCAAGCTCCAAAATACGACGTTACGACGACTCCGTCCACCGTCGAAATCACGAGTCCGAAGCATTATCTGGTCAATAAGGTGGTCTCTTCAACGTATCCGAGCCAGAGTTTGCAGGTGAGCCACGTTACTACGCCTTACGCTGTGACTTACGATTATCCGGAGGAGCAATACGCAGCTCATACGCAGACAGTTAGGCCGGTGACGAAAATACCTGAACAAGTAACACAGTCGACTAAGACATTGATGACAATCATGAAAAGTCAAGAATTACCTTATCAGCTGCAGCAGCAGCAACAACATCAGCAGCAACACCAGCTTCATCATCACCACCATATTCCAACGAGAATACAATTCGTCCCGAAGCCTTATCTGGTGCCATCGTTGAACACACCTGCTGCAGCGGCCGCTATCGACTACACAGTCGAAGATATCTTGGCAGGGTACAATATCAACAAGCAATTGCCAGAAAAAATAACCGCAGATAATATTAAACAAAGCATCAAAACGTTATCGTACATTTTACAAGTGTTGCAAAAGGCTGACTCCATAACGCATTATAATAATAAACCTCTCACAGCTCTATCATCGCATTTCAATTCCAAAGACATATACGAAAGCTTGAAAGAATCTCCGCACTCGGCCATTACACCGATCGAACATAATTCGGTGAGTCCTTTACCTCATCACGTTCATTCGTACGATCCTTACGACGACGTCCCTCCCAAAGAACCAGTTCCGACCACTCAATTCATCAATAAACCACCGATAAAGGACGATCAAAGCACGTCGGGCAGAGCTGGCATCGATTATCCGGTCTTGTCGGTCATTCCGGAGACTGCTTTTGATTGTAAAACGCAAAGATACAAAGGTTTCTTCGCGGATCCAGAAACTAAATGTCAAGTGAGTAGTTAAGGGGTGTTGGTGTTATTTCCACCAGTCAAAAAAAAAAAAAAAAAAAAAAAAAAAAAAAAAAAAAAAAACACTTGAAAATTTAATAAAATGATTTACCTATACGAAAATTTAATTGGAAATTAAGAAAAGTCATCTTTGAAAATTATTGGAAAGAATTCAATTTTGAAAAAAAAAATTTAAATGCTTTAGCTTTTTTCAAAATTTTTAGAAATTTAATTTTTAAAAATCAAAAAAATCTCTAAATGGTCAAAAAAAATTACACTGTTTCTATTCGTGAGAATTCAAAGAAAATCTTTCCAAAATGAAAAAAATTCAATAATCATGTTGAAGAGTTCGACTAAACTAATTTTTTTGAAAATTTATCATAATTATAAAATTATTAAGTAAAATTTTAAAATTGTATTTAAAAAGTCTAGTTTTAAAAAATAAAGAAAGGCTCCTTTTAAAAAGATTCAAAAAAATCCATTTTAAATTTTTTTCAAGTAGGTAACAAAAGTCATTTTTGAAAATTCAAGAGAAAATGATCTCTAAAAACTAAAAATTGAAGAAAATTCATTGATAAAATAATGAAATAAAAAAAAAATACCCAATTTTCATTTTTGAAAATTTATGAAAAATCATTTCAAAAATTGAAAAGTTTCGAAAATTTTGTAATTGAAAAATTAAGAAAGTTACCATTAAAAACTATTGGAAAAATTTTAAAATGCATTTTTTTTGGGATTCAATTTTTGATAATCAAAAAAATTTCGAAGCAAAGGAAAAATAAAACTTTGAAAAAAAAAATGAAATACAACATTTAAAAAAATTACACAATTTCTCTTTGCGAAAATTCAAGGAAAATCTTCCTGAAAATTGAAAAAAAAAATTAATAATTTTGTTGATGAATTTGACTAAACCATTTTTTTTGAAAATTCATCATAATAATTAGGTATAAATTACTAAATTAGTAAGTAAAATTTCGGAAATGTAAAATGTGAAAAAATTTAGTTTTGAAAAGTAAAAAAAGCCTCCTTTAAAAAAAAAACGAAAAAATTAATTTCAAATTTTTTTACAGTAGGTAACAAAAATCGTTTTTGAAAATTCAAGAGAAAAATAATGATCTCTAAAAAGTAAAAATTGAAAAAAATTCATTGATAACACAATAAAAATTGAAAAAAAAAATCATTTATGTCGATGAATTTGACTAAACTAGGTAATTTTTTTTGAAAATTTATCATAATAATTATAAATTAAGATACTAAATTAGTAGGTAAGTAAAATTTCAGAAAAAATGTCAAACGTGTAAAAATCTAGTTTTGAAAAGTAGAAAAATTTTTCTCCAAAAAAAATGGAAAAAATCCATCTTGATTTTTTTTTTTTAATAGAAAAAATCAATCTCGATTTCTTTTTTTTTTTTTTTTTTTTTTTTTTAATAACAAAAATATTATTATTTTAGAGAAAATGAGCCCCAAAAATTTAAGAAAATAAAATTATTCTTGAGAAAAGGGAAAAATCTTATTATTTGAAAATTTAAGAAAAATCATGTTTCATGTACCTATACCTAAAAAATTAGAAAAATTTAACGAATCTTATTCGATAAAAATTCATTGTGACTAAACATTGGGAAAATTTTGGAAAATTTCATTTTTGCAAAATTTAAAAAAAATTAGGGATGCATTTCGAGAATTTTTCACAATTTTAGGAAATTTTTTGAAAGATTATAATAGGTAGTAGGTATGTAAAATGAGCATCTTTGTTATGCAAGGTTTTTGAGGTGTTTTAAAGTTTTTTTTTATGCATAATTGGGGGGGGGGAATTGGACCCCAAAACCCTCCCCTTAATTACGCCACTGTCAATTAGCATGTAATTTATTCGAAATTGAAGTTCATACAAATGAATCAATTGAATCTCTGGACTTGGAGTATTTCTTTCAAGTTTCGATTGCCATTTATTTTATTCAAAACTGGAGGGGAAGGAGGGGTCCAGTCGAAATTTTTGTAATAACTAAAATTGTTTCCAAGACTTCAAGCTACAACTTTTGTTGGAAAATTTTTTCGATTGGACCTCTACCTTAAAAATTTTTTAATAATATAAGTGTCCAAGCCATTATACGAAATTGGAGGGGAGGGAAGGATCTAATTTAAAATTTTATAATAACAAAAATTATTTCTTGGACCTCAATCTACAACTTTTGTTTGAAGAAATTTTCAATTGGACCCATTCGTCAAATTTTGAAAAAGTATTTACCTGATATTATGTGAAATTTAAGGAAAGGGAGAGATCCAATCGAAATTTTTATAATGACCAAAATTATTTTTAGGATCTTGCTCTACAACTTTTTTTTGAAAATTTTTTAAATCGGTTCTTTCCTCGCTTATTTATCTGGAATTTTTAATTAATATCTTCGATATTTTGTGCAAAATCAGTGGGGAGGGGGTCCAATTAAAAAACACTTCGAACAAAAGTTATAGCTTGAAGACCTAGGAATAATTTTGGATATTACACAAATTTTGATTGGACCCCTCCTTCCCCTTCAATTTTGAATAAAACAAATGACAATCGAAAGTTGAAAGGAATATTTCAAGTCCAGAGATTCAGTTGATTCATTTCTATGAACTACTCACCCAGGCTGGTGGAAATAACAACACCGGTAGTTAAGCATTCCTAAAGACCACTTTTATAGGTTCTTTTTTTCTAAATCGATGTACTAAATATGTTTTAATTCGCAGGTATGGCATTACTGCGACTTGAACGGTGGCCAAGCTTCATTCTTATGTCCCAACGGTACAATTTTCAATCAAGCAGCGTTAACTTGCGACTGGTGGTTCAATGTAAAATGCGCAGCAACTCCTCAGCTCTACGTACTAAACGAACGTCTATACAAATACATAATTCCGCAACGTCCGAGTTTCCCAGAAGACTACTCCGGTCCACTGGTCGACCAGTACTTGACGGAAAAATTCAGAGAAATAGAATCGCAAAAAAAGCACAAATACCCCACGAATAGCACGACGAGTAAACTAGAAGCAGCTGCCAATCTGACGGCGTTGAGCGAATACGATATTCCTTCGCATTTACTCGAAGAAAATCTTTAATCGAAAGCCCATCCCAGGGAATACGATATAATACCTCGGCTGTGATCTTATTATTGCACGTTATCACGGTTCGCCACCAACGAATTAATCAAATGCGGCGAATCTATTCAGTGCCAATGTTTTAAATTGAACTTACTTTCATTGTGTAATAAAATAATGTTCGATACGTGTAAATAATTAATATAAATAAATATATCGAGTTGTTTTATGTACTTTCGATAATATTCTTACCTTTATCGAACGTTCGAGTTTTTCTTGCTTTTTCAATAATCTCTCGCGGTTCTCTTTCAGCAGTCTGGTGTATTCGGGTTTCTAGAAAGAACACGTACGATAATTAATCGCATAGTTTAGGAAGCATTTAAATATTTCTATGAAAATACGTTACATTTTCCAGAGGATTAAACGATTGCGAAGAAATGGGTTCAAACGAGTGGTCCTGGGTACTTTTGAAACTATGAACCTGAACAAAAAAATTCAAAAAATAAATTAAATAACGTCTAAAATGAAATGGGTGTTGTTATTTCTACCCGCCTGGGTGAGTAGTTCATAGAAACGAATCAACTGAATCTCTGGACTTGGAATATTTCTTTCAAGTTTCGATTGACATTATTTTATTCAAAATTGGAGGGGAAGGAAGGGTTAAATCAAAATTTTTGTAATATTCAAAATTATTCCCAAGTTTTCAAGCTATAACTTTTGTTTGAATTGTTTTTAAATTTGACCCCTCCCCCTACTCATTTTGCACAACACTTCGAAGATATTAATGAAAAATCCCAGATATTTAAGCGAGGAAGGAACTGATTAAAAAAATTTTCAAATAAAAGTTGTAGAGCAAGATCCTAAAAATAATTTTGGTTATTATAAAAATTTCGATTGGATCTCTCCCTTTCCTCAAATTTCACATATAATATCAGGTAGATGCTTTTTCATTTGTCGAAGGGGTTCAATTGAAAATTTTTTCAAACAAAAGTTGTAGATTGAGGTCCAAGAAACAATTTTTGTTATTATAAAATTTTCGATTAGACCCTTCCCTACCCTCTAATTTTGCACAATGGCTTGGACACTTATATTATTAAAAAGTTGCGAAGGTAGAGCTCCAATTGAAAAAATTTTCAAACAAAACTTTTAGCTTGAAGTCTTGGAAATAATTTTAGTTATTACAAAAATTTCGATTGGACCCACCGCTCCCCTCGAATTTTCCATATTAGTACGAAGACACTTATTGAAATTGGGGAGGGTGAGAGGGGTTGAATTAAAAAAATTTTCAAACAAAAGTTGTAGATTAGGATCCTAAAAATGAGTTGAGTTATTATAAAAATTTCGATTGGACCCTCCCCTCCCCTCGAATTTCGCATATTAGTACGAAGACACTTGTTATTGAAAATTGGGAGGGTGAGAGGGGTTGAATTAAAAAAGTTTTCAAACAAAAGTTGTAGATTAAGATACTAACGTCTAGTTTGATAGTTATGTTAACATCCATGGGGAGCAACTTCGATGAATTTTTTAATTTTTACTAACGTAAGTCCAGTGCTACGTAATACTTTATATTCAAAATTGTAAGGGAAGGAGGGGTCCAATCGAAATTTTTGTAATAACTAAAAGTATTTGTAAAACTTCAAACTACAACTTTTATTTGAAAATTTTTTCAATTGGGCCCCTTACCTCTTCACAGTTTTTAATAATGTATTTTGAATGAGTGTGAATAAGGTATATTACTCAAAATTTGTGGGGAGGGAGGAGTTCGATTGAAATTTTTGTTATAACCAAAATTATTCCTAGTACTTCAAGCTACAACTTTTGTTTGAAAACTTTTTCAATTGAGCCCCTCTCTCTCCACTTATTTTGCATAACACTCCCAAAATACTAATTAAAAATTGAAGGGGGAAGGTTCCAATTGAAAATTTTTTGGAACAAACTTGAAGCTCAAAATTTTAGGAAAAATTTTGGCCATGACAAAAATTGCGATTGGACCCCTCCCTCCCCTCCAATTTTGGATAGTCCAATTCATTCAAATGCATTATTGAAAAAGGAGGGTAGGTAAGGAGGCCGATTGAAAAAGTTTTCAAACAAAAGTTGTAGCTTGAAGTACTAGGAATAATTTTGGTTATAACAAAAATTTAAATCGGACCCCTCCCTCCACACCAATTTTGAGTAATATACCTTATTCACACTCATTCAAAATATATATTATTAAAAACTGTGAAGAGGTAAGGGGCCCAATTAAAAAAAATTTCAAACAAAAGTTGTAGCTTGAAGTTTTACAAAGACTTTTAGTTATTACAAAAAATTCGATTAGACCCCTTCCTCCCTTCCAATTTTGAATATAAAGTATTACGTAGCACTGGACTTGGTAAAAAATTCATCGAAGTTGCTTCCCATGATGTAAACAAAACTATCAAACTAGACGTTAGTGATTAACATCCTAAAAATAATGTTGGTTATTATAAAAATTTCGATTGGATCTCTCCCTTTCCTCAAATTTCACATAATATCATGTAGATGCTTTTTCAAAATTTGTCGAATGAACCAATTGAAAATTTTTTCAAACAAAAGTTGTAGATTGAGGTCCAAGAAACAATTTTTGTTATTATAAGATTTTCGATTAGACCCTTCCCTCCCCTCCAATTTTGCATAATGGCTTTGACACTTATATATTATTAAAAAATTGCGAAGGTAGATGTTTAATTGAAAAAATTTTTAAACAAAACTTGTAGCTTGAAGTCTTGGAAATAATTTTAGTTATTACAAAAATTTCGATTGTAGCCATCCCTCCCCTTCAATTTCGAATAAATTATAATATGTTAATTGGAAGAAATTTACCAAGTCCAGAATCTGAACTGATGGAAGTAGTAAGTGTGAGCAATGTCGTTCATGTTCACTACAAATCCGAGTAACTACTCACCCAGGCTGCAGGTGGAAATAACAACACCCAAATGGAATAAATTGTATACTCAAACTATCAAAATTTACCTGACGCCAACATTTTTCACAAAACAAGGTTCCTCTGCAGTCGTTACATTTTAGAATAGCCATTATGGTTTTACATTCTCCACACACGTCATCTATAAACAAACAAACATTAGTTTTCAGCTCACAGGACGTGGTGAAAATGTAACGTAATAATTCATTTTCCTACCGTGTAAAGAAGTATTCGCCGATTGTTTTTCGGTGCTTCGTCTTTTAGACGATTTAAAACCGATACACGATTCATCGACGGGTTTCATCTGCGTCAGTTTGTTAACCTCTTCGACCATTTTCTCGCTTAGAGGAAAGCTCCCTCGAAGATTGTTGGTTTTACCGCTTTTTGCATCCGGTGACGTTCTGTTGACGGGTAAAATTATCAATTATAATAAACGAAACGTACAGATATGTGAAAAAAGTGATGCAATCTCTTACTTGATGACCGATGTCGTGTTACAATCTTTACACACTATCAAACGTTCGGTACTCAACGCCGTACGAATACATTCTTCGCAACAAAGATGTTTACAGTCTAGTATTAAAGGAGCGTGCGAAGAATCTGAAAAGTAAATCGTTGGTTTCAGATTCGTTTTCAAATTAAATGAAATAATACTATATTATACGAAAGATATTCGTTTACCAGCTGATCCGAATGGCTGGTTACATTCTGGGCATGTACTAACAGTACCCGGTCGGTCATCGAGTGGCCGGAACATTTTACTATATCTAGAAAATTAACGATCGAATGCCGACTGTTTAAAGTACGGTAATGGCGAATGCATGAATATAAAGGTACTAAGATAGACTACAAACCATTGAGTATTACTTGTTGTATGACAGTTTGAATTAAAACACATCCGCGAAGTAAAATTAACCGAAATTAAACGCCGAAAACAGCAAAATACGACATAACAAGACACCACATTAGCAATGGCACAAAATTGGAAAATAGCGAGTGATAAATTCGCGCGAATCACTGTCGAGTCCGAACTTAACCGAAGATACCCGAAGTTCTAATCACGGATTTGGATTCGATGATTTGATTGGTTCTTTACATCATTACGTCATCAAATAATTTTTTAGTTTTTTAATTATTTTTGTTTTTTGTTGTTCATTGAAAGGGAGGGAGGGGTCCAATCGAAATTTTTGTAATAACTAAAAGTATTTATAAACTGTCAAGCTACAACTTTTGGTTGAAAATTTTTTTAATTGGCCCCCTTACCTCCCCAGAGTTTTCATTGTTTTTAATAAATAATAAATTAATAATGTATTTTGAAATTTGAATAAGTGTGAATAAGTTGTATTATTCAAAATTGTTGGGGGAGGAGGGGTCCGATTGAAATTTTTGTTATAACCAAAATTATTCCTAGTACTTTTTTAAGCTACAACTTTTGTTCGAAAAATTTTTCAATCGGACCCCTTACCTCCCACCTGTTTTTAATAATGTATTTGATTTGAATGAGTTGGATTGTCCAAAATTGGAGGGGTGGGAGGTGTTTTTAGTAGAAATTAAATGCGGCACATTTTAATTATTATATTTTATTAATTAAACGAATTAATTTTATATCGTCATTCGTCACATTTCATTTCTTACTACTACTATAAAACGGCTGATTATCTATGGGGTTACTTCTTAATTTAATGGATAGGGGCGCTACTCGCCACAGGAGGGGTCCAATCGAAATTTTTGTCATGGCCAAAATTTTTCCTAAAATTTTGAGCTACAACTTTGTTGCACAAACTTTTCAATTGGACCCTCTCCCCTTCCCCCTTCAATTTGTAATATTATTAGTATTTTGGGAGTTCTATGCAAAATAAGTGGAGAGAGAGGGGTTCAATTGAAAAAGTTTTCAAACAAAAGTTGTAGCTTAAAGTACAGTTTCACACTGAAAAATGAGAAGCTAGACAGTGTCAAAGTGTCATAAGAGGAGTAAAATTTCCCAACTTTTTTTTTTCGTTTTTTCAACCATGTAATCACAAACCAGTATAAAAATAAATACAATAAAATTTTATAAGTAATAATATTCATACTTATCTACTCCTACAGATGCTGATTTCCACTTCATTAAATCGATGAAGTGCTTTTTCGATATGAGAGGAGACGCGGAAAAGCTTCAAATTGTAAAAAATATAATAAAAACGCTTCTTGACAACGATCTGGAAATGCCAGATGGCATTGATCAACTGTTCTTTCAATTGATTTCAATGTTTTATTATAAGATTTCTGATGACAACAAAAAAAAAGATAGTAAAAAATGCAATTTTTCAAGCATTAGCCTGTAACTAATGTAAGTAATTCAAGTTTGACCTGTTATATTAATACATCATCTTTATTTTTTATGCATCATATTATAAAGTTCTTTTTATAAGACTACTTTTACGTGGTTTAAGTTTTAAGAAGTTTTACATCCAAATTACTTTGTCAAATTTCGTACAAGTTTTTTTTTTTTCAAAGTTGAACCAAATTTTTTGCATGTTTTCCTCTGAAAACTTTGATGTTTTATTTATCCTTTCACAAAATACTCAAAATGTTTTTCATTTTAGGTAGAATGTTGTATTTATTTATTTTTTTTAGGTAAGTGATGAAACATTTACTTGGAAAAAATTTCGAAAGAAAAATTTGAAAAATATGGTAGAGAGTAGAGATTTCTAAGCATTTCGATGAAAAAAAATAAAAATTTGATGAAAAATCTTTTAAAATCTGAGTGAAAATTTAAAAATAAATTTGATTAACAAAATTTAAAAATTGATTTGTAAAAATTATTGGCAAGTTTGCATGAAAAATTGGAAAATTAAAAAAAAGTTCCAACTTTTAAACGACAAACAGAAACAAATTGATGAAAAATCTGAGGACCTATAATAAATTATTCGATGAATGATGAATAATTTCTTCATTTTTTTTTCTAAAATCGAATGAAAATTTAAAATGAAAAAAAAAAGTTGAAAATTTGAAGAATAGAAAACTTGGAAATTTTTTAAATATTTTATTAAATTAAACTTAAGTAGAACTTAGAAGTGGAAAAATCTCGATGAAAAATTCAGGGCTGGAAAAACGGTAACGGAACGAAATGTAAAAACGGAACGGATAACGTTACCAATAAAAACCGGAACCGGAACGAAAAACGCTAAACGGAAAAAACATAAAACCGGAAAACGGAACGAAACCATTAAACGGAAAAATATTTTACTAAACGGTACCGGAACGAAACCGTTTTAAACACGATTTATAAGCGTTTTCCGGTTTTGGCGGGTTTTTTTTACCTACTTATTTGATGGAAAAAAAAAAATCCAAAAAAAGCGTTAATTCTCCTTTGGTCTTTATAGAAAAGGGAGGCAATAGGTCCAAAGTCCAATTAAAATTTGAAAAACTGTTAAAACGAGTGTTGTTATTTCCACCAGCCTGTGTAAGTAGGTTCATAGAAATGAATCAACTGAATCTCATGGATTTGAAATATTTCTTTCAAATTTCGATTGCCATTTATTTTATTCAAAATTAGAGGGGAAGGAGGGGTCCAATCAACATTTTTGTAATATCAAAAATTATTCTTAGGTCTTCAAGCTATAACTTTTGTTTGAAGTTTTTTTTAAATGGACCCCTCCGGCGGCTCCGGCCCACCTCACTGATTTTGCACAAAACTTCGAAGATATTACTCAATTTAAAAATTCCAGATGAATGAGCGAGGAGAGAACCGATTTAAAAAATTTTCAAATAAAAGTTGTAGAACAAGATCCTAAAAATAATTTTGATCTTTATAAAAATTTCGATTGATTCTCTCCCTTTCCTCAAATTTCACATAATATGTAACAGATAGATATTTTTTTTAAATTTGGTGAAGGGGTCCAATCGAAAATTTTTTCAAACAAAAGTTGTAGATTTAGGTCCAAGAAATAATTTTCGTTATTATAAAATTTTGTATTAGACTCTTACCTGCCCTCCAATTTTGCATAATGGCTTAGACATTTATATTATTAAAAAATTGTGAAGGTAGAGGTCCAATTGAAAAAATTGTCAAACAAAACTTGTAGCTTCAAGTCTTGGAAATAATTTTAGTTATTACAAAAATTTCGATTGGAGCCATCCCTCCCCTTCAATTTCGAATAAAATTACATGTAAATTGAAAGAAATTTACTAAGTCCAGAATCTGAACTGATGAAACTGAACAAATTTTCAATATTTTTTTAATCATCAATTTTTATTTATTTTGTATCAAAAAACCGTTACCGGAACGGAACGATACCGTTAAATGAAGTCACTAAACGGAACCGGAACGGAAAACGCTAAACGGAAAAAACATAAAACCGGAAAACGGAACGGAACCGTTGAACGGAAAATTTTTTCATTAAACCGTACCGGAACGCAGGGTTGCAAACTGTTTCGAACCACCACCAATAAAATTGTTTTGGTGGTGGTTTTCAAATGGTTTTCACCACCACCACAACCAATTGGAAAATTTGTAAAACCATAACCAAATCAAAACCGTTTGCAAGCAGAAAAAATGGAAAAACCATTTGATAAAACCACAAAAAAGAGCTTTAAAAAAACCTTAAAAAACCACCATCACCACAACCATTTAGATTTGAAAAACCACCAAATCAATTGAATCGGTTTCTTTATTTTATGACTTTACTTTTATCCTAATTTTAATTTAGTCAGTTTCAAAGCAGTTAATTTTAAGGTGAAACTAATAGGTGCCATGATATTTCGTTCCTTTGATTTGTGAATTATGATTAATTAATTGATTATTTGATTACTCGTTTCTTTGCCAAATTGGCCATTAAATAAAGGTTTTTTCAATAACTTCTTTATTTTTTAATTCATTTCTTCTCTTTGTATTTGTATTTGATATTTGATTTCTCATCACTTCATCAGTAATTCAGTATAATTCTTAATTATTGAATTAGAATAATAGAATTAAAATTTAAAACATAGGAAATGGTTCCATCTGGTTGTATCAAATCTTCGTTAGTATATTTTTTGCTCCATTTAAAAACATGAAAAATCGATTGAAAACCAAAACCAATTCATTTGGTTTTGGTTTTACCAATTCATTTGGTTTTGGTTTTTGAGAACCACCACCACCACCACCAAAATAATCAAAAGTTGAAATAACCAAAACCAAAACCAAAACCATTTCAAAAAAAAAACCAAAACCAAAACCAAAAACCATTTATTCGAAAATTTTCAAAACCACCACCACCACCACCAATTAATTCTCAAACGGTTCGCAACCCTGCCGGAACGAAACCGTTTCAAACAACCGTTCCGTTTTTCCAGCCCTGGAAAAATTTGAGAAAATCGTATATTATGAAAGATGAAATTTATAAAAAATTGGATAAAAAAATCAATTTCGACGAAGTCCACTTTGAAATGATAAATAAAAATACGACCACGACAACGAGTATTCAAACAAGAATATGAGATGAATTCTCGTTCGTTCATTTTCGACTTTTTCGTGATTACTTGTTGTGGATTTAGCCACTCCCAATATGGGAGACAAATCTGACAACAAAGAATGCGCTGTTGACAACAGCGCATCCTTCGTTGTCAAAAAATTGATTGTTCTACGCTGTGACCTTTTAGGTTACCGTTTCGCTCATCTTCTCACTTCTCAGATTTACGATTTACGACTTACGCTTTGAGTTATGTTATGATGGATTTACCGAATATTAAAATGATATAGTTTAATAACGTAATATTGCGAAAAGTTAATAACGCATATTGAGGGCCAATTTCTATTGGAAATATTTGCGGTGTCGGTTATCGTTTTAAAATCATACAATCATACTCGTCGACCACACGAACACGTGCCGGAATCATTGTAACTGTAAGTATCCATCATTCTTGATCTTATGAAACTTTGAATAATACATACACCAGGCATAGCATATTGTCAACATCTTTGCATTCCTCATTATTATGTATTATCTTTCTAGTTTCGAACTTTCCACTCCACTCCAGATGTATTTTACTCAAGTGTAAGTGGAGTGGATGTTCTTTCTTGTTGTGTTACATGTTGACGCTGATTGTCTGCCGTATTAGGTTTAAAATCTTCCTATATGTAAAATAAGAGCTTTGTTTTCATTCTAGGACAAGAAACAAATGATGTACAATTAGGTATCGTGTATTCATAGTGTACGTTCAAAATACGGTAGCGTCGTTATAAAAAATGAATCGACCGTTCAAACTAACGCTTCGGGACAGGATTAGAGTTTGTGGAGTAGCGGTGAATTCACTCTCGATGTTGCTAAAAAAAAGGTGAATAGCTTGAATCTTAGATATGTATACCTACTATAATACTGTAGATTTTTACTCACGAAAAACTTTTATTTCTATTTTATAGCTGAAGAGGTGTTTGTCATTACACCTGTAAAAATTGTTCTGGATTCTGATGGTACGGAAGTTAGCTCGGATGAATATTTGACCACGATCGATGCCAATACTAAACTTATGGTTCTTCGGGAAAACGAAAATTGGGGGGCAAAAGGTTACTCCGAAGATGTAAGTATTTCAAATGATGGTATTAAATTCGCTCGCAATTAAGGAATTCACGTAGTATTCCTTATTGATTGCAAACTTTTTCCTTTTAGTGGGAGCAAAACGCTACTTTGCTCCCTCTCGCTGATCGCTCGAGGGCAAAAATACGCGCTTTTCTCCCGCAAGAAGGAAAAATTTTGTTACAACCACGGGAGAAAAAGTGATTTTCGACGAATGTGATTGTAACCCTCGCTTCGCTCGTGTCACAAACCTCACATTCGTCGAAAATCACTTTTTACTCCCTTGTTGTAAAATATACTATTTCACTTCGCATAATGTATTTTATCAATCTGTACGATGTCAAAATCAAAAATATTTTATGTTTTATTTTTCAGACAAACGAAGTAAATGTTTCGAGAAGTAGTTCTGAAGGAGATTCCCGGCAGAAAAAAAAATCCAAATGCGATCAAGTACGTAAATCATTTATTTTTCTTTTTAATTAAATTTACATCTTTTGTACTAAGAATTGTTTACATGTTTCAGTTCCTAGACGACGTAAAAAAATCGAATAATGTATTTGAAATGATTGGGAAAGCCGCCAACATCATAACGATTTTGGAAACCGAAAACGTTGTTTGAATGCAAAATAATCGATCATGTTTTGTTATCGCACGTTTGAACTACATAATTTAAAATTTTCTTTTTACAGAAAATATTCAAGAAAGTTCTCAGACTCGTTTCACTTCGTACCAAATTAGAAACTTTCGTAGAAAAACTATATCCGATCCGAATAAATGCAAAAACTAAAGAAGTTGTGTATATGAAGCCTGACAGAATGAGCGTATGTCATGCATTGAATGAGATGTTAACATCGCCGGACGATCGTTTTGTTAAAGACCCGTTTATTCAGATCGTAAGAGACAGACTGGTCGCTAGAAAAATTGAGGTCTCGATATTCGTTCGATTTTGCCGATGGATCTACCATGAGTTGAGCGATAAAAGTTGCCTCAAGATGGCTAATTACTGTCCTCCGATGCCGTCCTACAAAGAAGTAGACGAAATCGAGCGTATATTCAAAGATGGTGGAATAGATTCTGATTTACCGGCGGTTATTTGTGTCCAGGTAATCTTGGAACCTCTTCCAATGCCGCCTCCCCGCACTGATGGTACACCAACGTTGACCGCTTCTTCCGCAGCACCTCCTGTATCGTCGCCAACCGATTTATCTCCCATAAGCCCACCGACTCCGTAATAAACCATCTTTATAGCGCAGATAAGTTAATTTTTTTTCGGTGACAGCCTGAAGAATGATAGTTTTCTCGCGAGGTTTTTTGTCTTCTTTTCTACCGAGTGTCAGACCGCGGGAGGCGTATTCTTAGTGAAAATGTCACCATATTATAATTTTGTCTTATGTTTAATCGTTTATCCATTCTGTGTAATTTTTTTTTTTTTTTTTTTTTTGCTTAGTCCTTATCGAGCATTTATTGCGCACTAACTTTACTCCTTTTTTCCCATGCCAAATTTAAGAAAGATTTATTGTGTATTTTTTTATATTTCGGGCTTTTGATATTTTCGTGTCATTTTTTCAAATTATGGATAAGTAATAAAATTGCAAAATGTTTTCAATTTCTAGTTTTTATTTATTTATTTTTTACTTTAGACATTTAAATTTTAAAAATTATTGTTCCTGATGCATTCAAAATAATAACTTATTATTGTTTTTAATTTTTGTAAACATTTTGGATTTCTGAAATTTTAATGACATATCTCTCAAAAAATAATAACTCTACAAATAAACTAAATTTTCTAATTTTAATGAATATCGGTAGTTTTTAATTGAAATTTTCTCAGTTTCTTGAAATTTTAAAATTTTTGAATTTTATTTTAATAGTTTCAAAAAAATGTTGAATGATTTTTTCTCCAAAAAAATTATTTTAGTTTTTCGATGACCTATCGACCTACCAATGAAAATAGCATGATTTCTTCTTCTTTTTTTTCGATTTTAAAGTGTGGAAAATTTTAAATTTTAACAAATTTCTCTTTCGTCTTAGTTAATCATTTTAAAATAAATTTTAAAAATATCGCAACTTCCCAAATACCTCCTTTATTTTTTTGAAACGTTGTTTCGTTAAAAAGATCGTATTTTTTATTTTTATTTTCCACTCATTTCAAAATTCAAATTCAGTGTTCTTTAATTTGAAATTTTTCTTTCAGAATTTCTTTTTCTTTTTGAAGAATTTAACTTCCAATTATTCAAATATTCCCCTACCGTTGTTTTAGTATAATTTCTACTCTCCTTCGATTGGATGTTTTGATCAATGATTCTACGATCGAATAAAGATACTCTTGGTTCTTCAATTTGCTTCTGAAAAATTACAAAATTGAATCAAGGGCCATATCATAGGTCGATGCTTAAGCCGAAACTTGTGCTTACATTTTTGCTTGAGCAAAACGTTATCATAGAACGTATTTTAAGCTCAAGTGTAGCCGACGGTTTTTGCTTTCAAGCGATTTCATTGGTTTTTATGCTCATCAAAGTTTTGTTCTATGATACCAAATTCGACTTGTACTTGAGACAAAAAGTTAAGCATAAGTTTTTTTCTATGATATGGCCCTCACCTATTTGAAAAACCACTTCAAAAATTTGGTTATCAATTATTTGTTTTTAGGTAACGTTTTTATCTCTCGTTTCAGTTCAATTTTATGTAGATGTGTTATTAATAAAAATTTATAACTGAAAATTTGAAATATCGTACGAAACATTTGCAATGTTGTTTACAAAGGAATTCATAACATGAAATTATCAGAATGGCTCATCGCAGGTATTTTGTACTTCACCTTAATAATTTTTAATCCTAATGCTTCATTAATTGTAAGACTTGGGTATTTCACGTCGTACCTTAGTACTACACCTTTCTACAATATTCTAAAAATGGTCGTCATTTCCAAGACGATGAAAACAACATTAGCTTTGATAACAGAACAGAACTTAAGGTTGTTTTAATGTACATAGGTAAAATGGAAATCACTTTGCTCTCTAATTATAGGTTTCATTACTACTTCCATATTTTTGAAAAGTGTTGATTCAATCAATTGTACATATCATAGCGATACTAAAACTGCTGACTGTCAAGGTTTGGGGCTAAAACGTATTCCAACTGATTTACCAGAATCAACAGAAGTGAGTTTTCGATGAGTTTGAACTTGAAGTACATTCATCGTACTTAAACCTAGACCTATCTTCTTGCTACTCTCCATAGTTACACATAATTGATATTTTCGATAATTTTACAGCATTTGGACATATCCTCCAATCCACTGAACCTGCCCGCAGATTCGTTTACATACCTGAGATCTTTAATTACTCTAAAAATGAGAGGTTTAGATTTGACAAAAGCTGTAGATGATTTCGCCTTACGACTTTTAGAAAGACTAGAATACTTGGACATGACTGGTTCAAAATTCGACGATTCTTTCGTGTTTGTCTATCCGAGTAATATAAAAACCTTAATCATAGACAGCACAACGTTCAAAAATCCAGATTTCCGAACAATTGAAAAACTGGAAAAACTTAGCGCCAGGAGTTGTTCATTGGATAATTTTCCAACCTGTAATGATGGAGCTCCCTTGGTATGCGTAGATCTTACGGATAATCCGGTAGATTATTTGGCTGTGCCGGCGATATCGAAATATTGCGTTCTTGAAAAATTATTAATAAAATATCCACCATCGGGCAGTGAGCTTCAAAGCAAAGACGCCCAGTGTAGATGCGTCGAGTTGGCTGCATGGTCTGACAAATTTGGCATCGAAGGGATGACCAAGAAGGAATTGGAATGTTTTAAATACGACGAAGGAGGTACCTATCTTTTTTACTATTTGTTTTCTCATTTCAATATTATGTATAGGTAATATGTAATATTTACATGAAATACCTACTCGATTGTTTGGTTACAGAGAAAAATTGCAAAGTAAATTTAACTGATCAAGTTAAAGTGAGGAATCAATGTTTAGAAAGAATCAAATATGTAATCAACTGGAGGGATATAATTTTAGCACTTGTTTTTACCGCACTGCTTCTCGTTTTACTTTACGCTATATATGATAGACTCATTCGTCGTAAGTATTTTTCAATTTTTTCTTTTCATTTTCATAATTATGTACCCTACTTATTGCCAGGGAGTATTCTAACGTGCAGTTCTGCCTATTTTGTGGAGCTTCAAAACAAAAGGTGTGCAGTTTGAAATTACTTTGTGCAGCTAAAAATTGATTTTTGACAAAAACATCTTCAAAAAATATCTTTCAAACGAAAAATCTACAATTTTTTTTTTCGACGAAGTCTTGTAGGCTGTAGGTATGAATTCTTTTTTGACTAAAAAAATCGTAAAAGACAATTTTTTTGAGAAGAAATCGTCAAAAAAATTTTTAGTAAGAAATTGAAACAAAAATTGCCCAAAAAAATTTTTTGATAAAAAATTCTTTTGATAAAAAAATCTTCAAAAAATATTTGAAAATTTTTTGACAAAGAAATATTTTTTTGACTTGAAATTTTGATATAAAATCTCCATGAAATATTTTTTAAACAAAAAATCGTCAAAAAAATTGGTAAAAAACTGAAAAAAATTGCCCAAAAAATTTTTCAAAAATCTTTCAAAAATCTTTTTTTGACAAAGAATTCGTTTTTTGACAAAGAAATATTTTTTTGACATAAAATCTCCATAAAATATTTTTTGAACAAAAAATCATCAAAAAAAAATGGTAAGAAATTGAAAAAAATTGCCTAAAAATTTTTTTTGATAAAAAAATCTTCAAAAAATATTTGAAAAATCTTTTAAAAATCTTTTTTTGACAAAGTAATTTTTTTTGACAAAGAAATATTTTTTTGACATAAAATCTCCATAAAATATTTTTTTAACAAAAAATCATCAAAAAAAAATTGGTAAGAAATTGAAAAAAATTGCCTAAAAAATTTGGTAAGAAATTGAAAAAATTGCCTAAAAATTTTTTCGATAAAAAGATCTTCAATTTTGACAAAAAAAAATTTTTTGACATAAAATCTACATAAAATATTTTTTAAACAAAAAATCGTCAAAAAAAATTTGGTAAGAAATTGAAAAAAATTGACCAAAAAAATTTCTGATTGAAAAACATCTTCATAATATTTTTTAGACAAAAAATCTTTGAAAAATCTTCAAAACATATTTTTTTGACAAGAAGTTTGAACAAAAAATCTAATAAAAAAAAATATTCAAAACTTTTTTTTAAAATTTGGCAAAAAAAATCTTTGAAAAAGCTTCAAAGAATACTATTTTTTGGCAAAGAAATATTTTTTTGACGAAAAATTGTCAAAAAATTTGTTGGTAAGCAATTGAAAAAAATTGACCAAAAAATTTCTGATAAAAAAATCTTTAAAAAATAGGTATATTTTCTTTTTGACAAAAAAATCTTGAAAAAAAAATTCGGATGAAAAAATCTTCAAAAAATATTTCTTGACAAAGAATCTTTGCAAAAAATCTTCAAAAAATATTTTTTCGACAACGAAGTAAGGATTTATTTGACAAAAAATCTTCCAAAAAATTTTCTTGACAAAAGCAGGATTTTTTTTTTAATTCAGTAAAAACTATCTATCTAAACTAAACACACGAAAAATTCTCATTTTTTTCCTCGAAAATTTTTTTGCGATAGTTTTAAACGAGTTTGTCAGAATTTTCTGAAAATGCTTAAAATTTCACCCCCCCCCCCTCACTCAGCCACACGCCCATATTACCTATATTGAATATGACTTTAGTAATGGAGCTAAACATGCAGCTCCAAATTTTCCTTAGAATAGGCCTTGCTTACTGCCCAAGTGCCTACCTACTTACGAGAAATCCATATCGAATATTTCATAATTTACCTATTATCCGAATGTTATTTTACAGCCATAATTTATAGAGATCAATTCAAACCGTCTACCACACCAAGACCGCGTAGACCTCTGCCAAAACCTTGGCCTACCAGTAGTCTTTATCGTCCACCGCGCCTTCCTCAACTTCGTTTTCCAAGAACACCGCCGCCTGATCTTCCAGGAGAAGAAGAAGAGGAGGAGGAGGAAGAAAAAGACGACTATTAGAAATATCTTTCGGTGCAATATTTTTGAGAATTCTATCTTCGATTTTCAAATTTTCCATCAATATTTTTGAGAATTCTACCTTCGATTTTCAAATTTTCCACGAAAATTGATCGAGATTGGATGATATTGTACATTTACGGTCCTATTCCGTATATATCGCAAGTCGAACAGCTCCAATTAAGCGCGAAGCTGAAAACTGAATTGAAAATTGAAACTACCTACTGGTTTACAGTAGTTATTAGGATGAACTTTAAATGAAAATAGGGAATAATTTGAAGACCTTTCCATTTGTTGTTGTTTTATTATTTTATTTGTTTGCGTATCGTGTATTTCACTCAAATATTGTCAATTTATTATTTTTACTTTTATATGATGTTGAATTTTATACCTATTTTATAGGCGTGTTCTTGACTTTTTTTTTCAAGTCCAAAGTAATTAATCGTTATTATTGTAATTATTATTAATCCATAATAGGTAGGTAAAAATCTGAAAAAAATGTTAACAAAGTGTATTCTTTCTATCTCGATTTCATTTTAGAAGATACTACCTAAATATTTTCTAGGACTGTCTGTAGTGCATAGATGGTGTCTGTTCGTCGGCCTGGGCCTACCCAATGATGGGTGATCGATTATAATCAATAATTCTTTTCTACAAAATAAATCATAAACATATTAGTTGAATATATTTAATTTTTGGATTTTGATCTTATAACAGGATTATCAATAAGATTTATTATTTGAATTGAGTTCTTGCTGATATATAAAATATATAGTATTGATATCTAATCCAAATGTAAATATATGATGTGCTCAAACAATAAAACCTAATTACGATTGAGATTATGGCAACATTTTTTTTGAAATTATATTTATAATATATATATTTTTTAATTTCAATAATAAAAAATATTAATTCAATAGGTATGTAATTAATTTATTTAAATTAAAATTTTTTTATTTTAGTTTCATTATTTTTTATTTATGAATTTCCGTGGCTAGTTGCGATGCTACCTGAAGGCGGTGATTGTACGACAGCGTTGGCGGATATTAACAGTAAAGATGGAATTTCAGTATATTTATTTTGATTTTTTAGAAAGAGAATCAGAATTAATTTCTGGAATTAATTTAGAATTTAGATCTATTAATTTTAAGTATAATTTTATTTTTAATTGAATATTTAGATATTATTTTTATGAGAATTTTATTTTCTTTATAATTTTAATAATTTAAAAATATTTAATTTAAATTTTTTTATAGCAATAATTAACTCTTTTATTTTAATTAATTCAAGATTAACTTTAATAATATCATTATATAATAATATTAAATTTAATTTAATAAATCTATTAACATTACTTTAATTTTAACATTAATTTTATTTTTAAATTTAAAATATAATTTTTTTTTTTTATTATTAATTATAATAATTATTATATTATTATTTCTTGGTTATGTGTTGAATAAGAACAGTGGCTTTTGCATATAAATCTACGAACGATTTGTTCTATATATCTATATGACGATCCATATTAGCTTGTTGTTCCAAGTAAACAACGTTTGATACATTCTGTAAATCGATCAAGATAAATATCCGAATTGGCTATAGATGTATTATGATCATTATCGGTATTCGGATACGTTTTGAATAAATCGGTGTTATGTAGGACGTCGCTGCGACTTGGGAACTGATCGATGTTAAAAACTGTAATCAATATCTGCAACCAGAGGATGAGCTACGTAACGTTGCTGCTGCATATCAAGGACAAATCAATTGGTATTCTAAGTTGCTACGGTGATCATCACAACTTCTCATTCGGAAGCTTGTACAAATGAGAAGCGTTCTAAATGTACCTCAGAGACCATGCTATCGAACATTAGCGACTCGTCATCGTTTGAATTAGGTACGTTATTAGTATCACGATGAGTATCAGTCATGGGATCGTGTATGACTGCAGTGTTACTCGAATCGTTCATCAATTGTTCACCTTGTTGAACTTTTCCATTACTTGATGACACTGCTGCAAGTGAATCATGATTCACTGTGACTTTTAGTATAGATAGCATTCCATGTATGATAATTTTGCTATACTGGTACAGTTGACGATTGATATTTCGCACCACTTCGTGTCGTAGCTGTTGTATAGCAAGGCGACGAAGTCAAAATAGAGGTGATAGAGGTGATAGTTGAAATCGGTATAACATGTGTTGACATAATAGTGGCGATGGTCTACTGATTGAAAGATGATAAATTTGGGAAATTAGGATTCTGACTGGAATTATTACCCGGTTGATTTTGATTACTCATATTGAGCAGAAGCAGTGGGTATGGAGTCTTACAAATTTATATAATTATAGTATAGCTACGAGCAAGTACATGAAAGTTGGCGGGAAAATGAGATGAGAGGGAGAAGCTTGAGTGATTATCTATTACATTAGGATTATAATTATAATTCTATACCAAGATAAAGAAAAAAAAAGAAAAGAAAATGTCAGTCATAATAACTTTCCAAAAATAATAGTTTTGAACAAAAGCCAAAAAATAATTTATGTTGAAATTGTAGATGAGTAAACTTGTTTACATTACAACTTTAATCGTAAGCCAATGGTTGATAATTACATTACTTGAAGCTTCATAATATATCACCTACCATAATTACACAAGTTGAATTTAGGAAATAGTACGGATATCTATCGCTTAAAACTAAAGCTAAGGAACACTTAATAGGATGGTAATACCCAAACACGTTTCCCTAGATTAGGCACTAAGGATACGAACAATTTACAATAGAAAATGCATATAAATGTAAATAATATTAACTGATACCATCTCATCGCATTCTCGCATCGTGATTACATATACGCATGCGCTTTGCTTATGAAACATGTTGGTTAGAAATAAAATACCCTGAACTAAGATAAGAGTACATAAAGTCAACAAAATGCCGAATCAACTGGGATGTGGTGACGATGCTGCATTGTAGCATCGGCATCGTTGGGTTATGATGCCGATGATGCATCGAATCACTATTAGGTCTGATACCTATACCATGAAGTGTAGGCACACTCTGTAGTGAGCTCATTAACCTGGTCAAGTTTGAAGGTTAACAAGGCCAACACTTCAAACACACCTACACACACAATATAGGTCTGATATATTATGATAATAATTCACTACTCATTCGACAAATTGAAGAATAGGTATCAAAAAAACCCTCTCTTCTCTCTGATTTTGGATTTATAACAGTAATATGCAGAATCAAAAGGGAAGGAGGGATCAAATTTAAAAAAATTCAAACAAAAGTTTGATTAAACCCTTCCTATAAGAAAGGATTAATTAGATTACAAAAGAGTGATAAAAATAAGTTAGGTCAACTAAAGAATGTTTTATATTCACCTGATTTGGCAGAAAATTTATTATCACCGGGTAAATTAATTGATCAAAATTTTCATATGTTATTGACAAATGAAGTGATAAGGGTTTTTAAGCCAAGTGAGGTGGATTAAAAAATTCTAGGAGAAGAAATTTTAATAGGAGAGTACATCAAACCATATTGGCGAGTTGAATTAGATTTAGAAATCCTTCGAAGATAAGAACAGGAGAAATAAAAACAGTGTTTTTATTACAAAAGTTGATAATAAGAACTTGAGTAATAATAATAAGAGAGAAAATCTAAAGACATGTGAAGATAAGAAAATTTCAAAACTTCCTAAAAAGGGGAGAAAGATGAGAAAAATGAAATTGAAATTTGGTTAAATTTAGAAAGTTTTGATATTTTTAATTTTTATTCTTTTCATATAAGTAAGAAATAGAAATTTTTTAAGAGCGAAGATGAAAATAAGAGAAAAATTAATTAGCCTAGAAATAGCTATAGGTAATTTCAAGAATGAAAGATGCTGAGTTAATTATAAGATTAGATTTAGTTTCATTTAAGAACGTATTAGATAGACATAATTTAAATAAATTTAAGAAAAGAGTGGAAGATTAAAAAGAAGAGACTAAAGAGTGAAAATTATAAATTTATTAAAATGAGAAGAGAGTGAAATGAAATTGAATAAGAGAGCAAATTTTGTTTGTAAATTGCATGCTTAAAGAAGAGAAAGAGAGCAATGAACACGTAAGCCTAAAGAAAGGAAAGAGAGTACTTTTGTGACATAATGGTCAAAATGATTAATAACTTTTTGCTTTTACAGATCTGAACCTGGACTTGGATCTTGAACTAGATTACGAAGCAGATTACCCTGCTGACAATGGGTATAACTTTTTCGACGATGAAAATGATGAACAGATATTGAATGGAAATTTAGGCTTCGATTCCTTGATTTTTTCAAACTCTAGAGTCGATGAGTTAGAAATGTAATAATTATTCTTGATCTGAGTAAAATTGTTGGCATGAAAATTCGCTTTGCTTTGTTGAATATTCGCTATTGACATTGACCTATTTACAATTACGCATGATATTGGGATGAAAGTTTTCCTTATGCTTTGCTGAGCATTCACTAAATTGTTAATTTTAAAAAAAAATTATGCATGAATTTTTTTAAACATGAAAAATTGAAAGTTTACTGTAATGTCTTGCTGTATGTTCAAATATTGTTTTTAGTATGTACTTATTAGTAAGGCTGACAATGGGTATAACTTTTTCGATGATGAAAATGATGAGGAACAGATATTGAATGGAAATTTAGGCTTCGATTCCTTGATTTTTTTAAACTCTAGAGTCAATGAGTTAGAAATGTAATAATTATTCTTGATCTGAGTAAAATTGTTGGCATGAAAATTCGCTTTGCTTTGTTGAATATTCGCTATTGACATTGACCTATTTACAATTACGCATGATATTGGGATGAAAGTTTTCCTTATGCTTTGCTGAGCATTCGCTAAATTGTTAATTTTAAAAAAAATTATGCATGAATTTTTTTAAACATGAAAAATTGAATTTTTTTTTATTATTTCAATTTAAGACTGAAATTTTTTTAATTTTGAAAGACGTAGACTTTAAACACTATGATGATGTTTTGTTTTTTTATTTTAATTTAAGACAGAAATTTTTTTAAATTTTGAAAGACGTAGACTTTAAACACTATGATGATGTTTTGTTTTTTTTAGATTTTATTTTTAAGACTGAACTGAAATTTAAGACTGATGATTCAACATGTTGAATTTTTAAGATGTTTTTAAGTTTTATGATTAGTGCAGTGTATTCCATGCAGGACGAAAAAGGGGAGTATCAAATTTTGGGGTTTTGTCTGCATGTCATTACCTACTTATTAAGACTGTTGCGTTTTAGATACTATGTTTATCCTATAGATAGCGTGATCTTAAAACCGAATGACGTAGAAATTAAGCTTGTTATGATAGAGATATGAAACCAAAATCAGTCTGGATATAAAATGTCACGAGTAAAAAGTACGTAAATTACGTATGTTCGAAATATGAAAATTCTCGTTAGAAAGTACGTAAATTACGTATGTTCGAAATATGAAAATTCTCGTTAGAATAAAATCGCAGAATCGATAAATTTCTTCAACACGAGCTCGTCGAAATTCACCGTTACTTCGGCTGTGGAAAAATACACAGGGAAGTAATTATAATGACCAAATATGGTCATATCAATAAATTTTGTCACCTACGATTAGCGAAGCCACGAACATAAAGTCAGTCACTCGCTAATCGTCATTCCGGCCTTTTAAAAAAGACCTAGTTGAAAAAGAAATCGATATTGTAAAAATAATCCGAAACATAATTTTTAACGAATTGTTTATAAAAGATGAGTTGAGTCGCTATCCGTTTTTAATCGACTCTGGCTCAGATGTTTCCGTATTACCGCTAGGCCTGGTCCAGAAGAAATTTAGTGAAGAGGATGGTCATTACCTATTTGTGGCGAATGGCTCACCGATCAAGGTGTATGGACAATGTGCTCAGAGTGTCAGCCTAGGCCTGCGTAGAAGCTTCAATTGGACTTTCCTGGTTGCGGATGTGTTATACCCCATCATAGGTGCTGATTTGCTTGAACATTATGGCCTATTAATAGACCTGAAAGGCAAGTGTCTGGTGGATCGTGAGACGAGCCTGAAGTCATGCGGTGATGTCAAGTCCATCGAGTATCCGTCTATTTCGTCGTTAGGCCAGAGTTTGCCAAGCTGGTGGAGGAGTTCCCAGACTTGACTAGGCTCGGTGTACAGTTTGTGAAAAAATTTCTCAACCGAATGGAACATGTCATTGAGACATTAGGCATGCCTATCCCAGCCAAAGTAAAGCGCCTAACTCCGGAGAAACTGCAAGCAGCCAAGAAAGAGTTCACAAAGCTCATTAGGCTAGGACACATGCGGCCTTCAAAGAGTCCCTTTGCCAGCGCTAGACCTGTGCGCCGATATCTCGATCGGCAAGGCGGCGTAAACTAAAAATATGTCGGTGACGGCGGCGCGCCGCCGAATTTTAATTTTACCGGCGGCGGCGTACAATTTTTTTAGTTAAAATTTTCAAGAATTCCAAGTTTCAAGATGTCAATTGTCAAACCTTGAACAAGAACAAATAGAATAGGAAACAGAAAAGAAACAGATTAAACAGTATAAAAAATAAATGATAAATGAAATGAATGCAAGATTTTTAAAAAGTTTTATTTTATTGAAAATTGAAGAAGTGTATTCATGTAGGTATTGTAATTTGTATACAATAGCAACAAAAAGAACCACTCTCCAATAAAGTTTAAAAGTTACAAAAACGCAATGAAAACTGAAGTAATTTTTTTTCACGCCTCCGATATTAAAACCGGCGGCGGCGGCGCGCCGATCACGCCGAGGTATTTCAGCGGCGGCTCCACATGCCAAAAAAGTGTCGGCGGCGGTGGCGTGGCGCGGCGGCTCACAGGTCTAGCCAGCGCGCTACACTTGGCGCCGAAAAGGGGACCGGATGGATTTTGAGCCAGTGGTGATTATCAGCCACTAAACTCGAAGACCAAGCCAGATAAATATCTGATACCAAACCTCAGCACCTTCAACTTGAATCTGGCTGGTAAGAAGATGTTTACCATAGTCGATTTAAAGAGAGCCTATACAGCCATCATTAAGCCATTCTGACTTTTTGAGTATTTGGTGATGCCATTTGGACTATGCAATGAGGTGCAAACTTTCCAGAGATTTATGGACGAGCTGTTTTGAGATCTGGATTACGTATTCTGCTACTTGAACAATATATTGATATTTTCTCGAAATTGAGAAGAACACAATCGCTCATGTCAGGGAGGTGCTTCGTCGACTGAATCTGGCTGGGATGGTAATAAATATTGCAAAATGCCAATACACCCAGCCAGAGGTCAGGTTTCTGGGCCATATCGTCAACGAATGCGGAATCAGGCCCGATGAAGCATGTGTGGAGCCTGTCTTAAACTACCCGAAGCCTGTTGACATCGAGGGCCTGCTTCGTTACATTGGTATGGTCAATTTCTACCATCGTGGGATTCGTAACGCCGCAGCTATACAATTATGTCTCCAATGTCTCCAAAGAATCATCAAGACGAATAAAAAACGCGATAGGATGCCGCTGGAGTGGACAGAAGATGCTGAGCAGGCATTGGAAGAGTATAAAAAAGCGCTCGTCGATGCGGTACTTTTGGCTCACTCAGTGGAAGATGCACGAGTCGTTCTGTGCACCAACGCATCTGACGTGGCAATAGGTGCAGCTCTACACCAAGTCAACGATGGAAAAATTGAACCGTTGGGTTTTTTTCTCTCTTAAATTGTCAGAAACGGAGAGGAGGTATAGCACATATGATCTCAAGCTTTTAGCCATATACAGAGCAGTAATTTACTTTCGTTATCAGTTGGAAACGAGGGAATTCACAATATACATGGATCACAAGCCGTTCGTGTACGCGATGAATAAGGCATCAGAGAAAGCGAGTCCAAGAGTTGCTAGGCAGCTTGAGTACATTTCCCAATTTTCAATGGATATTCTCTATGTACCGGGAGTCGAGAATGGACCAGCTGACGCGTTGTCTCGCATTGCTGCGATTTCAGAGCCAAAGGATCTTGATTATGTCGAATTGGCGAAAGCTCAGGAGGCAGATAGTGAGCTTCAGAAACTGCTCAAGTCGAAGGAGACTGGTTTAAAGCTCAAGAAAGTTTCCGTACCAGGCACGAACGTGCAGATTTACTGTGATGTGAAAGGTGACACTGTGAGGCCATACTTAACATCCAGTTTCAGACGAGCAGCTTACGAAATGATCCATAACTTATCCCACAATGGTGCAAAAACAACTGTGGAGAAGGTGGCGCATAGATTTGTGGGGCTAGGCATGAATAAAATTGAGTGGGCACAAGCGTGCATAGGATGTCAGCGTTAGAAAGTTTTGAGGCACACACTGACTCAACTGGGTGATTTTCCCAAGTCAGGTTGTTTTGCACACGTCCATATGGATATCGTCGGACCTTTGCCACCAGCTAGCGACAAAAGGTACATCGTTACGATGATCGATCGCGCTACACGTTGGCCAGAAGCTGTGCCAACGAATTCTATCACTGCCGAGTCTGTGGCCAAAATTTTCATAAGAGACATGGGTGTCTAGATTTGGCGCACCAGCGCGCCTAACCACCGACCAAGGTCGTCAGTTTGAAAGTGACCTTTTCCACTCGTTGACCAAGCGACTGGGTATGCATCACATCCGTACAACAGCGTACCATCCTCAGGCAAATGGTCGAGTCAAAAGGTGGCATCATACACTAAAAGCAGCCATCATGGCGTATTCATGCGATAACTGGGTAGAAATTTATTCTTCTCGGTTTGCGAACAGCGGTCTGACACGAAAGTCTCACCTGCTCAACTTACTCTCGGCAGCAAGCTGCGATTGCCTGGCGAATTTTGCACTGAAGAAAGCCAGACGCCTTTAAATGCACCGGAATTTGTAAAGCAAATGAGTGAGGCAATGAGAAAATTTGCAGACCAGTCCAAACGTCATGGAGAGTCTCCTGTATTTGTACCAGCAAGGCTAAAAACTTGTGGCCATGAATTTGTGCGTGTAGATATGCCTAGGACTTTGTTGGTTCAGCCTTACGTAGGTCCGTACGAAGTCAAGTCGAGAGATGAGAAAACAGAGACGATCGAGCGAGAAGGGAAGACTGAGAAAATTTCCCTCGATCTCTGCAAGCCAGCCTACACTCTCGACAAAAACTTCTCACCCAAGATGCCTCTGCAGACACCTCCTGTTGTAGTTGACCCGTCACCGAGGATCTGATGGAATGCCAGACAAAGAGTCAGATTTGCTGGCAAATACACGAAATAGTTACCATTTCATCATATTTTTATATTTTACTTTTCCAATTTTGTAATTTTATCTTGTGATTTTTAAATGTGTATTGGAAAGTTCACACCAAAGATACGCGCTCTACAGATCATTCTTGCAACTGTATGATTATGGGATACCTAAATACTTCATATAAGGGGAAAATACTGTTTTTTGAATTTTTTAGCAAATTGAGCGGGTATAGGTGAAATTTTTATAGGACATTATTTTTAGAGAATAAGAAATCCTATTGAATGGTATATTTGACAAAGTTTTTATACCTTTTTTTCATCGAGATTGATCTCTTGAAAGAATCATATGATAATGAGAACTTGTAATTTTTTACATTTTACTCAAAAATGAGTGAGTTTAGAAGAATTTTGAAAGAGACTTCATTTTTAGAGAATAAAAAATCCAGTCAAATTGTCTATTCATTGGAATTTTGAATGCAGTTTACTCAGATCTATGGAATTTTGAATAATTTAATATTCCATATTTCTGAGTAAACTACATGTAAAATTCCGATGAATAGACCATTCGACTGGATTTTTTATTCTCTAAAAATAAAGTCATTTCAAAAATTCTTCTAAACCCACTCATTTTTGAATAAAATGTAAAAAATTACATGTTCTCAATATCACATCATTCGTTAAAATCCAGTATCCCATAATGGTCTGTTTAGTAGCGCCAACATCAGCGCTCCAAGCGAGTAGTGAACTTTCCAATTTTTTGCTAATTTTAATTTTTAGAATAATTTTTTTTTATGTCGTTATTACTGGAGGGGGGGGGGCGATGTGGCGCACTGGTGTAAGTAGAGTGAGAGAGGAGATAAAGAAGCAACCACACACCCCACCCAGTCCTGAATTCGATATCGCTCGTGTACAATAAGTTGACGTACGATTTACGTAAGTAAGAAGGTTTTAGACACGTTATGTAATCAATTGCTAGCTCATGTGAACTTTTCGAGATAATTTTTTTGTGTATTTCGTTCGTTGTATTAGTGTTTGAAATTGTGTTCGGTTTTTACTTGTGCGTTGTCCACGTATACGAAAAGTGTGAATTGATTCGTGACCTCGATGTGATCAAAAAGTGCGTAGACCGGATTTTAATTGATTTTTGCACACAATATAAGTTTTTTTATTCAATAGCTTGAATCATATCTAGCCTTCTTGTTTAGCTGTACAGTCATATGGTGGTAACCCACGCGTTCAGTTTTTACTTGTGCGTCGTCCACGTATACGAAAAGTGTGAATTGATTCGTGACCTCGATGTGATCAAAAAGTGTGTAGACCGGATTTTAATTGATTTTTGCACACAATATAAGTTTTTTTTATTCAATAGCTTGAATCATATCTAGCCTTCTTGTTTAGCTGTACAGTCATATGGTGGTAACCCACGCGTTCAGTTTTTACTTGTGAGTCGTCCACGTATACGAAAAGTGTGAATTGATTCGTGACCTCAACGTGATCAAAAAGTGTGTAGACCGGATTTTAATTGATTTTTGCACACAAAGTAAGTTTTTTTTATTCAATAGCTTGAATCATATCTAGCCTTCTTGTTTAGCTGTACAGTCATATGGTGGTGATCCTTACCGATCCTAAATACCAAATTTTAGCCTCCAAGGTTATTTGGTTTGGGCTATAGGCTGATCAACACACCTAAAAAAAGAGGTTAAAATGTGAAAATTTCTGGTCAAATGGTGCTCAAAAGTCGAAACCCTTAAAAGGCACATCAGTGACCTCTACTGATCCTACATCCCAAATTTCGATTGTTTAGGTCTTTTAGTTTGGGCTGTAGGCTGTTCAACGCGTCAGAAAAGACAGGTTAAAACTTGAAAAATATTGATTTTTGACCCTGTATCGCGGTCAAAAGGGGTTTAAAGGTCAAAACCTACAAAAGGCACATCAGGGGCATAAACTCAATCTATTATAAAAATTTAGGCCCCCAGCTCCATTTGGGGGGTCTGTAGCCTGATCAATGTGAAAAAATGACCTCAAAATCCACTTTTTGGGCCCTAAAATGGGGTGGGGATGACTTGGGAAGCTGAAATTTGGACACAGTGAAGACAATCTGAGTCACTGTTGTTGGTAAAAATTTCAAATCATTTTGTCAAATTGGGGCCTCTTTAGAGTCCCCCTCAAAAAGGGGCCATCCCCAATTTTGGGGCTCAAGGGTCAAAACCCCCAAAAGGCACCTCAGTGACCCTTACCTATCCTAAATACCAAATTTTAGCATCCAAGGTCATTTGGTTTGGGCTGCAGGCTGATCAACGTACCTGGAAGCGAGAAAAAACATGGAAAATTGTGAAAAATCTGATTTTTGACCCTTGACAGGGATCAAAGGGGGCCCAAAAGTTGAAACCTACCCTTTTTAGCTACAAAAAAAAAAAAAAAAAAAAATCAGTAAAAAATTAATAGTTTGTCAAAGGTAATAATACAGAAGACAAAGTGTAAAGGGCCATATCATCAGGGATGATATGATATTCGAAATTATTGATTAATCATGATATATCATAATCATTACTAATCATAGCTTATCGATGTTATCATGATACTATTTCATTTTTTTCTCAAGAGGATCGCGTAAGTGACAGAGATTGAAAAGATGCCGTTTTGTGTCTAGTCCATCAAAATGTTGAAATTTGCTCAAAGCACTCGTGTCACAAGAAAAAGGGGTCAAGGGTCTATGGCACTAAACCCTTTTTTCTCGTGTCAGGTCCTAAGGGTTCCTCAAACTGTTGAAATTTGCTCAAAAAACATTGTCACAAGAAAAAAGGGTTAAGGGCCTATGGCGCTAAACCCCTTTTTTCTCGTGTCAAGTCCCAAGGGTTTCTCAAAATGTTGAAAATTGCTCAAAAAACATTGTCACAAGAAAAAGGGGTTAAGGGTCTTCTGCGCTAAACCCCTTTTTCTCGTGTCAGGTACCAAGGATTCCTCAGAATGTTGAAATTTGGTCAATGCACATTGTCACAAGAAAAAAGGGTTAAGGGCCAATGGCACTTAGCCCCTTTTTATCATGTCAGGTCCTAGTTCATCAATTTATGTTGATTATCACAAGATAAAAGTTGATTCAACTTACGCGATCCTGGTGACGAAAAAATGAAATTATATCATGATAATTATCGATAATTTATCAATATCTGGCTAGATATCGATAATTATCGATATCATATCATATCATCCCTGCATATCATAGGTCGATGCTTGAGCAAAAATTTTTGCTTAAAAAAATTGCCAATGAATTGTCAATTTTCACGACTGTGTGATAATTATTTTGGTGACCAGTAATAGGTATGATGAAAATACGCAATGAGAAGTCATATACTTTGAACAATAAATTACTGGTCACCAAAATATTTCATGGTCCTAGAAACTGAAAATTAGAAAAAAACGTCTTAGGCTTAAAGCACAGTGAATGCAGCATTTGATACCACACTGGATACCATATGGCATCAGGCAGTTTTATCACTTTTTTTGAAAAAAATTTCTTCATTTACCAAATAGCCATTAATATCTGAATGCATGTATGAGCGGAAAAAGCTCGTACATGCATTCAGAAATTAATTGCTATTTTGTAAATGAAGAAATTTTTTTCAAAAAATGTGATAAAACTGCCTGATGCCCTATGGTATCCAGTGCGGTATCAAGTGCTGCATTCACTGTGCTTTAAGCCTTAAGCAAAAAATTCACGTCCTATGATATGGCACTAAGAAAACTATTCTCTTTTTAGCAAAATTATAAATATCTTACCAGCAATCGACTGTTCGATGTATTTATTTCAGATAGAAACGTCTATTTTTTTGTTCAGAAACAGTCTCAATAATTTGGGCACTACATCTTAGACCTAAAGTAAACATCACATCAGTATGGTTAAATTACCAAGCAACAAGCACCTTGCAAGTGTATAATATTTTACAGTATTATTTTTATTACCTGCTTTGGAAGTTCTTTTTGCTCGGACCATTCGCATTTTGCTTCCCTGTATACCTTCGTTTTTATATAGATGCCTCGTTGATTACACACATAATAGGTGACAATTATAATCTTATTTTATTCATCTTATTTCATTAAAATCAAACTCAATAGAGCCAGGAAAGAAAAAGAATAACGCAACCAGCGCCAAAGAAAATTCTTCCATCAATGCAAATAGAACATACAGTAAAAAATATATTTTTCAATTTACAGACAACTCTGCAGTTGTACACAAGCACGACTTTACTTTCTAATAAAACGCATCCTTTTAGAATTACAATTACGCTGTTTTGTTCAAAGTATCCATAAGTCTCGAAAAAAAAAGGCTCCCCGACGAACGGAGAGTCGGAGACACGAGTATTGCAGCTTCCCATTTTTAAAGATTACACAACCTGCGTTATGCGTGGAGTACCACAACAAGAGTTTTGCAATCACAAAATTTCTCATCTTTGACTATTTATATTTTATAATACTTGATCTGCTAAGCGTAAGAGCCGAAAATAATAAGTAAGATGGGTAAAATTTGATTGCACCATCGTTTTTTTCGGAAAAAATGAGCTTGGAATAAAAAAAAATAAAACGAAAAAAAAAACGAAAACGAATCAAAAACGAAAACAAAAACAAAATAATTGAAGCTTGAAAAACGTAACGAAAACGAAAACGCTTCCTAGAATGATTCGTTAATTGAAAACCAAACAACAAAAACCGAATAAATTATGTAAACGAAATCCAAACAAAAACTGAATTAAAAAATAATGTTTTTAAAGCCCTGCCATGTCACTCGTAAAACATCTAAATTTCGCTTATTTTTAGTTTTTTCAAAATTTTGATTTAAAAATTAAATGAAGAATAGTCATCCTATGATCCTACTGATTTCGCAAATTGAAAGGCTATGACAGAATAAGAATGACGATTTAGCCAATTAGCCCAAGACCTGGAACTAGATTTAAAATGTTAGATTTGATACTAGAACTAAAAAAATATATATATTTTTTAAAAAGAATACGATTAACCCCTTTAAAAATCAAGTAGATACCTATTAAAAAAAATAACCAATCTTTGATTATTTTTCAATATTCGTGATTTCATTTCTGCCAAAAAAATGTTTCAATTTTTTTCATCTCAAAAAAAAATTCCCAAACAATTTTTTTATAAATTTTCAAAATCTCTTTTTTGTTTCATAAAACAAATACCTACCTTATTTCAAATCATTTCTTCAATAGGTACCTAATGTCAATTTTGAACAAAAAATTTTAAAAAATTGAAAAGGGGGAGGTTTCCAATCAATTTTTTTAATATCTATATCTTTTTTTGATCTCTCCAGATCGCGTAAAAGTCAAAATTTTCTAGATGCTCTAGATTGTTTCGAAAATGGTGCCAATCGATTCGGGGGGAGAGGGGGCGATTTTAGGCGATAGTTGAAGTTTTGGACAATATGCTGGAGAAATGGAATTTTTTGGAAATTTTTTAAGACATCATACTAACGCTACGATTGAATTTTTCAGCTGCCCAATGTCGTTCTCAATATTCAAGTCCATCATAGACAACTTGAATTGTTGTACGAAAAAAAATGAAAATCAACAGGGTAAGTTTTTTTCCTTACTTTATTAAAATCACTACTTTTTCACTACGTTTTCAGTTTCACTACGTTTTTACTACCATGAGTATTTTCTATTTTGTTTTTCAGAACCACATCGACCTCCACCAGCCAGGGTTACGAACCGTTTGAGAATTAATTGGTGGTGGTGGTGGTGGTTTTGAAAATTTTCGAATAAATGGTTTTTGGTTTTGGTTTTGGTTTTTTTTTTTGAAATGATTTTGGTTTTGGTTTCGGTTATTTCAACTTTTGATTATTTTGGTGGTGGTGGTGGTGGTTCTCAAAAACCAAAACCATTTCAATTGGTAAAACCAAAACCAAATGAATTGGTTTTTAATTATTATATCGTAAAATACCGAGATTTCTGTGATTTTATTAATTTATTTTATTTTAAAATTGTTTTCTCATTTATTTAGGCATTTTGGCATTATAATCGAAATTGGCTCGAATAAAAGTCATAAAACAAAGAAACCGATTCAATTGATTTGGTGGTTTTTCAAATCTAAATGATTGTGGTGATGGTGGTTTTTTTTTAAGCTCTTTTTTGTGGTTTTATCAAATGGTTTTTCCATTTTTTCTGCTTGCAAACGGTTTTGATTTGGTTATGGTTTTACAAATTTTCCAATTGGTTGTGGTGGTGGTGAAAACCATTTGAAAACCACCACCAAAACAATTTTATTGGTGGTGGTTCGAAACAGTTTGCAACCCTGCGGCACCAGCAGCTTCCATAAACAACACCATAAACATTTTTATTATCGAAAATGCGATGTATTATCATCAGGTTCATCACACAGAAGAAAGCGTCAGAAGGCTGTGATTTCAAGTCGTATTTCAGGTAATAAGTTGAGTCCTTATATCAATGTAGGTATTTGACGTCGAAAATAAAGAAGATTATTTGAAAAGAACGAAACCGCCCTTACAATGTGATTACTTATTGTGGATTTAGCCACTCCCACAATGTTGCGATTTTTATTTTTTCAGTCCTACTGCCTAGGCTACCCTAGGCTTTTTAATGAAGTGTTATTTTAGTCCATGTATTTTTATATCGTACGTTAAATTAATTTAATTAATAGTTAATGCCATGATAAAGCCTCGTTCGTAAAGTACTATCGAGTCGGTTTCTTAATTCATCGTATATGTACAGTGCCGTTATGGCGGCTATGTAATGGTCGAAAGCTGGGGAGACTGGACAATGGAAGAATCTTCACCACAAAGTTCAAATGGACAAATTGGATCGGCTGGTGGAGTCAACAAACAAAATGAAAATAATAATCAACGACCTCAGTACTCGATCCCCGGTATACTGCATTTCATACAACATGAATGGGCTAAATTCGAAATGGAACGATCGCAATGGGAAGTGCATAGAGCTGAACTGGAGGTACACACTATACGTAGTAATCTCGATGCAATGTAGTCGATTATTTGATAATAATATTATTCTCTTTCGAGTTTCACATCTCTTCAGTTCACAACGAACTGCAACCTAGATAATCTGTTTAAAATAAGACGTAGCTCATTCGTTGATACTAAACTTTTGATACGTTTTCAGGCCAAAATAGCTTTCCTTCAAGGCGAACGTAAAGGCCAAGAAAATTTGAAAAATGATCTTGTACGGAGAATAAAAATGTTAGAATACGCTTTGAAACAAGAAAGGTAACGAATCGATTTTCATCACGTTGAAATTAGTATATTTTATTGATTTTCCATTTATTCGTTGATTATGTATTCGCAGAGCTAAATATCATAAATTGAAATATGGGACTGATTTGAATCAAGGCGACATGAGTGCTCCTATATTCGACGAACCAGGAGCAGCTACCGAAATCACAGCTGATGCCGAAGCTCCCTTTACATCAGTCAGTAATATAACGTGGAAACAAGGGCGTTCTCTTCTTAGACAGTGAGTATAGTACTCTGAAAAATGCCACGTTTTATCTAGTTCTGGTTTTATTCGATTACTAAATTTGTCGTTTACTTCTTAGGTATCTTCAAGAAATAGGTTATACCGATACAATAATAGACGTCAGGTCGAATAAAGTGAAAACGCTGCTAGGTTTGAATAATATAAATAATAATAATACCAATAATAATAACAATCCGAATTCGCAAGAGGAGTGTATTCCGGCGCCTGGATCTCAAACAGTAAACGGAACAGCGACGACCGTTTCGAAAAACAAACGTCTCAGTGCCACACAAGGCCGAGGAAACACCAAAAAAGTAACTCCTCCGTTCCTTTCGCTTACACCTTCGTAATACTCGTACTGATTGTATCATTTGTATCTTCCTTCGCAGCAGACTGTCGCCGAATCGATGGCCTTAGATACGGAAGCAGCGATCATGGCAAATTTCGAATTTCTTAGTCGCGAAGGCGGCGACGTAGATATGGAAGAAGACGACGACGACGACGATAACAACGACGAAGTCGATACCTTAGTTTTTGATCACTGTAGAGCTCCGCTTAAAGTAACAATGCTTCGTTTGATTATCTCTTTCATTTCGGGTGTTGTTATTTCCACCCGCCTGGGTGAGAAGTTCATAGAAATGAATCAACTGAATCTCTGGATTTGGAATATTTCTTTCGAGTTTCGATTGACATTTATTTCATTCAAAATTGGAGGCGAAGGAAGGGTTAAATCAAAATTTTTGTAATATCCAAAATTATTCCCAAGTCTTCAAGCTATAATTTTTGTTTGAAGTTTTTTTTAATTGGACCTCCCTCCCCACTGATTTTGCACAACACTTCGAAGATATTAATTAAAAATCCCAGATAAATAAGCGAGGAAGATACCGATTAAAAAAATTTTCAAATGAAAGTTGTAGAGCAAGATCCTAAAAATAATTTTGGTCATTATAAAAATTTCGATTGGATCTCTCCCTTTGCTCAAATTTCACGTAATATCAGGTAGATACTTTTTCAAAATTTGTCGAAGGGGTCCAATTGAAAATTTTTTTAAACATAAGTTGTAGATCGAGGTCCAAGAAATTATTTTTGTTATTATAAAATTTTCGGTTAGACCCTTCCCTCTCCTCCAATTTTGCATAATGGCTTGGACACTTATATTATTAAAAAATTGCGACGGTAGAGGTCCAATTGAAAAAATTTTCAAACAAAACTTGTAGCTTGAAGTCTTGGAAATAAGTTTAGTTATTACAAAAATTGCGATTGGACCCCTCCCTCCCCTCTAATTCTGATTTTCATAGTATAATGCTGGGTAAAATCCATCGAAGATGCACTTCCATGTGATCAAATTCGAAATTGGGGAGGAGGGAAGGGGTCCAATTGAAAAAAATTTCAAACAAAACTTGTAGCTTGAAGTCTTGGAAATAAGTTTAGTTATTACAAAAATTTCGATTGGACCCCTCCCCCTCACTAATTCTGATTTTCGTAGTATAATACTGAGTAAAATCCATCGAAGATGCACTTCCATGTGATCAAATTCAAAATTGGGGAGGAGGGAAGGGGTCCAATTGAAAAAAATTTCAAACAAAACTTGTAGCTTGAAGTCTTGGAAATAAGTTTAGTTATTACAAAAATTTCGATTGGACCCCTCCCTCCCCTCTAATTCTGATTTTCGTAGCATAATACTGGGTAAAATCCATCGAAGATGCACTTCCATGTGATCAAATTCAAAATTGGGGAGGAGGGAAGGGGTCCAATTGAAAAAAATTTCAAACAAAACTTGTAGCTTGAAGTCTTGGAAATAAGTTTAGTTATAACAAAAATTTCGACTGGAGCCCTCCCTCCCCTCTAACTTGATTTTCGTAGTATGATACTGGTTAAAATCCATCGAAGATGAACTTCCATGTGATCAAATTCAAAATTGGGGAGGAGGGAAGGGGTCCAACTGAAAAAATTTTCAAACAAAACTTGTAGCTTGAAGTCTTGGAAATAAGTTTAGTTATTACAAAAATTTCGATTGGAGCCATCCCTCCCCTTCAATTTCGAATAAATTACGTGTTAATTGAAAGAAATTTTCCAAGTTCAGAATCTGAACTGATGGAAGTAGGTAGTTTGAACAATTTCGTTCATGTTCACTACAAATCCGAGCAACTACTCACCCAGGCAGGTGAAAATAACAACACCCTTTCATTTCACGCTATTATCACCTCTAATTATAATTTTTTCTCGCATTTTTTTCATAGAGGGAATTACGCCACGATATGCACGATGTGGACGCCGAAGCGGAAGAAGTACTAAACGAACTTCACCTATTGACCGAAAGTGAAGATGTTAACTCTTCCGATATACGTTCTCAAAGTACGTAAATTGAAACGCCAAAAAAATCATTTCTCTTCGGTAGATTTGGAAGTGGGCGTGGCTTAAAGAATAACCATCTTCTCGAATTACTTATTCTGCAATTTTATTTTTCCGCCGATATCTTTAAAACCTTAATTAAGATTTCGATTACGTTTTATTAAGAATTTGCCAGTGATGTTATCTCGTTACAATTAAATCGATAAATATGTTTTTATGCGGTCATTATTCATTTTGAAAAAAAATTCTTCCCATTAATTTATCATCTCGAGCGATTTGTTGATATTATCGAGCCATTTTTACGCCAACTTTGTGTTTTACTTTGATCACACATACTCGTAGCTGTATTGCGAAATTTTTTCGTATCTTTTACGCTTTACTACGCGATCTCGTGCCATGTGCTTGTAAACAATGTAGTAATGCGCTTTTTTTACGAAATTATTATTGGCTGAATTAGTATTTTGATGATTGATACGAAATTTTTGCTAAGAATTTCCACCCCTTTGATTTATAAAATGTAAATTTGTAGTCGAAATATTTTTGTTGAATTTTTCTTTGTCTCCTAAAGCTCTGAGACGTTCACTCATCTACAGTTAAAAGATGTAACGATCTAATCGTTCTCAAAAAAAAAATAAAATAAAATAAATTGAAAAACCCAAAGCTTTTATTTGGATTAAAAAAAAATTATAATATAAATTAGAATATCCTATTTAAAAAAAATAAAAATAAAAATAAAATCAACAAAAAATGAGAATTTTTCAATCGACTCGAATCTAATTATATGTTCGAAATTCCAAAATTTTGGAGAATTTTGCTATCGTATTTTCAATATTTTTGTATCGGGAGTTGAAATATTGTTCTTAGTTCACTTTTAATTTAAATTTTAAACTTTTGTGATACTTTTTTTTTTTGAACAGAAAGTTCTTATTTTGTGTTTTTGATTACTTGGATTTTTTTTATAAAAGCAAATTTTTAATACAATGTTTTAGCTCAAGTGTTCCTTATTATTCATTTCTTCTTCTTTTTTTTTTTTTTTGAAATTTGCGAAATATTTTGCTTCTTTCTTTCTCGAAATTATTCTAATGAATTCACTAATGACCGCTGAAAACTAATATTTCTAAAGCGAGACTATCGAATGAGGAAAAAAAGTAAAAATTTGTAAACTTGTAGCGAAAGTTGATTTTGTGACTAATTCGACGACTAAAATTAATCAAACTGTATTTTACAGATAGCGGAATGTTTCAAGTCGTCTCATCCATGAGCATAGCTTCAAGCAACGAAGACGAAGGAGGAGATTCTGCATTCGCTCTAGGAGAGTTGGCGCAGCTAACTGTAAATAACGACGTAGAAAATAGTTACGATGTAAGTGTTGGATTAGTACGAGCACTGGCGTATTTAGGGGGAGTGTTTTGAGGTCCAAACCCCTCCCATTATGCATAAAAAAAAACTTTAAAAACTTCAAAACCCTTGCATATCAAAGATGCTCATTTTACATCTTTTTCAAAAATTTCCTGAAATTGTGAAAAGTTCTCGAAATGTATCCCTAATTTTTCTTAAATTTTTCAAAAATGAGATTTTTCAAAATTTTACCATTTTTAGTCACAATTAATTTTTATAAAACAAGATTGGTCAAATTTTCTCAATTTTCAGTGTTCATTTTCTCTTGAATTTTCAAAAATGATATTTTTGTTGTTTAAAAAAAAAATCAAGAAAATTTTTTTCCTATTTTTTAAAATTCCGAAATTTTACTTAGGTACTTACTAATCTTTAATTATGATGAATTTTCAAAAAAATTAGTCTGTTCAAATTCTTCATTTTTTCAATTTTTAGGAAGAATTCCCTTGAATTTTCACTAAGAGAAACTGTGTAATTTTTTTGACTAATTTTCATTTCAATTTTTCACGGTTGAATTTTTTATTTATGCTTAGAAAATTGATTTTTTTTTCAATAATTTTTAATGATAACTTTTCTCAATTTTCCATAACAAAACTTTCAAAATTTTTCAATTTTTAAAATAATTTTTCATAAATTTTCAAAAAATAATGGGTAATATTTTTAATAGGTAGGTAGGTATTTTATTATTTTATCAATGAATTTTCTTCAATTTTTAGAGATCATTTTCTCTTGAATTTTCAAAAATGATATTTGTTTCCAACTTTTATAAAAAAAATTCAAAATGGATTTTTTCGTATTTTTTCTAAAAGAATTTTTTTTTAGTTTTCAAAGCTAGATTTTTTTGATTTTACAATTCCAAAATTTTACTGATTAATTTTTAATTATGATAAATTTTCAAAAAAATTAGTTTCAGTCAAATTCTTCAACATATTGAATAATTTTTTTCAATTTTTGGGAAGATTTCCTTTGAATTCTCACGAATATAAACAGTGTAATTTTTTTGATTATTTAGAGATTTTTCGATTTTCAAAAATTGAAATCTAAAAATTTTGAAAAATACATTTTTTGTTATTAATGAAAATTAAAAATTTTATTTTATAATAACCACTCTCGAAAACAAAATTTGAACCATCCCATGATTTCATCCTAGATACGCCACAGTGTTGAGTGTACTAGTAAAAAGGTAGTCTACGTAAGCATCGTTACGACCTGATTAACAAATTTTAGATGTCCGCTTCGAAGGAATCATATAGGAAAACGTGGAACGCTAAATATACGTTAAGGAGTCATTTCGACGGCGTCAGAGCACTGGCATTTCATCCCACCGAACCAGTACTAATCACAGCCAGCGAAGATAGATCGTTGAAGTTATGGAATTTACAAAAAATAGTCACGTCTAAAAAGTAATTTTCTCGCACGTTTCGAATTTCATGTACTCGTCGTGTTGGTAATTTTTACCATCGTTAATCGTTATCGAATTATTTGTGCTCGCAGGTCAGCGTCGTTGGATGTAGAGCCGTTGTACACTTTTCGCAAGCATCTGTCACCAGTTTTATGCGTAGCTATTAATTCGACCGGAGAAGAATGCTACAGCGGGTGTCAAGACGGTCAAATTTATTGTTGGAATGTTCCTTCGGCCAATATAGATCCGTACGATTCTTACGGTAAGCTCCACTTCCTCTCTCTGGAACCCAATCGTGTATTCGTCTGCTGGAAATACCTGCCTAACGGAAAGGATTTTTTTTTTTAGATCCTGGTGTTTTAAATAGCACGTTAGAAGGACACACCGATGCTATTTGGGGTCTATCGTTAAACACGCAGAAACTACAGCTGTTATCGTGTTCAGCCGACGGTACCGTGAAATTATGGTCACCTAGTAAAGAGAAATCGTCTCTTTTATCAACCTACGTATCCGATCAAGGTAAAATCCAACCAAATCAATATTCAAAGATTTAATATTCACGTTGTCGAATTTATTTTCAGCCAACGATGGGAATCCCACTTCGGCCGATTTCATCAGAGACGACATGAATCGTATTATGGTTTCGTATACATCGGGCAGTTGTATAATTTACGATATAGAAACCACTAAACCCATACTCAGGCTAGAGCAACCAGCTGAGGTAAGACTGCGAATTGGTTTTCGAGGTAGATGAATCATTTCGGCGGTGCTGATTATTTTTTTGTTGTATTTTATTCGACAGAGAGCCTCGTACGATCAAGTTAACCGTCTAATATGCCATCCAACATTACCTTTGACGATTACGGCCCACGAAGACCGACATATTAGATTCTTCGACAACACTAACGGTAAAATGATCCACTGGATGGTGGCTCATTTGGACGCCGTTACTAGTCTAGCTATCGATCCTAGCGGATTATTTTTATTATCCGGAAGTAAGTGGTGGATTTTGATAAAGACGTGGCTGGCAATTTATCAGTAGCTCGAGATATTGCGTAAAAAATTCTAATTGATACCTGAGGAAAAAAAATCGAGAAAAACTCAATTAAATTCTCGTATTTCTCAAATGCATTAAAAAATCTATTTATTTTGGGAAAACAATCGCTGAGATCTATTGTCAACTTTTTAAAAAAGTCTCAATTTTTTGGGCATAAAATACTCATTTTTTCGGGGGGGGGGGGGGGTCAATTTTGTTGGGCATAACTGCTCTATTTTTTGGGAGTTTTTTTTTTTGATTTCATCATGAAAAAACTTTCTATGGGGAATCTGAACTTTTTAAATAAATGAAAAATCTTCATCTTTTGAGAAGAATCGTTATTTTAGAGGGAGGGAGGAGGATTCTTAAATTTTTTGGAAATGAATTTTTCAGATTTTTTCAGAAAACTGTTTTCAATTTTTTTTTGAGAAATAATTTTCTAGTTTTTTCGAGTAAAATTCCGGAGGAAATCTAATTTTTATGGTAAAAAAATTAGAAAAAAATCGGAATATTTTTTGGGAGAAAATCTTCAGTTTTTAGGGGTGAAAATACTCAATTTTTTAGTGAAAAAAATCTTAACTTTTTTGAAAAAATTTCCATTTGTTGGTGAAAAACTCTTCAATTTTTTTGGAGAAAAATCTAATTTTTTGTAAAGATCTCAATTTTTTTGGATTTAAAAAAAAATTGATGGTTTATTTTATGTCGTTTTTTTGATTTTATTAGGAAAAAAATTTCTATGAGGAATCTGAACTTTTTAAAGAAATGAAAAATCTTCAACTTTTGGGGAGAATCGTTATTTTAGAGGGAGGGAGGGAGGAGGATTCTTAAATTTTTTGGAAATAAATGTTTCAGTTTTTTTCAGAAAAAATTTTTCAATTTTTTTTTTTTTTTTTTGAGAAAATAATGTTTCAGTTTTTTCGAGTAAAATTCCGGAGGAAATCTTCAATTTTTTGGTGGCAAATCTTTAATTTCTTGAAAAGGTCTCAATTTTTTTAAAAAATTTTGGGAGAAAAATCTTGATTTTTTATGTAGGAAAAATCTTCAATTTTTAGGGCGGAAAATACTTAATTTTGCAGGGGAAAAATCTCAACTTTTTTGAAAAGGTCTCCATTTTTTGGGGAAAAATACCCAGATACTCAATTTTTTTGGGAAAAAATATCTACTCAATTTTTTTGGGGAAAAAATCCTCAATTTTTTGGGATTTTTTTTTGATTTTATTAGGAAAATAATTTCTATATTGTGGAATCTGAATTTTTTAAAGAAATTAAAAATCTTCAACTTTTAGGGAGAATCCTTATTTAAAAGGGAGGGAGGAGGATTCTTAATTTTTTTTGGAAATTAATTTTTCAGAAAATTGTATTCAATTTTTTTTTCTGAGAAAATAATGTTTTAGTTTTTTCGAGTAAAATTCCTGAGGAAATTTTCAATTTTTCTTGGAAAAAAGATCTTCAAATTTTGGGTGGAAAAATCTTTAATTTTTTGAAAAGGTCTCAAATTTTTTTGGGGGGCGAGGGGGGGGGGATCTTTACTTTTTTGGGTGAAAAATTTCCAATTTCTTTGTGGAAAAAATCTTTAATTTGTTTAAAGATCTCCATTTTTTGGGAAAAAAATCTTCAATTTTTTGGGTAAAACTCTTCAATTTTTTGAAAATGTCTCAATTTTTTTGGGAAAATTATTCTTGGGGAAAACATCTTTAATTTTTTGGGATTTTTTTTCTTTTGATTTTATTAGGAAAACAATTTCTATGTAGAATCTGAATTTTTTAAAGGAATGAAAAATCTTCAACTTTTAGGGAGAATCCTTATTTAAAAGGGAGGGAGGAGGATTCTTAATTTTTTTTGGAAATTAATTTTTCAGAAAATTGTATTCAATTTTTTTTTCTGAGAAAATAATGTTTTAGTTTTTTCGAGTAAAATTCCTGAGGAAATTTTCAATTTTTCTTGGAAAAAAAGTCTTCAAATTTTGGGTGGAAAAATCTTTAATTTTTTGAAAAGGTCTCAAATTTTTTTGGGGGCGAGGGGGGGATCTTTACTTTTTTGGGTGAAAAATTTCCAATTTCTTTGTGGAAAAAATCTTTAATTTTTTTTAAAGATCTCCATTTTTTGGGAAAAAAATCTTCAATTTTTTGGGTAAAACTCTTCAATTTTTTGAAAATGTCTCAATTTTTTTGGGAAAATTATTCTTGGGGAAAACATCTTTAATTTTTTGGGATTTTTTTTCTTTTGATTTTATTAGGAAAACAATTTCTATGTAGAATCTGAATTTTTTAAAGGAATGAAAAATCTTCAACTTTTAAGGAGAATCCTTATTTAAGAGAGAGGGAGAGGATTCTTCATTTTTTTGGAAATTAATTTTTCAAATTTTTTCAGAAAATTGTTTTCAATTTTTTTTCTGAGAAAATAATGTTTTTGTTTTTTTGAGTAAAATTCCTGAGGAAGTTTTCAATTTTTTGGGAAAAAATCTTTAATTTTTGGGTGGAAAAATCTTCAATTTTTTGAAAAGGTCTCAAATTTTTTGGGGGGTAGAGGGGGGAAATCTTCTCTTTTTTGGGTGAAAAATTTTCAATTTCTTTGTGTGAAAAAATCTCTAATTTTTTTAAAAGGTTTCCATTTTTTGGGGAAAAAATCTTCAATTTTTTGAAAATGTCTCAATTTTTCGGGGAAAAAGTCTTTAATTTTTTGGGATTTTTTCCTTTTGATTTCATTAGGAAAAAAATTTCTATGTGGAATCTGAATTTTTCAAAGAAATGAAAAATCTTCAACTTGAGGAGAATCTTTATTTTAGATGGAGGAGGGAGGGAGGAGGATTATTTTTTTTTGGAAATAAATTTTTCAGATTTTTTCAGAAAATTGTTTTCAAATTTTTTTTGAGAAAATAATGTTTCTTAAATTTCTTATATATATATTTTTTTTTGGGGGGGGGGAGGGGTCTTCAATTCTTTTGAGGAAATAATCTTCATTCTTCATGGGGGTTCTTTCAATTTTTTTTCAATTTTTTGAAGAAAAAAAATCGTTTAATTTTTTCGAGCAAAAATCTCAATTTTTGGGGGTGGATTTTTCAACAAAAAAAATATCGATGGTATTGCTATCTTTAATTTTTTCAGAAAAAATATTTCTTTTGTGGAGGATCGTCAATTTTTTTGGAAAAAAAAAATCATTCTGACTTTCAGTATAGAAAAAATTCAACCCACTACCCCTTTCGAAAAAAATCGAGCTACCCCCTAGAAACCTCCAAGTTGCCAGCTTCGAATGAAGAGATCTGTATTAAAATCACGTTTACTTAAACTGATATTTTTTCTTCACCCAGGTCACGATTGTTCGATTCGGTTTTGGAATCTGGACACGAAAACCTGCGTTCAAGAGATCACCGCGCACAGAAAGAAATTCGACGAATCCATCCACGACGTGGCTTTCCATCCTTCTAAACCGTATATTGCCAGCTCTGGAGCTGACGGATTGGCCAAAGTTTTCGTCTGTTGAGCGATACTATCCTATCGACAATGTGCGTGTTTCCTTCTCGTAAGAGTAAGTGTACTTACCGTTTGTTATCGGTAAATTTTTGGTGATTGAACCTGAAGAACACCTAAAGATGATTAAATTCGATGTAAGATCGTAAGCTTATCTATGTATATTTTGTCCTCCTCCCGTGTACCTTTTTTCTCTGGTCTGCCTTTCTTCCTTTCCTTTATCCGAGGTTCGAATCGTACCTTGGCATAAAGGGCACGATGATATTGGTGACGATTAATTCGTTGTTGTTTTGATTTCTTTTTTTTTATATTTCTAGATTTAGCGTACATTTATATTACTATTTTAACGTTGATATCGTTAGTGTGTGCTTGTGTAGGTTATCTTTTTTTTTCTGTTCTGTTGGGTCGCTCCCCAGTTTCGTCGGTGTTTTAATTGTCTATGAGAATGACGTGACGCGTGCTCGTGGTGGAAATTTACCCAGAGAGAGATGTCGTCGTCAAGTATCAACGTTATCGTTCGTCGTATGTATTTATTTTGGGATATTATTTTTGCCCACACACTAGAAATTTTACGTATCGTGTTAGGCCGGCGTGCTGCGAAAAAATTTCACAAGCGAGAGTCGTCGTTGAAAGAAGGCGTGATTTGGCCAATTCGCCGGAAGATTTTTATTTAATTAATAACGTCGTCGTTTTTCTAAGCAAAAAAAAATGTACGTATTTTTATTTACTTGCGTGTATTTTTTCTCGTGTACGAATATCGTATGTGCTGTGATTGGTATTTTTAATGACTGGCATAAATAACTAACGAAGTGATTTTATAATCGAAAATTTTAAATAATACATACCTCGCCCACCCTCCCTCCAACTCCTCGCCAGAACGTCCCAGCGTATTTAAAAAGGGGTTCTGATGTGTCAGGTTTTTTTTTACCTCACCTTAGCACCCTCCTCGTGCGAACAAAATATGAATTCGATGGTTGATTTCTTTTTTTTTGTAGAAATTCGATTCAGACCTCGGATGGGTGGCGCGATTGCGAATTTTATTAGGAAAAGTCGTTTCGGTAATAATACGTTATAATGAAAATTCGTCGTTGTAATTTTTCTCCTACGCTGCTGATTTTGGTATTAGGATTATATTGCATTAGCGCTTAATTGAGCTGAATATTTAAATTACGAGTACATATTTATCGAGTATATTTTATAAGTGTAATTTATTTTGCGTAGGGCGAAATATGTTGCGTTGTATTAGTTTGTGGTACATAATTTAGTATGTATTTTGAAAACGGAAACATAAACCGTATTGGTCGCGATTTCATTCGAATTACGTTTTCGAATTCTGCCAGTTTACAAAAAAAAAAAAAATTACGTAGTAGATTTTAGATTGCTTCGCATTTGTCAGTTGTCTTACTCTTCAATGAGTATATATACTATTTTGATACGCTGTTGTCCGTTTTAGTGATATTTTTATCAGACTTTCGTATTTCAAATAGTGATACTACGTCTAATGTAGTAAGTGAAAAACTTATCAAATCTTCTCTCAATCTCAATCTGTCCATATTTTTCTTCAATTTCTTCTCTACTTTTCTCTCTCTCTCTCTCTCTCTCTCTCTCTCTCGCTCTGTCTCTCTCATACACACATTGTTCTGTTTCTATCTGTCAAATATTTTAGCCCCCGTGCAGACCGTCGAGTGGTATTTTATTTTTGTGTGTAGATTGATGCGGTAAAATATTTACATTTTTATGTATATTGACTGTGGTAATAGATTTAAATAATTTAATATTGTTTTTTAACGTGTACCGAGAATTTTGCCATTAGATGTTTTTTTTTCTTTTTTTCTAGAAGATGATTTTTATTTATTCTGTATCTATTTTACCAAACTGATTTTCATTATAATACTACTTGTGATTGATATTTTGATATCAACTTATTTGTATTGTAAAACGACGATCTATCACTTTTTAACTTTTAATGATCATATTGTACATATTTTATGACGACGTAATTATACTACCTTCGTAATTTAAAGCTTTTGTAGATACCATACCGTACTGTATATTACTTAGAATGATATTGAATATTTAAATATATTATTTACTAAATCGATTCCGAAGGTTTGTTGTCGTTATTATCGGAATGAATCTTTATCGGGTTTCGGAAAGAAAACACTTTTTCCAGTAACGTTGATGATTTTTGATCAGTGAAAGTTTGAAAAATGTTCTTATAATATCTGTTTTCTTGATTTTTTATTTATTATGGTGCGGTGTTTGTTTTTTTTTTTAATATTATTTTTCGTGATGTTTTTTGTTCAGAGTTCAATTTTTACAAAATTGAAATTTTCAAATTTTTTTACAAAATTTACAGAATTGGTATTTGAATTTTTTTTTTTACAAAAAGAATATACAAAGTTTTTTCAAAATTTTTTACAAAATATAAATAGAATTATCAAAATTTTTCACCACGTTTTACAAAATACCTACACTTGAATAATATCAATTTTTTTTACAAAATTCAAGTTTTAAAAATTTTTACAACCATTAAATTTTTAAAGTTTCTACAAAATTTAAATTTTTAAATTTTTTACAAAATAATACAAATCATCAAAATTTTCTACAAAATTAACGTTTCAAATTTTTTTACAACATATAAATTAAAAAAATTTGTTACATAATTTTGTGCAAAATTTAAATTTTCAAAAATTTTTACAAAACATAAATTTTATTATTTTTTTTTACAAAATATACATTTTAAACATTTTTATAAAATATAAATATCAAAATTTTTTACAAACTTTTTTTTTAATTTTTACAAAATTTAAATTTTCTAAATTTTGTACAATATTCAAATTTTCAATATTTTTATAAAATTTGAATTTTTAATATTTCTTACAAAATTTATACTTAAAAATTTGTATTCTTAAAATTTTTACAAAATTTTGTGCAAAATTTAAATTTTTTAAAATTTTTGTAACAATAAGTTCAAATTTTCTAAATTTTGTACAATATTTAAATTTTCAAAATTTTTTACAAAATTCAAATTTTCAATTTTTTTTTACAAAATTCGAATTTTTAAAACTTTTAAAAAATTTACAGGTACCTGAAAAATATTTTTATAACATCTACAAGATTTTAATTTTTAAAATTTTTTCAAAATTGTAATTTTCAAATTATTAACGAAATATAAATCATCAAATTTTTTTACAAAATTAACATTTTAAATTTTTTTACAAAATATCAATTATTGACAAAATTTGTTACATAATTTTTGTACAAAATTTAAATTTTCAAAAATTTTAAAAAAATTTTACAAAACATAGGTGAATCATTAATTTTTTTTACAGAATCAACGTTCTAATTTTTTTTTTTACAAAAAATTTGAATTGACAAAATTTGTTACATAATTAATTTTATACAAAATTTAAATTTTTAAAATTTTGTACAAAATATAAATCATTAAAATTTTTTACAAAATTTACGGTTTGAATTTTTTTTACAAAATATAAATTGACAAAATTTGTTAGGTAAAAGGTAAATAATTTTGTACAAAATTTAAATTTTCACAAATTTTGTACAAAATTTAATTTTTTTTAAATTTTTACAAAATATAAATTATCAAAATTTTGTACAAAATTTACATTTTAAAATTCGTTACAAAACGTAAATTATCAAATTTTTTTACAAAATTCATATTCTAAAATTTTTACAAAATTAAAATTTTCTAGATTTTGTACAATATTTAAAGTTTTAAAAAATTTTACAAAATTCAAATTCTCAATATTTTTTACAAAATTTGAATTTTCAAAATTTTTTACAAAATTTATACTTGAAAATTTGGATCTTTGAAATTTTTACAAAATTTTTGTGCAACAAATTTAAATTTTCTAAATTTTGTACAATATTTAAATTTTGAATTTTTTTTACAAAATTCAAATTTTGAAGTTTTTTTTACAAAATTTGAATTTTTAAAATTTTTAACATACAAAAGTTGAATTTTCAAAATTTTATTCCACTTTTTGATTACCTATAAATAATTTTATAAAATTGTCATAGACCACTCAAAATTGACCCAATCATGCTGTACATTTGCACATAAGACACTATATGAACTATCCTCCAAGAAAAATTGGAAATAATTTTCTGAACAGTAGTATTGATTTTTCTCTGAATTTTTTACTTTGCTGTGTGCTAGAAACGAATCGTTTGAGAAGGTTTAGGGAATAAATTCAATTTCCAAAAAACGAATTCAATTTAATTCTTTTGCTTCGAAATCATTTTTAGGTAATGTACAATATACATATACCTACTCAACTAAGTAATTAAATTCGTGAGCACATTTTTCATTTCATAAATTTCCAATTAAAGTATAGGTCACCTTAATTCAACTTTATGAAAAAAATTACAGCCTTGGTTTTTATCCATAAATTGAGAAAAAAAAACAAGGCTAAAAATTCAAACCGTTGCAGATCCTTACTCAGGTACTCATCTTTCTCATGTTCGTATTTTTGTTTCTACCAGCGAAGGAACACGTTAAAATGAAGTTAATCGTTGGAGTTATATTTTTGTTTTCTTTTGTAGTCATTTTGCCAGATAGTTTTGCGAAGATAACGCGCAACCCCAGGTAAACGAATTTGAATCAAGTATTTGTTTGTTTGGAATTGAAAGCATCGTTGTTCTTGTTGTTTTTGAATTTTGATTCTCTCTAACGAGAATTTTTACTTTTTTTAAACACCAGCGAACATTATTATACCAACACTGGTGATCACTACATATACAAATGCCAATGTCCTTTTAAATGCGGAGCGCCAAAAATTTTTCAAGTGGTATTAAATAATTATGGGCATGGTCAAGCATATTATGAACAAAGTTGTGGAGATGGTAAATGTAAATGCACCAGGTCTTTTATAACCTTTGGGTCACTAGAAGCTTGCACTCCTTGTAGTACGAGTAGTTCGACATGGAGGAAGAGATCTGTTCGCGGACATGGCCGTAGCGGTAGCCGTGGACGTGGACGTGGCCGAAGGCAACATGAGCATAGACATGGAAATCGTCGACATGAAATTCTTGAGGAGTAAGAAATTATTCAAAAATTTATAATTATCGTCAAAAGACCTATCATTTTTTTAAAAATGATTAGGAAAAAAAATGTTGTTACAACACTACAAAATACAAAATGAGTGGTCATTTGTAAAAACAACCACAGTCAAAAAATCGAATTTTACAGGAGATCGAAATAACGTGTTCAAATCATGTTTTGGGGGCAAAAATTTAATTCAGACGGTGTTAATTGATCATAAAAGGTGCGTATTTCTAAAAATTTCAAGTAAAATTTCGATGGAATTCAGAAAATTCTGACAAACACGTTAAAATTAGGTGCCAAAAATATTTTATGATACCGTAAATGGGGGCTACTTTGAACACGTTGGGGTATATTTTCCTCTGTAGCTGTGGCTACACTGATCATAGAAAAACGGTTTTTACGTCATTGCTTTGGGTCTAGCTTCTCGTATCAACCTCATTTTAAAAAAATTTTCCAACTCTCCTCTGAAAGTATATAGCTTAACTTAAAGGGGGTGTTCAAAGTAACCCTGGTTTTGGGGATACTTTGAACATAGCTCTTTTTCCAAGGTTAAAAATTTGAAATCTTTATAAATCGATTAAAGGGTGCTCAAGGACCCTAAATATCAAATTTGATCGAAATAGCTACATTTGTACCCACTTTGGAGCCACTTTTTCAATAAAATATGAAATTTAGGCTTTTTGAGAACTTTATGTTAATATACTTGCAATAAGTTCGAAAATTTTTTTTTTTTTGTTCTTTCGTACCAGTGTAGAACTGAAAACAAAATATTACATGAAAACAACTTGTACGATTCAAATTCCTGAACGTATGGTTTTTTGTTCAACGTGTACAAAGTAGCGCCATTACAAATTTCACTTTTTATAGGATGATAAACGCATCCTAAAAAATCGAAACCTATGAAATTAGAAACTGGAGAGATACCCAAGTGTATTGAAAAAATCATTTTCCTCGAAAAATTGAAATTTAATTTTATAGAATAAAGTTTGCGCAGCTGTTAATTTTAACGAAATTTCCACGACAAATTCAAAAATTCACATTTCCACCAACAGCAGGTAGAAATCGGAAAATGTTGAATAGAAGTGTTCATTCAGGTGTCTAGAAGTCGGGTGTTAACAAAAAGCGGGGTAACAGTTCATAGATTCAACCTCAAAGGGCGTGAAATCGTTAAAACACGAGTGTTCAAAGTAGCCTCCATTTACGGTAATTTTTTTCATCAGAATTTTTTTTTTGGTCAATTTTTTTCTAATTTTTTGTAAGTCAAAAAAATTTTGTTTTACGATTTTTTGTTGAAAAATTTTTTAACAATTTTTGTCAAAAAATTTTGTTTGACTTTTTTTTGGTCAAAAAAAATTTTTTTCAGCGATTTTTTGAAGATTTTTCAACGTTTTTTTTCTTAATCCAAAGAACAATTTTTGAAGATTTTTTCGTCAGAAAATTTTTGACGATTTTTTGTCTGATAAAACATTTTTTCAAGATATTTTTTAAAGACTTTTTGTCCAAAAATATTTTTCAAAGCTTTTTTAATAAGAATTTTTTTTATCAACATTTTTTGATGATTTTTTTGTCAAAAAAAAAATTTTTAAAGTTTTTTTTGATCAATTTTTTTACAAGTTCCTTTAAAAAAAAAATGTTGACGATTTTTTGTCAAAAAAACATTTTTTGAAGATTTTTCAAAGATTTTTAGTCGAAAAAAATGTTTTTTGAATATTTTTTGTCCAAAAATATTTTTTGAAGATTTTGCAAAGATTTTTTTTTTAACCCAAAAAATAATTTACGAAGATTTTTTCATCAGAAAATTTTTGACGATTTTTTGAAGATATTTTAAAGACTTTTTGTAAAAAAATATTTTTCAAAGCTTTTTTAATGAGATTTTTTTTGGTCTGTTACGATTTTAAAATTTATCGGCCACCAATTTCGTACTAAAACTCGTACTTTATTCTTATTGGACCACGTCCTTTACGTGGTTTTCGTATTATAATTTCGACCACGTCAATTACTTGATTATTCGTTTTTGTTTCGTTTATACTAAATAAATGTCTCGTAATTTTGTCGAGTACGATTTTTTCGAACAATACGATTTTTTCGTTTAATTCCCAACATGGTATCAGCAGCGTTGGTTTTTGTTATGTTCGTTTATTTTTACGTTCGATTTCGTCGAGTCATTTTCAAGTCATTCGTAAGTAATGTTTTCGTCGTTCGATGAATACTCGTAGTACTCGCAGTGATTCGCGAAAGCAATCCGAAGATCGAAATTCCGGTGATTTTTCAGGCTTTCGTGAGTCTGAAACAAAATTTTCAAAAGAGAAAAAACGTAAATTTCGCAAACAACTCGCGAAATCGCGCGGTGAAAATTCTTCACCATCATCGCCATCCGATTCCAGCTCTTCGAGCTCTACGTCTAACGAGTTCCACGACGTCTCGGACGTAGTCGAATCTACGATCGAATCGACAGCATCCGTTGCTACAACGATACCCACGACAGCATCCGTTGCGCCAATCGTATCGCGAGTTGAAGAAAATATTGACGACGATCATTCACCGATTCAATCCGAATACGATTCATCCGACGAAATGGCTTCAAACTCGACGAACATAGCTCCTCATCTGGTTTTCCGAGGGTCGGATTATGAAAACTGGAAGAAAAGAATAGAGTTAATGCTCAAGTCGAGAAAATTGGGCGATACGATTAAGAGCGTAGAAGGTGGTAAGGCTCCGGATAAAGGTATCCAAGCTTTTGAACTTATTATTAATCATATGGATAACGAAGTTTTTAAACTTGTCCGCGAAGACTGTAATCCGTATAAGTTGTTCATAGAATTAGACGATCGTTATACGAAAATTTCCGAAGCCAAAATTGTATCGCTACGCACGAAGCTCGCTACGATCGATATTTCGAAATTTAAAACACCGAGAGAGTACGTCGACGCCGTTACGCTGTTAATAAACGAGCTTAGCCGATGTAAGATCACGATCAGTCCAGCCGAAGAATACTCGTATCTTATAGCAGGCCTTAAAAATCACGAGAAGTTCACCCAAGTCAAAAAGACAGCCGAGGGATTACTCCACGTCACGAGCGCCGACCCAAAGATCATAAAAGGACTCCTCTGCGACGACGATGACCTCAATCACGGCGACAATCCATCCACGAGTGGTAATAATTCATCGACGACGAAAGGTTCGGCTTTTGCAGCGACGACTGAAAATAAAAAGAACGATAATTCGGGTAATAAAAAACCTTATTGCTACAAATGTAAACGCGTTGGTCATCTTACGAAACAATGTAAGTCTCGTAATAATAATAATAATAGTAACGATAATTCTCGAAATTCGAATACGCGTGGTAATTATAATGGTACGAATAATTCGGGTACTCGTAATTCTACATTCAGTTGCTATCGGTGTGGCGGTGCTGGTCATATTGGCCGGAACTGCCCCCGATACGGAGATGAGGCCAACAAGTCTCGTACTGCGAGCAATTCGCAAGGTAATTCGTCGAATGATCGTCCGCGTCCGGCTCCGTCTGCTAATCTTAGTTCAACGACCTCTCGAGACACGATAAGTTTTTCGCGAGCGCTCATCTCATCTACGAGCGATCTCACTCGTAATTTTAACAACGTCGGTTTCATATTAGATTCGGGCGCGTCACACCATATGTGTAACGACCCTAGCCTCTTCACGAATCTTGAAATTTCCGTATCGAATCATCGCGATGTTCATGTAGCCAAACGCGACGTAATTATTAAGTGCGAAGGTACAGGCGATATTTACGTAAAAAATAGTAAAGGCGTTACGTTTAAATTAACCGATGTTAGTTTCGTACCCGAGTTAGCCGAGAATCTCCTTTCCGTTAACATTTTAAGAGAAAAAGGTTGCGATTTGTTAATAGGGCAAGACGTTAAATTTATTGTTCGAGAAACCGGCGAGGAGATTACGAACGTTCATGTTTTAAATAATGGTCTATTTCTCGTAAATTTTGAACTCGCGAATGCACGTAATTTCGATTATGCGCTAAATATTTGGCATCGCAGATTAGGACATTCGTCGAAGAAGGTCCTTTACAAAATCGACCCTATGAACGTAGACGTAAGACCTCAAAATTGCCCATCCATGAGCGATTGCGGCACATGCTGCAAGGCCAAACAGCCTTCTCATGCTTATAACGAAGAACGTTATCGTTACGACCATCCCTTAGATTTAGTTCACGTCGACGTTGTGGGGCCAATGACCGAGGCTATCGATGGCGAAAAGTATCTCGTAATTTTCGTAGACGATTACACGAAATGGGCCGTCTCGTATGCAATTTTCCGTCGTTCAGAAGTAGGTAATAAATTACGTAGTTTCGATTCGATCGCTAGTAATCTCTGGAATACGACTCTGAAACAGATACGCTGCGATAATGCAGCAGAGTTTATAGGTGGAGAATTTTGCGCGTATGCTGAAGAAAAGGGAATGCGAATTGTCGCGGCTGAACCATACGAACACGAACACAATGGTACGGCTGAGCGATTTCTTCGTTCCCTTCTCGAGAAGCTTCGAGCTTTGCTTTTTGATATGCACGTACCGCCCAAGTATTGGGTTTACGCTGCATACTCGGCTAATTATCTCTACAACCGATTGCCGAATTCGACACTTAATTACGAATCTCCGTACGAGCGATGGTATAGTCGCGTTCCGAATTTAAAACACGTTCGATTATTCGGTTGTGTTGCAAGGGTAAAAGTACCCGATGAACGAAGGTCGAAGATCGACCCTAAATCTCGCGATATGTTACTCGTAGGTTTTACCGAAACAGGCTATGTACTGCTCGATGTCTTCTCAAATTATGTTACGATATCTTCTAACGTACTTTTCAACGAGTCTAAAGGGTACGACGATCTAATTAACGGTACTACGGATAATTTCGTGAATGAAGATAGCGCGAGCGATTCAACACCGACGAATAGTACGAGTACTGGTACGAGAGATGAATTGCCAGGTACGAGTGGTACGAATGTAGGTACGAGTGGCACGAATGGAGCTGCAAAAGATTCGATTGATTCGTCCTCTTCTGGCACGAGTAATATTTCTTCTTCCTCTTCGAACGTTTGCGCTAATTTACGTAATTTTGCCGATGACGTGTTGCCTGTGAAAATTAATCTGAGTGAAAAGTACGAAGGAAATATATCGAATGCGTATGTATGTAGTGAATCCGAGCTTACCTACGATGAAGCTGTTAATGGACCGGAGCGTGAGCAATGGAAAATAGCGATCCAGGATGAGTTAGACGCTATGTCGATGAAGGACGTGTGGTATAAAGCGACGTCTGAAGAAGTTAAAAAAAGCGATTTTTCGGAGGTTGATTCGAAGTGGGTGCTCCGTAAGAAGATCGATGTTAATGGTAAAACAAAATACAAAGCGCGATTAGTTTTACGAGGTTTTAAAGACAAAAGTACGTATGAGATCGACGAAATATACGCACCTACCGCTGACGTTAGCTCGATTCGTATTCTTACCTCGTTGTCCGTTGTTAATCGTTGGAAATTACATCAAGTCGATGTTTCGACAGCCTTCTTAAATGGCATCGCAACTCGTGCGATTGTATTTCGTCCTCCTAAAGGTTCATGCGATGATCCGGATATTTTCTACGTTTTAAAAAAGTCATTATATGGCTTAAAAACTTCACCCAAGAATTGGAATACTCGACTTCACGATTTTCTTACCAATTTAGGTTTCAAACGTTCGAGTGTAGATCCCTGTTTCTATATAAACGGTGATGACGATGATCCTACTCGTTGCATATTTATCATATATGTTGATGATTTCTTAATTTCTGGGTACGATGAACAGCTCATCGATTGGTTAATTGATAGGTTAAACGAGGAATTCGGCGTACGCGTCGCGAAATCTGTTGAAAAGTTCGTAGGTTTAGAATTTATTTTCAATTCTGATGGTATTTCGCTTCATCAGAAATCGTATATCGATGAATTAATTAATTTTTACGATTTAAGTGATACGAATTCTATAAAATCACCCATGGAACCGAGTTTACAAATCTCAAATAGGACTCTCGATCCGTCTTTTGAAACGAAACTACGTGGTATTATCGGTTCTCTCGGTTACATTTCGCGCGGTACGAGACCAGATATCGCATTCGCCGTAAACTTTCTCGCTCGATATCAACATGTCGCGAACCATTCGCTCTTTGTATATGCGATCAGGATACTTAGATACCTGAAAACAACGAAAAATTACACGTTAAATTATAAAATTCGTTCAAATTTCGATACTACCTACCCGGTAGAAATCCTTGTCGATGCCGATCATGCCGGTGATAAACTCGATAGAAAGTCTACGTCTGGTTTTATGACGTTTCTTTATGGTAATTTGGTCGTTTGGCACGTGAAGAAACAGAATTTTGTTTCTACTTCCTCGGCTGAGGCCGAATACGTTGCCCTTAGTATAGCTGCTAAACACGCTTACTTTATTAAACAATTACTCGTTAATTTTAACTTACCTATTAACTTGATTCCGATTTTTTGCGATAATAGTGCCGCGATTTCGATCGCGAATACGTCCGAATCGAAAAGGACAAAGCATATTGATATTGCCTATCATCATGTCCGTGACTTGATCGATAAGCAACACATCTTCACCGTTAAAATTTCGAGTAAAAATAATCTAGCGGATATTCTTACTAAATCGACAGCGACTGTTATATTCGTTAATTTTTGTTATATAATTTTCGATTTATAAGTATCATAATTTTTCGTACGATTATTATTTTTAAGTTGCGTTTGTTTCGTACAAGTAAATATTTTTGTCGTGCGTTATGATTTAAGTTTTGTATTTCATTCGTTATTATATTTCGTATTGTATTTTTCTTTTTCGCGTTAGGCGTTATTTTCTCGCACGATTTTTTTTTCAAATTTTTAGGTACGAGTTTTAGTCCGAAGGGGGTGTGTTACGATTTTAAAATTTATCGGCCACCAATTTCGTACTAAAACTCGTACTTTATTCTTATTGGACCACGTCCTTTACGTGGTTTTCGTATTATAATTTCGACCACGTCAATTACTTGATTATTCGTTTTTGTTTCGTTTATACTAAATAAATGTCTCGTAATTTTGTCGAGTACGATTTTTTCGAACAATACGATTTTTTCGTTTAATTCCCAACATGGTCAAAATTTTTTGATGAGTTTTTGTCAAAAAAACGTTTCTCAGTCAAAAAAATACTTTTCAAAAATTTATTTGTCAAAAAAATGTATTTCGAAGATTTTTTCATCAGAAATTTTTTTTGATCAAAAAAATTTTTGACGATTTTTTGTCAAAAAAATATTTTTGAAAATTTCTTTTTGTAGATTTCTTTTTGTCAAAAAAAAATTTATACTGTCGAAAACATTTTTTTTTGGCGATTTTTTGTTTGAAAGATATTTTTTGAAGATGTTTTTATCAAAAATTAATTTTTAGCTGCATAAAGTAATTTTAAACTGCACACTTTTTGTTTTTGAAGCTCCACAAAATGGGCGGAACTGCACGTTAGAATAGGCCCTGCTATCTACTACTAATTCGGGCGAAGAGGGTTAGGCAACTGAAATGGAAATGCTCTATAAATTCTTTTGGTCCAATGCTAGTGAAATTTATCCTATGATACAAATAGTAATAATAGTGATATTTTGCAGAGAATAAAAATGTAATAAATGAGATACTTTTTCCTACAGCTGGCCTCAAGAAGGTACCGGAATTTTTATATCACATTTTATTCAAGTTCACATGTGCAGATGCGAGGACTCGTGCGCTGAAAGAGAATCTACCGAAATTCTTGATCATTTGTTGAACAATGTGACAATGGGTGAAGGATTTCTTACTGTGAATTGCCCCACTGGGCCCGGTCGATGTGCTTGTTATTTAGAAACGATAAGTCGACAGGATTTCGGTTGCAATTGTCAAGGTGTATTAATAAATCCATCGCTTAATTTTTAATTCAATTCATAAAAAGGAGTAAGTGGGTAATCATAATCAATGATCTATTGTTTTTATGTATCATCTAGGTATACCTACGTCTACATTTAGGTATAGGCATACCTATACATACAGGTATACCAAATGAATAATAAAATTCTTTCTCATTCGATATATTTTATTTTCATAATTAAATACCTGATCGAAATTTTTCCCATTTTTTGAACAGAAATATACAGTTTACAGGGTGTTCGATATAACATCTGTTTGGTACCAAAACTGGACTCAGAAAGCTCCTATTTATGCAAAAAAAAAAAATATATATTTCGATACAAAAAGTCGAAAAAATTTTAAAAGCAGAGTTGTCAACTTTCAATTTTCATAAAACATCAATTTTTTACGAAAAAATGGGGAAATTTTGATGTTTTATGAAAATCAAAAGTTGGAAACCCTGCTATGAAATTTTTTCAACTTTTTCTATCGAAATACATTTTTTTTTTGCATCAATAGGAGCCATTCGAGTCCACTTTCGGTATCAAGCAGATGTTTGTTCCATTTCTTGTAATTCGAAATTATCGACTTTTTAGCGATCTGCAACTTTTCAACACCCCTGTCGAGGGGCAAAAGTTGTTCAAATTTCAAAATTGATGGTCCAGCGAGGTGTATAGAAACTCAAACTGCACTTTTTCAGAGGGGTGTGGTGGTTGTGTAACTCGAGTGCCACGGCATTGAACCAGTAGATAGAACTCCAGATGACAAACAAAAAACGTTATTATGGATGGTTGCCTATATCAGATATTTAAGGAGTTATTTCATTTTAAAACTTGAAAATTCACAATTTTGGATATGTTTGCTTGGTTTGATAAAATCTAAAAAACATTTGAAATTTTTTTTTTGATGGTCATACTGGGTAGGGCTTGAGTAGATAAAAATGTCAAATTTTTGCCAATTTGCCATTCATTTCATAGTACCGGAATTGAAATAGCAATCTCTGTGACATTTTTGTTTGTTGGAATGTAGACCAAGATCCCTTATCTGGATCTGGACTTGAAAAATTATTGAAAAACTAAATTTATAAGTTGAATTTAAAATTCTCACAATGGGCATTCCATTCATCCGACCCAGCTGATTTTTGGGGCATCATTTAGCCACTCCAAGTGAACCCAAATTCACTGCTTATAGGGCGATTGAAAAAAACTTTTACAGACTGTGTTGCCATTTTTTAAGCAAAAAATTTCAAATTTTCAAATTTTTAAGTCAAGATATCGGCCTATCTTCAATATTTCAGGAGTTAAATCTGTAATTATTTTTGATTTTCTCAAATAACTCCTGAAATATTGTAGATAGGCAAAAAGTGAAGAGAACCTTTTTTGTTGGAAATTTAGTTTCCTACCATGTCATAGTCTTGAGTTTTTTGATTTTCTCAAAATTTAAGCCAGTATAATTATGGGATGAAAAGTGAAAAGGGGAAATTTCAATTTTTTGATTATAAAAAATTTCATAAAATTGTAATAGATCACTCAAAATTGACCCAATCAGGCTGTACATTTGTACGTAGACACTATTTGAACTATCCTCCAAGAAAGATTGAAAATAATTTTTTGAACGGTAGTATTGATTTTTCTCTGAATTTTTCACTTTGCTGTGTGCTCGAACAGAATCGTTTGAGAATGTTTAGAGAATAAATTCAATTTCCAAAAAACGAATTAAATTTAATTATTTTTTGTTTCGAAATCATTTTCAGGCAATGTACTTGCTCAACTAATTAAATTGGTTGGGACATTTTCCATTTCATAAATTTTCAATTAAAGTAGGTATAGGTCACCTTAATTCAACTTTATGAAAAAAAATTACAGCCTTGGTTCTTTTTTTTTTTACAAATTGAGGAAAAACAAGGCTAAAAATTCAAGCCGTTGCAGATGCCTACTCAGTTACATTCGTATTTTCGTTTCTACCAGCGAAGGAACACGTTAAAATGAAGTTAATCATTGAAGTAATATTTTTGTTTTCTTTTGTAGCCATTTTACCAGACAATTTTGCGCAGATAGTGCACCAGGCCTTTTGTAACCTTTGGGTCACTACAAGCTTGCAATCCTTGTACAAGTAGTACGAGTAGTTCGACAAGGGAGATGAGATCTGTTCGCGGACGTGACCGTGACCGTGGCCGTGGACCTAGACGTGGACGTGGACGAAGACGTGGACATGGGAAACATGCGCATGGACATAGAAATCGTCGACATGAAAAACTTGAGGAGTAAGAAATTATTTTAAAATTTATAATTAACGCCAAAAGAACTATCATTTTTTAAAAAATAAATAGGGAAAAGTTGATCATTTTTTTAATTTTTAAAAATTTGATTTTTTTACTCAAAAAATTTTTTTTTCGAAGGTAATTTATTCTTTAATTTTAAAAAAAATATTCCAAAGAATTTAAAAGCTCTTCATTTCGAAAAAAACAATGAGTTTTTTTTTTCAATCTGATTTTTATTATTATTTTTTGCTCCAAAAAATGAAATGTAGGTAGGTGCCTAATGCCTATGTACTCATTTCATTAAAAAAAAATCAAATCGAATAAAAAAAAATTGAAATTTTTTTCAGTTTTTTTCAATTTTTCAACACTTGAATTTATGAGTGGGTATGACTGAAAAAGCGAGGATATTCAATTTTTGGGTTCATCTGAAAAGATTTTTTTTTGAAAAGAAATATTTTGAAATCTCTTTCGTAATACGAAAATTCAATCGTATTTTTGTAAAATATTTCTCAAAAACTAATTTATTTTTGATAAATTTGTTTTTGAAAAAATCAAAAAATCCTACTTTAGATACCTACTTATTCTTATATTATTTTACTCCAAAAAAATTTTCTATAGATACTTTAATAATGTTTATCAATATCGAAAAAAAAATTTCTGTGCTTTGTGATGTCATGGAATAATTTTTATAAAGATTCAAATTTTCAAAATTCTCGAAAATGGTATTTTGAAAATTTTATAAAATCAAATGTGCATGCAAATTATAAAAAACTAATCATGTAAAAAATTGGTTTTCAATAATTCAACTAATACGTGGCACCTGCAATAAAATTGAAAAAAAAATAGTTGAACATCATTATTCAAAAAATCATTTAAACGAAAATGAGCTTAAGCCAGCTCGAGCCGAGCTTTCAACTTCAAAAAAATCAAATGGAAAGATTGGTTTCTTAAAAAATATAAAAATATTTTGTCTTCAAAAAAATGAATGATTTTTTTCCTCAAAGAGGCAAAGATTTTTTTCTTCGATAATTGAGCAATTTTTTCAGGTTCCTATATTTTTTTACTCCAAAAAATTTTTTCTATAGATACTTTAATAATGTTTATCAATATCAAAAAAAAGGTTTCTGTGCTTTGTGATGTCATGGAATAATTTTTATAAAGATTCAAATTTTCAAAATTCTCGAAAATGGTATTTTGAAAATTTTATAAAATCAAATGTGCATGCAAATTATAAAAAACTAATCATGTAAAAAATTGGTTTTCAATAATTCAACTAATACGTGGCACCTGCAATAAAATTGAAAAAAAAAATAGTTGAACATCATTATTCAAAAAATCATTTAAACGAAAATGAGCTTAAGCCAGCTCGAGCCGTGCTTGAGCCAGCTCGAGTCGAACTTAAGCCGAGCTTAAGCCGAGCTCAAGCCGAGCTCGAGTCGAGCTTAAGCCGAGTTGAAGTCGAGCTCGAGCCGAGCCTAAGCCGAGCTTAAGCCGAGCTCGAGCCGAGCTTAAGCCGAGTTTTCAACTTCAAAAAATCTAATGGAAAGAGTGGTTTCTTCAAAAATCTAAAAATATTTTGTCTTCAAAAAAATGAATGATTTTTTTCCTCAAGAAGCAAAGATTTTTTTCTTCGATAATTGAGCAATTTTTTCAGTTTCCTATATTTTTTCACTCCAAAAAATGTTTCTATAGATACTTTAATAATGTTTATCAATATCAAAAAAAAGTTTTCTGTGCTTTGTGATGTCATGGAAAAATTTTTATAAAGATTCAAATTTTCAAAATTCTCGAAAATGGTATTTTGAAAATTTTATAAAATCAAATGTGCATGCAAATTATAAAAAAAAACTAATCATGTAAAAAATCGGTTTTCAATAATTCAACTAATACTTGGCACCTGCAATAAAATTGAAAATAAAAATAGTTGAACATCATTAGGTATTCAAAAAATCATTTAAACGAAAATGAGCTTAAGCCAGCTCGAGACGAGCTCCAGCCAAGCTTTCAATCAAAAAAATCAAATGGAAAGATTGGTTTCTTCAAAAATCTAAAAATATTTTGTACCTACTTTACTACCTATCAACTTCGAAAAAATGGAAAAAAATTTTCTTCAAAAAAATGAATGATTTGTTTCCTCAAGAAGCAGAGATTTTTTTCTTCGATAATTGAGCAATTTTTTCAGGTTCCTAACCTCATCTTTTTCATTTAAAAGAAATAAAATAAGGGGATGTTTCTAATTTTTTTTTGACAAAGTCTGAAAATTCTGTTGACATTTTAGAAATTATTTTTCACAAAAATATCTCACATTTTTTCAATACCTACTTATTTGAAAGGAAATACCTACATAGGTTCGTATTTCAAAATTTTCCTGAAAACATCTAACCAAATTAAAATAGAATAAAAATCATAATTTTTTTGGAAAATAAATATTTTGAAATTTTCTTCAAAAAGATTTTAATCGATTTTTGATTTTTACCCGAGGTTCCTTATCGCAAAGGGCAGGCATGGGGGGTTAAGATAGGTGATGGGCTTGGAAATCGATTCGGGTCAAAACTTCCTCAGAGCTCGACCATGATGAGAAAAAATTTTGACAAAAATTTTAAACGCTCGGCGCAAGTATTTTAGGGGTGAGGCTCAAAACGTGATTTTTAGTCATTATTTTTTGGATTTTTGCCAAAAAGAAATTTCGGGTTTTTTCTGATAGATTCTATATCATTAGGGGAAGCTATAGAAATTTTTTCGAATAATTTTTCACCTCAACTTCCTCCTTTGATAAAAATGAAAACTCTTGCCCTGATTTGTTTAACAATTTTCTCACTAATTTTTTAGGTCAAATGCCAGTGAAATTTATTCTATGGTACAAATAATAACAATAGTGATAATTACTTATTATTAGAGAATAAAAATGTAATATGAGATACTGTTTCCTACAGCTGGCCTCAAGAAGGTATCGGAACTTTTTTATCACCTTCTATTCAAGTACACGAGTGCAGATGCGACGACTCGTGCGCTGAAAGAGAATCTACCGAAATTCTTTCTCATCTGTTGAACAATGTGATAATGAGAGGACCTATGACTGTGAATTGCACCACTGGTCAGTGTGGTTGTTATTTAGTAAAGATAAGTCGCCAGGACTTTGGTTGCGATTGTCAAGGTGTTAAAATAAATCCCGCGCTTGATGCTTAATTTAGTTCCTGAAAAGGAGTAATCAAAGATCCATTATTGTTTTTAATCTGTAATTACGTAAGTATCATCTAGGCATACCTACCTACATTTATAGGTATACCAAATGAATAAATAAAATTCTTTCATTCGATATAATTATTTTGTTTTTATAATTAAATATCTTATCGAAATTTTTTCCAATTTTTGAACAGAAATATACACTACTAAGGTGTCCGAAGCTCGGTCCTGATTTTGTATATACTAATTTTTACAATTTTTCTTTTCTTTTTTTTTCTTTTTTTTTTGAGAAGTGTATTAGATACCTAAATTTTTTAAAGAACAATTTTGGTATACTCGTATCTCAAGTAGGTATTTAGGTAATCAACTAAATAACCTAATATTTTTATCAAAGAAAGAAATCTTGAATTTTGAATGAGAAAAATCACTATTTCTTAAAAATAAAAATATCCCAATTTCCGAAAAAAGAGTCTCTCGTTTTCCATGAAAAAAATTGAAATTTTCTTTTTTTAAATATAAAATTTCCAGTAAAAAAAACCTTTTGCCAATTTTTTAAAAATAATTTATAACTTAAATTAGGGTAGCTCTTATTTTACCTTTTTCGACTTTTTAAACGTCTTACCCTCCAAAGTGTGTTCATTTTATGAGAAAATAATTCTCTATTTTTTATTTTCCCCGTAACTGAATTTTAACCCGTGCCGGACCACCCCCTTTTTTTGAAAAAATGAAAAAATTCACCGATTTTCAAAATTTTACACTTTTTTGGAAATAACTCATCAAAGTTTTTCCTTGTCATGAGAATGAACTCCCAATTTTTTATTTTCCCTCCAACTTGATTTCAAGTGGTACCAGGGGGCTGCCTTAATTTTTCAAAAAAATCAAAAACAAGAAAATGGAGCAAAATTGTTCTTTTTAACATTTCAAATTTGTAAGTGAAAAATTCTCTATTTTTCATGTTTCCCCTAACTCAGTTCTAAGTGGACCCACAAGCCCCCAAAATTGAAATAATTATGAAAAAATACCAATTTTTTAAATTTTTTCATTTTTTTGGTTCTAACCAATGAAAGTCGTTCCATTTGGTGCAAAATGATTCCCAATTTTTTTCATGTCTCCCAGCGTTATTGTAAGTGGCGCCCCGGTGTCCCCCTTTTTAAAAAAAATTGGAAAAATTCACCAATTTTCAAAATTTTGCAGTTTTTTTTAGAAATAACCGATCAAAGTTGTTCCTTGTCATCAGAATGAACTCCCAATTTTTTATTTGCCCTCCAACTTGATTTTAAGTGGTACTTGGGGGCACCCCTAATTTTTCAAAAAAATCAAAAACAAGAAAATTGAACAAAATTGTCGTTGCATTTCGTAAGAGAAAAATTTCCTATTTTTTTCTATTTTCCCTTAACTCAGTTCTAAGTGGATCCACAAGCCCTCCAAATTAAAAAAATTATGAAAAAATACCAATTTTACTGAGTTAAGGGACAAATGAAAAATAGAGAATTTTTCTCTCTCGAAATGCAACAATTTGAAATGCAAAAAGGAACGATTTTGCTCAATTTTCTTGTTTTTGAGAGTTGAATTTTCCACTTTTTGATCATAAAAAAGTTCATAAAATTGTCATAGACCACTCAAAATTGACCCAATCAGGCTGTACATTTATACGTAGACACTATTTGAACTATCCTCCAAGAAAAATTTAAAATAATTTTCTGAACAGTGGTATTGATTTTTCGCTGATTTTTTTACTTTGCTGTGTGCTCGAACAGAATCGTTTGAGAATGTTTAGAGAATAAATTCAATAATTTCCAAAAAACGAATTCAATTTAATTTTAATTATTTTGTTTCGAAATCATTTTCAGGCAATGTGCCTACTCAACTAAGTAATAACTAAGTAATTAAATTCTTTAGCACATTTTCCATTTCATAAATTTCCAAATAAAGTATAAATTAATGTAGGTCACCTTAATTCAACTTTATGAAAAAATTTACAGCCTTGTTTTTTTTTTAATTGAGAAAAAACAAGGCAAAAATTCAAGCCGTTGCAGATTCCTACTCAGTTACTCATATTTGTATTTTCATTTCTACCAGCGAGGGAAAACGTTAAAATGAAGTTAATCGTTGCAGTTACATTTTTGTTTTCGTTTGTAGTCATTTTACCAGATAGTTTTGCGGAGATAACGCGCGTCCCCAAGTAAACGAATTTGAATTATTTGTTTGAAATTGAAAGCATCGTTGTTGTTGTTTTTGATTCTTTTTAACGAGAATTTTTTACTTTTTTGAAACACCAGAGAACATGTTTTTATCCACCGGTCTTCTCGTCCCTACATTTACGAATGCTATTGTTCTACTCGGTGCGGACCGCAAGGTATTACCGAAGTGATAGAAAACAATATTTGGCGTTCTCAGGCATGGTTTGAAACAAAATGTGGATATAGTTTATGTGAATGCAGCATATCTTTTGTAACCTTTGGATCACCAAAAGCTTGCGATCCTTGTAGTACGAGTAGTTCGACAAGGAGGAAGAGATCTATTCGCGAACATGACCGTAGCCGTGGCCGTGGACGTGATGAGCATAAACATGGAAATCGTCGACATAGAATACTTGAGAATGCAGTGTAAGAAATTATTTTAAAATTCATAATTATCGCCAAAAGAACTATTATTTCTTCAAAAAAAATGAAAAGGGAAACAAAATTGTCGTTACAACACTACAAAATACAAAATATATTAAAAAAAAATAGCAAAACTGTAAAATTTAAAGTAAGTAATTAGGTGGTTTTTTTTTTCAATTTCGAAGAAAAATTATGAAATGCTTACTTGCTTACCTACTCATACCTAACAGAGTTATATTTTTTTTTAAAAAAGAGTTAAAAAAATTACCAACTTTTTTGTTTCGAGGAAGTAGGTAAGAAGAATTTGTTTTTATTTCAAAAATGAGGAATTTTAAGAGGCTGTTTCAAAATCATTTTTTTTTTTCATTTTTAAAAATTTATTTTTTACTCCTAATTTTTTTTAAAGGGGTAATTTATTCTTTTATTAAAACAAAAAAATTCCTAAAAATAATGAGTTTCTTTTTCAATCTGATTTTTATTAATTTTTTTACTCCAAAAAATGAAATGTAGGAACCTGCCTACATAAGTGCGTATTTTAAACATTCTTCTGAAAACACCTATCTAAATTAAAATAAAAAAAAATCATCACTTTTTTTATGAAAAATAAATACCTAGGTATTTTGAAATTTTCTCCAAAAAAATTTTAATCAATTTTTGATTTTCACCCGAAGTCCCTTATTGCAAATTTCTACTCGACCTCACCGTTGATAAAAATGAAAACTCTTGCTCTGATTTGTTAAATAATTTGTCAAATGCCAGTGAAATTTATTCTACGGTACAAATAATAATAATAATAATAATAATAGTGATACTTAGGTACTTAATAGTAGAGAATAAAAATGTAATATGAGATACTTTTTCCTACAGCGAGCCTCAAGAATCGTTATATTATGTATCACCTGCCATTCAAGTACACGAGTGCCGATGCGACGACTCGTGCACTGAAAGCGAATCTACCCAAATTCTTGATAATTTGTTCAAGGTATTAGTAATGAGAGGACCTCGGAGTTATAATTGCGTCACTGGTAAATGTCTTTGTTATTTAGTAAAGATAAGTCGCCAGGAATTTGGATGCAATTGTCGTGGTGTATTAATAAATCCATGGCTTGATGCTAGATAAAATTTCTGAAAAGGAGTAATCAAAGATCCATTGTTTTTAATATGTAAGTAATTATGTATCATCTAGGCATACATACATTTGTATAGGTATACCAAATGAATAAATAAAATTCTTTTGTTCGATATAATTATTTTGTTTTTATCTAGGTAATTAAAGAGCTGATCGAAATTTTTTCCAATTTTTAAACAGAAATATACAGGGTGTCCGATGCTTGGTCCTAACTTGAACGGATGGCATAGTTGGTACCAAGGGTAATTTATGGCATTTTTTAGAAAAAAATTTGAGCACCTTTTTCAAGGTCAAAAGGACATTTTAAGCTTTCTAGCGACCATTTTGGTAACTCCTTTCAGAGATGCAATTCTGAAAAAATATATTATTGTGTACTTAGTCTAGATGTGCAACCTCATAATTATGTGAAGAATTTGAAATCATGTCCCGTCACCTTCAAAAATGCAAAAAATCGTTTTTTTGGCCCATTTTTCCACCTTAAATGGGTCGTTTTTTCGTCAAAAAATTTTTTCCTCTCAATTACTCAGTGAATACGTATTTTTATTTTTTACAACAGATTTTCACAAATTTTGCAGAAGAAAAGTATAAAATTTTAAATTCTCACAATGGTCATTCCATTCATCCGATCCAGCTGATTTTTGGGGCATCATTTAGCCATTCCAAGTGAACCCAAATTCACCGCCTAAAGTGATTGAAAAATTTTCTTACAGACGGTGTTGTCTTTTTTCAAGCAAAAATTTAAAATTTGAAATTTTCGAATATTTGAGTGAAGATATCGACTCAAATTTTAAGCTAATCTAAAAACCAAGACTACTCAGTGGTAGTAAATCAGATTTCCAACAAGAAAAGTGATCTTCACTTTTTGCCTATCTTCAATATTTCAGGCGTTAAATCTGTAATTACTTTTGATTTTCTCGAATAACTCCTGAAATATTGAAGATAGGCAAAAAATGAAACGAACCTTTATTGTTGGAAATTTAGTTTCCTACCATGTCATGGTCTCGGGTTTTTGATTTTTTCAAAATTTCAGCCAGTACACGAGACGAAAAGTGGAAAGAGTTGAATTTTCCATTTTTTGATTATAAAAAATTTCATAAAATTGTCATAGACCACTCAAAATTGACCCAATCAGGCTGTAAATTTGTACGTAGACACTATTTGAACTATCCTCCAAGAAAAATTGAAAATAATTTTCTGAACAGCGGTATTGATTTTTCTCTGAATTTTTTACTTTGCTGTGTGCTCGAACAGAATCGTTTGAGAATGTTTAGATTCAATTTCCAAAAAACAAATTCAATTTAATTTTAATTCTTCAGGGCCTATTTTAACGTGCAGTTGCGCCCATTTTGTGCAGTTTCAAAAAATTCGAGAAATTTTTTATTTTTCCAGTTCGTAGTAAAAGGAAACATAAAATAGAGCACGCTTCGAACAAAAGCAAAAATGGAGACAAAATAATTTTTAAAACAATTTTTGAAAAAATATTTTTTTACAATAAAATCAGGAAAAAATATTTCATTTTGGCTAAAACATATTAGTTTTTGAATGAAAAACCATTGAAAACATATTTTTTGACCAAAACATAAGTATCTAAAAGTTACTTAATTTTTGACAACATCATCTTCAAAAAATATTTTTTTAACAAAAAAATCTCCAAAAATCTTTAAAAATTTTTTTTTGACAAAACGTCTTGAATAAATTCTTTTTTGACAAAAAAAAAAAATCAAAAAATTTTTTTTTGACAAATAATCAATTTACAAAAAAAAGTTTTTGACCAAAAAATCGATAAAAAATAGTTTTTTTGACAAAAGATTACAAAAAAATATTTTCTGACCAAAAAATCTTAAAAAAATATTTTCTGATAAAAATCTTCAAGTATCATTTTTTCGACAAAGAAATATTTTTTTTGACAAAAAATCTTGAATAATATTCTTTCAACAAAAAAAATCTTTGAAAAATCTAAAAAAAATCTTCAAAAAAATTGTTAAAAATATTTTTTTGCCAAAATTTAAAAAAAAATCTTCAAAAATATTTTTTTTACAAAAAATCTGCATAAAAATGGACTTCCGTCAAAAAATCTTAAAAAATATTTTTTTTTGACAAAAAATCTTGAATAATATTCTTCTGACAAAAAAATCTTTAAAAAATTTTTATTAACAAAAAAATATTCAAAAATATTTTTTGACAAAAAATCTGCATACAAATTGGTTTCTGACAAAAAATCTTGAAAAATTTTTTTTTTGACGAAAAATCTTGAATAATATTCTTTTGGCATAAAATCTTAAATAATATTCTTCTGACAAAAAAATCTTTAAAAAATTTGAGAAAAAATCTTCAGATATAAAAATCTTTTAAAAATGTTTTTCTGGCAAAAAGTCTTTTAGAAAAATCTTTAAAAATATTTTTTTGACAAAAAATCTGCATAAAAAATAGTTTTTTGACAAAAAAATCTTCAAAAAATATTTTCAGAAGCTAAACGTGCAGCTCCAAATTTTCCTTAAAATAGGCCCGGTAATTCTTTTGTTTTGAAATCATTTTCAGGCAATGTACCTACTCAACTAAGTAATTAAATTCGTTAGCACATTTTCCATTTCATAAATTTTCAATTAAAGTATTTATGTAAGTCACCTTAATTCAACTTTATGAAAAATTTACAGTCTTGGTTTTTTTTTAAATTGAAAAAAAAAACAAGGCTAAAAATTCAAGCTGTTGCAGATTCCTACTCAGTTACTCATATTTCTATGTATTTTCATTTCTACCAGCGAAGGAAAACGTTAAAATGAATTTAATCGTTGCAGTTACATTTTTGTTTCCTTTTGTAGTCATTTTACCAGATAGCTTTGCGGAGATAACGCACATCCCCAAGTAAACGAATTTGAATTATGTATTTGTTTGAAATCGAAAGCATCGTTGTTGTTGTTGTTTTTGAATCTTTTTAATGATAATTTTTTACTTTTTTGAAACACCAGAGAACATGTTTTTATCCACCGGTCTTCTAGTCACTACATTTACGAATGCTATTGTTCTACTCGGTGCGAGCCGCAAGGTATTAAAGAAGTGATAGAAAACGATATTTGGCGTGCTATGCCATGGTTTGAAGAAAGTTGTGATTTCGGTTTTTGTGAATGCAGCATATCTTATGTAACCTTTGGATCACCACAAGCTTGCGATCCTTGTAGTACGAGTAGTTCGACAAGGAGGAAGAGATCTGTTCGCGGACATGACCGTAGCCGTGGCCGTGGCCGTGGCCGTGGACGTGATGAGCATAAACATGGAAATCGTCGACATGAAAAACTTGAGGAGTAAGAAATTGTTTTAAAATTCATAATTATCGCCAAAAGAACTATTATTTCTTTAAAAAAATGAAAAAGGGGGAAAAATTGTCGTTACAACACTACAAAATACAAAATAGGTATAAAAAAAATAGCAAAACTGTAAAATGTAAAGTAAGTAAGTAGGTGTTGTTTTTTTTTAATTTCGAAGAAAAATTATGAAATACTTACCTACTAATACCTAACAGAGTTAAAAAAATTACCAACTTAAAACAAACAAAATCATTAAATTTTTTATTTTGAGGAAGTAGATAAGAATTTGTTTTTATCTCAAATAAAATTAGGAATTTTAAGAGGCTGTTTCATAGTAATTTTTTTTCATTTTTAAAAATTTGAATTTTTTACTCCTATTTTTTTTAAAGAGGTAATTGATTCTTTAATTTAAAAAAAAAAATATATTCCTAAAATGAGTTTTTTATCAATCTGATTTTTATTAATTTTTTTACTCCAAAAAATGAATAATGTAGAAACCTGCCTACATAAGTGCGTATTTTAAACATTCTTCTGAAAACACCTACCCAAATTAAAATAAAAAAAATTATCATTTTTTTTTGGAAAATAGTTGAATGCCTATGTATTTTGAAATTTTCTCCAAAAAAATTTTAATCAATTTTTGATTTTCATCCGAAGTTCCTTATTGCAAATTTCTACTCGACTTCAGCGTTGATAAAAATGAAAACGCTTGCTCTGATTTGTTTAATAATTTGTCAAATGCGAGTGAAATTTATTCTACGGTACAAATAATAATAATAATAATAATAATAATAATAGTGATACTTAGGTACTTAATAGTAGAGAATAAAAATGTAATATGAGATACTTTTTCCTACAGCGAGCCTCGAGAATCGTTACGTTATATATCACCCGCTATTCAAGTACACGAGTGCCGATGCGACGACTCGTGCACTGAAAGCGAATCTACCCAAATTCTTGATCAATTGTTCAAGGTAATAATGAGAGGAGCTCTGAGTTATAATTGCGCCACTGGTCAATGTGTTTGTTATTCAGTAAAGATGAGTCGCCAGGACTTTGGTTGCAATTGTCGTGGTGTATTAATAAATCCATTGCTTGGTGCTAGATGAAATTTCTGAAAAGGAGCAATCAATGATCCATTGTTTTTAGCTGTAATTATGTATCATCTAGGCATACATACATTTTTATTGGTATACTTACCAAAAGAATAAAAAAAATTCTTTCATTCGGTATATTTTGTTTTTATCTAGGTAATTAAAGAGCTGATCGAATTTTTTTTCAATTTTTAAACAGAAATATACAGGGTGTCCGATGCTGGGTCCTAATTTTCTTTAATTTTTACATTTTTTTTTGTTAACTACATTAGGTAGGTAAATCTTTTAAAAATTTTGGAGATTTTTTGAAATTTTTTTGTCTATTTTTCTTTGTCAAAATTTTTGTCAGAAATTTTTTGACGACTTTTTGTCTAAAAAATATTATTTTTGAAGATTTTTTGGTCAAAAAATTTTTAAAAAGATATTTGGAGATTATTTGTTTAAAAAAGATTTTAAAAAGATTTTTCAAAGAATTTTTGTCAAAAAAATATTTTTAAAAATTTTTTGTCCAAAACATATTATTTTTGTTTTGAGAAAATATTTGTTGAAAATTTTGGCCAGAAATTTTTTTGGTCAAATTTTTTGACGACTTTTTGTCAAAAAAATATTTTTTGAAGATTTTTGGAGATTATTTGTTTAAAAGATAGTTTTTAAGGATGTTTTTGTCAAAAATTAATTTTTAGCTGCATAAAGTAATATCAAACTGCACCTTTTTTTTTTGTTGAAGTTCCATAAAATGGGCGGAACTGCACGTTAGAATAGGCCCTTAATTGGCAGGCCACAATTACAGGAGAGAACATTGAGAACAAAGAACTTTTTTTTTTTACTCCACTCTGAAGAACAAAAGAACAAGAATCGTTCTTATCAAAATGCAGGTTGTTCTTTGGTTTACTAGGTATTCGTATTTTAGAAAAACTTATAATTTTCCAAAAAAAAGAATTATTTTTGATTTCAGTTGATACATTTAGAGGGCTTCACGAGGGGCAATGAGCTTTAGGCACTTTTTCTTGGTTAATCAGAATATCGAAAGAAACATTTTAAAATTTTGAAAAAACTTCGTTGGCCTGAAATACAATTTTTATTAATTTTTATGGTGCAGTTATCTCAAATTCGACTGTACACCACTGCTGGGACAATGGAACACCTTATTTATAAACGCAATAATCAAAAAATGAATTTAATTTTATTCCTTCGTTTCGAAATTAATTTTAGGCGATTATTAGTACTCCAGTTGCGCAAGAAAATTAAATTGAATTTTTTAAGAATCGAATTAAATTTTTATTATTTCGATTAGAAATGATTTTTAGGCGATTATTAGTACCTAACCTACGTATTTCGAGTACTTCACTTACGTAAAAGAATAAATTCAATTTTCAAAAAACGAATCCAATTTAATTCTTTTGTTTCGAAATCATTTTTAGGCAATGTACCTAATTACCTAATTAAATTCATAAAGACATTTTCCATTTCATAAATTTTCAAATAAAGTATAGACCACCTTAATTCAATTTTATGGAAAAAATTATACCCTTGGTTTTTTTTATAAATTGTAAAAAAAACAAGGCTAAAGATTCAAACCGTTGCAGATCTTTACTCAGTTACTTACTCACGTTCGTATTTTCGTTTCTACCACCGAAGAAACACGTTGAAATGAAGTTAATCGCTGGAGTTATATTTTTGTTTTCTTTTGTAGTCATTTTACCAGATAGTTTTGCGAAGATAACGCGCGACCCCAGGTAAACGAATTTGAATCAAGTATTTGTTTGTTTGGAATTGAAAGCATCGTTGTTCTTGTTGTTGTTTTTGATTCTCTTTAACGAGACTTTTTACTTTTTTGAAACACCAGAACACATACTTATATCAACAGTGGTGCTCACTTCATGTACGAATGCAAATGTTCTATTAAATGCGGATCGGTAGGTATTTCCCAAGTGCTATTAAATAATGAAGGGCATGGTCAGCCATATTATGAACAAAGTTGTGGAGATGGTACATGTAAATGCACCAGGTCTTTTATAACCTTTGGGACACCACAAGCTTGCACTCCTTGTAATCCTAGTAGTTCGACAAGGAGGAAGAGATCTGTTCGCGGACATGACCGTGGACGCGGACGTGGACATGGACGCCGCAGTGGAGGTGGACGTGGCAGTGGACGAAAAGGGCATGGACATAGAAATCATCTACATGAAAAACTTGAGGAGTAAGAAATTATTTAAAAACTTATAAAAGAACTATAATTTTTTAAAAAATTAACAGAAAAAAAAATGATTTTACAGCACTACAAAAATACTTAATACAAAATTTTAAAAAAAATAACAAAACTTTAAAGTTTAAAATAGGTAATTAGATGTTTTTTTTTTAATTTTAAAGAAAAATTATGAAATACCTATACCCTACTAATAACAGAGTTTAAAAAAAATTACCAACTTGAAACAAAAAAAAAAAATCATTAAATTTTTTATTTTGAAGAAGTAAGAATTTTTTTATATTTCAAAAATGATGAATTTTAAGAGGCTGTTTCAAAATCATTTTTATTCAATTTTTAAAAATTTGAATTTTTTACTCCAATAATTTTTTTAAAAAGGTAATTTATTTTATTCTTTAATTTTAAAAAAATATGCATACTCCAATTAAATTTAAAAGCTCACCATTTCGAAAAAATCCTTTAAAAATCTTCAAAAAATATTTTTTCGACAAAATTGAAAAAATAATTTCATCAAAAAAAAGTTTCTGATAAAAAATCTTCAATAAATATTTTTTGACAATAACATCTTCAAAAAATATCTTTCAAACAAAAACTCTCCAATTTTTTCGACAAAACCTCTTGTAGGTATGAATTTTTTTTCGACAAAACAAAATCTTCAAAAATTTTTTTTTGACAGAAAATTGTCAAAGAAAGATTGTTTGACAAAAAAAAAGTCAAAAAAATTTTTAACAAGAAATTGAAAAAGAAAAATTGAACAAAAGACAATTTTTGATAAAAAAATCTTCAAAAAAAATTTTTGACCAAAATTTTTTTAAAAATCTTCAAAAAATCGTAAAAAATTTTTGTTGACAAGAAATGGAAAAAATAATTTGACCAAAAAAATTTTTGATTGAAAAATCTTCAAAAAATATTTGAAAAATCTTCAAAAAAATCTCAAAAAAAATTTTTTTGACAAAGAATAATGTCAAAAACAATAAAAACACAAAATGCATAATTTCTGACAATTCTTTTGGTTTTTCGGCTATACTGAAAAATTTTGATTTTCATCCGCGGTCTCTTATCGCAAATTTCTACTCAACTTCACCTTTGATAAAAATGACATCCCTTGCTCGCCAGTGAAATTTATTCTACGTATAAATAATATTTAGTAGTGATACTTACTAATTATTAGAGAATAAAAATGTAATACGAGATACTTTTTTCTTACAGTTTGCCTCAAGAAGGTACCGGAACTTTTATATCACCTGCTATTCAAGTTCACAAGTGCAAATGCGACGACACGTGCCTTGAAAGAGAATCTACCTTATTTCTTAATCATTTTTTGGACAATGTGACATTTGATAAAGGAACTCTTACTATTGATTGCCTCACTGCCAAACCTCCTAATTCCGGTAAATGTGTTTGTTATATAGAAATGATAAAACGCCAGGATTTTGGTTGCAATTGTCAAGGTGTATTAATAAATCCAGCGCTTGGTGCTTAATTCAATTCCGAAAAATGAGTACCTAATCAATGTTCTATTGTTTTTAATCTGCGAGTATTTATAATTTATGTATAATCTAGGCATACCCACATAATATATGATATAAGGTATACCAAATGAATAAATAAAATAATTTTATTCGATATATTTTGTTTTTATAATTAAATAGCTGATCGAAATATTTTTCCATTTTTTAAACAGAAATATACAGGGTGTTCGATGCTTGGTCCTAATTTTGTTTAATTCTTACATTTTTTTTTTTTTTTTTTTTTTTTGTGAACTACATTCGGTAGGTAAATTTTTTAAGAACAATAAATTTATTAGTAAACTCCTACCTCAAGCAGGTATTTTGGTAATCAACTAAATCACTTTCCTAATATTTTTATTAAAAAAAGAAATCTTCAATTTTGGGGGGAAAATCTCTAATTTTTTTAAATAAAAATATCCCAATTTTCGAACAACAAGAGTCTCTTCTTTTCCTTGCAAAAATAAAATTTCTAGTAGGAAAACCTTTTGTCAAATTTTTTTAATATACATATTATAAATAAAAATATTTTTTTTTTAAACTAATAAAGAAAACATTCCACGATCTCAATTTTTGTAGAATAAACATTTCTAAATTTTTTATTCCACAAGTATTTTGAGCTTCCTCGATTTTTACAGAAATTATTACAGCTTGATATTTGAAGTGCCAGATTATATTTTCAAGTTATTAAATTTCATAAAGAAAAAGAATTAATGTGGGTAGGCTAATGCAACCACGAAGATATGCAGACTAGCTATGGTGGGCATTTGGATGGCCCCAGAATGGCAGTAAGGTTTTTGTACTAGCGTCTTGCGCTTATACTTCATTTAGTTCCCATGTCCCATCATGCCATAATTTTTCCAAGTCCATAATTTATGCTGACTTTAAAAACGAAGTACGAATTTCGAGTACTCTACTTGCGCAAGAATATAAGTTGTAATTTTTGAGAATCGAATAATTAAATTTTATTCCTTCGATTAGAAATGATTTTTAGGCGATTAATTATTAGTGTGTCGTATTTTGAGTATTTCACTTACATAAGAGAATAAATTCAATTTTCAAAAAACGAATTCAATTTAGTTCCTTTGTTTCGAAATCATTTTTAGGCAATGTACCTACTCAATTAATTAAATTCGTAAGGACATTTTCCATTTCATAAATTTTCAATTAAAGTTTTAGCCACCTTAATTCAACTTTATGAGAAAAATTATAGCCTTGTTTTTTTTTTTTTTTTTTTTTTTAATAAGTGAATTGAGAAAAAACAAGGCTAAAAAATTCAAACCATTGCAGATCCTTACTCAGTTACTTACTCATATTCGTATTTTCGTTTCTACCAGCGAAGGAACACGTTAAAATGAGGTTAATCGTAGGAGTTATATTTTTGTTTTTTTTTGTGGTCATTTTACCAGACAATTTTGCGGAGATAGTGGACGACCCCAGGTAAACGAACTTGAATTATTTGTTTGAAATTGAAAGCATCGTTGTTCTTGTTGTTGATTTTGTTTATTTTCTCTAACGAGAATTTTTGCTTTTTGCAACACCAGCTCACATACTTTTACCTTCATTCATCACCACTTCATTTACCAATGCCAATGTCCGTATAAATGCGCACCGATTGATGTTGCGGAAGTGTTAGCAAACAATGAATGGCATGCTCAGCCATATTATGAAAAAAGTTGTGGAAAAGGTAATTGTAAATGCACCAGGTCTTTTGTATCCTTTGGAACACCACAAGGTTGCCATCCTTGTAAAGTGAGTAGTTCGACAAGGAGGAAGAGATCTGTTCGCGGACATGGCCGCAGCGGTGGCCGTGGCCTTGGACGACATGGGCATGAAATACTTGAGGAGTAAGAAATTATTTTAAAATTTATAATTACCGTCAAAAGAACTATATTTTTTTTTAAAAATGAATAGGAAAAACTTCCTGTTACTACACTACAAAATACAAAAAATACAACAAAAAAAACTGTTAAATTCAAAGTAGGTATGTAGGTACATAATTAGATGCTTTTTTCAATTTCGAAGAAAAATTATAAAATACCTACTAATCCTTAAGAGAGTTTTAAAAAAATACCAACTTAAAACAAAAAAAAAAAAAATCATTAAATTTTTATTTTGAAGAAGTAAGAATTTGTTTTTATTTAAAAAATGAGAAATTTTAAAAGACTATTCCAAAATCATTTTTTTTTTCATTTTTAAATTTGAATTTTTTATTCTAATTTTTTTTAAAGGTAATTTATTGTTTAAATTTAAAAAAAAAATTCAAAGAATTTAAAAGCTCTTTATTTTGACAAAATGAGTTTTTTTCAATATGATCTTTATTATTTCTTTACTCCAAAAAATGAAAATAGGTACCTACATAGTGCTTATGTATTTCACTGAAAAAAATAAAATACAATCCCAAAAAATGTAAATTTTTTTCATTTTTTTTCACACCTTATCTAGTTCTTTAATTAGGTACCTACTATTTTTATGTAAAAAAAAACGATCCGGTACCATATTCACAAATGAACCAGACCTTCCTTCGTCCTAATGAACTAGGAACATCAATTTTTTTTTTTTTTTGGAAAATAAATATTTTGAAATCTTTTTCGTAATACGAAAATTCAATCCTATTTTTTGAATAATATTTCACAAAAATTAATTCATTTTCAATAAAAATTTTCCTATCAAAGGGGATGCTTCTAAAATTTTCTTGACAAAATCTGAAAATTCTGTTAATATTATTGCAATAATTTTTCACAAAATTATCTTACACTTTTTTCAATTACTTATTTCAAAGGAAATACATGTGTGTGTATTTCAAAATTTTCCTGAAAACATCTAACCAAAATTAAAATAAATAAGAAAATCATCATTTTTAAAAAAATTTTCCAAAAAGATTTTAATCGATTTTTGGTTTCCCCCCGCGAAGTCCCTTATCGCAAATTTTTACTCAACTTCACCTTTGATAAAAATAAAAACTCTTGCTCAGATTTGTTCAAACATTTTTCTCATCAATTCTTTCGATCGAATGCCAGTAAAATTTATTCTACGATACTAATAATAATAGTAATACCTACTTCCTTATTAGTAGGGAATAAAAATGTAATATGAAATATATTTTTTTACAGCTCGTCTGATGACGATACCGGATATTTGTTGTCACCTTCTATTATGGGTCCCAAATGCAAATGCGACGAAGCGTGCGAGTATGGTCATGTTAGGACAATTCTTGATAATTTGTTGAATGATGAGACATTCAAGGCACCAAGGACTGTCAATTGCCCTCGTAGGAAGGGTCAATGTGGTTGTTATTTTGAAAAAATAAGACGCCCGGAGTTTGGTTGCGATTGTCAAGGTGTAGTAATAAATCCCTCGATTGGTATTTAATTCAATTCCTAAAAAGGAGTAATCAATAATCCATTGTTTTTAATCTGTAAGTATGTACCATTGTACCTATGTATCATCTAGGCATACCTACATTATTATAGTTAGGTATACCAAATAAATAAATAAAATTTTTTTCATTCGATATATTTTGTTTTTATATTGAAATAGCTGATCGATTTTTTTTCCCAGTTTTTAAACAGAAATATACAGGGTGTCCGATGCTCGGTCCTAATTTTGTTCAATTTTTATAATTCTTCTTCTTCTTCTTCTTCTTCTTCTTCTTCTTCCTCTTCTTCTTCTTGAATATAATTTTTCTTAAAGGAAAAACCTTTTGCCGTCAATTTTTTTCCAAGTAAAAATGTTTTTTTTTTTTTTTTTTTTTTTTTAATAAAGAAAACATCTCATGATCTCAATTTTTCTAAATTAAACACAATTTCCAAATTTTTTATTACACAAATATTTTCAGCTTCCTCGATTTTTACATCAATTAAGTATTACAGCTTGATATTTGAAGTGCCAGATTATATTTTCAAGTTTAAATTTCATAAAGAATAAGGTAAACAAATTAAATACCTTCTTATATAAGAATTAAAACCATTTTTATATGAGCATGGGATTCTTATATAAGAATGAAAGCCATTCTTGAATGAAAATGTGATTCACATATAAGAATGAATGCCATTCTCATATAAGGAGGTGATTCTTATATGAATGAAAACCATTCTTATAATATGAGGATGGGATTCTTATAAATACCATTCATATAATTATAAGGATGTGACTCTTATATTGATGAAACAACTAATTGAAAATTTAGTGATTTTTATATGTATAAGAATTAAAACCATTCTTATATGAGGATGGGATTCTTATATCGTCTGTGTTCCGCTAAATACCTTTTATGTGCAAAAAATAAAATTTTACAGGAGCGCATAAACCCTTCAGTAATTATAATTTTCAACACAGGCCCTTGAATTTTTTTAAAAAGTCATGTTCATCTACCCCAGTCCTTATTTCAATTCATTTTAGTGATTATTTTATTCATTTAGCCATAAAACTGGTTTTTGTTTAAAATTTATACACATAAGAGGTTTTTTTGGTTTAAAATAAGGTCACATAAGAGGAATTCAATAAAAATTTTAATTATTCAGTTTTTCATTTTGAACAAAAAAAACACAATTCTATTACATAAAAAAGCGAAAAAAATAGAGAAAAAAACACGAATTGTTTTTCACTATTTTTATCATCATTATCAGCAACATAGGTGCGTAAATTTCAAAATGTCTGTCAATTGCTAGGCAATCCCCTGGTCTTTATTGTCGTCTCTACATCTCAAAACGGCAACTTTGACAACCTCACCTGGCTACCTTTATCACACAAAATTTTTCCAAGTACATAATATTTTACATCATTTGAACTTTGAACTTTTTCTCCTCTTTCCTCACCCCCGATTGGTGAAAAAATTAGCACAACCTACTGAATAGGTCCAGTTACGCCTATGTTTAAATTGTGTAAAAACAGTTGAAAAGGGTGTAAAACTGTGAATAAAAAGAAAAAAAGATAAAATTTGGGTTAAAATGCTTAAAAACTATAAAAAAACGTTTAAAAATTGCATGAAATGATCGTGAAAATTGTGTAAAAACAGTTGAAAATGTAGTAAAACAATGAAAAAGTGGTAAAAAAAAGATGAAAAAATGATAAAATTTGCGTTAAAATGCTTAAAAAGCATTGGAACATGATGAAAATTGTGTAAAAACAGTTGAAAATTGAGTGAAACCATGAAAAAGTGGTAAAAAAGATGAAAAAAAAACAATAAAATTTGGGTTAAAATGCTTAAAAATTGAAAAAACTTACAGTTTTCAAGCATTTTATCGCAAATTTTTATCATTTTTTCATCTTTTTTACCACTTTTTCGTGATTTTACTCCATTTTTAACTGTTTTTACACAATTTTCACGATGTTTCAATGGTTTTTATTGCATTTCGTGCAATTTTCAAACGTTTTTTAAAGTTTCTAAGCATTTTAGTGCAAATTGTATCATTTTTTACATCTTTTTTGCCACTTTTTCGCAGTTTTACACAATTTTCACGATGTTTCAATGGTTTTTCTTACATTTTAAAGCAAATTCTTTCGTTTTTTCATCTTTTTTACCACTTTTTCATGGTTTTACTCCGTTTTTAACGGTTTTTACACAATTTTTCACAATGTTTCAATGGTTTTTATTGCATTTCGTGCAGTTTTCAAACATTTTTTTAAAGTTTCTAAGCATTTTAGTGCAAATTGTATCATTTTTTACATCTTTTTTTACCACTTTTTTGCAGTTTTACACAATTTTTACGATGGTTCAATGGTTTTTATGTCATTTCATGCAACTACTTAACGTTTTTTACTTTTTTTCTTACATTTTAAAGCAAATTCTATCGTATATAAGAATTAAAACCATTTTTATATGAGCATGGGATTCTTATACGAATGAAAGCCATTCTTGAATGAGAATGTGATTCACATATAAGAATGAATGCCATTCTTATATAAGGAGGTGATTCTTATATAGATGGATCTTCAAATTGAATATTTGGTGATTCTTATATAAGAATTAAAACCATTCCTAAATAAGGATGTGATTCTTATATAAATACCATTCTTATATGAGGAGGTGACTCTTATATATGTAGATTGATCTTCAAATTGAAAATTTGGTGATTCTTATATAAGAATGAAAACCATTCTCATATGAGGATGGGATTCTTATATAAGAATGAAAACTGTTCTTATATAAGAATGTGATTTTCGCCATTGCAAGTAAACCCAAATTCACTGCTTAGGCTGATTGAAAATTTTTTTTACAGACTGTGTTGCCATTTTTTAAGCAAAAAATTTCAAATTTCAAATTTTCAAATTTTTGAGTCAAGATATCGGCTCAAATTTTGAGCTAATTAAAAAACCAAGACTACTTCATGGTAGTAAATTAAATTTCCAACAAAAAAAGTTATCTTCACTTTTTGCCTATCTTCAATATTTCAGGAGTTGAATCTGTAATTAGGTATTTTTGATTTTCTCAAATAACCCCTGAAATATCGTAGATAGGCAAAAAGTGAAAAGAACCTTTTTTGTTGGAAATTTAGTTTCCTACCATGTTATGGTCCTGGTTTTTTGATTTTTTCAAAATTTGAGCTAGTATACGAAATAAAAAGTGAAAAGAGTAGAATTTTTCACTTTTTTCTTATACAAAATTTCATAAAATTGTCATAGACCACTCAAAATTGACCCATTCAGGGTGTAAATTTGTACGTAGACTTTATTTGATCTTCCCTCCAAGGAAAATTGAAAATAATTTTCTGAACAGTAGTATTGATTTTTTTTAAATTTTTTACTTTGCTGTGTGCTGGAACAGAATCGTTTGAGAACATTATTTTTTTTTACTCTACTCTAAAGAACAAAATTTCAACTTGTTCTTTGTTTTACCATTAGTATTTTAGAAAAAATTATAATTTTCCAAAAAAATTATTATTTTGATTCCAGTACATTTAGGGAGCTTCACGAGGGGCAATGTGCTTTCGGCACTTTTTTTTGGTTAATCAAAACATCGAAAGGAACATTTTGAAATTTTGAAAAAACTTCGTTGGCCTAAAATGTAATTTTTTTAAATTTTTATGGTCTAATTTTCTCAAATTCAACTGTACAGTGTACACCACTGCTGGGACAATGGGACACCCAGTAAATTCAATATTCAAAAAATGAATCAAGTAAATTTTATTCCTTCGTTTCGAAATGATATTTAGGCGATTATTAGTACGAATTTCAAGTACCCCAATTGCGCAAGAAAATAAAGTGTAATTTTTAAGAATCGAATTAGATTTTATTCCTTTGATTAGAAATGATTTTTAGGCGATTATTAGTACGTATTTCGAGTACTTCACTTACCTAAGAGAATAAATTCAATTTTCAAAAAAACGAGTTAGGTATAGTTCTTTAATTTCGAAATCATTTTTAGGCAATGTACCTACTCAACTAATTAAATTCGTAAGGACATTTTCCATATCATAAATTTTCAATTAAATAGGCCACCTTAATTCAACTTTATGAAATAATTTTCCCAAATTCGACTGTACACCACTGCTGGGACGATGGAATACCTTGTAAATGTAATATTCAAAAAAATGAATCGAATTTTATTCCTACGTTTTGAAATGATTTTTAGGCGATTATTAGTACGAATTTCGAGTACTCCACTTGCGCAAGAAAATAAATTGTAGGTATGTAATTTTTAAGAATCGAAATAAATTTTTATTACTTCGATTAGAAATGATTTTTAGGCGATAATTCGTATTTCACTTACATAAAAAAAAATCAATTTTCAAAAAACGAATTCAATTTAATTATTTTGTTTCGAAATTATTTTCAGGCAATGCACCTACTCGACTAATTAAATTCGTAAGGACAATTTTTCCATTTCATAAATTTTAAATTAAAATATAGGCCACCTTAATTCAACTTTATAGAAACAATTAAGTATACTTAGCCTTCTTTTTTCATTATTATTATTATTAAAAAAAAAAAATTAATAGGTAAATTGAGAAAAAACAAGGCTAAAAATTCAAACCGTTTCAGATCCTTACTCAGTTACTCATATTTTGTATTTTCATTTCTATCAAGGAAGCGAACACGTTAAAATGAAGTTAATCGTTGGAGTTATATTTTTGTTTTCTTTTGCAGTCATTTTACGAGACAGTTTTGCGCAGATAACGCGCGACCCCAGGTAAACGAATTTGAATTTTAAGTATTTGTTTGAAATTGAAAGCATGTTGTTTTTGTTGATTTTTTATAACGAGAATTTTTACTTTTTTGCAACACCAGCTCACATACTTTTACCTACGCTCGTAATCACTTCATTTACCAATACGCATGTCCGAATAAATGTTCGTCGATAACTATTTCCTTAGTGTTAGACAACTATGATTGGCATGCTGAGCCATATTATGAAAAATTTTGTAATGGAGAAAGAGGAGGCGGTATGTGTAAATGCAACAGGTCTCTGGTAACCTTTGGGTCATCACATGGTTGCTATCCTTGTAGTGGAAACGGGTCAGCAAATTCGGAAAGGCGGAAGAGATCTGTTCGCGGACAGGGCCGCGGACGTGGACGTGGCCGTGGACGAAAAGGGCATGGACATGGAAATCGTCGACATAAAATACTTGAGGAGTAAGAAATTATTTTAAAATTTATAATCACCGCCAGAAGAACTATAATTTAAAAAAAAAATAATAACAGAAAAAAATGATGTTTCAACACTATGAAATACAAAATTTAAAAATAAATAAATAAGAAAACGGTAAAGTTTAAAGTAGGCAACTAAGTAGGTGTTTTTTTTTATTTCAAAGAAAAATTATGAAATACATTGTAATAACAGAGTTTTAAAAAATTCCTAACTTGAAACAAAAAAAAAATCATTAAATTTTTTATTTCGAATAAGTAAGAATCATTTTGTTTTTATTTCAAAAATGAGAAATTTTAAAAGGCCGTTTCAAAATCTTTTTTTTTTTCATTTTTAAAAATTTGAATTTTTTTTTAAAAGGTAATTTTTTCTTTAATTTGAAAAAAAAGATTTCAAAGAATTTAAAAGCTCATCATTTTGAAAGAATGAGTTTTTTTTCAATCTGATTTTTTTTTTTTTTTTACTCCAAAAAATGAAATGTAGATACCTACCTACCTATGTATTTCATTGAAAAAAATAAAATACAATCCAAATCATTTTTTTAACACTATTACGAATTTATGAGTAGGTATATGACCGAAAAAGCGTTTTTTTTTGTTTTTTTTTTTTTTTGTTGGTTAATCTGATAAGATTTACGTAATTTTTTTAGGTACATATTTTGAATATTTATAATACCTTTTCTAGTTCTTTAATTACCTACTATTTTTATATAAAAAAAAATCGATTACCATATTGTTCACGACAGATATTCCTTCGTCCCAATCAACTACGAACATAAAAAACTTTCTTTTTTTTTTTTTTTTTTTGGAAAATATATTTTGAAATCTATTTTGTAATACGAAAATTCAATAATATTTTACAAAAATTAATTTATTTTCAATAAAAATTTTACTGGAAAAAAATCAAAAAATCCTGTATTAGATTCCTATTACCTACCTCATCTTTTTAATTTAAAAGAAATCGTAGGGGATGTTTCTAAATTTTTCTTGACAAAATCTGAAAATTCTGTTGACATATTTTTGGAAATAATTTTTCACAAAAAATCTTACATTTTTTTCAATTACTCATTTCAAAGGAAATGCATAGGTGCGTATTTAAAAAATTTTCCTGAAAACACCTATAACCAAATTAAAATAAAAAAAATAATCATTTTTTTTGGAAAATAAATATTTTGAAATTTTCTCCAAAAAGATTTTAATCGATTTTTGATTTCCACTCGAGGTCGCTTATCGCAAATTTCTACTCAACTTTACCTTTGATAAAAATGAAAACTCTAGCTCCGAGCTGTTTAACAATTTTCTCATCAATAATTCTTTTGATCGAATGCCAGTAAAATTTATTCTACGATACAAGTAATAATAATATTAATACCTAGTAATACTTCCTTATTAGTAGAGAATAAAAATGTAATATGAGATACCTTTTCCTAAAGCTCGCCAGCAGACGAAACCATCACATATTATTGGTCACCTTCTATTCAGACTCACAAGTGTAGATGCGATGACGTGTGCAATGTTAATGAAGTTGCCGCAATTCTTGATAATTTTTTGAATTATGAAACACTGAAGGGACCTAGGACTTATAATTGCGCCACTGGGTCCGGCCGATGTGCTTGTTATCCAGAAAAATTAAGTCGCCAGGAGTTTGGTTGCAATTGTCAAGGTGTAAAAATAAATCCAACGCTTGATGCTTGATTTAATTCCTAATAAAAAGGAGTAATCAGTGATCTATTGTTTTTAATATGTAGGTACATATGTAGGTATGTATCATTTAGGCATATACCTACATTTTTATAGGTATACCAAATGAATAAATAAAATTCTTTCATTCGATAGGTAACTATATTTTGTTTTCATAATTTGATAATTATATAAAAAGCTGATCGAAATTTTTTCCAGTTTTTAAACAGAAATATACAGGGTGTCCGATGCTCGGTCCTAATTTTGTTTAATTTTTACAATTTTTCTTCATCTTCTTCTTCTTCTTCTTTTTTTTTTGAAAATTAAAATTAGGTAATTTTTTTAAAGAACAATTGGTAAACTCGTATCTCAAGTAGATATTTTGGTAATCAGCTAAATCGCCTAATACTTTTATTGAAGAAAAAAAATCTTCAATTTTTGGGGGAGAAAATCTCAGTTTTTTTGAATATAAAAATATCCCAATTTTCGAACAAAAAGCGTCTCTCCTTTTTAATGCAAAAATAGAAATTTCCTTTTTTTAAATAAAAAATTTCCAGTAGGAAAAACCTTTTGTCAATTTTTTAAATTTTTTCTTTCTTTTGTCACTTTTTCATAAAAATCAAATAATTAAAAAAAAAAAAAACTTCGATTTTTTTAGCCATTTGAGCCATTTTATATCGAAGTTTTGTAATGACTAAAATTATTTCCAAGACTTCAAGTTACAAGTTTTTTTTGAAATTTTTTTTAATTGGGCCTCAACATTCACAATATTTTTAAATAATATGTATAAGTATCCAAGCCATTATGCGAAATTGGAGGGGAGGGAAGAGTCTATTCGAAAGTTTTTTAATAACAAAAATTATTTCTTGGACCTCAATCCACAACTTTTGTTTGAAAAAGAATTCAAATTGGACCCCATCGCCAAATTTAGAAAAAGTATCTAGCTGATATTATGTGAGATTTGAGGTAAGGGAAAGATCCAATCAAAATTTTTATAATGACCAAAATTATTTTTAGGATCTTGCTCTACAACTTTAAACTTTTACTTGAAATTTTTAAAAATCGGTTCCTTCCACGCGCATTTACATATCTGGTATTTTTAATTAAGCATATCTTCGAAGTGTTGTGCAAAATCAGTTGGGGGGGGGGTGTGTCCAATGAAAAAAAAACTTCAAACAAAAGTTAGGTATAGCTTGAAAACCTAGTAATAATTTTAGATATTACAAAAAAAATTTATTGGACCCCTCCTTCCCCTCCAATTTTGAATAAAATAAATGGCAATCGAAACTTGAAAGAAATATTTCAAGTCCAGTACCCAGGCTGGTGGTAATAACAACATTCGTCATTTTATTGTTTTTATTTTATTTTTTATTTTTAGATAATTATGAATCCCTCCCACTTCGACAAAAATCTGAAAAAATTCTGAGTACCTATTGCAAAATTGTTTGGAAAATAAGATGGAAAAAATTGCCAGTTTGTTAGCTTCCAAAATGAGCCTCCCAAGAAGATTTGACATTTTCAAAGTCATTTTCAAGGCCATTCCAGCGGTTGGAAAAATCTGAAAAATTTTTCCAACAACGCCCTCGAGTAGTTGTACCTACATGCCAAGTTTGGTAAAAATCGATGAAAAACTCACAAAGCTGGAATTTTAAAGGTTAAAATGAGGTATTTCGAGGCACCAGCTCCCGGGGATGAGGTCGAAGATCGCCGATACGCTCTAAAATCACATTTTACCACCAAAAATCGAAAACCAAAACAAAATTTGAAATTCGACTCTGAGTCTATGTTTTAAAAAGAACCATGTTCTGACTATGGTTGTTTTTACAAAGGTACTCTTTTTGGGACCACCTCAAAAAGTGACGAAGGACTTATGTTTTGAAAAATGAATATCACCATATTTTTCTTCAGGGCCTATTCTAACATGCAGTTCTGTCCATTTTGTGGAACTTCAAAACAAAAGGTGTGCAGTTTGAAATTATACTTTGTGCAGCTAAAAATTGATTTTTGACAAAAACATTTTCAAAAAATATCTTTCAAACGAAAAATCTCCCATTTTTTGACCAAGTCTTGTAGGCTGAAGGTATGAATTCTTTTTGGACAAAAAAAAAAAACTTCAAAAAATCGTAAACACAATTTTTTTGAGAAGAAATCGTCAAAAAAAATTTTGGTAAGAAATTGAAACAAAAATTGCCCGAAAAGTTTTTGATAAAAAAATCTTCAAAAAATATTTTTTTGACATAAAATCTCCATAAAATACCTATTTTTTAACGAAAAATCGTCAAAAAAAATTGGTAAGAAATTGAAAAAAATTGACCAAAAAAATTTCTGATTAATAAGTAAAGAACATCCTCAAAAAATATTTTTTAGACAAAAAATCTTTAAAAAATCTTCAAAACATAATTATTTTTTTGAGAAGAAAAGTTGAAAAAAAAGTAATTCTGATAAAAAAAAATCTTCAAAAATTTTTTTTTGGAATATTTGACAAAAAATCTTTGAAAAAGCTTCAAAGAATATTTTTTCGACAAAGAAATATTTTTTTGACGAAAAATCTTTAAAAAATTTGTTGGTAAGCAATTGAAAAAAATTGACCAAAAAAATTTCTGATAAAAAATCTTTAAAAAAATATTTTTTTGACAGAAAAATCTTCAAAAAAAATTTTTTTACAAAGAATCGTCAAAAAAAAATCGACAAGAAATTTTAAAAAAATTGATAAAAAAATCTTAAAAAAATATTTTTTCGACAAAAAAATAATTTATTTGACAAAAAAATTTTCTTGACAACAAATCCTATCATAAATTTACTTATTTTCCAAAGAAATCTCATTTTTTTTCTTAAAAATACCTTTGTCTGATGATTAGTACATCTTTTAAAAAAAAATTTCTTGTCAAAAAATCAAATAAGAATCTATTTTTAAATAGCTGAAAAAAATGAAAATAGCAAGATTTTTTTTTTTTTTTTGAAATTCAGTATAAACTATCTGCCTAAACTAAACATACGAAAAATTTTCATTCTTTTTTCCTCGAGAAATTTTTTTTGCGATGATTTTAAACAAAATTGTCAGAATTTTCTAAAAATCCTTCAAAATTTCACAGCCACGCACCCATACTACCTATATGGAGTATGACTCTGATAAGGGAGCTAAACGTGCAGCTTCAAATTTTCCTTAGAATACCTAGGCCCTGTTTTTCTTGTAAAATTTACTTCCAGATTCATTTTTTTTTTGGAATAAAAAAATTCTAAAATTTTTTGAAGTTGATAAAAATGTAAGTCAGATAGGTACTAATTAAGTATATATACGAAAAATTTTTTCTGAAAGAAAAAAAACTTCAACTTTTTCTAACCAAAAAAATCCTTCTATTTTCGTTGAATGAACAAATTTGTCGAATTGAAAAATTTCCTAATTGATAAAATGAGAAGTTTTCTTATTGTTTTGGAGTAGAGATTTTTTCGGAATATATTTTTCTAATTTTTTAATTTTTTAAAAACAAAATTAAAATAATAATTAAAAAAAAAAAAGGTTCGACTGTAGGTGGGTACCTATTGTACTGAATTTTTTTTCTAAAAACTAAATCAGTCACTTTTTGTTGAAGTAAAAAAATTCAATTCAATTTTTTCTTCGATTTTTTTTTAGTCATTTTATTCTTTAGTCGTTGAAAAAATAATTTCAAATTTTTTGTCAATTTGCCTTTCATTTCATAATATACCGGAATTGAAATAGACCAGGATCGAGTATCTGATTCTAAACCAAAAAAATATTGAAAAAAATAAAAATACGTTTAATTACATTTGCGGTTACTTTCAACTTTCAACCGTTCAACAGTTCAAGTTCAGTGAACGTTTGAAAAATTATTGGCGAAAATAGAATTTTATTTGGTTAGTATGATTAGTCACGAACAAAATAATTATAATATTAATAAAAAATTAAAATTTAACATCGTAGGAAAAAAATGAAAAAAATATAATGAATTGATGTTGAATAATAATAATGAATGAAAAAAATAAAAAAAGTTGCGCGCCTGATTTTTATCTTGTTATTTAGGAGCTGATTTGTAACGTGTCGTACCCCCTGCCGCCGTCACGGCATCCACCCTCATTTCGACAACGTGTTGGTGAACTGCGCTTGACTTCCAGCCATTTTGAATTAGTTGTGCTTGGAACTTCGTCTTTTGCGGTTGGAATCTGTAATTTTCTCGTGTTTTTATAACTGTGTATTTAATTTCGCTTTTCATCTTACCTTGTTCTTATATTTCTCGTCGGAAATTCGATATGAAATTCGGTTATAAATTTCGTGTTTGTACTTTTTAACGCGATTTAGAAATAATTCCTTTTCTTACGTGATTGATAAATGTCGATCGAAGTTTCGGTGATAATTTTCAAGTGTCGTAATAAATTTGATATTGATAGCAGCCATGTTTTATTGGTACATTATTGTTCGTGGTTCGCGTTACGTAATTTTTTCTTGATTTCGAAATTCACATTATGAAAATGCTATACAAAAGAGTCGTCATCGTCGGTATTTTCGGCGACGTCTGGTGTGTTATCGGTGTGAAATGTATTATATTTTGGTGGTCCAGGGCAAGCAGCCTTCCGTTCCTGTGTAAAAGACTAAAGATGCGTTCGATTTGTAAGAAATTGGCGATGTGATTCTCCTTCTCCGGCTCGTGTTAGTACTGCCATTGTTCCATCGTCGTATCTAATGTTCAACAACGATCGGTGAGTGATTTATTTACGATAATGTATTATTATTCAATTTTAATTCGGTGTTTGGTAAAATCTTGGTAGTTGGTAATCAGGGTGTCTAAGTCTAACGTAAGTCTCACGTATGTACACAGCAGTCTTAATAATCCCAGAAGTCTTGGCCTTCTGAGCTCCAGCTCAAGCTTCTGTGTTCGTGTTCTCGATTTTTCAGACTTCAACAAGCAGTTTTCATTTCAAAATGAAATTTCAACTTTCAATATTATTTTTGGTACTTTATTCTTCGTTGAAATATTTCAAGTTACTTGCATCCATACTGATAAGTAATTTTCATGGGTTTTTTACTCGTTATGAAATATTTTAGTTTTTCGTTGAAGAAGGGCGGTAAAGGGTTAGTGAATAGTTCATTTGTGGATTGTGGAATAATTTTCAAGTTAACTAAGTAGATAAATACTGCTTTCATGAAGTCATATGTATTGTATAAGCACTTATTTTTTGTGAGGAACATTTTAGACACCCTGGTTAATTGGTACCTAATTTTTATGTACTTGGCTCTTCTAGTTATATGTATAGTCTAGTTTAGTTTTTGTTTACATATTCCCTTTCCGTTGATTTGATGTAATCGATGCAAGGTATATCTACCTTGTAATCGACGTGATTTCTTCAATTGCCCTTCTGTACAAGAACTATCTACTTACAGTGCTTTCACGAGCTTTACTTCATCTAATGTGTGGAATGTTTAGTGATTTGTCGAACCAATCTGACATTTTGCAGGATGAGGATAGAAACCGTTGAAATGTCAAAATTACATATAACTTCCCAGGTGTATTAGTCAAAAATGTAATTGAATTCATAAATTGAAAAAATTCACCAGTTTTGGAAATATTGAGAATGAAATGATTTTAGAAAATCATAAATTAATATCAGATCTGGAAAAAATTGAAATTAAACAAAAACTGAAAAAACTATGTTGAAAAGTTATGATTAAAATAGGTACTCGTATTTAGAAACTTTGGTTCGATCTTGAAAGTTGGGAGGAAGTGCCCCTTTTTTTTTATTTTTAAGTACGATGAGCATCTGAAGGGTGTTGTTTCCACCAACCTGGGTGATTGATTGGTTCATATAGAAATTGATCAATATTGAATCTACCATTTTATCTGGACTTGCGAAATATTTATTCCAAGTTTCGATTGACATTTATTTTATTCAAAATTGGAGGGGAAGGAGGGGCTCAATAAAATTTTTTGTAATATCCAAAATTATACCTAAGTCTTCAAGCTATAACTTTTGTTTGAAGTTTTTTTTAATTGGACCCTTTCCTCACTGATTTTGCGCAACACTTCGAAGATATTAATTTAATATCCCAGATTAATGAGCGAGGAAGGAACCGATTGAAAAAATGTTCAAATAAAATTTGTAGAGCAAGCTCCTAAAAATAATTTTGGTCATTATAAAAATTTCGATTGGATCTCTCTTTTTCCTCAAATTTCACATGATATCAGGTAGATATTTGGCGAAGGGGTCCAATTGAAAATTTTTTCATACAAAAGTTGTAGATTGAGGTCCGAGAAATAATTTTTGTTATTGTAAAATTTTCGATTAGACCCTTCCCTCCCCTCCAATTTTGCATAATGGCTTGGACACTTATATGTATTATTAAAAAATTGTGAAGGTAGAGGTCTAATTGAAAAAATCAAAACTTGTAGCTTGAAGTCTTGGAAATAATTTTAGTTATTACAAAAATTTCGATTGGAGCCATCCCTCCCCTTCAATTTCGAATAAATTACATGTCAATTGAAATAAATTTTCGAGCGAGGAAGGAACCGATTAAAAAATTTTTAAATGAAAGTTCTGTTGTAGAGCAAGATCCTAAAAATAATCTTGGTCAATATAAAAATTTTGATTGGATCTCTCCCTTTCCTCCGATTTAACATAATATCAGGTAGATATTTTTTCAAAATTTGGCGAAGGGGTCCAATTGAATTTTTTTCAAACAAAAGTTGTAGATTGAGGTCCAAGAAATAATTTTTGTTATTATAAAATTTTCGATTAGACTCTTCTCTCCCCTCCAATTTCACATAATAGCTTGGATACTTATTAAAAACTGGTCGAGGTAGAGGTCCAATTGAAAAAATTTTCAAACAAAACTTGTAGCTTGAAGTCTTGGAAATAATTTGAGTTATTACAAAAATTTCGATTGAAGCCATCCCTCCCCTTCAATTTCGAATAAATCACATGCTAATTGACAGTGGCGTATTTAAGGAGAGGGTTTTGGGGTCCAAACATGGTCCAAACTCCTCCCATTATGCATAAAAAAAACTTTAAAATACCTCAAAAACCTTGCATAACAAAGATGCTCATTTTACATACCTGTACCTAGGTAATATTTCAAAAACTTCGTAAAATTGTGAAAGTTCTCGAAATGCATCCCTAATTTCTTCTTAAATTTTCAAAAATGAGATTTTCCAAAAATTTTCCCAATTTTTGGTCACAATGAATTTTCATCAAATAAGATTCGTCAAATTTTTTCAATTCTTGAAATGATTTTTCATAAATTTAAAAAAATGAAAATTGGGTAATTTTTTTAATATTTCATTATTTTATCAATGAATTTTCTTTAATTTTTACTTTTTAGCGATCGTTTTCTCTTGAATTTTCAAAAATGATTTTTGTTACCTACTTTAAAAAAAATTTAAAAATGGATTTTTTCGAATTTTTTTAAAAGGAGACTTTTTTTACTTTTCAAAACTAGATTTTTTAAATTTTACAATTCCAAAATTTTACTTATTAATTTTTATAATTATGATAAATTTTCAATGGCCCCCCAGAATCTGAACCATCTGAACTGATGGAAGTAGGAAGTGTGAGCAATTTCGTTCATGTTCACTATAAATCCGAGTAACTACTCACCCAGGCTGGTGGAAATGACAACACCCATACCTGAACGCCACCTTGAAAAAATTTCTTTCATCATCCACAATGCCAAAGTGATATATTGGAACATATTTTGGAACATTTTTTGAAGTGAAAAAATGTTTCAGTTTTTTTTTTTTTTTTTTTTTTTAATGAGAAAAAACTTTTTCTTTAAATCTCAATTTTTTATACCTAAGAAGTAGGGTTTCTTTATTTCAAAAAATCTCATTTCTTGAAGAAAATAATTTTTCAATGTTTATTGGATGTAGGTAAGTCTTATTACTCGTAAAGTTTCTCAAACAGAAAAATTTATCAATTTTGAAAATTTTTGGATTTTTTTTATTAAGGATTTGTTTGGGAGGGGTGATAAGAAAAGATGATTTTTTGAAGAAGAATATTCTTTTAATTTTTGGAAAACAGAATGTTGAAATTTGTTTAAAGAAAAAAATATTTCAATTTTTTAGAATGGAAACAAATCCACAGTTTCTTGAAATAGAAAAATCATTTTAATGATGAAGAAAAATCTTTTTGATTTTTTTTTTTTTTTTCAAATAACGAATTTCTCAAATTGAAAATTGTCTGCATGTTTTGGAGTAAGAGATGTAGGTAATCATTTACTCAAAAAAAAAATTTTCAACTTTTTTTTGGAATGAAAAAATTCCAAAATTTTTTGAAGTTGAAAAAAAAATGTAAGTCAGATATTAATTGGTAATTGATAATTACATCCGTAAATAAATTTTTTTCTGAAAAAAAACTTCAACTTTTTCTGAACGATTTTTGTTGAATTGAAAAATTTTTCAATTTCGATAAAATGAAAAGTAGTAGGGATTTTTCGGAATATATTTTTTAAATTTCTTAATTTTATAAAAACTAGATAGGTATTAGGTAGTTAAAATAATAATTAAAGAACAGTGCAACTATAAGTATACGTAGGTTAGTATTAGGTACCTAACCTACCTATCGTGCTTAAATTTTTTTCTAAAAAACTGAATCAATCACTTTTTGTAGGAGTAAAAATTTTAAAAATTCAATTTTTTGGATTTTTTTTTGTGGGAGTAAGTATATTCAATTTTTTGGTGTAAAAAAATCTTCAATTTTTCAGAGGAAAAATCTTTTAATTAGAGTAAGAAAATTTCTCAATCCTTAAAAGAAAAAATCTAAATTTTTGTACCTAGTAAAAAAAATGGTTAAAAAAATTCTCAATAGGTATTATTTACGAATTAAATTTATAATTTTTTAGTAAGGAAAGTTTTTTAATTTTTCAAAATTTTGAAAATATCAGAAATTTATTTTTTATTATACCTAACTATTATTTTTTTTTTACAATTAATTAAAGGTATGATTTCTAAGAAAAAGTCTGTAAAAACGAATAAATGAGTAATCAGATGAATAATGACCGATCACACATTTTGTTTGTAAAATAATATAATTTTCAAGAAATGATATCATAATATATATTCGGTGATAAACACAAGTGCAAAATAGGCGATATGAAAATACCAGAAACAATGGCAAAAAATGAATAGAAGAATATTAATAATAAAATGTCTGGTAATAAATTTAGCGGGATCTTCTTTGGCGTAATAATTACTATGGTACCCTCCATAACCTCCATAACCATACCCTCCCCACCTGGATTTTTTAGCCGAGGAAAATCCTCCGAAATATAAAGCTAAATTGCCTAGCTTTTTAAGACTGAAGTAGCTTCCTAATTTTGAGAGATCTTCAGAGTCTTCTTTTTCCAATTGTTCAACTATATCAGTACCTGTGCGAATAAAATTACAAATAATAAGAGTTATTTGAGTGAATCAAGACCAGATCGACGTTTTCAACATAACTTACCTTCCGAATTAATGATCTCACTGTTGATGAGTTCCAATAGGCGAGGACTCACTTTGACCTGATACCCTTCATCGACACATTTACAATAGTGTTTATTGGTTTGCGGATCGAAGGAATATTTGTAACATTTCTTGGGGTTTTGATACATCCTGAATCTTAAATCTTCGTCGGTGACTTGGCTAATGAAACTTCGGAATAATCGCTGCATGAATGCGATCGATGTATTGTGATTCTGTCGACATGCTTTTTTACAAGATTTTCTATCGGTGATCCCTTCAATTGGTAATTTTTCGCTAGGTTTCATATAAGTAATACCTGTTGAGTTTTTTTATATTATTATTAGGTAATTGGTCTCGAATTAGCTATTCAACTATTAAATCAATGTAGGTACTTACACTTTTGAACGATGTAATTAATGACAGGGTTGCCAAAATCCATACTCGATAGATACTCGATCATTCCTTCGGCAGTATCGAAAGTTTTCAATTTATTCGTATTTGCTGCGCCAAAAAACTTACCCAATTTTACTTCTACCGCCTCTACTATCTTTCTTCCCTGTTTCTCGTAAAAATCTGGCGGAAATTCGAAAAGTACCAAAGGAGGAAGGGAACCAACACGTGACTCGTCAGCTTCATGGAGATTTTCTGCATTCGTATCAAAAATTTTACCTTGTTTCAAGTCATCTTCTACGTGTAAGAAATCGTCCATAATTTTATCGGGTAGTTGTGCATCTTCGCGAAAATTGTTCAAGTCAATGTCGTCTATAACTCTACAAAACAACAGTAAGGCGATCAACAACATGACTTCATCATGTATTATACTTTCTGCGACGTAGATATTCGGGTTTCAGTCGAAAACTTCGTATGGGAGTTTTTCATCATCAAGTGACATCTTCATTAGTGAACAGCTGCGTTGGTGAATTTTAAATTTACGACTTTTTGATGGTGTAGAATAGTGTGAAGGTTAGTCACAAATTACTTGATCGATGTTTTGTGGAATTATGTATCCATTTTTTTTGTTATTCGTGCTGTTGTAAGATGGAGTTTGAGAATTTGTTACTATAGGCATAATGATTTTTTTTTTTTTTAATCTAGCAGTCACTTATACATACAAAACAATACGAGTAGATGTGCGAGACGTTGAAAAATTTTAGACGGATTTTCAAATTTTTTCTAAAATAATTTTCAATTTCAAAAACATTTTTACAGATAAATTGAAATGCATATATCAGTCATACGTTGAAATAGGGTATGTTGTTATTTCCACCAGCCTAGATGAGTGGTTACTCGGATTTGTAGTGAACATGAACGAAATTGCTCACACCACTTACTTCCATCAGTTCAGATTCTGGACTTAGTAAATTTATTTCAATTAACATGTAATTTATTCGAAATTGAAGGAGAGGGATGGCTCCAATCGAAATTATTGTAATAACTAAAATTATTTCCAAGACTTCAAACTACAAGTTTTGTTTGAAAAATTTTTCAATTGGACCTCTACCTCCGCCAGTTTTTAATAATACATATTAGTAGGTATCCGAGCTATTATGTGAAATTGGAGGGGAGGGAATGGTCTAATTGAAAATTTTATAATAACAAAAATTATTACTTGGACCTCAATCTACAACTTTTGTTTGAAAAAATTTTCAATTGGACCCCTTCACCAAATTTTGAAAAAGTATCTACCTGATATTATGTGAAATTTGAGGAAAAGGAGAGATCCAATCGAAATTTTTATGATGTCCAAAATTATTTTTAGGATCTTTCTCTACAACTTTGATTTGAAAATTTTTTTAATCGGTTCCTTCCTCACTCACTCATCTGGGATTTTTAATTAATATCTTCGAAGTGTTGTGCAAAATCAGCGGGGAGGGGGGGTCCAATTAAAAAAAAAAAAACTTCAAACAAAAGTTATAGCTTGAAGACTTGGGAATAATTTTGGATATTACAAAAATTTTGATTGAGCCCTTCCTTCCCCTCCAATTTTGAATAAAATCAATGGCAATCGAAACTTGAAAAAAAAAATCCAAATCTAGAGATTCAGTTGATTCATTCCTACGAACTACCCACCCAGGCTGGCGGAAATAACAACACTCGTTGAAATTTACTAAAATAAGAGATTAATATTATTTTTTAAATGCAATGAAATACAGGTAATTTATATTTAGAAATTATTTAGGAAAATAGGTTGAATATTGATGCATGAACATTCATATAAAAATAAATCTAATCTCAGAAAAAATAAATAAAAACGGAAGGTATATTTAATCTTCGTATCACTTCTGAAGCTTATTTGTCATTTCAGTAAACAATGAATCATTCGTCCAAACTATATCCTCCTGTGTTTCATTAAAAATGAAAATGATTACTCGAAATCGTTTCACTAAATTAATAAAATTACCATTGGCCCTGTACTTACATCTTTTACATCTTCTTCGTCGTTGAATTGGTTCAATAATAATCCGATATTGATATCTTTTAAATTCTCAAAAGCTGGTAACTTGAGTAATTTCGATTTCGTCTGATTTTTGATAACGTCGTTGAAGTTCTTTCTGAAAATGATGATACAATTATTTATAGGTATATTCACCAAGCATCAAAATTTTGTAAACTGTAATATTTCTTACGTGGTCGACGAAGTTCCAGTCTCGTCTTCGTAATCTAAATTATTGGACTCGAAACTTTCTAAAAAATATTTGAAAATATTAGACACAGTCATACAAGTAAACGTAGATAAAGAAGTAGAAACATTTTTTCATTTGTACCGTTTCGTCGTGGATGGTTAGAAATTCTTTCAGGAAGACTACTTTTTTGCCTAAAAAAAAATAAAGAAAATTACTCGATTATGATTTATGCAGCGTTGATGGGAAATTTGAGCTTCATATTTGCTTCTTCTTACCGAACAGTCTCTGTAGACCAAACTCCAGTACGTTTATGTGGACGAAATCCTTCATCCTTCAACATGAAGATAAACAGAGTTTAAGAATTAAGATACAAAAAAAAGTTCGAAAATGAATAGCACACTAATTGACACTTACTTTTGAGGCGAATGAAGGCATTTTTCTAACCTGAAATAATTGTAAAAAAATTGAATCAACTCATTTACGTAAAATAATACTTGATGATAAGTCTGATGATAAGGGAACGACGAGTGTTGTTTATGTTTTCATTCGGTGTTCATGGCAACCATGATGGCAACGCGTTGTAACGTCACTGGAATCATTTCTGATTTCGGAGAACCCAGTGAAAGGAATCTATTAAAGAATACTTTACTTTCTGCATGAAATCCTTCACCATAAGGTGTTTTTTGCTTCATCAAGGCCTGTATGTTTTTATCATGACGTCATCATGACATTCCAAAATGTAAAATTTTTTTAGTTTAAAATATTTTTTTGAAATAATAATATAATTATAATACTTAAATAAATTGTTTCTTTTCTCTCTTCTGTTAAAAAATGAGACAAATCCAAAAATTTCTAAGTTACAAAGAAAAAAGGGTAGGCAAATTTTTCAGTCAAAATTTGAAAAATTAAAAATTTCACTTTTTAGCAGAGTTAGGGCAAATCCGGATCCTAAAATTTGAAAACTGGACCCAAAGATCCAAAATTTTGGATTTGATCTGGATCTGGATTTTTTGTAGAACCATTGAGGCAAAAGATCTGGATCTGGATCTCTCAATTGCTTTTTGTTCATGAGTCTAGATCCTTTCACTCATGAATTTGCCTTTCTTTGCTTTTTAGGATCGTACGAGTAGATTTTACTATATTTTGGAGAAAGTCGAAACTTCGAAAATACCTATGGTTTTGTCATTTTTTTTAGTACTTACCTATACTGTTATTGATAGTTAATTTTCGACTTCCGCATACTTACATTCGTTTTGTATCCATTTCATAGCAATCGCAGGAGAAGTATTCATCTATTATCATTGAATATAGAATATAATTATGTAGGTAGCTAGGCACCTACTTTTCTATTGATCCAATTTGAGTTCAGTAAATTTCTGTATACTTACCTACTGGTATGATATTATAGATTAATAATTGAATTGCATCCTTAGTTTTCAGTTTTGAACCAGCAAGGTTTTTGACTGCTAATAACGGTGTAGAAAATAATGAATATTAATAAATAGGTAAATAGTTTTTTGTCAGTTTTAGAAACCTGAAGTACCTATGTAGGCCTATGAATGTATAGCGCTGGTAGAAGTTGTGAGAGAATAAGAGAATATTTACTCACGAATTCGTTATGGTATGTGTACTGACGAGCGATGTATAATTTATTCCAAGATAAGAGAAAATAAAATTTTACGCTTTTTAGAGGTAAATAATGGCTTGAATTTGAATTTACAGTAGCAAGGTGCCTCGTCTAACTACGAGTATAACTCTTTTCTAAAAAAAATGAAAATTTTTCTTGGCTTATTTTTCATAAATAATACGTAGGCCTAAGTAAGAACAATTTTACTGTGTGACAGTGTGTGTGATGTAAAAACAAATAAATTATTCTGCAAATAGTCATTTTGATTGGATGAAAAAATGTTGCTTGCAAAAAATAATTAGGATAGCAAGCAACTTGAAAGTAGCTGGGCAGGTGCAATACCTATATTGTGTTCTCTGTTTTTTCTTATTTGACAGGAAAAAAAACATATTTTCCAGGGTGAAATATTTTTATTGATTAGTTAATAGTTACCTATTCAAGAAGAATCTCTCAATCAATTCAGAAAAAAATTTAGGATAATCCTAGAATAAAAAGTTTCTTGTTTTTTTTTTTTCAAAAAATTTTCAATCTGCATAATAAGAGTCATGAGAAAATTTTTCTCAATTCTTCAAAAAAATTTCATTTTTTTTTATTAAATTTTGTCTTTTTTTAAAAAGAAATCTCAAATTTTTTAGATGTAAAAATTTCTCAATTTTTTAGTGTGTACTCGTAAAATTTTATTCAATTTTCCAGTAGAGTGAGAAAATCTTTCAATTATTTAAAAACAAATTTCAGGGATAGAAAATTGAAAAAAATTATTTTCAGTTGTCATAGTTTTCAGTTTTGGTTTCAGTTTCAGTTTTTGATTTTTTTTGTTTCAGTTTTCAGTTCCAGTTTCAATTTTTTTACTTTCTGTTTCGAATTTCGATTTTCATCTTGAATCTATTCATTTCAAAATAAATAAATAAATAAATAATAAATAAAATACGAAAACTGAAATTTTTTAGTTTTAGTTTTGACTTCAGTCCCAAAAATTGATTTCAGTCAGTTTTCCATTTCTGATTTTTTTTTTTTCAAAAATTTTCTAATTTTTTAAAGGAAATTCTGTTAATTTTTTTCGGAGATGAATTTTTTTTCAAGTGCAAAAATTTTCTCAGTTTTAGTTATTTATTGTCTTAAGCAGAATTCGTAATGGTTGTAATAAATTGAACAAGTCTTGCAGATTATTTTGGTATGATAGCAAAAAAAAAAAAAAAAGTGTTACAATATTGTCAAAAATTGAAATTTTTAAATTTGAGGAAGGTCTATTTACGGCTCCAAGACTCGAAAATGAATAAAATGTCACCTTTTTGGACTTCATAACACAAAACTAGATACATTGACGAATAAGTATTTCAAAGTTTCAATTATGTTTGTTCTCATGACGATCAGAAATCAGCGATTTAAGGTATTTGAAAAAAAAATAGATGGATTTTTATTGCACTATTTTTTATTGACAATTATTATTGTATACTAATTACAAACGATATATTCTACATTATACAATATTTATACGAAACAAAGCCAAAAACAACCAAAAAATGTATATAAACAAACGAACAAACAAAAATGGGGGAAAAACATCATCATTTATTAAGATTATAGTGAAATCATCAATGAAAGAACAGAAAAACGAATATAAAAAATTGTTATTTACAAATTTATTCGAGAGAATTTATCACTTTATATGAAGTTACCAGGTGTGTGCAGTGGGGTTTTGGGAGGGGGTGGGGTGGGGTTAGGGTCGAGGAGCAAGGAGCAGGATGCAAAGGAGACCGGTTCACTGACTCTCTGTTCAGACATCCGTCGTATCGGGGCACTCGCCAACGTATCCTTCGTCCGGACTGTCGTTGAGATTTTTCGCACACGCCGATACCTTACGTTGCGGTTTGGTGGCGTCTTTGAGTTGCGAATTGCTGTTGCTGGTTTCGTTCTGCATGGAGCTATTCATGGTGGTGCTGCCGTCGGCCACATTGCCACCGGGCGACGAGTTCGACGAATCGGACGACTTGCCGAGGATTTGAACGGTATCCGAGAACGATACGTGAGGCGTGTACGTATACGAAGGCGAATCTTTCGGATATCCTTCGACGTTGTAACGTACGTCGGCGCCACCTGCTGCGGCGCCTCCATCGCCGCCGCCGCCGCCGCTGCCGCCGGCCGCCGGATGGAAATGCTCGTACGAGGCGGGCTGCTGTACGGCGTGCTGCAGAAATTCCGCGTCCCTGACGTATCGAACGTTGCACGGATTTGACGGCTGATTGTGACGTCTGTGCGGAAGCGTGCGATAAAAAGCGGTAGCCGGTAGAATGGGTGGGAAATGCGTGGGTACCTTGGGTAAGCCGTAATCGGTCGGATAACCGTCGACGATAAATTTTTCCGGCGTCAAATGTATATCCCTCGTTTGGAAATGATTATAACAAACGCTGACCGGAATCGTCGCTTGACTCGTATCGTACGCCGTCGTCCAACCTCTGGCCGCCTCTTGACATTGAGACATGGCCGTCGTATAAGCGAGATTCTCCTGCACCGTCGGCTCCATCGACGAGCTATTTTTTACCAGCGTCATCCCTCCTCGACCACTGCAGCTGTACGAGTCGTCCATTCGTATCACCAGACTTTCCAGGTTGGTTTGCTGCTGCAGCTTTCTGCTGTCCTTTCCGGTATCGTTGATTAGGTCCGGATTTTGCTCGCTGCTCAGAGGCGTGCAAGGGTAGAATACGTGCGAGATGGCCGCATTACCCACCGTCTCTGCGATGGTGGACATTTTCAGCATACTGGCGTCGGTCGTGAAGAGCCCTCCGTTTGGCTTTTGTATCGAAGGGTCGTTACACACTGCCAGAGTTTCGCCATTTCTCGTGATAGGCGATGCTCGTATATCGCTGTCTGTATTGTACAAGGCTAGCTCTTTGGTTTTCTCTTTCTTCTTACGTCTTCGCTTCTTCACTCTATATCGCAGAAGGCACGTTATAACGCAGATTAGCGCGAATACTAAGACGACAGCAGCCACAACGCAAGCTGCGATTATATACTCGATTGGTATCTTCTTGACGTACAAAATGGGTTCCTCTTTGAGCACGATCCTGATGGTGTAATTGGACTGAGCCTTGCCAGCCTGATTTTCAGCCTGGCAAATAAACGTACCGTTGTCTTCGACGTTGGCGTTGAATATAAACAGCTCGCTGACCTTTTCGACGCTGCCTTCTTCCAGATAATAGTACAGATGCACTCCTGGCGCGATGATCGAGTCGTTCTGCAAGACATTGTCGCGAAACCTCCACGATACCTTGGCTTCTGGTACGGCATTGACTCGACACACCAACGAGACGTTCTTTCCTTCGGAGATCTCCAAGTACAAAGATGTCGGAGACACGTCTGGCAAGCAAGCCAACTCTTGCTCGTCCAACAGTCTGATGGGAGCATTACGCAGTCTCGGAGGACCATCGCAGATTGCCTCCGAAACCTGAGGAACGGTGGTAGCGTTCAGCCAGCTGAATAAATCTTGCAGTTTACAATCGCAGTACCAAGGATTATGCTGCAGATTGATACCGTGCAGTTTTTTAGGTATCGTATGCACCCCAGGGATGTACTTCAAAGAGTTGTAGTCCAATTTGAGCCATTCCAGCGAGCTCAGCCCGTAAAAGGCGTCTTTTTCGATCACCTTCAATTCGCACCTGCTCAATTCCAAGCTAACCAGATGTTTGAGGTTCTTGAAACTAAAAGCTGGGATGATTTCGAACGGATTGCCATTCAGGTTGAGCTTCATTAACGACGGGTAATCGGCGAAAGTCGACGTAGGCACCGATTTCAATATATTATTGGATAAATCCAACTCTACCAGATTGGTGAGACCTTTGAAAGTTCGATCGTCCAGCTGCGTCAGACGACACCTAGATAGGTAGATTTTCTGCAGATTGACCAAATTCATCCGTTCGAATTGCTCGCTGCCCAGCATTTTTAAATTATTACCGGTAAAGTCGAGCACTTGGGTGGTACTGTCGATGCCGTCAGGCACGGTAATCATGCTCTTGTTGACGCATTCCACCGTCTGCTTACCGCCTTTCCACTTGCAGATGCAATTAGATGGACAGGCCATCGTGTTCTCGAACAACGCGTAAAGGATTAAGAAACGCCAAAAATACATAGTTACATTGTGAGTAAAATTATTTGTCTCGCAGACACCATCTCTGAATTGTCGGCCCGCGCTGCTGCCTGCGGTGACGGCGCCGGATGAGGCGAATTTTCACGAAACGTTGTCTTCGACGTAACCGGAACTCATTTTACACTTGTTTAAATTTCGTTCACGGATCATGGCTGCGAGAAGCGGGGAAATCCTCGGCTGCGTCGAGAGAACAAATCGTAGAAGGTACGACGTGTTTTTTTTTTCGTATTTTTTTCGTCAGCTATTGCTGAGCGACTACGCGTTTTTTTTTTTTTACTCTTTGAGGGTTGTCGTCGTCTGCGTGCGAGTGTATAGAGAGTATATTTGATGAGACGAATTGTCGATTCCCAAACCGTTTGTAAAAATGCTTGATTATATGAAAATGAGATGTTGCCTGGTTTTGCAAACTAACGAAGTGAATCTAGGCAGTTGGTTGACAATCTGAAACAAATAAATACGACTCAATTAGAGATAATGCTATGCGCAATTTTGCGAATTCGTGATTCGCGTTTAAATTGCAATGCGTTCTCGGTAACGTGATGGGGTGCCTTTTCAAAGTTCTGTTTTTTTTTTGTTTTTTTTTTCCATCGTTGCCTCTTTTTGAAGATTCTTTCGAGATTTTTCTTGCATTTTATTTTGTATTAAATTTTTCAAATGGGGAATAGACATGCCTTGCTGTTTTTTTTCAAATTTGAAAAAAACTAATTTAAAAAAAAAAAATTGGTGAAAAATTGCGCCCCTCCCCCGAAAAAAAATAGGTATGAAATGAAACATACCTATTAGAAAAAAAAATTAAAAATTGAGGATGAAAAAAAAATTACAAGGAAATGAAATAAGGAACTACATAGAGAAATGCAGAATATATCGATGCGAGAATTATAGTCGTCGGAGATTAGTTCCACCCTCCCCTCATCACTTATTCGAGCCACTTGCTTCTCTTCTGCTCGAGTATCCTGGATGCCAAGAACCACCAGTATAATGATCTGTTTTGTACACCAATGTCTTTCACGATCAACTTATGGATCCACCTTTCCATGGAATGAATTCGTACGAGTTGTTTCCAGCATTAGCACGGTCCAAGTACGTCGATCCGCCTCCAGCACATTTCTCCAATCATCGACCAGTTGTGTGAGAAAACTAGTCTACTCATCAGACGTTGTTTTTGCAACGATTAATCATCATCGTCATCTTGGCTTCGTTTAATCGGTGGACTAATTTTGGTTTTGGTTCTTTTGATGGTTTCAGTGACATGTGGCTTTATTTTTCTACTCAGTGGTGTTATCATGTGATCTGATTTTCTGTGAAGATAGAGTAGCCACGTCGATTGATTCGCCCAAAAATTCCTATAATTTTCTGTCATTTGACATAGTAGAATATGCATTTTTTCAAAAATCGGAAGTTTTTTAAATTCTTAATAGGTAGTTAGTTTTTTGTTGTTTTTTTAAAAATTTATTTTGAAGAGAAAATATTGGAAATTTTAAATCTTGAAAAATAGGGATGTGAAGGAATTGAAAATCACAATGTTAAAAATTTAGAGAAAATTCTTGACAATAAATTGCAAAATTCCAAAAAAAATTTGAGAAATTGTCAAAAATTGAAATATTTTTTAGAAAGATTTCAAGAATTAGAAATTATGAAAAATTGCTGGTAGTGATACTAGTAAAAAAATAGTGAATGCTGTCAAAATTTGAATAAAAGTAATGAAAAGAAAATCAAAAAATTTATATCACAAAGTTTCGTCCATTGTTGAATAAAATTTAAAATAGAATTTTTCTAATGTTTGAAATTTTTTTTGTTATAAATATCTATGAGTTTAAATTGTTTTTAGAGAGGGCTCCCCAGTTTTTGGTCATTTCTAAGAGAAAAGTTTTCAAACAATTTGTGAAGAGTGTAATTTTTGAGAAAAAAATTATAGATTGGTACCATGTTGAGAAAAAAATATCTATGGTGAAAAATTGAAAAGATGAGAAAGAATTGAAAATTCGAAGAAATTAAACAATTTTGATGAAACTGACAATTTAGTGGAATTATAAAAAATCGGAAATTCTTAAAAATTAAGAAAAAAATAATTCTTGTAAATTTAAAAAAATCAAGTACCTACTACAAATATTTTAGAGTGTACCTAAGTACCTAATAGAAAATTAGAAAAAAAAAATCGCAGATATATCGTGAAAAGTTCTGATATTGAAAATTTGAAACATGTACTTTACTAGAAAAGTAATCAAAAATTTAATAAAATCGAAAAATCACGAAAAATATGATACGTACAAAGTTTTGAAAGATGCAACCGTTTTGAAATTGTGCTAATAATTTTTAAAATTTAAGAAATCTTGTAAAATTAAAAAATTGAAATTTGAAACATGCAAAAAATTAAAAATTGAAATATTTAGAAATTTTTTATTAAATATGAACAAATTTAAACTATTTTGGATCTGCTTGAAATTTTGAAAATTCGTCAGTAAAATAAAAAATTAATAAATGAGTAAAACTAAGAAAACTTCTTCATGACAACAATTATTAATAATCGAACAATTTTGTAGGTATTAAAAAAATTTTAAACCTGAGAAATTGTGAAAAATTTTGGAATTAAAACACGAAAAAAAATCAAAATTAAAAAATTGAGAAAAATTTCACTATGCCAAAAAATTTTAGTTACCTAATTATTATAAAATAATTTTGGATTTCTTGAAAAAATTGGAAGTGTAAGAAAAATCGAAAATAAAATATTATGACTAAAAATTTCAACAATCAAATAATTTTGGATTTTCTGAAACTTTTGATAGTTAATGTAAAAATCAAAAAAATGAAAAAATTGATAATCAAACAATTTGTTGATTTACTGATACTTATTCCAAAAAATTAAAAATAAATATCTAAAAATAATTGAAAATTTGTTGAAATTAAAAAAAGGAAAAAATTGGAAAAAATTCATCGCGATAAAAAGTTTCAAAAAATCAAGCAAAATTTTAAAATCACTAAAAATAAAGAAAATTAAAAATTAAAAATTTTATACGTTTTGTGTAAAACTAAAAAAATTTCGTTATAATGAACAAGTAAAAAATAATAAAATTTTAAATAGTCAAAATTTGAAAAAAAAAAATGAAAAAATTCGAAAATTTCTATGATACTGCAAACTTTGCAAAAATTAAAAAATTGAAAAAATCAAACAGTTTTGAAATAATTGAGTTGATTTTTTTATACATTCTTTCTGTCATAGTAATTTTTTTCCACAGGCTAAGTTTTGTAAGGTACTTAAGATCATTGCAGAATTGTTCGCAGATTATTAAAAAATTCCAGTAGCTCAGCCCAGCCGTTCGTCCTCTCTTCTGTGTCCGGCGCAATGTACCAAAAATTAATTTACATTTTTCTCACACCTCACTGACGCCTTTATTCCTTTTTTTGTTTGCGTTAAATTCATGCCATTACGACTGTGTTAGAACCATAATATACAGATGAAGTGGCGGCGTATAGAGTGCTGTACAGTGTACACTATGTACTCGTACCATGTACCGCGCCGTTTCACCTCGGCTTCTAAATAATAATCAAAATCTCTAGGGAAATTTTGCGCAAATAAGATAGCGTGTATTTTACAAAGATAATTCCAATATCGTTACGTTTTATAATATCTCCCGTTCGGAAGGATGTTTTAAAAATTTAATAAGATTAATAGAGAGACGAACGGAGGCGGAGGCGAAATTTCGTAATAAAATTTAATATATGCATTTCGTTTTCTTTTTTTCGCATAAAGCATATAACGTATATATAGCGTCTCCCCTATACTTAGTTACTCAGTCTGCCTGCTTCTCTCGTTATATTTTATTGCGTGAAAATTTCTTCAAATTCCATACTTTATTACTTCGTATATGAGAATATTTGAAAAAGAAAAAAAAAAACACGTTTTATCACTCGACACAAATTTCAAATTAAAGTTTGAATAAAAACTATATTCGCGTATGTGTACTTAGTTCCTGTTTTGTACTCGCGTCTTGGTTTAATTATTTTTAAATGCTATCGAATAAAACGAAAATTATACTGATTTATAGTAGTAGGTAAGTAGAGCGATTGAGAGAAAAGGAGCTCTGAAAGAAATTACGAGAGGAAATGTTCCAAGTGTTTCATTCTTATAGTACAATAAAACAGAAATCCTTTTTCATAGTTACTGTTGCATGTAGTATATTTCTATTTTCTACGAACGTAGAAATATTTATGAGAACGCACTCCAATCAAAGCTATAATTAATGCTAAAACGTCCAGTGTAATGCACTTGCACTCATACTAACCTTTAATGGTATTGGTGAGTTGGTAGTTGATACATGTGCATATTAGCGGTTACATAAATACGCTCGCATATCGAGCATTCGACCAGGTCAATGGAAATGTACATTTATCGAATATCAGAGTGATCTGAAACATTTCAAAAACCATTAGTTAGAAATCTGTCAAAAATATTGCCAACTCAGTTTATAACGATGCACTGGTGATGCAGGAAAACTGCAAAATTCCATCAAAACAAATATCTACCTAATCGTAACTTTTTGATAGAAGCAAAAAAGGTATTATGAAGCTTGAAGAGTTTGCCTATCTTTGAAAATTAAGGCGCTACAAAGGCTCAAACTTCGAAAATACCAGTTTTCCTGTTTTCAAAGCTTTGTAGTCCCTTCACTTTCGAAGATAGGTAAATTTTTCCCATCATCATTTTGCTCTTTCCAAAAGTTATACCTGGTTTCATGCATTGCCTTGATGCCATTTTGAAATTTTTTAGACCACTGCCCCTTCAAAAATCAAGATATGCACCATGAATATATAATAAATTTTTTTGTTAGTGGTTCTCGGTTAATCTTAATATATCCTAATTTCAAGTTTGCATGTAGACCATTCTTCGGACACCCTGTATATATGTATTATGTATTCGTATCGTACATATAACAACAACGATACGTTAAATTGAGAATACGCGGTATAATCATTCCAAAAACACGAAAATAAAATTAGAGCTCATTCCACGGTATGGTTATTCTTATACTTTGTAATATTTTCCAACTGATTAGCCAATTTTGAAAGTTTTAATAGATTTTCTAGTTCGTTCAAGCATTGTTTGACAATTACAAAAACATACGGTATATTCTCTTAAGAGAGCTTCATTTACATTTTAATAGCGAGATATTTTCGATATGATTAGATACTTTGTCGAAGGGATGAATATTTTTCATTCATTTTCTTTTAGATGTTCGACGTAGTTGAAAATTAAATATTTCTATAAAATAAATGAGAAAATTTTCATATAATTAAGTTAGGTAACTACACTTTTTACTATTTTTATTTTAAATCAACTTTTGTAATGCTCGCGAGTGAAGATTATTTTACCCTTTTGGTTTTTTTTATTCCAAGTTCTGGTTTCAAAGAAAAGTAGTATTAGGTGAATAATATTTTACTTGAAAACTTTCCAGAAGAGTGGAGAAATAGCTCTCAATAACCACTTTATGAAAAACATTCTTTGGGTTTTTGTGTTTTCTTTGTCAGAATAGAGGGTGACAAAACTAGACAAAACTATTATGATTACTCAAGAACTATTTATGTATTTATTATTTACTTCAAAAAAATTAAAAAAAATGGAAATTTCGTAGAAGTTTGGAAAGGTTTTTGAAATTTTCCATTTTTTTTTTTTTTTTTTTTTTTTTTGAATTCGATGGGGTCTGTAAAGGCTTGGACTAAGCTTATTTTACTATAAGGTGAGTACATTTGTGTTGATGAAATAAAGTATACCTTCAATATTTTAAGAGAAAGAAATAGTTTTATTTTAAAAAATTTCCAAAAAAATGTTTTGAAGCACTAAAAGTATTGAAAAAAAAAACATTTTTTTACAGTTGAAAAAATACTTTCTTTCTTGTCAAAAATCTCTCAAAAAGCATCTCAAAAAAATAGTCAGAATATATTTTAAGAAGTATCCTAAAATGATATTAAATATTTTTTAGGAACAATTCTTCTAAACAAATGCAAAAGAAAAAATATAGGATTCATCTAAAAACTGTTTCTTTTTCGTAAAAATTATTCATTCGATTTTTTGATTTGATAGTTATCAAAATCATAATAAAATTATTTTCGAGCACTTATTTTTAAGTTGTGTTGAAAATCTCTATATAAAATTTTGTTCAAACACAATTTTTAAGGAATAATTTCACAGATTTTATTTTTGAAAAATTTTATGCAGTAAAAAAATATGTGATTGGAGCTGTTTGAATATGTACTACAGTGTTTTTGATTTTATTGAAATTTAAAAAAAAATATATTCAGAATAATTTTTTTAGAATTTTGTTCAAAATACGAGCTTATAATTGCTTCGTGTTTTTAAAGTTTTGTCAAAAAGTAATTTTTTCATTTTTTTCCCTTCTGAATTTGTTCGAGGGAATTTTTTTTTGACATTGAAGAGGTGTGCACCGACTTTATATCTATGAGTAGTTATTAAGATCCACTGGCACAACATTATTTTAATGGAAAACTGGTCACTTTTTCCACTTTTTAATATTACCTATTTGAATTTTCATTTTCTGCAACTTTCAATTTGTTTTTAATTAAGTATTTATTTGAATTATTTCCAGTTTTTTAAATTACCTATAGATTTTTTCAATCTTTTATATCTTAATTTTTCCAAATAATTATTTTTTAAATTTTTTTATTTTTTTATTTTTATTTTTAAAGAAACGTTGCCAACTGGTCATCTACGATTGAGCTGAAATTTTACTCACTGAAAGAGCATGCTATTCAGACTTCTGAACCAAATTTTTAGCTGTTGAAGTTGATTTTTAGATTTTTGGTGAATTTTCGAAAAAGAGGAAAACCCTTTTGCTTGGTAATCAATTTTTTACAAAAAAAACTAAACATTGAAATGAAATTCTAAAAATCGGTTTATATGCTAAAGTTTGACCTTCCGAGATGATTTCGATCATTTTCGCCATTTTCAAAAATTTACTAAAAATCGAAAAATCAACTTTGGCATCCAAAAATTTTTTTCTGAAATCTGGGTGAAATGCACTTTCAGTGAGCCACATTTCAGCCTAATCAGAGGTGATGAGTTGGCAAAGTTTCTTTGTCAGTAAATATTTTAATACCTATTTGAAATTTTGAGGGTTTTTAGAGATTTTTTTTCATTTCTAATTTTATTTGAATTTCCATTTCCTTCAATTTTCAATTATTTTTATATTTTTATATTCCGATTTTAGACTTTTTGGAATTTTTCCAATTATACTTATTTATTTTTTGTTTTTCCTCCAATTTCCAGAATTTTAAATTTATGGTCAATTTGTTCATAATAGTTCATAATTTTTTAATTTTTATTTATGCCTAGTTTATTTTTTTCCTTTATATAGATATATTTTTTCAATTTCTAATCTAATTTTAGTAGGTATTAGTTTCCTTCAACTTTCAATTTTTCTCTATCTATGAAATTATTTTTTCCCAACATTATTTTCATTTTTTTTTTTTTTTTTTTTTTTTTTTTTTAACGCCATATACAGCAACTAAGGCTAGAGGCGTGTCACGGAGGAGGATTACTTAGAGAAGGGATCGTAAACCAGTTTTGGATAGAAAGGATAATAAGTTTTGAATTTTAATGGGGTCATCTGATAGGACTTCTTTTGGATTATTAGAGGATAGGTATAGGGATCTTTCATTTATGTATTTTGGACACTGAAAAATTAAATGTGTTATTGAAATTTGAGTGTTACATATTGAACAAATGGGGGGAGGTTGTTTGTTGAGCAAGTAAGAATTGGTCATAAGAGAGTGTCCTGTTCGTATGCGTGTGAGTAGAACGTCTTCTCGGCGAGAGATATCAAAGCAAGTTCTTGGAAGTATATCGTTTTTGATATTTTTCAGTTTTTTAGTGGAGGGAATTTGATTCCAGAAGTTTTGAAAAAGAATTTGAGTTTTAGCTTTGATGAAGGTTTTATGGTCAGTTTATTTTGATTTGAAAGAGAATACTTATATATTTTAGAAGTTATCTTGATAGTTTTTCGAAATTCTCTGTTTTAAAAAACTATTTGATAAATTTTTGTAAATTCGATAGATAAAAATCAATTAAGTATAAATCGAATCGTAAAAGGAAGACTTGTACGTGTACCCGACATAAATCTAGTTGAGCATCTTATTTGGGCTCATTCATTGTGTATAAATTTGACGTTTCTATGAGACATTTATTTGTATCTCGACTATAGGTATACTTTTTAGATGAAGTTCGTTCAAGTTTGAAATGCAATTTTTTTTTCTCGTTTTTCTCGTTAAATTTGCATGCATGTTTGAAAAGTGTTTTTTTGTACGTAGAAATAAAATGCACTGTGTAGTGAAAACACACCTGTACGAATGTAATCGATAGTACATACAATTGCAATGTATCTCGTTATCTTGACATTATTTCCTGCACTTATGTTAGTAGGTACATATTTTATCTGACTCTTGACGCCTTGGCTCCTACATATTCTGGTGATAGACAACCGTCAATAATTTTATTTGTCATTGTCGTGTTGTTTTGTTGTTATGAAAGGATTTCCTCTTTTCTTATATTTTTTCCATAAGGATCATCTCTCTCGTGACAACTGCTTCTGCTAATCAATTTTTAAATTTATTTTCATAACAATGAGTTGTATACCTACCTACGTATTTTTGGTCATTTTTTTCTACCAAATTAAGGAATAAGGTACACCTGTAGACTACACTCGCGTAATGCGTAGGCAATTTGAAACGTGAGATAATCAAATTCAGGAGTTTACAACGGTTTTACCTAGGTTCGCTTTTACTCAAAAGCGTGATTTGACCCGCATTTTAGCGAGCGATATATTATTATAGATTATGAGGAAAATACGCTTTAACGAAGACGCTAAGCTGATGAAAATTTCTAGACAACATCCAGGTCAACTGCTCCCCAATGAATTCTATATAACGGTTCTTTGTTCCTTAAGTTATTTATAATGGCCAAAATCCAATACCGCGACTCAATTTCATTTTTTTTTCACCACTGCTCGTATAAATACTCTATCTCGAACATGTACGTACGCTTCTCTACAATTTCTAATTAAAAATTTATACGCGTAAATAACCACGCAGCCGACGTTGGCTTTTGTATAATTTTAATTGAATACACGCTTCTATTACGCGCATAAATGACCAAATTTCCGGCATCCTATCGGCCCCTTGATGTTTTCTCCGTGTGAGATTTTCGCCCGTTTTCTTTCACCAGCGTTTACTTTGGGCGGCCTCTGTTCAATTTCCAGTTCCTACTTTTTTCCTCTTCCGATGGCCCAATAGTCACACTCAGAGGTTTCGCGTAGTGAAGTTTTAATTGACCTCATTCTTGCGTGCTCACTACTCAAGATGCCCCACGTGGGATTTCGAATATTTTGCGTGTAGTCGAGTGCTCGAGGTCTACCTACGCCATATTTTCTAGTTCACAAATGTGGAAAAAAATTTAATCATTTTTTAAAATTTTAGTAGCTCAATCGAATTTTGATTCTCTTATGAAGTTTAAAATCGAATAAAATTTACCCAATTATGTTGAAAAATTATTCCTGAAAATTGAAAAAAAAAATTAGTTCGATGATTTAATTTTCAAAAAAAAAAAATTCGGAGATTTTTTATGATAATTTTTTTTTGTGGAGAATTTTATCCTTTTTAGAGGGGTTTTGTTTAATTTCTCAAAAATTTGTAACAATAATTATTTCCATGTTTATATAAGTTGAAAAATTAATTTCAAATTGTTTTTATTGAATAATTTCTTTATTGAAGATGGAGGAAAAATTGAAAATATCTAATTTCACAAATTAAAAATCTACAATTTTCAAAACGGTGCCCCAGTCAAGATAGATTATTTGGCCCTTCTCCACTTTTCGAAATTACTTATCGGATATTACTACGGACGCTGAAAAATAATTTTAGGGCACATTTTCCACCTCCCACCTCACCCCCACAACCCCTACACGCGAAGAACTCACTTTTTCTTCAAGAATATCCATTTTGAAAACCGTGTGAGCAAAAATTTTGAAATTCGTATAGTATTGGTAGGGGGAGTTGTGACATATTTGTAAGAATTTTTCAGGTTTTTTTGGTCAAAGTGGAAAGAGTATATTTCTACCTCAAAATTTCGTTTTTGCAGACAAGTCAACCAAAATTTTCGAAATTTTTATGGAATATAGTAAAAATGGTAACTCTTACTGGCGTATTTAAGGGTAGGGTTTTGGGGTCCAAACCCCTCCAATTATGCATTAAAAAAAAGTTTTAAAATACCTCAAAAGCCTTGCATAACAAAGATGCTCATTTCATATCTTTTTCAAAAATTTGCTAAAATTGTGAAAAGTTCTCGAAATGCATCCCTAATTTTTCTTAAATTTTTCAAAAATTTGATTTTTCAAAATTTTCCCAGTTTTTAGTCACAATGAATTTTCATAAAATAAGATTGGTCAAATTTTTCAATTTCTATAGAGTTCATTTTCTCTTAAATTTTCAGAAATGATATTTTTGTTATTAAAAAAAAAAATCAAGAAAGATTTTTTCCTATTTTTTTAAAGGTGATTTTTTTCTACTTTTCAAAACTAGATTTTTTAAAATTTTAAAATTCCGAAATTTTACTTAGGTAGTAAGTAATTTTCAATTATGATTAATTTATAAAAAAATTAGGCTGGTCAAATTCTTCAACATATTGAATTTTTTCAATTTTTAGGAAGATTTCCCTTGAATTTTCACAAAGAAAAATTTTGTATTTTTTTTGACTATTTTATTTCAATTTTTCAAGGTTAAATTTTTCCTTCATGCTTAGAAATTTTTTTGATTTTCAAAATTAATTTTTTTAAAATAATTTTTAATGATAACTTTTCTTAATTTTCCATAACAAAACTTTCAAAATTTTTCAATCTTTGAAATAATTTTTCCTGAATTTTCAAAAAATAATGGGTAATTTTTTAAATAGGTACCTAGGTATTTTATTATCTTATCAATGAATTTTCTTCAATTTTCAGAGATCATTTTTTTTTTGAATTTTCAAAAATGATTTTTGTTACCTATTTTTTAAAAAAATTTTAAGATGGATTTTTTCGAATTTTTTTTAAAGAGATTTTTTTCTATTTTCAAAACTAGATTTTTTTTGATTTTACAATTCCAAAATTTTACTTACCTATTGATTTTGAATTATGATAAATTTTCAAAAAAAAATTAGTTTCAGTCAAATTCTTCAACATATGTGAGTGTGGATGAGAAAACGTGCCTAGTCTGGAAAAACACTTTTTTTGGTAATGAAAGTTTCAAACTTTGCATTTATTCCCTAACAATTTTGACCCCTCAAGTTTATAGCCTATTTCACAAAAAGAGGCAATTTCGAGCCAAATCAGGGTTGCAAAAAATAAAAAATCCCAAAAAATATTTTCAACCATGCTGATTACGAATATGATACTCATAAAGTCAACTTTTTTGTGTTTCATGACGTTCTCAACCATTTTTAACAAAAACATAAGAGTAAAAAATGTGTTTTTTATTGGTTTTGCGTAAGTCTTGCCTTCTGGAAGGCTAAATATTACTTCTAGGTCCATGCAACCATTTTTAAATGAAAGTACAGGTCGAAATTGATCAAAAACAGCCAAAACCTCCAAATCTATTTTTTCCTGACTAATATGCACGTTTTCTCATCCACACTCACATATTGAATTTTTTTCAATTTTTGGGAAGATTTTCTTTGAATTCTCACGAATATAAACAGTGTAATTTTTTTGATTATTTAGAGATTTTTCGATTTTCAAAAATTGAAATCTAAAAATTTTGAAAAATACATTTTTTGTTATTAATGAAAATTAAAAATTTTATTTCATAATAACCAGTCTCGAGAACATAATTTGAACCCATCGCATGATTTCATCCTAGATACGCCACAGGTAACCCTTCTCCCTGAATTCTCTTACATTTCTGACACTTCGCATTTGGGCTAAAAAAAAATCTAAGAAATTATTCAATTATTTGTCAATTTTCGGTTAAATGACGATACTCTGAAAATGTTTCCATTATTGTGTAAAGAAAATTCAACAGAATTTTGAAAAAAACGGTTTTTGTTCACTAAAAATTTTTTTAGAGTTTTTTTTGGCTGAAGTTTTAGAAATATTGTAAAAATTCAGGTGCAAGAGTGACCATTTTTTGTATATTCCATGAAAACTTCAAAAATAATTTTGGTTGAATTGTAGGTATGCAAAAACGAAATTTTATGGTAGAAATGAAAAATTTGAAAAAAATATTATGTTGGACCTACATTTAGATGAAAAAAAATTATGTATTTGTCCCAGTTTTGAAACTACAGCAGATAGAACATTTCTAAGAAGGTTTTTAGCTAGAATAAATTGAAAAAAAAAAAAAAACTGAAAAATTTCTCACAAATATGCCACTACTCTTTCTACCATTAAACGACATTATGCTCTCGAAATGTGGCCCTTATTAAGAGAGCCATGCCAGCGAAGAAATTAAGAATATCAAAATTAATGTCTCCCTACGTCTCTGCGAGCGAGGCGGACTCGTATGAATTTATAGGCTGTGAAAAGGACGTATGTGATTGGATCATTTATTGCTGTCAACGACAGAATCTGAATAACCATACAGCTGTCTTGTTTGCCGAATGTAAAGGCGTACGCCTCTCTTCGCCTACCATCGTTAATGCTTTTATACTCTGGTAATGGGCGACCGGCACTAATTTGATTTGTCATTGTCGAGCTGTTTTTTTCCTCTCCCTCATATTTCTCTCCGCACTTAGGAGGATCTTCTTTCACGCGACAAATGCATTGGTATGTTTGATGGTTTTGGAAAAAATGCCTGTACCTAATTAACACGTAGGTATCTGCGTTGAAATTTTTTTTTTTTTTTTTTTCATGGAAAACTGAGAAGTTAGGCAAGAAAAAAATAAAATCACCAGCGAGAATGGTGCGAAATTGAAAAAGATCTCGAAAATTGTATCGAATAAATTTGGTATAAAATATACCTAAAAAGGTCGCAGCAAATGGAATGATTAATTCGACAATTTTCGTAAAATAAATTCTACTCGAAAGAAAACATAGATCGTGTCCTCCCATACGCGAAACCTAGGTACATTGGGAAGAAGGGACGACACTACGTTCGCATATTTTCAAACAAAAGCTCGCTGCGAAGAGAGAGAGGCGAGATATGCTGCTGTAATCAAATTCCATTGGTGTTCGCAAGTCTCTCATATAACTTTAATATTCGCAAAGCTATAAAAACTCAATTCCTCCGGGAAACATATAAGAACAAGACGGAAACACTTCTTGCCGAACTACATTACATGTATCCCCTCGTTCCTACTGCCAAATATTTTGCCTTAAATCTGAAGATCCTTCAGGGTTTTACGTTTTTAGTATTGGTCTCCGCAAGTTCCTTTGGAAATTCCAATAAATCGTTTTAGCTGTCTTAGCTAGATTGCTACGCATTGTTTTTTTCTCTCTCTTTCTCCCTCTGCTACACTCCCGACTGGTAATATATTTCTTTTACGAGTTTCACTATCCATTCGAAGATCTACTTCGCGATAAAATCCCTCTATTATACCTAATTTCAAATTCGCACGCGCCCCTAAATATATTATACGTGTGTAGAGTGTACATAGACTCGATCGTCGGTACGACGACTACGTATATTATGACGACGAGAGACGAGAACCAACCGGTGTATTTTACCGAAATAGAATTTTCTTAATCTACGTTTAATACGGGTTACAATTATTTCTCGAAAATATAATAATATAAACTTATTCGGAGAAAATTTCGGGCCTCGGCGAGCGGAGGTAGCTATAATATTTTTAAGTTATGGAAAGGACGATGTATATAAGTTTTACTTCTTCTTTCTTTCTTCAATACATATACCAAGTTTAACGGGCGTTGAAATTTACGACTGCTATTAAAAACTCTCATTTAACGTTCATTAGGTTCTTACTTGTAATAAACGACTTCTGATTCTGAAGCATCGAGCAAACTTTTTTGGAATATAACGACTGCGAGCGGTAAGCAGTGCCGAGCAAAAATGGTTAATCCATAAAAATCTGTGCGCAGCGTTTGTTAGCGAAAATAAATTTTCCAAAAATATTCCAGATAAAATGAAAACAGTTGAATTAATAAACGAAATTAGACGTAATATTAAAATATATTATTCAAGTATACCGAATTTTTAATTAGTCCTTTCTGGCTGCGTTTCTTTTTTTAATTTCCATCGAAAAATTTTGCATCCGATTTTCACATTTAAAGATTTGTGAAATTTCTAAAATAGGCAGGCGTATGTCTAAGGTAGAGTCTTTTCGTATGGAAGGGGTTGAAACTTAAAATTTTCAGTAGGTAAAAAAATCCTGAAATGTGAGAGTTGTCATGACAGCAATTTCAAAAAATTTTAAATTTTAAAATTACTTACAAAAAACAATTTTAAAATGAGCAAGTAGGTATTTTTTTTTTTTTTTTTTTGATAAAGAAAGTTTCCTATAGAAAACTTTTTGCGAAAAAAAAAGGAAAAAAATTGGAGAATTAATTTTTGAAAAATTGAATGAATGAAGAAATAAATAAATAGGTATTTCAAATTTTTTCTTGACGTATTCATCCCAAAACTTGGATTAAAATCGTTTTGAAAAATAAAATTTTATTGGAAAAAAGTTGAAATGACTTTTTTTTTTAAACGAAAAAATTTGAAATAAAAAACCCATGAGAAAATTTTAGTAAAAATTTCTGAATTGAATAAAACTTTGAAATTTAAAATTGAGTAAAAATTCAAATTTTAGGAAATTTCCAAAATTTTGTAAAAATTACGATTTTGACATTTTTACAATTTTCAAAATTTGGTATAGGTTACTCTGTATAAATTTTTGAAATCTGCCAAAAATTTTTATTTTTTATTTTTTTTCTATTAGGGGGGGGGGGGGGGGGGGTGTTTATAATTACTAGATTATTTCATCCATCGAAAGAGGACTTTGGATGGAGTTGAAGAGTCTGATCTTTTTTTTTTTTTTGGGTGATGAATTTTCGAATTTCAGAAGGGTCACAATCTGGAATGATTGGCTATGATCTTTGAACAGATATTTTTCCAAAATTTCCTGAAAAAATTCAGAAGTTTAATCGAAATTGTGCAAAACAACTCTCACAAAAATCCTCTAAAAATTATTTGAAAATGGAAACACCTACTTATTTCAAATTCTTTTTGAAAAAATTAAAAATATTTATATCATTTTTTAGCTCAAAAAAATTGGTCTAAAAAAAATTGAAAGAAAATACCTATTTCTTTTTTTTAAAGAAAATTTTTCAAAAATTTTCTGAATAAAATCAAAGTTTTATCAAAATGTATTTTTTTTTTAAATTTCACAACAACGTATAAGTATGCAAGTTTCTTTTTATGGAAATATTTCTTTAAAAAATTTCTGCATTTTTTTGAAATTTTCAAGAAAATTTTAAAATTATTTTTTTTTAATTACAATTTTTTTGGATTGAGGGCTCTGTTTTCTCAAAAATTTTGGTCATTATTTTTTCTCTGTTTTTCCTATAAAAGTTCACTGAATAAGGTCACTAAAAGATTTGAAAACTGAAGTATGCCTGTTGAAAAAAAAACTAGTAAATTCCACGTACCTATTTTATTTCACATAAAAGATTCGCAGAAAATGTAGAAATGATTCTAATATTACCTTTTGAAGAAAAAAAAAGTGTAAAAAAATCATTGATATTCTTTTATAAAACTAATTTATTTTATTTTCAAATTTTGCCAAGAGCATTTTTTAAATCTCAAAAAATGGATAAGTCACTTTATAAAAATTAATATCAATGAAAAAAATTTAAAAAAATTTTTGGAAAAGAAAAAAATGCCCCATATATCGTCAAAATTAGTCATTACTAATTTTTAATTTCTTAAATCGATTCAGTTATTATTGTTATTAAAATCATTTCCGAGCTGTGGAATTTCTATGTTTGAAGTTCTGATTAGATTTTTTTTACTTCATTCGAGAAATTCCATCCTGGCCAAAGGATTCAATCGAAATTTACAGTAAACATTGGTCATGAATACTTGTCGAAGTGTAATTGTATTCGTTACCTTTACTGTAACGAATTTCAATTCTCACGCTTTTCCGTTCTCCTTGATAAAATTTCCCAAGTATATACGAGAGTTAAGTAAAAGCTACGTCGCGTCGCCATCGAGATTACTATCTGCAACGAAAACGATAAACTTTTCTTATACAGTACCAGTTGGTTTTAGGGTGTGGTGTTGTGCTTGCTCTTGTATGTATGCTACATTGCACTTGTGTTTGAAGTTATTTAGAATTGTTTAATAAATCAATAAATGACATGTTTTGACTTCTGAACGTACAGAAACGTCTTGCTATTTAACGGCTGTTCGATGTTCATAGAAATTCGAGTCGAGTTCACGGAAGCAATTTTTTCTTCCTCGCCTTTTTTCCATTTCCCTTTCAAAATGCCGAGCTTCGATGCCGTATAAATGAGCTCGAATAAGAGACTTGCAGCTGCAGCACGTCGTATAAACTTCGAGTAATAATATTAGGCTTGCTGTTATATTGTTCAGTAGCTTTTTTCATTATTTAAATGCAATCAGACAGAAATTTTTATTTTCCAAAATTATTGAAATTTTTACGAAATTAATGATTTGAAAAATCTACAAAAATTCCATCAGAGTAGGATTTTGCCTTAGAAGTAGTAGCTTTTTTCATTATTTAAACGCATTGGGCTAAAATTTTTATTTCTAAAAATTTACCAAGATTTTAAATATTTAGAAAATTTATTATTTGAAAAATTTATAAAAATTCCAGCAGAGTAGGAATTTGCCTTGAAAGTACAGTAGCTTTTTTTATTATTTAAATGCAATTGTGCTGAAATTTTTATTTCTCCAAAATTATTGAAGTTTTAAATTTTTACAAAATTTATGAAATGAAAAATATACAAAAATTCTATCAGAGTAGGATTTTGTCTTGAAAGTACAGCACATGGTGTCTAACGGTCATGAAAATCATGAAAAAGTCATGAAATTTGAAAATGGGTCATGGAAGTCATGAAAAGTCATGAATTTTACTCTTTGAAGTCATGAATCTTTGATAATATTACCTACCCTGGCAAAATTATAAATTCGCTTACAAGTGAAATTTTTTCAAAATATTGTGATTTCTCTGAAGAAGAAAATCAATTTTCTTGAAAAAAAAAATTCAAAGGGGAGGGGAGTCTATTTTTTTGAAAAAAATCTTCATTTCTTGGAATGAAAGAAAAATGAATTTGTGGAATGAAAAAAATAAATTTTGTGGAATGAAAAAAAAAAATTTTTTTTGGTACAAAAAATTTTGAATTTTTTTTTTTGAATAAAATACATTTTTACACCACTAGCCTTAGGTAGTTGCTGTACAAGGCGTTAAAAAAAATCGCAATTTTTTTGTAGTAAAAATATTTTTTTAACTTTGGCGAAAAATTCTACTTCTTTTAAAATCAAAAATCTGAATTATATCGTTTTGTAATTGAATTGTTTCGAAATAAAAAATATACTTTTCCAACTCTGGAGTGAAAAAATCTCATTTTTTTCATTTTTCTGAAAAATAAAAATATTTCTATTTTTTGTGAGGGGGTCTCCGTTTTTTGAAGAAAAATTCTCATTTTTGGAATAAAAAATAAATAAATACGAATTTTTTGGCTCAAAAATTTTTAAAAATTGTTTTGAAATAAAAAATTATTTACTCAATTTGTTTTTGAAATAGAGAAATGTCAATTCTTCGGAAGTAAAATTTTTTTCAGATGATGAAATTTCTATATTTTTTGGAATAAAAAATATTTAATTTTTTTTTTTTTTTGAGAAAAAATGTTATACATTTTTTTTATGTGAAGATATTTTTTTAAACATTTCTGTAGAAAAGTTTCTTAATTTTTTCTTTGTAAAGAAAAAAATTCGTTTGATTTTCGAAAAAATACAGGGATTTTTTTTTCGAACAATGATTTAAAAAATTCTTCTGAAATAAAAAAAATCTCAATTTTCTGGGGATATTTTTTTTTCTTTGATAGTAAAGTAAATAAATAAATGAATGAATGAATAAATAAAATATTTTTTAGACTTTGGAACGAAAAAAAAACATGAAAAAATGTTTTTCCGTAGAAAAAAAGTTGTTAAAAATTTTTCAAGAGAATTTTTTTTTTCTTGAACGCCATGTACAGCAACTAAGGCTTTTCGCGTGAACATTTTTTGTTTCATTTCCTGGAAAAAATAATTCTCACATTACATCATGAAAACAATTTCAAGCATCCACCTTTTAGGGGAAAAATTGAATTACGCCCTCGAAAATTCCAAGTATTCATTAAATTTTTTTTTGAAATTGTAGATTTTCATGGTTACAAAAAAAGGTGGTCTCTGAGGGCATTGGCATAACTTAGGGGTTCAAGGTGCATTTGCCCCCTCCTTCAATAATTTTTAAAATAACTATTCACCACAAAATATAGAGGAAGAATAAGGGATTTTTTTTGCCTCTCCCCATATTTATTCCAAGTTACGCTTGTGCTGGAAAGGGGGCCCCTGGAAATGTAGAAATATTGTTCATGAAAAAGTTATGAAAAAGTCATGAATTTTCAAAAAAAAAAAAAAAAAGTTAGACACCATGCAGTAGTTTTTTTCATTATTTAAATGAAACAGGGATGACATTTTTATTTCTGAAAATCTATCAAAATTTTGAATTTTTAGAAAATTCATGATTTGAAAAATCTATAAACATTCCATCAGAGTAAAATTTTGTCTAAGTATACAGTAGATTTTTACATGATTTTTTTTCATTACTTAAATGCAACTGGACTAAAATTTTTATTTTTCTAAAATTATTGAAATTTCAAATTTTTACGAAATTCATGATTTGAAAAAGCTACAAAAATTCCATCATAGTAAGATTTTGCCTGGAATGTACATAATATCCATACATGGCTTCAATCAAAAGAAGATAAATAAAAGGTGTGGGCTGTGGAGTTACGAAGATGAAATATTACGTAACGAAAAAAGAAATCATCAAACGACGATGTTCTTTCTCGAAAAAATAAAAAAAATCGCGATTAAACCATCGATGTGATTGATATTTACGAACTACCACTCAAAATGATGAATGCCACTTCGTGAAAACATTCGGTAAAAATGAAAAGAGAGAGTGAAAAAACGCAGAATATCTCGACGAGTTATTCTTACGAAAATTTCTATATTTTAAATCACACCGACGAAAAAATCTGACGTGTTTGACAAAGTGTGAAAAATTCCAATGAATAATGGCCCTTAATATCCTTTTTGAAGATTAATTGAAAAGCACTTATTCGTCGAATAAACAATTTTCAAGCGTTCAATGAGTCAAACTCGAAATATTACACCGAGTGCGAAAAATGAACCCCGGTTATGTTTTTTGTTTTAGTAAAACCGTATCGGTTTCTTTTTTACGTGAGCGTTTTTCGAGCATCGCACCCTGCACCGTACGCCTGCTGCGTGCTGCTGCGATCCCAACTGAACAGTCAGCATTGTAGCGTAGCGCAGTTAGCCAGGCGGAGGACATGCTAGCGTACGTCGATGATTATTACGAGCGTACTTCTGGTACCGCACTGTTTGGAAAATTACAAAACTTTTATCTGCTTAAATTGACGTTTCCTTTTAGTAATTTGTTTCGTAATTGTAACGGAGAAAGGAAAAAAAAGTACTTTATACAAAAGCAAATTTAAATGCTTGGCTCGGTACTTTTACACGTAATAAAAAAAATTGCTGCGAGTTGTCTTTCTGCGTATATTTACCACTTCCCTCTCTGCGAATCGTTGCGGTAGTTTCTTTTTAAAAAGCATCGAGAGTATAATCTAGCGAAGGGAGGAATAATTATTAAACTTAACGAACATACGGTGTAGATATACAGGGTGTCCCGGCTAAGAATAACATCCTTCAACCTGGTAAGAGGGCAACTCATTTCAACAACGTGTACGTATGTTTGCATACCATTACTATTGAAGGGGTTGAGATACTGCATGGCGAAAAAATTATTTTACATTTTTTCACTTGAAATTAAAAAATTAATTTTTTTTGATTGGAGACAGATAGAAAGATGAAACTTGTAGGAAATAAAGTAGGATAGTTGCAGTAATGTCTGAAAACTCTTTCATCAAAATCGATGCAATAGGGTGTTCAGTAAATTATTTTGTCCAAAAAATTGGGTAAAAAAAATCGAAATTTTGCAATTTTTAAAAGAATTTACATCATTAACCTAGTTATTTTTTGTCAGCAGATGATTCTCCTCTACTTCCTCTACAAGATGTTCCTCAGCATTCTCTTTCTATCTCTTTTAGTTTTTGAGTTAGAATTTTTCTAATGAAAACAAATTCATAAAAATTTGACTTTGAAAATTTGAAAAAATTTTAACCTACATGTCGACTAATAAATAAATTTTTCACTCTAAAACTAAAAGAGATAGAAAGATGATGATGAGGAACATTTTGTAGAGGAAGTAGAGGGAAATCATCTGCTGACAAAAAATAACTAGGTTAATGATACAATTTTTTTTTTAAATTGCAAAATTTTTTTACCCAATTTTTTTGGTAAAAATAATTTGCTGAACACCCTATTGCATCGATATTGATGAAAGATTTTTCAGACATTACTGCAACTATCTTACTTTATTTCCTACAAGTTTCATCTTTCTAGTATCTGTCTCCAATCAAAAAAAAAAAAATTTTAATTTCAAGTGAAAAAATGAAAAATATTTTTTTTCATCATGCAGTATCTCAGCCCCTTCAATAGTAACGGTATGCAAACATACCTACATGTTGTTGAAATGAGTTGCCCTCATACCAGGTTGAAGGACGTTATTCTTAACGGGACACCCTGTATTATAGAAAGAGCAAAAAGCTTATAGGCTATCGCATATACGTAATTGCTGCGAAATTTTAGGCATACACGTATACGAGCAAAATATAAACTTATATACTTATCATAAATAAATCGAAGAAACAGATAATTACAATCGTTAACTTTTATCATATGATAATGTGTGACGAAGTGGCGAATGGAGCAGAAATTGAGCTTGGGGGGGGGATGGGGATAGGCAAGTCGCCGGTAGAATGAAATGCGCCCCTAGGGCCTAAAGGTACCAAACAACGTCCCGTTCTATGATGTGTCTAAAACTTTGCTCAAATATTACATTTACACCATCAGGTGATAGGCTATTTAGCCTTTTGGAGTAGGACGCAGCGACGTATTTTCGTTCGTTATCTACCTGGGCGCGTGAAATTAAACCGAATACAGCCGCACGGCAATAATAACAATAATGATGCGGTTTAAATTATCCGATATACAAATTATTATAGGCCTCGTTACTTCCCCTTTTATGGCGGTTAGCGCCGCGGTAAATGTACAATTTATTGTAATGGTTTTCTACAATTAAGCCATTGCATGCTTGCTTATGAGACGTTGTGTGGCTCGCAGTATTCTGCTGGGCGGATTGTATGATTTGGCTTGATTTTTGATCATCATTTGTAATCGAAAGTTTAACTGAACGATAATTTTGAAAAATGGAATTATATATATCACGAAATTAAAGTAGGTAAGAGTTACTTAGTCGAAACTTTCAAAGCTAAATTTTTTTGGATTTTTTTTCTTTTCAATATTCATCCTTTCCTCATTTTATTGATTCAATTTTTCTCGGTTGTCAGTTTTTAATATATTTTTTTGAATTTTTGTTTTTAATTGTATTTTTTTTCAAATATTTAAATTACATTAAAAAAAATTATTCATCCATCTCTAATTTGACGTATAATTTTTTCGATTTTCAATTTTTTCACTATTAAATTTACTTTTATTTTAATTTTCACATTTTTGATTTTTGTTTCTCTAAATTTTATTACAGTAATTTAAATTTTTTTAATTTTTTAGTAGATGTTTGAAAATTAGTATCCTCCCCCAATTTTTCAATGTTTAAAACAACGTTTGATTAAGTAATTTTTTTCTGAATTTGTTTTTTTTTTTCATTTTTTTAATTGTGTAAAATTTTAATTCAAGTTCAACTTTTTCAGTTGTCAATTTTTACAGTTATTGATATTGCTCTTCAATTTTTGAATTTTGTTCCTTTTTCAAAATACTAAGTAATCGTCATTTTTTAAAAATTGGATTTTATTATATTTTTAATTTTTTTTATCTTTTCAAGTTTTTCCAATATTACTCGTAGTTCTTCCAATTCTGAGACATTCTCAATTTTTTTGTGTTTTTCATTTTTGTAAATCTTCATTTTTAAAATTTTGTCAACTGTGTATCAGTTTTCTTTTTTCCCTCAAATATTCATTCATTTTTAATGAGGTTTCTGTAGTTTCATTTTTATTGATTTTTAAGTAGGTATTGCAAATTCCTCCAACAAATTGAATTTGAATTTATTCATATTTTTTTTGGGGGGGGGGGGGTGTTTAAAAATTATCTAGTGCTTTCTAATGCTTAATTGCTTGTTTTACAAATTGATTTTTCACTTTTTTTAAAAATTGTTCTCAAATTTTTCAAATTTTTAATTTAATTAATTTTTTTTCTCAATTTTCAAGTAATTTTTTGGTGAATAGGTTAAATAGGTATTGGTAAAGGTATTGACATGAAATATTCATTTTTGAAAATTGGAGAAATGCCATAAATTTGCGTCCTATAAAAATACTGATTTTTGTAGTAAAATATTATTGCACACTTCGTGATAGCAAAATTAAAGCTTATATTGATGAATATTTTAATAAAAAATTAATGAAAACAGTCATTTTTCACGAAAACTACGGCGGTATATCATCTATAGACGATAATATAAGAGTGGAATTTCGCACATAATTATTAATATGTCTGCAATATCGTATAATTTTTTCCATTTTCTCAGCTAGATGACGAGCGCAGGTAACCGGTAACTGTGCGTTTAATTCGTCTCTCGAAGTAATTTTACGGTTGGCAACTCGTTCGATAAAGTTTGCCAACATAATGCATCTCGTAAGTAAAGGTTAATGCATCTTTAATGTTTGAATTTTTATCTAAACCGCGCGATGGAGAAACTGTCATTGTGAAAAATTAAAAGGCGAAATGCTAACTACCAAAGTTGCAGGATATCAATTTTATAGCGAAAGAAAGGACGAACGGAGAGTAGTTTTTAATAGAAGAAAAAGCTCTCTCGCCTTTTTGCCAATCGAACCTGTGAAAGATTTCGATGAAATTCCATTTAAATTACCGTCGCTCGCCTCACCTCACCTGCCGCCAGCGCACCGGCTAAAAAATGTAAATTTCACGATGAACTCGGAGACGTTTAAAATCATCGTTTTTAATACGAGGTGCTGCGGCCTAATGCAAAGTCGATTTTTATTCTTGGCGTGGATTTTTACGTTCTTTTTAATGATTGGCGACAGCGGCCGAATCCGAGAAATAATATGTAAATTGGTTACTACCGCAGTTTGCTCGAGCTCGAGAAGGATTGACTTTATTTGCGTGATACGAGTATTTATTATGTTCGATACGAGCAGCTAAGCTGGCTGGCATGATCCTTGTTTGATCTATAATAACTTTATTATCGTAAATGAAAATGATCAATTTTCACTTTTTGAAATTTCATGGATAGAGAAGAGTGTTGTAAATGCTATTCAAAGTGCGAATGTCCAAGAAGAGTGGAGAAATAATTCTCGAGCTATTCTGAACCCTACAAGTGTAGGGTTCCCCCCAAGTAATAATTTCGAAAAAATTTCAATCTTATTGAAATTTGTCAATTTTTTTTCAAAATTCTACCCCTGCAAGTGTAGGGATATCGAGTGATAATTTCGAAAAAATTTAAGTCTTATGGAAATTAAAATTTTTGAATTTTTTTTTGTGAAATTCAACCCTACAAGTGTAGAATTTTCGAATGATAATTTTGAAGAAAAAAAAATCAACCTTCAGGAAATTTGGCAAATGTTTTTTATCCTTTAGTAGGAGAAGAAAGAAATCCCCCATTCCCCCGAAGGAAGATTCAGTTTAAAAGTATTTAATAAATAACTACCTACTATGTGTAAAAAATTCTAGATTTTTTTTTTGTAGAAACAAATAATACCTAGTTATTCAAGAAAAAAAATTGTTGAAAAAAAATATGTTGAAAAAATAATTTTAAAAAAAATTATAAAAAATTCTCAGTGTGCATTAAAAATTATCCCAAAACAAATTTTCACAATTTGTGAAGAACAATTCTTCTATAGAAAAATGTAAGAAAAAGGGGTCAGAATTCGTCAAAAAAAATTAGGTTGGTATGTATGTATTTTTTTTTTTTTTTTTTTTTGATTGTTTTAGTTGCCATCATCTTTAAAATCAGGGATAAATAGTACTTTTTGATTTCTGATGAAACCACTAAAGTTCTTGTTGCAAAAAAAGATCCCAGTATCGAGGTAGAAAACAAACAGAAACAACGCGATTATCTCGGCGCAGTCTGTATTGTATGTTTAGTTTTACCTACTTCACTGGTACGCGGTACCCATTGTTTGAAAAATAACGCTGAACATTTCTAATTAACGGCCAACTTTCGGTTGAAATAATTTCTAAATTATAGGCATTCGTTAAGTTTTCAAAATCCCCTTACGTCTATTATTTATACTTTCAGATGAAAGTTACAAAGGTTAAACATTAAATAAAATTCAACAAACACACTCGTGATTCATAATTCCCATTAACAGCGTTTATTATTTATTGTTATTAAGTACAGTTGAGCTGAACAAATTATAACTTAGTTATGAATATTAACTGCTCTAATTCGCATTTATTGTTACGTCATACTACGAATATAGTGTACTCGTAGAATAAAGGTATAGGTACCATACCATCGCACCGCATACCTACGTACCCTTCAACATCCTTGCCTTAGCCTTTCATCAACAACGATTAAGGATCACAGAATCTCCCCTTTGCATATACTATATTTTCGCTTTTACGTTCAATATTCGTATCTTCAATCGTTTCATATTATTTTTAACCAATTTCCATCCGCTCAGTAGTTGAAAGATTTCGGGGCCGCAGGTCTTGTTTTTTTTTATTCTTCATTTTATTTTACCCAAATTCATTTTCAATCGTAAGCAGAGTTGGACAGAAAACGGGATCTAAAAATCCAATGATCCAAAATTTAGGATCTAGAAAGGATCTGATCTGGATCTTCAGATCTTCAATTTTTCGAAAGAAACAGATCCAGATCAAAAAAAAAATTCTTTGCATAATTTGTCATTTTTTGTCTGTGAATTGAATTTTTCATCTGTGTTCTCAATTCTGCAGCATTTAATCTGTGAAATGAATGAAAATAAGCCAAAAAGACAGTCAAAACCCCTAAATCAGCGGTTTTCAATTTGTTTTGTTCGAGGATTTTCTTTTCCGAAAAAATGAAAAAAATACCTAAAATCTTTTAATTTTAAAAAGTCGGAAAAACGTTTTATTCCAAAAAATTGAATTTGGGAAAAAATATTTATTAGGATTTTTTTCTTGTAAAATTGAAAACTTTCTTTACCTCCTGAAAACTTGAAAAAAATATATATTATATATATTCAAAATTTTTTCATCAAGGAAAGTTGAAAAAGTGTCTAGTGATTTTGAAGTAAAAGTAATAAATAAAGCAAAATCTAAATTCGAAAAATCGATCTCGTCTATTAACAAAATCCCTATTTTTTAGGGTAACTACCTCATTCAATTTTCTGTAATTTTTGAAGGCAAGTGTTTCGAAAATTTTGTGGGTAGTAGTAGAAAAGTATAGACACTGTGTTATTTCAAGAAAATTCATAGATTTTTTTTCCAAAAATTGAAAAAATTTCCTCTCCAAAAAACTTTGATACGTATTTTCCCCCTGAAATAAGTGTAAGAATTTTTCTCCTAAGAAATTGGAAGATTTTTTAGCCACACTTTTTATTTCAAAAAAATTATAAATTTTTCTCAATATTCCAACAAAATTCAGAAATTTTTCTTTGTAAAAATTTAATACTTACCTAAATTATTTTTATTCCATTTTTAAAATTTTTTTTTTTTGAAAAATTGTAGGTTGAGTCAAAGCACAACTGAGTTTCTAATTATCTACAAACCCTCTGTCGTAAATTTTTCTAATTATTTTTATCGATCGCGAAGAAAGAATCGATTAAATCTCTAGTCGATGATTTTTCTAGAAAAATGCAAAAATTGATTTTCATAACTACTGTCATAAGCACGACGCTCAAATCGAACCACAGTTGATACAGACCACCTTTCTTTATGTCGGCATATAACCTTTAAAAAAAAAAAATAATAAACTTGAAAAGAAATTCGACCTTTAACATTTTCAGTCTGATACCTTTTTTAATTTAAGTTCGCAGAGTAAAGAAGGGGCCGACGGCGGTCTTGATCTGTGCTGACATTACACACTTCTACCCACCTTCTTGAAATAGAAAGAAAAAATTTTTAATTACTTTTTAATCGCTTTCCTCTTTATTTGCTCAGTTTCTTATTTATTTAGGGCCGCTAAAGGCGATTACCGATTCTTTAAAAGGTTAATGCTTAGGCATATGAACTTATACAGCGGTACGAGACGCGCAGAGGGTACAAACAATAATAAAGCATCCTCGTCCCGATGATGAAAAAAAAAAGAAAAAAAATCGACTCGTTCGACTCTACTCGGTGTAATACGTAATTTAGGTTTAGGTACGAAAACGTACTATACGTATACGTGAGTACAGTGCCTTGGACAACACTGTACGTTAACCAGCGGAAAAGAAATAGTGATTGTGATTTATGGACGGAATAAAAAAGAGTTACCCTTATACTTTTGTTTTGGAAAGTTTGTGCGATGGTCATATTGCTACTAATATATCAACGATCGAATCCATTTTCGATGAATGTACGTGGGCTATTGTAAAGTTTGTGTGTTATACGTGAATTTCACCTACGACTGGTGAGCAAAAACTTTCCAAACATTTTTTTTCTGCTTCAACACAGAAAGAATTTCAACGTAAATATTTCATAATTACGTACAATACGTTTTAACGTATTTTTTCCATTTTCCATTCCATCATTTAGCGCTACGTTCTTCTTGTTGAGAGTAGTTTTTTTTTTCCAAAGTTCACTTTCTTATCTGGGGTTGTGTTCTTTATAGGTACATTGTGGCAAACACATGGGAAATTGTGATTGAACGAGAGTTTTTGGAATTTTGTTCAGAGGTGGACTTTTTTCTAGCTTTCAGCGTAAAATAATAAGTATTTAAAAAAAAACGTACCCCAAAATAATTTTTACGCTCACCTATTTATGATTTTTTTTTTCAACTTTGAAAATAATTCATCGAAATTTTGTTCTGAAATTTTCATTTTTTGGGTTTTGTTGTAGATTTGAAATTTTTTTTTGTTGTAAAAAATGAAAAAAAAAGATAAAATTTTGATTTTCCTATCAAATTTTTTAAGAGGGGGGGGGGGGGGGTCAAAATTTTTTTTTGTTGAATGCATAGCGTTGACAAGCGGAATTTTCTAAGAACTTTTCATGACGTCATTTTGATTTTTCATCTATGAAGTTTTGAAGAAAAATTGGAAATTTATTTCATCTTGCTTTTTTTACAAAAAAAATTAATTTTTGATTTTTGAAAAATAAAATGCATGGAGTTTTCAAAAAAAAAATTATATTCATTTTGCATTTTGATGGTGTCATTTTGTAGAAATTATTGATAATTTTTTTGGAAAATAAAAAAATTTTAGTGTCAAAATTGGAGAAAAACACGACTTTTTCTTTATGCTCCGTCTCCAGAAAAACTATGCAACCCACGAGGTTTTTCCTCAGAATATTTTTTATTCAGGAGAGTCTGGTCTGTAATCTGACGATGAGAGGGGTTTTGCGAAATTTTGATTTGCCGACGAATTCTTTCGAGTTGAATGGAATACTAAGATGAAATTTATGAGAAAGTTTGATAAAATCAGAGGAAAGAATAGGAATTTTGCAAAAACTCTCTCCTCAGACTACAGACCAGGCTCTCCTGAATAAAAAACATTCTAAGAAAAAACATCGTGGGTTGCATAGTTTTTCTGGAAACGGGGCATTAAAAAAAAGTAGTGTTTTTCTTCAATTTTGACACTAAAAATTTTTCATTTTCCAAAAAATCTATCAATAATTTCTACAAAATGACATCATCAAAATGAAAAATGAATATAATTTTATTTTTTTGTAAAAAAAAGCAACATGAAATTAGTTTCCAATTTTTCTTCAAAACTTCATAGATGAAAAATCAAGATGACGTCATGCAAAGGTCTTAAAAAATTCCGCTTGTCAACGCTATGCATTCGACAAAAAAATTTGATGCCCCCCCCCCTTAAATAGGCATTTTCTCTCAAAAAACAAATTTTTAGAAGATTTCTTGTAAATTTAAAAAAAAACTCATTTTCCAAGTTTTTTTTTTTTTTGTTTTTTTTTTGAAATATTTCTTTTAAAAAAATCAGGAGGGTATAAAAATCTCATCGACATCATTTTTTTCAATTTATAAGAAAATAAATCTTCTTAAAATTTGAGAAAAAATATTTTCAAACAATTTTGATAGGAAAATCAAAATCCTATCAATTTTTTTCATTTTTCACAAATTTTATTTTTTTATTTTTCATAAGAAATTAAAAAAAAAAATTTGAAAGGAATAATTTCAATTTTTTTCTTCAAAGTTTAAACATTCTATGGCTTTAGAGGAGTTTGAAAAAAATTTAGACAATTTTATGTGAGTGTTTTTCAATTTATGATTCATACTGTTTTCTTTGAAAAAATCATAAGCTTCTTTGGGATTGAGAGGGTAATTACTTGCAACTTTGGTCAGTAGGCTCCATTTCCTTTAAAATTTGGTTTACTATTTCGTCGCTATTTGCCATAAAAAAAGTCAGTGGAGTCACTGAATTAAAACTATGCCTGATTTTATTGAAACACCTTTTTCAATTTTTTTTCCTACAATTTTTGTTATAATTTTTTTGCATAGGTATGTATATTTTTCTAACTTTTTTCCAGTAAGTGCTTCAATCAGGAAGAATTGGGCAAGACAGGTTATTAGAAAAATTTTTGTTGTCTTGACGTTTTGTTCAAATGTTGCAGTTTCGTCAAAACACACAATATGCCATTTTTTCCGCTTCAGTCCTTATATTTTTTGGTGAAAATTTCGTTCAGTGGTTTAACCTTGATATATGTCTATATTTATTACGTAGTTCGCGTGCACGTTTAAATTTGAAAAAAAAAAAAAAATGGAAGAGAAGAATAAAAAAAAAACTTTATCGTCGTTTTAGATAGTAGGTTCGTTCAAGCGCTTTTTGTTTATCTTGTTTTTGTTTAAAATTTTAAGAAATTCTTAAATTTTTACTTTTAGAAATAGTTGGCTAGGTTTTAATGACTCTACTTTTAGTAAAATACGGTAAAATATCTTGATTTTTCCCAATTTTCACCAATTTTTTTCTATTTTGAAAAAAAAATCAACAATTTTGCTCATAATAGAGTCATAACAACATAGCCATCTATTTCTTAAAAGTGAAAATTTAAGAATTTCTTAAATTTTTAAACAAAAACAAGAAAAGCAAAAGCGCTTGAACGAACCTATTAATTCAGTTTCCAAAAAATTGGATGTAAAATTTGTTGGCAGGCTCAACAAGGACGAACGATGAAACTGAAAGGTGCGTAGATTTAAAGGAAAATATAAAGCTCCTCACGTAATAATTTTAATTCATAACACGACGATATAATGCGTTAAATTAGTTTTTAACGCAACACCATAAACAGTTTCGCTTTAATTAGCAAACTAATAAGTTTGAATGGGAAGTTAAATTCGGGATTTTAAACAAATTAGCGAACGGCAAACTTGTTAACTGTAATTTTTCTAACAAACTAGTAAATTCGAACATTTTCAACATTATAAAACATTTTGCCAAAGACAAGATATGAAGTAATACAGTACTTTCCGAAATAAAAAGAAAGAAAAAAAACTTTTTCACTAGTTAACTTTGTTTAAAAGCGGTAAACTTTGAATTAGTTTCAGTATAGAACGTAAAGTTTGAAACGATATTTTATACTTTGACACGACTAAATTCATAACCGAAACTTTTTACTCAAATTTTTGACTCCCTATGGTACTCTACATAGCAAAACATTTCTTAGAATTTTTTCGCTCAGCCCCCTTCTCTTGCCCGATCCCCCCCCCCCCACTCCCCCCGGCACTCTTTCGTCTCGGGGGCGCGCTATAATAAATTTCAATCTATTATAGCCGGCTCATTTCTCCGGCGAAAAATTCCTCTACGAAAAGATTACGATAAAAATACGATCGTCTTCCGGGGCATATCATTCTTTCATGTTTCGCCTATTCCATGTACCGCTTCGATACATATACCCCATCTCTCGACTTCTCTTTTTCGCTCAACATTCCATCAATTTATAATGGAAACTTTCGAGTGGCGCTTTATTAAGTTATAAACAGAGCTACCCTTGTAACGATTTACAGACCGACAATCCGGTTTATTCGAGTTTATACGTTTAACAGCTTCCACAATTCGAATATAAGGTTGCGAGCAGGGTAGATATGTAATCATTTTTACGAAAATATTGACAAATGGTGCGCTAAAATTTACTGCCTATTTTGGTCGACACGAGGGAGCCAAATATGAATATGCTAGCGAAGTTGTGGGGGGGGGGGTGAGTTTGAGATGCAAAATTTTATATAAGATTATGATATTCTCGTGTTTATTAATTTGTGTAGACGTGAAGTCTCAAACGAATAGTTGTTGTAATCTGCGTTGTATGCTAAAGCCATAGATTTCGTTTGCTTCGTATAATATGTAGTCTGATGAAATTTTTCGCATACATTAATTAAATGTACGCGGATCTACAAGTAAACCCCAATTATTTAAATAAAAATAAATTTAATATAGTTCAAATTAAACTAAAGCATAAATTTGGTCTCATTCGATTTTCAAATTATTTTTGAAATTTAGGTACTGAAAATGAAAATTTTCTCAAATTCAGCCAGAGGAGGATTTTGCATTGGATCTTAGGATAGTTTTTTTCATTGAATAAATTCAATTTCTCATTTTTTGAAAATTACTGAAAATAATTCTTGTTTTCAAAATTCAGCCAGAGGAGGATTTTGCATTGCAACTTAGGGTAGCTTTTTTCATTGATTAAATGCAATTTCTCATTTTTTGAAATTTACTGAAACTAAAAATTTTCTCAATATCAGTAATGGTAGGATTTTTCATTGGAACAAATGGTAGCCTTTGAAATTGATTAAATTAAAATTGTAATTTTTTGAAATTTACTGAAAATAAAAATTTTCTCAATATCAGTAATGGTAGGATTTTGCATTGGACCAAATGGTAGCCTTTGCCATTGATTAAATTCAAATTGTTATTTTTCTGAGTTTTTTCATGTCTCAAAGACCAATAGTTGGTCAATTTAAAAAAAAAAAAAAAAAAAAACTTCCATAAACACAATGGAACATACTTGTAGAAAATATTTTCGAAATAAAAAAGAGTCGCGGTGAAAGGAAAAAGGATAGTTTCTTAAGGAATTAATTAGTAACGGGCGAATTCCGTTGCGGCTTTTTCACTACACCTATTTTCTCAATTTGAAATGACGATTTCGACTGGCCCGGTAATTTTCAATTTTATCGTCTTGAAATTCCATTCAGTCCAAATTATACTCGTAGGTACATTCGACCACGAACTATTTCTTAAAAACCATCCATTCTCGGTTAAGAAAGTTTTCGTCGATAGGAATTCGTACTCTGGGACCAATCCACGTATATAGGTTTTTAAACGTCTTCGGTACGATCAATTTTAATTACATTCTTGAGTTAAAACCTTTTTGAAAAGAGTCCTACATCTGTACTTCGGTATATTCTCTTGTCATTTTTCATAAACTGATAACTGTACTTGATATTGGAAGAGATATAAAATGAATTGGGAAATCTATTTATACTTTTTCTCGAATGATTGTAATGAAATTGAATAGTTCTGCTATTAGCTGTATAGTACCTATTTTTTTTTTTGATTTTTTTTTTTCAGGTACACATATTTGACATAATTATTTAGCTGTTTTAAATTGAAAACTCATCAATTTGTTTCAATTTTTGACATGAATGTGTAATTGTGTATTAGCGTGGAGTGAAAAAAACCATAAGTATGTCGGATTTTGACCATATTCAAGCGGGTGGTTCATTTTGAGTTGAACATCATCCAGCAATTTTTTTAGCCTCCTATCTCAAACGGGAGGGCCCTCAAAGTATAGCCTTAGCCACTTTTGAAAAAAACCACAGTTTTTTGCCAATTGCCACTTTTGGGCAGTGCCACCTAAAATCCTACATGGTACCTCAGATTGCTTAAAAATCGAGATTTTCGAATTAGGCCTACAAAAAAGGGAAATCCCACCTGCTCGGTATCAAGACTGAGTTTCGAGGGCCTCTATTGAAGCCAAAGAATTATTTCGATAAAAAAAGTTTAAAAAACGAGCGCGTAGAGACAGACGGTTTTGTGGATAGAACCTCAGGGCTACCACCCACTTTGTTTTGTCACTTATTACTGACGAAATAAAATTAAGAATTGCTTTCTAAACATTTTAAATTTTTTATTTAAAAAAAAAAACAGCCATCCCTTCCATCGCTACAAGGTTGCTGGGGGGTTTCGCCCCCCAGACCCCCCATTTCTAGATACCCTCGTGGGATGGAAATTTTGGATTAATATCATATTAATCGTTATTCACCTTGAGAAAATAAAAAAATAAAAATAAAATGAATTTCTAATACAAGAAAAATATTTTAAAAATTATAAGTCAAAAAATTTTTTTATTTTAATTTCGTCGGTAGAGGGAATCGATCTGCATACTTTCCGCACCAGAATCCATAGCACCAGCACCATGGTCACGGTGGCAGCTTGCCGAAACCCGTTTAGAAATAGTAGACATGTACCTACGCACTAAAAACAACTGCATACACAAAAAAAGTGTATTGGCATTCTGATTTACTATACACAATATCATGTTTTATGAAAATGGAAATTTTTCAAGACTTGGAAAACTTTTAGACATTCTGAAACTTGGAATTTTTATTTTACAAGATGGGTTTTACTACACATTTTGCATAAATTATTCTAAAACTTGAGAAAATTTCAATGTCAGAAAAATCCATGAGTTTTCAATTCTTCCAGTTCAGACATTTTTTTAAAAATTAGCCATTAATTTTTCTAACTTGGATGACTTTTAGACACTTTCTGAAACACAAACGTGCGAAATTTTAAAAAAAATTGATGACTTTTGGACTTGGATAAATATTTTTTTCCCTATTTTTTTTTGACTTGAAAACAAATATATTAAAATTAAATTTTCGTGTAAATTTAAAAAAAAATTAATGAAACTGACTTTTAGACATTTTGAAACTTACATAGTAAAAGCCTTATACAATGTTTTAGAGTTTCAAACGTAGTGTGAAAATAGAACCGAGGGCAAAGCTCCTCCCGTCAAGTACTTTTTTCACAATTTTTTGATTTTTTTGAAAATTTCTATTTTCAAAAAAAATTCTTATTTTAAAATTCATCGCAATTTTTGATTTCTCAGTTTCATTTTTTTTTCCTGTTTAATAAGGGTAGGATTTTGAATTAGACCAAATGATATAGTCATTGTCATTGATTGAATTCTAATTGTCATTTTTTGAAATATACTGAAAAAAAAAATTCTCAAATTCAGCCAGAGGAAGATTTTGCTTGGGATCATGGAGTAGCTTTTTCCATCGATTAAATGCAATTTCTCATTTTTTGAAATTTACTGAAAATGAAATTTTTCTCAAATTCAGTCAAAGGAGGATTTTGCATTGCAACTTAGGGTAGCTTTTTTCATTGATTAAATGCAATTTCTCATTTTTTGAAATTTACTGAAAATAAAAATTTTCTCAATATCAGTTAGGGTAGGATTTTTCATTGTTCCAAATGGTAGCCTTTGAAATTGATTAAATTCAAATGGACATTTTTTGAAATTTACTAAAAATAAAAAAAATTTTAATATCAGTTAGGGTAGGATTTTGCATTGGATCAAATGGTAGCCTTTGTCATTGATTAAATTCAAATTGTCATTTTTTGAAGTTTACTGAAAATAAAAATTTTCTCAATATCAGTTAGGGTAGGATTTTGCATTGGAGCAAATGGTAACCTTATTAATTCAAAAAATGGAAATTGTAATTTTATGAAATTTACTGAAAATGAACATTTTTTCAATATCAGTTAGGGTAGGATTTTGCATTGGATCAAATGGCAGCCTTATTACGTCAAAAAATGCAAATTGTCTTTTTTTTTTTTAATTTTCTGAAAATGAAAATTTTCTCAATATCAGTATTGGAAGGTATATTTACTGCAGTTTTTTCTTCGATTTTTATTATACTTTTTTCAATTTTTCAGATCGTCATTTTTCTCCAATTTTAAATTTCATTTCGATTTTAAATGTTTTATGATTTCCAATTTTTTGCAATTGTAAATTTTCCAATTTTCAATGTAATGTTTGAATTGAAGTTTCCATTTTTTACAATAAGTTTTAAATTATCAATTTTTATTGGTTTCCATGTTTCCCTTATATTGTAATATTTTTTCAGTCATGCCAGTTTTCGAATATCATATCTACCTATTTTTCAACAATATGAAATTTTGCATTGAAGATGATATTCTTTTTTACACCATCCCTCTATAGTCTTAACTATACAACGAACAGTCCTTCATTACAGAATATTCAATTTTTTAGATCTCCGATGTACTTGTACCTATCTGCACTGAATTTTCACAGTCAAGTCTTACTATACTAGATGAGTGCGGCTGCTGAATCATTCCATTGAGGCGATTTAGATTCGCTCATTTTTTTAAAGGATTCGTTTCGTCTGTTGGAAAAAAATACGCCAAGGCGTAGGTTCAATTTTAAACGACGAAAATGGACTTTGGAAAACAATTTCCCTCGTATCAACGACACGATATACATCCGCGGTTACATCCTCTCAAAGGAAAAATAATAAGAAAGGAAATTGTCGATATGCTTGGATTTTCAACGTGTGTATAGTCATAGTCCAAGTAGTAAAACAAATATTGCCACGAATCGATGGCTCAATATTTCCTCGCATTCGAGTCACTTCAGGCGAGCTAGAATGCGAGCCAGTGACTTCAGGTACAGGGCAGAATAAAAAATTAAATTTCTATTTTTTATTTTATTTTTTAAAACGACTTATTCTGAAAATCGAGTGGTTCTTTGAAGTATTCGTATGCCATTATCTTTCATCCAGTGTAGCTGCCTTCCATATAATAATGTAACCTTTCTCATTTCATATTTGCCATTTTCTTTTTACTGTACTTTTCACGTTTCTCCTTCATCTTTTTTTTTTTTCCTTTTTTTGTTTTAACCACGAGGTTGTTTCCTATTCTGATGGCGGAGTTATATTCGTGCCTCTGCCATTCTCTGCGCAGTGAGCTCCCACAGCCCGAACCAATCTGTTTATTGACGTAGCGCAACCCCTTTTTACATTTTTTTTCTTTCTTTATCTGACAACATTACAGAAGGCACAATTTTCCTCATCATATGGGTAACATCATGCTCCATTTGCTTAATGTAGCCTTTTTTTCTTTTTTTTTTTTGTGTGTGTGTGTGTGTTTTTTTTTCATCCATGGACGTTTCACGTTCCATTTTCACGCGCCATTCCCCCAATTATCGTATGTATATGAATACGTGGAATAAAATCCTGACGTACGTTTCTTATCTCGGTGCTTTTTTTTTATTTTTAGTATATTGCTTCATCCTATCAAATTGCATTGTTATCTTCAACTTATGTCCTTTTGCGCGAATAATAGGTAGGATGTGTACTGTGTAGTTGTGTACGTTTCTTTAAATTACAACATTCTTTATTTTGGTGCTCGGTAAATTTTCACGCATCGCCACAACCCCCGCCGAACAAATAATTTACTTTTTATCGAGCCGTGTGTTTTTATATCAGTAAACTAAACTCGGCTGGTTTTTTTTTCGCTCTTTGCTCTCTGAGTTTCTCTCCACCTTTACGGTCAGTTCATCTCCGAAGGACATTCCGTTCGTATGAGATGGATTTACTGTGAGCTTTGTAGCGTATATTCGTCGGCATAACCTTTGATGAAATCTTCTTTCAACTTTCTAGCTCGGATATATATATACGACGAAACCGTGTGAAACGTTCCAATAAAACGGCATTAAAGTAGCGATGAAAATTTCTCAAATAGATTCTAACGCTGTTTCGCGTTCTCCTTTAAGTCGTAAAATTAGAAAAATTTTATCGCCCGCTATAAAAATAGAATAATGACGTCGAAGGAAATTTTTTCAAAGCGAACGAAAATTATTTTACTGACATTTTTGAGCATCGATATCGCATATGTGTGGGTGTGTGCGGTGCGTTTACGTTCCAAAACCTGAATTCATGCTCGAAAGTAATCAATTTGTCGAAGCTCGAAGGTGGTATTAAATAATTGTCGCGAATATACGACGTATAGCGTAGATTGTACGTAGATATATCGAGATAGGTATATAGTCGAACAATTTGAAAATATTACCCTTCATAAAAGTAAAAATTGCCCATCGAAAAAGAAAAAGGGGAAAAAAAAAGGAAGAAGAAATTACAAGTATCGAATTTTCGATAAATCAACTTCACATTTATAGCGTAGAAATAGCTTAAGCTACGATGAAATCCCCAGAGCAGATTAATTGCGTGGTTTGATGCGGTTTCATTAATCAGCTCAGCCTGCTGAACGATGTCGATCAGGTCATCAACGTGACCGTTGATCGTTTCGCTTTAATTACGAAGTAAAAATGAGAAAAACTTCGAACGAACGAATAGAAATGAAAACATTAAAACACTTCTTACGCGATGTAGAAACTTAGCTGCATGAAAAAATTTCTTTCTCGAGAAAGTTGCTTTCACTTTTCAATTTTCACATCGACGAGTTTCAGGCGGAGGTTGTTTTTTTTGCCTGCTCGTGCTCGTTCGGTGAAATGTTTCCTGCGGCAGTGTTAACTTTTTCAAACGAAATATATACAATATATTGACACGGGTTCAGACTTGGAAGGATGCAGAGGAGGATATTGATAACTTGGCAAATTCTTGGGAGTTTTCGTGTCGACGAAACCGAAGCTCTGTGGTGTGGTGTTTTCCTGCTTGATCTATTCAACTTTTTGACTCTGTCGCGTGGTTTTTTTTTTGCTACCATGGCCTAGTTCAAAAAATGTGTGCTTTTTCATTTTCGTTCGTATTATGTATTTTTTTTTAATTGAAAAAAACAATTAATTTTTTCTCCCATCAAAAAACAGATTTTTCATTCAAAAAGTTGGAAAAATTAAAACAAAAAAAATCTTTATTTTTTTTCTCTGAATACGACAGATTATATTTCTAAGAAAAAGTTTTTTTTATTCCAAGAAAATTCAGATTTTTTTATCCCAATAAGATAGATTTTTTTATGTGAAACATGATATTGATTTCTTCTATAAAAGTGAGCTATTTTTTCCAAAAAATTTGAAAAAAATTTTCTTTGGAAACTCGAGAAAATTTTTTAAGTTCTCCAAAAAATTAATTTGCATGATTTTTTTCTCCTTCGAGGAAGTTGAGATTTTTTTTCTCCAAATTTTTTGCACTTCTTTTCTTAAAAACAGTGATTTTTTTTTAATCCAAAAAATAAAAATTTTAGCAACTTGAAGCAAAAATTCAAGATTTTTTTTCTCTCTAAACCTTCGTTCTGAGGTCTTGGTGACATGCTTTTTCAATGAGTCAAATTTCAGCTCAAAGGGAACTGAGCAGTTGCCAAGGTTCCCTTGTCAAAAAATCCAAATTTTTCTTTCCTGAAAATTTCTTTCCCAGATGATTTTTTAAAAGCATTTTTGAAAATTTTTTCCAGAGGGTGTTTTGTAGACATTTTTTTACTCATAATTTTTCGAAAGGATTTTTGATTTTATTAAACGAAAATTCCTGAAATATTTTCTATCTAAGAATTTCTTTGCTGGAAAATTTTTTGAAAAAAAATCCAATATTTCCTTTCTGCAAAGTTTTTCTCAATAATTTTTTTTTTTTTTTTAATATTTCTCAAAAATTTTCCAAAACAGTTTCATTTTTTTAGAAAATTCAAGAAAATCTTTTGTTAATTTTTGAAGAAAAATTCGAATTTTTCTCAAAATGCATATTGTCCCCTGCCAGGTAAAAGTCACGAAGTCCATCTGTCCTGATTTTTGGAAAGCTATGTAAGACGCAAATCGTTTCTCGGATTTTAGATGGTTTCGACGTCACCTTAGGCACCTTTCCAAAAACCAGGTCAGATGGACTTGATAGGGTTTACTTGACGCGTGGTTATATAAATGCATTAAAAAAAATTGAATAGTATTTTTGATTTTTTTTCTACGAAAATTTTAAAAATCATTTCTTGTCTGCAAATTTTGTTTTTACGATAATTTTTTGTGCCAAAAAACATTTTTCGAGCATTTTATTAAAGACTTTTTTCCAGCAAATTCTAGATGTTTTTTTTTGTGAATTTTAGGAAGGATTTTTGAATTTTTTTACAAATTTTTAATTTTTGTGGTTAGTGTTTTGAAAAAATATAATTATTTATATTTTTTCTTTTCTGGAGAATTTTTGAAGAATTTAGTAATTTTTTTTAGGAAAATTGTAAAAATAAATCCGTTTTGTGAATTTCTTTGCAAGAGAATTTTTGGCATTAAAAGATTTTTCACGTATTTTTTGAGAGAATTCACTCATCTTTTTCTAAAAAAAAATTTTATTCAATAGTTTTTTGATACTCTTGAATCTGTTTCAAAAAATGTTATTTTTTTGTGAACTTTTTCTAGGGATTTTTTAGCTGATTTTTTATTTCTGATTTGAATATTTTCCTCCCAACGGCATTTTCTTTTTCAATCTAACTAATTTTTTTTTTTCAATTTCATTTTTTTTCTAAATGTCGAATTTTATCAAATTATCGTAGGGTTTTTAATTTTTTTTTTTTTGGGCAATTTTCTTAATTTTGAAACTTTTTCCATTTTTTATTTTGAAACGAAAAATTATTCATTTTCCGTTTGATTTGGAATTTCCAAAATTTTGAATTATATTTTTCAATTTTTATTCATTCTTATATTTTTTAATTTCTTCAAAAATGATTATTTCTTCTCATTTAAACAAAATAATTTAAAAGTAATCAGTACATTTTTGGCAATTCTTAAATAATTTGACCATTTATGCGAAAAAAAACTGGTTTTTTGTCTTTTCTGAGAAAATCCTATTAAGTATTCTCACGAATATTTACTAACTACAGTAAAAGTTCAACCATACAACTTGTCACAAAGATAGTACTTACCTCTTGTAGTATTTAGTTTGCTCTGAATTTTAAATCCATCAAGCGTTCGCCATCTGATTCCTGCACAAATGAAAAAGTTCAACATGTAGTGGTCTTGTACTTTTGTTGAAAGTCAACTACCTATTACAATAAATTCAAGTTAAAGGTAATCCTAGTTTATGGTAATTTTATTCTTGGTTTACACTTGACCTAATTCTCTTGTAACTTTGGTAAACGGTTAAACTCTTCTCTTAGGGGGGTGGGGGGGGGGTAGTAGCTGTTGTAATTAAAGAGCTCGATTCTTCATTCGTGGTGTGGTCCACTCGTCGAACTTATTCGGTAGGGGGAGGAAAAGAAGGGACACGAGGTAGTTCGTTCTCTTGACTGGGGGTTTGAATCATTTATATGCGGTGAAGAATGATTGGATAATTTCAAATACTCGGAACTTGGAAGATACAAGAGGTATCTATATAGAATCGGTTGCTCAGATTAATTTTGGATTTGGAGATGAGAAATGAGATTTTTTTCCCCCCCTTTTTAATCTTCAAACGAACGATTAGTGATTTTCATTTCTCTCGATGTAAGTGTATTTTTTGCTTTTACAAAACATTATATTAAACTTTTATCTTTCTCGAGGTTGAATAAGTCTTAATATAAGATATTTGCTCGACTCATCTTCTCGTTGATCCGAAAATACGATTCCGAGGATAGAACGAACGTACCGAAAATTAACGTAGCGGCATTAAAAAGTAATTTCCTTAGCTGGGAATTAATTCGGGCGTCGCTTCTCGCCGCGCTACTGCGCCAGGAGGCGCCGCAACAATCAAAACGTAATTTTCAGTTTTTCACCCGGAATATAAACGGTTCGATAATAGGGAGTTTTTAAATTTCAATTGCGACGAGATAAGGATAAATCGTCGAAAATATAAAAACAGAGGTAATAATTTGCGTTGTAGGTACCTAAATAAAATATATTTAGCGAAACGCATACACATCCATTAAATAAAACAAATGCGAACTAATGCAATTTTAGTTCTTTCTTAAAATAATTTCTTCCTAAAAGTCTCGGTAATCCAGAAAAAGATAATCTGATATTAAGTAAGAAGAAGAATAAAAAAAACGAAAAAGGAGAGAAAAAAACTCGCACATATAAAGACACACGGGCATAAGCAGAACAACAACAACATCAACACAACAGAGGAAAAAAAAACTTAATAGAATTTTTCGTTTAAAACTTTAACTACATTTTCACTTTGAAATGTAATTTTTATGCTGCGCCCTCTTGAAAACAAAACACACCGAAAAAATAAGATAAAAACGAGATTTCTTTTAAATAACTTTCTCGCGCGAGTTTTCCAGTTAATTCAGTGATGGTTTTAAATCTTGTTGCGATGCTTTTGCTGCGTGTTTCTTTTTTTTTTGCTCGCCGATAAAATTTATTATTTTACCCAAAAGGGAGACGGGAAACCTGGCACGATGCTTTTTATATAAGAGAATCAAAACCAAGGTCCAATTGCGAAATTGTTTTTTAACACATTACCCAGCGAATTGATTCGAATCGGTCGAGTTGAAAAGTGTCAGTAAAATACGGTGAAATGTATCAGATTAATTCGTCTGCAGTGTACTTCTTATCAATCACAGTGGCTTTTGAGAGTCTTTTGTACGCCCTGCGAGAATTGAATTTTTTCCCTTGCATTTGTTGGTCGGCGACCACGTCCGCGTTCTGCACCGTACTACGAATAAAATATCACCGTTGGGAGTTTTTTTCACCCCACTTTGCTGGTGATTTGGATGACGGTTGTTGGTTATGAATACCGACGTCGGCATTGGGACGTATTCGTGATTTGTGTCACTTCTCAGTTCGCTCTATTCCTCTATATGGTATATATATCTACCTTTACTCGTATAGCTCTGACGCAGAAAAAGTTCAAATTTAAAGTTAACGAGTATCGTGTCGTTTTATTTACGAGATGGTGTAAACTCGTATGATAGAATCGTACCACTCGAGTTTTCTCTTCAAAAACATAGTCCAGGAAAATTACGAATTCTATTCTGACAAATTGATACCGAAATTTATTTTTTGGTGATAGATAGTATTCGATTCGATGGTGAAATTCCCCCTCTCTTGAGGTGTTTTGAACGTTCTCTCCCCAAAAAATGTTCTTTTTTGAAAAAATGATGATAACATAAAATATTCTACATGAAATTTCCTATGAAAAACGTTCTTATAATTTTTTTTGAAAAAAGTTACCTAACGACACTATGAGCAGGCATGAAATTCATTCACTTTTAAAGTACCTTTTGTTACTATTACGCCTGTTGGCCACTATTTGCTCAAAATGCTCACTAAAGTGACTTTTTCCAGTTTTTTCGTAGATGTCTTTTTTCTGAAAAAATAGTTCCCTTACTCCACAAGTTGATTTTTTTTTCAATGATATAGAACAAAATATTATTTTTATTTTTTTGGTGATAGATTCCTCTCTCAAAAAAAGAAACTAACAGATTTTTTTTCTGATTTTACTCTGAATTATTTAGAAAAAATTTGTATCCAAAAACATTACGAGTTTTTCATAATAAAAAATTGTGGAATTTTTTTATCAAACAAAATACAGTTTTTTTTCTTCTTCAAAAAATTTGTATTCAAGATTTTATTATTATTTTTTTTAAATAAATGAAAATAATGATTTTTTTTTCTTAAATTAATAAGGTTTTTATTTCATAAAGTTGGAAAACTTTTTACTTTAAAAAAAATTGAGAGATGAAATTTTTTGAAAAATTTCAAAATTTTCCCATTTGTCTGCAAAAAATTAAAATATTTTCTAACACCAAAAAAATTTTCAAAAATAATAAAGACCAAAAATTGAAATTTTTTCTCTATAACTGAAAAAATAAAAATTGGTAAGTAAAATTAAATGAAAAAAAAAATAATAAATCGAGATTTTTTTCTGTATTTTAAGACGATTTTTTTTTTCTCCGTCAAAAAATGTGGCTTTTTGCTTCGATTTGAAAAGTTTTTTACTTCCAAAAAATTCAGAGATTTCTTCAATTCTAAACAAGTTTTTTTTTTACAAAAAAAATTAGGACCGGAAATTAATTTTTTTTTCTTTGGAAAAAAAAATTCTAACATAGGTACGTCGAAAAATTTAGAGATTTTTCTCCCCAAAATTGAACCATTTTATTCTAAGACATTTTTTTTTTCAGAAAAATAAGAATTTGTTTACTCTAAAACGTTGAAAAAGAATTTTCTCTAAAAAAATTAAGAGATTTTCTTACAACAAAAAAATTAAGTATTTTTTCAAAAATAATGAAGACAAAAAATTGAAATTTTTTCTTTAGAAATGAATAAATAAATAAATAAATAAATAGGTTAAATGAAAAAAAAAGAAATCGAGATTTTTTTCTGTATTTTAAGACGATTTTTTTTTGTTCAAAAAATACGGCTTTTTGCTTCAAAAATTTGAAAAGTTCTTTACTTCCAAAAAATTGAGAGGTTTCTTCAATTCTATTAACAAGTTTAAAAAAAAAAAAAAAAAATTAGAACCAGATATTAAAATTTTTTTTGGAAAAAAAAATTCTAAAAAAAATTGATGGTTTTCTGTTACGTCGAAAAATTTAGAAATTTTTCTCCCAAAAATTGAAGAATTCTAAGACGATTTTTTTTTCAAAAACATGAGAATTCGTTTACTCTGAAGCGTTGAAAAAAAATTTGTTCAAAAAAAATTAAGAGATTTTTACTCCAATGAAATTGAGAACTTTGTTTTCAAAAAAATTTATACCCAACATTTTTTTTGCATCAATTTTTTTTTTCAAGATAAAATAAAATTAAGACCAATCCCTAATTAAGAATATTTTGTACTAAAAGTTATATTTAAATAGTTTGCTTTCTTGAAAAACGATAAAATAAAATTCTGGGTTAAAATCAAGAGATTTTTTAGTGTAATATTTTCTTGAATTTATAAAACAATTATTTCTGTTGTCGTTTTATTAAATATGTAATTTTTTTTAATGACTGGTGGGTAAATTCAGCATGCCCATGCCCGTCTAACAAGAAAATTTTCTCGTTAAAAAAATTGAAAAATTATTCTTATTTGATCCTTTCAAATTTTTTCTTGGAGGATTTGATTTTTGGTCACTTTTTGAACAATTTTTGGTCAATAAAGTGCCTAAAAATATCAAAATAGTGGATTTCATGTCTGTATGGGGTGACTCAATTTTCACGGATTGTATAAATTCCAAATTTCGCAGAAAGATGGTACTTACTTGATCAGAAGGTGGTCAAATGTGATCTAAAATACCTATACTTCTGATGTAAAACTAATCTAAAAAAAAGTTGACCCTCTCACCCAGTCACCCTCTCCCAAAAATTTTTTGGTATCAATTTGTCAGAATAAACGTCTATTTTGACACTAATTTTGCTGGACGAACGACCATACAGAAAGATGTGAGAAAATGTATGCCGCTGCTGATGCTGGGTCGAAGCTTTTGTCCACATCAATGGCTTATTAAATGATTTGTATGAGCGACGTGCGGCGTACAGCAGTGGCATAGTTTCCAAATGCGTTCGAATTCGTAACAGTTTGTATAATACATTCTGTTGCTGAACTATATAATGGAGATATAAACGATAACAATGTGGACTTCATTATGAAGTTGACTCGGTTCGAATTTGAAAATCTTGCGCGCCATATTGAAATAATACCTACAACAATGTCGCATTGCAAAACTTAACCACTTGCTAGATATCGCTCCTGCATCGCTCCAGCATTGTCCTCTCTGAAAATAATAACGAAATTCACTACAGTATACGCACTTGTACATTATCGTCGGTTCGTCGCCTTGTTGTTTTCGAAATGATAAGAAATTAAAGCATAGCCGAACCGCATCGTATACCAGTCTATCGCTTATATCGTCGCACGCCAACTCATCAATCACGTTTTTTAAATTTTTTTCCACGTCGCAACCCTTTCTTCATACTACGCGCGTATCGCTTTTTTGAAAATGTCAGGAAAAAAATATCGCAGCGTGCTCCCCTTTTTTTACTTTTTTCTTTTTTTTTCGACTAATACTTTCCTCTAAAGTTATGAATTTTAAAGAATCTCGCATTAATGTCAAGAAATCGCTCGAATAAATAAAACGTATCAAATGGATCTCGAAAATTTGCCAAATACTATGCATGAAGAGAATTTTGGGACCAAAAAAACGGGAAAAATATCAAAGGACGACATCAATTACGTTAACAGTCTGAATTTCTTTTGAAAATAAAATTATTACTGAAAAATAATACCCAATATTGAAAAAACTCTCCTGAACATTTCGTAAAAAAGGTTTTACAAAAAAATTTCAAATTTTATAAATTTTAAAAGAAAGTAACCATTTGAGCAACCAAATGTATTTTTTTAAACATTAAATTTGGCAGCTACTTGAGTAAAAAATCGCATTTTTCGACGAATCGCAACATCCTGACGAACCTAGTGTTTAAAAAATTTATTTTCACGTGTTTCGATAAAAAAAAGGTAAGGTCATTGTGCCTAATTGTGAACACTTCCGCTTTTTTAGTATTTATTTACTTCTTTAAACGATTATAAAATTCGAATGAAGCAAGCTATTTGAATACTCTTACTTCCGATGGAAAGAGCATAGATAAGGCTTCCAAATGAGAGTTAGAGAGTATTTTTATCTCAATTAGTTTTTGAGTAATTAGAGTGTTCACAATTAGGCGAAATTTATACCTATAATTGTGAACACTTGAGAAATTCATTCTACAGCTCTGGTTAAGGGTAATATGCATGTTTTAAGACTTGGAAAAGAAAATTTTGTTAAAAAACTGCAAAAACTACCCTTATTTTATTTCGAAAAAGCATCAAAATTTGTAAAAAAAAGTCAACACAACAACATGATAAATGGTGATGAATATTTTTTATTTTTCAATTTATAACTTATAAGATCTAAACTGGAGAAAAGTCAACTCATTTTTTCATTAGATCATTTTTGTGAAAAAATTTCATTGAATTGTAAATAGGTATTATATTCAAAATTTTATTTAAAATTTTTTTTTGAACTTCGAGAATTTTCCCAAATCCAGTTAATTCCATTTTATTCATTAGTACAAAAATTGTTTGCTTTTTTTCATTCTATTCAAAATCAAAGTTGAGGAGGTGGATATCAAAACGCAATAACTGAATTTTTAGGGGTATTGAGTTGGCACCACTGTCTTATAGGAAATTTCGCGGGGAATCGAATGGTGCTATTGGCAACACTGTAACATCGCCGGAAGTACCTCAAATCGACGCGCCAAAATCACTTTCGCATCAAAACGCAATAACTGAAATCAAATTTCGCTCCTCTCCCCCCGTTTCAGGTGCAAAATTCAAAAATTTTCAAAATTCGTGTAATAGGGTCCTACCCTTCCCAATGACACCAATTTTGGATGAATTGGCCCACCAAAAATTTGGCTCTGCAGTTTTTTGCGTTTATCTCAAAACTAGGAAAATTCAGTTATTGCGTTTTGATATTCACCTCCTCAGTTTTTGATTTTTTTGCAAAAGTTTTTATTTTTATTTTTTTATTTTTATATTTATATGATTTTCTCCAAAATTTTATTGAAGAGTAAGTAGGTATTAGGTAATTTGGATTGCTTTTTAATTTTATTTCAAAATCAATTTTTTAAATTTTCTGTAAAAGTATGAACATTGAAATAATACATAATTAGTTATTTAGAATTTTGTCAGAAAGGTTTTTTGTTTCAATTTTTTTCCTGAGATTTTGTTTTAAATTTTTTTTTATTGAATTTCATTGAGCTAATTTTTTGAATATTGTTCAAAATAGAATTTTAATTTTTTTTTTCGAAAGTGAGTAGGTGATAGGTATGTAATTCCTTTGGATTTTTTTCGAAAATGATTTTTAAAAATTTTACCAACAATTTTTTTTAATTTTGCACAATGTTTGTGTGAAACAGTTTTTAAATTTTCTTCTAAAGTAAAAATATTGAAAATTTTCAAATGTCGTCAGGAAGTTTTTTAGGTATTACAAAAATTTAGTTTCAATGTTTTTTTTTTTTAAATTATTATTTTGTTTGGAAAAATTTGTAAAACTTCATTTAAAAATAAATTTTTGAATTAAAGAAAAGAATTTATTGAATTTTTTTTTGAGATGTATTTTATCAGATCTTGAGTTGACTTTTTTCAAAAGCAATTTCATCGGTTATCTTCAAAGAAAAAAAAATAATGTTTGCGAAGAAGTTTTTAAAAATTGTTTTCAAATTTTGTTCTGAGATTATGGTAGATTTTTTGAAAAATTTAATCCAAAAACGATTTGTTTGGGGGATTTTTTTTAGTTTTTTCTGAAAGCAGTTTTTAAAATATTTGTTAGCATTAAGAACGTTCAAAATTGATTAGGTAAAAAAGACATTTTTTTACTTCGAGAATTTTTTTCAATTTTCTTCTGAAGTAGAAATTTTTATATCCCCTCCCTCCACAATTCTCAATTATGTCAGCTGAACTATACGCCATAAAACAGGCACTTACCTACATCAATAACTCTTCTTTCGTCAACACAATCATGTTTTCAGACTCCCTCTCAGCATTGCTATGTATACAAAATTACAATAAGAAAAAACAACATCCAATAGCTCAGGAAATATCTTTCATGCTTTCTTCCTCTTTGAAAAATACGATTTTATGTTGGCTATCTTCACACAAGAACATCACAGGCAATGAATCAGCCGACAAAGCTGCAAAACTTGCACTAAACGTAACTTCCATACAAAATATTCCTATTCCTCTTTCTGACCTTAAAACCTTCATCAAAACTAAAACTCAAATCATTTTTCAGAACTTCTGGAACCAAATTCCCTCTACTAATAAACTGAAAAATATCAAAAACGATATACTTCCAAGAACTTGCTTTGATATCTCTCGCCGAGAAGACGTTTTACTCACACCCCATTCTTAATTGCTCAACAGTCAACAAACAACCTCCCCCCATTTCTTCAATATGTAACACCCAAATTTCAATAACGCATTTACTTTTTCAGTGCCCCAAATATCAAAATGAAAGATCCTTATACCTAACCTCCGATAATCCAAAAGAAATCCTAACAGATGACCCCATTAAAATTCAAAATTTATTATCCTTTCTCTCCAAAACTGGTTTACGATCCCTTCTATAAAATTACAATCCCTTCTTCCCTTATATAATTTGCGATCCTATAACTAAACCTCCTTCACGATACGCCTCTAGCCTTAGTTGCTGTATATGGCGTTTATAAAAAAAAAGAAAAAAAAAGAAAAGAATATATCTACGTTTTGTCAGGATTTTTTTTTTTAGAATTTTGTTTTAAATTTTTTCTGAGATTTTGTTTGATTTTTTTTTGGAACTTCGTTGAAATAATTTCTTGAATTTATTTTAAATTGTCAAGACGAATTTTTAATATTTTTTCAATAATTTTTTGGAGCTTCGTTTTAAGTTTTTATCTGAGAATTTGTTTTATTTTTTATTTTTTGTTTGAACTTTGTTAAGCTGATTTTATAAATTTTATTCAAAATTGAAAAGTCGAATTTAAAAAAAAAATCGAAGTATTTTTCATTTTTTTTTTTTTTTTTTTTTTTTGTAACTTCCTTGAACTAATTTTATGTTTGATTTTTGAAAACAATTTTTCCAAACTTTAATTTAGAGCAATTTTTCAAATTAATATTAGTGAATGAAACGAAACCTTCATGTGTAAAATTTTAAATGTTTGTTAAATACTTGCCTTTTTTTTTTTTGAAATTTATTTTTGAGCAAATTACTACTAACTCTTAACGAGAAGGGAATTTTCCAAGCTGACGTATCTTACCCGTTGATGGCATATCGTTAAAATGTTTATTACACTCGAGGCAACGAGAGAGTTAAATGTTGCTGTAAAATGTTTTATCAGCTCGCAAATGCATTAGATAGGTAATAGGTAGCTACCGAGTGCCCATACCCAGGTCATATTAGGTACATCTACATACCCATATTACGCCTTGAAATTATTTCCAGAACGTAGATAAAGAAAAGAACTCGCTAAAAGGGTTTCGTATGGGTCACAACGTTGGAAATACGAGTAGGTACCTATATACGAATGTATTATATAAATGGAATGCGCTTAATTTATGAACAGGACAATGAACTTTCGAACTTGAAGATTAATTTAAATACTTTAAACGTGAGTTTGAAAATAGTTTCAGTAGTTAATAGTTATCTATGTATACGAAAGTGGGCAAAGTCTCACTCACAATTTCGTTCAGCGTTTGCCTTAATACAAGTAGTTTAATTTAGATTTTCTTCTCTTTTGTCGTCTTGGCTATTACAGTTTTGTTGTCTGCTATAGTTTCGTGGAATTTCCTCTTAGTTTGGGATGAGAGCACAATGAAATTGGACAAATTGATGTAGAAAGTAAACCAAATAAGTATAGGTATCTATCTATAAGAGAGTTAATTCGATAACACGGGGGGAAAATTACCAAACTTGGGCATAATAATACAGAATAGGTTTATATTCTGAAGAAACGATCAAATTTACGCGTCAGTGTGGAAAATGAATCTGCTCAAGTGCTCAAGGTACCTCTATAGTCTATATAGAGGTGGTTGGAACACTAACCGTACGTCTCCAATAAAAAGATACTACAATCGATTAACATTTCAGCGACATTTATGATTTATAATCGCAATCGAAGATAGGCAGAGGTGCGAAGTGGCATATATTCAGAAGAGGGGGTGGTCGATATATACGCTGAGGGAAACGTCGCTGTGCGAAAATGTATTATTCATGTATTCAAATGACGGTAATGTGCATCTGGCAACATTCACATTTGCAAACATTCGACAGTAATGTTAATTATACGAAGAGTCGAGCGACGTCGCGACGTCGGTGGCAGCGGCGAACGCGAATCGCTAAAACAGAGAAAGATTTTTGGCTCGTTTCATACAAGACGGATCGCTTTCTCGGCATCATTTATCAAGTTACGTCTCTCAGGCTTATTCCCTGCTGTGACATACCAATAACTGACGATAATAGCAATCGGTCCGCGTACGACATACAAACTCTTATCATAAAAAGAACATGCGGATATCTCGTACACGTACACGCACGTCACCCACACCAGCAGCACGTACCTATCCGGAACACGGTTTATATGCTAAACGAGGCAATGTTCGAGCTTCGAGGGTGCGAATGCAAAAGACGAAATCGATGGCACGTTTACTTCACTGCACATCACACGCAAACGAATGTAACCAAATTTTGAAATATTCCTTTTTTCCAAATAACGATTGGCACACTTGAGGAAGCAAAGAGGTGTCCTCATAAACCATCCATAAAAGACGTGTCATTTTTAAACGAATCTAAGCTGCAAACAGCTACAAAAATCAAACAGAGGTTATTGCTTGTTTCGTAGAAAATCCACCACTTTCTTACAAATTTCTAGGCAAGATTGAAGTTTCAAGTGAGTGTTTTATTCCTCAATCAGAATGAACGAGTGTATTAAAAAAGTCATAAAATTTCTGAAATTTTTTTTTCAAGTTTCAGAATGTGTGACAACATGTCTAAAAGTAATCAAATTTTTCAAATTCCAAGTTTCAATATGTCTAAAAGTCATGAAAAAAAATTCAAGTTTCATAAATGTCTGACAAAATGTCTAAAAAGTCATGAAATTTCTAAAAAAATTTCAAGTTTCATAATGTCTGACAAATTGTCTAAAAATCATTGAAAAATTTTAAAAATTCTGTTTCAGAATGTCTGATAAAATGTCTAAAAGTAATCGATTTTTTAAAAAATTTCCAAGTTTTTTTATGTCATCCAAACCTAACCTAATTAAGTGTCGGATTTTCGTGAAGGATTTCGTCTCGGACTTTCTTTACGTTTGTTTCCATTTTGGCCTTCGTAAAAACATGTACTATGTTAATAATGTGTTCAACCCCCCCCCCCCCCCCTCCCAAAGAATAAATTTCATTTTATAATATTAGCATAGTATATATGCTTTAACGGAGACCAAAATAGAAATAAACGACCCCAAAATCCGGCAGGAAAATCCGACCCCAAAATCCGACACCCGGTCCAATCCGAGACTAAATTGGGTTAGGTTTGGTTACATTGCGGGTTAGGTTTGGATGACATAAAGAAAATTTTTAATAAATTCGATTTTTTAGACATTATGTCAGACATTTTGAAACTTGTAAATTTTTTTGAAATTTTATGACTTTTAGACATTTTCTAGACATTTTGTCTGACATTCTGAAACTTGGAATTTTTTTTAGAAAGATGACTTTTTATTGTTTGATTTTTAAATTTCCATGGAAAAATTTATTTTTTTGAAATTTTATGACTTTTAGACATTTTTTAGACATTTTGTCAGACATTCTGAAACTTGGAAATTTTTTAGAAAGATGACTTTCAGACATTTTGTCAGATATTTTGAAACTTGGATTTTTTTTTATGAATATAAAGATGACTTTCAGACATTTTGAAACTTGGAAATTTTTTAAAATAAATTGAATGACTTTTTTTATTACTTTTGGACATTTTGTCAGACATTCTGTTATTTCAAATTTTCAATAGTTTATCAGACTTTATTTTTTAGCATAGTATATGCTTTTACGGGGACTAAAATGGGAAAAAACGATCCCAAAATCCGACCCCAAAATCTGACACCAAATTGGGTTAGGTTAGGTTACATTAGGTTAGGTTTGGATGACATAAAAAAACAGAAATTTTTTAATAAATTCGATATTTTAGACATTATGTCAGACATTTTGAAACTTGGAAATTTTTTTTAGAAAGATGACTTTCAGACATTTTGTCAGACATTCTGAAACTTGGAAATTTTTTAAAAAAATTTATGACTCTTAGGCTTTTTGTCAGACATTATTAAATTAAAATTTTTTTATTTCTATCAGACTTTTTTAATTTTTAAATTTCTATGGAAATTAAAATTCGTGACTTTTAGACATTTTGTTATATTACAGTGAATTTTATTAATTTTTTTTTATTACTTTTAGACATTTTGTCACAGAGTAAAAGCATATACTATGTTTCATACTTTCAAACGTAGTGTGGAAATAGAGCCAACCAAGGGGGGTTCAAGGGGGCGAGGCACGAAGCGCCGAGTTTTAAAAAAATATATATATATTGATTTTTTCGAAATTTCACGCGATGATTGAAATTTTTTGAACTTTTTTTGTTGATTTTCGTGGAATTTTTTCAAAGGCACTTTTTTAGGAGCAATTTTTTCACAAATAAATTCTTTGGAAAATATCACTCACCTAGATTTTTTTATTTATGGATTTTTTCAAATTTTGTTTGAAAATAGTTTTCTTATAGGTATATAATTATCTAAAATTTCATTCGATAATATCATTTCCTTATAATCGAATATCGTATTAACAGGTCTCATGACCCTGAGTACGATGTTCTTCGTCCTGGAATGAAACGATGAATCAAAGATTGAAACAAACGAACAAACAAACAAAAGATTCGGTCCAGAATCTTCCAGGGCAATAGTAGCATTTTATAATAAATTTTGATGATAATTGGATTCAATTTTTTAAAAAGACAAAATAATGTACAATATTGTAAAATAGTTATCAACAAAAGGTTCGACCCTAGACCACGTATACTTTACAATTATGATATCTGAGTTACAGAAAAAAAAAAAATGTAATAAGATTCAGTGAATAGGTGTATTTCCATTAGGTTTCGGCCCAGGCCAAGTCTTCCCTGGACGCGGTACCGGGTGCGGAAGAGGAAATCGTCTCCAATTCAGTACTAGGGCTGCTTGAACTTGGACCAGAACCATTCCAATGCACAATACACATACCACGATCCATCGAACGATTAACAAAACGTACTAATAATGATTCAAATTTCAAGTTGTTAATAGGCCATTTTTCAGGCCAAATATCAGCGTAACAAATGAAAAAGAGGAAAAGAAGTGCTAATACGTACTAATTTCATTATTTTCAATGATCAAACTTAAGTTACATACGGTAATGATAGGTATGAAATTCTTTCGGCGCAAGTTTACCAAAAATGCTCGACACAAATCTCATCGATTGGTACGATGTTGAAACGTAATAATTTTCAAATGATAAGTTATCTTTTGAAAATAATCAATAGTGAATGTAATTACAAAGTTTTCTTATGTTTACTCGTGAAAAATATTTTTAATAATACTTAGATAGATTTGTTCAAAAAACGCGTATCGATCATGTCAAAACCAAGTCAAAACTTTAATCAATGGAGTCTCATTTTTAAAATTTATTTTCGCCTTTCGGTATAATTATATACATTCTTCATTGAGCAGAAGAACTTAATAAATTTTCGTCTATGCTCGATCGATTAATTTATTATTTATTTCGATATCAAAACATTCCCTTCGACGATAACTATTTAATACGAAATACGATATTAAACAGTTGTAATTTTATTATCAGAAATTGGTACGAAATCTGCGAGAGATAGGTACATACCTATGTATAAAATAGGGGGAGGGGACCCTGAGGCATCAGAAATAGTGATTTTCATAAATAAACTTCATAACGATTCTTCGCAAAGTTTAATAGATTTTTAAAATTAATCGAAAACTGAAAATTTGATAAAGATTCGAAAATGGGTTCAAAAAGTCAATTCTCAAAGATTGACAAAATTATGTATTTTTATAATTGATGCAAATATTCACGATTTGGAAAATTTTCAAAGTTGGATGAAACTCTGACAGGGAGGCTAATCGTCATGAAAATCATGGAAAAGTCATGAATTTTTCAAAAAAATCACTAGATCAAGGAAAGTCATGACGATTTTGAAGAAGAAAATTAAGTAATTTTCTTGTTTCCTTGAAAAAAAAATTTTATTGAGGGGGAGGGAAATATTTTTTTTTGGAAAAAATCCACATTTCTTTTGGAATGAAAAAATAAAGAATTTTTTGTAATGAAAATAAAAAATTTGTAGAAATACTTTCCCAAAAAAATACTCATTAAAAAAAAATCAAAATTCTGAATTTTACTGTTTTGGAATTGAATTGTTTTGAAATTACTTTTCAAAGGGTATAAAATCTCAATTTTTTTTTTTTTTTTTTTTTAATTTTCAGAAAAATGATTTTTTTTGGGAGGGGGGTCTCTGTTTTTTGAAGAAAAATTCTCATTTTTTTGAAATAGATATACCTATGTGAGTGTGGGCGAGAAAACGTGCCTAGTCAGGAAAAACATTTTTTTGGTAATGAAAGTTTCAAACTTTACAAGACTGTATCTCCTTAATGCAATAACTGATAACTTTACAACTTTGTACAATCATTGAGGGGTCCTAGTGGAATATTCATTCACTAATAATTTCGACCCCTCATGTTTATAGTCTATTTCACAAAAGGAGGCATTTTTGAGCAAAATCAGGGTTGCTAAAACTAAAAAAAAGAAATGTCAAAAAATATTTTCAACCATGCTGATTACGAATATCATACTCATATTTTCAACTTCTTTGCGTTTCATGACGTTCTCGACCATTTTTAACAAAAAAAAAATAATGATATAAATAAAAAAATTAAACATAAAAATTTTGAAATTTTTTATTAAAAGATTAAAAAAAATTTTTAAATTAATTTTTTTAAATTTTGGGTTAATCTTGCCCTCTGGAAGGCTGAATATTGTTCCGAGGTACATAAAACCATTTTTAATCACAACATTTTGAAAAAAGTAAAAAAAATATTTTTTGATTTTGGGTAAGTCTTGCCCCTTAGAAGGCTAAATATTGCTCCTAGGTCCATGAAACCATTTTTAAATGAAAATACAGCTCGAAATTGATCAAAAACAGCCAAAACCTCAAAAATCTATTTTTTCCTGACCAGGCACATTTTCTCATCCACACTCACATACATATAAGAAAAATTAAAACACGAATTTTTTGGTTTAATTTTTTTTAAAAATTGTTTTGAAATGAAAACAATTACTCAATTTTTTTTGAAATCTAAAAATCTCAAATATTCTGGAGGAGAAATTTTTTCAGAAGAAGATATTTCAGGATTTTTTGAAATAAAAAATATTCAGAAATCTTTTCTTTTTTTTGGAGAAAAAATGTTATAAAATTTTTCTGTGTGAAGATATTTATAAAAATTTCTATGGAAAAGTTTCTTTATTTTTTCTTGTAAAGAAAAAAATTCATTTCATTTTGGAAAATAATTAAGATTTTTTTTTCGAACAACAATTTTAAAATTTTTTCCAAAATTAAAAAATCTCAATTTTTTGGGGATCAATTTTTTTTTTCTTAGATAGTAAAAGAAATAAATAAAACTATTTACCACAAAATACGAGTATATGGAAACAATGAGGGGAAATTTTTTTGCCCCCCCCCCAATCTTTTATTCAATTTACGCTTATGTTGGAGGGGGTCCCTGGAATTCTGGAAATGTAGAAATATTTTTCATGAAAAAGTCATGAATTTTTAACAAAAATAAAAAATAAAAAAATAAAAATATGTTAGACACTCTGTCTGAAATTTAATCATTTAAAAATTTTACACCTACTTAATTAATAGTTGAATTTTTTTTTCCAGGAATCAATTTCGACAAATTTTGGACGAGGACAACAGAAAATTTCTCACAATCACAACGTTACGCAGAATTATTGGTAAGTACTTCAGTGATTTTTTCTTAGCATTTCAATATTTCGGCAACTGCGACAGTCGATGAAATAATTTAGAAATACAAGTTGCTGTCATTATCATATTGACGTATGGTATGTGATGAAAAAAACAACAGCGTAGAATTTCTTACAAGAAGAGAAGGAGCTTAGGTGTGGAAATAGAGGAAAACTTAGTAGAGCATTAGGGTGTCGAGGAACACGTTGACATCCCTCGGAAAACATCCTGTTCATTAAAATTCTATTTGTTTCATGTGCTGCTGTTTGCTTGGCAACATTCTATGTAGCTCTTATCCGAGGGTATAATTTTTTTCCTACATTGTTATTAGCGCGACGACAACGACACTTTATTCGGGCAACATATTGCGTACCGTTTTTCCTCGATCTTGGTACCCACTACATATATCGACATCGACATTTTTTTCTCAGCCTTTCTCTCTCATCATCATTAAGTCGGGAGGCGGATATACTATGTGCGTATAGTGGTTGTAATTTTAAACCTAGTTAACGAACGTGGGTTTCTGTAAATTCTGTATAGTATAAGCTCGTTTCAACGGTATCTTACACGCGGTTGGTTGGTAGGTAATCAGTTTAAAATGATTTTTTTCTCTCGCTCGTGTGTTAGTTTCTTTTACTTGGCGGCTACTGCCAAAATGGCTATCGAAGCCTTTCACTTTACGTGTTCTCAATCTTTATTTTCGTTCCACTATAAGGTGAGCGGTCCGGTCCAGTCCATTGCTGCGAGCTATGGTAGCCCTAGCCACTAGCCAGCAACCTTACACCGAACTCTATATACATCTGTATAAGTATACGAAGAAGGCAGCGAAATTACGCTTTTATCGTTTCATTACGTGATGGCGATACGAGTGGAAATTGGCACGTTTTGTGTGTGCGAACAACTCGCCTTGCATGCCGCCCGAGCCGAGTCAAGCCGAGCCCAGTTTTCGCATTCGCCTTCTCGTACACAAATTTCTCGCACCGAACCCAATTGTTACTCGGTTATGTTCTTTTCAGCTTATATCGAAAGCGTTTTGCAGGGCTTTATGGTAGCCTTAAGGGCGCCTATTCCGCCGGCTAGGCAACCATTACATTACACACAGAGACTCGTACTGCTGTAATGACCGAGTTGCAAAAGCTATATTCGGATATTTCTATACGTACGAGTATATTTTCCATCGGTCGAATAACCAACACGTTCCGGGATAAGAGAGAACCAACCTGCAGTACCAAATTCCAAGATTTCGAATACTCGGGTATTTTCACTCGAGTCGCGTACTCAGTCGAGCTTACCTCGAATATGGGTTTTGTATTTTCCAACTTTTAGATACTCTTCGACTTCGCCTTCGACTCTTGTTTATACATAATCTATATACCTACGAAAGGTTCGAGTGTTTTTTTCGAGACGTTTTGGGAACGTGAGAGTTGCATACGTGATTTTTCAAAGGTCAATTGTGCAAAAAAAAGATTGGGTCATTTGATTTGATTCTTCTTTTTTTTCGTCCTGTAATAATTGGGTGATTATTAAATTTTATAAATAATATTTTGGCCATTACAAAATCAAAAAAAAAAAAAAATTGTTGAGTTTTCAAAAATTTTTCACTAAAATGTTCTGATGGGGTGCCCCAAACACCTAAAATATGTATGGCCTCCAATGTGGTCACTAATTGACTGTGAGAAAATTTTTGAAATCTTCATTATTCGTGCAAATTTTTCAAGTTCAGAATTTAACTCGGTTCTCTTTCTTGGCACATCGGTGCTTTCTTTTAGACCTACGTCATGAGTCACTTATGACGTATTATGACGTAGCTGGTTCGTCTCATTCGTTAGCCTACATGGATTTGAGAGTAGAGAGAAGAATTGGTTCGTTATGTTCCACTTCAGGATGTCTAAAGGTCATGAAAATCATGAAAGTCGTGAAAAAGGTCATGAAATTTGAAAATGAGTCATGAAAGTCATGGAAAAGTCATGAATTTTTCAAAAAAGTCACTACCGTAAATGGGGACTACTTTGAACACTTTGGGGTCTATTTTCCTTTGTTGCTGTGGCTACACTGATCATAGAAAAACGGTTTTCACGCCATTGTTTTGGGTCTAGCTTGTCGTATCAGCTTCATTTTAAAAAAAAATTCCAACTCTCCTTAGAATGTATATAGCTCAACTTAAAGGGGGTGTTCAAAGTAGCCCTGGTTTTGGGGCTACTTTGAACATTGCTCTTTTTCCAAGGTTAGAAACTTGAAATCTTTATAAATCGATTAAAGGGTGCTCAAGGACCCTAAATATCAAATTTCATCGAAATAGCTACATTTTTACCCACTTTGGAGCCACTTTTTCAATAAAATATGAAATTTAGGCTTTTTGAGGACTTTATGTTAATATACTTGCAATAAGTTTGAGAAATTTTTTTTTTCTGTACTTTCGTACGAGTGTAGAACTGAAAACAAAATATTACATAAAAACAACTTGTACGATTCAAATTACTGAACTTATGGTTTTTTGTTCAACGTATTCAAAGTAGCCCCATAACAAATTTCACTTTTTATAGGATGATAAACGCATCCTAAGAAATCGAAACCTATGAAATTTGAAGCTGGAGAGATACCCAAGTGTATTGAAAAAATCATTTTTATCGAAAAATTGAAATTGAATTTTATAGAATAAAGTTCGCGCAGCTGTTAATTTTAACGAAATTTCCACGACAAATTCAAATAATTCACATTTCCATCCAACAGCAGATAGAAATCGCAGATTACTGAATAGAAGTGTTCATTCAGGTGTCTGGAAGTCGGGTGTTAACAAAACGCAGGGTAACAGTTTATAGATTCACCCTCAAAGGGCGTGAGAGCGTTAAAACACGAGTGTTCAAAGTAGCCCCCATTTACGGTAGGTCAAGAAAAGTCATGAATTTTACGCTTTGAAGTCATGAATTTTTGATAATATTACCCGCACAAAATTACAAATTCGCTTCAAAGTGATATTTTTTCAAACTGTTGCATGCATAAAATATTGTGATTTCTCTGAAGAAGAAAATTAATTTTCTTGAAGAATTTTTTTTCAAGGGGGAGAGAAATCTATTTTTTTGGAAAAAATAATCAAAATTCTCATTTTTTTTAAATCAAAAATCTCAATTTTATTGTTTTGGAACTGAATTATTTTGAAGTTAAAATACTTTTCAAACTCCCAAGTATAAAATCTCAATTTTTTGGATTTTTTCCCTTCAATTTTTTGAAAAATAAAAAATATATTTTTTTTTGGAAGGAGGGTCTCTGTTTTTTGGAGAAAAAGTTCTCATTTTTTGGAATAAAAAAAAATTAAAAACGAATTTTTTTTAATTGTTTAGGAATAATTTTTTTTTTTTTTTTTAATAGAGAAAAAATCTCAAATCTTCTGGAGTAGAAATTTTTTAGGAGGAAGAAATTTCAGGATTTTTTGGAATAAAAAATATCTGAAAATCTTTTCTTTTTTTTTGGGGGGGGGGGGGGGGAGAGGGGGTTATAAAATTTTCTTATGTGAAGATATTTTCTAAAATTTTTGTGGAAAAGTTTCTTAATTTTTTTTTGTGAAAAAAAAAATTGTTTCATTTTCGAAAAAAACTGGGATTTTTTTTCGAACAATAATTTTAAAAATTCTTCTGAAATAAAAAAAATCTCAATAATTTTTTGGGGATTAATTTTGTTACTTTGACAGTAAACTAAATACATAAAATATTTTTTGAACTTTGGGACGAAAAAAAAAAAACAAGAAAAATGTTTTTCTGTTGAAAAGTTGTTAAAAAAATTTTTAGAAGGATTTTTTGCGTGAAAATTTTTTGTTTTATTTTCAGGAAAAAAACATTCTCATATTTCAACATGAAAACAAATTTCGAGTATCCACCTTTTAGTGAAGAAATCGAATTACACCCTTGAAAATTCTAACTATTCATTTAACTTTTATTGAAATTGTATAAATTTTTTTGGTTACAAAAAAAAGTTGTCTTGGAGGGCAGGCATAACTTAGGGGGTTCAAGGGGCATTCGTTCCTCCCTCATTAATTTTTTAAATTACTATTTACCACAAAATATAGGGAAAAAAGTAAAGAAAATTTTTTGCCCCCCCCCCCACTTTTTTCCAAGTTACGCTCATGCCGGAGGCGTCCTCTGGAAATGTAGAAATATTGTTCATGAAAAAGACATGAATTTTCAACAACAAAAAAAGTTAGTCATCCTGTAATTAGAATTACATACAGGTTAAATTCACTTTTTATCTAAAAGCACGATCGAGACGGGTGAGTATTTATAAATTCAAATCTGAGCTTTTCGTAGTCGGTCAGATAAACTTCTGATGCTCTCACCCATCTGCATCTCACATGCAAGAAAATCAAAAAAAAAAAATAAAAATTTCGATTGTAAAATTATTTTTGAAAAAGAACTAAAACATTGGTTGAAAGTAGGTGTAGGTACTGTAAGTAGGTTACTATCCTTCTTACCTACCTTTTGTTTTTTAAAACTTTTTTAAAACTTTTTTTGAGTGTTTATCTTTCCTTTTCCTATATGGCCGAATTCCGCTAATCCTTCAGATGCCCAAAAATTCTAAAAAATTTTAATGTCCCCCACCACACCATTCGGGAGATCCTTAATTTGGACACGAGTCGTTCCCGAAATTTGAGAATCACCCAGTTACACGTTTGCGCTGAACGCGTTCACCTTTTCGCCCATATACATAGGAGGGATTCTTTTTTGTCATATTTTTCTGATAACTCGTAAAACCATAAATTGGAGAAGGTATTTCGCTCGAGCAAACACCGAGCGTAGCCCATTTCAACGTGTTATAGAGTGAATTTTCGAGGGCTTTTTGTTTGTAATCCTTTTATTCCGCTCTTAATAAATTCCAAAATCAGTGGTTATTATATCTCTTGATTATACTAAACATTGTATCGTTTTTGAAAGGTGTTTGAATTTTTTTTTTTCAAACGCGTTTCTAGTGTGTATTTTCGTCGTCATCGTCACCATCTACCACCGTGCGTCGTTGCCTCGGTAAAACGACCCTTTTTTTTCACTTCTTTGTGAATTATTTTTTCCCACTATAATCGCACTTCTCGATTGTTTTTTGCAGCACTTTCAATGCGAAAAAGATATCGTTCGCGATTCATTAATTTTTCGCCCTCGTGACGTGCATTTAATTTATCGCCGGAGATACGGTTTAAAAATTAATATGTTTTAAAAATCGTATTTCGCTGTATTGAGAGAGAAAGTCGTCGGTGCCAGAGGGGAAAATAATTTACCGTGTGTATAAACATCCTTAACACGGGATTTACCGTCCTTTTTACCCGCCATATTTGCATAACAACGGGCACGGTGACTTGGAGTTTTGCCTTGTGGTGCTTGAACAATTTTCATTGAAATCGGACCACTTATCGCTGTTATTTTTATTGCTTTCGTTGAATTGAAACAAAAGTACAAAAATGAAGCGGATTTTGCTCGAGTGGAAACGAAGGACGAATGAAAAATTGAGCTCGTATTGAGCAATTGAAAAAAAAAATGTTGCAATGGAACGTGGAATCGCCCAAATGATTTATCAAAAATAATTATATTTAACGAAGATCTGATTGATCTAAACAAATACATATTTGATGAAGATTGAAGATGTACGAATTAATGCGAAAAAAAATTATACTCACATATATTATAGAAGAAGAATGAATGAAATAAAGTTACTAGTTATTCATCATCGATGAATTCTAAAAGGACAAAAATGTTTTCAAATCATCCCTCATAATTTACAACGAGCGATGATGTGTTTCAATTTACCTTTCATTACGATTTACGAATCAACTTCGTTAGAACAGACGACAACATTTTTCAATCACTCAATACCGCAATGACTTTATTAGGTATAATGTATACAAATCTGTATAAACTAAAAACTTATTTTCAACTCCTTCTCTTTCAATTTTTATTTTTCAACGAACAAGTTTCGCACAAGACAAAAATTCAAAGACCTTTTGAATATCACAAATTAATACTTTCGATCAATTTAAAATTCGTCGAAAGTAATTCTGACAGCGACAGCGGAGACGTGGATTTAGAAAACTCATTGAATGAGAATCATTGTTTATTATAAAGGAAAACTATTCGCCGAGCCGATCTCTATTCAATATTCATGAGAAAAACTTGTGTAACAGCGTGAGGCGAATTAAAAGCGTGCAAAAACATCTAAAAAGAGACGATGGAAAAGGAGAAAATGGAGCAGATTTACGGTGTGTACCTCATTAAACCGACGAAATTTTAATTTCACCAGTTTATAACTTGAACATCAGTCGTTGATTTGAAGATTTTATCCTTTGGGTGGTTTTTTCAGCGTATTAATTGGAAAATATTTCAAATCAAATTATTCCAAGCGAAAGGAAATTCGAAAAACAGACATAATGATTTCGCGAAAGAATTACTGAAGTATTGAGTGAAATAGCGAAAAACTTGAAAACAAATAAAACGCATGAATTGGTTTTAAAATTTGTTTATTTTTTTCAAAAAAAAATATTTTATTTATACAATTTTTTGGAAAAGTTTTCTCTGAAAATTTTGATTTTTTTGCATACCTATTTTTTTTTAAATTGTTGTTTCTTGATTTATTATTTTTTATTTTTTCATCGATTAGAAAAATGTTTCCATGGCAAACGAAAATGTTTGTAAGTTCGACGTAATTTGTAAATCAGAAATGACTCATCACATCAGTTGGTGTGTCGGCGTATTTAAGAGGAGGGTTTTGGGGTCCAAATCCCCTCCTCTTATGCAACAAAAAAGGGCTTTAAAATACCTCAAAAACCTTGCATAACAAAGATGCTCATTTTACAATTTACATCTTTTTCAAAAATTTCCTAAAATTGTGAAAAATTCTCGAAATGCATCCCTAATTTTTCTAAAAATTTTCAAAAATGAGATTTTCCAAAATTTTCCCAATTTTTGGTCACAATAAATTTTCATAAAATAAGTTTGGTCAAATTTTTCAATTTCTAGAGTTCATTTTCTCTTTAATTTTCAAAAATAATAGGTATTTTTGTTATTAAAAAAAAAAATCAAGAAAGATTTTTTCCTATTTTTTTAAAGGTGATTTTTTTCTACTTTTCAAAACTAGATTTTTTTTAATTTTTAAATTCCGAAATTTTACTTAGGTACCTACCAAACTTTCAATTATGATGAATTTTCCAAAAAATTAGTCTGGTCAAATTCTTCAACATATTGGATTTTTTTCAATTTTTAGGAAGATTCCCCTTGAATTTTCACAAAGAGAAACTGTGTAATTTTTTTGACTATTTTATTTCAATTTTTCAAGGTTAAACATTTCCTTTATGCTTGCAAATTTTTTTGATTTTCAAAAATTGAATTTTTCAAAATTGATTTTTTTAAAATAATTTTTAATCATAACTTTTCTTAATTTTTCATAACAAAACTTTCAAAATTTTCAATTTTTGAAATAATTTTTCATAAATTTTCAAAAAAATGGGTAGGTAATTTTTTAATAGGTAGGTATTTTATTATTTTATTAATGAATTTTCTTCAATTTTTAGAGTTCATTTTCTCTTGAATTTTCAAAAATGATATTTGATACCTACTTTTAAAAAAAATTTAAGATGGATTTTTTCGAATTTTTTTTAAAAGAGATTTTTTCTAGTTTTCAAAACTAGATTTTTTTGATTTTACAATTCCAAAATTTTACTTACCTATTAATTTTTAATTGTGATAAATTTAAAAAAAAAATTAGTTTCAGTCAAACTCTTCGACATATTGAATTTTTTCAATTTTTGGGAAGATTTTCTTCGAATTCTCACGAATACAAACAGTGTAATTTTTTTGATTATTTAGAGATTTTTCGATTTTCAAAAATTAAAATATAAAAATTTTGAAAAATACTTTTTTTGTTATTAATGAAAATTAAAAATTTTATTTCATAATAACCACTCTCGAAAACAAAATTTGAACCATACCATGATTTCATCTTAGATACGCCTCAGGTCAATAAAACAACAAAATTTTATCCACTTATTGCCATAATGCCATATCGACTGCAAATCCTTCACAAGTCCCGTGTATTTTTCACAAAAAGAGGAAAAAAATAAATCATAATTAGTTTATTTTCGAAAGATTATTTTCGGGTGTGGAAGTGAAGAAAAAAAAGAATTTCAAATTGAATTTTTTTTTCAGAGTTTCATTTTTGTTATTCATGGAAAAACTTCATTTTGATAAATTTCAATCGCTCGCAGGCTTTTAATTAATTTTTAATCAAATTACGTTTTTAAAAACTTGGCTCGATGTACCACAGATAGAGTTTTTTTCTGCTTTATTCCTCTTCAATTGACACGATGAAAAGATGTATTTTAATGAATTTTCATTCGGATTCGATTTGCAGATTACCTACTTTTATTTTATAGGTAGGTAGTAGGTACATGATACATTTTGTGGAGGAAATTAATCAATAACTTAATAAAATTATTAGATACTTACTCTACTTTTATAGAGATTACGTACCTTAAAATACAAAAAAAAAAAAAAAAAGGTATTCGCTATTTTTATCCCAAAATTTTATCTTTTATACCTCTCGTGTTTCGTTTCATTTCTCTCTTTGAACAAAAATATCGTGAAAGGCTGCTACGCTGTATTTTTGGACTACTACTTTAATTATCTGGACCTGGCTCGTGTTACACACGCAAAACTGCTGCTCTCATATATATATATATATATATACGAGTATATTACCATTCGTGTGTAGAAATAGGTGAGTGTGGGCAAGCACTCGCCCATAAAAATAAAAACTCAATCTTACCGCCAAGTTTACGATGAAAAGTTGTATTAAATTATATGGTAAAAGTTTAACTCATCCCGCGATAACATAAAAACGTTTGCTGAACGAAACTTTTTCGAGGATTGTAATTTTTTTCATAGTACAATAAACATTATGTTAAAATGCCAGACTATTATTCCTTAAACCTTAATCTAACTTTATAACTTCCGCATTCAGTTAACGGTATTCGATGCCTAAATTCCTTCTAACGATATCCGGTTTTGCAAAACTTCTCATAGCTAATCGAAGTTTCGCGCCGAGCTTTCGAAGAAGGAAAAAAAACAGCTAGAGCGTATACCAGCCAATATAACTGCGGAAATTGCGCACTTCTGGTTATATATTTATATGTAGAATATATTGTCGCGTAAATGGCGACGGTCGACGATTTATCCATATAATAAAAAATTAATTCTTGATATATTATTTCAACGATGGGGAGGGGTAAACATTCGGGTAATAAAATTACGACTTTGAATAGGTTTCGGCAAAACTATAATTCGGGTTCTTTTTGCCCCGCTTATTTTTGAAGTTTAATTTTAAAAAGGTGTTTGTAAAAAATTTATTTAAAAAAAAATTACCGACTGAAAAATTTGAAAAAATTCCTAAAGGTAGCCAAATAGTTGGAGTAAATGCCCAGCCAATAAAATCTGTGTTAAATTCATTACGGGGGTGGTGAGGGGGGAATGAAGATTAAGGTGACCGTATTGCCCTGGTCTCCCCTAGTATCGATTATATGCTCAATCAATAAACATCTTATAAACTGCTCTTCGGATGTTTTATCTGCAACCTGGTCTGGAGTATTGATGACTATGGGGATATCATTGAAGATGAGATCCAAAGCTCGGTTAGCCGCTATAACTGTATGTAGGACTTTTAGAATAATTATTCCGAGAAAAAATTCAATAATTTTGTGAAAATTTGAATTTATGACTTGAATAATATTTTGAAACCAATTTTTAAAATTATTTTTCAGTTTGGGCAATTTTTTCTTGAAATTCTACCTTACAACTGTAGGACTATTCGAGTAGTTAATGATTTTGAGAAAAAATTAATTAATTTTTGGGAAATTGTAATTCATAAAGTTATTATCTGATTTATTGCATAAATTTGTCATTCTGCGCATCAATTTTCAAAGTTGCACTTTTTATGCGTAGCACCCTGAATTTGGCTTTGGGCTGTGGTCTGTATATGTAGCTCTAGCTAGAGCACTTTCGTTGTCATCAATACGTATGCAGGCAACTCGTTAATTTAGTTGCATTTGATTTATTCAGAGTACCTAGCGAATATAGTACAGTTACAGTGTATGGCACTTAATACGATAATGGCAATTTTAAAGTAAATTAACACCCCCGAACGCATTAAGTAGACTACGTATCATTTGAGAATTGAATAGCCCTTGTAAATAACGTAGAGTAAGTAAAACGTAAACCGAACGTTGAATTTTATTATCACCATAGCGTATATACGTTGAGATAGTCGTACATCTTTAAATCCGGATCTGTTGTAAGATTTTCGTTATTTTGGTCGTTTACTTCGCTCGCGCACTACGTATCGTTGTACTTGGGGAAACGTCCTTAAATTGAGGAGTATTAACCTCGTTCGTCGAAGCTACGAAAATACGCGTCCTCATATGCGACAAGAGTATCTATATACTATATGTATACAGAGTAGCAGAGCTCGATGTCGAACGTACGATGAGGCATGAGGGAGAGGAAACCCTGCCAACACATTATTCAAATCCACTGTTACGAGGTGATTTCGTACCCGTACCCGAATCAGCTTATCACAGCGAACAGAAAAAATAAAACTGCAAATAAAAAATTATTATCTTAACGCATGAACGGCGCGAATTTATTGGATGGCAAACGGAGCTGGAGCCGGAGGAGGAAAAGGTGTTTAGATTTAAATGGCGACGAAAAACGTATACTTTTTTTACACTCTCATACATCAAGTTTGCTGTTGTATGCGGTATGGCGTGTGTGTATGCCCGAATAACTGCCGCGAATCTTTTGCAAAACCCTAAAATTCGTCCGATTTTATCGCCAGCACTTTTTTTCGTTATTCATTGAAAATTTCGCAGCTGAATTACGTTTGAGCCGAAAATTCGCCTCGACAAAAAATACTATATCTAGGTTTACGTATATACCAACGAGACAACCTTCACGGTGCGATAAAAATTTTACTAGAATGCGAACAGCCTTTTTCAACGGTTCAGATACGCGTGTTGTTTTTTTGTTTTTTTCTGTTTGGTAACTTTTTCTCTCTCCTTTTGCTGCCTTATTTGTAGCGTGGTGAGATGAAACGATGGGAATTAAATATTAGGTACCAGATGCGAGATAATTCTATCAGTGTGCCAGGTGCCTAAACTGTACTTACTACAAATCCTGTAAATTTTGCAAATTATTCTGGCTTTTAGCTCTATACTCGTACAAAGTGCTGTTTTTTATTTTTCTATATGCTTTTGAAATTTTGAAATTTTAGCTGATTTTTTCTTTGAATGGAAATTGTTTTTAGTTTTTTTTTTTTGGTTTGTTAATTTTTTCTTAGCTTCGATGTTCAGAATTTTTCAATTATCAAGTTTTTCATTTTTTTTTTTTTTTTTTAAATTGTCGATTATTCACATTTTTTTTTTCAATTTCAATTTTTTCCATAAATTGGGCATTTTTAAATTGTTAATGTTTTCTCGTGTTTTTTTGGGGGTGGGGTGAGGGGGTGGGAGCATTTTAATTTTTTTTTGTTGGATGCATATACACATACAGTATAGGCAAGCGGCTATTTTTAAGACTTTTTTTTTCAATTTTTTACTTTTTATTATTATATTTTTTTTTTTTTTTTACAAAAATATGAAATTTTGATTTTTGAAAAACAAAATGGATGGAGTTCAACTTTTTCATTTCCAACTGAATTTTCCAATTTCCAATTTTTTCCTGATTAACAAGTTGAAAATAAAATATAGTATAGGTACCTATATGTTTTTACAGAGACCAAAATGGGGGAAAAAAGTCAAGAAAATCCGACACTTATTGGGGGGGGGGGGGGCATAATTTTTTTTTTTTTGTTGAATGTATAGAGTTGACAAGCGGGATTTTCTAAGACCTTTTCATGACGTCATTTTGGAATACTTCGATGAAAAATATGAGAAAGTTTGATAAAATCGGAAGGAAAGTAGAAATTTTCCATAACCCTCTCGTCAGACTACAGACTACACTCTATACTGAATAAAAAACATCCTTAGAAAAATCTTGTGGGTTGCAGAGTTTCTCTGGAAACGGGGCATTTACCAAAACCAGTGTTTTTCTTCAATTTTGACACTTGAAATTTTTCATTTTCCAAAAAATCTATCAATATTTTCTGCAAAATGACATCATCAAAATGCAAAATGAAAATAATTTTCTTTTTTTGAAAACTCCATGCATTTTTTTTTTCAAAAATCAAAAATTATTTTTTTTTGTAAAAAAAAACAATTTGAAATTAGTTTCCAATTTTTCTTCAAAACTTCATAGGTGAAAAATCAAAGTGACGTCATGCCAAAGGTCTTAGAAAATTCCGCTTGTTAACGCTATGCATTCAATAAAAAAAAATTTGACCCCCCCCCCCCTCTTTAATCAATGGAAAATGCTACCATTTGATCCAATGCAAAATCCTACCCTAAGCGAATTTGTGAAAATTTCAAAAAATGACAATTTGCATTTTTGAATTAATAAGGCTACCATTTGGTCCAATGCAAAATCCTACCCTAACTGAATTTGTAAAAAATTTTATTTTCAGTAAATTTCAAAAAATGAGAAATTGCATTTAATCAATGAAAAAAGTTACCCTAAGATCCAATGTAAAATCCTCCATTTCCTCCTCTGGCTGTTGAAAAAAATTATTTTCAGAAAATTTTTAAAAATGGGAGCTTTTGCCAAATTGCATTTCATCAATGAAAAAATCTACCATAAGATCCATGGCAAAATCTTTCTCTGGATAAATTTGAAGAAAAAAAATTATTTTCCAAAAATTTTGAAAAATATTGTAGTTTATTGCAAAATTTCATTTGATCGATGAAGAAAGCTACCCTAAGATCAAATGCAAAATCTTCCTCTGGCTGAATTTGTAAAAAAAAATTTCAAAAAATGGGAGTTTTAGCAAAATTGCATTCAATTAATGAAAAAAGCTACCCCCCGAGCAGCACACTCGACAAATTATCGAAATAAAAAATCGACAGAATATCGAATTCGATAAAGTGTCGCGTTAGTTCCGCATAAATCGTGAAATTATCTTTCGATATATAGATAGATTATCGACGAATTATAGTTAGCAAAAATTTCGAGATTATAGTAAGATATTTTATCGATAATATATCTATAATATCGAAAGATAATTTCACGATTTAGGCGGAACTTTTGCGACACTTTATCAAATTCGATATTCTGTCGATTTTTTATTCCGATTTTTCGTCTTTTACTAGCTTCTTTCTATAATTAAAAATCATTAATTAGCATAATTAATACATTAAACTATGCCTAAACACATTATTCATGTTACGGTAAGAGGATCATTTCAGAAAAAGTCAAAAAAAAATTATAAAAAATCTGCCACCCGTAGGGCTTGAACCATCTACCTCCTGCGTGGTAATCCTCTTCCTTAACCACTATGCCATACCTTATCGTTGAGGAATTAGCAATAAAACGCTTATAATAGGCAGTTTAGTACTTCCAGACGTGTTGGACTTAGAAAAATTTTCACCAATTTGAAAATAATTTCAAAAATCGTTGAAAAATCGTTCGACAAATTTCAGATTATTTGTCGATAATGTAGTTTCAAATATCGAAACAAAATCGTTGAAAAATCGAATTCCAGGAATTTCATATTACGTGTCGATAATATAGTTTCAAATATCTTTACAAAATCGGTAAAAAATCGGATTCGATAATATAGTTTCAAATGTCGTCAAAAAATCGGTAAAATATCGAAGTCGAGAAATTTCATATAATCTGTCGATAATATAGTTTTAAATATCTTTACAAAATCGTTAAAAAATCGAATTCGATAAATTTAATATTCTTTGTCGATAATGTAGTTTCAAATATCTGCACAAAATCGGTGGAAAATCGGAATCGATAAATTTAATATTCTTTGTCGTTGACGAATATCGTCATAAAATCTTAATAATATCGAATTCGATAGTTTTTAGATTTTTTGCCTATGAAGTTGTACCGATAAATCTTTATAATATCGTGAGAACATCTATAGATTTTCAAACGATTTTTTATCGATACGTTACATCTTCCGATATTATCGATCGAGTGTGCCGCTCGGGCCTAATATCCAATGCAAAATCCTCCTCTGACAGAATTTGAATTTTTTTATTTTTTCTAAAAAAGCGTAGTTTCTTACGATTTTTACTTTTTAGTGAATATATTTCCTCTCTACAATAAATTCCAATTTTTTTTTTTTTTTAATACGTTCATTTGCTATTGTGTCTTTAAATTGAAATTGAATTTTTTCAACAAAAAAAATCTTTCAATTTTTTTCAATCATCATTTCTCTTCTCGATTCTGTTTTCCATTTTCAAATTTCTGAATCATAATTTTTATACTGCTTTTTTTACTTCTTTTTTTTTAGCATATTTAATTAATTTTAACGAATCTGGTATAGTTGTCTGAAACTGCGAACCAATTTATTCGTGTGAACGTTCGTCTTTTAATTATAACCCGCCGATAAATAATTCATCTCGAAAAGAAAAAAATATCGAAACATTCGGTTAACCAGTGACAAACCCATCAGCATGGGGCTTTGGCGGAGGGTAACCCGCATAAACGTTTGTTTTCTCCGCGACAATACAATTTGGTGGTCGGTCGAATCGCGTAATTAGCAAAATTTACTGATTAATGAAGGCTCGCAAATTCATTACGTATAATGGCTTTAAAATTAACAGATTTGGATTGTGACAAAAGTTTTAAGCCGATGGCGTGGCGGGGTGGACTGCTTTTGCGCGCCGCAGAGTAATTAATTTTTTCATCATTCACCGCCACCTTTTCGCATCGACGCGGTGGTAAACTTTTTCGGCGTGCGAATTCCCTCCGGTCTGCCACTTCTTCGCGAAAGGTGATAATGGGAAATTAAAAATTGTATTCTCGTTTAAAATTACGCTGCTTTTTCTTTTAAACGTTTCTAATGCCTCGCGAACGTAGAGGGAATATTTTGTGCTTCGAAGAATAAAGGTATAAAGAATGATGGAAAGTTTGACTTTGTTCAACTTTTTTTTGGAGAGGATTTTCTTAATCGGAATGCTGGCTCGTGGCTGGCTTCTCGCGAGTTCTCTAATAACGGGGCAAAGCCCGAGAAGCGGAAAAATAAAATTGAAATCTAATATCGATATCGGCTCGAGTATATAGTTAAAGGGTTTGTTATACAACGTTCATTCGGGCTTTAGCACACAGATAACGAGAAAATCTGTAATTTATCGCAGTTTGGAACCTGTCAAGGTGAAGTAGTTTTGTGCCCCCGTATATCGAATGTTTGCCCCGCTGAATCGTCGCCCCTTCTACCACGCATAGTATTATCCATAGCCTAGTTTTCTTCTCTCGCTACTTACCAGCAGTCGCGGGGGGGGGGGGGGGGGGGGGACGAGCAGCGACGCAGATATGAACGAATTTTAAAACGGTCGCTGCAGCTTTTAATTTGATTTATCGCCTAAACTCGGCAATATAACATAATCTTACCGTCGTAAAGTTGGCGTTTTCTTTACATTCGACCGTCGTAGTCGTCGTCGTTTTCCAAATCTATGGGCCCCTTTCGATAAGCATTGTGGATAATTTTTGACAAGCGGGCAATTTCGTCGTTTCGATATTTTCGCCTATCTCTCTCTCTCTCGTTCGGTCTCATCCTCTTCACTGATACTCGTCGTCTTCTTCTCTAAGCTTTACATGGGCCAAATCTTCTAGTATATGTACCTTTAGTTATTAATTAATACCAATTTGGCGAACTTCGATGAAAACGAGCGGATTTGCTGACACTGTCGATACGTCCATAGGACTCGTTCAGTTCGTTCCTTAAGAGTGGATCAATTTTTTTCTTCGAGGCTTTCTCGTCTACTCGAATTTTGAGTGATTTTCACTCGTAAATTTTGAGAAGAAATACAGGATGTCTAAGAGTCATGAAAATCATGAAAAAGTCATGAAATTTAAAGATGGGTCATAAAAGTCATGGAAAAAACGAAAAATCATGAATTAAAAAAAAAATCACTATCTAGGTTAGGGAAAGTCATAAATTTCACTCTTTGAAGCCATGAATTTTTGATAATTTTACCTACACGGGAAAAAATTACAAATTCGCTTAAAAGTGAAATTTTTTCAAACTGTTGCATCTTTTCAAAAAAAAAAATATGCATAAAATATTGTGATTTTTCTAAAGAAGAAAATTAATTTTCTTGAAAATTTTTTTTTTCGAGAGGAAGGTAAATCTCCATTTTTTTGGGAAAATCCCCATTTCTTGGATTGAAAAAAAAATGAATTTTTTGGTACAAAAAATTTTAACAATTGTTTTGGAATAAAAAACATTTTCACACCACTAGCCTCAGGTAGTTGCTGTACAAGGCGTTGAAAAAAATTCTCTATTTTTTTTGAAGTAAAAATATTTTTAAACTTTAACAAAAAAATTCTCATTTTAAAAACAATAAACTTTATCTGAATTTTATCGTTTTGGAATTGAATTGTTTTGAAGTAAAAATACTTTTCGAACTCTTAGAGTATAAAATCTCATTTCTTTGGATTTTTTATTTTTTATTGAATTTTCTAACAAATAAAAATATTTTTAATTTTTTTGAGAGGAGGGTCTCTGTTTTTTTTGGAGAAAAAATTCTCATTTTTTGGTATAAAAAAAATTAAAAACTATAATTTTTTGAAATAAATTGTTTTGCAATAAAAAAATTACTTATTTTTTTTTCTATAAAGAAATCTCAAATCTTCTGGAGCAGAAATTTTTTCGGAGGAAGAAATTTTCGGAGTTTTTAAAATAAAAAAGATTTCTTTTTTTTCTTTTTTTTTTTTTTGAGAAAAAATGTTATAAAATTTTCTTATGTGAAGATATTTTTAAAATAAATGTCTGTGGAAAAATTTCTTAATTTTTTCTTTGTAAAGAGAAAAATTCATTTCATTTTCGAAAAAAAACTGCGATTTTTTTTTCGAACAATAATTTTAAAAATTCTTCTGAGATAAAAAAAAATCTCAATTTTTTGGGGATCAATTTTTTGATAGTGAAATAAATTAATAAATAAAATGTTTTTTAAACTTTATTGGGGAAAAAAAAAAAAAAAAACAGAAAAAATAGTTTTCTGTTGAAAAAGTTGCTAAATTTTTTTTAGGAGAATTTTGTGAAAATTTTTTGTTTCATTTCCAGGCAAAAAATCATTCTCACATTACAACATGAAAACAATTTCAAGCATCCACTTATTAGGAAAAAAATTGAATCACACCCTTGAATATTCTATGTACTTATTCATTAAACTTTTTTTTGAAATTGTATAGATTTTTTTGGTTACCAAAAAAAGGGGGTCTCGGAGGACATAGGCAAAAGTTAGGGGTTCAAAGGGCATTCGCTCCATCTCTCAATAATTTATTAAATAGCGATTTACCACAAAATATAAGGAAAAAATTAGGGAATTTTTTTTTGGAATTAGGGACCTCAAAACAAAGGGTAGAAATTCTGAAATCAATGCAGATATAGTAGAGTTTGAAATTTTCAGTTATTGAAGTTAGATTTTTTTGGTAAGTTTGCCCTATGGAAAATTCCTTTAGAACTCCTAAAATATTTAATCTTCAAAAAATCTCTAGATTTCCTTGGAAATATAATTGATCCAATTCAACATCCTACTCTTGGAGTCTTGGCGAATTTGTAAAAATTTATTCATTTTCTGTAAATTTCAAAATATGGGAAATTTGCATTTAATCAATGAAAAAAGCTACCCTCCTCTGGCTGAATTTGTAAAAAATTTTGTTTTCTGTTGATTCCAAAAAATGAGAAATGGCATTTATTCAATGAAAAAAGTTACCCTCGTCTGGCTGAACTTAAAAAAAAATTATTTTCAGTTAATTTGAAGAAATGGAATTTTTAATTTTTTCGAACTTCGAAGACAAAGGCTACAATTGATCCAATTCAACATCCTAACCTTAGTGAATTTGTAAAAATTTAAGTATTTATTTTCTGTAAATTTCAAAAAATTATAAATTTGCATATAATCAATGAAAAAAGCACCCTCCTCTAGCTAAATTTGTAAAAAAAATTGTTTTCTGTTGAGTCCATAAAATGAGAAATGACATTTATTCAATGAAAAAAGTTACCCTCGTCTGGCTGAATTTAAAAAAAAAATTATTTTCAGTAAATTCGAAGAAATGGAATTTTTAATTTTTTCGAACTTCGAAGACAAAGGCTGCCTATCAAAATTTTTTCAGTTTTTTTTTTTTAATTAATTAATTTTTTTTAAATTGCGTAGAACTCTTGATAGATAGGAAAATAATTATCTGAGAAAATTGATCCAATTCAACATCCTACCCTTAGTGAATTTGTAAAAATTTATTTATTTTCTGTAAATTTCAGAAAATGATAAATTTGCATTTAATCAATGAAAAAAGCTACCCTCCTCTGACTGAATTTGTAAAAAATTTTGTTTTCTGTTGATTCCAAAAAATGAGAAATGGCATTTATTCAATGAAAAAAGTTACCCTCGCCTGGATGAATTAAAAAAAAAAAAAAAAATTCAGTAAATTCGAAGAAATGGAAATTTTAATTCTTCGAACTTCGAAGACAAAGGCTACAATAAATTTATACTATATTGTTCATGAAAAAATCATGAATTAAAAAAAAAAAAAAAATTAAAGTTAGACACTCTGAAATACCAACAGGTAAGATAGGTAGAGCTACCTATTTTCATAATTTTATATTCTTCGTGTTGACGTGTTAGTTGGAAAGTAATGGTCCCTCCTCTGTACACCCTCACTATGACAGGCTCCTTTTAAACTTTGGAAAAATTTATCATTATATTTTTCAAAGGTGAAATTTCGCTAATACGAGTTGAAAGCTAGTTCAGATGTTTGACTTGAAAACTTTTGAAAAATTGCGACGCCTACGGAGGAAGAATTTTCCAAGTAACTTTTTTCTAATTAAGAAACGTCACTACGACGACGGATGAAATTAATTCAAAAATCTCTAATATTCCGGATTGTTTTGTAATTTAAATCTGTCTGTCAGCGAATTCTGCGAAATGGGGTTTTTTTCGCTTCGGGACTGATTCAAAGGGCACGGTACAGTTGGCACGCCGCGATTTCGTGGAAAATTTTTCGCCATCGTCGACATCGTTTAGAGTTTTAAAGCGAGCTTTTTCGATTTTAAAAGGCTTTATGAAAGGAAATTTAGAGTCAATTAGAGACGAGTAATTTCAAGTTTAGTATACTATCGGTTGTTATTTTCTGAATTTTCCTCGCATATCGAATCGATTTCAATTCAACTTTATATAGTTACCTACGAATTTGTGAAAAACTTGCTTTAATTTTTCAAATTGAATTTCGCTGAAAGTTTTTCAAAACAGATATTAAATTTTTGTCATTTTTTTTCTCAAAACATTCATAGTTTTATTCGTCGCGAGTTTTGTTTATCTCACATTGCTCGGCGAAATTTCTCGTCTACTTACACGTTTTATTTCGGTGTAAAAAATGCACTTTTCATACTACAGCTATGCTTTGGCAGCCATAATAAATTCGTAATATTTACAACGCGCTGATGGAAGCTTACGACGCGAAATCGGGCGCCATTCAGCTGTCAGTTCAAAATGGCGCTTCTTCAATACTTTTACACGTAATGTCAAAAAAAAAGAAAAGAAAATTGCCCGAAAAATACGACACGTACACGAGAGATGAAAATTGAAATCTCCTTTTTTTAATAATAATGAAAAAAAATATGAAATAAAAGTACACGCTTCACGCGAGATAGCACATCAAATTGAAAATTTCGTATATCGGATCGGGCTATGTAGGTATGTGTATATGTGTATAGTGCATCGCACACTAGCAAAGAGTATGCGCCAGGGTAAAAAAAAATGTCTCTTAATTAAATATATTTCTCATTTCGTGGCGCTGGCGAATTATCGAGTTTATTTGAAAAATTGTTCTCGACATTCCGGATATTATTTTCGTCAGAGCGACATGCGGCGTTTACGTAAGGGTGAACGTAGAAGCGAATTCGTCGTATTTGGAATTCGATTTGTTATTCTTTTCCCTTCCGTGCCTTTCCCTCTAGTCGTCGTTTTCTTTTCGAAAATTAATTCGTATATATTTTGATTCGATTGACGCTTGAATATATTTAGTTAAAGCGAAGTTTGTTTTATATTTCATGGTGGGGGAAATTTATCCGGGGCTTATTTCGAAATGAAATTGCGCGCAGATTGAGCTGTTCCTCAAATTTGCTGGGTGGCTTGGAAAATTTGTATTGAAATTTTCAAATAAAATTTAAAAAATTGGAACTTTTGTAACGAAGTTAAGTACAAATGGTGGTAAATCTCTTGGGACGATTTTGTGGTATAGCTGTGTCGTGGGTATGTAAAAATTATTTATTCGTTTGTATTTCGATCGTACACCTACACTGAAAGAAAATTAGGTATACAACTTTTCCCTACAATTATAGTGATTTTTCCCAAAATTATAAATTCAAAGTTCTTTAATTTTCTTGAAAAACCCGTTTTTCAATTTTATTGAAACCAAGTTTTTTTTTTTTTTTTTTGAGAAGTTCATCTTTTTAAGCAATGTTTTGTAACTTTGAATTTTTTTTTCCCAGTTTCGCTTAAAAGCAACATTACTAATATTTTGTCAAATAACTGTTTTATTAAAATCTTATTTTCAAAATTTTTGAATTTCATTTTTTTAAAACTCTGTTGTTATTTTAGAAATTTTTTTGTATAGCTTTTTGGAAAATAAATGTTTCAAATATTCTTTTCTAACATAAAGTTTGAAAATTTTTACCAAAGTATAATTAGATTATTTTCTCGAATTTTGTTGAAAATACTTTTTCGAAGCTTTAGTTTTTTGATCAATTTTTTTCTCAAAGAGCAGGTTTATTTTCAATTTTTTTGAGAACTTACCCGTATTTACTCGAAACCTGTAAGTTTTGCGAGTATTTTATTCGTTTATCATTTCTTTATTTTATTTTTGTTGAAAACAATTTATTAAAAGTTTCAAATTCTATTTGACCATCACAGATTCTTCAAGTTTTTTATACATAATATCAAGAAACACTATTCTTTGAGAAAATATCTTTATCATGTTATTAATTCAAAAAATGCAATTTGCCATTTTTTGAAATTTTGCATTTTTTTTTTTTTGAAATTTCCTGAAAATTAAAATTTTTACAAATTCAGGCAGAGTAAGATTTTTACATTGGATCTTAGGGTAGCTTTCTCATTGATTAAATGGAAGTTGTAATTTTTTGAAATTTACTGAAAATATAATTTCTTTAAAATTCAGTAAGGGTAGCATTTTGCATTGGATCAAATGGTATCCTTTGTAATTGAATAAATGCAAATAGTCATTTTTTGAAATTTTCTGAAAATTAAAAGTTTTACAAATTCAGCCAGATGGGGATTTTGCATTGGATCTAAGGATAGCTTTTTTCATTAAATAAATGGAATTTCTCATTTTTTGAAATTTACTGAAAATAAAAATTTTCACAAATTCGCTCAGGGTAGGATTTTGCATTGGATCAAATGGTAGCCTTATTAATTCAAAAAATGCAAATTGTCATTTTTTGAAATTTTCTGAAAATTATAATTTTTACAAATTCGCTTAGTGTAGGATTTTGCATTGGATCAAATATTATCATCAAGTTTTTTGTTTTCTTGTAGGTATATAATTTTTTCGTTTTTTTTTTCAAAATTTTGTTTGATTGATTTTTCAAAACCATTTTTGGGTAATGAAATTGTTTAAATTTTGCTTAGATTCGATTTTTTCAAAGTTTTCAATGCTTATAAAAACATTCTGATATTTTAAAAATTTGGTCCCAAATGATAACTGCCAACCCATTTTATAATTTTTATTTTTTTATTTTTTCTTGTGAATTCTTGAATATTTTTTTCAATGTTTCCTGAAAAGTTTTCAAAATTTGATAAAAATTTGAAATTTGGTGTTTTTCTTACCTTAATAAGATTTTAAAGTTGGATCGATTTTTAATGTTTAGGTAATAAATTTTTACTATTCAAAAGTTTATAAAAATTGTTAAATTTTAAGGAAAATCTGAAAAATTTAATAAAAATTGAAATTTTTACAATTTTGTACCATACATTTTCAAAACTTGACACTTATAGAAATTTTGGTAATTTTTTAAATTTATTTTAAAAATTGACTAGATTTTTCAAGTACGTATTTTTTTTTTTTTTAAGAAGTACAATATTTGGAAAATTCAATAAAAATTAGAATTTTGAATATTTTTGAATTTTAATTCATTTTTGAAATGAAATCTAAAAATTTTGTCAGACATTCTGAAAACTTTTTTTAAAATCTGATTAATTATGAATTATTTGATTTTTCTGATTTTTCAAAAATTGTTCGAGTTTTGGTAATTTTTCAATTTTAATATATTTTTCAACTTAAAATAATTTCTTAAATTCAGTCAACTTTTCAAAAATTTGAAAAAGTAGGTAATTTTGAAAAGCGTGATAGAAATTAAAATTTGGATAATTTCTAAACTGGGTATTAAATTTTCAGAATTATTTGATGATTTAAAAAAAATTAGTAAATATTAATTAAAATTAAAATTTTCAAACACGAATAAAGTTTTTAAAAATGTATCCATTTTTACAATAAAAAAGTCGATTTTTTTTTTTTTAGTTGTAAAATTCAGTAAGTCTTTATATGAAAATTTGGAACATTTTATTATAGAAAAATACGAATTGAGGTACTTTTCTCTAGATCTTTTAGCAATGAAATGCAAGCTTTATCTAAAAAGAAAATTATTACGAAGAATGGCCGAGTAATTTCAAGAAAGCGACACGCCAAAGATGGTAAACTTGTAGAGAGAAAAGCCAGCAACAAATATACATGCAAATACGAACACGATTGCATTCGCTCGAGTGGAAAATTATAAGGAGATAATCTAGGAATTTTTTTTATGCAGAAATTTCCATCATACGATGGATATACGAAAAGAAGGGAAGGCCGAAGATGATGTTCGTTGGTTCGTTCGTATACGTACATACTACGTACCATTGAGATATTAGAGCGAAGTAAATATAAATGTATAAGCATACAACAAACTGGAAAATTTTCAGACACTAAGTAAACATTTGCTCGACGAAACATCATCACATGAAATGTTAAATTATTTACTAAAGCCATAATCCCTCGGTATTTATTTATCCGTTGAAACTAATCCGTACTGTATATTTGTAAAATACAAAATAAATTGATCGCATAAACGTAAAACAAAATTAAATTAAAGACCTTTGTATAACCCTCTGTAGCATGCAGCATTTCTGCCTGCCTTCCTTCCTTCCTTCTTCATATACAATATACTCTACTCGTAATGCGAGTACATGTTCTCGTACTACATTTATTTATACCGGAGAAAGGTTGCGAATGTACGCGGAAATTATCGCCAAATCGTGAATATTCGAGTTATTCGACGCGATTTCCTAATTAAATGAGTGCCAGAGAGTTACACGTATGTTTGTATGTAACACTAGACGTAATATATTAACATGTACAGTATACAGAGTGTCCCGGTTAAGAATAACAACCTTCAACCTGGTAAGAAGGCAACTCATTTCAACAACGTGTGAGTATGTTTGCATACCCTTACTATTGAAGGGGCTGAGATACTGCATGGAAATTGAAAATTTATTTTTTCTGATTGAAGACAGATAGAAAGATGAAACTTGTAGGAAATGAAGTAGGATAGTTGCAGTAATGTCTGAAAAATTTTTCATCAAAATCGATGCAAAAGGGTGTTCAAAAAATTATTTTTACCAAAAAAATTGGGTAAAAAATTTGAAATTTTGCAATTTAAAAAAAAAATGCATTAGTAGAGGAAGTAGAGCGGAATCATGTGCTGACAAAAATTAACTAGGGTAATGATTCAAATTTTTTTAATATTGCAAAATTTCGAATTTTTTTACTCAATTTTTTTGGTATAAATAATTTTTTGAACACCCTTTTGCATCGATTTTGATGAAAATTTTTTCAAACATTACTGCAACTATCCTACTTTATTTCCCACAAGTTTCATCTTTCTGTCTGTCTCCAATCAGAAAAAAAAATTTTAATTTCAAGTGAAGAAATGAAAAATAGTTTTTTTCACCATGCAGTATCTCAGCCCCTTCAATAGTAAGGGTATGCAAACATATCTACACGTTGTTGAAATGAGTTGCCCTCTTACCAGGTTGAAGGCTGTTATTCTTAACCGTGACACCCTGTATAAATGTACGTATATGCGAGTGCGAAAGACAACGTCGAAGTGACGCGACGTTTACGAGAGGTAAATGGTGTTTACACGTTTTGAGATTTGTTTTTACCCTCCCTGCACGTTGTCGCCCCCTCTGTAGTCGTGTGTAAACTTCAACTGGAACTCGATGGTTCGATTTCATCAAATTTAGAAATTTTATTAACACTAAGAAACGAGCGTATCACGTAGAAAAATAAGATTACGATTTACCACCATTATACCACACCACACCCCACCCACGCCAAGCTGCACCAGCACCCAGATATTTTTTCCTATATACGTATACTACGTTAAGTATACGACGACCATGTTTCCATAACAACGTAGATCGCCTCCATAGCGTACCTAATACTCGTTTCTTGTGCCAGCTACCTTGGCCGATTCGTATCGGTTCAAAAGACAGCTCGGTTTCGCTTAAAATGCCCATCATTTAAACGATAGGTTACCTATACCTATATACATCGAACCTTCGAATCCCCCGTATATGTATACGCGTTACACGGTTCGTTTGAAAATTTTATCCCAACTTTTAAGTAGTAATCGTTGCTGCTGCGATGTAAGTAAAATATAGGGCTTTTTGCCTCCACTTCTTTCTCAGCCGTGCACTCGTTCTCAAAGTTTTTTTTCTATCGATTTGTCGCCCGAGGCGAAGAATCTGCGAGTTATTAAAAAATTCGTATTTCCTTTGCTAACAAAATATATACACAAACGTCGAGATACAGTACTTAAAAAAGTAATCCGTTTAATCAACAAAACTCTCTCGCCCGGCTCGTCTAAATTAAATTAAATTAACGAAAACGAAAGAAATATGAAAAACGTAAACGTGATCGGATGCCGAGAATAATGATTAAAATGTTGTTAATTTTCATTTTATTATACTATCGAAACGAAACCTTGGACGATTTTCTTAGCTCTTCTCGTCTTTCGCGAAAGAAAGATCGATAGGGTGTTCCGGAAAAGTACGAACAAACTTGAAATTTGGATGTAAAACTTTATGTACACCGAGTGGTTAACTTTGTAAATGAAGGCCCTGCGAAGCTTGGAAAATTGCTATTTTCCAAACAAAATCGATTTACCAAAACTATTGCCCTCCTCAATTGATTTTAAAGTACGCTCTAGTGAGATGTGAAAATGACAAAACTCCGGTAGACCATATAGAGGGGGGGGGGGCGAAGCCCCCCTGGACCCCCTGGTTGGCTCTATTTCCACACTACGTTTGAAAGTATGAAACATAGTATATGCTTTTACTCCGTGACAAAATGTCTAAAAGTCACGAATATTAATTTCCACGGAAATTTAAAAGTCTAAAAAGTATAATAATAATAATAAAAAAAAATTTCAAAAAAATTTCCAAGTTTCAGAATGTCTGACAAAATGTCTAAAAGTCATAAAATTTATTTTAAAAAAAAAACAAAAAAATTTACAAGTTTTAAAATGTCTAACAAAATGTCTAAAAGTCATCTTTCTAAAAAAAATTCCAAGTTTCAGATTGTCTGACAAAATGTCTATAAAATGTCTAAAACTCATAAAATTTCAAAAAATTCCGTTTCAGAATGTCTGACAAAATGGCTAGAAAATGTCTAAAAGTCATAAAATTTTAAAAAATTTACAAGGTAACAAAATGTCTGAAAGTCATCTTTCTAAAAAAAAATTCCAAGTTTCAGAATGTCTGACAAAATGTCTATAAAATGTCTAAAAGTCAATTTCAAAAAAATTACAAGTTTCAAAATGTCTGACATAATGTCTAAAAAGTCGAATTTATTGAAAAAATTTTCTAAGTTTTTTATGTCATCCGTAGGTACCTAGCCTAATGTAACCTAACCTAACCCAATGGGGTCGGATTTTGGTGTCTGTCGTTTTTTCCCATTTTGGTCATCGTAAAAGAATTTATACTAATGCTAAAAATTAAAAAGTCTAAAAATAATAAAAATAAAAAAATTTCAAGTTTAAGAATGTCTGATAAAAAGCCTAAAAGTCATAAATTTTTTTTTTAATTCAAAGTTTCAAAATGTCTGACACAATGTCTAAAAAATCGAATTTATTAAAAATTTTCCAAGTTTTTTTATGTCATCCAAACCTAACCTAATGTAACCTAACCTAACCCAATCTGGTGTCGGATTTTGGTCTCGGATTTTCCTGTCGTTTTTTTCCATTTTGGTCATCGTAAAAGTATATACTATGCTAAAATAAAAATTGAAAAATAGAGAAAAAATACGATAAATTTTTGAGAAATTGAATTTAAAAAAAAAATTATTGGTGAAAACTGGAAAAAATAAAAAGAATTACGTTACCTATAATAATACATACAACAAATTTTTTTTTACCTAAATCTAAGAAATTAAGAATTACCTATATATTTTTTTAAATATGCTTATTATTTGTGGCAGATAAATTAGAAATTGGGGAATTGAAGAAAACTGGGGAAAAGAAAACTAGGTCTGTTTACATTTTTGGTGAAAACTGAAATTTTGACAAATCGAATGAAAATTAAAATTTTTGTAACTCAATAAAATAAATCATAGGTTTTTATTGAAATTTTCTGAAAATTTAATTTTAAATTTATAAAAATTAAATTAGCATCCATGTTTTACAGTTTTGTTCAAAAATTACGTTTTTTTTATTTTTTATTTTTTTAAATTAAAATTTTTACAAATTTAATGGAGATTAGGATTTTTAGAATTTCAATTTCAAAAATTTGGTTTTTCACTACTGGGAAGTAGGGTAAAAATTAAATTTTCTAGAATTTTCTGGAATTTTATTAAAATACCTTTTTTATAATTTAACGAAAGTCAGGACTTTAAAGATATTGTAAAAATCCTATTTTTAACGAAATCTCCAAAATCTCGATTTTAGTTTTAAATTATAAAAATTAGTCATTTTCATAAAATTCCAGAAATTTTAATTTTTACTCCACTTGTAAAAATTCTGAATCTCATCCAATTGTGAAATACTAAATTTTAAATTAAATTTCAAAATTCCCAATTTCCATCAAAACTGTAAAAATTTTAATGTTTATCAAATAAAAAAAAAACGTAATTTTTGAACAAAACTGTACTTTAAACTTTTATTTTTTAACAAAACTGATAAAATGTAATTCTTTAGAAAATTCCAAAAATATGATTTTTATTGAATTACAAAAATGATTTTTCTTTATTCGATTTGCCAAAATTTTAGTTTGTACTAAAATTGTAAACAGTTCGAAATAAAATTTCAGTAGCATTGAAGCAAAAGTTGATAAATGGCAACCTGCTTCTACAATTTTATTTTATTTTTTCAAATTCAGACAATTTTTAATTTTAACTTTTTTTAAAGCTTGGAAAGTTGTAATAAATAATAATAAAACTAAGTAAAATGTACATACGTTTTAAACCTCCATAAAATTTCCAAATAGCATTAATTTCCTATGTTTGGTTTTGCTATTTGAAAAGTTATAAATAATTTTTCGTTGGTAAATCTTCAAAATCTTCAAAATTTAGGGAATTAAAGGAAAAAAATGTTGGAAAAATCTCAAAAATTCATAAAAATTGAAATATTTGTGATTTTTATATTTTTCAGGTACCTAATAATTATACCTGGTATAAAAAATCACTAATTCTCAAAGTTATAAAAATTTTCTTAATTTCAAAATTTTATAAAAATTATGATTTCGGACATTTTTGAATTTATAATGCCTTTAATAAATTTTTTAAATTGAATAAATTTTTGAAGCTTGATTAATTTTTACAGTTTTTTCAATTTTTATAAGTTAATAAGTAGGTAATGTATCTTCAAAACTTAGTGATTTTAAAATTATTACCTAGGTATTATAATTTTTTTTTTTTTTTTTTTTTTTGTTCAGAGCCATTCTTAAAATTTAGCTAAATTAGGTAAAAATTAAAAATTGAAAAATTTCCAATATTTGACCATACACTCATACTTAGACATTTTGGTAATTTTCTGATTTAATAGGTAAGTTTACAAAATTTGAAAAAAATTTTAAATCTTTATAATTTAGAAAAAATTTTAAATTTGGTAAAAATTCGAAATTTGGTCATTTTTAAACTTCAATACATTTTTAATTTTTTTGTAAATTTACTTTGGTAAGTAAGTAATTTTTTTAAATTTCAGAAATTTTTAATGTGTAAATCTTTGAGGGTCATTTTTAATGTAATTGTGTCAAAAGTCCTGCAAATGTACTGTTTTTTGGTTTTGAGATTTTTTTGGACATCGTTTGAATAATTATTTTCGTCATCAGTGTTACTCGGCTATTCATAAATCTCATATTTGCTCAAAAAAGTTGCCCTATGTACAAATATTTCAGCCAAATCTTTCGTCCTTTCGCCTGGATGTAGAAAAAAATTTATTTCCAAAGAACGAGATACTCGATCAAACGATATTGGATTAATACGTAGTACAGCGAGCGCGTTATTACAAATGTTAGCACGCGTACCGTAGGTACCTAGACCTACACATATTACATCATAAAAGCTACGTTCAAAACGGTTCTACAAGATGTTGAATTTTTTTGCATATAGAATTCGTAGCACGCTACGTCACGTTTTGAAAAAAGGGTACGGGAAAAAAGCGAAGCGAAGAAAAAATATATGAAAAATTAGGTGTTTTGAAAAATTACCCTGTACGACGGTCTCTCCGGGCAATAGGATATTTTCATCGCACGTGTGTAAGTGAAATAATATAATCGTCTCGAGCACGGCCGCGGCGCGGGCTATTCTCGACGAAATTATGATTTCTCGTAGTTTTTACTCGGCGAACACAGCCTTTTACGAGGTGAACGGTATCGATATAGGGGAAAATATGTACCTGCTGCATTTATGGCCTTATACAACAAGCCTTTCCAAGTTTCGTAATGTCTTTAATATTGAACATCTAGGCAAACTTGGGCGCGTAGCGTTTTTCTCTCTCTTTTTTCTTTTATAACGTTCGTCTCGAGTAATAAAAAATACGCTCGAGTATCACGCCGCGTCGATATTTCCACCTAAACTCTGACGGTATTAAAGATGTTATCGGTATCGAGAGTAGTTTGTTGTTTTTGTAATTTCTTTTTCCATATTATTTGAATCGGGTGTGGGATTAGAATTGAATGGATGTCGCTTCGAAAGTGTTGGGATTTTGAAAGAAAATTGCCGTGTAATTTTTTTATAACTAATGACGGGAAGCAGGGGGCAAAAGAGGTTTTACGATATCTTGGAGGAGTTAATTTTTTTATTATCAATTCGGGAAACCCCATTGTAAACATAAAATTACAATTATTATTGCTTAATGCAAAAATGGTAGACGAACAGGTAATACATAATGAACACAAACAATACGTTCATTCGATAATTTTTTTTTTAATAAAGTAAAAAAAAATCAGAGCTTGAAAATAAATTGAAGAAATATGTCATTTTTGAAAAAAGAAGAATTAAGTAAAAAGAAGAAATGACTTTTAAAAGCAAAATTGAACAAAATTATGACTTTTTAAATCAAATGAAAAAATCATGCTGAAGAAAAAATTGGCCAAAATTCTTTATTGTTAAACATTTTGATTTTGAATAAAATTTGAAAAATTTTGTTTTTGTCCAAAATTGTTGAAGAATTGTATTTGAATGAGTATAAAAATACCAAAATTTAAAAATATTTCGATTTTGAATACAATTTTGATAAAATTTAATTTTTAACAAAATTTTTAAATTTAAATTTTATTTCTTGAAAAAAATAAAAATGAAAAGTAATATGACTAAACCTAAAATTTTTTTTTTTTTTGCAAATGAAATATTTTAATTTTGAACAAAATCATGATAAAATCAATTTTCTAAAAAAAAATTGAAAAATTTGAGGTTTGGTTAAATTTTGAATGTACCTAGGTACTCGTATTTTAATAAAATTAAAAAATATTTGATTTTAGGAAAAATGCAAATAATTTTGTCTCTAGGGCTTGTTTCAAGTCGATATTTCTCATATACTGCAATTTCAGAAAAATCAAGCTTTGATTTTTTTTCCCGCTTATTTTCAAGAATTGAATAGGTTTTTTGGACTTGGGAAAAATTTCGCATGAAATAAAGTAAGTTGAAAAAAAAAAAAAAATCGCTCGATTTTGCTGAAATTGCCGTATATGAGAGATATCGACTTGAAACAAGCTCAGGCATGATTTTTATTAGGCCCCTAGGTCATCTTGAAGAGGTCCGGGTTCCCAAAATGGCGTAATTTGGGTATTTTTGGAAAAAAAAAGGAAAAAATGAACGAATTTGATCCAAATTTGGGTTGATGGTGTATTTTGGTGTTATCAATGATATAATTTCAAGAAAAAAAATTTCGACCCGAAATGACGTACTTGAGACCGAAAAATGGACGAAGAACTCGTTTTTTTGCATTTTTGAAGATGACACACTACGATATCAAGTTCTACAAAAATTTTGCGTTGTGCACCTAGACTAAGTAGGTACACAATATATATATATATTTTTTCAAAATTGCACCTTTGAAAGGAGTTACCAAAAACACCCTTAGAATGATTAAAATATCCATTTGACCTTGAAAAAGTGCTCGAAATTTTTTCCAAAAAATTCAAAAAATCAACCTCGATGCTGTCCTCCATTTTTGCAAGTTTGAAAAAATTCGGTTGAAAACTGAAAAAAAAAATTTTTTTAAACAAAAATCCACATTTAACCCCCCAAGAAGGGGTTAGGATTGAGATATCGAGCTGAAAATTTTGTCACGGGGGTTTTAGCTCATTAAGGACCAACTTCCACCGGATAATTCAAAATTCGGTGCCCAGGGCCAAATCACCCCTATACGAGCAGGCTAGACTCTTTTTCTAAAAATGTAGGTATTTTAAAAAAACTTTTTCAAGAAAATAATTTTTAAAAAGATTTATTTCTTGAAGGATGTTGACATGCCAATTTTTTCTTCTATTTTTTTTTTTTTTTTTACTTGAATAGGTAATTTTGTAGCAAGAAAAAATGATATTACTTACATAATATTTAAAAAAAAATTTAAATTATTTTGTAGTAACTTATTAGACATAATTATTTCTTCAATTTCTTAATTGAGCTGAAATTTGGCTTACTGAAAGAGCATGCCACCCAGACCTCAACATCAAATTTTTAGCTGCCGAAATGGATTTTTCGATTTTTGGCGAATTTTTGAAAATAGCTAAAACCGCCTCCAAAAAACCATTTGTAGAAAAAAAAAGGGTAATTCTCCGAAAATCGGCAAATTTGAGTAACAGGCTGATTTCTCAACTCCTGTACTATGCCCAACTTTCATTTTTTGGTTATTTGTACATTATAACGTCCTTAATCCATCATGCTCAATTTGATGAATACCACCCCCCTCCCCTTGAGTACAAGTTAGTCTAAACCTCAAAATGTCCATCGTCGTGGCCTGTAGCACAACATGTTTTTGAAAACAGATTTCAAAAATTATGGAAATCACCATGTTTTTGTGAAAAAAAACGTAAGTACACGTCGTTAGGAAGTTCAGTGTATAGGCTAGTGTGAATGATGATCACAAAAAGTGTTTAGTACAACTACACCTGATCATTGAAAACTGTAGCAAAGATTTGTGTCCATCGTCGTGGCTAATTTTTAAAAATTTGTCTCAGCTCGCTGAGAGAATATTTTTTGCTGCTGAATGGCTACACTGATTTGTTACCTTTATAAGACTACTATCCACATTTGAAATTTCGAATGCCAATGCACAGAGCGATTCTTTACGTAATCATCTGTGAAAATTTCAATATTTACAAAAATAGTGTCCATCGTCGTGGCTTATCATTCCTCCGGTATAAAGAATCTGATCATCCTAAAAACTGAGGAAATTTACTCTAATTAGTAAGTATCTTATTATAGCTTATTAATAATTAATAAAATATCAGTATTATAGCTTATAGAATAACTAATTGTCGAATTGTCCATCGTCGTGCATCACGAGTGGTTGTCTTTCGTCGTGGCGAAGATGAATTTTTACAGCCACGACGATGGACAATTCGACAATTAGTTATTCTATAAGCTATAATACTGAAATTTTATTAATTATTAATAAGCTATAATAAGATACTCACTAATACCTAACATCTACCCGAGTTTGAAAAAATTTGGTTAAAAACTGTCAAAATCAAAAATTATAATCGAAAAATCACATTTTTCGCTCCAGGAGGGGGTGGGGGTGAGGTAGCGACCTAAAAATTTGGTCACGGGGGTTTTAGACCATAAGGACCAACTTCCACTAGTTGGTTTAAAAATTCGCTCTGGGGGGGGGCCAAATCACCCTATTTTACCCGGCTATACCCCTTTTTGAATCGTCCTCCCCCTCCCTTTTGGGAAATGAATTGACCCCAACACCATAAAAGTACTCGGGGGCATATATATTTCCAATTACCTTGAGAAAATTTTTTTAAAAACCTGTCAAATTTCTGAACTTTTACAGTAGTGAAATTTGCCGATTTTCTGAGAATTACCCAAAAACAGCTAAAAATTGTAAATTTCAAGATAAAATCCTGAAAATCAGTTTGTACACTGAAGTCGACTAGCCGAGTCGATTGGAACCATTTTCGACGCGATCTGGAGCCTCCAAGAAAAGTTTACTTTTCTCCAGTGCACTGGAATAGTTCCAGACGGCGCTGTAATTAACTTCGGCAGCTGGAAATTTAATCATATAGCGTTAGCATGATGCCATCGATTGATTGACGTAGTTGAATCCAAAATTCAAGGTGACGAGTGCGCACGTGTTTTTTTTTTTTGACAAATTGAAAATTCTACTTTTTTTTTTTAAATTCCAAAAAATCAATTTCTGCAGCATATCACCCGAAACTTCGTCTACCCCCCAAAGTCGACCTCCCCCCGAGTCGATTGGCATCATTTTCGAAGCAATCTGGAGCCTGAAAAAAATGTTAACTTGAAGCAGTCTGGAGAGATTCCACTGTGCTGGAGAAAATTCAACTTTTCCTGGAGGCTCCAGATCGCTTCGAAAACGGTGCCAATCGACTCGGGAGGTCGACTTTAGTGTACAAAACGATTTTCAGTATTCTATCTTGAAATTTACAATTTTTTTTCTTCAAAATAATTATGTTTCTTTGGAGGCGGTTTTAGCCATTTTCAAAAATTCGCCAAAAATCGATAAATCAACTTCGGCAGCTAAAAATTTGGTTGTGAGGTCTGGGTGGCATGCTCTTTCAGCGAGCCAAATTTCAGCTCAATCAAAGGTGACAAGTTGGCGAGGTTCCCTCGTAAATAAAAAAATATATTCACACAAAAAAAATTGTGTTTAAGGTAAATTTGAAAAAAAAAATTTTAAATTCTCCATTTTGCTGAAATTGCAATATTAAAGTATAGGTGAGTATATTGAGTTGAAAGTAAAACTTGAACCCTCTTCAGGTGTCCATTTTGGAGTTGAAGGTAAATTCTAGTTGAAAAATCGAATTCAGCCACCTCAAAAATGCACAGATTGAAATCTATCAATATTGAAAATTTCAAAATTCGGCACCTCCTCCCAAATTTCATCCCCTCGAAATCAAAATCTGTCCTTTGCTTTCTCTACATTTCAAGTACCTACTCATTGAAAACGATTGAATTTTTCAAAAACGAGCTTTTTAGCTGTATAATAGTGTGGTAAAAAAGCTTGGTGAAAATCCAGGTCGCGGCCAAATCTCTATGCTCATCCTGCTATAGCCTATGTATAGAATCTACTTCTACTCTCAAGTTCAAAATAAAATTGGAAAAAATTCCATTTGAACAGAATTTTTAGGATGGATTTTTTTTTTGGCAGTGAAATGATTTTTTAAATTAGATATTTTTTCAACAGCAGAATTTCTTTCTGGGGAATTTTTTTTTACAAGATATTTTTTTAAAACCTATTTCGTTGTCCTTTAAGAGAATTTTTCTGCGAAAAAAAATCCGAATGCCTTGAACTTTTCTAACAAAGTCGTTTGAAAAAAAAAAATTGAAAAAATCGTTTGCTAAAATTTAATTAAAAGCTGTACCATGAAAATATTTCGTATCGTAGCGTTTTCCCAACCTATGTATTTCTATTTTTCAAATACGTACAAAGTATAGAAATGCCAGGATATCAAGTATAGAGTAGGTAAATGCAAAGGTATTTCAATCAACGAAATCACGAGTACCTATGTAGATGATAACGAAAGAATTCGACCCGAATGTGGGATGGTGGCACAGCGAGTTGGATTTTTCGCTATACCTATTCATTTATGATAAACATCGTAATGCGGACATAAAACCATTGGACTGTTTGTAGTATGTACATGGTATGGTATAATAAATTCAATATCTATGAAAATGGCAAACATGTATCGTACAATTGGCATATCGCAGCGTTTACATTTTTACTCGTAGTTTATTTAAACGTAGTACATGGAACTGGGTCAATTAATTGTTTTAGTTATGAGAAAACTTATAGGAATGCATTGGCAAAAAAAAAAAAAAATTAAATAGAAAATGTCGGGGAAAGAGGGGTGTTCTCTATACAGAAATGGACGTGGACGCTATTTTGAATAAAATAATAAGTATTCAAAAAAACGAATAAAATGAAAATGAATTAAATTCCATAATAAAAAATATTACCAATCTAAATGAAAATTTTTTACTCATTTAAGGAGGGCTGGGATGAGGGGATGAAGCTGCGTGTTGGTGTATTTTTCGTTTATTCTGTATATCGAAGCGTCGTAGCATCGATAGGTACTTATTGGTTTTATGGTTTCCGGTGACTGGGAAAGGTTTTTGCGATAAGTGTTGGTGTTTTTCTAAGGTTATTTAGATTATTCCGATCGCGTTTCACTTAAACGAGCCATTTCATAGCTGCATTTCGAATATGTACTTTGGTTTGGCCTTTTAATAGCGTATAGGAAAAGTTATCCCCAGCGTAACGCGCGGTTAAATGGTCGAATTTCCCATTTGAAAATTCAATACGAAAAACTTAATTAAGTCTTGTTTTTATTTTAAATAAATCGGTATCGAATGATGCGCGCATTTCCGCACTTTTCTTTTCGTTCCTTAAGTAGATATTAAATGCCTTCTGCAGTAGGCAATTTAGGGTGGCCCTTATTTTTCGAATTTTGGAAATGTTGTCGGGACGGGGGGTCAATTGGTGACATATTGGTAGAAAATAATTCTCTATTTTTTATTTTTCCTCTAACTGAATTTTAAGCCGTTTCTCAGGGGCCCCCAAATTTGAAAAAATCAAAAAAAAAATCAAAAATAGAACATTTTGAAAATTTTTGAAAATTTTTAGCAAAATGGTCATAGGGATGGTATTTCTATAAGACAAGACCATTTTCGATGATTTCTTATCTTTACCCCCCTTTTCATGGGACATAAAAAAAACGTCAATTTTTACGTTTTTTAAAAAATTTGAAAAAAATGACTAAAAATTAAAGAAACATTTTTTTTTTAATAAAATGCTTTTAGCATACATGTTATCACCCAAAAAGGTCATTTACGGCGATTTTTCATCCTTACCTTCATTTTTGGGAACCTCATTTTTTTTCAATTTTTGATAGTTTTTGAAAAATTCTCACTGATACGGCAGTGGTGAAAAATCACCGTAAATGACCTTTTTGGGTGATAACATGTATGTTGAAACCATTTTATTAAATTTTTTTTTTTTTTTTTAATTTGTAGCCATTTTTTTCAAATTTTTTAAAAAACGTAAAAAATGGCGTTTTTTCATGTCCCATGAAAAGGGGGGTAAAGATAAGAAATCCTCGAAAATGGTCTTGTCTTATAGAAATACCATCCCTATGACCATTTTGCTAAAAATTTTCAAAAATTTTCAAAATGTTCTATTTTTTCAATTTCTTCAAATTTGGGGGCCCCTGAGAAACGGCTTAAAATTCAGTTAGAGGAAAAATAAAAAATAGGGAATTATTTTCTACCAATATGTCACCAATTGACCCCCCCCCCCCCTCGTCCCGACAACATTTCCAAAATTCGAAAAATAAGGGCCACTCTAGTAGGCATAGTTCAACTTGTTGCGAGGAGTATCGCTTTTTGAAGAAACAATATTATTACGAAGCACGAAGAGGGAATACAATAAAAAAAAACCTTTTGAGAAATAAAGATTCAATTAGAAAATTGTGTAATTCGTTGGCTTTTGAAAATTGATTGGTTATTTTTGGCGCCAACCGAGGCGAAAATAGCTCGCCATAAATTTCATCTCTCGATCGCAATTTATTCGAGAGCTTCGTAGCCGCCATTTCCATGGTCATTGAAAGCGCTGCGTTGAATTTTCGGACATTATCTTAACTCGGGAGTTCTCTCTGGTCAATTATTCGAAAAACGACTCAGCTTTAAAGTACGCTATAGCTATATACCGATGTGTACACTCGAAGGGTTTCATTCTTAATCTTTAATGCGATACTACCCTCGTCTCGATGTACTCGTACAGTGTACACCGCCATCTTCTCAAGTATGTGCGGTGCACCTCGTCGCGTCACGCTGGAGTGGAAATATTGAACCAGAGAGCTCTGACAAATTGAAGTAATTCCAGCGGGCTACTTGGTTCGCATTTGCAATCGAAATTCATAAAAATACCATCGATTTGCTATTCTCTTATATATCGCCTTACTACGTACATTATCATTTACTCTGTCCAATAACGACACGAGATATAACTACTCGGATACGTGGTCAATGGTCATTGTTTTCTTTTCATATCAACTCGAATGATTTTTTGTCGTATTACCTTTATGCATAATTTGCGTCGAATATTTTTTTTCTATTTTTCTATTTTTCTCGCAAATGTACCGATTCGAAATCATTCGGCGTGTTTTATTTTTCCACTTCGCCAGTACCTTACCTACCTATCTTTTCGCTGATAAACATACTTAGGTATCTAGGTACACGAACCAATTACCCTTCTAATTATCTTCTATCGAGTATTTCAACAGCATGTTGAAATACAGCGACCGTATTTTTTCATTATTATTTGCTAATTAACCGTCGAGATATTCGTCGTGAAATAGCTCGGGAAATTCTTCTTGATTAATTTGAAAAACAAACGTGAGCTCGTTTCGGAATGATAACAAAAAAAAAAAAAGAAAAAAAAAGATGTTTCATTTCATAGAAGTACGTACAACTACAAGACTGCACTTAGGGTGGAAATAAAAGCTGCGCCGGAGAGAAAAAGAAAGGAAACGAAAAAAAAATTACAAGAAACGAGCGCTTTTGTTGCCATGTTTATAGAAAACTCGTCGAATGGTAATTCGAAGAACGATCATATTTTTTAATTAAGTAATGTAAACCGTTTCACAGTGGCAATTTCGTGATTTCAAAACAACTTTTCGAGTCGCATCCAGCAGCGTATTTGATTTCTTTTTTATTTGAAAATATACCGATAGTATCGGTTCGTGATACCTACTTCAAAATTTCAACCCTTTCGAATAAGAGCTTTTAAAAAAAATGCAATAAAAATATAGGAAGTATGTTTTCAATATTTTTTTCCTCGAATTTGTGTCGAAATACATTTTTTTAAATTCATTATTTGTCAGAAAAGTTCTATCACGAAAAAGTGTTGAAAAATTTACTTTTGGACTAAATTTATAAAATTGTGTTTCGAAAATTTTTTGTATGTAATTTTTTTCGGAGGGTAGGGAGGGGGAGGGGGTTGAGTGGTCTGACAATTTTTTGTGAGAAAGTAGTGATTTTTGAAGAAAAAAAATCTGTAAACATCGTGGAATATTTTTAAGAAAATGATAATAATTATTGTTACTAATGATAAAAATTCAACAGTTTAGTTTCAACTCGATTTTAAAATTTCAATTTTGGAGAAAATTTAGAAAAAATTGCTCTTTGACAAAATTTAAAAACTTGTATGGAAAATAAATAAAAGAATAATTTTTAACAATATTTGAAAAAAAATTGAAAATTTGGAAAAGAATGTTCTCCAACTAAATTAGGTAATTGAATTTGAGTTTGAATAAAATTTTCAAAAAATTAATAATTTGAAAAAAAATTTATTTTTTTGAAGGGGTCTTAGATTTTTTGTATGTAATTTTTTTCGGAGGGTAGGGAGGGGGAGGGGGTTGAGTGGTCGGACAATTTTTTGTGAGAAAGTAGTGATTTTTGAAGAAAAAAAATCTGTAGACATCGTGGAATATTTTTAAGAAAATGATAATAATTATTGTTACTAATGATAAAAATTCAACAGTTTAGTTTCAACTCGATTTTAAAATTTCAATTTTGGAGAAAGTTTAGAAAAAATTGCTCTTTGACAAAATTTAAAAACTTGTATGGAAAATAAATAAAAGAATAATTTTTAACAATATTTGAAAAAAAATTGAAAATGAATGTTCTCCAACTAAATTAGGTAATTGAATTTGAGTTTGAATAAAATTTTCAAAAAATTAATAATTTGAAAAAAAATTCAATCTTGACAAACTTTTTGAAAAATATATGTTTTCAAACAAAATTTAAAAAATGATGTGCAAACCAAATTTGAAAGGTTTTCTGACAGAATTGTTTGAATTTGGGTTAAATAAAATTTTCAAAAAATTTCCGATGTGAAAAATATTAATTTTGAGAAAACTTGAAAAATTTGGTTTTGAAAAAAAATTACTGAAAATTGTTTGTAAACCAAAATAAAAATTTAGATTCCAGTCAATAAAACACAACTTTTTAAACGAATTTTTAGAATTTGTTCTGAAATAACTGTTTTAAAAAAAATCGTCATTATGAAATTTGAACAAATTCAGTTTGAACGTAATTTAAAAAGTTGGGTTTTGGACAAAATTTTAAAAAATTGGGTTTGAACTATGAAAATTTAAAAAAAATTAATTTTTATGTAAAAAAGGTGATTTTTCACAAATTTAAAAGAATCATGTTTCAAATGTCAAAAAATTCACGTGAAAGAAAATATTTTTGTTTTTCAATTAAATTTGTGTTTGAACAAAATTTCAAAAAAAAGGACAAAAATTTCGAAAGATTTACTGTACAACTAAAATCTGAGAAAAATTGTAGGCATCCAATCCAAATTTAAAAGAATTGGCACCTAATAAACAAAATTGAAAAAATTGATTTCCAACAGTTTAAAATATTATTTTTCAACAAAAATTGAAAAATTTGCTGTTAACATTTGATTTAAGTTTTCTTCCAATGAGATCACGTTCCATAGATGATATTGTTTTCAAAAATGAATTTAAAAAATATCTACTGCACGTTAAAATATGGCCTGTTTCGAATAAAATCCAAAATAAAGAAGATTATTATAATTTAGAGGATAATGAACGAACGAATGAACGGATTGGGTGTGTGTGTAATTTATTGAGCCCATTTTGACGAATATACTACTTCGCCTATTAGTCCGTTAAAATTGATAAATTGAATTTATTTTAACGTGATAATAACAAAATAGGAAACGAACTGTTTCGAGAAGGGTATCAAATGGGTAAATAAAATCCCATCGTCGTATTATTTTTGAAAAAAAAAATCTAATAAATCCCGGGTCGACTTTTACGTATTTGCGAGCATGTGTGTAGAAGGTCTTTTGAAGAGAACCGCGCTCGTACATTAAAAGGTTGATAAAAGTGTGGTCGCGAATTATCCTCGTAGTTAACGAGCATCGGCAAAGTGTTGGGAATTTAGCAGAATTTATTTCGCTTTAGTACTTTCGGAGGTGGAGAAGGAGTAAATTTTAAAATGCAAAAGGTTTTTCGCCTAAGCGAAAGTTTTCATTATACTCATGCCGGTTGAGTGGTTGCGAAGAGGATGGATGAGGAGGAGGAGTGTGTGCGTGTGGCATATATACGTTATTTCAGGCACAACGTTTTGATAATCCGGTTACGAACGTACCCAATTACTCCGTATATAAAATTAATATCATTCGGGCTTACGTTTGAGATATGTTCACATTGTTTTGTAACGCGATTAGTTTTGAACGTTGTCGTAAAGTCTATTTTACGTTGTAGAATTGAAATTTTTTTTTATTTTACCTCGGGTATGCGTCTCCTCATCTTCGAGCGTCTCTCTCTCTCTCTCTCTCTCTCTCTCTCTCTCTCTCTCTCTGCAGGGCCCCTCGTTCTTCGCTTCGAACCGCTGGGATCGTGCTAAACGCAGATGGCTTCAGTAACATGACGTCATCTTACTGCATGAAGGACTTGGAATAATTTTCTACAATTTAAGGGAAGGGAGGGGCCCAATTGAAAAATGTTTGAAACAAAAATTGTAGATTGAGATCTGAAGAATAATTTCAGTCATTATAAAAATTTTGATTGGACCCCTCCCTCTCGTCTAATTTTGCATAATACTACATAAATACTTATATTATTCGAAATTGGAGGAGAGGGAGAGGGTCAATTGAAAATTTTTTCAAACAAAAGTTGTAGATTAAGATTCTGGCAATAATTTTGATCATTACAAAAATTTTGATATTACCCCTCACACCTCTACAATTTCGAATAATAAGTATTTATATAGTATTGAGATTGTGAAAAATAAAAATTAAAAGAGAAAAGGGTCCAATCGAAATTTTCAAAATGACAAAAATTATTTTTCAATATCTCATTCTATAATTTTTGTTTGAAAATTTTTTCAATTGGCCCTCTCCTTCTCCTCCAATTTCGAATAATATAAGTATTTACGTAGTATTATATAAAATTAGACGAGAGGAAAGGGTCCAATCAAAATTTTTATAATGACCAAAATTATTCTTCAGATCTCAATCTACAACTTTTGATTCAAATATTTTTCAATTGGGCCCTTCCCTTTCCTTTAAATCACATCGCTTTCATTTTTGTAGAAAATTATTTCAAGTTCTTCATGCAGTAACATGGCGTCTTATTGCTGAAGTCATCTGCATGTAGCTCGATCCGAATCGCTGGCGTTTATTTTAGTCGCGTAGGCATTTTAAAATCCGAAGCGAGGAGACCGATCCATCCATCGAACCTTTAAAAATTTCCTCCCCTTTGGATACATGAGGGCGATGGGAGAATCTTTTAACATTTCATCTAAAGTAATCAAAACGAGACCCTGTGTAACTTTGCCATTTTCTCTAATTACAAATTAGTTACAGTTGTAACTTTCACTCAGTTCATCGCCAATTTCATTTACAGAAATTCTTGTTCAGTTTTCGTTTGAGTTTGTTTGTAAAACTTAGGTAAAATTTACGCTTTTCGCCGGCTATACTTACGCGAATATCGACGTAGAAGTAATTGCAGTTTGCTCACTTCGCAATTTTCCAGATCAGTTTTCCGTTCTTAATCGAATTAATTGTATTAACAAAGCTTAAGAAAGTGTTTGCGCATTTTTTTTTCTCCACTACCCCTCCTTACCTTCGTTGACGTCGAGTTTGGCAAAACTTTTATCTCTCATTACCTACCTGGGATTTTATGCCATTCCTTCGAATATGGCATGGCGTGGCATGGGACTGGGGAATTGTAACCCTCGAGTTTTACGCTCTACGTCGACACTCGACAGCCATGGCATGTCTTATAAGTGCCTTGTTTTTGTTTTGTTGCCATTTCAAACGACATGTTCTTGCTGCTGTATTATTAAGTTTATCTAAACTTTTATGCCATATCAGAAATAACTCTAGCGTGTTATTTCAGTTATGGCCGCATCGATTTAATTTCTACACTGAAAACGTTTCAAGATGATTTTCTTCTTTTCCAATGAACTAGACTTTCGTCGACTTTAATCGAGTTCTAGTACAATGCAATAATAAAAAAAAAATCACCGAGTTTGCAAAATTTAAAATGAAAAAAGTTGCAGCACCGTCGTCGAGTGAAATATTAAAAATATTACCTACCCAGTACCCAGCAAACCATACTAGCGTCTGGCGGTTAAACGTTTTTTGGCTCCCATCACGTCGTATTTTTTTAAGTCCATATGTGTACTTCAAAAAAGTGTCCAATTGAAAAAACTTTCAAATACAAGTGTAGATTGAGTCTTTAGAAATAGTTTTGGTTATCATGAAAATTTCGATTAGTGCCTTCCCCTCCCCCCAACATTGCCAAAAACGTTGGAACCCCATTATTCAAAATTTGGGGTTGGAAGGGGTTTAATCAAAAAAAATTTCATACAAAAATTGTAGACTGAGATTTCGGAAATAATTTTGATTATTATAAAAATTTTGCTTGGACCTCTCCCTTCCCTCAAATATTAAGTAATAGAGTATGAACTTGTAGTATTGGGCACAACATAGGAATTTGTAAGGGAAAGGAGAGGTCCAAGCAAAATTTTTATAATAATCAAAATTATTTCCGAAATCTCAGTCTACAACTTTTGTTTGAAATTTTTTTTGATTAAACCCTTTCCAACCCTAAATTTTGAATAATGGGGTTCCAACGTTTTCGGCAATGTTGGAGGGAGGGGAAGGCAACTAATCGAAATTTTCATGATAACCAAAACTGTTCCTAAAGACTCAATTCACAACTTTTATTTGAAAGTTTTTTCAATTGGACACTTTTTTGAAGTACACATATGGACTTAAAAAAATATGACGTGATGGGGGCCAAAAAAAGTTTAACCGCGAGACGCTAGTGCAAAACCATCACCAGCGAAACTCAAATCTCTACACCGCATATATGCATATTGCATACTTTAGAACCCATCCGAGCATCATATCTCATTCGAAACCACTCAAATTAACATTCCAAACAAAAATGTAAATTGCACATTCAACATCCGCCTTGTAAGATACTCGAGACTGAATCGATTTTGGCAACAAACCGTCGTCGTTTTTTTTTCTCTTCTTTTTTTTTGGTAGGTATAGTTCGCTACAGCATCAATTCTTTTGATGAGAGAGGATACAGCGAGCTCGTGTGTACATACAAAACCACTCGTATTTTTAATTACCAGTCTGGTGCGTGCTAAAACGTAAATTCAGCGTTAATAGGTTCGCGCAAAGGCACAAAAATAGGGGAACGAGTGAGTGGAAAAGTATAATAAAATTATTGGTACGAAGTTCATAATTCAGCCGCAATTTTTTGACACGTCTCTAGGTGCCTTCTGCGCTACGAATCCTGAGGATAAACGCTGAACTCTCATCTTAACAATCATTTTCCACTTTTAAATCATTTAAATTTTGTGTTTAATAAATATATTATAGATTTCTTTCAACTCTCAGTTTTTCAAGTTTCTACGTTTTTCTTCGTTTTTAACCACTTCCAATGTTAGTTAATTCTATTGATTATTTTTTTAATTTCGCAATTATCAGTAATCTTCAAACTGTTTCATGTTTTTATTTTAATTTTTTCAACTATCCCGAGCAGCACACTCGACAAATTATCGAAATAAAAAATCGACAGAATATCGAATTCGATAAAGTGTCGCGTTAGTTCCGCATAAATCGTGAAATTATCTTTCGATATATCGACAGATTATCGATGAATTATAGTTGGCAAAATCCATCAACAGATAAACTTTCGATAAAATCGAACGATTTTTCTTTTAAAAATCTCAAGATTATAGTTAGATACTTCATCGATAACCTATCTATAAATCGAAAGATAATTACACGATTTATGCGGAACTAACGCGACACTTTATCGAATTCGATATTCTGTCGATTTTTTATTTCGATTTAGTTTCGATATTCTATCGATTTTTTATTTCGATTTAATTTCGATATTCTATCGATTTTGTATTACGATTTTTTGTAGATTATCTAGTTTCGATATTCTATCGATTTTTTGTAGATAATTTAGCATATATGGGTATATGCGCGCGCACATTTTCAAGACCGGCTGGCGAGTTTGAAGTCGTAGTTACGCTTAAGGCTGGCGAATTTCGTTCCAAATACAGCAGTTTCTACCAAAACAAGCGTCTGTTGCGAACATCGGAGTTCGTTCGCATAATACGAATTGGATTATAATATTCAAACATCTTATGCGCGATTGGAGAAGAGGGAGGGGTCCAATTGAAATTTTTAAAATAACTAAAATTATTTCTAGGACCTTAATTTACAACTTTTGTTTGAAAATTTTTTCAAATTGGCCCCTTTTTCCTCCGCTCCTCCAATTTTGAATAAGTATCAACTGAGTATTATGCAAAATTGGAGGAGAAGGAGAGGTCCAATTGAAAAAATTTTCAAACAAAAGTTGTAGCTTAAAGTTCTAAGAATAATTTTGGTCATTACAAAATTTTCGATTGGGCGCCTCCCTACCGTTCAATTTTAAATACTAAGTATTCACATAGTAATCGTAGTATTGAACTTGGTAAAATTTTATTTAAGAACAACGATCTGGTTTCAAGTAAAATACCTAGTAAACCAAAAAAACTAGATAACTTGTTTGTAAATTTTTTCAATTTTGATTTCGCATATTACTGTTACACGTAAGTAGGTAAATGCAAAATAATAGAGGCTAGAGATGAGGTCCAATTGAAAAAACATTTCAAACAAAAGTTGTAGAATAATATTCTGGATTTAATTTTGGTTATTATAAAAATTTCGATTTGGCCCTTTCTTCCCATCCAATTTTGAATATAAAGTAGGTATTTTTTGACTAGAAAAAAATCAATATAGTTTCAACAACTATCGTTACAAAATCGTTGAAATATCGAAGTCGATAAATTTCATATAATGTGTCGATAATATAGTTTTAAATATCGTCACAAAATCGTTGAAAAATCGAATTCGAGAAATTTCATATAATCTGTCGATAATACAGTTTTAAATATCTTCACAAAATCGGTGGAAAATCGGATTCGAGAAATTTCAGATTATTTGTCGATAATATAGTTGTAAATATCTTCACAAAATCGTTAAAAAATCGAATTCGAGAAATTTCAGATTATTTGTCGATAATATAGTTGTAAATATCGTCACAAAATCGTTGAAAAATCGAATTCGAGAAATTTCAGATTACGTGTCGATAATATAGTTTCAAATATCTTCACAAAATCGTTAAAAAATCGAATTCGAGAAATTTCAGATTATTTGTCGATAATATAGTTCTAAATATCGTCACAAAATCGTTGAAAAATCGAATTCGAGAAATTTCAGATTACGTGTCGATAATATAGTTTCAAATATCTGCACAAAATCGTTGAAAAATCGAATTCAAGAAATTTCAGATTATTTGTCGATAATATAGTTTCAAATATCTTCACAAAATCGTTAAAAAATCGAATTCGAGAAATTTCAGATTATTTGTCGATAATATAGTTTCAAATATCTGCACAAAATCGGTGGAAAATCGGAATCGATAAATTTAATATTCTTTGTCGTTGACGAATATCGTCCTAAAATCGTAATACTATCGAATTCGATAGTTTTTAGATTTTTTGCCTATAAAATCGTACAGCTAAATCTGTATCATATCGTGAGAACATCTTTAGATTTTTAAACGATTTTTTATCGATACGTTTCAACTTTCGATATTATCGATCGAGTGTGCTGCTCGGGATAATTTTTTTTCTTGATTTTGAAGAATTTTCAAGACGATTAAAAGTGGAAATTTTTTTCAAATGTCGTTTTTCAAGAATTTTTCTTATCTTACTTTGTTTTCAGTATTTCTAATTTTTTATTTTTCTTCCAAGTTTTCTATTTTCTCAACTTCATCCAAATTTGTAATGATGAAAAGGAACCCCCTAAGGAACAAATTTAAGTTTTTTGATTTTTTTTTTTTTTTCAAAATTGCATGTTAAAAAATTGATGACTTTTAGTTTTTTTTTCTTCAATTTTATCAATTTTTTAAATTTTCAGACATTTTAAAACTTTGATTTTTTTAAATATTGGATGACCTTTTTTTCTATAAATTATTACTCGAGAAGCCATACGGTTGTAGGATTGAATTTTTAAAATAAATTGTCAAATGTGATGAAATTTGATAAAATTGGTTAGAAAAAATTGTTCAAATCAAAAATTCAGTTTTCTTCAAAATTGGTGATTTTTTTCTTGAAGTTATTACTCGAGAAGATCTACAGTTGTAGGGTTGAATTTTTCAAAGAAATTTCCAAATCTGATGAAGTTCGAAGAAATGAGTTTTAAAAAATTGTTTAACTCAAAAATTCAATTTTCCACAAAATTTATGAATTTTTTCATAAGAAGTAGTCTTACAGTGGTAGGGTTGAATTGTACGAAAAAATTGTCAAATCTGTTAGAATTATTGAAAAAAGGTCTACCTTCAAAAAATTGTTGAAATTATAAGTTTAAGCTTTAATAAAAATTATGAAATTTTTCTTAAAATTATTGCTCCAGAAACTCTACAGCTGTAGAGTTGATTTACTTATACGAAAAAATTGCTAAATCTGCTGAAAATTGCAAAAATTGGTTCAAAAAAATTTCAATTCGAAAATTCAATTTTCCTCAAAATTTATGAATTTTTTATAGAAATTTTTTCTTCAGTTTGTGAACTTTTTACAAACTGTAACCATAATTAACTATTATAAGTTCAATTCCTCAAAATTTCCATTTTGTTTTCTTTTAATTTTTTAAATTATGTGAGTTTCTTAATCATTTTTTTTATAAATTTTTAAATTTTTAAATTTTTCTCATTTTTTTCAATTTTTTGAATTTTTGAAGTTGTTTAGTTTGCCTGAGTACTTCAGATAAAAAATTAGACTTACTTGAATGTAAAAAAACTTGGAAATGGCTGCTACTGTATGCATTCAACAAATAATTTTTTTTAAGCCCACCAACCCTTATTTCAATTTATCTCAATTTTCATTTTTTCAAAGTTTCCTAGTTTTTCAACCTTTTTAAAATTTATTTAGGCATTTGTGATGCGATCTATGAAACTCAGGTAGAAGTCAGCGAATGGAATTTACAGAAGAGCGATTAATCAAATTCTCGTCAAAAAATTTTTCTTCTCATATTTGAATAGTTTAGGGTCTAAAAACTCGTTTTTCTTTAAATTTTTGGAAAATTCAAATTTAATTTTCAGAACTTTGAAAAATTGAATAAAAACAATGAAAATATATAGCACATTCCAGTTTTTAGTAAACCGACGAGAAAATGACAAAGAATCCGAAAATGCAAAAAAAAAAAAAAAAAAAAAAAAAAGGTTTTAGTTAATTTCGGTTTCCTACATTGCGTCACATTTGAAAATTTTTTTGTTTCTCAACTTTTTCAAGCATTTTCAATTTTTCTTAATCATTTCTCTCTTTTCAAATTTTAGATAGGTACCTATTTTAAATTTTCCTCAATTTTAATTTATTTTTCAATTCTTCAATTTCCTCGATATTAAGTATTTTCTATATTAATTAGTATTTTTCAGTTTTCTGAATTTCCATCATTTTTTAATTTCTTGAATTTTCAAGTTTTCCAGTTTCTTGTCTGTTTCATATTATTCTTTCTCAATTATGATTTTTTTTTTAATTTTTCAAATTTGTTATTTTTTTCCAATCTGTATAAATTTTTCCCGTTTTAGTCAGTTTCAGTTTTTTTATTTTCAGTATTTTTAATTTTTAGTTACTTCTAGTTTATATATGCCCATGGGCATATTTTTGTCATCTCCGGTCGACCTTTGCACGATTCTCCAAGAACGGATTTCGTTTGTTGTTCTTTTCACAATAATAACGAACAACTTAATTAAATAAATGTTGAAAATCAAGACAAAAGCCACGAAAACGGAGAAATTTCACCCTTATCAAAACAAACCTCCATCGAATGGCATAAAACCACTCTGAGAAATTTGCACCGCAGCTGTAACCCTCTCAGGGCTCAAGGCTAACGTTAAACTGAAATTAAAATGTTTCTAAGCGAGATCGTCTTACGTATATTAGATTTTTCTCAATTTGCGAGCAGAGCATTTTATATGTTGCTTGTTCGAAAACGATACGGGGGAAGTCGACAAAAACCTTTGCGAACGTTTCGTTTTGCCAAAGTGTACGTATGTAAGAGTGAGAGTGATGGGAGAGTGAGAAAGAGAACACTGTTGAGAAAAAAAATCGAACTTTTTCCCCCTCAGTGTAGGCGAAATGAAGGCGCAATATTCGGGTAATTTTAAAATCGTTTAATCATTATTTGTTTTCTTGGCAATCATTTCTTATTTGGTGGCTTCGGTGTGGCTTCCCTAATAGACGTTTACAGCGCCGCGCCGCTTCAAAACTACCACCCGAGTATACATGTCGGCAGTCGACGAGTTGAAAATACCACTCACCCGAACTGTCGAATGTGCGGGGGTGGGCGGTGTGCGTTCACGCAGAAGAAAAACCAAGCCGGGTGCTAGGTTTTTCCAAAACACCATCAATAATACGTGTCTTAAATACGTTAAAATATCCGACGTTGATTTATTTTACCGCATCCATGCGGGCGATCGGATCAGGGCCTGGTGGCACAGCCACAGCACAGACTACCACCGAAAATCCAGGCCAGACCCCAAATGCGAATGCTCGTACGGCTCGTATAATTTTGCAGCCTTTTACGAATTCGTAGTAATAATCAGCGCGACCCTAGCTCGCCTTGCTCTTCATCTCGTATATGTATTATCTACGCGTCTTGTATCCAACATCGTCGTCGCATTGCTAATTGTAATTCCGTATTATCGTCGCCTCGTATCTACCGTTAAGTACGTGATCTTCATTTGATATTGGGTTAAAAATTGCTCCCTGCCTAGGGTTGGTATTAATTCAACATGCAGTCGTGCTCCTCGCACCCTTCTCGTCCTCTGTGGCTCGTTAAGGTGAAAGAAAACATTTTACAAATATAAATTACACACACCCAAGTGTAATCTGGGCTATATTATAACCCTCTCGGCAGAAGCTACATCTGCACCGTGTTAGTATAAGTAGGATAACTGAAAATGTAGGTAATATGTGAGATTAAGTAGGTTAGGTTAGGCACCATGCTCGAAGCTTTGCACACTCATTACTTGATTCGATTACATCGCATCGTTCATCTCCTTCTCTTATGTTAGTTATTAATCTCAAATAATGAAAACTTTTCAAACCGTCGAATGAAATTTAAATGTAATTAAAACAATTATTACGTATAAATTATCGCTAAGTACTTTACGTAGGGTAGGTACTTTCATCTTTGAACTAGCACAACGCTCCCTGGGTAGGTACCTACTCCTAATTGTACGTAAACCGAATCCTTTATGAATTATTGCTAATTTGCTGTTATCTGCGGAATTTGCATGATACATACGAGATGTAACTACGTCTCTGCTACGTGTCTACGCAGCAGTAGGCCGAATAAAAAGGGAAGAATACAAAATTAAAAATTAAAATTAAACAAGATGACTTGATACACCGTAGGGTACGAGTCGAGTCGAGTCTTCTATTCAGCAGGCTATTTTTTTTCGCTCTCACTCTGATTTCGCTGCTCGCGTACTCTTATTATAAGGTGCTTTTATTCTCAACACTCGTTACAGCATTACTCGTAATCGCACTTTTCTCTCTCTCTCTCTCTCTCTCTCGGTAACTGCTTTCTGATGACAAAATGCTTCATTAATATTCATTAGAACTTAATTTGATAAAATTGAACTTTTTCAACTTACATGAATTATTAATATAGTGCATAATACCCTGTGAAGCTTTCACCTTGTTTTAATTAATACGATGAATTTTCTAATATCTCGTCTACTTAGCAATTAATGTTACTTTAATCGCTTCTCTTATATACTTATTTCTTTTGTACATTCGCGTATCCGTCGTATAAAGCGGTCGATTTAATATATTCATTTTAGCATCATCTCTTCAATCTTCCTTACTTACGTTAGTTTTTACTCCGAGCGTAATTACACAATTTTTCAACGTATACTTTTTTTTAGATGGATCAATTTATCAAATACACTGCGACTGGGTATTTTAGCAAAATCTCAAAACCAAAAAGCAGAACTTTTGCAGGACCTTTGGCAGGACTTTTTCAAAATGAAAAGTATACCATCTCTCTAAAAAATAATAATTATACTTTCACGAAATCATGAAAAAATATTTATAAACATACCGAAAAAACAGTAATGAGCTGAAAGGATTGGAGGGACAGTATCACTGAAAATTACAACTCCAGTTATTAAGGTATTCCTACTCTGCTGAAGTAAATTTGCTGTAATTTCGCATTATTTTCAGATTTTCCACCCAAAACCAGGAGAAGCAGATGATCAATCAAATTGGAAATTTTTTAATTTCCAAGGAGCTCAGACATGGACCTCGAACCAAAAACTACGTAATAGGCTAAAAACAACCCAAAATTCAATGATGAGGTCAACGCTAGGTACATCTAAGAAACAAAGGATCAAAACGCTAACCCTCAGAAATTAATTAAAAAACACGAGGGACGTCGCGTCGTCTGTGAAGCGAGAAGGGGTAAATGGTCATGGGCAGGTCACATCTCGCAAGTAGAGGACAACAGATGGGGTTACTCTCTGCTACATTGACACTCAACTGGCAAAAGAAAGCCGGTAGGCAAAAGACGAGGTGAGACGACGAAGAAGTTCATTTTCTGGGATATAACAAACACTACTGCAGAGTGGCGCAAGACCTAGCCGAATGGTCTTGGTTGAAGGAGACCTTTGCCCAACATTGGGCCAATTAAGCTTTAGTCTTGATTTTTTATTTGATTTGGATTAATCAATTTAAATTATTTGAATTGGAAACCTAATTCAAATTTCATGAGCTATATTATATTGAAACTTTTTTTTTTTGACAATAATTCTTCAATTTAAATTTTTTTTCAAGTTTCATTTCAGAAATTCAAATTTCTTGAGCTATATATTGAAACTTTTTTTTTTTTTTTGATAAGAATTCTTTAATTTAAATTTTTTTCGTTTCATTTCAGAATTTTTTTCTGATTCTATTTCAATGTAGGTACCTATTGTATTTTCAAAATTTTAGTTCAATAATAATTTTTAATTTTGCAATATTTTCATCTTTACTAGTGAGATGAGTAGGTGGTTGAAATTTTGTTCCTTGTTTGGTTTGAAATTAGGCCAAAATCTAAAACACGAGATAATAGTATAAGATTATTCGCTCATTATTTCACTACATATTGCCGTATAATCGTATAAATAGTTGGCTATTACTTTCAAGTCTGTTTATGTTTTACTCTAAATTGCTATCGTATTCATTCTTGTATCACGTATCGATGAAGGTAATACATAATTACAGTTATACTTATTTTCTCATAATACGACAATATAACGCTAACGGTGCGATAACATGCGAGACCGGAGTGTTATTCCGATTGTCTAATTGTTTCGCCGTGAGAAATTTTAAAACGATGTCGAATGTATTGCATACATGTTTTGTAGCAAGGCAGAAAGATTAGGTACTACTTACAGCGTGTTTCTCTAGTGTTTTAGGAAAATCCGCAATCCGCAGGGTGAATAGGAAATCTGCAAGGAACAAAAACTTTTATCAGGGCTTTCTAGCCAGCCAATAGCTTTTAGCCAATAGCCAATAGCTTATGCTAGCTAATGGTTTTTCAGCCAATAGCCAATATCTGGCTAGTTACAAGTCTTTCTAGCCAATAGCTAGCAAATAGCCAATGAAATCATGAGCTATTAGCTATTATTTTTTAATTTTTTTTTGTTGTTTTACACTTTTACAGTTATTTTTTTAAGACCAATTTATTATTATTTTATTTTTTGAAAACGAAAAATCGAAAATTGAACAGATTTGCCCCTGAAAACATTCGAATTTTACATTTTAGGTTTCCTGATTTTTAAATTCCTTCAAAAATTTCGATTTTCCCTTGTTTTTCTTATATTTTATGATGGATTTTAATTACAAGTACAAATTTTTGACTACCAAATATATTAATTTAGTTTAAACCACCTAAAACGGAAACTACATCTCATTACCAGTATTTTGAGGGGTCATTCGATTTTTTTTGAAAGCCAGCCAATAGCTAGCTAATAAAATTTTTCTAGCCAATAGCTAGCTTTTTTTCAGTCAATGAAAAAATCTAGCTCAAGCCTTTGGCCATTAGCCAATGACGATTGGCTAGAAAGCCTTGAATTTTATACACACATGGCGTCTATCTCAAAAACTGAAGGGGCAAGAGGAAATGAAATTGGCGCGAACATTTTTTTGATCGAGCATACACGTAGGGCTGGAAAAATAAACATTTTATATGCTCGATATTTTTTTTTACCTGAGTGAGAAAATGAAGGGACTGCAAAGCTTTAAACATTGAAAAAAAACCCCTAGGGTTTCAATTTTCAAGGCTCCATACTTCCATAGCGCCTTCATTTTCGGAAATAGGCAAATTGTTCACATAACTTTTTTTTGTTTTTCTTGAAAAATGAGTTTTCATGAGGAAATTATCTACTTACTGCTTGTGCCCATTGACAAATTTGAACCTTCGATCCTATTTTCAAAAATAAAGGTTCTAAAGAGCCTCAAAATTTTGCAATTACAAATTTTTTAGGGTTGCTGGGCCCTTACATTCTCCACCTCGAACAAAAAATATTGAGAGTAAAAGATGTTCAATTTTTTTGGTTTTACTTATACCTTCTCGTATTATTTGATAGAACAATTTTTTTTCTCAGTTTTATCTCAACTTACCCTTCAATTTTTGAGATAGGCACCATGTGTATATAACGTTGTTTTCCTCTTATGGGTTGCCTATTTGCCCTGTGGATTTTCTGCATCACTTAAGAAACACCCCTTATATTTAAAAATTTACATTTTAGCGTTTTTTATATACAAATTGGTTCATTTAACGATTCTTATTGTTGAAAATCATCGACATGGTTTCAACGAAGGAGGTCGTATTTTCTTCTTTGTAAAGGCGATACACTACACTAAGGAAAACCAACAGTGAATATGTAAAATAGAAATTAAAAAAATAACGACGAGGAAGACGACTACTACAACGTCGTAGTCGACTTTTACAAATAAGAGTACTATACCTACAACAATGCTTCTCGCGTAGCGTACACATACATGCACACTACTATCGTCGAGGATGGGTTTTCCGGGGGCAAAGAATAAAAGAAATAGCAGTAGTGGAAGCGTGTACAGGAAGGCGCAAGAGAGATGCGAACGCGAACGAACGCATCAGCGAAAGAAAGAGAGACGAAAAAAGAAATGTGAAAAAAAGCCTTCGGAGCATTTGAAAACATTTCATAAAAGGCCCAGTTTGCTTTTTTCTTTCGCTGAAAATTCTGTTTTTTTTCTTCTTTTCGCTATAGCAATTTAATGCGACCATTTTAATGGGTACGTATATAAATATATTACGCGATAAGGTTACCAGTGTAGGAACTGCAACGTACAGTAAAAAGAGATATGTTTTCTCGCTGACTAAAAATGAATGTTCGGTCTTTTTTTTCTGTATGATTTCGCCTTCCCCTCGCTTTCGTGTACTCGCCGTCGCCGGGCACTATCTCTCTTCGCGACGTACAGATTTTCGCGTTTCTTCATTCGTTCGTGTAGTACGTACGTCGAAGGATTTTTTTTTTTCCTCCGTCGTCCTTAAATGTCCGACTCTATGGGCGCGTTATCGTGACACCAAATAAAAAGAACCCTTTGCCTTTCATTTTTGCCATAATTTTTAAACGGTAGGCAATTGAAATGTTGCCAAATGTACTTGTTGTAACTGGCTTTCGTGTTTGCAAGTTTGTTGGTGGACTGAGGAAGAGGTGGGAAGGGCAGAAAACGACACAATAGCCGATGAAACAATTCTCGCCGAAGAAAATTCTTTTTCTATTATACTTGGGTGAACATGAAAAGTTTTAAATTTTAACCGAACGAACCGAAACTGAACTACATCTTTGTAAAATGGCCTCTTCAGCCATTTCCAGCCTCACTACCCGTCTCCTCTGGCCAAATTCACGTGTACGTTGGAAAACCCTATATGGTTGCAATAAATTCAACGCGCCAGCAAACACATCGTACCATAAACTATACGATTGCGGACTCCACATCACTTTCTGTATTAGCAAATCCATCGACGTGAAATGTTTTCTTGAAAATTCCTCTTCCTTTTTTTTTCCTACAAAAACATTGCCAGTTTTGTGCTATCTTTTACTGCTAATGCTGTTTGTTGCGAGAAATTTCACTGGCGATATTACGAGAGCGAAACTTTCTTCTAGTTTTTCGCTTTAAGCGTTTCTCTTCATAATGTATCCTTAATTTTAAAATGCTACGTTTTGCTTTCACCCTACCATGACCCGGATGACGAGAGGAAGTCGAAATGAAAACTCGACTGTATCGGAATTTGAAATTTTGTTTGTCCTTGTATCGTGTTTCGCTCTCTGCGGTAAACTTTGACAATTATTTATTCGCTGGTTTTTTTCTCTTTTTGCTCTTTGATTTTTTGCTCTTTTTAATTCGTCTCTTCTGCGCGCTGCGCTGCGGATTACCAATGTATAATATTTTTCTTTCGCCCTTTGCCACGACGAATTTACCAAGCGCGTTTTCAAAGCACGTCGTCGTATAAAATTTGGATTTTTATGTAACGCTTTTTCAAATGAAGAAATTCTTTAAATACTAACGTCGTTATGGAACACGAAAAAATGACTATAGAACCCAGAAAGAAACGCCATGTTGTATAAATTGCAGCTCGATAAAAAAAAAAACAAAAAAAAAACAGACAGGGCTGCTGATGAAATTTTTACTCAAATTTTTCCTTATATACCGAAGAGCGCGTCGTCGCCGCCTCATTATTTTCTTTACTAAAGATAAACCGTTGTACGAATTCCGCAATCAACGAATAGAATTTTCGAACAAAAACGAAGGCAAAAAAATTACATGAATTTAAACGACGCATGTATCGACGAAAGTGACTAGAATAAGAAAAAAGATTTTCTTTCCTCCCGAATACGAGAAATGAAGGCAGAAAAAAAGAAGAAGCATAGATATAGAAAAACAATTTCCGTTCCTTTATACAGTGTGTACGAGTAATAGGTACCTTACCATAAGAAAAATTGAGGGAAAAACCATTCGGCACGTGTAGTATTGCTAAAAGTTACTCGTATTTTCACTCGCTGAAATGGCGAGAGAAGTTCGACTTGCGGAGAAAGTGACACAAAAAAAAAAGGAGCACAAATAGAAGGAAGTGAGGAAAAATGAAATTTTCTTTATTTGTGTAAATTTGACAGTTACTTTTTCGCAGTCGAAAGTTGCCAGTGTGTGTTAATGGGTTTATTGTGTTTGATGTTTGAATCTGTGTAGTAGGTTTTGTGAAAACGACTTTCTTACATACGGAAAAACTGACTATTTGAACAATGTTATCTTCTGTGCTTTCATACTTATGTATTTTCTCTGTTTCTTTTCTACGTTTTTAATGCTTTGCGAGTTTCTTTTTATTTTTGGCCAAACGCCAAAAAAGATTTTAGCTCTAATGTTACTGTTTGTTTTCGAAGTAGAGATGGCGAATTTTTTCACCCAGGCTAGAGTTCTATTTCCAGGTTTTAATTTTGAGTTTTTTCAACTCATCGGACAATAATTTATGCGTTTATGAGGGCGCAATATGCAATTATTTTTGTTAAATAAGTACACGTAAATGCTTCAAAAAATTTGGCAATTATGCTTTTGACATTTAAAATAGGCAATCGGTGCAATTATCTACCTATGGGCTGAAAAAAATTATTTCTAAAAAAATTTTCTTTCCTGAAGCAGTGCAAAATTTTTTTTCTAGTAAAGTTAGTTTACAAGTAAGTAATTTTTTACGAGGATTTCATGCAAAAAAATCAGATTATTTTTTTCAAAAGAAGTTTTTTATTTTCGAAAGGACTAAAGACATATTTTCTTTGAAAACAATGCCGACTAATTTTTCAAAAAATGTGAGAAAATATTGTTCAGGTTGAAAAAAAAACTGATAAAAAATTTGCAAAAATCGATAGGTACTTATTTGTGAGGCGCTCTGTGAAAAGGTACCTAAACTCGGAAAAATTGAAATCGATTTTTTTAGCTTATCTGAAAGAGAATTTCTTCCTGCATAATATAAAATTAAAAAAATCGAAAATTGCTTGAAATTGACCGAGATATAACTTTGAAGTTCTCACATGGAAAATGGATGATTGGAGAAAAACGCTCCGAAATTGCGCCAAAAGTATTTTTTTTGAGAATCTAATCAAAAAGTGTAAAATCGATTTTTTCGATTTTTTTGCTCTCCTGAAAAATTTGTTTTTCCGAGTTTAGGTACCTTTTCACAGAGCGCCTCACATTTTCAAGATATTCTTGAAGTAAACTAAAAAAAAAACAAAAAAAAACAGTAGGTACCTAATAATTTTTTTTTAAAGAAAATATTGTCTTGAAAAGAAACATGCAAAAATTAAATATTTTAAAATTTTTTATTGAAAATTCAAAACTCCACTTGATTATTAAAGTACCTACCTATAAAAAAAATATTTTTTTGAACATCTCTTTTGTGACGTAAAAATCTGAGAAAAAGTCAAAAATTATTTCAAATAGTGTTGGGAAAATACTTTTGAGAACGAAAAATTTTCTTGAGAGAAATTCTTTATTGAGAAATATTAGAAACATTCGTAGAAAAATCAAATCAAAAATCTTCAAAAAATTTTCTCAACAGAAAATTATCTTCAATTTTTTTTAAATAGGTAGGTATAGGTACCTATTAATTTTATAAAAATTTCTCTTGAAAAAAAAATCCTGAGAAAAACTGAAAAAGTCTTACAAAAAGTGTTTGAATAATAATATTGAGAACCAAAAATTCTCCTGGAAATTTTTTTATCAAAAGAAATTTGTAAAATTCAACTGAAAAAAATCCTTTCATTAAAAATACAGTCATATTAGAAACATTCGTTGAAAAATCAAATTAAAAAATCTTCCAAAAAATTTTTTTGGCAGAAAACTAACTACATTTATTCAAAAAATTTGTGTATATTACCAAAAAAGAAAAAAAGGAAAAAGGAAAAAGAAAAAAGCGAATTAATAGAAAAAAAAATCCATTATCTTCACCTTCGAATACAATTTCCAGTAATTTAAATGTTAATAAGACGAGATAGCTATGCACTACCTACTTTTCACTTTCCCTTTTGCTGCGATTTTTTAAAAATCTAAAATCAATTTAATCAAATTTCGTCTACAGTTTTCATACCTCTCTCTGAACGTCTTTCTACGTCGATAATAATTTCACTCCTGCTTTTTTGATCCTATTTCAATAAAGAATTATTTGCTTTTGCTATTATACCTACTCGTACCTACATTCATCGGTGTTTCTATTTACTTAGTTGGAAATTGTATTCGACGTTGGTAGGTAGGACTAATGTGTACTGTGTAGGTCTAGGTAAGTATAACTTTTCACCGGTTTTCATAAAAGAAGTTGTTGTTACTTTGTTGGAAAACTGCGCTCTGGAGTGTTATTAAGTACGAAGCTTATTACGACGTTGGTTGTTCGATAAATATTCATGTTCAGCCTCTGGATGGTACATCTCATTGTGTCAAAAGTTACGCTGAAATAAGTGAAAAAAATGTTTCGTAGGTTTCTTCGATGTGCAGAAGAATATAAATATGATGTGAAGTTTTTTTTCTTTTTTATCGCATCGTGCGAGTACGTATTCGGTTTGCCTTATCATTCTGCTTCAATTTCTCGTCGTTTTTATTTTGTATCATTTTTCAAATTATTTCTGCTGTTTGACTTCGATATACATTTATCATAGTTACATACTTTGTGGTGTTTGAGTTATAGAGATTTGTGTGTAAGTACAGAAGGACGATTTGCTTGATATGAAGAATATATTTCGCAGTGATTGTACATCTTGAAAAAGTTTACGAAAGAATAGCTCTAGTGATCTGGCTGGTGAAGAAAATGGAATTCAGTTGTGAAAATATTTTTTCAATATTGCTCAAAATGAAGATTTTCAAAATTTCATTCGAATACATTTTAATCAACATTATTTGTTGCAAATATTTTGAAATAATTTTGTCAGAAATCGATAACTTTCAGTTTTTTTTTTATATATTAAGCACCATTTTTAAAATTTTGATAAAACTTTTATTTTTCAAAATCTTGTACAAAATCAATTTTCTCATTTTTATTTCATTTTATTTTTTATTTTTTGAAAAATACCTACTTTTTTCATTCAAGTTTTGTTCCAAAGTTCATTTTTTTTTTCAAAATTATTTATTTTAAAATTCTATTTGAACACAATTTTTGAAATTTTGTTTAGAAATAATGTTATCTCGAGTTTTTTCAGCGAGAATGTTTTTTTTTTTTTTTTTTTTTTTTTTTTTTTTAATAGATTCTATTTCTTAAAAAAAACCAATTCAAAATACTTACCTAAAAAATTATATTAATCTTTCTATCCACGTCACGGAATTTCATATTAAAAAAAAGATTTGAATATATATCTTCGAATTCGCGGATAATTAAATTCCATCAATATGTACGTATGCTAAGGTACTGTACGAGCTCTTCATTCACGAATAAGCGCGTAGGGTTTATGTACGTAATTCCAAAACGTTATATTATAATTTTTAAGCTGAAACGATGCGAGGTGGTGTGGTTGTTTGAAAAGTACGTAAACTAAGTATATATGAAGCACACTATAAGTCATCCGAGGTTTGCTCAAAGCTAACGTTATATTGCTTCCAGCTCTAAAGACGTGAAGTTTTCTTATTTAAATGTTTTCTTCAGCTGGATGAGTTTTAAATTCAGTTTGCCGTATGTGGATGTGGAATCCGTTTTTCTCTCGTCTACCTTTGTACATTTTCCAACTGTGACCTGACTTTTGTATAAACTAATGAACTTCCGTCGGATGGAAGACGGATTGTGCGGAATGGAGAGCGATTTAGACGAATATTGCCAATTTTTTTTTCACGGTGCTCGAGTAAATGTTCATTAAAATTCGTTTTGTGATTGGGTGGATATTTTTATAAAAATTGTTGTTTTTTTTTTGTTTTTTTAAGTTGCTGAAAATAAATTACAAACATACAAATTTTTTTACCTTGATTTGGTATTTGCTTGTGCCCAAGTTATGAATCTGTCTTGTGCCATCTACAATCAAAATAAATCGAAAATTGAAAATCAATTCGTATAACAAATTTTCTAGATAGATAAGTTACTTATGTATACGTTAAATAAATCGATATTTTGAATTGACAAATAAACTGAAGAAATGATTCTCAAATCCAGTATCAAATCGAATAAAAAATTTATTATAAAATGTTATAAAATCTCGGTAAAAAAATTTATTAATATTCTAATTGTTCAATTGGCTAAAAAATATCGTAAGGTTGACTTCCAGGTTGTATCACTGGATCCAATAACCCTCTCAAAAATTCCAACCTTCGATTGTAAAACTTTCCAGAAATCATTTCTGGACGTTCGTCAATCTCCAAATAACAAGGTTCGTCAAATGTAGACACGTTCCACTGTACTGGTCCCGTTGGAATTCTAAAAAAAGAAAAATATTCTCTTATTTTCACTTCTCTCGAGAAAAGATCTACTTATGGATTGGTCAATTTACCCAGTTTTTGCGAAATTTGTCCACATTGTTACCATAATGTCTATCATTTTTTTACTTTCACTGTCGACCAATGGGAAATATGGCGACATTTTTTGGTAGAATAGGTAAAATTGGTCGTCACCGTGAGAAGCACCTGCGATAAAAATTCGACCAGTTCTAGTTGGTGGTGAGTGAATAATTAATAAAATAATTATTAGTATGTACCTTTGACGTTAATTCTTCTCACGATGTTGGCATATCTGTTCAGATAGTTCATTCGTCCATAGTAAGAAAACTCGTAGATGTAAGGAGGCGTTGTCGAATTGGTCAAAAAGTCGATAGCGTCGTAAGCGTAATAGAAAAATATATCGGAAAATAACTGCAAATTTGACAAAAAAAAATAATTGAATCGATTTCATTCGTATTTTTTGCTCACGGACTGAAATATTTTAAGCTCTCGACTTACATCGATCAATGCTTCGGCAGTTTCTATTCCGACTTTTTTATTACCGAAATAGAAACGTTTAATTTTTGCGCTCAATTCGGGCACCAGTTTCGGATCAACTTTGAAATTATTACTAACCATCAAAGAAAAATTATAAGTAACCATTTCGAAAGCTCTTCTATTCATATCTAAAATGAATGGAAACATTCAGCTATTTAATAGGTACCCTTTTATAATAACTCCACCATCGACATAACATTTTTTCAAATACCTAAAAGGGATAAAATTCCTTCTTTATTATTCACCCCATAAATAGCAGGGACGGGTGTGGCAGTTTTGGCAAGATTTTTAGGCCAGTCGGGTAAAAAAGCTCCTTCTTGGATTGTTTCGACAGACGGGCCTATATTTATGACCCTGGCTGGATATACCTAAAATAATACAAGTATAGATTTGTGCTAGATTCGAGATATCTCGTAAGAAAACGAATGACAGATAAATTATCATACGTCTCTATAATGACTGATCCAACTCATCGATGCAGTTACTAGAGTAGAAGCTGATTGACTCTTCAAATGTCGTACAAGTTCGTCTGTATCGTTTCCTTTGTATCCGCATCTTTGGCCAATTTCAAAAGCTTGTTCGATTGGTTTGAAAGTCAGACCCCAAGGGCTCAAGGCAGAACCACTTTGCATGATAGCACCGTGAAATAATCCTTTTAAAGTAAATTTTTGGCGAATTAATTCGAACTTGATTGAAGATCAATTGTACTCTTGAGACAGTGATACTGAGACATACCTTTGGACATGGGAGAAAGTGTATGATAGTGAACCGAAGATCCTCCTGCACTTTCGCCAAAAATAATAACATTATTCGGATCACCTCCGAATTTCTCAATATTCTCTTGCACCCATTTCAAAGCCAACACTTGATCTTTCAAGCCAACGTTTCCAGGACAATCAGGCACACCCAAGTTCAAAAAACCTGAAATTCGCATAAACAGCATCGTCAATGTCATGCTGGAGGCAAAGCTTTGTTACATATCGCTACCTAAAGCCATCAGTCTATAGTTGATCGAAACTAGCACGATATCTCTTGTAATCAAATAATCAGCAGCGAACATTCTTCTTGAGCCAGAGAGACGACAAAATCCGCCACCATGAATCGCAACCATGACTGGTCTTAGTGTTTTCATTTTTCCAGGTGGCTAAAAAGAAAAAAAATCAATTTTGAAAGTTACCTATTTGATTTATAAATCAATGGCATTTAATCGCCAGAGATCGATACTCACTTCAGGAGTGTATACGTTCAAATGCAAACAATCTTCGGACCCGATTGGAATGAAATTAGTGACAAAGTCCACCTGCTTGCACATACTTCTTTCATAAAACGCATCGTATATGTCGTCCCAAGATTCGGCAGGTTCCGGGGCCTGCATTTACCCGATAAAAAGCTCATTAAATTAGGCACACTTTGAGGATTTATCGCGTACATACCCGAAAACGTAAATCTCCCAAGGGTGGCTTAGCATAAGGTATGCCAAGAAAGGCATAATATTCTGATTTGGCCAAAACCGATTCGAAAGCTCTGCCTTGTACTTTTCCTTGCTTCGTTTGCACTATCAAATCATCGCAGGACACTTTACCGCACATATAACGTAGCAAAACATTACTAGAAAGACGATCACCGGTGACCGAAGAGATTACCACGATACATGCGATGTAAACAAATTTCATAATTACTGCGAACTTCTCAACTGTTTAACATTTTCACTATTAAAACTGTACGAGGCAGTGCAATTTGGAAATATGCAAATTTATCGCTACCAGGTGCACAAGTATAGCGGTACTATTTAGTGTAATACCCGATAAAAGAGCCAACCGGTTTAATTGGATTGGAATTATGTTATACATGGTTGCGCCTAGTCACGGTCATTAGCCCGGGTATTATACTAAGTATGAATATGTTATTCAACAAGGAGGGAGGGGTAACCTCCCGCAATATAATAAGTTAATTTTTATGTCAATGTTGACGCATTGTAGCCTGAATCATTAGTGTAATTGATACCTTGTTCGAGCTCTTCCGAATTAGTAGGTACTTCCATTTCCTATTTTACGTATGTTTTTTTTCTTACTCGCGACGTGAATCATAACATCGACATTGCGAAAAGTATAAAAAATAGGAAATAAATTTATTGTTCAAAATTGAACATTCTGTAAGCCAAGAATATGTAGTAGATCGAATATGTCCCAAGGTTTTGCTTCCGGGTCAATCACTGGTTTTAGTAAATTTTTCAGAAATTCCAACCTCCTTCCGTAAAATTTCCCTTTCACCATTTTAATGTTATCTTTGATTTGCAGGAACCGCGGATTCTGGGCTGTCGAAGGTGTCCATTCAACTCTTCCAGAAGGATTACTAAAAATGAGTAAGTGAATATACGATTAGTATCGGTATTAGCGCCATCAACGGTTTATTTGGTGAAATTATTACCCAGTTTTGGCGAAATTCGACCACATTAGGGTCATATCTTCAATCATAAGTAAAATGTCTCCTTGAAGTTTTGGATAGAAGAGAAGCATTTCAGGATAAAACAGATAAAATACTTCGTCTCCGTGAGATGCACCTGGATCAGTTTTTAAACGAGTTTAAATATTTTCAAAAAGTTGTGGGTAGTGCGATGCCCTGAAATTATGCTTCAGAGTAATTGTACCTTTTATGTGTAGTCTCGTGAAGAAATTAATTATCCTGGTGATGAGATTTAGTTTTCCATTGTATTCGAATTCGTATATGTAAGGAGGTGTATCAGAGTTAGTAAGGAAATCAATGGCTTCGTATGCGTAAAAACCTGTTAAATCTGAGTACAACTGAAATACGAGTTTAGGATACCCTTTGAAAATTCATTTTTTCATTTTTACAACTAAAATTTCAGAGATATTTACATCAATCATGTCTGGAGCAGTTTCCATACTAATTTCTTCATCTCCAAAATAAAATCTCTTGATCTTTCTACTTAAATCGGGAATGAATTGCTCGTTGATTTTGAAATTATGTCTTAAAATTATAGAGAAATCGTTATTGGCCCTCGATAGAAGATTCAATGGCATCACTAGAAATTGAAGGGAAAAAATAGATTGGAATAGTTTTACGAAGGATATTTCTATTTAAGATTTTTATACTGTACCATTCATAAATAATAACATGCCCTCTTTATCATTCACACCAAACATCGCTGGAACTGGGGTCGCAATTTTGGCTAAATTCAAAGGATAATCGGGCAAAAATGCTCCTTCTTTTATGGTCTCGACAGAAGGAGCTATGTTATTAAATCTCGCCGTATACAGCTTAAAAAAAATTATTAAAATGTTTGTTGATTTAAATTTTTCAACTGTCAAAACTGAGAAAGTCAGGACTAACTTTTCTTTGATCCAAAACCATATCCATACTTGCTATGGTTAGCGAGCTGGCAGATACTCTTTTCAAATAATTTAACAATTCTTTCGGATCATTTCCATAATATCCGCATCTTTTACCAATTTCGAAAGCTTGTTCAGTCGGGTTATATGTATGTCCCCAGGGACTCAACGCTGATCCACTTTCCATTATAGCCTTATGGAATAATCCTATCAAAAATAGTTTAATTTCAATTACTCGAACATTGACCCTGATGACTCGACCTCAAAAATACCTTTAGATAACGGCGATATTAAATGGTAATGGACTGAGGATCCTCCTGCACTTTCTCCAAAAATAGTCACGTTGTTGGGATCGCCGCCGAATTTCGAGATATTATCTTTGACCCATTGTAAAGCTAATGTTTGATCTTTCATTCCAGCATTGCCAGGGCATTCGGGTAATCCAAGATTTAGAAAACCTATCCAAGCAAAGAAGTGTTACCCTATTTCGTGATAATCGAATCATTCGGAGGCTACAATAATAAATCAGGGATCACCTATGATGTGCAATCTGTAATTAATCGTCACAACAACGACGTCGCGATTCATCAGAAAATCGGGAGCATATAACTTTCTGGAACCTGATCCCAGGCAGAATCCACCTCCGTGAATAAATACCATTACTGGTTTGGGTGTAGTGATTTTGCAGGGAGCCTTTGACAAAAATTGACTCGATGAAGAACCCCCTAATTTTCTACGAAGACGAGTAAACGATTCGAACTCACTTGGGGAGTGTAAACATTCAAGTAGAGACAATCCTCGGATCCCCAAAGGAATTTTTTAAACCATAACATACCGACAACTTGCTGACAAGCGTTTCTTTCGTAAGCTGCGTTGTAAATACCCTTCCATGGCAAAGCAGGTTGAGGTGACTATAGTAAAAGCAGAGATGTGTACATGAAATTTGTGACCAGCCACCTAAAAAATGTGCTCGCTATCGTAGATAATAATATCTTACTTGAAAACGTAATTCACCGATTGGTGGAATGCCATATGGAATTCCTAAGAAACCGTAATAAGGAAGGGTGGTGAGTTTCGATTTGAATTCTCGACCGCGCAACGTGCCTTGTTTAATGTCCACAAGTAGATCTTCATCTCCGGGGATGCATTCGTACGCGAAGTTCATAAGTCGCGAACGAGTTTGCATCATTCGATCGCATAAATTACCCATCATTTATCAATTTTTCACAAAATAACAAGCTCGAAATATAATACATGCGTCTAAATGGTTTTTTCTTTCTCTGTTTTGATGGTTTATTGCGTTTTGTGGTAATCGTCGATGTTCGACGTGGTGACGTTCTTCGGCCAGCTCACAAATAACATGTAACGCGAGGTTGGGTGATAGGTAGTTGCGATAAATCGTTCTATGAGTAATCTATTTGGTTACAAATGTTCGGAAATTTCGAGAAATTTGACACCTCTGAGTTCACGGTTATCGAACGCTATGAGTCAGTTGTAGGGAATAAGTTGGGAAACATCGATTATGCAATAGGTACTCGTACTAAAATAGTTCCTAGATATTTTTTGTTTCTTGCTGATGTTTTTCCGAGTTGACAAAGGGTACAGTGGGGGATGGTTTGTCTCAAAATTCAGTTGTTAGGATTATTTTTTGTCAGTTTTCATTTGTCATAATCTTTTTTTTTTACTAAAATATTTTTTTGTCAATTTACATTTGTCACAGTTGATTTTGTAAGTCTGTTTGTCAGTTTTCATTTGTCAATTATCATATTTATTTTTTATCAGTTTTCATCTGTCAATCGTTTATTTGATGAAGTATTTTTTTCCACTATTTTTTTGTTAATTTTCATTTGTCTGAGTTGGTGTTATCAGTCTGTCAGCTGGAGGAATTTTTTTGTCAGTTTTCATTTGTCATAATTTTTTGGTTATTTTCATTGTCAAGAGTTTATTTTGTAAGAAATTTTTTTATTTTATTTTTTTTAAATCAGTTTTTATTGGTCATGATTATTTTTTAGTAGAAAGATTTAATTTTCTAGTATATTGTTTTCTTGTCAGCATCCATCTGTCATCAATTTCTTGTCTGAAGAATTTACCTTTTGCTGGAATTTTTGCTATTTTTTGTCGATTTCTTTTTGGTAAAACATATTTTTTTTGTCAGTTTATTTATCACTGTTTATTTTTGGTCAATTTTCCTCTTTCGCAATTTTTTTTTCAGGGTAATTTTCATCAGTTATGGTTTTTAATTTTCACTTGTCAGAATTGAATTTGTCAGTAGGTACATATTTTTTTGGTCATTTTTCATTTATCAGGATTCTTCTTTCTCATTTTATCTGTTGTTATCTTTTGTTATAATTTTTTTATCAGAATTATTTTTAAATAGAATTCCTTTTTTGTCAGTTTTTATCTGTTAACATTTTTTTTTGTCTGGGTAGGTAATGTGTGTCTGGTGTGTTTCTTAAATTTTCACTTGTCAGAGTTGACTTTGTCAGACCCTTTTTTTGGTCAGTTTTCATTTGTCAGGATTATTTTTCATCAGTTTTTTTACAAGGTGCCTACATTAATTTTTTTTTGTTGAAAATTCATGACTTTTTCATGACCTTTTTCATGAACAATATTTCAACGTTTTCATGGGGCCTCTTCCAGCATAAATGTAACTTGGAATGAATATTTGGGGAGGGGAGCAAAAAAATGTCTCCACATTGTTTGCCTATATTTTGTGGTAAACAGCTATTTTTTTTAAAAATTGAGGGGGGCGAATTGAACCCCTCAAGTTATGCCTATGCCTTCCAAGACCCCCTTTTTTTTTAACAAAAAAAAACTATACAATTTTTTTTTAAAAGTTAAATGAATACTTGGAATTTTCAAGGGTGTAATTCTATTTCTTCCCTAAAACTTGGATTCTTGAAATTGTTTTCATGTTGTAATGTGAGAATGATTTTTTTTCTTTGAAATGAAATGAAAAATTTTCACGCAAAAAATACTTTTAAAAATTTTTTAACAACTTTTCAACAGAAAGCCACTTTTTCTTTTTTTTTTGTCCCAAAGTTTGAAAATAATTATGTTATTTATTTACTTTACTATCAAAGAAAAAAAAAATTGAGATTTTTTTTATTTCTGAAGAATTCTTAAAATTATTGTTCAAAAAAATCTCAGTTTTTTTTTTCGAAAAAAAAAAAAAAAAATTTTCTTTACAGAGAAAAATTCAAGAAACTTTTCCACAGAAATTTAAAAAAATATCTTCACATAAGAAAATTTTATAACATTTTTTTAACCAAAAAAAATAAGTAAATAAATAAATAAATCAAAGATTTTTGGATATTTTTTATTCCAAAAATTCTGAAATTTCTTCCTTCGAAAAAATTTCTACTCCAGAATATTTGATATTTCTAACTATTTTTATTCCAAAACAGTTTTTAAAAATTTTCAAACCAAAAAATTCGTTTTCAATTTTTGTTATTCCAAAAAATGAGAATTTTACCTCCAAAAAATAGAGACCTTCCTCCTAAAAACTAAAAATATTTTATTTTTTAGAAAATTGAAAAAAAGTCCAAATAAATAAGATTTTATACTCTAGAGTTCGAAAAATATTTTTACTTTAAAACAATTCAATTCCAAAACGATAAAATTCAGATTTTTGATGTTTTCAAAATACGAATTTTTTGTGAAAGTTTGGAAAATATTTTTACTTTAATAAAATTGAGAATTTTTTTAATGCCTTGTATAGCAACTACCTAAGGCTAGTGGCATGAAAATGTTTTGTATTCCAAAAAAAAATCATTTTTTCATACCACAAAAGTCTTTTTTTTATCCCAAAAAATGGGGATATTTTCCCCAAAAAATAGAGATTTTCATCTCCTTGAAAAAAATATTCTCCAAGGAAATTAATTTTCTTCTTCAGAAAAATCACAATGTTTTATGCGTTTTTTTTTTTGTTTTTTTGTTTGTTTGTTGAGAAGATTTAACAGTTTGAAAAATTTAATTTTTAGCAAATTTGTAATTTTGCCCGGGTAATTATGAAAAATTCGTGACTTCGTAGAGTAAAATTCATGACTTTTCATGACCTAGTAATTTTCATGACTTTCATGACCCATTTTCAAATTTCGACTTTTTCATGATTTTCATGACCTGTAGACACCCTTTACCTTATTCTATCATGAAAAAAATTTTGAATTTTTTTTTGTTAGTTTTTGTTACTGATAATTAAGATAATTTTGTTTGTTGCAAATACGAGCTTTTAGGTGTTGTTCTTTCAAGTCAAATGCCCATAAATTCAGATTAGCTGAAAATATATTATATTGACACGCGACCTCCATTACCATAATTTATACGAACAATGCATACGTGAAAGCAATTATAAATAGATAACAGTTTATTCGTCTGTGCTTTGAAATATTCATCTGATGAAGAGTCTTCGTGCCACGTAATTGAACAAATTAATAAAGTACCGTTTTACCGGGGACACGTTTTTATTTTAAGTGGCCACAACGACGTTGATATGTAATAACTTACTATACACACTCTCGCACTGTTAACCAAACCATTCAACGAAATGAAGATAAATTTCAACAACGAGCTTTTTCTATTTTTCAACCACAACTCTCGCACAGCAGCGGAACAGATATCTTTTATATCTCGTACACGACATCATCGTCGAAATATAAGTGACTACTAACTGTATGTCTACCGTGCGGTGTGTTTTTGTACGCTTCCAGCCCCTCGAATACAAATAATGCGAAAGCGATTCTCGAATGTAAGAAAATTTGCCAACTTAATTTCATATCGAGATATAATATACGAATGGAAGATAAATAGTATATTTATTCGGAGATGTAGTTGTATAAGCGAAATGGTGACTAGTAAAATAAAGTATTCAACGTGTCTGCTCTTCCTGCGCGAATTTGTATACTCGTCATCATTCATCATTGCCATGCCATTGTTTACTTGAGTAATTCGGCGTTATTAAATACGCTTTTTATGAACTCCATTCTTTTCTCGTTGATTTTACCATTCATCATTTTCAAATCGACGTCTATTTGTAAATAGCACGGTTCGCGGTCTGTGCACTGCTTCCATTCGATGAACGTTTCGGCTGTTGGATTGCTGCGAAAAATCATTCGACATGGAATTCAGTACAGCGTTTCATATAAGTTACCCCGGGGGAATTTTTGTAGAAAAAAGGGGACAACGTGCAGCCCTTCTAAAATTGAGCAAATTGAAATAAAAAAAATGAGAATTATTTGCTAAGGCCTAAGAGTTGGAATTTTTTAGATCTATTTAGGCTATAACATGTAAGTGTCAACTGATGTTCGAAACTTGAAGATGGCTGAGAATTTCAAAGTTTTTAAATAAAAAAAATGAAGTGTCGTTAAGTCTGTATGAAAATATTTGACTTTTTTCAACGCCACTGAGACTCGGATACTTACCTAGATTTTGCGAAATTTGCCCACAACGAGCATATATTTTTCTGAACCTTTAACGAAGCGCCAGTCAGTGATACAGGTATTCCTGAGACTTTCTGCGATAGCAAAAAGTTCACTTCAGATCCGTGAAATGCTCCTGGGATTGGAAAAGTTGGAAATGAAAATAGCTGTCAAATGACTGCTGAGGTGGTTTTTCAAAAATATACGAATGTTTTTACCTCTGGCAAGTTTTCGAAGATTTGGCGAAGTTTGTAAATCTTTGAACTCGGACATGTCCATCTCGTCGTAGTATATGAAATGATACACGTAAGGTGGAATTTTTGATTTACTCAACGTTTCGTAAGATTTGTAAAATCTATAGAAGACGATGTCGGAAATCAACTGAAAAAGGAGATTAAAAACGAAAAATTCGAATTTTTGTAAAATTGAGTCGGTTGAAAAAATCGCGTCACTCACGTTCATCAACTTTTGCCATTGAGTATCTCGAGGATTAGCATGCTCAAAGTAGTACCATTTGAGTTTGGCTTCGATTCTAGGTATTTCTGTTTCTTTGACTTTGAAATTACTCGTTATAATGTGGGGAAATATGGCGAGTGGGTCTTCTCGAATGTGTGGAGGGAGAACTGTAAAAAAGATCCATGGTATTAAGGGTTTTTTGAATTTTTTCCACGTGAAGAATCTTACCTCGCCACATCAACGAGCCTTCGAGATCATTGGTTCCGAGCATACAAGGCATAGGTTCCATCGATTGGATCATAATTTCAGGTTTGTCAGGTAAAAGGGCATTCTCTTCGATGGTTTCTACAGATGGCGAAAAAGGGCAATAGAAAGACCTCGCTGGGAATTTCTATTCGAAGCAGAATTCAAAGTGGTTATGGATGATTCGAGAGATTGCAAAAAAATTACGAAAGTACCTCGAAAATGTCGTCTAGGATTCTCAGCACTGTCTTGACAAGATCTTCGGCCGAGATAGTTTTCAAATATTTCACGAGTTCTTTCGGATCGTCTCCTTCGTGACCTAATTTACGACCTGCCTCGAATGCCCATTTAACCGGCTCGTAAGTTATACTCCACGAAATGAGTGAATTTCCACTTTGCAAGATGGCTTTTTGAAATAATCCTGCGAAGAGCGAATCTCTCATGAGCAAGTGTCACTCTCGACATGGTGTCTACCAGAAGTGAAAGTAGTGAAAAAGTAGTGATTTGAAAAATGGGTCATGAAAGTAGTGAAAAAGAAGTGAAAAAATCAAAATTGAAAATCGAAAAACCAATTTCGTCCATAACAAAATAGCCAATTTTCTTTATTCAAAATTTCAATTTTCTCAAAACTTCGCCCTCGCTGCGCTCGGGCAGTTTTCATCTTTGCTTTTTATGAAATTAGATGAATTGGTTACTTTTAAAATAAAAAGAGGAAAATTTCAAAATTTTTCAATTCTGACCGTATCCCCTCAACCTCTACCTTTGTTATGAATGAAAATTTTGAAAATAACTCAAAATCAATGCATAAATTATGGGGAGTTGAAAATTTTCAGTTGAATGAGTATTGAGTAGGTATATTTTTCATCATTTTGAACTTTTGATTCAAAATATATTTTTTCCTTCTATTTGAAATAATTTTTTCAATTTTTGGAGTAAAAAAATCTTCATAGAGGAGTGAGAAAAAATTCTCAATTTCTTAGGTATAATAAAAAGATTTTTTTTTTTGAAAAAAAAAACACTGAATTTCTTTGAATTAAAAATGTCTAAATTTTTGTGTGTCGAAACATTTTGAAATAATTATTTTTTAAGATTTTTTAAAAAAATTTTCAAAAAAAAGAAAACAGAATCTCTCTGGTTTTTTCCCCCCGATAGAATATTCTTTTTTTGGAACAAAAAAATCTCGTTAAAAAACCAATGAATTTCTTTGGAGAAACATCATTTTTTTAAATCATTGTTTTTTTAAGCTAAATTTTTTGGCGTGAAAAAATTTTACAATATTTTTCAATTTTCTTGATGAAGAATAAAATCTCAATTTTTTGAAGAAAAAAAATTTCAATTTCTTAGAATAAAATGATTTTCCATATTTTTTTTGAATTGAAAAATTTCTCATTATTTTATTTACCCCAAATTTTCTTGCCCAAAAATCTCATTTTTTTGAAAAAAGTTACTGAATTTCTTTGGACGAACAGTCTCAATTTTTTGAAAAAAAATCATCGATTTTTTTGTATAAACAACTCCAAATTTCTTTGGAGTGAAGAAATTTTCAAATATTTTTTCAATTTCTTCGATGAAAAGAGAGAAAAGAAATCTCAATTTCTCAGAGTAACATTGATTTTTAATTTTTTTGAATTAAAAAAATTTCTCATTTATTTATCTCAAACTTTCTTTGCAGAAAAATATCGCTATTTCGAAGAAAAAAAAATCAGGTCTCTTTGAATCGTAATTTTTTTTTTTTGGGGAGGGGGAGTCAATTTTTTAGGAATAGATCAATTTTTGTAGAAGTCCTTAATTTTCTGTTATTTTTTGGACCGGGTGGAGGGAGGGAGGGTTAAAATTTTGGAGATGGTAGTAAAAATGTAGTGAAAAAATAGTGATTTTAGAAAAAAAAAAGTCAGGTAGACACCATGCTCGAGTCGATTCGTGAAAAGATACCTTTGGCTAGAGGTGACATCATTAGGAGGTGAGCGCTGCAAGCTCCGGCGCTGCATCCGAATATGGTGATGTTCTCTGGATTGCCTCCGAATTGCCTGATGTTCTTTTTAATCCATTTTAGAGCCATGATTTGATCTTTCAGGCCGACATTTCCGGGGCATTCGGGTATTCCCAAGTTGAGGAAGCCTATGCTCAAAAAATACTATCTATATTGGTAGTCTCGTTCGCGTATAGAATATCATTGGTGTACTATGTGTACCTAAAATGTGCAACCTGTAATTTATGGTGACCAATACGATGCTGTTGTCGATCAGGTAGTCTCCTCCGTGAGTATCGTCGTGCCCTGAGCCTTGTACGAAGCCTCCTCCGTGAATGTACACCATGACTGGTTTCATTATGGCTGTATCGTTTGGCTGAGGGTTTGAAAAATATTTGGTAACAACCAGAAAGGTCTTTGAAGATTCAAAATTATTTGTATATAAAATATTAGAAGGGGCATACTGCGGCTGTGTGCACGTTCAGATAGAGACAATCCTCGGATCCGACGATGTCGTCCACTTTGAGGGTTTCCGATTGACAGCACATGTTCCGTTCGTGATTTGCATCGTAAACATCATCCCAGGGTTCGGCTGGTTCCGGAGGCTGTCGACGATAAAATCAAGAAGAAAAAAAAAGGGTGCATTTTGGCTTATTTCACCCACCGATGCTTTTGTAAAAAACCAAAATCACTCACCAAAAATCGTAACTCTCCGACTGGCGGCTTCGCGTAAGGAATGCCTATAAAACTGAAAAACTTTCTACCCGAGCCGACGGATGTTTTTAAGAAACCGTGCACTTTTCCCAGCTCGGTAGGAACAATCATCTCGCGGTCGTATTATTTACTCGATTAAAACGTGCCCGTAGGTAAATCAGAGGTAAACGAGAGAATTGAGAAACCGAAATTTACATAATTACATTTATCGCAAAGTTATGATAAACTTTGAACTTGGATTCAAACAATAAATAAAATATACAACAACGTTTAGCTAACCGTGTCAGATAGGTAGCTCGGCTACAGTGAGAATTTTACGTCAATGTCAAGTGATAAGAATGTGGCATTGTGATCCAGTCTAATTTATTTAAATTGTTGAATATACGACGCTCGCAGAGAAGGTGGTAATCGTTGTTACTTTTATATCCAATTTATGGTACGGTACCGAGGCGTATTCCTATGCCGGGTAATTTATTTATTCGACATCCTGAACTGCGAATAAATCGTTCACATTGCGTTGCAACGACCGAACGACGCGCGATAAAACCCCCTAGTGCTATTTGCCAAGTTAGACGATTTGCCTGCTCGAAAACAGAAGGCGAAATGAATCTACGATTTAGGCTGACCAATTCTCTATAATTTATATTTTCGAAACCGAAATAATTTAATCTATTGGCTGAATGGAAGAGTCGCCTGGACGGGGTTACGTCATTTACCTATAACGATTCAATTAGTCCAGCATTTTCGAGTACATCAGCTAAAAAGCGCAGTCGTTCGGAACCCATTTTTCCTTCAATTAATTTCAAATCTTTATCAATTTGAAAATGACAAGGCCTCTCTGCTGTTGATGGCTTCCACGAGTCAGTATCTTTCATACCTTTGGTTGGATTTCTAAAAAATCAACTTGTATGAATATTTTTTTCTAGATTTTTTCTGAGTAGGGACTTTGAAATGGCTGAAAGGCTTTTTCTTTCTTCAAAATTTCCGAACTTTCAGATTTCTCAACCAGATTTTTTTTTTTTTTTTAATTCTTCAGATTTGAATATCACTTTTCAGTTTTTAAATATTTTTACTTTATTTTTTATTTTTCCAGTTTTTCAATTTTTCTAAATAGTTGTAGTCCCCCCCCCCCCCTCTCAGTCATTCTGAATTCAAATTCGGTTTTATGCTTTTTTTTTGTATTTTTAATTTTCATTTTTTTCAATTTTTTTTTTACATTTTTTGATCATTTTATGATATTTTTGTTCTACTTTTTTTTGTTTAAAAATTTAAAAAATGTTTCCTATTTTTAACCTTTTATTTCTTTCAAATTATTTTTTTTTCTGTTCGTTGTCATTTTATAATTTTTCTACATTTTATAATTTTGATTTCAAATTCAGCCTCCATTTTTCAATTTTCAATTTTTTTCAATTTTTATTATTTTTCAATTTTTTTCTGCTCATTTGAGTCCATTCTGAGCGGTTCTGATGAAAATTTTTGAAATTTTTCAATTATTCTCATTTTTGAAAAAAATTGATTTTTTGATGATTAGATACATGGTGAATTAAAAAAATTTTCTTAAATATTTAATTCCTTTGAAAAAATTGTCCAAAAAATTATATTCTCATTATTCGGGTCCATTCTGAGTGGTTTGGATGGAAAAATTCTGAATTTTTTAATTATTCGCATTTTTGAAAAAAATTAATTTTTGCCATGTAAAAAGAACCGGGTTTTTTCGCGGAGCTTTTTACATGGGAAATTTCACATAAGTATTTAATTTCTTTGAAAAAATTGTCCAAAATTTTTTTTCTCGTTATTCGGGTTCATTCTGAGAGGCTCTGATGAAAAAATTTGGAATTTTTCAATTATTCCCATTTTTTTTTAAAATTGATTTTTCGATAATTACACGGTGAATTAAAAAATTTTCCTTAAATTTAATTTCTTTGAAAAAATTGCTCAAAATTTTTTTTTATCATTATTCGGATCCATTCTGTGTGGTTCTGACAAAAAAATTCTGAATTTTTCAACTATTCCTAATTTTGAAAAAAAAAATGATTTTGCAATGATTACATGGTGAATGAAAAAAATAAGCAGTATTCAATTTTGGAATGAAAAAAAGTTTGAAGATTAGATATTAAATGGGAAAAATATTTTACAATGATAAAAAACTAAAAAATAATAATAATAACAAAATTTAAAAAATGACAATTGAAAAAATTGAATAGAAATTCAAATTGATTAGGAATCAGAAAAAATAAAATCTGAAAAAAATGAAAATTAGATAAAGTTAAAAATACAAAAAAAAAGTAAAAAAATGGGAATAATTGAAAAATTCAGAATTTTTTCGTCAGAACCACTCAGAATGGACTCGAATAATAAGAAAAAAAATTGTAAAAAAAGATTTCTTCTCATTATTCGGGTCCATTCTGAGAGGTTATAATGAAAAAATTTGGAATTTTATTTTTGAAAAAAATTGATTTTGCCATGATTACATGGTGAATTTAAAATTTTTCCTAAATTGAATTTCTTTGAAAAAATAGCTCGAAAATTTTTTTTCTTATTATTCGAGTCCATTCTGAGTGGTTCTGACGAAAAAATTCTGAATTTTTCAATTATTCCTATTTTTTTCACCTTTTTTTTTGTATTTTCAAATAAACTTTTTCTAATTTTCATTTTTTTCAGATTTATTGTTTCTGATTCCTAAACAATTTGAATTTCCATTCAATTTTTTCAATTGTCATTTATTAAATTTTGTTATTATTATTATTATTTTTTTTTAGTTTTCTATCATTGTAAAGTATTTTTCCCATTTAATACCTAATCTTCAAATCTTTTTTCATTCCAAAATTGAAACTTTTTTCTCTATTTTCAACTTTTTATAATACTGCTTATTTTTTTTTTCTAATTCGCAGTCATTTTGAACAAGTTTAATTTTTCTATTTTTTTTTCATTTCAAAATTTTGAAAATTTCCCCTATTTTCAACTTTATTACCTAATTTTTTTCAAATTGAATTTTTAAATTTTTTTATCATTTTGTAATTTTTATTTCTCCCCCAATTCTATCATTTTGAATTCAAACTCAGTTTTTCTATTGCCAATTTTTCAATTTTTTTCTTACCTATCATTTTTTTTTTTTTTTTTTTTTGTAATTTTTAGGTAATAATATTTTTTCCAGATTATTTACCTAATAAATTTTCTAGCATTTTTAATATTTTCCAATTTTCAATTCATTTTGAATCTAAATTCTTTTTTTTGTTTTGCATTTTGGATTTTTTTAGATTCTCTGTTATTTTGTACTTATTCAAATTGATTTTTAAATTTTATTTCAATTTTCATTGTATTGGAATGAAATATTTATTTTTGTTCGGGAAAGGGAGCTGGGTCAGAAATTTGGTTTTAACCAAGCCTTGTAAAAATCTACATAGATATTTAGCAAAGTAATTTTGCTTTAAAGAACAGAAGTACCCGAATTTGGCGAAATTTGTCCAAAGAGTGCAAACATTCTTCATAACTTTCAAATCCTCTTTACTGTTCTTCAAAGGTACAGGCGGATATTTTTGAACGAACAAAAATTCCTCTTCTTCGCTGTGAAAGGCCCCTATAAAATTTGAGAAATTTTTCATCGTGCTATAATTCTAAAAAAATCTGAACCGAAATCAAGTACCAGATAAACGTTGTCTAATTCCTTTCGTTTTAGCAGCGGTTTCGCTATTGTAATAAGTGAAATGATACACATATGGTGGGCAATCTGATTTCTCAAGATGTTTGTACGAATCGTGGAAACGATAAGTGAACACATCCGAAACAAACTGAAAAAATTCACCTTTGTTTTAGTTCAAATTCTTTCAAAGGAGATAAGTTTTGTGTCTGTGGAATGATCACTCACTTGCATCACTTTTTTCAGTTTTACTTCATTTGTATCACTTTGTTCACCGATGCTGCAATAATATTTTTTAATCTTTTCTGATACTTTGGATAAGTCGAGATCATCGGAGACTTTGAAATTATTTTTTATAATGTGAGGGAACATTTTCATAGGATCTTCGCGCATAGCTTCAGGTATGACTAAAATAACATCGTGATGAAATTAGAATATAATATGGAGGGGACATCTCTATATCGACGAGATGGAAACCTACTAGGCCACATAATCGAAGCTTCGACACTGTTATGTCCGAACATGCACAACTTTGGTTCAGCTGATAGCCATAATTTTTCGGGGTAATCTGGTAAAAATGCGTTTTCCTTGATATTTTCGACCGAAGGGGTGAAAACGGGTACAAAGCAACACATCGGGTATTTCTAATTTGTTGGAAAATATTATTTAGAAAATTGGAATCGAATCCATACTTGTAATGAAACTGTTGTATTACCAAGGTGAGTTCGCTAAATACATTCAAACTGGCTCTAAGGAGATCGATGGCTGGTAAAGATTTCAAATGCTGCAATAGACTTCGAGGATCATCACCTTCGTAACCAAATTTACGACCCAAAAGAAAAGCTATTTCAACCGGTCGATGAGTTAATGCCCACACTGATAGAGCTGTACCACTTTGAACGATGGCTTTTTGAAACAGTCCTAAAATACAGGCGAATAAAATCCAAATATTAGGGATCGTCGCTGCTGAAAATTTTTACGAGCTTTTGCGAGAAAAATTTGAACACCTTTGGCTAAAGGTGAAACCACGAAAAAATTCACGCAAGCTGCTCCGGCGCTGGTGCCGAATAACGTTATGTTTTCCGGATCACCTCCGAATTCTGTGATATTATTCTTGACCCATTTTAGAGCCATTAGTTGATCTTTCAAACCCACATTGCCGGGGCATTCGGGTATTTGCAGGTTCAAAAATCCTGCAAAATATTGACAGCATCGATAAACCATGTTTTTCCCATCGAATAAGAGACATTTTTTTAAACGTATCAATAGTCAATACTACCTAAGCAACTCAATCTATAGGTTATGGTAACTAAGATAACATCGTGTTCCATAATGTTGTCCGCGCCGCGAAAAGTACTCAGTCCAGAACCTTGTAAATACCCCCCACCGTGTATGTGCACCATAACTGGCTTCAATGTGGTAGGAGGAATCTACGTAAAAATATTTTTAAATTAAGAATTTTTGGTATTTTTTGGCCAAAAAAATTCCAATAATTTTCAAATGATCACCTCGCTCGCATGTACACTCAAATATAGACAATCTTCGGATCCTAGAAATCGGTTACCAAAAATTGACTCGCCTTGGACGCAAGGATTTCGATCGAATGTGCCATCGTAGATTCCGAGCCAATTGCCAAATCGAACCGGAGGCTATATAGAAGTTTATACATTTACTATATGTGGACTACTTCGTATGAAAATTTCGAGCAACTTTTAATAATGAAAATCTTACCCTGAAACGTAAATCGCCGATTGGTGGTTGAGCATAAGGAATGCCTAAAAAACTATGAAACTTTTTAGCAGATGTCAACGATTCGCATTCTTTGCCACGTATAGGTCCTAGTTTAGTTTGTAAGATCATTTTTTTTCTTCACCAAATTAACCGAACGACTTGACCTAACTGTGCTTTTCTTTTTTTTTACGTAGGTATGTTCTTAAGAAAGCCAACACATTTGGTCAGGCGTCTTATCATGTCATTAATATATGGTAGACTTACGAGCTACGAGTAACAAACCACCATAAATAGTTCACCGATGATAAGTTCTCTATCGTTTCAACGTACCTAAAAAAAAAAAAACAAAAAAAAAAAAAAAATGGAATATTGCAAACTTTTATAAATTATTGGAGAATTTTTCAAAAAATTTTCAAAATTAAAATCAAATCTTCAAAAAATTGAAAAAAATCAGGTATTTGAAAAACAATTTCGTAAAACTGCAGAACTTAATACTTATAAACCTAAGCTATGCTTGAACTGAGCAAAATGAATATAAGTTGACTGATTAGAGGTATTTTACTGCGAGCAAATAAATTTTAAACTTGACAGCTTTGAGACGTGTTTATGTATGTGCATAAATCGAAAACTTTTCGTTGACATGTTGGATGAACTTTCTTATCTTTCAGTATCTGGCAATTCTACGTATAAAATATGTTCTTTAATTTTTTCGTTCCTTCAAAATATTGATATTATTTTTCACTTAAAACTGTACCTTCCAAAATTTGATCTACATACACAGGGTGTTTCGTAGCTGTTGTAGTTCCTCCCACCAGGTGGATAGGCAACTCATAAGGAACCAAACATGTTATATTAACACGGTGCCTATCTTAAAAATTGAAGGGGCAAAGGAAAATGAAACTGAGAAAAATTAATTTTTGATAGAGTTCATGGATAGTACTAAAGAAATTGAATATTTTTTGTTCTTCACATTTTTTGTCTACATTTAAAAATGAAATTGCAGGAGAGCTTTTGCAGCTCTGTAGCTCCTTCATTTTCGAACATAGGCAGTTACGTCTGTTTCATGTATCACCTCGACAAAATTTGGCAAGTTTTTTCAGGGTGTCCAACTGTCATGAAAATCATAAAAGTCATGAAATTTTAAAATGGGTCATGTGAAAGTCTTGAAAAAGTCATGAATTTTTCAAAAAAAAAATCACTAGGTCAAGAAAAGTCATGAATTTTAGTTTTTACTCTTTGAAGTCATGAATTTTTGATAATATTACTCGGGCAATACAAATTCGCTAAAAGTGAAATTTTTTCAAACTGTTGAATCTTATCAAAAAAAAAAAATGCATAAAGTATTGTGATTTTCCTGAAGAAGAAATTTAATTTTCTTGGATTCTTTTTGAGGGGGAGGGAATTTACTATTTTTTTGAAAAAAATCCCCATAGGTACTTGGAATGAATTTTTTTTTTTTAGAAATATTCCCATTTTTTTGAAGTAAAAATATTTTTAAACAATTCGCGAAAAAATTCTGATTTAAAAAAATCGTTTTGGAATTGAATTGTTTTGAAATAAAAATACTTTTCGAACTCTATTATAGAGTGTAAAATGTCAATTTTTTGGATTTTTTATTCCAGTTTCTGGAAAATAATTTTTTTTGGGGGGAGGATCTCTGTTTTTTGGAGGAAAAATCTCATTTTTTGGAATGATTAAGTATAAGTATAAAAAAATTTAAAACGAATTTTTTGGTTCAAAAATTTTTAAAAATTGTTTTGGAATAAAAAAAATTAGGTACTCAATTTTTTTTGAAATATAAAAAGCTCGAATCTTCTGGAGTAGAAATTTTTTCGAAGGAAGAAATTTCAGAATTGTTTAAAATAAAATTTTTTCCAAAAATCATTTTTTTTTTTTTTTGAGAAAAAATGTTTAGTGACGATATTTTTTTGAATTTCTCTGGAAAAGTTTTTCAATTTTTTCTTTGTGAAGAAAAATAAAAAATAAAAAAATGGGATTTTTTTCGAACAATAATTTTGAAAATTCTTCTAAAATAAAAAAATCTCAATTTTTTGGGGATCATTTTTTTTTTTGATAGTAAAAAAAAAATGAAATATTTTCTAAACTTTGGGATGAAAAAAAAAACATAGAAAAAATGTTATTTTGTTGAAAAAGTTGTTTAAAATATTTTTAGGAGAATTTTTTGCCTGAAAATTTTTTGTTTCTTTCCAGGAAAAAAATCATTCACACATTACAACATGAAAACAATTTCTAGCCTTCACCTTTTAGGGAAGAAATCGAATTATACCCTTGAAAATTCCCAGTAATCATTTAACTTTTTTTTGAAATCTTATAGATTTTTTTGGTTACAAAAGGAAAGGGATCTCAGAGGTCATAGGCATAACTTAGGGGGTTCAAGGGGAATTCGTTCCCTCCATCAATAATTTTTTTTTTATTAATAGTTATTTACCACAAAATATAAGGAAAAAAGGAGGGAATTTTTTGCCCCCATTCCATATTTCTTCCAAGTTATGCTTATGTCGGAGGGGACCCCTGGAAATGTAGAAATATTGTTCATGAAAAAGTCATGAATTTTCAACAAACAAAAAAAAGAAGTTAGACACCTTGTTTTTGTCCCACTGCTGTCTCTTGATCATTTTAAGCTCAAAATGATCAAACGAAAAGATAAGAGAAAATTGCAAATCTATGTTATTACAGAGCATTAAAAAAATCTAAAAACCTGTTATTTTCAAAGTTTGAAGCTCTACTGCACCTTCATTGTCAAAGGTAGAAATCATGTTTTCATATTTTTCTAAAGTTAAATACGTTAAATGCCAATTATTTCAATTTCCAATTTTTTTGAATTACATATTTTCGAATTGATTGATACATCGATAGTGTGGATGGATGTCGAGTTTTTCCACAACTTTGTTTTTTTTTTGGTCCTCGCGTGCCCAATGTCACTCCAACTAACGAGCAAGCTCGACCTTAACATCTACGTGTAAAGATATGATTAACGAAATTACGTTGAAACTGGTTAATTGCCGCTGGCAAAAGGTGCTATGCTTCCTGGTGGATGTTTCCAATATAGTTATACATTTGTTGACGAAGAAGAATCACTTCTCGGGTACCACAATATAAAGAAACGAAGCCAATATGAAGTCGGCTGTGATAGCAGTGCTGAGTTGTAATTTTATCTGGAGCTTCGGTCACGCTCAATATCCCTGGACTAACAATACGTTTCACGAATCTATGTGTGGCAAAGCAGCCTGCGATGACTTGGTGGTGCAAACGGTGCAAGGAAAAGTACAAGGAAGAGCTTTCGAAGCGGCTATAAACAAAACCGAATATTACGCTTTTCTAGGAATCCCTTACGCCAAACCACCAATCGGAGAGTTACGGTTTCAAGTAAGTGGCTGATGTATTCGCAACGTAGGCTATTTCAGTGACTTAAACGTGGTTCTGTTCATTTTTCTTGACAGGTTCCTCAACCTGCTAGTTCTTGGCCTGGCATATACCCGGCGTATTACGAGAAAGGTATTTGCGACAACATAGACGGTATAAGCAATATTGTAGGGTTCACTTCCGAGGATTGTTTATACTTGAATGTTTACACACCTGAAGTGAGTTGATGATCTGGGGGGGTTAGCGAGAGTGATTTTGAGATTAATAGATAATAATCAGGTTCCTCGTAAAATCGTTGTCCCCAAACCAGTGATGGTGATAATTCACGGAGGCGCTTTCATCTTCTTTGGCGGATCCAGATTGTTTTTTTCACCCGATTATTGGATTACTCGAGACGTCGTGGCTGTCTCAATCAATTATCGTTTAGGTGCCTTCGGTGAGTTTTTCAAAAATCTGTTCGCACCGGTGAATTGTATTAATTTCGAATGCGGTCTGCTTCGAAGGATTCCTGAATTTGGGAATACCAGAATGTGCTGGTAATATGGGTATGAAAGATCAAGTTTTTGCGTTGAAATGGGTCCAGCAGAATATCGCCAAGTTCGGCGGAGATCCGAATAATGTCGTTATTGTGGGTGAAAGTGCCGGAGGGGCTTCGGTTCATTATCATATGTTGTCACCCATGTCCAAAGGTACGTGTGCCAGTGATATCTTCAAAAGAAAACAGAAGCTCGCATATTTATTCGAATTTAACCTCGATAGGTTTATTCCATAAAGCAGTTGTCCAAAGTGGCACCTCTTTCAGTACTTGGGCCATAGTCTACAATCCAGTTGTTCAAGCTTTCGAAATTGGTAGAAAATGCGGATTTCGCGGCAACGACCCGAGAAAGCTGGTGAAGTATTTGAAAAGCAAATCCAGTTCTTTTATTTCGTTGGGAAGCGGTTTATGGATACTCCAGTACAGAAATGTATGATTTATTCGTACCTTGTGTCAGTCATCGAGTGAGATTGAATTATTGGGAGTCCATTTCAGATATATCCCGCGAGGTACATAACCTTAGCACCTTCAGTCGAGACAATCTCCGAAGGAGCATTTCTACCAGACTTTCCTTCGAATTTAGCGAAATCAGCGAATCCAGTTCCTACCCTATTCGGGTACAATAATAAAGAAGGAATTTTCGTTCTTTATGGTATTTTATCGATTCAGTCTACAATCATTTTTTGGTCTACATAAATTTTTAAGAGTCGATTTAAATGTTCGTTCAGGTCCAGATAATCAAATGGTGAAACGAATAGGCCGAAAGTTTTCCTTAATGCTGAGTGATAACTTTCCGATAAATCCGAAGCTGATTCCAGAGCTGAGTTCGAAAATAAAACAAGCCTATTTTGGCGATAAACGAGTTGGAATGGAAACTGCCAGCGAACTGATTGATGTGAGTAGAGTATTGATCACTTTGCAAGTCACTTCGAGGAACTATTCGTAAAGTGAATTTTGTTTCAGTTATATTCGGATATTGGCAATTATTACGCGTACGATTCCATCGAATTTCTCACCAACTCCTCAATGCCTCCGTATATTTACTATTTTGCTTACGAAGGCGACCTAAATTATGGTCTGAAACTCACAAACCTTATTCTCGGAACTAATATAAAAGGTATACTTACTTATCACGATTACGTTTAAATGTCTTTCACGTATTGAACGAGTGTTTTCCTCAATTATCGATTTTCTTATATAACAGGTGCGATGCATGCTGACGATCAATATTATATTTATTATCAACAACTTCTATCCAGAATTTCATATTTCAATGACGAAACGAAAAATATGATCAACTTTTTGGCCACAATGTTGACTGATTTTGCAAAGACAGGGTATATTACATACTATATTGTAATTAGGTTACTCTTGATTTACTCGGGTTGAACTTTAAACGATACTATTGTGTTAATATGCAGAAAACCCTCCGGAGTTGTGAATTGGAAGGCATCTACTTCCAACGAACCTACTTATTTATTGATTGATCGAAAACCGAGAATAATGCCAGGAAAATTTCATCCGAGGAAATTTGAATTTTTGAGGAGTACGTTGGATCCTGCTATAAAACCAGGATCTCGGTTGTACGATATTTTTTGATTGGGAAATCTTCCAATTGCCATGGTGAACAAAATAAGCGTTGATACATTCTCATTTTTCCTTTTTTTTTTTTTTTTTTTCCTTTTTTTTCAAATAAAACAAATTTTTCTTGTTATTTTTTTTCTTTTCTCTATTATTTTGATCCAGTTTTTTCACGTCTCAAAAGCTTATTTAGAATTGGAAATTTTTCACGAACCGCTTTGATTATTTTTCAGAATTTTTAAAATTCAAAAATTTTTACTTACAAGGGAACCTCGCCAACTCGTCATCGCTGATTGAGCTGAAATTTGACTTACTAAAAGAGCATGCCACCCAGACATCACAATCAAATTTTTAGCTGCCGAAGTTGATTTTTCAATTTTTAGCAAATTTTTGAAAATGGGTAAAAAAACACCTCCAAAAAATCATTTATTTTTTGAAAAAAAAAAATTGTAAATTTCAAGATAGAATCCTGAAAATTGGTTTGTACACAAAAGTCGACCTCCCAAGTCGATTGGAACCATTTTCGAAGCGATCTGGAGCCTCCAGAAAAAGTTGACTTTTCTCCAGCACACTGGAATCTCTCCAGACTGCAGAAATCAACATTTTCTGGAGGCTCCAGATCGCTTCGAAAATGGTGCCAATCGACTCGGGGGTCGACTTTAGGGGGTAGACGAAGTTTCGAGTGATATGCTGGAGAAATTGATTTTTTGGAAATTTTAAAAAAATTCAAAATTTTTAAGTTGTCAAAAAAAAACACGTGCGAGCTCGTCACCTCGGATTTTGGATTCAACTACGTCAATCAATCGATGGCATCATGCTAACGCTATATGATTAAATTTCCAGCTGCCGAAGTTAATTACAGCGCCGTCTGGAGAGATTCCAGTGTGCTGGAGAAAATTCAACTTTTTCTGGAGGCTCCAGATCGCTTCGAAAATGATGCCAATCGACTCGCGAGGTCGATTTACTGTACAAACCAATTTTCAGGATTCTATCTTGAAATCTACATTTTTTTTTCAAAAAATGTTTTTTTTGAGAGGGTTACGGTTTTAGCCATTTTCAAAAATTCGCCAAAAATCGAAAAATCAACTTCGGCAGCTAAAAATTTGGTTGTGAGGTCCGGGTGGCATGTTCTTTAAGTGAGCCAAATTTTCTCTCAATCGGAGGTGACGAGTTGGCGAGGTTCCCTTGTAAGTAAGAATTTTTGAATTTTCAAAATACTGAAAAATATTCAAAAGTGATTCCTGAAAATTTCCAATTCTAAATAAGCTTCCTTGTTAACAATTAACTAAAAATCTCAGTTTGATAAAGAGTTAATTTTTAGAAAATTTTATTATGAAAAATACTGTTTTTTTTTTTAAAATGTTCTTCATCAAATGTTTCAAAATTCATTCAAGAGTTTGTGTGCAATATCAAGAAATAAGTGTAATAATTTTATTTTGAATTTTTTTTTTAAAGTGTTTGAAAAAAAAAAATTAAAAAAAGTTTTGTAATAATGTTTAAAGTTTGTGTTTAAAAAATTAATGATTCGTGTTTTGTTGAAAAAATTGTTTTTCAAACTTTTTTAAAAGGAAGAAAAATTTGAAAAATTATGATAAAAAAAAAAGAATAAGTAGGTATCTATACCTATATGTATTTATTTGTTTTTAAGACAAATTTTTTAAAATTGTGCTGAAAGAAATTTTTTTTTAATTTTTTGTGTTTAAAGAGAATTGATATTTATTTTATTTAGAAAATCTTAAAAATCGGTGGCTGGCGGTTAGTTCCGTTTTTTTCGAAAGATATTTTTCGTCGAAAAAAAATAACGAAAAGAAATTAGAAAAAATTGTCAACATTTTTTACTAAAATGTTATTGATTTTTTTTTTTGAAATAATTCTTTCTTACAAAATTTCATCCCTTCAAGAATAGCCAATTTTTCAGTTTTTTCAATGTTGAGAAAATTTTAATTTTTCCTGAAAATGTTTTCAGATTTTTTAACAGAAATCTGTACGATATTTCTTTTTTCACGTTGAAACTCATGAAAAATTTCGCAACACCGAATTTAAAAAAAACAATACTTCATCGTGTTCGGTAAAATTCCACCTTCAATTACCTACATTAAATTTTTACCTAATGAATGTGGAAATGGGAGGAAAAGAGATTACTATCTTACGATTGAATCAATACACCGTCGCTTCGTGTGAAGTACACGTTACAAAATAATCTGTTCGAAAATAACATATCGTAAAGAAATATCAGTTGGGCTTGGACTGCGGCCTTATCATATTACGTACTAGTCATAGAGATTTCGATACCATAGACAGGCTACGAATGTAAGTTTCATTCGCTGTACGGAGGTCTCACACTATTAATTAATTACTTTTCACGCCGCGTCATCACCACATCGCTGTAATTAGCATAAGTTGGAAATTGAACATGATGTTCGAATCGTTTCATCTTTTAATCGAGGCTACGTCGCGTGTAATACTTCCTGTGTAATTTTTCTGGTGACATGACAATGAATTACCTATTCAGTCCTAATCATAGAGTATATTCGGAGTAGTAAAGTTTCGCAGATTAAATCACACAGCGATAATTTGTCTGTCGTTTCAGACGAGTAATATATTTTGAGAAATAACCGAGAAAATACGAGTACCGAAGGTTACTTAATTTTGCGGAATTTTTTCTATTTTCGTAGATGTATTATAATGTACACTACAGACAGATAGTTTTATTTGGATAAAATTGAATTTACGTTAAAAAGCACGCAAACACGAGATAAAATATTCTACACACGGATATTACTCATATCATTGCATTTAACTCTTGTAAAATGGCCAAGATGAAGCACGTACCGACTGCACGAGTATATATTTTGAAACTATTTTTGGAAAATTTCACAAAGAAATTTTCATTTTCCATATTAAGTATAAAGTCGAATAAAAAAATAAAAAAATAAAATCGAAGTAAAATATTTGAAAAACAACTTCAACTTATTTCAAACAAGACTACGAGACCAGAACGAATAAATTGAATGTACACACACGCGATGCACATTCCATTCGCACTCTAAAGTACATACGTTCTCTGAAATAATAGTTTTTATCTGCGCAGTGTTATTCAGCTGGCACTTCCCCTCCATGGTTTACTTAATTACTTTATTTCTACCTAAACATTTCGTCGTAATTGAACATTAGCTGTAATAATTCTGAAAAGTTCATCGAAGTAATTTTTAAGCTTCGATAATTCGACCTACAATTTTTAAATTTTTAGTTTTATTCAAAAATGGATATTTACTTACAAAGTTGTTTTTTTTCTACAAAATTATTGTATTTTTGAAGAAAAAAATTATTAAGTATAAATATTTTTGAAAATTGATATAATTTCAAGATACTGTAATTTTTGTATTTCACAAAATACTTACATAATTAATTTTCAAAATTTGGATCAATTTTTGAAATTCTGTTGAGTTTTCAAAATATTTTTTACTCTAGATTATTTTTAAAATTTTTAAAATTTAAGTAAAATATTTGAAGTTGAAAATTTTTCAAAATTGTTCAAGTTCAAAATTTTTAAATCCCCCCCCCCTCGAAAAAATTGGTAAGTTTAAAATATTTTTTGAAATTTGATTTGATGATATCGAATTTGAATTTGGTCTTTTTTAATTTGTATAAATGTTTGAAATGAAATAAATTTTTCAAAAATTGTCAGAAAAATTAAAGATTTGGTTACTATCAAATTTAGTTTTTAAATTTTTCTTCAAACTTCAAAATTTTAAAAATTTGATAAAACTTATAAAAATTTTCTTATTTTAAAATTTCAAAAAAAAAATCAAAATTGGAATAATTTGTACCTTGGTATAATTTTTCTGAATTTTCAAAAATATCAAAAGATTTATTTTTACATCATCTTTTAATTGACCACCTTTCTAAAATCAAGTAACTAAATCATCAAAGTTGAAAAAAAAATTGAAAATTCTTGAGAATAAGAAGTTTCGAATTTCAATTAATTTTTGAAATGTGATTAATTTTTAAAATTGTCCTAGTTTCAAAAAAATGAAAATATTAATTTTTCAAAAATTCTAGTTTTTTAAAATGTTTATAAAACTTAATAATTTGGTAGCGTAAAAAATTTTATTCAATTTTTGAAGTTTTTTGGATTTTAACATGGCCATAATTTGATAGAATTTTGAAAATTTAATTTTATATCAAGTCTTTGAAATTATGTAAAATTTTTAGAAATATTTGAAAGGGCAATTTTTGGAATTAATCAATTTTTATTAATAAAATTGCAATTGAATAAAATTTTACTTTCGGACAAAAAGAAAATTGTTTTCGTCAAAAATGTGTAAAAATTGGATTGGAATGAAATTTAAGAAAAGTTAATACTTGTTGAACAAATTTTAAAAAATGAAAAAAAGTTGATTCTCAAAAAAATTGAAAAAAAAACAAATTCTAACAAAATAAAAAATTTAAAAAAATGCTACAGCAAAAATTTAGTTGAACAAAAAGAAAATTGAAACAAGGAAAAGAAAGGAAATAAGTTCGTGCAAAAATTCGAGACTTTTACACACACACACACACACACACACACACACACACACACCCCCCCCCCCCCCACCAAAACGAGATTTTTTTTTTTTTTTTTTTTTTTTTTTTCATAGAAAAATTGAGTAATATTTTTTCAACAACAAAAAAATCTTCAAAATAAAAAAACAAAAATCATTTATTCACTAAAAAGTTGATAATACATTTCTAAATATTTTTTTTTCTCTAAAAAAGAGAGAAAACGAAATTTTTAAAATTTTGGTCTTGAATTGGGTAGATTGAAATTTTAAGAAAATTTTGTACAAAAACAGCCAATTTCTAATTTCACTGAAAAACGAATTTCTTTAAGTTATTTTTTCTCAATGGTTTCCAAATTTTATTGAAATTTATTTATTGATTCGTTTTAATTGTAAAAATAGAATTATGGATGTATATTGTATAATTATTTTATAATTTTTTTCTTCTTTTTTTGATTTCAGATCAGTTTCAACTTCCAAGTGATCCTGAGGACCACGTGTGACAATTCCGATTGTGAGTGATTATAACTTGAATTTTAATGAAATTTGATTCAGTTATTCAAAATGCTGTATTTTGAAATATTATGTTGCCTTCTTTTGAATTCAGTTCGAACACTTTGAAGCTCGAAGTTCGTTCAAAAGCACGACTCTCTCAAAAGGATTCATTTCGGTATTGATTTTTTCTTCAAATTTTGCCAAAATTGGTACCTTTCCTCATTAATGGTGCCATCTTTCATCTCTAATACCTTGTCGATTCGTAAATAGCAACGTTTATCTTTTGTTGCGGGATCCCAAGTAACAGGTACCTGTTCGCAATTCGGATCGCTACAAAAAAAAAATAGTAATAAATAATCGAGTAGTCATTTTTAGCTGTAACCAGCACAACCGAGATGTATGCGTTTGTGTACCCAGTTTTGGCGAAATTTGTCCACGTCGTACATAAATAATTGGTAATCCGGACATCGTTTTTTGTAAACCTGAACGTCGGATTGCTGAAAAATATATTCGAGCCAAATAAATAAAAATGATCGTCGGCGTGAATGGCACCTGAAATTCGTGAATAAAAATTATTTCTTCCGGACTATGAAGGTACTCGCATAGTATGTACAGCGTGTAGCGTGTACGTGGACAACTGTCCATGCATTAACAATTTGACGAAGCATTGTAGGAATGGTACAAATATATAGGTTTTGCTGCGAAAATTCAAATTTCGTCATTTACCTACGTTGCAGGGATGAGAGCGTGGGAAAAGTGGAGAGAATTTTTCATCTATGGATGGTATAGAAATTATACCACTACAGAAGAGAGAAAGGGGTGTACTTTGCTTGTATAGTGCGGTATGTAGAACGATATAACCGGTAAAAAGCTTATAATATACAGACGAGATGAAGAAGGATGAAGAAGGGGGGGGGGGAGAGGGTTTCGTTAAAACCATTTAAAATGCACAGAAATTCTATAGACAGCGAAATTAATTTGCTCTATTCACGGCGATAAAGTCCTTCATGGTATTTAACACACCCCCATCTATTCGCAGTTTATTGTAGAGTACTTTGTCGCTTATTAAATATGAACCCTACCGAAGCAATTTATTTACTTTGCCTAATTCCATTACCGCCGCATCTACGGCGATTATTCAGGAAGGCTTTTCTTATTAGTTTCGTTGACAATTTGATACCTTTACCGTTAGGTTGTAATTTTTCATTTGTCGTTTGATAAACTACGATAGCTTACGCTTAGGTACTCTTCTTAGTTCTTACCTTCTACGTCTCCTATGTAATTGCCGAAAAAGTACTTAAACAAATTTACGCTGCCATTGTAACAGAATTGATACGTGTATACAGGGACCCCAGCGCCATCATCCTCTTGCCTCGCCACCAAGTGCTCTTCCAAGTCGTAGAATCGTTTGAAATACAAATCCGTGTACAACTGCCATCAAAATAATATACGCGTCTTGTTTATATTACGTCTTATTTTCGAAATACTCGAATTATCGGGCGAGCATGCGCTTTTAATTCGAAATTACGAGTACGACAGCATCCAATTTTATATCTCGTTGTGTCATTTTTGAAATTACGTATTTACATACTCGTACATTTAGCTGATGAGATGCACGTTCCTCGTGTGCCAAATGAGAGTGAAAATTTTCAAATATTTTCTAGCTTTTGCTAAACATTTTGTCAATTTCCGTCTGTTAACAGTTCGTATTCTTATCATAATCATAATTCTTACGTCGATAATCGCGTTTTTAGTTTGAGCTGGCGTGATTTCTTTTGGGAAATAGAAATTTTTCAAGTCGCGGATGCCCTCTTCGGTGATTTCCTCGTCATCGCAATTTGTCCTGATTACGTTGCCGAATTGAGTGTTCAAAATTTCCACTATTTTGGGTTCTGCAAGAAAGAGTATGTGTATAGAAAAAAATTTCAGAACTTTTTTTGAAACAATTTCTGCGGAACATTTCCGAACAGGTTGATTTTTTCAAAATTTTGTAGGTATTGAAATGAAAATTTAAAAAAAAATTTTTACTGAAAACAATTTGTTTGGAAACTATTTCTCCAAATTCAGCTCAATACATTTTAAAACATTTTTTTCTCATTTTTTTTTAAAATTGTTGGTTTGCATTTTTATTTTTTTTTTATTTTGAATCACTTTATTTCAAATTATTGATCCAATCCTGTTTGATTTTCATTTTAAAAATATAGGTAGGTATGAATGATGTATATATTTTTTTGAATTTTGACGATTTCATTAAAAACAAGTTTTTAATCATTTCGAAAGTTTTTCGTCCACATTTTTAAATTTTTGATTAAAATGAATTTTTCATTTCATTTCATTCATCTGTTTTTTTTTTATTTTTATTTTTTTTCATTAGATACAAAATTTTTTTGATTGAAACGAATATTTCTAAATTATTTTGCTCAAAATCTATTTTTTACAATTTTGTGAAAATTTGAGGTTTTAATTTTTTTTTTTCAAATTGTGTTTTCAGGGAGATTTAAAAAAAAATTTGAACAGCTTTTTTCGTTAAAAAAAAAAAAAAAAAAAAAAACATACCTACCTATTCAATAAAATTAAAAATTTCCAATTTTTTGAAAACTATTTTTTTTTCAATTTTGTAAAAAAAACTTAAAATTAAAAAAAAATTGTTTAAATTTTGAATCGTTAGAAAATTTGTTGTCTTTGCATAGTTCAAAATCTTTTTTTTTCAAAAATGAAATATTTCAAATTTTTTATTTCTCATGAATTTTTCAACATTTTGCATGGTGAAACTTTTAGAATTAAGTATACCTATTTAGTGTTTTTCCAAAATTTTAATCGTATCAATTTTTTCAACTTTGTGAAAATTTTGCTTTGTGTATTTTATGCGTTTTTCATTTTTTCCCCAGTAGACTAAATTTTCACAAAATTAATGAATTTTTTCTCGAAATTATTACTCCAGAAGTTCTAGAGTTGTAGGGTTGAAAACTACAAAAAAAAAGTAGCCCAAAGAAAAAATTCATTTCAAAAAATTATTCAATTCATAAATTCAAATTTTCACAAAATAAACGGAGTTTTTTCTCAAAATTATTAATTAGGAAGTTCTACAGTGTTGTAGGGTAGGTAGAATTTTATTTAAAAAATTGCAAAATCTGCTGTAATTGAACGAAAATTGATTGAGTAAAATTTTTCATCTCATAAATTCAAATTTTTACAAAATAAATTATATTTTCTCGAAATCGAAGTCCTACAGTTGTGGGGTAGAATTTTACGAAAAAATTGTCAAATCTAATCAAAATTGAAAGAATGATTCCAGGAAATTACCTATTCATCTCATAAAATCAACTATTCACTAAATTAATTAATTTTTTCTCAAAATTGAGGGCGCCCAAATGAAAAGGGCGTAACTCGAGTTACGCCCTTTTTCAGAATATACCATCTAGCAAAACTTGTCCCACATCGCTATCTACCGTCAAACGCTCACAACACATTTTAAAAGTTAATAGCTCTTAGTTTGAGCTGAATTTTATAAGTTCAAAATCATATAAACGCCTAATATACGAAATTAGGGAGAAATGAGGGGTCCAATCGAAATTTTTATAATAACCAAACTTACTTTTACGATCTTAATTTACAACTTTTGTTTTAAATTTTTTTAATTAAACCCTTCCCTCCCCCTTTTTTCAATAGTGGAGTGTCTTCGTACTAATATGCGAAATTAGAGGAGAGGGGAGGGTCCAATTGAAATTCCTATGATGAACAATATTATTCCTAAGATTCTAATCTACAACTTTTATTTGAAAATTTTTTCAATTGGAACCCTCCCTCCTCTCCAATTTTTCATATTAATACATGGATACTCATTATTGATAAATTGAGGGACGATTATCACTCACATCAACGTCGCGATTTTCATCTTAAAAAATTTTTACGATAAAAGATTTCTTTTTCAGCATTTACACATTTTATTCTACGATTTTTACCCCAAAAAATTAAAAAAGAAGTTGTCCACGAAAATGGGCGTAACTTTTAGTTATGGTTTTCCAGCGATAACTATAGTACAAACGCTTGAATAATTTTATCAATCGCGTATTTCTGGTCTAGAATGATCAATCTAAAAATAAAAGTCGCACACACATCACCACAGTTCAGTCTTTATAAAAAATATAAACATCGAAACTTTCAGATACGTTTTTCTCGAAACGCCATTTCTGGACTTACGCCCTTTTCATTTGGACGTCCTCAATTATTACCTAAGAAATCCTACAGTTGTAGAGTTAAATATTCTGAAAAAATTTCCAAATCTGCTAGGCATGGGAAAAAGTCATTTCTAAAAAATTATCAAATTCATAAATTCAATTTTCACAAAAATAATTGGTGGATTTTTTCTCGAAATTATTACTTGAGAAGTCCTAAGTACAGTTGTAAGGTAGAATTTTACGAAAAATTGTCAAATGTAATCAAAACTGAAAAAATTATTCTAGGAAATTATTCATCTCATAAAATCAATTATTCACTAAATTACCTAATTAATTTGTTCTCAAAATTATTACCCAAGAAATCCTACAGTTGTGGAGTCAAATAGTCTGAAAAAATTGCCAAATCTGCTAGGCATAGGAAAAAATCATTTCTAAAAAATTATTAAATTTCATAAATTCAGTTTTCACAAAATAGATGGATTTTTTCTCGAAATTATTACTTGAGAAGTTCTGCAGTTGTAGGGTAGAATTTTACGAGAAAATGACGAAATCTGATAAAAATTGAAAAAATATATTCCAAAAAATTGTCCAAATCTTAAATATTCAAATTTTCATAAAATTAACGAATTTTCCTCGAAATTATTCCTCCAAAAGCCTTGCAGGCTGTAAGGCTTTTGAAGTTACAGCTGTGGGACTGAATTTTATGATTTTTTTTCCTGATTTTTCTTGCTTTTTTTTGAATGTTATACTTAGAAACATTTTTTTGTTATTTCTTTTAAGAACAAAATTCTAATTTACTTAACTTTGTTTGGTACACATTTTTGTAAAAATTTTGTTCACTCGTATAGTTAGTGCAATTTTTTTTGAATTTTGTTAAAAATAGTATGACATTTTTTTTTTTTTCAAAGACATATCATTCCAATTTGAAAAAATATTTTTATAGATCGTTTAAATTTTTGTGACTGTTTTTTTTTTCAAATTTCGTTCAATTTTTTTTTCATTTTAGCAAAAATTCCGCTTGGAAAAATTTCTTAATTTTTTTTTTAAAAATGTTTTTTGATTAGGTGAAATTTTTCTACATAAGCAGTTTAGAATTTCTTAATTCAAAAACGCTTTGCTATTTTTTTTTTTTTTTTAGATCGATTAGGCATAATTTTTATTTGTCCAACCACAAATTACGAACCTACATACAAGCTAATTTGACCCAAAATAATGCCAAAAAAAACTCTGTTATTCTGTACGTAATGTCCCTGGACTCTCTTTTAAAGTAAATATTGTCACCGTTGACCATCTAAAGAACGAAATTAGTTTTCGAGGTTGACCCAAAAACAAGGAAATAGGAATGCAATTTCATGTTTGAAGCTTGTTTACCGGTCAAGGGACACGACGACATATAATTACGTTGTTTTTTTTCCCAACTAAAACCAAGTCGAAATACGTAGCAGCCACCAAAATCTCGAAAGCCACCGCAAAGCTTTGGAATTGTGGGATCAAGTATTGTCGTACCTTTCACGAACATGTTTCCACCTTCTTTATCGTTCATTCCAATAATGACGGGTATTTTTCTGGTACTTTTCAATAATTTTTCCGGATGCTGGAGTAGTATGGCTCCTTCGGGAAATAGCTCGATCGTCGGTAGGAAAGGGTACGTGGTCGATTTGCCAGGGTAACGCTGCGTGTAAGGGAAAAGAAAAATGGTATTCTATTTGAAAGAGAGAGAAGGTACCTTGAACCTACATACTATTTAGAGTATATTAGGTTGATCAAAGCTCGAAATTAAAATGACTCGACGAAGTTGTATCGAACCGCAAAAAGTACGAGTAAAACAAGCGATTACAGATTAACCGAGACCTGCTAGTGCTGCTGGTATGCTATACTTGGAGCTGTCTAAATATGAATTTCTGATTTGTAATGAGGTTTGTGTTTTGCGTTTGTTGAACAGTCATACACAGCGGTAGCCATCAGTTACAGTAAACCGCAAAAGTTTAGCTATTTTACTTAATTTGCAACGTAATAAAAGCTCATAGCGTACTATAGCAGTTCGGTTAAATACAAGTCATCATTTGTTTTGCATAAACAATGCATATCCTGTGGTCGCTTCGCGCCGCACCGTCCGGCTCCCGTTTGTTTCCTTTGCAGTCAGATGGAAAATGCGAATAAACGCAAAAAAGTGACATAACAAAGAATTTTGACGAAGTTGAACACGGCCAGTCAGATGAGGGTTTTTTATAAAACCCTTTCCCTTCTGTGCATCGTCCTGTCATGTGTTTAGCTTCTTCGCTATATGCGTTGTGTAAGCCTATTCTGCGTATACAGGGTGTCCGAAGGCCAAAGACGACGTTTCGGAAAAAATTACAAAAAAATGTATAGAAGTATTTTGATGGAAAATTTAACGAGGAACGGTTGTTTTTGGAAGGATTTTTCTATGCCAATGACAGTTTTCCAGTTTCTTGAAAAAAATTAAATTCAATTTTGGGAGGGTTGTTGATAACTTTCTATTTTTTGATTGCATAAAAAAATGGTTCATACAAAAGTTCTTCTTGTTTAAATTTCCTACTGAAAATCATTCTTTCGATTTTTTTCTTAGATTCATTTTTTAGGAGAATTTTCATTCCAAATAAAGTATGTGGCTCTTTTGCAACTGGATACGCAAGAAATATTTTTTACAACCTTGTAACTTCTTCCTTGGAGAATTTGGTGTACTTACACTAGGGTGGCCCTTATTTTGGGCTTTTGGATTTTTTAAATGTCGAAATTATTTTAATTTTATGAGAAGAGAAAATAATTCTTAATTTTTATTTCCCCACTTGATTTTAAGTGGTGCCTTGGAGCGCCCCAATTCGTCAATGAAAGCAAAAAAAAAAAGCAAAATAATTCCTCCTAGCATTTTATGTAGTTGCATTTCATTAAAAAATAATTCTCTATTTTTTATTTTTTCCTCAATTCTATAATATTGAGAATTTTTTCGTTTTAAAAATTTGAAAAGATTTTTTTTCTCCAAAAGAAATTAACAATTTTTTACTCAAAAAATAATTTAAAAATTTTCTTATCACAAAAAAGAAGAAATTGGATTTTTTTCTCAAGAAAAATTTATGTCTTTCTCCAAAAAAAAATCAACTTTTTTTTCTCGGAAAAGATTAAAAGATGGCTACTCCAAAAGTAAGAAATTCTATTCCCATAAAAACTAGACTTTTTTCCTAATTAGCATAGTATATTATGCTTTTACGGAGACCAAAATGGAAAAAAACGACAGGAAAATCTGATAGGAAAATCCTACCCAAAAATCCGACACCAAATTGTGTTAGGTTAGGTTACATTCATGCTGAGTGATGTATCCCAATATTTGTTGAATAAATTTCCTCCATCGGGATCGTCCAAATTGGAGGTCATTAAAAAAAAAAAAAAAAAAAAAAGGTTAGGTTTGGATGACATAAAAAAAACAGAAAATTTTTAATAAATTCGATTTTTTAGACATTATGTCAGACATTTTGAAACTTGTAAATTTTTTTGAAATTATTTGATGACTTTTAGACATTTTCTAAACATTTTGTCATACATTCTGAAACTTGGAATTTTTTTTAGAAAGATGACTTTCAGACATTTTGAAACTTAAAATTTTTTTTAGAAAGATGACTTTCAGACATTTTTTTAGACATTTTTAAACTTTGAATGTTTTTTATTAATAGAAAAATGACTTTCAGACATTTTGTCAGACAATTTGAAACTTGGAATGTTTTTTATAAATAGAAAAATGACTTTCAGACATTTTGTCAGACAATTTGAAACTTGGAATTTTTTTTATAAATAGAAAGATGACTTTCAGACATTTTGAAACTTGGAATGTTTTTTATAAATAGAAAAATGATTTTCAAACATTTTGTCAGGCATTTTGAAACTTGAATTTTTTTTATAAATTTAATGACTTTTTGATACCTATGATTTTAGAAATTTTACAACTTTTAGACTTTTTAATTTTTTTAAAAGAAATTTTTTAAAGAAGTTTTATGACTTTTTGGACATTTCTTCAGAAATTCTGAAAATTTTTTTTGTAATAAATATTCCAAAAAAATCAGAAATTTTTGCAAATTTTTTATTATCAAGAGAACTTTTTATTAAAGAGATTTTTACCATTTTTTTTTTCAATTTTTCAAACCATAATAATTGAATTTTTAAAAGAAGCACCACTCCCACTATTTTTCACAAAATGAAAAATATGAAATTTTAAAATTTTTGCTTCTGTTTTGGTTCTAACCTATCAAAGATGTTCCTTTTGGTGAGTAATGATTCCCAAATTTTCAAATTTTCTTCTGAATGAATTTTAAGTGGTACCTACGTAGTTGTCCCACTTTTTTAAAAAGCTGAAAAAATCACCAATTCTCAATTTCTTGCCTTTTTTCGATTTTAACTCATCAAAGTCGTTCCTTGTTATGAGAATGAATTCCCGATTTTTTATTTCCACCTCAACTTTATTTTAAGTGGTATCTCTCGAGGCATTCCAATTTTTCAAAAAAAGTAAAATCGAAAAAATCGAGCAAAATTTTTTCACCTTGTATTTTAAGTTGTTGCATTTTATTGTAAAATAATTCCTTATTTTTTAGTTTTCCCTTAACTCAATTTTAAGTGGGCTCGCAAGCTCCTCCTTTTTTATAAATTACAAAAAAAAAAAAAATTATTAAAATTTTTGCATTTGTTCTGGTTCTAACCTATAAAAGCTCTCTCTTCTGATGAGAAATGATTGAAAAATTATTTTTCATCAAAAGATCAATTTTGAAAGGTTAGAATAAAAAAAAAATTGAAAACTCAAAAATTTGATAATTTTTCAATTTTTTATATTTTTTCAAAATATAGGGAGGGCTAGCTGCATCACTAAAAATTGAGTTGGGGAAAAATAAAAAATAGGGAATTATTTTCTAATAAAATGCAAAAACTTTAAAAACTGGATAACATTTTTTATTTTTTTTTTTGAAAAATTGGGGGAGAGTCCAAAGGTACCACTTCCAATTAATTTTTGTAGAAAATAAATAATAAGAATTCATTCTCAATGACAAAGAATAAGGTTTATGACCAAAAAGGGCAAGATTTTAAAAATTGTTAGTTTTTTTCAATTTTTCTAAAAAAAAAAATGAGGTAATTCCGGACTGAAATTTTAAAGATGGGACACCCTGTATACTACTTATGTATGTGCATATCTGTCTACCGGTATCTATCTATTTATACCTTTTTCAGTTCGCTTCGCAGCGACTCATTAGCCGTGCTTAGATCGCGTACCGGGGTACTTTTTAAAAATTCCAACAGCTTTTGTTTATCGTTACCATGGAAGCCGAGGAGACGGCCTAGTTCGAAAGCACGTTCTTCGGGCGTATCGTTGAAGCTCCATGTGCTCAAAGCCGAACCACTCTGTAGGATGCATTTATGGAATAGACCTGCAAACAGGAATTTACTACTCCTCTCGTATCGATACAAAACACAGCTCGCTCGCTCGCTCATCATTTTGCAGTACAACGAATATTTTACCATCCGATAAAGGCGACATCATGTGCAAATGAATGGAAGAAGCTCCGGCGCTCTGTCCAAATAACGTGATATTATTTGGGTCGCCGCCAAAATATTCTATATTTTCTTTAACCCATTGGAACGCTATCAGTTGATCTTTCAAGCCCATGTTTCCAGCGCACTGTGGCAAGCCTAAATTTAAAAATCCTGCAACACGACGAGGTTTCGTAAAAACAACTCTGCCTCAATCAATCGTGGTCTTACAAGGCCCCCTCCCCCTCGTCACCAATTCCATATTTCTTACGTTTTCGATATTTTCCCCCAAGTGCCTTACACCTAGTTTAAAAACGACCTTTATTTTTCATTTTCATATACGTAGGGAATGTAGTATAACTGCCGAAAATAAATGATGGCTCAAAACGTGCCGAAATACACATCAGTTTTACCCCATTCCCTATGTAGGAATATTTTGTAAGACCATACGCCAGCTATACCCTTATTTCATATCCATATAAATAGAGGGTAAAACACATCCACTACACTCATCGCACTCGTGGTGAAAAAATATCTACTAATTCTTCGCTAAAAAATGTCACGAACTGTTCTGAAAAATTCTACGTAAATTTTAGAGCGCGAGAGCCCCGTACGGCGCGAGCACGAGCACGATTCCGAATTCGACAATTATTTATTACCGAGCTCAAGTGCGATTCGCGTGTAAACGTCTGCGGATATCATTTCGCGTTGGATAGCAATAACTGATTTATTGGCGGATTTTCACACCGAATACGGCTAAATTAATTTTAAACTCGATTCGTTTTGCCGCAGCTTCATTTAAATAGATAGATGCGATTCTGGCTCATAGAAACCAGCATTACAACACGGTGCGGTTTGATTTGACGAAATATGCGGACTAGGTGGGATTTTTTCCCAACCTATGCCTATTGCCTAGATGCGTGTACTGAACGTATGGAGGTAATTAGGTGGTGATGATTTATTGCGGATTACCGGCGGAGGAAAAAGGTCTGCGAGATGATTTGATAGAGCCATGGAAGGGGGAATAAAAGGTTGCATGTTGCTGGGTGATTTTTGAGGTCTTCCGGGTGCCTATTTTGCGAAGTTGGCTGAATTTGGCAGGTGTTGAGTGATCAATTCATAAATAATAGGGGTGAAAAAAGTTTCGTAAAAATAACTGGAAAGAGTAAAATGATTCAAACGTAGTGCACAGTTCCAAAGTTTTCAAGAATTTGTGAAATTTGAAAAAATTTCTGATAAACAATTTTTTTTAAAAGGCTGAAGCCCTAAGTGAAGTTAGTATGTAATGTAAGTATCTTTGAAAAATATTTCTCAACATTTTTTTAAAAATGCTTTGGCAAAAAAAAAATGTACGTGGTGTTTGAAAAGATTTTTTTGAAAAATTATCTATAAATTTTGAGTGCTGATTTTTTAATATAAAAATGAAAAATTATTCTCATACTTTAGAAAAAGGTAAAAGAAATTTGCTTTTGAGCAAAGTTTACTTTGACAACATGATTTTGAGGAACAGTTTTAAATTTCAGGTGTTTTTGAAGAAAAAAAAATCCTCGCCAAAATTTAAACAATAAAATCATTTTTGAACTGAAACAAACGTTTCTGAACCAAATTTAATACAATTTGTTATAGTTTGTTCTTTTTCAAGCAAAATTTAAAAAAATAAAAAATAAAAAACAAATTGTTTCGGGCAAAATTATTGAAAAAAATAATCATCAAATAAAATTCTACTATTTTTGCAAAAAATTCAAAAATAATTATGAAATGATTTTTTCAAATTACATTGATTTTGGAATGAAATTTACATCGTCACCTGCCTGGTATAAGTCCATATCTCACCTGATTATCAGAAATGTATCTACTTGAGGGACAAAAAATTGTTTTTCAAAATTTAGATGTTTCTAGGTTTCTTTTTTTTTTTTAGTGAAAATCTCTAAAAACATTTAAGGATAATTTGAAATTCGTAGTATAAAATGACAAAAATGAATTTTTTTCAAAAATGAGAATAATCGAAAAATTCAAAAAAAATTCATCATAACCTCTCAAAATGGACCCGAATAATGAGAAAAAAAAATTTTGGGCAATTTTTTCACAGAAATTCATTTTAGGGAAAACGTGAAATTCTCCATGTAATAAGTAAGTACCACTGGTACTTATTACATTGTCAAATGAATTCTTTTTAAAAATGGGAATAATCGAGAAATTAAAAAAGTTTTCATCAGAACCTCTCAGAATGGACCCGAATATTGGGGGGAAAAAAATTTGAGAAATTTTTTCAAAGAAATTCAATTGAAAGAAACTTTAAAATTCGCCATGCAATTGGGAAAAATAAAAAAATTTCAAAAATGGGAATAATTGAAAAATTTTAAAAAATTTCGTCAGAACCTCTCAGAATGGGCCCGAATAATGAGGAGAAAAAAAATGTTAAGCAATTTTTTCAAAGAAATTCAATTTAAGTCCAAAAAACAACCTTTTGTCCCTCAAGTACCTTTTGTATAATAAGGTGAGATGGTCTTGGATGTTTTTGAAAAAAATTGATATTTTACATGTGATTTTTGAAGAGGTGGGAGGTATTTTTTTTCTTGATCACGATTCAAAATTTCAAAAAAAAAAAAAAAAAATCAACTGAAACAGACGTTTCTGGACCAAATTCGAAACAATCTGTTTTTTAATAAAATTCACAAAACAAAATTATTACTTACTTCAATTCCAATTTAAATGTCTTTTTCAAGAAAATCAATAAAAATACCCTAAGAAATAAAATAAATAGTAGTTTGAATAAAAAATCTAAAAAAATTATTTCAATTTTTTTTTAAAAGAAAATTTCGAAAAAAGGACGAAATTTGAAACAAACTATTTTGAGCATAATTTTCTAAAAATTTAATTAATAAATAATATTTTTGATTCCTATTTAAAAAAATGCAATTATTTATAAAGAAAATTTTCAAAAAAAAAAAAATAAATAAAAATGATACTGTTGTTAATAAAACGTCTGAATAATTTTTTTTTTTTTTATGAAAATAGTTAAAACAACGTGTTTTTAACAACATTTCCAAAAAAAAAAAAAAAATCGTTTTTAATGAAAAATTAAAATTTTGATTTTGAAAGGATTAGAAAAGACATTGAAGAATAAAACTAAAAGAAGGAATAGTTCTTAAACCTACAGGTACTTTAAAAATAATTAATTTCAGTAGGTAAGAATTTGTGAAGAAAAATTTTTATTAATTTTTTTTTTTTTGGAAATAATTTTTTGAATGAACAAAATATAAGTAATTGGAACATTTTCTTTTGAAAAAATTGTTTTTTGAACGAAGGTTGAAAGAGTTGTTTTTGAAAAAAAAGGGAACGATATTTAAATTGTTTAAATATTTCTTTTCTTTTCAAATTCATTTTGAAACAAAATTTTAGAAATACGGTTTCAAAATTAAATAAAATCAAACTCGTTTTTTTTTCTTTTTTATTACACTATGAAAAGTTGGTTTTGAGTGAAAATTAAAAAAAAAAAACTATTATGAAATGGATTTTAGTAACTACTTGAAAAAAAATCGTTCTCGATAAAATTGATGAAAATAAATTTGGAAATTTATTATCGAGAAGTTTTTTCAAAAAATTGATATTTTTTTGAATAAAATTGATTTGCATAATTTCGGATATAAATAATTCTGATTTTTAAAATGATTTTTTTTTTTTTTTTGATACATGTTTTATGACTATTTAAATAATTTTTTAAGCATTCAGCCCCTTCGAGTGGTTGTCTAAACCACCTGAAGTTCTAACTTTTTCAATTCCCAATTTTCAAATCTCTGTAATGGAAAGATCTCCTCAATTTCGAAACAAGTGACTGCTAAACTGAACCCAGACTGATCCTCAATGGAATAATTTGAAATGCCTATTTCTGCGTCCGCTTGAAATAATACCCCAATCACGAATCGCTTCAGCTTACCTAACACATGAAGCCGATAATTAAAGGTAACCAAGACAACATCGAAATTCATCAAATGATCAGCCGAAGACGTAGCAGGAGATCCAGAAAACGAGCAAAACCCTCCACCATGCACATTGATCATAACCGCCCTTAAAGCACGCTCATCTGGTTTCTGAAACGTGCACAAGATTATCATTATTCTCGAATATTATACTCTCGTTATACTATAGTACACTCATACCCAAGTCGTGGTGCGGCGGGGAGGGGGGCGGGTCTTATAGCGCGCAAATACTTAAAATATATAAAGTTTTTACCTCGGGGATGAAAACGTTTAGATACAAGCAATCTTCTGTGCCATAAACGGCGGTTTTCTCGAATGTCGTTTGATAACACTGGCCTCCTTCTTTGCTCGCTTTAAACACGCCATGCCAATTTTTAGCTTTCACCGGAGGCTAAAAAAGGTATAAATTTCATCTCGACGTCGTATAGTGGATACGTCTAAGCCTTGTAAAATCTTAAAAAGTTATACCATGAATCGTAAATCGCCTATCGGAGGCTCCGCGTACGGAATACCTAAAAAGCTAAAATATTTTTTTCGCGTCCACGCCGTATACTGCCGATTACCTTGAATTTCTCCTTGTTTTATCGTTAAAATCATTTTAAGTAAAATTTAATAACGCGACAGAGTACTATATAATTTAAAAAAAAAAAAAAAAAAAAAAAAACTTTTTTAATTACGCTTAATATAACGAAAATGCTTCGCTCTCTCGGTTACCCGGGGGTGGGTTCTTTTTTCTTCTTCTGCTCTCCTATGTACACAGCGAATCTGCACAACGCGTTAAAAGTCGACTCGACCGTCGTTTATGAAATTATATAGGTAGAGGACTCGTATTCAACGCGAGCTTAGGCCTGAGTTATGCTCGCTATTGAAATAGTCGCTGGTGGAATAAATATTTTAAATTACGTTTATATTAAAATGAATTATAAATTCAGATTACACCTTTTAATAGACCATTAATTTGGTCTCGTGTAACTTTATATACAATATACACAAACACATATACTCCATTCGTTATAAACTCTCGCCGAATATCGCCAGTGCCATCAAAGCGTTCTATATGGACGAATAAAATGTGGGGAAAAAACTGTCTGGAACAACTCGCGCATACAAAGATAACAGAAATATATTGGGAAAAAAAGTTCAAAATGTAAATAAACCAAATCAACTAGCCGCGTTGATTAAGGCAAAAAAAAAAAAAAAAAAACTATCTCGCGTATATAGAGTCTGCGAGCGAGCGAGTTTTATTTTTTTGCAATCCTATCGAGCTTTTTATTTTATTAAAACCCACATCAAACAAAACTTCGAATCGATATTTGTAAATAAAAATTCATTAAGTTACTGGCATAGTACGCGTAGTAATGGTATTTAAGGAATTGAACAAATTACAAAATTCCACGCGAACGGTACAGCTAACGACGGTACGAGTGTTTATTTGCATGCTTTTGAAGCTCGTCGACTCGTCGTTCGCAAGTCGAAGGAAAATACATAGAAATACCTAATCGACGTGATAAAAGTGAAATGATTAGTGAAGCGATAACATACTCGTAGGACGTCAAGGCGACTTAGTGTTAGTCGAACGCCCTTCTTCTGTCGTTTAAACAACGTCTTTCTTTTTGAATTTTGGAAACGTGGTGAAAATTTACACCTTACACCTTTTTTGTACCTGCGAATGTTGGTACGAGAAAGAGGAGGGAGCAGCGCCGTAAAGTTGAAGTGGTTTTAGAAATAATCCACTTTGTCGCAATGGCTCCATAAATCGCCCAAGCAATGCACTTAACGTCTTTCGGTGCTTCCTTAGCTCGAGCCGCAATTCCGGTGCTTTGCCTTCTTGTTTTTAGATGATCGTTGTATCGAATCTAGGGCTTATATTAACGTGCAATTTTTATAAAAATTTTCAAATTTTGTTCCTAATGAAAAATTGTATTCCGGAGTGAATTGATTTTTTTTCTTCAAAATCTATCATATTTTTTTTTAATTCTGTTAGAATGGAATTTTCGACTCGTTGAGAATTATTTTATAATTTTTTTTAAATTTGTTAGAATATAATTTTTTTTAATCTAGTCCAAAGTAAATAATAAAATTATGTAATTTACTTATAATTTTTTTAAATCAAATTTCCAACATTTTTTGGAAGAATTTTTTCAATTTTCAATTTATGGCACCTAATACTAATATTCTTAATTTCACCTAAAAAGTTTTCGATGACGAATTTCCAACTTTTTTTGAAAAATTTGTTCCAAATAATTATTTTTGTAAACATAAATATTCTAAATTTTGATTAAATAATCAATTTTTTCACAGAACTTTGTCGAAGAACATTTTTAAAAAAGAGGTATAGGTTTACTATTTTTTAAGGGTTAGTTTTTATTAACTTTGCTAAAAAAAAAAAAAAAAAAAAAAAAATTCTATTTTGTTAGACACAAAATTCTCCAAATATCGTTCCAAATACTTTTTTCAATTTTTTTGAAAATATGTAATTTAATTATGTACCTAAATTTTTTCAATTTTGTGGGATTTTTTTCATTCCCAAAATCAAAATTCTTAACTTTTCTTTGAAAATTTCATTTAAAATAGGTACCTACCATATTTTTTTCAAAAGAAAAAAAAAACCTACTCGCATGTCAAAATGAACATTCGTTTTAAAATTTTGTTGAAAACATTTTTTTTTAAAATTCTGATCGGAAGTTTTTTATGAAAGAATTTTTTCAAATTTTTTTAAAATTACATCAAAAAGATTTTTTAAAAAATTTTTGAAACCAAATTTTCAAAAAAAATTTCGAAAAACTTGTTATCTATTTGTTTTTTTGAAGTTTGTTCAAGTTTTGTTTCAAGAAATAAGATAATTTTTTCAAGAATACAATTTTTTAGATTAGATACTATATCTGAAAACATTTTGTTTTGAATTTTGTTTATAAACATTCTTTTTTTTTTCAAAACTAGTCTGAAATTTTTTTTCTCAATTTTTTTCACTTTTTAAAAATTTTAAAGTACCTACTTTTTATACAAATATTTAAAATTTTACTTGAATAAACATTTTTTTTTTAAATTTTGGTTGAAGGCAATTATTTTAAGAATCTATTTACAAATTTTGTGAAGAATTTTTTTTTTCCAAATTTCATTAAAAATATTTTTTGTTTTATTTCTTAGGTATTTTTCTTTTCTTTTTTTTTACAAAATTTTGCGGATTTTTTTAGAAGAGGTATGCTCTTACCTAATCTTTTGTTAAGAACAATTAGTTTTTTCCCATTTCGCTAGAGACCATCTTTTTTTCGAATTTCGTTAAAAATGGATAGATGATATAGGTAGGTACCTACCTACAGTTTTTTTTGTTTTTTTTCGTTTGTTCAAATATATTATATTTTTGGATCCTATAACTTATAAGTAGGTAAGTATGTCTAAATTTTGTTGACAGATATTTTTTTCTCCATTTTTGAAACCAAAATTTCATTTTTTTTTGTTGAAAAATTTGTTCGAAATACTTAGTTAAACACTTGGATACTATTTTTTTCAACAGAAATAAGTAGGTACCGTAAAGTGGGGTAACTTCGGACTGCAATCAAACTTCGGACAGTTCCGGGTTTTAGATTTTAAATGGCTGTCAACACTGACAAAGTGATTCGATTGCAACGTTCTTAGTCTCAAAAGAAAGATCACACTTCAGGCAACATTTTAAGGTGCAACGAGCCTTTGGTTGACTTTGTTTTCTATTTTTTAATCTCGTTTGAACATGAAGTAGGAAAAAATAGTAAAAAAGTTACCTCAAAAAACTTTGTTCATCTTATGCAGTAGCAATAATGTGAAGTAATTAACTCCTGTACCACTGAATTCAGCATTTAATACCGATTATTTTTTGCTATTCAACTTTAATTTTCTCGTGAAAAGAATGGTGGAAATGTAAGTTTTGTAAAAAAATAATAAGCTAAAATCATGACACTTACGGAGACCTCCTCGTTGCTTTTCACGAATAACTCTTCAAATATGCGTTTAAATCAAAAAATGGTCATAACTAAAATTAAAGATCATAAAATTTCCAACAAAAAAGGTTCTATTAATTTTTTTCGTCAAATGAACGGGTGGTGCAAAAATAAGCTTCAAAGTATAAAGAGTGAAAAAAGTAGGATTTTCTCAAGTTTTTGTGAATATGATGTAATATTGAGAATTTTGACTGCATTTTTTAAAATGTTGGAAATGAAATTTCATGACCATTTGTAATTGTTCGAATCAATTTTTCATTTTTTAAAATTTATTTGTAAATTTTAGGCCAAAAAAATTTCGTGTCCGAAGTTAGTTGAATAACTTCCTTTTAAAGAAACTTTTTGAAACTTTCTATTAGTGCGAATTCATCTACTAATCAAGACGCAACTTTTTTGTTCTATGGTCAAAATCTCTCAAATGCTATTTAAAGCAGTTATAATGTGCTGAAGGTGCAAAAGTATCCGAAGTTATCCCATTTTACGGTACGTAAGTACGAGTAGTTTGAATTTTGTTAACATGAACATTTCTTACTAAATTTACTTATTTTGATTTTTTTTATAGATCTTCTTGACGGTTAACAACTTTTTCAAATTTTAATAATGCACATTTTTTTAGAAATTTTGTTGAAATGTGCTTAATTATTTTTTTTTCATTTTCGAAAGAAAAATTTTAAATTTTTTCTGAAAAAGTTGTTCAAAATTTTTTTTATTCGAAGAATTTGAATTTTGTTCAAATAAACTTGAATTCTGTTTGAGGGTAATTTTTCAAGAACCAATGTTTTCATATTGTATTGGGAAACAATTTTTTAAAGTTTTGTTCAGAAACACTTTTTTTTATCTAAACGTCTTTTTTTTTATTTTTCGAAACCCAACCCTTTTTGGAAATTTGAAAGTATTTTTTTCGACTCAAGTATTTTCAATTTTGCTTGAAGTTAATTTTTTTTGATAATTTTTTTTTCAAATTTTATTTACAACTTATTTATTTGATTAATTCTACTAGGTTGTAAATTTTTCAAATTTCATGTTATACCTATGAACATTTAAATTTTGGTCAAAAACATTTTTTCCAAACTGTTTCACCCTGTCACTGTCACCGCACAATTTTTTCAAATTTTGTTTAAGAGAATTTCAACCCCAATTCAAATTTTTTTTTTTTTAATGTTGAAAGTACATATTTTTTAAAAACTAATTTTCTACAAATTTTTTTGAAAATGCATTGTTTCAGAATTTCGTTTAAAGACGTGCTTTTGCTAAAATTTAGGGTTAGGATAGATATTTTGGACGTCGGTGGATTAAATATTCTGAAATTTTATTTTGTGTTATTTAAAAAAAAAATCTGTTGACGTACTTCGAGAATATTTTCAAAATTACTGTTCTGTTATCAAATAAATTGAATTTTTGAGTAAAGATGGAACATTTTGAGCATGTATCTCGAATTAAATATGTGTAGGCATCTCGAAATATGTACGTCAATAGATGATATTTTTCTGACGCAAGCACATTCCTACATATAAATTAAAATTTCATAGCATTTTATTCAGCAACATTCAAGGTATCACGACCCTTGAGTTTTTTTCTGATAACAAGCTAGGACATATTATTTTGTCTAGTGATTTTTCTTTTTTTTTTCTATTATGATTTTATGAATTTTCAAACACAAATACTTACATTTAGTTACACTTAAAATTGTCGTACAAGTATTTTTGTATGTACCTATGTTGGTACGTACATTTCCACAAAATCTTTAAAACAGATTATAATCATCCCCCCCCCTCCCTCCCAAGGAACTCACATAAGTAAACGTAAACGTGTGTCAAATGAGTATATATATTATAATTATGTGGGTTCATTGAGTGATAAATAAGTACAAACAGTAAGAAAAAATGTCGCTAAAACGTTTGAATCCGGTTCTAACCAAAAAAATTAGAATATGTCGTAAGGTTTGGCTACAGGGCCCACTAAATTTTTCAAAAATTGCAACTGTTCCCCGTATAGTGTGCCTTCGTGCATTTCTAGATTTCGGTCAATTTCCAAATAACGAGGTTGACTCGAAGTCGAAGCCGCCCACGTCAACTCGTCACTCGGTGCTCTAGAATAGAGAAAAGAACACTTTATGTCAAAAATTTAATATTTTTAAACGCACCATGTCAATATCGAGTCAACTCCTTCGCACTTAAACTGATATCGTAGGGGTTGGGAAAACGACTCGCTTTTAGAAAAATTCCGCTTCTTTGTGTGAAGTACGGTTCGTTAACGCGTGTTACGCGTAATCGAGCGACGATGCGGCGAATAAATAACATCTTGAGCGTGTTTACTGCGTGATATTCTCGAATCTCGAGTACCTTATCGTCGACTCATATTTTCGCCAGTCGTTTATTCGATTGTTGAATTTGGAGTGTTTCCCGGTTTGCGAATGCGATAACGTTTTCCAAGCACATACGATGGTATGACAACGACACAGTCAGATGAGAGGGTATTTTTTGTGGCATGACACTGCGCTTACTTACCCAGTTTTGGCGAAGTTCGTCCAAAATGTGGTCATGTTTTGAATCACAGTGCGATCATCGTCGTTGAACTTGGGTGGATGAGGATTTGCTCGAGCGTAAAAGATATAACTTAATTCGTCTGCGTGAGCTGCCCCTGTTTACATGTAGATTGAATTGGAAAGTAGAAAAAAAATCACAGATAACCCCGAGAGAAATATTTTTCTAAATGGTAAAAATTATCGAAGTTGTAAATAAAAAATGAAATCTTCATTACCAGGGATGTTCAGCTTCGGATTACTAAGGAAGATTTTTTTAAGTATATTCATACTGCCATCGTAAGAAAATTCATATAAAAATGGAGCAAGCGATGATTTAGTGACAAATTCGATAGGTTCGTACATTTCGTAAAAAAGCACGGTCGAGTATAGCTGAAAATAAATTCGATAATTATGAGTTGAAATTTTCGAAAAGCAGTAAAACAATAAATCAGGGCTTATTTTATCTGAGGAGTTTATTTTTTCATTTCAATAAACTTCAAGAAATTTGTTACTAAACAAAATTACCAAAAAAAAAATCAAATGGAATTTAATTTAAAAAACTGTATTTAGGTATAGAAATTTTTTTCATTTTTAAGAAAATTGACGTTGATCAAAATTGATATTTTAGTAAAATAAAATTTTGGAAAATCTTCATCCAAACAAAATTTTATTTTTTTTATTTTTATTTATTTTTTAATTGAAAAATTCTGGTCTGAACGAAATTTGAAACTTTTTGGACCAGTCTGTATAAAACTGCTTGTTAAAATAAGCCCTGCACGTTTTATCGGAATTAAAAAACAATCAAATTACATCGACTAATTGTTCGACAGTATCTTGATCAACTTTTTTATCACCGAAGAAATACTGCTTGACTTTGGCGCTAACTTCAGACAACTTGGCTGGTTCCATTTTGAAGTTATTTTTCAAAACTAAACTAAAATCTTCTCCAATCAAATTCACTATATTTTTCTTTAAAACTAACAAAAAAAAATTAAATGTAAGTATATAATGCGGAGACGTATGTAGCTTTTTTTTATTGTTTCCCAACAAATATTACCACCGAATATAAGTAATCCTTCCTTATTATTAACTCCATAAATCATTGGCAAAGGTTGAACGGTTTCTAAGAGTTTTTTAGGAAAATCGGGCAAAAAAGCGTCTTGTTTGATATCTTCGATGGAAGGCGAAAATGGAATCGTTGTACATCTTCCCGGATATTTCTGTAATTTGCAGTCGGATAGTAAAATGAAAATTGTCGACACGATTTTCGTATAAATTTAATAGAGAGACTTACAACTTTGAGATCATCTGTCATTGCCATGACATGTTCAGTCAACTCACGAGCGGGTTGAGTTTTTAAAAATTGTAGCAGGGCTTCGGGGGAGCCTCCTTTGAAGCCGAGTCTCTCTCCGAGTTCGTTAGCCATTTCTTTATAGTCGTAAGTTAGAGCCCACGGGGTGAGACTTGAGCCACTTTGAAGGATGACTTTGTGGAATAAGCCTAAAATTTTTCAAGCGAGGTGTGAAATTTGAGAAATCGGTCCATTTCGGGTGTGATTTTAACTTTTTAATTTTTTTTAGTAATCTTAGTAACTACTGAAAGTAAAAAAAAAAAAATTAAAATTTTCAAGTGGAAAATTCTTTGAAATTTTATAAGAATTTGGCCAAGTATTTTGAAACAAAAAAAATATGAAAGTTGAAAAGTCATAAAAATAATAAAATTTGGATTAATAGAGTCGCAGTCGTTTGAAATTATGAAAATTTAAATCTAAGCAATTTTAGGAACATTGAAAATTTTAGGGGAAAAATTAAAAATTATTCATGCAAACTAGAAAAATGGGGAGGGGGGTGCAAAATTGGGAAATTTTGGCGAATTAAAAATTTTCGATTATTAGAGAAGAATTGAAAAATCATTTAAAAAAAGGAAAGTTTTCTATTCAAATTTGTAAAAAATTATATGAAATTGTAAGAAAAATTTTCTCAATTTTCTGAAACTCTGTAAGTCGTTTTTTGAAGATTTTGTGGAAGTTTGTCAGAAATTATTTGGAAGATTTTCTGTATGGTCTTTTCCAGTAGCCTGTTATTTTTTTTTGGAGAAAGAATCTTAATTCATTTTTATCAATGAAAAAAATATCTAAATTTTTTGGAGTACCTACTTGGGTAAAAAATAAATTTTACTGAAAACTTGGAAAAAAATGTTTTTGAGGTGAGAAGTTAAAATATGTATCTCAAATAACAAATTTTTGTAATCCACGTACTAAAACACTCATAAAATCTCTTATTTTTGAGGGGGAAAAGTCTAAGGTTTTGAAAAATATTTCTAAAATATTACTTTTCTTTTGGAATTTTTTTTTTTGATTTTTTGAGAGTAAAAAAATGATTTACTTTTTTTTTTTTAATTTTGGAGTAAATATTTTTATGTTTTCTTTTTCTGTAAAAATATTTTAATACAGGAAAACAGTTCTCTTTGTTCTGAGAAATGAATTCTTTGTTTTTAGAGAAGAAAAAAAAATTGAAAAAATCTCTGGAACTTTTCAAAAAATCTCATTTTTTTGGAGGAAAAATTTCTGAGTTTTCTTGGAATAAAAAATAGCTCAATTTTTCACGAGTCCTCAAAATCTTTCAATTGTTCGAGATTATAAGAATTTCTCCAATTTTTTGAAAAAAATTATTTTTCCTTTATTTTGGATTTTTTTTTTAAATTTAAAGTTTTTTTTTTTAATTTTCTTAGTTGAAGTTGTTTAATAATTTTTATGCAGAAAAAAGTTTCTGTTTTTTTTTTTTGAAAAAAATTTCAATTTTTTGCAATGAAAACTTTTCAAAATCTTTTTGAAGAAGAAATCTGGAAAAAACTCCCAAAATTTTTTTAAAAAGAATCTTAGCATAATTTTTTGGAAAATAATTCATTTTTTTTTTTTTTTAGTAAAATAAATCTTATCTAAATGAATTTCAACTTTTGGAGTAAAAAATGTTTTAATTTTGCATGTATGCAAAAAATTTTATGCAAGAAAAAATTTTCTCATTAGAAAAAATTCATTTTATTTCTAGATAAAAAACATAGCAATCTGATGCATTTTTCAAAATTTTCATCCTTTTTTATCACCAACGAGTTAACACTTTTGTGAAAGTTTGGCATATCAATTTGCTCAGAAAAGTTACTTTTATCAACATTTTGTGTTTTTTAGGTTTTGAGTCCCCAAAATCAGGGGCACCTAAAATAATTTTCTGAGAAAAATATAATGTGCAGGAGCACGCCCTGGATTTTTTTTGAAAATTTTGTGATAAATCTCTGAAGTTTAGTGAGATTATTTTTCTGACTTGAGTAAAAATTTTCACCTTTTTTTTCTGAAGTTGTGTGAAAAATTCTATGAAAATTTTCTCTAATAATAATCAAATTTCATGCCTGCCATTTGTAAGACTTGAATATGGCGACCAGTTCGAGCACAGGGCCGGTTAAATTCCAAAGCTTGAAAGAGCTTGAAAAAATTGTGCAATTTGAATGATTCATAGTATGGTAAAAAAAAATTGAAAATAAAAAAGTCATAAAAATAAATTCCAAGTTGATAAAAATTTTCGCCTTAATTTTCCATTAATTTTATCTCATACGTGGCACTATATCGTGCGCGTATCGATTCGACGGTTCTTTTTCTGCGCTTTTAAATAGAGAAATATCCTTAATGTCTAATAAAGGACATGCATTAATCTTGTTTAAAAATTACTTAAGTTTGGTACAGCCATAAAGTATAAGATGGCTTTAATGCAATTTGATACTATTTTTACGTTCGCATTTACGAGCTTCAGGCGGTTGTTTATTTTCAAAGGCTGCCGAGCGATTTTTTTTTTCGCCAATAGTCCAGTGTACGAGTACATAACGATATCTCACTATATATTGCGTTAACGGCCGCCAAGATCGCTTCATTCGTAAGCGAGAAGACGTCAAATTTAATGATATAGAATCATCGCACCGTTATACAGCACTTTTCAAAATATAGGAAACCCGAATACGTGTGAATAGGCTGAATCGTTATCACTACATATATATACTCCTATACTCGTATGTAGGATATACTTCCTGGTTCAGACGCGATAATCTGTTTTATTTTATTATTATTATTTTTTTTTTTTCAATCGTCCGAACAAACCTTAAGGGAGTAATGGAGCGAACTACATACATTAGGATTTTAAAATAACTTCAAAAGATACTCCACGTTCGAAGTTACCTTTGGTCAAGGGCGACAAGATTTGAAAATGGACTGACGACGCGCCAGCACTTTCGCCAAAAACTGTCACGTTATTCGGATCGCCTCCGAATTTCAAGATGTTATTTTTAACCCATTTTAGGGCTAAAGCTTGATCTCTCAAGCCAGCATTGCCACGACATTCTTCAATTCCAAGGTTTAAAAATCCTGCAAAAGTATTCAAATTTGAAAATTCATCTTGATTTATGGTAAACAACTAACCTCTAGTTTGATAGTTTTGTTTACATTCATGAGGAGGACTTTCGATGAATTTTTTACCAAGTCCTGTGCTACATAATACTTTATACTATTCAAAATTAGAAGGGAGGAAGGGGTCTAATCGACATTTTTGTGATAACTAAAAGTATTTGTAAAACTTCAAGCTACAACTTTTGTTTGACAACTTTTTTAATTGGGCCCCTTACCTCCCCACAGTTTTTAATAATGTATTTGAATGAGTTGGATTATCCAAAATTGGAAGGGAGGGAGGGGTCCAATCGCAATTTTTGTCATAACCTAAAGTATTAGTGAAACTTCAAGCTACAACTTTTGTTTGAAAATTTTTTCAATTGGACCCTTTCCCCTTCCCCCTTCAGTTTTTAATTAGTATTTTGGGAGTGTTATGCAAAATAAGTGGAGAGAGAGGGGCTCAATTGAAAAAATTTTCAAACAAAAGTTGTAGCTTGAAGTTTCACTAATACTTTTGGTTATGACAAAAATTGCGATTGAACCCCTCCCTCCCCTCCAAGTTTGGATAATCCAACTCATTCAAATACATTATTGAAAACAGGGAGGAGGTAAGGGGTCCGATTGAAAAAAATTTCAAACAAAAGTTGTAGCTTGAAGTACTAGGAATAATTTTGGTTATAACAAAAATTTCAATCGGACCCCTCCTTCCCCACCAATTTTGAGTAATATAACTTATTCACACTCATTCAAAATACGCTATTAAAAACTGTGGGGAGGTAAGGGGCCCAATTAAAAAAGTTTTCAAACAAAAGTTGTAGCTTGAAGTTTAACAAACACTTTTAGTTATTACAAAAATTTCGATTAGATCCCTTCCTCCCTTCCAATTTTGAATATAAAGTATTATGTAGCACTGGACTTAGTAAAAAATTCATCGAAGGTCCTCTTCATGAATGTAAACAAAACTATCAAACTAGACGTTAGTGGGAAAAAAATGTTAGATCCTAGATCGTTCTGTGCATTCTCGATCCCTTCGACCTACCCAAAGCGTGCAATCTGTAATTAATTCGAACCAAAATGATATCGTGAGTGATTAGATAGTCCCCTGAGTACGTTTTTTCTGAACCTGATCCGGAGAGGAATCCGCCACCGTGAATAAACACCATGACAGCCTTAGGTATTTTAATCTCGGATGGAACCTGAACGAAAGCGAATTCGCATTCGCGTGAAACATTATAGTCGTCTCTGTTCTGATAAGCTTATCTTTAGTCTCTATAGTCCCTAAACGCATCAGTGAGCTTTGAACTTGATTATTTGAATAGCACTTACATATATCAACAAGTCTCCGGCGTTTTATATCTCTATCAATAAACTATATTATCCACGAGCTGATCTCAAACCAACCAGACTAAAAGGCAACAATTCATGTCATACTTTAGAGAACCATACCTGAGGAGTATCGATATTCAGATACAGACAATCTTCCGACCCCGTGTACTCGTTGTTAAAAAAAATTTCTTTTTGAATGCACGGATCTCTTTCGTACGTCGCGTCGTATATACCTTGCCATTTTTCACACGGCTCCGGAGACTGTAAAGGGAAAATATTTTTGAACTTCAGTATACATAGATAGCACCATTAGCACCTATATTTTATACCATCTCCAAACCGAAGCTTCGTTACGACGCTTCGTCTTGCGTGTTGTAAAAAACTTGGTGAAAATGTCTTTCTTTCACGACGTTCGTAATTTACGAGTATGAACAGTTAATAAAGTTATTGGCGTATAAATTATGCCACATAACAGATAGATAATTTTAACGTGATATTAACGTGATGTAGTGATTTGTGAAATGCAAACTCCATTGTGGCCTGATAAAGTTGAAAAAAATTTTATTTACATATTCGTTTTATCATCAATTTCCCGCATAAACTTCTTCGTATTTTATTACTTATCTGTAGAACTTTTTTTTGTCTGAATTTCTTAAGCTGAATGCGCTTACAAAAATATGCAAAACTTTGGGTTTTTTGAATTGAGGAAAATGCCTGGACGATTTGTACCCTTCTTTTTTCATCGGAATTAATGGTTTCGAATTTTGTGACAAAAAAACTCCCCCCCCCCTGGTTGGCTCTATTTCCACACTACGTTTGAAAGTATGAAACATAGTATATGCTTTTACTCCGTGACAAAATGTCTAAAAGCCATCAAAATTAATTTCCATGGAAATTTAAAAATCAAAAATAAATAAAAAAAAGTAATAATAATGTTTATTTAATAAATTTATTTTAAAAAAAATTCAATAAAAAATTAAGAATGTCTGACAAAAAGCATAAAAGTCATAAAATTTCCAAGTTTCAGAATGTCTGAAAAAATGTCTGAAAGTCATCTTTCTAAAAAAATTTCTAAGTTTCAAAATGTCAGAAAGTCATCTTTCTAAAAAAAATTTATGCTTCGGAATGTCTGACTAAATGTCTAAGTCATAAAATTTCAAAAAAAATTACAAGTTTCAAAATGTCTGACATAATGTCTAAAAAATCGAATTTATTAAAAATTTTCCAAGTTTTTTTATGTCGTCCAAACCTAACCTAATGTGACCTAACCTAACCCAACATGTCGGATTTTTGGGTCGTTTTTTTCCATTTTGGTCTCCGTAAAAGCATATACTATGCTAAAATCTACAATTTTTGTAGTTCATACTTGTTTTTGAATGTTCTATGAATCTAAAAATTTGAGGTTGTTGGAATTTTATCTGCTGTCGTTAAAACTAGAAATACCTAAGAATTTATACAGGGTGTTTCATAGCTAACTGAGTTCCTTCCACCAGGTGAATGGGCAACTCATAAGGAACAAAAAAGTTATATAAACTTGTTTCCTATCTTGAAAATTGAAGGAGCAAGGAAAAAATTGAATTGAGAAAAAATAATTTCTGATTGGGCCAATGAATAAGTACTAAAAAATTTTTAAAAATTTGTTCTGGACATTTTTATCTATCTTTAAAAATGAAGGCGCAAGAGAGCTTTAAACTTTGAAAAAACAGGTTTTTCAGGTTTTTTAATTTTCAAAGCTCTGTAGCTCCTTCATTTTCGGAGATAGGCAAATTCATCACATAATTTTTTTGCTCATCTCGAAGAGTTACACCTGTTTCATGTAACATCTTGACAAATTTTGCAGTTTTCATTTTCCAATAATGTGCACTGATAATTTGAAGTTCAAATGATCAATATATAGAGGTACGGTTCAGACATGAAAATTTCAAAATTTCGTCAAGATGATGAAATATGAAAGAGGTGTAACTCTTTGAGATAAACAAAAAAAGTTATGTGACGAATGTGGCTATCTTCGAAAATGAAGGAGACACAGAGCTTTGCAAATTAAAAAACCTGAAAAACCTGTTTTTTCAAAGCTTAAAGCTCTCTTGCGCCTTCATTTTCAAAAATAGGCAAAAATGTCTAGAACAAAAAAAAATCGATTTTTTTTAGTACTCTTAATTGGCTCAATCAGAAATTTTTTTCTCTCAATTTAATTTTCCTTTGCCCCTTCAATTTTCAAGATAGGCAACATGCTTATATGACATTTTTTGTTCATTGTGGGTTGTATATTCACCCTATGGAAGAAACTCAGTCAGCTATAAAACACCCTTTATCATTTCATTTCGCTCTTTCTACTCTCCCAAACTAATGAATTAAAAAAAAAAAAAAAAATCAAGATGAGTGATATGCCTCCCTTCCCAATATGGCCCCCTGCCCGATTTCTGAGGCTATTGGCACTATCTGGCGAGAAAAAATTAAAAAATTGGTCATAATGTACCTCCTGTTTCCAACTAGTGTTTAGTTTGTTCAGTTTGTTAACATGGAAGTGGATCGTTGCTGTTGAATTTTACCAAGTCCAAAACTATATAGATACTTAATATTGAATTTGAGGGGAGGGAGGGGTCTAATCGAAATATTTGTGATAACCAAAATTATTTCCAAGACTTCAAGCTACAACTTTTGTTTGAAAATTTTTTCAATTGGTCCCCTTTTCCTCACCGATTTTGTCATAACGCTCTGAAAGAACTGATTGAAAATTAGGAGAGTGAGGATTGAAAAATTTCTCAAAGAAAAGTTTTGGATTAAAATCCTAAAAATTATTCTATTTGATGATTTTTCGATTTTCTTCAACTTTTTTAGGGAGCCATATTATGCCACAATTTTTTTTCAAAAATGCAACTTTTACAAAAAAAATTGCCAAAAATGGGGTATCTTGGTTGATTAAATTCTTCTCTAAAGGGTGATAGACAATTCTTCTAGCTACCATCTAAGCCTATTCCTACCTTCCTGAGGATTATTGGGGCCATTCCAGAGCCCAAACCCAAAAAGAAAGCTATATCTATTAGTTATGTTTACCTTATATTTCAATAACTTTTTCAGAAATTTGATCAGATGAACAATTTTCCTATGAAAATCTGTCACAAAATGTGGTAAAAAAATTGCCTGAAAATTTTCCATATTTTCAAAACATCAATGTTCTTACCTTGAATCGTAAATCGCCCAGTGGAGGTTTAGCATATGGAATTCCCATAAACGAATAATACGTGTTTCCATTAAATACAGATTTATTCTCTTTTCCTTGTAATTTACCTTGATCAACTTCAATAACCAATGACATTTTTGATATTAAAAAAAAAAAAAAAACTGAATAAAAATCGAGACACGATAGCGAACCACTTGTATAGATTACTAATCACTATACTGACGAATAAAAATTATACTCAACAAAACCAATATTCGCGTCGTTGTTATCAGTGATACGCGGAAAAATGTTTTTGGTCTAGATCGTGAATTGGTTTTGAACTTGGTACAACGTTCATAATTACAATATAAATAGGTACTATGCTTCGTATTTGTGAATAAAACGTTTATCTAGGGACGAGAAAGGAATTTGCAAAAATGGACTTTTATTTGTTTTGACTATGAGTAGACACGATACGATTAAAATTATTTAAAATATGTTATGAGAGTCTATGACCGGATCGAGTAAGTCTCTCAAAAATTGTAATCGTTTTCCGTATATTTTTCCTTCGACTAGATTTAATTCGCGATCGATTCGTAGGTAACGAGGCTGGTTCAAAGTGGAAGGCTTCCAGTCCTTTTTAGGGATCCTGCAAGGGGCAAAAATAATTGATTAGCTAAAATTTCATCTAGAAAATTCAACTGTTGCAGAATTTTTCAGTTTACCCTGTTTTGGCAAAATTGGCCCACATTGTGGTCATATTCTGAATCACAGTTAGGTCATCTCCGACCAGAGGTGGTGCCTTTGGGAGCAGTTTTAAAGCAAATAAGTAAGGATTTTCGTCAGCGTGGCAGGCTCCTGTTTGAAGATTAATTCGATTATGTTTAATGTCAGAACTCGATTTATTACGTGTGTGCAAATACTTTACATTAATAATACTGGAAACTCAATGCTTTTGATTTGACTCCCAAGAAGAGCGCTCTATAAGCGGCTCGGCATGAAACTAATTCCAGGTTTTCGACTAATCGTCGCGTGATTCGCCCTCTGATTGGTCGAAGACATGACGATCGGTCGAAAGTCTGAGAATAGTTTCATGCCGAGCCGCTAAAAGAGCGCTTTTGTCGGGGTCACTTTTCCCCATTGGAGTTTCCAGTATTATTAATGTAAAGTATTTGGTGTGTGTTTTTTATTGAACATGGGATGAGTAACGAATGAAGTCTTAAGTACGAGTATGGTCCAATTGACTCTCTTTATCTATTCATTTATTATCATCTTCATTTCATGTCGTGTTGCTTGAATGTTTTTTTTGTACCTACAAAATGAAAGTTTTGAATTTTTTAGAAAATTTTTTTTCAAAAATTATACTGAAAAAAATCTTTTTAAAAAGTATTTTCCTCAAAAAATTCATAAAATTTTTCTACAAAAAAATTAAAATTAATTTCATCATTGAAAAATCCTCTGAAAAAATAATTATTGTCTCGCAACTTTTTTTTTTTTTTTGCAAAAAATTCACATAAATTTTTTTAGTTACACATAAGCCTACCTAATATTTATTTTTTTAATTTCCTTTTCATGCCTTGAGAAAAGTTTTTAAAAAAATTTGTTTGAAAAAAATTATATTCAAAAAAAATCTTTAAGAATTTTTTTTTGAAAATTTCTGATTGTAGTTGATATTTTTTCATTGAGAAATTTTCCTAGAAAAACCATCTCATAGCAGAATAAAATAATTTTTGAAACAAAAAATTTCTTGCATAGGTTACTTGAAATTATTTTTAAAATTCTCAAAAAGCACTTTCAAAAAAAATCACCATTAAAAAAAATAATGAAAAATTATACTTCTTTATAAAAAATGTTTTAAAAATAATTTCTCATATAAGTACACCTCCCATTTTAATTGTTTTTGTTTTTAAAATTTTCTTCTTTAAATTTTTTTGGAAATTTTCTCAAAAATCTTCAAAAATGGTTCTTGAAAAAGTACTTCAATTTTTTCGGATTTTGGAAAAAATTATTTTAGCAAAAAAATATCCTCGATCAAATTGCATATACAAATTTTCTACAAGAACTGAAATTTTCTCATTGAAAATTCTCTTCAAAAAAATCTCATTCATGAAAGATTGTTTTTTTTTTCATAGAATTCTTTCAAAAATGCCAAAAAAAGGTTTATTTAAAAATTCTTTTCCTTAAAATAGAATTTTAAAAAAGTCCTTAAAACAAAATAAATTCTTGAAATTTTGTTTTTGCAAATTTTGAAAAAAAAAAATTATTTTTTTGTTACAATTTCCCTTTAAAATCTTTGAAAAATTCTCATCCCACGTTCAAAAAAATTACGCTGATTGACTAATTAAAAGATAAAGTGTTCACCTTTGACATTTGTACAAACGCTGGCTGCAATAAATCTTTTGTATAAGTTTAACCCGCCGTCGTATGCGAACTCGTAGACGTAGGGAGGAGACGATGATGTCGAAAGTTTTTCTATAGCGTCGTAAAATCGATAGAAAAATAAATCCGTATAGAGCTAAAATTCAGATTACCTAATTATTATTCTGCGCGCTTCATTAGACGAAACGAAGCGATAATTAGGAGGTTATTTACATCGAATAATTCTTCGCCAAAGTTTAATTCTTTATCACCAAAATAATATTTCCTTATTTTATCGCTCAATTCGGGTACAAGGCTAGGATCGATTTTGAAATTATACTTCAAAATAATAGAAAAATCAGTTCTCAATATGCTCATCGTGTCTGGTAGGGCTACTGTCGTAACACACAGGTCAAAAATTAACGTCATTAATTATTAGGTCACCTTCCTCGTCAATAATAGTTTGGCGAATTATGTCGGTTACGAACATTTGCAAATTAAAATGCCTTCTTTATTGTTCGCGCCGTAAATAACTGGGATTGGATCGGCGGCTTCTAAAAGCTTTTCAGGTATATCAGGAAGGAAGGCGCCTTCTTTGACTGTTTCAACGGTAGGACCAAACGGTACCGCAGTCGCCCTGCCAGGATATCGCTAAAGAACAAGCCAGCCAATATTTCACTATTTTCATTTTTTTTTTTTACCTTCAAAATTTACCCCATTTTACCCACTGCTTGCAGTTCGAGTCTCATCTCGTGAGCAACTTTGGTCAATTCGACGTCGTCTCGGCTTTTCAAAAAGGCTAAAAAGTCGTGCGCGTCTCCTCCGGTGAATTTCAACTTTTGACCGAATCGTTCGTTCATGTCTTGGTAGTCGTAAGATAATGACCATGGGGCCAGGGCAGAACCACTTTGTATGATCGCTTTATTGAATAAGCCTATTCGAATAATTACGTTCTCATTATGTCATTGAAAAGTTGCACAAGACTTGGTATTACATACTTATGTAAAGATTTAATTTGTTAAGATAAGAGGAGTCTGTGTTACCTTTTGTTAAGGGTGATAACGTGAGAAAGTGAACCGACGTTGCTCCGGCACTTTCGCCGAAAATTGTTACGTTATTGGCATCTCCTCCAAATTGTTTTATGTTATCTTTGATCCATTTCAAAGCCAGGGACTGATCTTTGAGGCCAGCGTTTCCTGGACATTCTGGGATGCCTAGATTCAAGAATCCTATCGAGATATTTTTACATATCATCAGTTCAAGTACTTGGCATGAAGGGGAATACAATTTTAAAAATTGTTAATTTGAAATATTGATTTTGAATTTTTGAAAAACTGTTAATTTTGAAATGAACGAAATAATTATATTTAAACGGAGCAAAATTTCGACGTTTGAACAGAAATCTTAGACAACTGCTTAAAAATTTAATTTAGCAAAAAAATCAATTTTGACCGACATTTATAAAAATCATTTTATTACAATTTTTGAGAAATTTGTGTTCGAAAATTTCTTGACAACGTTTCAAATTTTTTTTTTTTTTTTTTAAGGATGAAAAATGAATATTTAAAAAAAAATTCAATAAAATCCACTGGACCAAAATTTGAAAAAAAAAAAAAAAATTCTGTTGGAACAAAAATTTAAAAAAAAAACAAAAAAAAAACGTTTTTGAACAAAATTTTCCCATTTGAATAAAACTTTGAAGAACATGGTTTGAAACAGGGGCGGAGCGTGCAGGGGAGAAAGGGCGGGACGTTCCTCCTTTAGACATTAAAAAAGTCGAAAAAGTTGGCAATTTCGAGTTCAAGGATAGTTTCAAGTTGGAAAATTCAGTATTCTGTTGAAAAAAATGAAAAAGTTGGCAATTTTCCAATTTGGAATTTAAAAATTGTCAACTCGAAATTCAAATCTCAAAATTGTCAACTTTTCTAGTTTCTCAGCAGAATGTTCGATTTGCCAACTTTAAGTTGATAAATTCAGCATTCTGTTGAGAAAATTGAAAAGTTGGCACAAGTTGGAAAATTGCCAACTTTTCAATTTTCTCAACGGAATGCTGAATTTGCCAATTTACAGAATTTACAATTCAAAATTATCAACTCAAAACAGCAAAACTTAAATTTGTCAAATTTCTCAAAACTTCATCTTTTTGAAAATCTTCAAATTAATGCTAAAAATGCATTATTTCTTAATTTCTAAGTTCCAATTTTTTCAAAATTTTCGCCCTCGCTTCGCTCGGGCATCATGTTACTTTTATATTTTTTTAAACTTAATCCAAAAATTATCATGTTTTCAAAATTTTTACAAAAAAAATGCCTTTTTTTCTTTTAAAATTGAAATTTTTTCAAATTTTTTTTTTTTAAGTTGGCATTTTTAAAATTTTCAGTTGGCATTTTGAACTTACATTCCCGCCTCAAAAATTCGTTACGCTACGCCTCTGGTTTGAAATCAAATAATTTAAACAAAACATAGGTGGTCTAGTTTTGAACAAAATTTTTAAAAAATTTCAAGAAAATTGTTGAAAACTCCTGTTCCAACATTTCTTCACAAATTTAAAAAAAAAAATTAAGAAAAAATTAAAAAATCATTCAATTTTAAGAAAAGTGCAAAAAAATGTGCTTGAATCAAAATTCTAGGTGTTTAAGAGCCATAAAAATCATGAAAGTCATGAAATTTGAAAATAGGTCTGAAAGTCATGGAAAAGTCATGATTATAGGTCAAGAAAAGTCATGAATTTTACTCTTTGAAATCATAAATTATGTTCTTTAAAAAAAAAAAAAAAAAAAAAAAAAAAAAAAAAAAAAAAAAAAAGTCATAAAATATTGTGATTTCTTTGAAGAAGGAAATTAATTTTTTTCAAGAATTTTTTTTCGAGGGGGAGAGAACCCTCTCTTCTTTTGAGTAGAAATTTTTTCGAAGGAAGATATTTCCGAATTTTTTCAAAATAAAAAATATCCAAAACAAAAATCCTTTTTTTGTTTTTGTTTCAGAGAGAGAGAGAAAATGTTTTAAATTTTTTTTATGTGAAGATATTTTTAAAAATTTCTGTGGAAAAATTTCTTAATTTTTTCTTTGTGAAAAAAACGTTTCATTTTCTCGAGAAAAAAAACTGTGATTTTTTTGCAAACAGTAATAAATTTTCTAAATTTTTCTGAAATAGAAATTTTTTTTGGGGGATAAATTTTTTCTTTTCTTTGATACCTAGTAAAATAAATAAATAAATAAAATATATTTTTAATTTTGGGACTTAAAAAAAAACCAAAAAAAAAACCGTTTCTCTGGTGAAAAAGGAAAAAAGCAATTCTCACATTACAACATGAAAACAATGTCGAACATCCACCTTTTAGGGAAATAATTGAATTACACACTTGAAAATTCTATGTATTCATTCAACTTTTTTTTGAAATTGTATAGGTTTCTTGGTTACCAAAAAAAGTGGTCTCGGAGGGCATAGGCATAACATGGAGGGAGGGTCAAGGGGCATTCGCCCCCTCTCTAAATATATTTTTTTAAATAGCTATTTACCACAAAATATAAGGAAAAAATGAGGGAAAATTCCTCCCATTTCTTCCAAGTTACTCTTATGCCGGAGGGGGGCCCTAGAAATATAGAAATATTGTTCATGAAAAAGTCATGAATTTTCAACAAAAAAAAAAGAAAGTCAGACACCCTGAAACTGAAAAAAAAACTGCTTTCATTTTTTTTCTTTTGGAAATATTTTAAACAAAATTTTTGATGTACCTTAAATATGTAAATATCTATAAAAAAAAAATTGTTTGAACAGGATTTGGATGTTTGAACCAAAATTTGAAGAACATGTTTTGAAATTGATTAAAAAATAATACTTTTAGATAAAATAAAATCTAAAAAACTTTTAAAATACATTTTATAAGAATGTTTTTAAACACTTTTTAATAACTGGGTAAGTACCTTTTTTCATTTTTTTTTTTTTTGAAAAATATTTTAATGAAACTTTTTAAAAATAATATTAAAAAATTATTGGTACCTAACTTACGTCTGAGAAATTTGATTTTGAAATTAACAAAATTTTGAAGAAATTGTATTTGAAAATTTTTAATAAGACTGAAAAAATTAAATTTTAAATATAATTATACATCTCGTAAAATTTTTGCAAAAATTGTGTTCAAACCATAATTTAAAAAAATATTAAACAATTTTTTTTGGTAGGCAACATTTTTATTGTTTTTATAAAATAAATAAAAATTTTGATTTTTTTTTTTTTTGCATAAAATTAACTTCAACCGAAATAACCTTCAACTGCTTGTTGAAAAAAACCCTGTCTAGTGGTGTGTGTTTTTTTCAAGGTACATAGAAATTACTAATTCAACATACCCAGTGCATGTAACCTATAATTCAAAGTAACCAATATGACATCTTGGTTAACTAAATAATCAGCCGAGTACCACTTCTCCGAACCAGATCCGAAGAAAAAAGCGCCCCCGTGGAAAAATACCATCACAGCTTTATGAGTTTTTATCAAGCTAGGCTCCTAAATTAAGGAAAAATTATTCGAGTACAATTGCTTTGTCATCAGTTTTGAAAACTACGTATTTCGATCAGTACCTCAGGTGTACTTATATTGAGGAACAGGCAATCCTCTGATCCAGATATATCACCAGTTAAGAATTCATCCTTCTGGGTGCAAACATCCCTCTCGTACGTCGCGTCGTATATTCCTTGCCATTTTTCTGCTGGTTCAGGGGCCTTTTTTTTTTAGTATAAAATTCAACGTGGTTTTTGAAATGTAAGAAAAAAGAAGTCAGAATAAAGATAAAAATAGGAAAAAATCTTTTACCCGAAATCGTAAATCGCCGATAGGTGGTTTACCATATGGTATACCTGAAAAAGTATAATATTTCTTCCCACTAAGCACCGATGTATTCTCTCTTCCTCGGAGTAAACCTTGTTGCACTTCGACTATGAAAGACATTTTTTTTAAAAACTCGCTAAAAAATTCGAAACGTCGCACGAAAAACTTGAACCAACGAGAAAGAATTTTTGTAACAAAATAACGACCGTGAAACGTCTTAAACGACAAAGCGTTTTTTTATCGGAAATTTATCACTGTGTAAAACGAAGCTCGGCGAGGAATTACAACATACTCGTAATACACGAAATAGCGTTCGAAATTCGGCATAAGTTAATGACTAATTAAGAATAATTCCACCGCAACTGAACCTTTATTAGGTGCATTACATAGTTGTCTCGAGATATGGCTTAGGTGCGTGTATGAATGAATGGTTTTTTTTTAATGCGCAATCGAATATGTCCGATTAATATTCGGGTTCTCGTGTATAGCCTTTCCGGTGTGGTATTACCTGCTCCACATTTGAGATATATTCTCATGTTTAAAAATCGAGAGGGGGAAATAGGTACACATTTCGTTGATCGTCGAGATGATGCGATGGTGTTTTAATTAAGATTGCCATGCCATCGCTCGTTCAGTTCAGTTGCAATTTATCATTTTACCGTTTAAGAAGGTCGCGTGATTTAATGGCTGAAGCGTAAATTTAATTACAGATTGCGATTTCAATAATTTTCGCGCTCCATCGTGAAATAACATTACGGGTTTATATGTCAGACTCTGTCAGTTCTCATAAAATGTCGTGTTGATGATACGCATACGTATTTCGCATCAAATTATTGTCACCTTTGAATTTCTACGAGGGTTACTCTCGTGCGATTAACGTTCAAGCGAAGAGCACGTGTTTGAAAAAAAATAATTAAAATTTGATCAGTGAGTTCGCAAATTGCGAGTTTTTTTAAATTGTTTTTTTTTTGGGGGGGGGGGGCAAACGTTCTATTGAAAAAATTACGAGGAATAAGTGAAATTGTGAATCGTGAAATTTGCTATAATTTTGTACATCTAATTTTTAACACTGAAGCCATGTTTTGCTCGCGAAATGAAATTTTTACCTACTACCTCATTTTAAAAAATAAGTTTTTGACCAATTTTTATAGAAAATGGGTTTTCAATCGATTTTTTTGATTAAGTAAGTAATGCATATTTTATAGGTATTAAATTTTTTGGAATCAGTAGATATAATTTTCTTCAAATAAATCTAGTTTTTTCATTGAAAATTTGGTGGAAGAGCAATTCTTGAAATTTTGCACAAAATTAAACAATCTTGTTTCTAATTTTTTTTTTGTGGGGGGGGGGGTGTTTATAATTACAGGATTATTACACCCATCGGAAGAATTTTTTAAATTTTATTTGTGAGGTTGAGTTTTTTAATTAAGTTTATGAATTTTTGAATTTCGGAAGGAATATCTGGTATAACTGGGGGGATTTCATTTATTTGTAGGGATAGTCTCTCTTGTTTTAACTTGGGGCATTCGAACAGGATATGTTGGATAGATATAAGTTGAATAGTACAGAATGGGCATAGAGGTTTTGGAGTTTTTTGGTAAAGATAATTGTGAGTAATTTTTGTGTGTCTAATTCTTAGTCTGGTTATAATGATTTCATCTTGTCTATTTAATTGTGTTGTTTTAATTAAAATATTTTTTCCCTATCCAATGAAAAAAAATAAACTCGTATCTACAAAATTTGCTTTAAAAATTTTCAATTTGACCCCTCCCTACCCCTCCAATTTTGGATAACACCATGTGCAGATTCTTATTATTCAAAATTGAAGATGGCGGAGTCAAACTGATTTTTAAATAATTTTCTTCATTTCTGTTCTGCCCAATGTATTTGGACGAATTTTTTGAAAAATGTTTCAAACAAAATTTGTAGATTGAAATCCTAGGATTAATTTTTGTTATTATAAAAATATTGCTTGGACCCCTCCCTCCCCCTCCCCCCCCCAATCTTGAATAATAAGCATCTACAGTCTATTATATAAATACACATTGTTATTAAAAATTGAAGAAGAGTGAGGGAGGGAGGGATAAAAATGAAAAAGGAGAACAACAAAGCTGAGTTGGTTTTCGGTTGTTGATGAATACTGATATATTTTTTTCTATACTTTTGCATTGATTTATAGTATTTTAAAATTTTGTTATTAAAGATTTTATCAAAAATTTAATTCAGAAAAAATTCAAAACAATTTCTTGTGAAATTTTTTAAAACACATTTGATTAGGGCATTTGATTTTTTTCAGAATAATTCTGGAAAATTTCTTTTAAAAAATAAAAATAAAAAACTTAGTTTTTTGTTAAAATCATTTTTTGATCGAATTTTGCCAAAAAAAATTGAATATTTCCTTTAAAAATTTTTTAGGTAGGTATTTTTTTTTGTATTTCTTGTTTTTTCAGGAAAATTTAAAATATTTCCTCCAAAAAAAAAACCAAAAAAAAAACAATTTTTTGTTATGAAATGTTAGTAGAATTTTTGATTTTTTTCTCATTATTTGAAATTTTTTTCTCTCAAAAGATTTTTCGTGAAAATTGATTGCATTTTTGATTTTTTTCAGAAAAATTTTGAAAAATTTCTTGAAAAAAATTTTTTAACAGTTTTTTTTTGTTGTGAAAATTGGAGAAAAAATTTGATAGAATTTATTCGGGAATTTTTTTTTTGAATTTTTTCAGAACAGTTTTGATGAATTTATTTTTGAATAAAATTTGAGTCGATTTTTTATCATTTATTTTCTATTTTATTTTATGTTCAGAGAAAAAACGTCCAACAGACTTTTCTCAGTGAAAATTTTTTGTTTTGTCTGGGATAAAAAATGTTGAGGGGAAAAAGTATTTTTAAAAAGAAAAATGAGGAAGTAACTTGCTTTGTGTGACTTTTGAGCAAAATAGTGACAAAAATTGACTCAAGTGTGAATTAGTCATTAGTGACTCACAATAATATACATGTCTGTATTTTGATCTCATATTTTTCAGATTCTGTTTGAATTTTTTTCAGAGCTTTTTCATTCGATTTTTTTTTATGAAATTCTTTGATCGTCTTAAAAGCAATAACAATTTTTTGAATTTAAGCTGTTTGAAGAAATCTTAAAAATAGGTTCTGTATTGATACGAATAAGTATAAAATTGTTGATACATTATAAAAATTTCAAGTCGATAAAATCTTCATGTTATACTGTCCTAGAATATTTCTCAAGATTTGTGGCCGAACTCCTCTCAGTGGACCATTCACAAAGTGAGATTTTTTATCAATTTTCAAATGACAAGGATGATTTTTGGTGTAAGGTAGCCATTTCTTTTTCGACGGGGTCCTATTTATTAAAAAAAAACAAAAAAAAACTCTTCAGTGAATTAATAGAACTAGCTCGAGCACAGAAACAATAATTTACCCGAATTTCGCAAAATGGGTCCAATTCTTGCACATTTTATCGATAACTTTCAAATCATCTTGATCTAAACCTCGTCTCGGCAGAATGCTCTTATAATGAAACAGATAATTTATATCGTCACCGTGACAAGCACCTAAAGCATGACACAAAAAAGGTTATTTTATAAATTGTATTCTCATACGAACTGTAGGATTTTAATTGGAGCACACCTTTGAGTTCGCATTTTAATTTCAAGGTGAATAATTTCTTCAACGAGTTCATTTTTCCACTGTAACAAAACTCGTAGACGTAAGGTGGGAAAGTGGTGCCACTCAGATAATCCAACGTGTCTTCCAAGTTGTAAAAATAAATATCTGTGATCAGCTGAAATCGGGTTATAGAGGAACCAATCGCTGTATTTGAAAAATATATAAATAAATCTAGGTGGTGGTAATTTGACCTACGTTGGCCAATGATTGTAGTTTGGCTTTATGGTTATGCGGATCGTGAAAATAGTGGCTCATAACTTGAGCTGTTTTCTCGTGTAACTGATGCGGATCGATGAAGAAATATTTCCTCAGAAGGATCGATATATCGTTGGAGATGATTTCTAAACCCTTTTTGGACATACCTGATGAATCAAAAGATTAACTATGGACGATTGAAATGCCATATTATTATTATACCTAGAAAAGCCAACGTACCTCCAACTCCTAATAAACCTTCGAGATCAGTACAACCCACAACCATAGGCATAGGTGGAGCAGTTCTGAGCAATATTGCAGGATGATCTGGGATGATGGCCCCTTCTCTGATGAATTCCACAGATGGGGAGAAAATTAACGAGTTTTTATCGTACATCTAAATCGAAAACAGCCTCTTATATCGCGTGTTCTTTCAATCAATTTACATACATTTACCTACTTCTGAGAGTTCATTTTTCATTTGATTTCCAACTCTGATCAATTCTTTGGGTGGTTGTCGTTTCAGATGGTTGAGTAACTCGACTCGATCGTTACCAAAATAACCCAATCTGCGACCCAAGTCAAAAGCTACCTCGACAGGATTGGAAATCAAAGACCAAGACGCCAGGCAAAAACCACTTTGCAGAATTACTTTATGGAATAACCCTGTTCAGAGTGAAACGTACTGTAATAATTTATTCGATTCGTTATTTTGGCAGAATTTATTTTGGCAGAATTTACCTCTCGATAAGGGAGAAATGGATAAGAAGTGAGCGCTAGAAGCTCCGGCGCTTTCGCCAAACAAGGTGATGTTATTGGGGTCACCTCCGAAATTGATAATGTTATCTTTGACCCATTGCAATGCCATCATTTGGTCTTTTAGACCAACGTTTCCGGGACATTCGGGTATTCCAAGGTTGAGGAATCCTGCTCAAGAATATTTCGTCAATCGAATTCCCAGAGAGTTTGTAGATACATACAGGGTGTTCCGGATTGAGAGTAAAGCCTTCCAACCAGTAACTATGCAACTTATGTTGAGTCGATGTAAGTTTGTTTGCCTAACCTCCGGAGTCCGGACTTCAGGGATACTTATGTTCATAGACATTTTTTTTTCATTTTGGCGGAGTGTTTTCAATCTTGCGTTTCTCAGCAAACATAATCGTTAGAAAGTTGCGCTTTGCGGCATCGGATGGCAAATTTTGTCTAGAATTTTTTCATGAGGCTGATAATTTTTTTTTATAAATTGTTTAAGGAAGTCTATACCGAGCAAAATATTAGAAATAATTAAAAAAGTGACAAATTTTCTCATTTTTCTGTGATAACTCAAAAATTTGTCCTAGCCCAGTTGCTCTTGTGCTCAAGCATCACATGAGATTTCTCACATGGTGCGGAGCAACACGCGAGAAATCCCGAACTGCGCAAAAAATTTGAACTCAATGTGTAAAAAATTTAACTCGAAAAAAAATTATATATTTTTTGAGATTTGGGACCTTTTTTAGAATACATTTTTTTTACAATTTTTTAGAATGAATTTTTTCCTAATTTTTTAGATTGATTTTTTAATTTTTTACAATAAATTTTCTAGACATTTTGTCAGACACTCTGAAACTTGGAAGTTTATTTAGAAAGATGACTTTCAGACATTTTGTCAGACTTTTGGAAACTTCGAAATTTTTTTAGAAAGATGACTTTCAGACATTTTGCCAGACATTTTGAAACTTGGAATTTTTTTTAGAAAGATGACTTTCAGACATTTTGAAACTTGGAATTTTTAAAGAAATTTTATTTTGAAATTTTATTACTTTTAGACATTTTCTAGACATTTTGTCAGACATTCTGAAGAAAGATGACTTTTAGACATTTTTTTCAGACATTCTGAAACTTGGAATTTTTCAAAAAAAAATTATGACTTTTAGGCTTTTTAACAGATATTCTTAAACTTGATTTTTTTTTTATTCTTAGTAGAATTTTTATTAATTTTAAATTTCCATGGAAATTAATTTTGATGACTTTTAGACATTTTGTCACAGAGTAAAAGCATATACTATGTTTCATACTTTCAAACGTAGTGCGGGAATAGAGCCATTCAGGGGGTCCAGGGGGCGAAGCTCTCCGCCCCCCTGACGAGGCGCGAAGCGCCGAGTGTAAAGGTAGCGATCTAGAATATTTATTTTTTCTTAATTTTTTAGAATGAATTTTTATTTTTCCCCACTTTTTTAAAATTGTTTTTTTTTTTTAAATAAAAAAATTTCTGACAAAATGTCCGAAAGTTATCTTTCTAAAAAAAGTTTCAGAATGTCTGACAAAATGTGTAATTTTTATAAAATTTATAAAAAATAAAATAAATTTTTTTTGAGGTTTCAGAATGTCTGACAAAATGTCTAAAAGTCATAAAATTTATTTAAATAAATTTATAAAAAAATTCCAAGCTTCAAAATGCCTGGCAAAATGTCTGAAAGTCATCTTTCTATTTATAAAAAAATTCCAAGTTTCAAAATGTCTGACATAATGTCTAAAACGTCGAATTTAATTAAAATTTTCTAAGTTTTTTTTATGTCATCCAAACCTAACCTAATATAACCTAACCTAACCCAATGGGATCGGATTTTCGTGTCGGATTTTCCTGTTGTTTTTTTCTATTTTGGTCTCCGTAAAAGCAATACTATGCTAATATATTTTTTTCAATTTTTTAGAATGGATTTTTATTTTTTCCTCAACTTTTTAGAATTGTTTTTTTTTTAATTTTTAGAATCATTTTTTTTCTTCAATTTTTTAGAATGAATTTTTATTTTTTTCCTATTTTTTTAGAATGATTTATTTTTATTTTTTAGAATAAACTTTTTCAAATTTGAATAAAAATTTTCCTCAATTTTTAGAATGAATTTTTTTTTAATTTTTTAGAATGAATTTTTTTAAAATTTGTTTTCAATTTTTTAATTTTATAGAATAATTTTTTTAATTTTTTAGAATGATTTTTTTTTTTTAATTTCAATTTTTTAGAATGATTTTTTTTTCAAGTTTTTTAGAATAAAATAAGATTTTTCAATGTTGGATTTTAAAAAATATAATTTTTTGGAATAAAATTTTTCAAGTTCTTATTTATTTTTTTATTATTTTTTTTATAGGTACCTAAGTAAATAATTTCTCATTTAAAAAAAAATCCACATTTTTTCAATATTATTTTTTTGGAATGAAAAAATAATTTCTCAAATTTTTCTAGAAAATTTGAAACATTAATGAGATTGGTCGTAGGGCAAAATTGAAGAAAAATCGGGTAATAAAATATTTTCTGATTTTTGGGCATTGAATAAGCAAGGTTTTACTTTATAGTATATAAAGTCTTTTTTTTGAGAAAAAATTTACAACATTTTTTCACCACACCCCCCCCCCCCACCCTCTCCCACAATGTGAGCATCACTTGAGAAAATAATGATCCGCCAGCTATTTATTAACTTTTCCAGATGAAAAAAGGCTGCTCTTTTTAATGGTGCAACCCCCACCCCTCTATCTTACTCCAATCAAAAGTTATAAGCGAATAATTTGTTGGAAAAGTCTGAAAAAAAAATCATAATTAAAATTTTTCAAAATTTATTTTTCTTAAATAATTTTTTCAGTGTTTTTTTTCAAATAAGCCGCACATAACTGTTGATAAAAAAAATATTTTAGAGGAAAAAAATTGATTTTTTTTTGATGAGCATAACTCAGCCCCTGCAGTCCGGGGATTAGGCAAACATACTTACGTCGACTCAACATAAGTTGCATAGTTACTGGTTGGAAGGCCTTACTCTCAATCCGGAACACCCTGTATATAATCCGAGGATTCTTTATTTTACCAAAAATTTGCAATCGATAATTGACGGTGACTAAAACGACGTCGTGATCCAGCAAGTAATCTGGCCCATAAACCGCACTAGTGCCAGATCCATGGCAAAATGCACCTCCATGAATAAATACCATTACCGCTTTGAGCGTATTATTGCCAAAAGCACTCGCCTAAAATCAAATTGATACTCGTGCATTGCAAATATTATTAAAGGGTGACGAGGACGTATTTTAATATTCACCTCTGGCGCATACACGTTCAAATACAGACAATCCTCCGAACCAGTGATCGTATTGAGGGCAGGACTTTTTTGAATCGATGGACCTCGTTCGCGAGTAGCATCGTAAACACCATCCCATCGAAAAATCGGTCTAGGTGCCTTCGTTGCAAGTCACACAATTTATTAAAATATTGAAATTTGTTCGAAATAGTATTTTTTTTTTAAAACAACCCTGCTCACCTGAAACCTCAAATCTTCTGTCGGAGGCATGGCATAAGGAATTCCAGAAAAGCATAGGTATGGTTTTTTGCCCAAAGCTGTAAAGAGCCTTTTACCGGAAAGGCTCCCTTGCCTTACGTTCACGATCATGACGAACTAATATCAATTCGACTACTTTTATGCACCGTTTCAAACGTTGTAATGAAGAATGTTGATCGGTTGTGTAAAATAAATATTTTTCGCTGAAATTACTCATATTCGTTTAACCATTAGCATTGAACACGAACACGTGTGACGTATCCTCTGTACTGATAAATTTCATGTACATATTCTACGTTTTCCGTGTACTTTTTCGTTAAAAACGAAACGAAAGGCAAAAAATCAAGTGGTGACAGTGATTCTCATACTATACGTCGTACGATTCGAACGAGATAAATTCATCGTGTACCGAACGAAAACGAAAAATTCAATTTGTACATAAATGAGTTGCATTCCATTTTAAAAGTAAAGTTACATCGCCGAGTATAGGTAATTTGAACACTTGAGGGTATTTCCGTTTAATAAATTGCCTAAAATGTTACGAGCAGGCGCATAAATCATCACGAGAGTTCATTATTAAAGCAAGTTAAACGATACGCGTTCGTGATTGTTGTAACAAATAGGCTGCTTATTAGGGGGCTGAAGGGAGCAGACGCTGCGTTGGCGTTGGCGCTCGTTAAGAGTTTTCATGATTTTTATTTTTTACTGCCTTATTAGAACTATTACACTGGAATATAAAATAGAGTGTGTGTTGGAAATGAGTATACGAAAATTACGTCGATGTCTATATCGACGTTTTTTTTTCTCTTCAAATTTCAAAAATGTCCAATTACCAAACTTGGAAATTCCTTTTAAAAAAATAAAGAAAGGAAAAGAAAGAATGGAAAATCTAAGTGGCCCATTTCGAACCCTAAAGAAGTTTTAAAAAGTTCACTCTCCTCGATATATCTGAACTAATTACTTTTATTATTATATTTTTACAACCATTATTGCAACTAAGCATTATATTAACCTTCATCAATGGTCAATGGCCATTAATATAATCATCGTAGCAATGATTCCTAAATTACGTTCATTTTCGTCACTAAAAAAAAAAAAATCTCAAACTAAGATACTTACAGAAGATGGTAAAAATTTATAATGACAAATAATGTCGCTGTATACGAGTTCTAATTATTAAGAGAAACCGAATAAGGGGGCGATTAAAGATGATTACGTACGTCCTTGAAATTGTTAGAAGGACAATTTTTCATTTGCGCGTTTGTTAATGGAAAATTTCCTTCGACGATTGGAAACCTGCTCTACATTTAATTAAGAAAAAAACTTCCATTTGACGACGACAGCATTCGTTGGAAACATTTTTTTTTATCTTGTGTAAAGTGAGTTTTTTCCCTCTTGAAAACTAAAAAATCTTCTTCAAGGAAATGTGATTTTTTCTAAATTTATCGAAAAACAACTTTATGAAATTTCTTTGAAAATCAGTTTTTGAAAATATTGTTTGAACTCAGTTTTTTTTTCGATTTTGTCGAAAATGTGTGATTTGGCCTTTTTTCAAAACTGATTATTTTGTATTAAATTTGGTTGAAAATTGATTTTTTTATATTATTTCAGTGGATTTTTTTTTAATTTTAATTTTGTTAGAACATATTTACTGACGTGTAAGTGGATTTTTTTATTCGACTTGAAATAAAAATTTTCGTTTAAAACATACTTGATTTTATTTTTTTGCTTCAAAATTTCATCTTTAATTAAAGTTTATTTATCATTTCAAAAACAATATTTTTTAATGGACGAAAATATAATTTTTTGAATTTTTTTTTACTCGAGTCAAAAAATCGTACCTATTAAAAAAAATTTCTAAGAATAATTCAAAATTTCAATCAAAATATTTTTCTACTTGAACAAAAAAAATCCTTCATTTTTTTTATTTTGAAAATGTTTTTGGAAAAATTCAACAATTTTGCCTTTTTTTTGAAATTTATAAAAAATTGTCTGAAAATATGTTTTCAAGTGGAAATATTGCAAAATTTTGCAGAAAAAATTAAAAAATTGATTTAAATTTTTTTCTTCAATTTATTTTTACAAAAAATTTTGTAAAAAAGAAATAGATAATTTAAAAAAAAAAAAAAAACATTTAAAACTTTCAAAATATTTTAAATACATAATTTCAACAAAAATCCTACTAAATTTGTTTTTGTTTTATTACCTAGGTTTTTTTTTTTTTTAAAGAAATTTTTTCAAATTTTTCTGCAAAAATTTGAAAGCTTATACCTATAGAATATCTACATGTTTAAAAATTTTCCTAAAAAATGTCTTCAGAAGATCAGATTTGTTTAAGGAAATATTTTCAATTTTTTTTTTCTTCACGAAAGCTTTCGAATATTCCCTTTAAAAGGAAAATTTTCTGACGAATTCTTGACTCCAGAATTTATGAATTTTTTAAACGAAAATTTTGAAATTTCCATTCGAAAAAGTTAAATACTAAAATACGATTTCTTGTGAATAAAAAAAAATGTTATCATTATTATTTTTTTTCTGGAAAATTTAAAAATATTTTCCTAAAAAAATCAGATGATTGTGATTCGAGAGGGGAGGGGGTACTAAGTAGCAATAAATTTGGTTTACTGTTCTATCTATTAATATTTTTTTCACAAAGAAAGGTCGTTGAAGTCGATAAGAAAAAAAATTAAAAATGACGTGTCATGCCTGCCCAAACCCAATTTTAATTTTTTTTTTTCAATTTAGTTCATATTTTCTTTCAATTAATTTGTTGATTTCTTAAAATTTTGTTGAAGAGAAAACAGAACTTATGAATTTTTTCAATTATGTTAGAACAATTTTCTAATATTTTATTGAAAATCTTTTTTTTAATGTTGTCAAAATTACTTGAGTACATTACTTCTTCAAATTTGGTTGAACACATGAAAAGTGTTTTTTTTTTTCACCTACCTACCCATTTATTTCATTTGAAAACCCAACATAATTTTCAACTTATTTCTTCAAAATTGTTTTCTCTAAAATTCCTCGAACAATCAAAAATTTCATTCAAGAAAATGTGAATGTTTTCTTGTCAAAAAATTTGCAAAAATAAGTATTTTGTTGAAATTAGGTTTTTAACATTGTTTCAAATCTTTTTTTCTTCAAGCTTTAAATTTTATCGAAAATTGATTCTACATAATTATTTTAAATTTTATTGAAGCATACATGTTTTTTTTTTTTTTTTTTTTTATTTAATAAAATTTTCCAATGCCTTTTAAAAATAATTTTTTCAAAATTGTTTTTCGTACTATTTGTATCAAGTTTTGTGAGAAAACAATTTTCTAATTTGCCATTGAAAATCAATTTTTTATTGTTTTTAAAATTTTTAAATTTCGTAATTTTATTGGGACATGTTTTGAATTTTTTCAATTTTTTTTTAAAAGTAGGTATTGATTTTTACTAAATTTTGGTGAGAAAATAATTTTTGAAACAAATTCAAGTGATTGTAAATTTTATCATAGATTGTCAGGAAAAAATTTCTGATATCATTTTTTTAAAAATTTTGATTAAAATTATTTTTTTATTTTTTTGTTTGAATAATTCCTAGTATGTTAAATGTTTTTTATTTAATTCAAAATAGAATTTTCAGGTCTTCAAAGTGGGTTTTAGTGAACTCAAGAGAAACTATGGCTGATGTCGTTTAACAATTAGAAAATTCAATTGATGAATTATTATTGTGTGCTTGCTTGAATTTTATTTACTCTAATCACTGATTGTAACTACATAATTATTCAATGTACAAGAAATTTTCACTTTACTAATCAATCGGTAAATGATTTTGATTCTCTGTTCCAGATGATTACAAATTTTTGCCATCAAAAGATAAGAGAAATTGAAAACATGGTAAGTTTATCTAACGATTTAAAAATCAATAATTGATAATAATGTACGACTCATTTATTATCGATAGACCGTCGAATAAGCCATTCCAATTTACTTCACCGATCCCCGTTCAAGAAAATATTACTTCTTAAATTGATGTCCAAGTTGACCTTCTTTCAATTTTCGTTCATTTAAAATCTTAAAAAGTAGACCACTCGAAGTTTATCTAGTATTCTTTACGTACATGTATGTACAGAAGTACTTGCTCGTAGTTGAAACAAAATTGTACTATTCAAATTTCATAACATATGGAGTTCAAAAAGGTTAAAAATTTCTGCGTAGATAGAACTATTCTTGTTTTATCAAAGCATAATTATAGAATTACACGAATTCTAATATACCTACGAATACATACTAGGTATAGGTACATTTGGATAGAAGGAGTATTGAAGAAAAAAATTGACCTTGATTTATAATTATTCCGTTTCCATAAGTAAGTACATAACTACCGGGCACCTATTTCGTTTTTGGGAGTTGGCTATTAGAACCAATTCGTATGCATGATAGGAGACAGATCCAGAATTCAAATAATCCACCAAGTTTTTATCCAATGCACTCTAGACAAGTTTCTCGTTGATATTCGCTTCAGAAAAAAAATTGTATGAATTATTTTGAGCCAAGCCCAAATCTACGCATTTTTTCATCTGCTCGCAAGACCTGTCGATGCATCCTGAGATTATTTCGACAAAACACAATGTGGGTGAGTGCACGACCTAGGTTAACATCTGATCGGAAGCGTATCGCGTACCAAATCACGTACAAGAGTGCAAGTGGTTCTCATCCTTGAGAAATATTAATTACCATATGTCGCCGAAGTTGAACAGAAAAAAAAACCCAACATCAAATCGGTAATTAGACGAGGTCTGGTGTACACAGTGTTACGAAGTTGACGCGAGCGAGTACACAGCATTGCGTGAAATGAAAAAAAAACCAACACGTTCGTTCGTCGAGTGTATTAATAATTATTGATGTAAATATTTAAAAAAGGTTCAAAGTTTGCCTAAACATTTGACCCATAATTACCAGTGGCCTGTGTAGTTTTGGGAAGTCTCTAACTAGTACGTAGATGTGTATTGTGTATGTTGTTTTGCCTCGCTTTGCCAAATTCGTAACATATAGAGCGTGTGTTTCCATGTAAGTGACGTAATGAAGAAAAAAGTGAGAGAAACTTGCCTCTATTTAAAGATTTTATCCTAGTCTTGCGCGATAACGTACGTATCTTGGAAAAATTCCACTCATTTTATCAGCATGGATGGGCAGTGCTGATCGAAAAAAAGACGATCGGCTATATTTACGGAAAGTCGCTGCTGTTCATTTGCTCATCTCGAATTTTTTACCAAGTCCAGTGCTACGTAAATACTTTATAATCAAAATTGAAGGGGAAGGAGGGGTACAATCGAAATTTTTGTTATAACTAAAAGTATTTATAAAACTTCAAGCTACAACTTTTGTTTGAAAATTTTTTCAATCGGGCCCCTTATCTTCCCCCTGTTTTCAATAATGTATTTGAATAAATTGGATTATCCAAAATCAGAGGGGAGGGAGAGGTCCAATCGAAATGTTTGTTGTAATCAAAAGTATTTGTGAACCTTCAAGCTACAACTTTTGTTTGAAAATTTTTTCGATTGGACCTCTCACCACTCCATAGTTTTTAATAATGTATTTTGAATAAGTACGAATAAGTTAAATTACACAAAATTGGTGGTGAAGGAGGGGTCCGATTTAAATTTCGGTTATAATCAAAATTATTCCTAGTACTTCAACCTACAACTTTTGTTGGAAAAATTTTTCAAACGGTCCCCTTACCTTCCCCTGTTTTTAATAATGTGTTTTTGAATTAGTTGAGTTATCCAAAATTGGAGTGGAGGGAGGGGTCCAATCGAAATTTTTGTTATGACCAAAATTACTCCTAAAGCTTCAAGCTACAACTTTGTTGCAAAATTTTTCCAACTGAACCTTTTTCCCTTCCCCTTTCAATTTTTAATTAGTATCTTGGAAGTGTTACGCAAAATAAGTGGAGAAAGAGGGGCTCAATTGAAAAAAAATTTCAAACAAAAGTTGTAGCTCAAAGTTCTAGTAATACTTTTAGTTATGACAAAAATTTCGATTGGACCTCTCCCTTCCCTCTAATTTTAGATAATCCAATTTATTCAACTACATTATTGAAAACCGGGAGGAGATAAGGGACCCGATTGAAAAAATGTTCAAACAAAAGTTCTGTTGTAGCTTGAAGTTTTATAAATACTTTCAGTTATTACAAAAATTTTGATTGTTCCCCTTTTCACCCCTCCAATTTTGAATCTGGACTTAGTAAAAAATTCAAGGAGAGCAAATGAACAGCAACGGATCTCTGCAAAAATAGCCGATTATGAAAAAAAGTGGGAATAATTTCAACTCTCTGTGTAGGTCTAGGTACATAACTGGCGAGTCATTCTGCAAGTATTTTATTTATCGCTAAAGTGACGTCACAGCGAGATCACGTGGAGATATTGCGAAGTACAGACACGCATACATTAAGTTGGGCAACCCTCATCGTGATGCACTCGAGGATCGTATTGTTCAATTAATCGAATACCTCTACGGAATGCCAACTAAAGGCAATTAACCGTTCGCCATCGTTCTAAATATACGATAAAAGATTTCTATAGCTCGGTACTATTCTTCCAATAAGGTTATCGAACCCATATATACCGTACGAGCCGATACACGTACACTGGTGTGCCGAAATAACCACAATAGAGCGAAAATCAGAAGAAATAATAACGAGAAAAAAAACCGTATATTTACATGACACACACGTACGTACAAAAAAAAAAAGAAAAAAGAAATCAGACAAGCGAAAAAAATACTTATAGGTTTTTAAAAAATATTATAAGGTGTGGCGACCGGATCGAGTAAATTTTTCAAAAACTCTAACCTTTTTCCGAACAATTTACCTTCCATCATTTTCAAATCATCTTTAATCTGCAGGTAACAAGGTTCGCTGGACGTTGACTGTTTCCAATCGATGCTATGCGATGGGTTTCTAGATATTCGTAATATAAAAAAGGATACCAGTTAATTTGGGCAATCGAGCAATTGGGTTATTCGAAAGATTCGAACGCTGCAGCAGGCAAAAAAAAAGGCAAGCTTACCCTCGTTTAGCGAAATTCGTCCACATTCGGGTCATATTCTCTACCACTTGAACGCAGTCTCCTTCGAGCTTCGGATGGAATGGTACGACAAACGGATGAAACAAGTAGAATAACTCGTCGGCGTGGGATGCCCCTAAATAGTGAAAATAGCAGCAGCCGGCCAAACGGAAAGAATTTTTAATTAATTAATCACTCTCTGGAGAGAGACAAGTATGGCCGCGGCCATCTTACGTACGACGACGCAGACTGAACGAAAATACCGTCGCAGATTACTGTACCTTTTAATTTGGCCTTTTTGGTGAAATTCACTAGTCTGCTGAAGAAATTCAGCTTACCGCAGTACGAGAATTCGTACAGGTAGGGAGGGTACTCAGAATGTATAAGGAAATTCAAAGCTTCGTAGGTACAATAGAAATATATATCCGAATATAACTGAAATTATCCAACGAAGATATTTATCAAATGAAGGAAAAAAGGGTGAGAAATTTTTCAATAAAATGATACTACAAATAATATTTACATCCATTAATTCGTGCGCTGTATCCATTCCAACTTCCTTATCTCCGAAATAAAATTGTTTTATTTTAGCGCTGAGTTCGGGTACAAGGGCAGGGTCGACCTTGAAATTTTGTGTTACCACGATGGAAAAATCTTGGCGAACTTTCTGAACGATTTGTTTGTGCATTTCTACAACACATTATTAGAAATTATAATGATCAAGATCGGTTTCAAAAAAATAATCAGCCCTCCTCCCTTTTTTCCAATATTTCACAAAAAACTTCATTACCTACAAATAATAACATGCCCTCTTTATCGTTAATTCCGAATATCGTCGGAACTGGGGTAGCAATTTTGCACAGATTTTCCGGTGTATCGGGTAGGAAAGCTCCTTCCTTGATTTCTTCAACCGAAGGTGAAATGTTGGCAATTCTCGCCGGATATACCTAAATGAAAAATTGTAAAATCTCCCAAACCACAACGACGACAAAAAAATAAAATAAAAATAAATTTTTCGTACATCTCTAAAAGCTAAAATCATATCAATTCCAGCTTTGGTCAACTTCTTGGCTGGTAATTTTTTCAAATATAGTACCAATTCTTTCTTATCATTTCCTTGGTATCCGCATCGTTTACCAACATCGAAAGCTTGATCAGTCGGGTTAAATGTCAGGGACCATGGACACATCGCGGTTCCACTTTGCATGATGGCTTTGTTGAATAACCCTAAGTTTGTGAAAATGATTTTCGTTAGAAGGTACATTATCATTTTTTAGAACCCCTGGGAGAACTAAAAGTAATAATTGATCGGTACCTTTGGACATGGGAGAAATTAAATGGTAATGTACTGAAGATCCTCCGGCACTTTCGCCGAAAATTGTGACGTTTTGTGGATCGCCCCCAAATTGAGCGATGTTGTCTTGTACCCATTTGAGTGCTAATACTTGATCTTTGAGTCCAACGTTGCCTGGACATTCGGGTATTCCTAAATTTAGGAAACCTGCGAGGCAAATAAGAAAGTTGTTTAGTGATTACGAGGCCATGCAAATTTTTAGGTAAATATTTTCAGAAAGCGAAGCGGGATTTTTGAGGTTTGATTTAAGCGTGGTAATGATTTGAAGGCTGGTCCTATTTTTAGGTGCATTTCAAACGTTGCTCGAGTATAATTTCTTTTGAAAATGTTATTAAAAAACTATTTTTCTCAAAAAAAAAGTTCAGACAATTTTTAAAATTTCGATTAAACGCAAATTTTTCAAAATTTTGTCTCAAGTTGAATTTTTCAAATTTTATTAAAAAATGAAAAATTAATCCAAAAGTATTTTTTTTTTAATTTTGTTAGAAAATTAAATTTTTAAAATTTCATTGAAAAGCATTCTTTTCAAAAATTGGCGAAAACAAAATAAAATCAATTTTTTGAAAATTTGTACGAATTAAAAAATACGAGTAAGTACGTCGAGTATGTATATTATGTATTTTGATAAAAATGTGCAATCAGATGCCTTTTAGGAAGTGACGAATACTCAGCGTCGTTTATTGGAGTTTCGTTATCTCAAAGGAAATCCGCTATTGTTGATCTGATTTTTAGTGAGTGGATCAAGTCAGTTGATGACGAAACATTCGAGTATTACTGTGTGGTATAGAGATTTGAACATAGCAGTCAGTAAGTGCGTATTGGAGAAGGTTGATTACAGAAGTGATGTTAATGTTCTTCAATTTTGATACAAGAATTTTTCAAAAAAAAAAATTCAAAACAAATTTTTGAAATATATTCAGAACAAAAATCAAGTTCAAAATCACATTTTTCATTTTTTTTTTTTTTTTTGAGAAAAAATGAAAAAAAGTTTTAAAACTGTTTTTTTTTTTCATTTTGACACAATACTTGGAAATTTTTTAAAATTTTGTTCAATGTTAAATTTTTCAATTTTCATTGAAAGCTAAAAAAAATCGTATTTTTAAAATTTTCAAATATTGAAAAATGACGTGTTTCCGAAAATTGGTAGGTGGAAGCAGAATTTTTTTTCAGTTTTATCTCGATTTTATTAAAAATAAAAAAAAATTTAAAAAATAGACGAAGAGGAATTTTTTAAATTTTAATCCAACACAAAATTTTAAAATTATATTCAGAAGAAAATTTTTTATTCAATACCAAATTTTTGAAATTTTGTTGAAAAACATATTACTTTTCAAAAAGTAAAAATTGGTAAAAACAAAAACATCATTTTTTGACAATTTTTTCGAGACAATATTTTTAAAGAATTTAGTTGAACATTTTTTAAAAAATTTAGTTCAAAATCAAAACAAAATTTTTCAAGTTTAACTGAAACACGTTGTTTCCAAATAAGTTTTGAAAAAATATCGACAGAGAAAAAAATGCTTTCAGTAAAATTTTAGAAACTGTGGTTCAATAAAATTATATTGGTTACTTTTCAAAATTGAAAAAAACATATTATCAGAATTTTTAAAAATTTATACCAAACAAAATTATTTTGGAAAAAAAATTGTAGGTATAGTTAATAATTTTTTTCCATAGAAAATTTTGGGTTTCTCCTCAAAACATGGTAAGAAAATAATTTCATTTTTTTTGTTTTCTGAGTACCTAACTAAAGATTGAATGGAAATATGTCAATTTTAAAATGGGGCTAATAGGGACCATTTAAAATTCAGTTATTGGGAAATGAAAAATTTGACGTTAGGAATTTTCTAATAAAACGGAACAACTTAATCGAATATTAAGAGAGTAGTAAATACTTAACTACAAAACAAATTAGGTACCTATTTTTCATTTGCCCTTCAACTGAATTTCAACTGAATTTCAAGTGAAGCATATAGTTAGCCCCATGTATATTTTATCATTACTCCTCTATAAGTGGTGGGTTGGAGACCAACAATTTTTCCAAAAATTAGCAGAATTTCCAAAGTTAATTACTGCCCTTGCTTTATACTCATTTGCGAATCGATCTTTTTTTTAAAGCCCAAGTTTAATATCCATATGTAGGTAGGTTTTACCCAATAATCCACCATTCCTCCTTTTTTCCCTCAGTTGAAGGGAAATTATGGAAAAGTCATATATTTCGCAAAATAATCACTAGGTCATGGAAAGCCATATGGATTTTTGACATTTTATTGGCAAAACCAACCCATGTTTTTCATTAAAAATATATTTAAAAAATTTTCGTTCTCACTACGCTCAGGTTCAGACAGACTAGAGTCTAGTTGGATGAATTTGTTTACATGGAAGTGGATCGTAGATACTTATTCAAAATTAGAGGAAGGAGTGAGGAAGGAAGGGATCTATTGAAAAATGTTTCAAACAAAAATTGTAGATTGAGGTCCCACAAATAATTTTGGTTATTATAAAATTTTCTATTAGACCCCTCCTTGCCCTCCAATTTCGCATAATCCAACTTGGATATTTAAATAATTAAAAACTGGGGGGATAGGGTTTGATTGAAAATTTTTTCGAACAAATGTTGTTGCTTGAAGTCCTAAAAATAATTTAGGTTACTGCAAAAATGTTGATTGGACCCCTCCCTCCCTTCTCTCCAATTTTGAATTTTTAATTATCTATGTAGTATTGGATTTGATTAAATTTAACACCAGCGATCCACTTTCATGTAAAAAAAAATTATCAAACTATACTAGAACCTTTAGTTGGAAACATGCTGCATGTTTAGTGATTTTAACTCCCCCCCCCCCCCAACCGGAAAAAAGTGGTGAGAATGTTACTCTGAACAAAAATAAAATAATTGGATTACTCAACATTTTTGGACAAAATGTAAAAAAAAATAATGGTCATGGATTTCCAGAAAAAATTCAAAAATAGACACGTGTTAGAACATAGCAAAGCTTTCATCAATTTCCTACGAGCTATCTCTCGAATAACAATTGATAAAACATCTGCTTTGTGTCGGCGGCAGTCTGGAAGGGGATTCCCTAGATATCTATGTATGTCGCGGTGTTTACGAGTATTTTCATCTTCTATTACAACCAGTTAGGAGGCTCGATTAGGTAAGTGGGCATGGGCAAGATAGCGGAGATCGGTCAATGCAACCAGTTGTATAATCGCACTCAGATATGTGGGCCTAGGTAAAGGTAATCGAAATTGATGCAACAGGCCAGACACAAGAGTACGAATATTTATAAGCGTGAGCAATAAGCGATAAGTAGTTAAGTACGTATGTTACTTGGAGAGGAAAAAAATATGCAAAATGATGTAAATCTAAATAGGTACCTAATACTTGAAGTCGATAATTAATTGTCACTAGGATAATATCGCGATTAATTAAATAATCGGCGGAATACGCTTTCCTCGATCCGGATCCAAGGCAAAATCCGCCACCGTGAATGAACACCATAACTGGTTTCGCCTCATCCAATTTACATGGAGGCTAAAAATAGGTACACACGAGTACATCATTAACACACCCATAAATACGCATCATCGTAATTCCGAGTAGGTATGATAGCATAAGCATACCTACAGGAATCGTGCTAAATGCAGATGGCTTCAGCAACATGACGTCATCTTACTGCATGAAGGACTTGGAAAATACCTAATTTTCTACAAAAATGAAAGTGATGTGATTTAAAGGAAAGGAGGGGTGGAATTAAAAAAATTTTCAAACAAAATTTGTAAATTGAGACCGGAAAAATAATTTTAGTGATTATAAAAATTTTGATTGGACCCCTCCCTCATCTCTTCTAATTTAAAATAATAAGTATTTATGTAGTACATTGTGAAAAATTAGAAGAGAGATGGGTTCAATCGAAATTTTTATAATGACCAAAATTATTTTTCAGGTCTCAATCTACAACTTTTGTTTGAAAATTTTTTCAATTGACCCTCTCCCTCTCTTCCAATTTTGAATAATAAGGTATTTATATAGTATTATACAAAATTAGAAGAGGGGGGGGGGTCAAAATTCTTATAATTTGTCAAAATTATTCTTCAGATCTCAGTCTACAACTTTTGTTTGAAATTTTTTTCAATTGAACCCCAAATTCCACCATTATGCAAAATTGGAGGGGTGGGAGGGGTCCAATCGAAAATTTTGTAATGACCAAAATTATTCATAGGATTTCAAGCTACAACTTTTGTTTGGAAATTTTTTCAATTGAACCCCAAATTTCACCATTTTTTAATAATAGTAAGTATTTTAGTCATAGTATGCATCATTGGAGGGGTGGGAGGGGTCCAATCGAAAATTTTGTAATGACCAAAATTATTCATAGGACTTCAAGCTACAACTTTTGTTTGGAAATTTTTTCAATTGAACCCCAAATTTCACCATTTTTTAAAATAATAGTAAGTATTTTAGTCATAGTATGCATCATTGGAGGGGTGGGAGGGGTCCAATCGAAAATTTTGTAATGACCAAAATTATTCATAGGACTTCAAGCTACAACTTTTGTTTGGAAATTTTTTCAATTGAACCGCAAATTTCACCATTTTTTAAAATAATAGTAAGTATTTTAGTCGTAGTATGCAACATTGGAGGGGTGGGGGGTCCAATCGAAAATTTTGTAATGACCAAAATTATTCATAGGACTTCAAGCTACAACTTTTGTTTGAAAATTTTTTCAATTGAACCCCAAATTTCACCATTTTTTAAAATAATAGTAAGTATTTTAGTCATAGTATGCATCATTGGAGGGGTGGGAGGGGTCCAATCGAAAATTTTGTAATGACCAAAATTATTCATAGGACTTCAAGCTACAACTTTTGTTTGGAAATTTTTTCAATTGAACCCCAAATTTCACCATTTTTTAAAATAATAGTAAGTATTTTAGTCATAGTATGCATCATTGGGGGGTGGGAGGGGTCCAATCGAAAATTTTGTAATAACCAAAATTATTCATAGGACTTCAAGCTACAACTTTTGTTTGGAAATTTTTTCAATTGAACCCCAAATTTCACCATTTTTTAAAATAATAGTAAGTATTTTAGTCATAGTATGCATCATTGGGGGGTGGGAGGGGTCCAATCGAAAATTTTGTAATAACCAAAATTATTCATAGGACTTCAAGCTACAACTTTTGTTTGGAAATTTTTTCAATTGAACCCCAAATTTCACCATTTTTTAAAATAATAGTAAGTATTTAAGTCAAATTATCAAAATTGGAGGGGTTGGAGGGGTCTAACCGAAATTTTTATAATAACCAAAATTATTCTTCAGATCTCAATCTACAACTTTTGTCTGAAATTTTTTTCAATTGAGCCCCTCCCTTTCCTTTAAAAATCGCATCACTTTCATTTTTTTGGAAAATTACTCCAAGACCTTCATGCAGTAAGATGACGTCATTTTGCTGAAGCCATCTGCATCCATACTACAGGTATCAGCGTCATCGTCATCGTGTGGTGACCGCAACAGCAGCCACAGACTCGCAGACGACGACTCTACCTGTATCTGCAGGTAAACCGGAAATTATCTAGTACTTACTAATGGCGTATACACGTTCAGATATAAACAGTCCTCGGAACCGATGACGACTTTTTTGAATAAAAAATCCACTTGTTGACAAATGCCTCTTTCGGAGGTAGCATCGTAAAGACCTTCCCAAGCGGCGGCCGGCTCCGGTGCCTATAATGCATACAGCAGGGGAAAAAGAAACACACGTCGATCTATTTAAAACTTTGGTGGGTCGCGATGGTCGGCGAGCCGACTGTGAAGTATGTGCGGCGATAGACAGAGAGGAGGCAGGCGGCCGGAAGCGTTTAAACGTATAAATTGGCACCGAGATATAAGCGAGAGCATTTATACAGTACAGTACAGTACAGTACATTAGAAAATATGGTACTAGTACAGACAGAAGAGAGTACAGAGTGCGTGATGTGGAGTCTTACTTGAAATCGTAATTCGCCTACAGGAGGTTTAGCGTATGGTATTCCTAAAAATGCGTAAAATTCCGTTTTCGTCAATACCGATTCGTATTCTCTGCCTCGTAATTTACCTTGTTTCAATTCGACGATTAGATCGTCGCAGGTGGATGAGCAACAAGCCGCCAATCGGCTGCGTAAATTTCCCATGTCAACTGATTGGTAGGTGCTGGGTGGAGGGTGCAAGTGGGCCTCTTATCGATGCAAAACTCGACTCTTCGACCTACGGCGGTCTTATTTGCACTTAAATTAATAATACTGATTAGCGCACTAATACGGCCACCGACACCTTGGCCCGACGTCGTGATGATATTCCATTTCGACGCATGAAATAAAAATTACGTTCTAATACTACACAACGAACGACATGCCTTGTGACTTCTATGATACGATACTGACTGAGTAAGCGAGCGGAGCGTATGCACGAATGCGAATTCGACGCGTTACCCGGCCATGTGATCAAGTTGAAAAAATAAAAAAAATAAAACACAACACTGCAGGAATTTTAGTTGGATAAACGCGTCTGTAGCTGTACGTACCTACTCATTCATCAACGCCGTCCAACCGGTTTCGACAACTGTCTATACCGATAATACTAAATTTAAAAACAAATAAAAAACCTTGCAACTGACACCAGGCCGATCAATTACTCTTATAAAGTATTTGGCAATAATCGAAGTAATAATAACCGAACCGGTGTACTCGTATTTCGAACCGAACAACAACACCACCAAAAAGAAAAAGCACACACTACTAAGCGACGCGAAGCGCACAATCGCGAAATTTCAAAAATTATTTATAACATTGGACGGGGCCAAGCCACCATTGACCACTGACCAGCCCCCCGAAGAGAGTGAAACGAAATTTGCACCGTGTACAGTCGGTCTGCGAAGAGTATGGCCGATAAATGAAAACGTTCGACGAGTATAATGAATCTGTATATACTGTAGACTTCTCCTTGGTCGGTAACAGACACTTGGCGCTAGTCTTATTGATTTTTATCTACCCTTTAGAATGTTCATGGCTGTGTATCATTACTATCCGCGTGCTGTGCCGGCTTGGGTGTTGCCCTATTCGACGATGAGCAGCTGCACAAAAAGTATCGTGTATTGTTGTCGTAGTAGGTACCTACAATAATACATTGAACCTAGTATAAGAGACATTTGAAAATACCTGGTAACATTTTTCTATCCTATCTGAGGCCTGAGTCATTTTTTTGGGACTTCAATTCGATAATATACAATATCTACTCCATATTTGTACAATAAGTATTCAAGGTAACTCGACGACCAAATTAGCTATTCACCTAATAACTTTTTCGTGACATCGCGCGTCATTAAACTCATTATTCTTCAATTTACGACTGAAACTCCAACACGTATACTTAAATGGTGCGGTGAGGTGGAGAAATTTATGGCAGACGAAGTAATTATCTCGATTAAATTCCAGTTACATTGGCTAATAAAAGTAATGTCGAAGCACATTTTTTTTTAAATGCATTGCTGGCTAAACTGGCAACACTGCTCACAGAATAATAGTCATCAATCATCGTAAGGGTAGCATTGTGCTCTTCGACACCATTCGAAGGATTTTTCAAATTGTAATTGTCCTTCTCGAACCAAATTCATTCTTGAAACGATTTGTTTCATTATCGTTCGCGAACGAATCAAATATTTGAAGGAAAAAAAGGTCATTCTTAATATTAGAGTTGTGCCACACACCTCTAAGTAATATTACGAATGATTTTTTCTTCAAATATTCAATTCGTTCGCGAGTGATTCGTTCTAAAAATGAATTGATTCATTTTCGTTCGCGAATGATTTAAAATTTTTGTGATGTAATCATTCGTTCAGGAGTGATTTGCTCGATGCTCGAAAATCAATTTGATTCATTTTCGTTTGCAAACAATTTACAATCATTGCGATCGAATCATTCGCGATGTTCGCGAACGATTCGTATTTTTGTGATCAAAATCATTCATTCAGGAAAGATTTGTTCGAAAACCAATTTTATTCATTTTCGTTCGCGAACGATTTAGAATCATTTCGATCGAATCATTCGCGAACGAAATCAGGAATCATTCGTTCGCGAACTATTCGTATTTTTGTGATCAAAATCATTCATTTAGGAACGATTTGCTCGAAAATCAATTTGATTCATTTTTGTTAGCGAACGATTCAGAATTATTATGACTGATCCAATCATCCACAGACTGAGTTTTTTCAAACGTAAAAGGTTTCGAACTCAACGAAGAATGTTTATTATAAATTAGGTAATTTCAAGTCTACATCAATTCACAAATCCATTAAATAAAATACGTGTTTTATCCTGAAAAACAAAAGAGAAATTTTTTTGATCATTTTTTAATTCTTTTATTCTTTAAAAACCGAGATTTTCTTGAAAACGTTGGCGTGAATTTTTAAAAGTATTTCATGCAGAAATTTTTTTTTCATATGAATGGGTTGTTTTCTTGGAAAATTTGTAATGAAAAAACTTCAATTCTTCTAAAGAATTTAGATAAAAAATTTTATCAAAAATATATTTATATATTTTTTTAAATAAAGGAACTTTTCTGATACATTTTTTTCAAAATTATTGAGAAAATTGTCTAAAAATTCAAAAAAAAAAGAAATTTCCAAAAAGTGAAAAAAATGAGAAAAAAATTTTGAAACGAATTTTAACAAATTTTTTATTAAATCGTCATAAGTAACCTTATTGTTGAAAAAAAAAAAAAACTAAAAAAACTAAAAACTTTTAGTAAAAGGAAATGAATATTTTTCAACTGGGAGATTCAAGTATACAAAAAACGATCGTAAAATATTAGATGAGATTTTTTTTCTATCTTTCAGAAAAGAGGAGAGTTTTAAAACTAAGTTTGAAATTTTTTGCCTTAGAAATAATTGAGATAAATATTTTTTGAAATGAGAAATACATAATTATGTTTACTTTTAAAAAGTCGAAGGATCTAAACCCCCCCCCCCCCAATCAAACAAATTTGAATGTTTTTTCTCTAAAGAAATTACCTAAGGATTTATTTTCTCATGAAAAATGAAAATATTTTTTTACTCCCTGAAATTGACAAGTAAATTCACTGCAAAAAATTGAGAAAAATGTTTTAATTTGAGAAAAAAAATGTGGATTTTTTTTATTCCGAAAATATGAACAATTTGAAGTTTTTTACAAAAATATGTACGTATTTAGAATTTTTTTCTGCGTAAATTTAGAATTTATTTTTAGGTACCTAGTTATTTCAACAAAAAAAATTGGGAATTTTTAAGCAAAAATTCGAGAAATATTTTTGCTCTAAATAAATGCAAACCGTTTTTTCAACAATTTTTCCTCTAAAAGAAGTACCTAGGTACATGAAGGGTTTTTTTTTCTTTCAAAAAATTTTAACATTTTTTTCAAAAAAATTCAGAATATTTTTCACTTATTTTTGTACTTTAAAAAAATAGAGATAATTTTTATTCTAGTAAAAATCATATTTTTTTTTCCTGCAAAGTACATGAGTCATTTTTCTTCAAAAATTAATTAAGAAATACATAATATTATTTTATCAGGTTTTTTTTTTCTCCCTAACACTTGGAACTTTTTTTTGTACTTTAAAAAAATAGAGATAATTTTTATTCTAATAAAAATCATTTTTTTTTCTGCAAAGTACATGAGTCATTTTTCTTCAAAAATTAATTAAGAAATACATAATATTATTTTATCAGGTTTTTTTTTCTCCCTAACACTTGGAACTTTTTTTTTCGAAAAAATTTAAGATTTTTTCCCCAGAAAAATTAAATGAATGGAATTGGAATAGTGACGCCTATGAGAAAATTTTAATTCTTATTAAGAAATTTTTTGAAGAATTTGTTCGATTGCAAAAACATTTTTTTAATAAAGGACGTTTTGTCTAAGGATACTTTTTTTTTGAAAAAAATTGCAGAAAATTGTTATTGGAAAATAAGTAACTTCGCAAACAAATATGAAAAAATAAATTCATTTCATTTTTTTTTTCTTTGAAAAATAATCTCAGGGAATTTTTTATAGTAGGTAAGTAGAATTACTTATGGAAACCAATAAGTAAAAATTTTTCTCAAAAAAAAAAAAAGGGAAAAAACCAAAAAAATTTCATTTTAAAGGTGGGTAAAAAAGTTGACATTTTTTTTTTCTTCTGAAAATCATTCCTTTGAACTCGGCAAAATTAAAATTAAATTTACAATTTTTCTATGAAAGAAACAAACGTTTAAAAAAAATTGATAAAATTTCCAACTAAACTGTTGCCAAAATTTACATCACATGGTGTTGTGCGTGTTATAAACTTCACTTTTACTTTTTTTCTCTCGGGTTACTGGGGAGTCGGGACCTCTCGACCCTCCTCTTGTTACTCTATAACTACGATTGAATCACTAACGAACGATTCATTCTAGAAAAATGCCCCTATCTAGTTCTTCAGTAAAACTTTTTGTTCTCCCAGATGATACCTCTACATTCCCCCTCGTGTGTTTAAAATAACATTAGTTTATTCGCCTTTGAATCGCTCAGCGCTGCGATTGCGAAACCTATATGATTTCTTGTCGTGCAAACACTTTGAGTCAATTGAGTCTGTACTTTTCCCAATGGAACCTCTTTTTTAGCCCCTTCGCCATAGACCTCGTTTATTTTCCATCGTACGTGGAGTTAGTTCTTGAATGTTTAATGAAATGCGAACGGCGGAATTTAAAATTTGCTTTTCTTTTGAGAATTTTTTTTTAATCCTGCGAATTTCGCACGTTTAAATTAATTGCGTACTCGTAAGCTTTTATTTCGCAGATCAATGTTGAAACACTTTTCTATTCTTTTGGAACGCGAATCTCGTACCTAATCCTACGCTTTTTCTTCATGTATCTAACGAAATTGCTTATTTAAGCGGACAAGTCGTAGTTCGAGGGGAGCAGAAATACCACGCAACTTTGCCTAATTCTGCTTGCGATGGGGAAAAAAATCGAAATTTTTCTGTTCTCGTCGAATTTCCATTCATTGACTTTTCAACAACGCAAACGAATAAAGAAAATGAATGACAAAAAATACGTATTCGCGAAATATTTTACACTTAGGTTATGAAAATTATTTTTTTGACGAGAAAGTTTCGCCCCGAGATTCGTGTTGTTTGCGGTATTTGTTGCGCGTATAAATTTGATTCTCGCATTAAAAAATAATGCTATCCGAGAAATTCGACGAAATTTCACCCGAGCGAAAAAGAACGCTAGTTTGACGTTTTGGTTGAGTTGGTGTGCAGTTTGAAATATCAAAAATTCATAGTGTATTTTTTATTCTCTTTTTTTTTTCTTCTTTTTTATATTTTCATATATCGAGCAGTTAGGTCGATGTACAATGATTTCTTTGGTATTTTTATTCATATTATGTAAATGTTGCTGGATGTAAACTTATTACGTTGGTGGCGTTATTGTTCCTACTTCATCGAACTTTTTTGCTTTTTTTCGACGAAGTGTTCGTTTGCAAATGTGCGTGTGCTTTGCTTGCAGCGGGTGTTGTTTTTTTTTTTTCTCGCGAGAAACGGGTTTATTATCGTCGACCATCAACTGACCCGTAACGCATTTCAGACTTCAGTTTTTTCGCTTTCGAATGTCGCGACTATTTTTTTATTACGAGTATTTTTGTCGCGAGTACTCGCTCAGAAGGGAATTTCATGTTCCTTGTATTCCTGCAGGGCCTGCCTAGTATAGGGTTCGGTTCCCTTGGAGATTGGCGAGCGAGTGTTCGATTGACATTTGGGAATTGAAGGAAAAACGCTTAATATACGGATTACGTGGGCTCGTTGCGAATTCCAAAGTTGGAAAGATGGGCGAGCACGAGGCGAGCAGCGAGGGAAAAAACGATCCCCAAGCCATCAATGGAGCGACAAATAGAAAATTTACACGTTGCTTAATGTAAGCAACATTTGTGTTTATTTGTAGAAGCCAAGTTGAGAGCTATCAAAGTGTCTGCGTGAGTTGGCTTTCTGCATTTCTGCTTCGTTCGCTCGTAATCTGCGACAATAAAAAAAATGACGCTGTTTTGAGAGAATCTCGGATTTCGGATACGGAAAAGAAATCCGGTTTCGTTTTAACGAAAAAGTATATAAGGGTAGGTATATCGTGCTCTATACATATATAATAGATGTATACAGAGTATATAGTATACGACGACTACTAAAAAAAGAGAGAGGATCAAGAAGCTGCAAAGGCAGGAGGTAAGATGCGGGCGCGGCTATAAACGTAATTCTTACATGTTCAATTTTTCATGTGACGGGGGCGAAAATAGCTCGCCGTAGCATTACCATTTTCACGTCGTAACATAAAACGAAACCACTAAAAAAGAGAGTTCTATTTTCCTTTATGTTTGTTTCAGACACACTGCGCACCCTGCTAACGTTTTTTAATCAGCATAAAATTTTTGCTTGATTACATAAAAGTATACGGGGCGAATGTGTTTGCCATCCGAGTCGAGTCGCAGATTTTTATACACTATTCGAATTTATAAAGAATGCATTTTACGCGTTCGACGTGCGCAATGTACCAAAGTGTCGAGTGTCGAGCGAGTATCGCACAGACATTCGTATAATATAATACATTCAAGTGCTGAGAGGAAACAGGAAAAATAGGTACTTGTTGGAAAATGCTGCATCGAATTTTCTCGTGAGAAGGTATCATATCGTGTGATGCCTTTTTTCACGTTTGAATAAATCGATGCCTCATATACTCAAATAAGGAACCTTGCCAACTCTTCACCTCAAATTCGGCTTGCTGGAAGCTGGAAGAGCATGTCACCAAGACCTCAGAACCAAATTTGTAGATTCCGAAGTTGATTTTTGGATTTTTGGCAATTTTAATTCGTTCGAATGAATCAGTCGTTTGCGAACGATTCGTTCAAATGAATCTGTCATTCGCGAAACAAAAAAATCAGCTTGTCTATCGCAGATACTGCGGTAGAGTTTTTATTATTTTTGTATTTCATTCATTTTTCTAATCATCAATTTTATTTTTCATTTTTTTCAAAATTTTCAATAATTTTTTATTATGATTTTGTTCAGTTTTGAATTTTTTTTTCATTGGCAATTTCGTCCTATTTTTTATAAAATATTATTTTTCTTCAATTTTTAATTTAATTTCAATTTTTTAAAAATTTTCTGCATTTTATTAATTTTTTAAGATGTGTGTAGCCTTTTCTATTCATTTCGGATTCTTTTCGTTCAACATTTTTTCTTTAAATTTTTAATAGTTAGGTATGAAATTAATAGTTATTTCTTTTCAATTTTCTTACTTTATTCACTTGTAAATTTTTTTCTTCAGTTCTTAAATAATTGAAGGAATTTTTTTTTCAAGATATTAAATTTTCTAATTTTTAAGCACATAAAATTTTCAAAAGAATTGAGTAAAACTTGAATTTTCAAAAAATTCCAACTTCTTAGACATTTCTGATGATACAAAAATTGTGTTTTTTCAGGTTTTTTAGTCGATTTTCGTCATTTTTGATACCAAAATCCCCCTCCCCTCCCATTCCCATCAAAAAATAATAATTTGAAATTCAGTTTTTGGAAAAATTTCAATCTGTCAAATACGCAGTCTTTAGTGTTATTTTTCGAATTTGATTATTTTTTTTTAATTTTTCAATGGCACAACATTTTCTGTTGAAAAAAAAAATTGAAACTCGAGTTTGTGAAAATTTGAGAATTGTACTTACTATTTTTCATGATAAAATTTGGCAATTTTTCTCATTTTCAATGACACCAAGGTTTTATTTTTTTCTCGAATTTTTAAAATTGAATTTTTGAAAAATCTAAACTTGTCAAATACTTCTCAAATTTTAGTCCAGTTCAGGGTTTTCTGATTTGAAAGTGAGTTAAATTTTTAAAAAGTCCGAATGTTGATTATAAAAAAAAAAACAACGAATGCCTATAGTTAAATTTTTGAAATATTATTTGAGCTTGTCAAACACGTAGGTACCTACTTCAAATTCAAAATGTATTAGGTATTTTCGAATGTGGTTAATTTTTCTAGATTTTAATTTTTTTAAAGCGGTTCGATGAATTATTTAAAAAATTGTTTAGTCATTTTTTTTATTATTTGTCATGACAAAAATTTTTGCAATTTTCGAAACTCAAGTTTTTGAAAAATTTGAATTATCGAATCCAACTTTGCAAGATGTTATATTCAAATTAGTCGATTTTTCAAATGAAAAAAATTAAATTCTCAGAAAATTAAAAAAAAAAAATAATAAATGAAGCGTGGAAATGCAAAGTATGATAAACGCCAAAAATTAAATTTTACAGGGGAGCTTTGAACTCGTGTCGCGGGTAGAAGAGGGGAAAAGTAGGGGTTTCTCATGTACCATGTGATGAAGAGAATCTCGAAATGAACGATTTGTCTCCGAGTGAGAGCGATTCTTCGTAACCCATTTTTTCAACAAAAAAATGGCGTTTATCATACTTTGCATTTCCACCCTTCAAATATCAACACCTGCCAAGTAAAATCAACCAAGTCCATAGGACCTACTTACTGAAAAGTACTTGAGGGACAAAACATTGTTTTTCAGATTTAAATGTATTTACTGTATTTTTCCAGTAAGAAACACCTCAAAAACAACTTTCTACCCCTCAAGTAGGTACATTTCCAATAAGCACGTACCCATCCTAAATAATTTTCTCAAAAAATTAAAAAATTGTAAAATTAAAAAAATATATACGTATATTTTCAAAAAATTCAATAACTATAATATTTATTTTAAAAAAAATTTTAATGAATTTTTGATGTTTTTAAATTCTGAAGTTAATCAATATCAATCAATTATAAATTTAAATGAATAAAAAAATTTTATTTTAATTTTTTATTAAAATTATTTTTTTAATAAATTTAAATTATTTTACTTTAATTGGTGGTGTGAAAAAATTTAGCCTATAAAATACTGCCAAATGTTATTTCCTAAAATTAGTTATTTCTAAAAATTTTGATTTCACAAAATTTTAAAAAATATTTCAATATTTTTGAAACTCGAATTTTTTTAAATTCAAACTTTTATGATGGTGTAACTATTTTTTCAAATTTTACTTTACTAATAGACTTCTCAAAAAAAAATAAAAATAAAAAAAAATAAAATAAAAAAATTATGAAACTTGAATTTTTGAAAAATCTGAATTTGTCGAATGCTGTGAAATTTGTTGTCATTTGAATTTAATCGATTTTTATAGTTTGTGGAGTCGCATAATTTTTAAAAAATTTAAAAAGAATTAATTTTGAAGAAAAAAAATTCAACTTGTAAAATAATAGAGAGATCGCTGTGAAATGTGTTATTTTTCAAGTAGTTAGTTGGTCAATTTTTCTGATTTTGATGATACACGATTTAAAAAAATTACAAAAACTCAAACTTTTCTGTTATTTTCTTGAAATTTATGTATAGGTACTATTTAAACGTTGATTTTTTTTCAATTCAAAAAATTTTGAAATTTTTAAAATTTTAACACTCACAATTTTTAAAATTTAGTAATTTTTTCTGATTTTTAATAGCACGATAAAACTTTTCAAAAAAAGTAATAAAAAAGGTGATCTGTTTTATAGTGTAGCCAAACCTGGATATTTTACCTATTTTTATGAATTTTTATTGTTTTAAAATTTGGAAACATTTCAAAAAATTTTTGAAAATCGATTTCCGAAACGGTTCACTTTGTTAAAATACACTCAAAGTGTCGTATAGTTGGTATATTTACCATTATGAATAAAAAAAAAATCACAAAATATCCTTCAGTCATTCGACCTCGAAGAGCACAAATAACGTTGATTCGACCACCCACTCGAAGAAAATTCGGCTGAAAAGCTCCGCAGCTCGTCTCCATACGTGTTTTTCCTCTCTCACTTTTCTTGGCACACATCTTCGAAACAAAAGCGACGAAAATGCCAGAAGAAGGAAAATCATGAAGACGTTATATACGCGTTGGAAATATAATTCTTCGACATACTGTGTCTTAATCGATTGGTAATGTTTCTCGGGTCATGACACGAAAACATAAAAACCAAAAATTACGTACGTTAGTTTTCGTACACTACACACTCCGCGACTTATGGCGGGGCAGGAAAGGGGAAAAAATCGCGCTACTACGTTCCTTTTTTTTTCGCTGCGAGCTGCGCCGATTTCGCGTTTGGAATTCTAAAAAGGGTGCAAATATTGAAAACATGTTTGATAAAATTTCTCGCCGAGAATATTTTAATAAAAAAGTGCCATTTAATGTGGCGACTGGACGAGCCGGCGAGAGGCGACAGTCGAGTTGTTTTGAATAGATTTCGTTTTTCGAATTGTTATAAGCTGCGAGCGTGCTTGCCCTCGACCTCGCTCGTGTCTCCGGCAGACGCCAACGTAAATATTTTATTTTATGTGTACGGTTGTATGCTCGAGCTGGAAACTGGAGCTTGCGACTGCGACTGGTCGAGCCACAAAATATTATCCGTATAGTAGTAAAGCTGTACCGAGTGAAATTACCATTTTTACCGCAAATTACCAGCGTGAAAATTATAAACGACTGCGAGTCGAGTTTCAATTGGAACGCTTTTCGTTTTTAGTATATTTTATACTTTTACGATGCTGCTGAATAGACGATAGGGTTGCAGAGGTGCAGTACAGTCGCTTTCGTTCCGTACGTAAGCGGTTCGTTTCTCGTTTGAAAGGCTCGGTTAGCTTTTACCATGCTGGGCCGGCCGTTCCCGCCAGGCCAGACCAAATTCGTAAATTACAAATTCTCACTCGAAACTTCGGCGTAAAGTTAAATGAAGATATCGGCTGCTAGGCTGCTTGACCGGCCAGCCGAGTTCCTTATACAGGGTGTCCCCGTTCTGAGTAACCATACTTCAAATTTCGAAATAAAGGCTTGCCAGTAACAAAAATTTCATAGGCTACAGTACTTATCTACCTTTTGAAGGAACAGTGGTTTTCAAAAATTTCAAAATTCCGTCGAGATAATAAAATATAAAAGAGGTGTAAATTTTTGAGAGAAACAGTAAAATTTATGTAACAAATTTGTCTATCTTCGAAAGTGAAGCGAATACAAAGCTTTGAAAATCAAAGCTCCATAGTGCCTTCTTCTTCAAGGCGGACAAAAAAACTTAAAGCATTTCGGGCTTTATTTCTGAACATTCATAAAAATTATCACGGAACCTTTCAAAATAGGTCAAAATTTTGCAGAGAATAAAAAATTACAACAAAAATTTTTTAAGATTTTTTTTTATTTCGAATATTGCTTTCTAGTTCTGATAGGATCCTCCCCAAGCTCCTTACGACTTCTCAAAATGTGAAAAAAAAAATAAGAAGGCGTCAGAATGGTGCGACATATTGTTTATCGTACTTTTATTAGTGCGAGTAATAATTCTGAGAAAAATTTCATCAATTTTGTTGAAATTTGAATCTATGAGTCAAAAATTTTTATTCAAGATCAGTTTTTGTTCAGTTCCAACGGATTTGGCAATTTTTTTTTCAATTCCAGCAGTTTTGATAATTTTTTTTTCTCAACCCTACTACTGTAAGGTTTTTCGAGTAATTATGTCGAAAAAAAGTCATCAATTTTGTAAAAATTTGAGTTTATGAGCCGAGAATTTTTTTTTCAATCAATTTTTATTCAATTCCAGCTGTTTTTACAATTTTTTTTTCAATGCCTACCAATTTTGGAATTTTTACATTTTTCTCAACCCTACAACTGTAGGGTTTCTCGAGTAATTATTTCGAAAAAATATATCAATTTTGTGAAAATAATTTTTCCTAAATTTTTTTATTCTATTCTAGTAGATTTGGGCAATTTTTTCAATTCTAGCAGTTTTGACAATTTTTCATTTTTTTCAACCCAACGACTGTAGGGTTTCTCGAATGATTTTTTCTAAAAAAAGTTATCAATTTTGTAAAAATTTTAATTTATGGGTTGAAATAAATTTTTTCATTCAATTTTTATTCAGTTCTACCGAATTTGGGCAATTTTTTCATTTTTTTCAACCATACAACTGTAAGATTTCTTGAGTAATCATTTCGAAAAAAAAAATCATCAATTTTATGAAAATTTGAATTTCTGAATCGAATTTTTTTTTTGTTTTTTCGACCCTGCAACGGGTTTTTGGGTTTATCATTTTAAAAGAAAATTATCAATTTTGTGAAAATTTGAATTTATTGGTTGGAATAAATTTTTTCAATCAATTTTTATTCAGTTCTACCGAATTTGGGCAATTTTCTTCAATTCCAGAAGTTTGGGCACTTTTTTCATTTTTTTCAAACCCTACAACACTAAGATTTCTTAAGTACCTACCTAATTATTTCGAAAAAAATCATCAATTTTATGAAAATTTGAATTTCTGAGTCGAAATTTTTTTTTCAATCAATTTTTATTCAATTTTATCGGAATTGGGCAATTTTTTTCTTTTCCAGCAGTTTTGACTATTTTTCATTTTTTTTTAACTATACAACTGTAGCGTTTTTTGAGTAATTATTTCGAAAAAAAATCTTGAATTTTGTGAAAATTTGAATTTATGGGTAGAAAAAAAATTTTCCAATTAATTTTTATTCAGTTCTGCCGAATTTTGGCAATTTTTTACTATTCCAGAAGTTTGGGCAATTTTTTCATTTTTTTCAACCCTTACAACTGTATAGGGGTTCTCAAATAACTAATTATTTCGAAAAAAATTATCAATTTTGTAAAAATTTGAATTTATGGGTTGAAATAAATTTTTTCAATCAATTTTTATTAAGTTTACCGAGTTTGGGCAATTTTTTTCAATTCAAAAAGTTTGGTCAATTTTTTCATTTTTTTTCAACCCTACAACTGTAGGATTTCTTGAGTAATTATTTCGAAAAAAAAATCATCAGTTTTGTGAAAATTCGAATTCATGAGTCGAATAAATTTTTTTCAACATCAAGTTTTATTCAATTCCAGAAAATTTTGGACTTTTTTCGTTTTTTTCAACCCTACGACTTTAGGTTTTCTCGAGTAATAATTTTTATAAAAATTTCATAAATTTTGTGGAAATTTGAATTTATGAGTATAAAAATTCTTTAATCAATTTTTTTTTCAATTCCAGAAGTTTTGTCCATTTTTTCTTTTTTTTTCTACCATACATCTGTAGGGTTTCTGGGGTTATAATTTTGAGTAAAATTCCATCAATTTTGTGGAAACTCTGATTTATGAGGCGAAAAATTTTATTTAATCAATTTTCGTTCAATTCCAGCGTATTTGGCATTTTTTTTTGTTTTTTCCAATCCTTCAACTGGAAGGTTTTTCGAGTAATAATTTTGAGAAAAATTTCATTAATTTTGTTGAAATTTGAATTTGAGTCGAAAATTTGATTTAATCAATTTTGTTTCAATTCTAGTGGAACCGTGATAAATTGAGGTAGGCTATATTTTTGACAGAAATTTCTCGTTGCAATAACTCCTTGAATTTCAGAGATAGCCAACTCAATGTGCTTTGAACTCTTTTTGCTATTTCGAAATACTATCCCCTATACTGATGTCGAATTTTTTTTTATAAATCAGTGTTGCCAACCAATTTTTTTTTTTTGAAGCAAAATACCAATTTCCAAAGCTTTGCAACTCCTTCATTTTCAAATTTTGGCACCACGTGTGTATAGAGTTTTTTATTAGTGGTACTCGGTTGTATGCAAATCTCGACCCTTTTATCATTCACAGCCGGGACACCCTGTATACGAAACGTTTACTATGTTTGTGTACGCAGTCTGTATACGCTGCAGCTTCTTAGCAGCATAAAAAATTTTCAACTAGAAATGATAAATTGTCACGTTTCTCAATAAAGAAACAATCTCGGTCAGTTGTGTTGTAAAGGCGTGTTTCGCTTTTCACTTTAGCCGACTCGCTAAGATGAACGAAGAAGGTGGTAGTGGACCACCGGCCTATTTATTTATCATTAGCAACAAACTAACGTAACGTAACGCGACGTTTGCCAGTGTAAATAAAACACAAACGCGGCGCGTAAACTTAGCACCGTCGAAATTACGCTTTAAAGAAGTTGCAAAACTTGACTCATGTTCGGTGTTGTATTTCGCTGCTGATGCTGGTCCGCAAAATTCGCTAGCTCGTTTGCCATATTACCGTACCTAATTTTTATATGAAAAATGCTGGGCCCAGCTCAACATAGTATACGAGCCTACGAGCTTATTTTTACTGGCAGTGGTCTCTGAGCGAGGCTGCATGCTGCTCAAATCGAATGGCTGCTTTCCAGAAAATTTTCCCAATACTCGAGAAGAGTTCGACATAATATATCTTTACGTATGCGGGAAAAAAATCTCCCACGTATTTTAAATGTGCGACTTTTAAATCGGACGAAACTTGCGTTTGACGTTTCGCCTTTTGTTTCGACCCTACTCGTAACAAGCTTTTATGGAATGTTCTTTATGAAAAGAACGCAATATAAAAGCTGTGTACTTACCATTTACTTCTCTCGTTTAACCAGCCGAAATAGAAATTTTCAGCTTGTGGAACGCCTTTCATCTCGTCTCGCTCTGAAATTTAGAAAATAAAACGGGTTACTTTGTGTTTATTTTGAACGTATTTAAAATTTTGTATAGCCTAAACCTATTATATTATGCTAAATTGCTATGCTAAGGTATATCTGAACATAATATCACGAACAGTTCAACCTGAATCGAAATTTGTAATGACCATTCATCCGTAATAAAAACAAAAGAAAAATTACCAACATTTTTTTAGGGTTTTTGCCTTTAGGCAAAATCCTATTTCCGTTCACTTTCCATTTTTTCTTCTCTTCTCCCGCCCATACACCCTCCACTTAATTAACGAACACTATTTTTGTAACAGACAATCAGGGAACAGTGTTCATTGACTTGAAAAAAATTGTTGACATTTTTTTATAATAAACTGAAAATTTGATCAGAGCTTCTAATTTTATTTCTGTTGAAATTTTCTACATAAATTTTGTTGATGTTTAATAATTCAAAGCTCTAAACCTACCAGAAAAAAATTGGGAAATTTTTTTAAAAAAGTTTATGGAAATGTTTTCCAACATATTACGGATAATTTATTCACCATTTTCGCCTTGTATCTCTTCGAAAATTTTTCGTAATTTTTGAATTCGTTTCTAATGCACAAATTTGAATTTTCAACTTGAAAAAATAGATTTAAAAACTTGAGGCGAAATTTACAATTTTTTGAATGTTTTTATTTATTTATTTTTTTTTCAATTTTTCATTCTGTTGATATTTTATAATTTGAAATTATTTTGTGTATACACAAAAACATTTTATTAAGAAGAGAACCTCGCCAACTCGTCACCTCCGATTGAGTTGAAATTTGGCTCACTGAAAGAGCATGACACCCAGACCTCACAACCAAATTTTTAGCTGCCGAAGTTGATTTTTCGATTTTTGGCAAAGTTTTGAAAATGGCAAAAACCGCCTCCAAAAAACCATTTTTTGAAAAAAAATGTAAATTTCAAGATAGAATCCTGAAAATTGGTTTGTCCACTAAGGTCGATCCCCCGAGTCAATTTGCACCATTTTCAAAGGGATTTGGAGCCTCCAGAAAAAGTTGACTCTTCTCCAGCAAACTGGAACCTCTCCAGACGGCGAGAGTCAACATTTTCTGGCTCCAGATCGCTTCGAAAATGGTGCCAATTGACTCGAGGGGTCGACTTTAGGGAGTAGACAAAGTATTGGATAATATGCTGGAGAAATTGATTTTTTGGAAATTTTTAAAAAATGCAAAATTTTTAAGTTGTCAAAAAAAACACGTGCGAACTCGTCACCTCGGATTTTGGATTCAACTATGTCAATCGATAGATGGCATCATACTAACACTAGGATTAAATTTTCAGCTTCCGAAGTTGATTAGAGCGCCGTCTGAAGCTATTCCAGTGCGCTGGAGAAAAGTCAACTTTTCCTGGAGGCTCCAGATCGCTTCAAAAATAGTGTCAATCGACTCGGGAGGTCGACTTTAGTGTACAAACCGATTTTCAGGATTCTATCTTTAAATATGCCTACAATTTTTTTTTTCAAAAAATGTTTTTTTGGAGGGTTTAGCCATTTTCAAAAATTCGCCAAAAATCGAAAAATCAACTTCGGCAGCTAAAAATTTGGTTGTGAGGTCTGGGTGGCATGCTCTTTCAGTGAGACAAATTTCAGCTCAATCGGAGGTGACGATTAGGCGAGGTAACCTTGTAAGTATAAAATATGTTTCTTGCTTAATGATAAAAATTGCTATCGCATTATTACATGGGAAATTTCAAATACCTATTTAATTTCTTTGAAAAAATTATCAAAAAAAATTGTTTCTCATCATTCGGGTTCACTCTGAGAGGTTATGATGAAAAAATTCTGAATTTTTCAATTATTCGCATTTTTGGAAAAAATTCATTTTTCCATATAAAAAGATCCGTTTTTTTCTCGGAGCTTTTTACATGGGAAATTTCACATATTTAATTTCTTTAAAAAAATTGCTCAAAAAATTTTTTTCTCATTATTCGGGTCCATTCTGAGAGGTTCTGACGAAAATTTTTCAATTTTTCAATTATTCCAATTTTTGAAGAAAAAAAAATCATTTTGCAATGGGCAACTTCACATTTTCCCAAAATTCAACTTTTGGAAAAATTGACAAAAAACTTTTTTTTTCTCATCATTCGGGTTCACTCTGAGAGGTTATGATGAAAAAATACTGAATTTTTCAATTATTCGCATTTTTGGAAAAAAGTCATTTTTGCCATGTAAAAAAATCCGGGTTTTTCTCGGAGCTTTTTACATGGGAAATTTCACATATTTAATTTCTTTGAAAAAATTGCTCACAAAAATGTTTTCTTATTATTCGGGTCCCTTTTGAGAGGTTCTGACGAAATTTTTTTAAATTTTTAAATTTTTTCAATTTTTGGAAAAAATTATTTTTGCCAAGTATAATGATGAATAATTTCAAATTTTCCCTAACTTCAATATCTTAAAAAATTTACTAAAATGTTTGAACCAAAATTTACACAACTTTGTTAAAAGAAAATTTAAAATAATTTTGAAACATTTTAAATGATTGAGCAAAAGCAAAAACCCTATTGCAAGAGCGAATAGCTCATAGCTTGTATTTATCTTTTTCCTCGATTTTTAATTTTTTTTTTTCCTAAAAACCAAACGGAAACCATGCCTAGTGTTATTTGTGAATTCTGCAGGCACCCCGAGTAAAAACGTATCACCCTCATCAATGGGTAAAATTCAATCTCATATACCAGTACCTGATGATATACGTGACGTAATTTATTTTTACCATCGCTATGGTACCGTGAAATAGACCTCATATGTCTCGGGTCCGCGTCCGGACAAGCACCGGCTATTTTCCACTGAGTCAAGGTTTCCATGTAGCCATCGACTTTTTTTTTCTAGGCTCGGTGTTACGTTGAGCTTTGCTGTTCCGTCGAGTATAACCCTCACGTATATTATCGCGCATTTATCATGTACTACATTTAACTTGATTCGCAGATTTGCTACAAGATTTCACGTTATACGATGTATGGTTTCGTACTACAGTAGGTATCTATCTACCTGTACTTTCAGTTCCTCTTCATACTGGGGCTGAACTGAAGATGTACTCGGGACGTATGATGCATTAAATAATGAAAAAATATTTTAGGAAACAATTTTTCCCAGATTGATTACACTAAAGATATTTTCACATACCTATTATTTTTTATGACTAGGTAATGTAAAATTTAGATGATTTTTTTTTTAAATTTTCTCAGTAAAATTCAATACTTACCTAATTGAAAAAAAATTCTCATAATAATTATGCAAATTATTGAACAGACGAATTAATTTTTGCTGATTTCTAGTAGTATTCGACAAATTAGAGGTGATATTTTTTATGTGGTTTTTAATAGGTATGACAGTTGTAAGGCTTTTAAAACTTTGAAAAACTTACTCTTACCTTCGCTGACGCAAACTGCTAATTAGAAAGTTGAAAAAAAAACTGAAGATAACAAATTATTCATCAATTCAAAAAAGTTTGAAGATTTCAAATATTTCAAATAGAATACCTAGAAGATTTTAAAAATTGTGCGAATTTATGGAAAATTTACGATTTTGGGAAATTGAAAAACGGTAGAAGTTTAAAAAAATTAAAAAATTGAAAAAATTTGAAAATTTTGTAGAAGTAAAAAAAATTGAAGATTGAATACTAGTTCAGTGAAATGAAACAATTTGAAAAATTGAAAATTATTAAGTAAAATATTTAAAAATGAATATTTAATTGCAACAGAAAAATTTTATTAAAAATAAATAAATAGGTAAATAAATAAATAGAGAGAAAAATCATACCAAAATTGAAAATTTGAGGAGTTACAAACGTTCAAATAAGTTGAGGATTGAAAACATTTCTAATTTTTTAAAAACTAAATGAAATTGCAAAAATGAAAAATATTATGAAAAATTGATGAAAATTGAATAAATTTGAAAATTTGGTGAAATTGAGAAAACAAAAATTGATCAAAGTTTCGAAAGTGAAAATTCGTAAATGAATTTTTTTTTATTAAATTTAGAGAAATCATCAAAAATTTAAAAATACGAGAAAATAATCAAAGTTTTGAAATGTTTTAATTAAGAAAAAAAAAAAAATAATAATAATAATAATAATGAATAGAATGGTTAACTTTGAAAAATAAAAAATAATAAAAAATAATAATTTTTGGAAATTATTTTTAAAAATTTAAAAGTTTAATATGTGTAAATAAATTGATTTTTTTTTTTTAAGTCAAGAGAAATCGCCCGAAAGTTGAAATTGTGAGAAATAAATAAAAGTTGAAATCTTTTAAGATTTGAAATTTTTCCAAATTAAAAAGGAAAAAAAATGGAATTGTAAAGATTTCTGAAATTAAGGAAATTGAAGTTAAAAAAGGCATTAAAGATTTTAACATGAAAATTTTCAATTTAAAAAAATTGAGAAAAAAATTATTGGCTACTTACCTAGGTAATTGAAAAATTTAAGAAAATGGAGAATTGACAGAAAAATCAAATTTGAGAATTTATGATAATTTATCAATAGCTGAAAAAAAATTTTGGAGATGTAACTTTTGTAAACGTAAAAAAAAGACGCAAAGATGTGAAAATTTAGGAAATTAGAATTTTAAAAATTATGAAAAATTTAATAATGTTGGCATTTTTAAAAATATAGTAAAATATACCTAATAAAATACTTACTGAAAATATAAAATTTTCTCCATATCAGTAAGGGTAGGATTTTGCATTGAACCAAAATGGTAGCCTTTGTCATTGATTAAATTCAAATTGGCATTTTTTGAAATTTACTGAAAATCAAAATTTTCTCAAATTCAGCCAGAGGAGGATTTTGCATTGGATCTTAGGAGAGCTTTTTTCATTGATTAAATGCAATTTCTCATTTTTTGAAATTTATAAAAAATAAAACTTTTCCCAGTTTCAGTAAGGGTAGGATTTTGCGTTGGAGCAAAATTCGAATTAGCATTTTTTGAAATTTAGGTACGTACATACTATGCTAAATTGCTAAATATAAAATAATTCATGAATTAATGTTTTACAAGAAAAATTGTAAATCATTTTTTTTTTCAAATTTTTCTGATATTTTGAAAAAAAGTTGAAAAATTTTAGAAATGAAATAAGAAATTTTTTTTAAAAATTACTAGAATTTTAAAAATTAAAAAATTTGAGGACTTGATAAAATTTCAATTTTTTAAAGATGTATGAAATCGTAAATATTGGAAAAAACATTGTAATTTGTAAAAGTAATGAAAAATCGGATAGTCCGGAATCTAGTAAAATCAAAAAAAAAAAAAAAAATTAAAAATCTGAACAATAAGTAATTTAAAATCCAAGATTGAAAAATTGTAGTCGAAAAATTTTTATTTAAAAAACAAAAAAGTGAGTGAAATTGAGTATAAAAAATTTGAGAAATTGATAAAAGTTGAAATATTTGAAGATTTAAAAACTTTCTGATATTTTAAGAATATTGAAAAAAAAAGTCACAAAAATTGAAAATTTTGACAAATTATCAATTATAAATATATCACGAAAAATTTAAAAAGTTATAATACTTAATGAAATAAGTGAAAACCGATGAAACATTTTAAAACGAGAATTGTAAATCAATTCTAGCTTTAAAAGATCCATTTGAACTTCTCTAAAATGTTATGATAACATCACTCTGTAGTTTGTTGAAAATTTGATGGGATTTTGTACAAATTTTTTTCAAATGTTGTGATTTTTTTTTTGTTGAGATTTTTCAAAAAATTATTTAAAATTTGAAAATTTCTTGAAAACGTTGCTCTTTTATCTGTGAATGTTTCAAAGCTTAGTTATCTAAATTCCTTTGGAAGTTTTTAAAATAATTTCAAGTTCTCAAAATGCTCCTAAATCTTGTAAGAAATCTAACTCAACTTTAAACCGAACGTCTCCGAAAACTTATCCGCAAATTCATTCCAAGTAAAAGTACAGCACGACAATGGGGGCATGTTGTAGAAACTTTTTCGTCGTACATACTACACACAGCTCACACTACACATCGTCAGTGAGACGAGCCCGCGGGCATGGGGAAAGCTGCGGATAATCTCGCCATAAACATTCATCCAAAGCAAAGACACGATTTTCGAGATTATCTCGCAATTTGTATTGAAAAAGCAGTTATCCAGCTAAACAGTCACGAGCACGGGCTCGCCAGGCTCGGGCTGGAAACTTGCAAGCACGATGTGGAGACTTGGCAATGGCAAAGGCGAAACTATATAGTATACAGCTCACCCTAAGACCGTTAATACTGGGGCGATTTCGCCTGCTAGAATTTATTTTTCGTTAAGCGCATTCCCGTGTCGTTTGTTTACCAATGTTTGCGAAATAGGTCACAAAAAAAGTTTATAATCCGTCTAAACAACGTTTCATATAAATTTACTTAGCTCGGCAAAGGCGAAAAGAAGAGAGAGAATTCGGCGATGACATTTTTGCGAGATTTTTTTCAAGTATTAAAATACACAGGTTTGCTTTTTAAATAAAAAAAATTACTCGAACATAGAAAATCATTTAAAAAGGTCATCCGTGATGGCGCTGCCGTCTGTCTTTTCTCTTTTGTTTGGAGTAGAGTCGATTTTATTCGCGTTTTTTTTTGTTTTTTGTTTTTCGTTTTCGTAAACTTGGGTTTTTTCCACTCTCCCGGGTGTCAAATGTAATATTATTTTTCACGCGGCAGCTAAGTAGGTATAATCGTACTCGGATATCCCCCAGTCTGGGATTATTTGTATCCCCTTAAGGAACTCGCGAAAACTCGCGACGCATTTGCCAACGCTAAAGCGGAAAAATAAATTAAATTAACAGGCGAGCTTGTGCGAGGCAAAAGTTTATATATACCCGGCGGGCAAATCATCTGGAACTTCTTTGACATGATATTCGACTTTGGCACAAGTTGCCTCCTACTCAGCTCTTAGCGAAGGGGCAGGTACAGCACCTACGTTCTTCGCGAAAGGTTAATTTATCAACACGCGCCTTTTCGGCGATTGATTTTCGACTTTTAAGCCTCTCACGAGTGAAAATACGCGGCTTTAGAATGCGATTTACGCAGGCTAGTCGAAAGAGCGTCGGTAATTTACTCGGCCCCCGCGGACTTCCGTACAAATCCGGCGAGATTTTCCCAAGAAAACGTCTGCCCACTTTCACTTCTGCATGGACGAGGATTAAATTTTTTTCCCTATTTGTGGAAAACGACGACCGTGTAACCGTCCTTCGAATACGATACGTAACGACACTTGCTCGAGTTATATTTGCGATAAAGATTCCATGTAAAGTCGGCATGGGTTATCGTCCAATACCAAATATACTCGCACGATATTCCGAGTATTACTTTTTATAAGTTGTAAAAACTTTTCAGTGTGTATTTGTTCGTCGTATATATCGTAAGGTCGAACAAAAAAAAAATCGACGTGAAATTTTCCAACAGCAAGGGACACGTATATCGAACCTTCGAAGTGGTAAGATTTTTTTTCAATTTCTACATATTATTATATTTGAGCATATTTTTACGCCTGAATTCAGATTTCATCCGATTCGTATGATTTGTTTAGGCCTTTAAACGTAGGCGAGCCATTATGCTCTTCATCGCCCTTTCGTGTGACGTCAATTTGATGACGAAACTTTGATAATTTTTCCCCCAAGGGTGCATCGACACGTCAACGGTGGATAAACCTGTATAACTCTATTAATATTAAAAATCGGTCCCAACGTTAATTTAGCGAAATCCGCAATCTACTTCGAGTAAATTAACCAAAGCCCTTTGGAAATTTGAAATAATGCCGGAGTTTTGTCAGCCAGCAAATCGCGTCATCAAGGTCGAAAGCGAACGTGTAAAAAAACTGTTACGTTATTGAGCTTTTATTATCATCGTGTATCTCATGGGTGGCATCAACAGCATATAACGACTCGTTTGTTATTAAAAAAGCTTGCAAAAAGTTTCCATATAAATCATACCCGATGGTTTCAGCGTTTTAAAATGTTTTTCAAAATGAATTCCAAAGAACGGAGAATGAAAATTCATCAGGAGTAAAGCTATTTGAAAACTTTTGCATGGAGAAATTTCTTTCGAAAATTAAAGAAGGTTATACAGAGTGTTTCATAGCTGATTAGTTCCTTTCACGAGGAGAATAGGCAACTCATAATTATGAAACGAAAAATTGGTGCATATATCAAAAATTGAAGGGGCAAGAAAAAATTACTCAAGTGGAGAAAAATTAATTTTTGGCTGGGCATATGGAAATTGATACTACTAGAAAAAATAAACTCTTTTTACTCTTTACATTTTTTTCCTACCTATTAAAAAAAAAGGCTCTACAGTTTGAGGCTATTACAATATTTTATGTGTAAATTAACTAGAATAAAACTTATTTAAATGGCTAGATAACTGAAAAATATTTTTTAAAAACTGGTTCAAGGGTTTCTAAAAAATTGTAGATAGTTGATACAAAAAACAACGACCAAAAAAAAAGTTGTCGACAATTTCTTGAAAATGTATAGTTTTTTGTTCTAAACGTTTCGAAACCGGTTCAGAGGTTTCCCAAAAACTTGAACTTACAATAAAAAATCTCGAATTTAACAATTTAAAAAAATTAAAAATTAATCATTTTTTGAACAAATGTTCAAGAAACTGGCTCGAGGGTTCCCAAAGAAATTTCCAAAAAACCTGAAAGCTGAAATATTTTACTATAGGTACCTACATAACAGTTGTGTGAAATAAAAATAATTAAGGACTGGAAATCAAATTGTGTTTTTTTTTTCCAAAATTTTCAAAACCGGTTAATGGTCGAAAATCGAAAGAATAAGAATCAGATGTTGACCTTTTGAGAACAAAAAATAATAAAAAAAATTGATTTTCTAAATACTTACAAAACCGTTTCAGTTGTTGCTAAAAAATTGAGAAAATTTTAAAAAGTGATAAAAAAATGAGGATAACTATTTAATGAGGACTGAAAAAACATACATTTTTTCTACATATTTTCAAAACCGGTTCAGAGGCTTTCAAAAAAGTACCCCCCCCCCCCAAAAAAAAAAAAAAAAAACACCACAATAATTAACACGATTCACGATATCTCGAACACCTAATAAAAGTTGAGAACTGAAAATAAATTATTTTTTATCAAAATATTTTCAAAACCGGTTCGTGAGTTTCCAAAAAATTGCCAGAAAACTTGAAAAATGAAGATATTTGTTCGATAAATAGTGTGAAATAAAAATTTTTATGGACTGAAAATCAATCAATTTCTGGGTGAAAATTTTCACAAAGGGTTCAGAGGCATGAATAGAACTTGAATATTTCATTTTTTGTCTAAATATTTTCGAAACTAGTTCGAGGGTTCCCAAATATCATCAACAAGTTAAAGAAAAAAATTGAAGGTACGATAAAAGAAGTGTGGAATAAAAACTGTGGAGGAAGAAAAATAATCTGGTGTATTCAGGGGTTACCAAAATATTCTAAAAAGGAAAATGCAAAAAAAATCACGAATAAAAATTGTTGATTAAATCAATTGCTTTTCAAATAAACATTTCAAAACTGATTTAAAGGCTTAAAAAAAATGAAACCAATAGTGTGCTTACGCACACTAAAAAAAAAAAAAAAAAATGAAAAAATCTGAATATGAAGTGCGAAGCATTGAAAATAATTATTTAATCAATTTTTTCTTCATTCTAAATTTTTTTCAGTAGTTCCCAAAAAAAATTCTAAAAATGAGACTAAGATATAGAATCCCAAAATAAAAATTTTTTGGTACTGAAAATCAATAGCTTTTCGTTCAAATATTTTTGAAACCGGTTCTAAAGTTTCCAAAAAATAGAAATACGAAAAGAAGTCTCGAATGAAATCGGTTTTCATCCAAACATCCACGAAACATGGTTCAGTAATTCCAAAAAAAAATTGTAATTCTACAAAATTGTGAAATAGGAATTTTTGAACACTGAAAATTCGTAGATAAATTTTTTCCACTTTTATTTTCAAAATAAATTCAATGGTTTCCAAAAATTCCAGAAACAAGAAAATCTTTCAAATTTATCTTGAAGTTTTCAAAAATAATATCAGAAAGCGTTTCACACGAACAAGTCTTCAATTACGTACGAGTTCGAGTATAATTAAAAATAACAGGCGAGACTACCCTGTTGTTTGATACAATTGAGAAGCAGCTTTTACTGAAAATTTCGCTCGATAAAATTGCATATACTCGAGCGGATATGTACCTACCTACTATACCTACTACCTAGCCAAGTTTATATTGTTATTTTGCAAAATGAAGAAGCTACGTGTCTGCAAAGAGTGGAAAATATGCTCGAGGGATGGTGTAAAAACTTTCAAGTGTGTTAGCACCCTACATAATGACTTTAGGCAAAATACCAGGGTACTTCATTTTTTAATGTATCGTTAACCTAGAAAAAAAGAATGTAGGATGAAAATTTCACGTATAAACTGATATCTCCGATGCTACGCTGTACCAAGTAGTAAAAAAAAGTCTTGTGCAAAATTTAATTTTGCTTTTTTCTTCGCTCTCAATATTATAGTATAGAGTCGTGAACTGGAAAATATTGCAATAAATGATAGAATCAGGGAAGTTGGTGTGATGAACGTTGAGAACTTGACAAAATTTTAGAGAACGAAAGCCCATCTTCAGTTTTCTATTGGTGGCGCGGGGGAGGGACTTTTGAGGCATCAACCCCTTTTGTGTAACAAGGTTGAGCAATTTCGACATTTTTATTGTCGCTTGTATATTTCGACTTCCCCTAACACGAATTTTCAATCATTTTCTAGAACTGATCGCAGGAAGTGCCCCAAATTTAAAGTCAAAAACACCCCCATTTGGTAAAAATTACAAAAAAAATAATCGAGGTTTTTGCCCTTACGTCGAATGGAACGGTGAGAAACGAATTTTCAATACGATATTCGCGTGTAGTACTCGTTAAATAAGATAAGTACTTGCATTTGAGGTCCTTATCTCTCCATCTTGGGGAGGAGAGGAAGCCTCAATATTTTCAATTTTGACCATATTTTTTTCAACAGGAAAAAACTTACCCATGAATTCGTACTCAGGATGTTTGAATTTCCTCTAAAAGTTTATTACTAGAGCCTAGTTATGGTTGTGGATCGTTGTTGTTGAATTTTACCGAGTCCAATACTACATAGATACTTGATATTCAAAATTGGAGGGGAGGAAAGGGTCCAATCGAAATTTTTGTAATGACCAAAATTATTTCTAGGACTTCAGGCTACAACTTTTGTTTGAAAATTTTTTTTAATTGGACCCCTCCCTCCCCACTGATTTTGCATAACACTCCATAGATGCGTATTCCAAATTATTGGAGGAGTCACCAAGTGAGAAAGGTAAGACCAATTAAAAATTTTTTCCAAGAAAAGTTGTAGCCTGAAGTCCTAGAAATAATTTTGGTTATTATAAAATTTTCGATTAGACCCCTCCCTCTCCACCGATTTCACATAACATCAAGGAGATACTTTTTCGAAGATTGGGGAGGCGTCCAATTGAAAAAATTATCAAACAAAAGTTGTAGATTAGGGCCTTGAAAATAATTTTTGTTATTATAGAATTTTCGATTAGACCCTTCCTTCCTCTCCCCTCTAATTTCACAAAATATGACTTGGTAAAAAGAAAAACTGGTGAAGGTAGGGGATGTAGGGGTCCAATTGAAAAAATTTTCAAACAAAAGTTGTAGCGTGAAGTTTTAGAAATAATTTTGGTAATTACAAAAATTTCAATTGGACCCCTCCCTCCCCCTACAATTTGTAAAATTCAGCAACAACGATCCACAACCAGGGCTGGGGAACAAAACGATTTGTTTTGTTTTGTTCTGTTTTTTGTTTTTTGTTCAGAGAATTATTCTGTTCTGCTCTGTTTTTTGTTTTTTGTTCAGAGAATTATTTTGTTCTGTTCTGTTTTTTGTTTTCTGTTCAGAGGATTATTTTGTTCTGTTCTGTTCAACCAGCACATGATTAGTCAATTTATGAATTTTGTAATTGTAATATCACATTTCTCAAACACCAAATAAAAGGGGGGGGGGACGAACTTGAGAACATGGACAGAACAAAAAAATCGATTTATTCTGTTCTTTTTTTTGTTTTTTGTTCAGGGAATTATTTTGTTATGTTCTGTTCTGTTCAACCAGCCCTGTCCACAACCATGTAAATAAATAGAGTAAACTAGACACTGGTAATTTAGTGAACAGTCTCAACGTTCATCATACCAACTTTCATGCTTCTATCATTTATTGCAGTATATTCTGTCTAAAATTAGCAGTTTGCTACTTTACTATAAATCGTGATGAGGGGCCGAAAAAATTCTATATCAGTTATGGTGGTTAAATTCGTCCGTGTATGACGATGTAGTGAAACTTGCGGTTTAAATTATTCGATTCGAATAATCCGAATATGCTTTACACTATTCGGCGATGATTCGAGAGATTGGCGAAGGGGGGGGGTGTCGCCAAAAATACATATACACGCGTCTATTTCGACTCATCGACGCTTTTGAAATGCCGCATTCGACGAAATATACGAGTCGTATTGATCTTCGCGAATAGAATCTGAACTCTGGGCAAAGTTTCGGAATAAATTTACCTAAAGGAATTTCAAATCGCTGGAGAACAACTGCTTTGTACAACTTATTCGTCGGCTTAGTAACGGTTATACCTGTGTTTTTTTGGCAGTGAAGGACAGCGCAGTGGAGGGGAGGGGAGGGGGATACGAACGCGTGACGGCCAAGAAAGGGATTTCTTGCAAAACTGCGTATATCTGCACGGATTTGGGTAAAGCAACGCGTATTTATGTAGACGAAGGGGGCAGAGTGGAGAAGGCCTGCGAATCGGTTTGGCCATTTTTCAAAATCAATATGGCAGACGGTTTTCGAAGGTTAGAGCGAGCTGGTGCTCTGCATATGACACGAACGCATCGATATGCTAATATATTTCAACGCTCTGCTGGTGGCGACGACTACGACAACGACGTCGACGTCGGTGTGGATGTCGATGACGACAATAAAACTCGTTACGTTCGACTGTGTCTGTCCTGCGATAACCTTATGACATATTTACACGTATACGCGTAAAATTATCTACCACATATCGAAGCTATTCCCTTTTTACTAGTATTTTTTGCCCCTTCCATTTCCATTTCCATTTCCATTTCATTAGATAAAAGTAAAAGAAAGCTTACACCTAGTCCAACTATTTCATTTATTTTTGCCCATATTATGTTTCAGTTGAACTGTACGAGTATTTACGCGTGAAACGACGACCATAAGTATTAACCTAGCACGACAAGATGATCGTAAAATTGAAAAATACCACCGTCAACGGCGTAGAAAGCACCTGCAAACTTAGTGGCTTTCCTTATTTCAGCTACTTGGGAATTCCATACGCCAAACCGCCAATTGGTAACTTACGATTTCAGGTAAGTGCTGCAGCTAACTCCTGGGCGAGTTGGAAAATTAAAAATTTACGCCAGCCACGCGACTGCCGCGACTGTTGCTGCTGCTTGGGCGGGGCGAAGGGGGTAGGGCGATATCCGTAATGAAAAATTCACGCACATTCGCGAGTCAATTAAACACAAAACGTATGGCGGGCGCCGTTTAATAAAATATTTTAAACCGAGAGCTCCGGCTCGGATGCCACTCGCTCTCTCTTCGTCGTCTCGCTAAATTATTCAAGCTTTTTCTTGAAAGTTAATAAAAGCTGCACAGAAGCGTTATGTTTAAAAGAGGGTGAAGCCCGAGGCGGAGTTTCACACGCCGGGCCATGCCATCGTGTACTCTGTACTCGTAAGTATATATATGAGAGCCTCGCCATCGCCATTGCCATTGCCATACCACACCGTGACAAAAGTTAACCTCTATAAACCTTTTATAAAGTTTGTAGATACTTTTTGAGTACGATAGGATAGGATACGAAGGAGAGAGGGGGAGGGGGTCAGGTCGAAGTCTGAGGACGCGAGGCGAGCGTGCCGCATTAATCTTATTTTTATGGTCGCCGCTTATCAAATAATGAGAGTGTAAACTATCTCATAATGTGTTTCAAATGAGATGGTAATTTAAGCGAGCGACGATGCGCGAGCCGCCAAAAACTTAATTCACAAGCCAAGACCGCAAAATACCTAGCGCGCGAAAGGGGTGTAATAGAGTAAGGCTTTCGTTTTAACTAGTTTTCTCTCTATATATATATATATATATATAAAAGTATTATAATGTGGGCGCTTTTGTGCTGTGTGTATGTGGCAGGCACCTCAGAAACCTGACGAACTCGAAGAGGAATTCGACGCCACGTTGGAAGGAGACGACTGTATACAAATGAGCAGATCGCGTCCCGGTACCATTGGCAGCGAGGATTGTTTATATGTAAATGTTTACGTGCCAAAGGTATAAAATTTAATTTACCAACCACTTTCCTCTATCTCTATATAGCTATATAGCGGTTAGATTAGAATAGTTTAATATCGTTGTATACGTACAGGGTGTTTCGAAGTTATTCGCTATCTTGCGAATGCTGCCTCGAGCAGATTCGGTTATATTCAAGTGCGATGGTTTGCCTACTCTTTGACTGGCAGGAGAGATTATTTCGTCGATTTTTACTACGCAGTCAAGTGAACGAGCAAGATTCAGATGTATACAGTTCAAAAATTTCGACTGGTTGAAATTTGAAAAATTCAAAAATTTTTCGTCAGAACCTCTCAGAATGGACCCGAATAACAAGAAAAGATTTTTTTGAGCAATTTTTTCAAAGAAATTCAATTTAAGGAAAATTTGAAATTCACCATGGCAAAAATGAATTTTTTTCAAAAATGGGAATAATTGAAAAATTCAAAAAATTTTCGTCAAAACCTCTTCAGAATGCACCGGAATAATTAGAAAAAAAAATTTTGGGTAATTTTTTCAAAGAAATTCAATTTGTGAAATTTCCCATGTAAAAAACTTTGCGAAAAAACCTGTTCTTTTTTTTACATGGCAAAAATGATTTTTTTCCAAAAATTCGAATAATTGAAAAATTCAGATTTTTTCGTCAGAGCCTCTCATAATAGACCTCAATAACAAGAAAATATTTTTTTGAGCAATTTTTTCAAAGAAATTGAATTTAAGGAAAATTTGAAATTCACCATGGCAAAAATGTTTTTTTTTTTTTTCAAAAATTGGAATAATTGAAAAATTCAAAAATTTTTCGTCATAACCTCTCAGAATGAATTCGAATAATGAGAAAAAAATGTATTTGAGCAATTTTTTCAAAGAAATTCAATTTGAGTAAGAAAAATGTGAAATTCACGATGCCGAAAATGATTTTTTTTCAAAAATGAGAATAATGGAAAATTCAAAAAAATTTCGTTAGAACCTCTCAGAATGGACTCGAATAATGAACAAAAAAATTATTTAAGCAATTTTTTCAAAGAAATTCAATTTTAAAAATATTTGAAATTCACCATGGCAAAAATGAATTTTTTTCAAAAATGGGAATACTTGAAAAATTCAAAAAAATTTCGTCAGAACCTCTCAGAATGGTCCCCAATACTGAGAAAAAAAAATTATTCGAGCAATTTTTTCAATGAAATTCAATTTTGGGAAAATTGAAAATTCACCATGGCAAAAATGATTTTTTTTCAAAAATGAGAATAAATTACCAATATGATTTTTAAAATTTTATCAACTGTGATATTTTCGAAAATCGGCTTATCGAAGGAATTCGTACATTCTGAATTAATTCTAGAAAAGTTTTGAAACTAATTTTTTACAAGTTGAATTTTTTCAAGTCGAATTTGTAAGAATTTCTAAGTCAAACTTGAAAAAGAAATGTTATAACTCAAATTTTTGGAAAAGTTCAGTTCGTCAAAATGTATGCGAATGTGTTATTTTTCACATTTTCACTTTTGATTGATATTTTTGATAAATGTTGCATTTTATATTTCAGGCTGAATTTCCAAAAAAGAACCTTTGAATTTTTTATGAAAATAAGTATTTTAAACGGAATAGGTACAAAAAAAAATGAAAAACTTGAAACTCATAAACTAACAAGACTTGAGTTTAAAAAAAATTCTTTGATGTTTTATTAAAGATACTTTGGAAAATAATTTTTATTTTTATTTCAAGAGGTAGTTTTTTGAAAAAATTATACTTTTAAATTTTGGAAAAATTGTTGTTCCGAATTTTCATAATGGTTTAATTTACTTATCAAATTTTTAAAAATTTTCGGGTCCAGTGTTGAAAAAAAAAACTTTCATTTTAGGAAATTTACTGAAAATAAAAATTTTGACAAATTCGCTTAGGGTAGGATTTTGCATTGGATCAAATGATAGCCTTTGTCATTGATTAAATGCAAATTGTCATTTTTTGAAATTTACTGAAAAAAAAAATCTTTTTAACAAATTCAGCCAGAGGAGGATTTTTCATGGGAACTTAGGATAGCTTTTTTCATAGCATAAATGCAATTTTGCAAAAACTCTCATTTCTTGAAATTTACTGAAAATAAAAAGGGCAGAATTTTGCATTGTTGAAAAACGAAATCTTCAATTTCTGTTGAAAAAATAAAATTTATAATTTTTGTTGAAAAAACGAAACCTTCAATTTCTGTTGAAACACAAAATTTTCAATTTCTGTTGAAAAAATAAAATTTGCAATTTTTGTTCAAAAAACAAAATTTTTATTTTTTGTCGAAAAACAAAATTTTCAATTTTTGTCGAAAAACAAATTGTTGAAAAACATAATTTTTTTCAATTTCTGTTGAAAATCAAAACTTTTAATTTTTGTTGATTGTCGAAAAACAAAATTTTCAATTTTGTCAAAAAAAGTGTTGAAAAACAAAATTTTCAATTTTTGTTGGAAAAAAATCTCAATTTTGTTATTTCCATTTTTGTTGAAAAACTTCAATTTTCATTCATTTTTGTTTAAAAAATTTGGTAAAAAAATTTTCATGTATGTTGAAACCATATTTTTATTCAAAAAAACTTTTTTTTTCAATTTTTGGTCATTTTTTTCATTAAAAAAAAAAAAAAAAAAAAAAGTATAAAAAATGACGTTTTTCCATGTCCCATGAGAAGGGGGGGGGGGGGGGTGATGAGAAATCATCGAAAATTCTATTATCTTATAAAAAATACCACCCCATGATCATTTCGCTAAAAATTTTCAAAATCTTCTATTTCTTCAATCATTTTTTAAATTTTTTCAAATTTGGATTATGAATTTTTGAAAATTGATTTTTCTGAAATTGACTTTCTAAGTTGATGAATTTTTGAAATTTGTTAACCTCGATTTTCAACAAAGAAATTCCATCAAAATTTTTTCAACTGCTGGATTTGATTCAAAATTTTCAAACTGAGTTTCTAAAATTTCTGAAATTTTAATTTTTTTTAAATGTTTAATTCATTTGTCTTTTAAATTTTGATGCCTAGTTGAATTTTTTCAAAGTTGAGCTTTTCAAAATACATGCAGGCGTGTTATTTTTTAAATTAGGTCCATCTGAATGTTTTTTTTTCACATTTAAAATTTTATAAAAAATTTCGCGAGTGGAATTAAGAAAAAATGTATCCGTCAGAATATTCGTCGACGTGTTGTTTTTCGAATTTATAGTTTTAGGGTAGTTTTCAAGAGTAAGAATTAAAAAAAAAAAAAAATTATTTTGCAGCTCTCAAATTAAAAGATTTTTGAAGTCAAATTTTTTCTAAAAATTGAGACTTTTCTACGAATGATTTGCTTTTCGGTGGTTGGATTTTTTAAAAATCGAATTCTTGAAAATTTTCAGATAAATTTTTTCAAAAAAGTGGCATTGAAATTTTTCAAAATTTTGAAAGTCTTATTTTTTATTGAGTAAGTTCAATTTGTAAAAATATACGTAGACTGTTTTTTTCAAATTTTAGAAAATTGTATTTTCAAAAGAAAAAAAATTGACGTTTGAATATATCTAATATGTAATAGTATCTTCTATAAAATGAATTGAATTTATTTTGCTGTAAAAAACAGTATAATTTTTCAGAAAGATAGTTCAAAACTGAAAATAATGATCATGTCCATCTTATATATAGTATAATACCAACTTAAAAAATTAAATTTTTGAAAAAAAGTGGTTGAAAAAAAAATCATAAATTATAAGCGAAATAATTACCTCGATGCTCGGGCAGACATCATTAACAAAATACAAAATTCGACTTGACAAAAAAAAAAAAAAAAAAGGAAAAAAAGATCCCAACGTCATCTCGCGATTAAAATAATCTCACCAGTCGAAAGGAGAGGAACCACACGCACACAAAAGCGTTATAGGTAACCACAATAGCCACGTTGATTACCGCCTTGGAAATAATTTCAGCTAAATTACCCGGCATCTAACCTAACGCGTACAAAGGCAAGGCGTCTGTGCTATAAATTCGCAACGAGCGAGCGAGCTCGGTAGCGAAAGTGAGTGAAAAAAAATAAGGGTCGTCGCAGAAAAGGCTGCAGGAACTAGGTTGACGTTGTCGTCGTCGGGTACAGCGTACATGGCTTGGAAGAGAAATTTCTATCGTCGCTTCATCGACACGGTTTCCAGCGATAATGAGATTCGCGTTTTGAGTACAGGGAAAATAAGGAGCTTAATTTTTGTAAAATAAACTCGATAAAATGACAATAAAGTGTAAATTACACGATCAACGTTTGCGATGAAAAATAACAAACAAGCCATCAACACGGTAATAATGAGGTGAAATTGAAATTTCTTCGCCTCGCCTCGCCTACGTCTCGTCACAATATACCTACCCTGTCCGCAACGTGTACCGTACCGTACCGTACGGGACGTATTAACCTCGCGACGACGACGACGACGCGACCCCGTCGAATTATCAACGTACGAATAAAAAAAAATCGTATTAACCCTTTGATAATGGCTTTTGGGCTATTTGCACCGTCGATGATGGTCGCTTGCTCGGTGCCATTTGCAAAATGCATAATTTAAAAGGTGTCCCGTCCTTTCACACAACATCCCAACAATTCCACACACAGCTGGCCTACCTCTATAAAATACCAGTAAATTCCAAATATTCCAAATGGTCGCAGGTATCTCGGCATTATAATTATGTATTTCCCATATCGACGCGCGAATTGATTGGCCAAAGCAACGTAGGTAATTTCACCAAGAAGAAAAATCACGCTCCGGGATTTCGTTATTTACCTACAGGACGTTTCCCCCCCCCCCCCCCCCCCTTCTACTCGGATAACTTTCCACAAGGTGGAATTTTGCGCTCAGTTTTCCCCCAAAATCCTGGGTTAAAAAAAAGAAACTAGGAATCCCATTCATTAACAAGTTTATCTTTTGCGCTGAAGCGTGAAAACGAGACAACTTTTTTAATTAACGCGCTGACGATTTTTTTTTACTGCTACCGCGAAACTGCGAATTAATTTAATTACTTAATTAAGGTTAAGTGTCAATTTCAAAAGTCCGGCTCTGTGTATTAATTGTTTTTGCACGGCGTATGGCGCCCGATATACTACACTAGAGCTAGACGTATCATCATTTTACCACCAAGTACGACGTACTTAGGTCCGGTGTATATAGTATATTGTATATTATTCTACGTATAATGCCAGCAACTTTTGAACAGGGGGGAGGGCGAGGTGCAAGTTAACGAAATCCACGTTTAGCGAGTAGTGTTTTTGGCACCCGACAAAACTATACCACTGGACAATAGTGCGAAATGTAAAGCTGTATATCGTGGAGCCTGGTTGACTCGATTTTCATAAACGTAGGTTATTATAGAGTGCTTCGAATGCTCCGAAGAGTAGCTCTAATTACGTACTTCCGAGTACGATGGGTTGCCTATCGACAAAGAGTCAGGGAACCAGAAGAGTACTAGAGGCAGCTAGATGTATTTAAAATTAACTAACGGATGTACCTAAGTAATTTGAAGGGAAAGAGGGTTGAGATTCATAATAATTATGCATTTGTTCGTAGGTGTATCTATTAAACGAAATTTCTTCAAATTCATGTAAGAAATTTACCTTTAAATGCATATTCGTGCATAATTTTTTACAATAAATGCATATTTTTTCTGTCGTTCCAACACTATAAATTCAATATTTTGTGAACAAGAGTATTTTTTTCAAAAGATTCTTTTAATATTTGAAAATTTTTTGAAAGAACTGAACTGTAATTTTTTTTAAAGAGAATTTTAAAAATATTTTCTGTCAAATCATTCCAAGGAAAATTTTGATTGGAAAATATTTTGCTAATCAAAGAATTTTGGACTTAAACTTTTTCATTTTTTTCAAAATAATTTTTCAAGAGGAATTATAGAATAGGTATCGCACTGATAACCGACCTCCCCTCCCTTATAAAAACTTTCAAAATATTTCCTAACTGTGATTTTTTTTCAAAAACGATTTCTTTGAAAGGTTTAAAATTTGTATGAACCTAAAAATATATAAAAACATTTCTTGAAGGAGACTTTGAATTTTTTTGAAAATATTTTTTTTTAATTTTTTTAATTTTTTTTTTTGAAGTAGGATTTTTAATTTTTTTCTACGAAACTCCTATACTTATTTCCTATGTGAATTTCATTCCAAAAAATATTTTTTTGGAAGATTTTAAAAATTTTACCTGAAATTTTTGAATTTTTCAAAAGGTTGTAGAATAGAATCATGAAAAATTTTATAATAAGTATTTCTTTTCGTGAGTTTCATTTCATGAAAATTTTTGTAGGCATCTACAATTCTACGTAAATTATACTTAGGTACTGAAAGTTTCATTTTTTTTTTGGTAGAGGAGGGGGGATTCGAAAAATATTTTCTGTCAAGTTTATTTCAAGAATAGGTAATTTTGTTCAAAAAATATTTTGCTAATCGAAGAATTTTTGACTCGAACTTTTAAATTTCTTAAAAATAATTTTTCAAGAGGAAGTATAGGTAATAGGTATCGTACTTATAAACCCTCCTCGGCCCAATAAAAACTTTCAAAATATTTTCTATCTGTAAATTTTTTTCCAAAAAATATTTATTTTGAAGGCTCAAAAATTGAATGAACGACGAACTTAAAAATATATAAAAACATTTCTTGAAGGAGACACTGATTTTTTTTGAAAATATTTTTCAATTCTATAAGATTTCTCTCGAGAAAATATTTCAAACTTTTTTTTTGGTGTAGGATTTTTGATTTTTTTTCCTACGAAACTCCTAAAATATTTCCTAACTGAATTTCTTTCCAAAAAATATTTTTTTGAAAGGTTTTAAAAATGATACCTGAGATTTTTGAATTTTGCGAAGGCTGCAGAATAGAATTTTTATCATGAGAAGTTTTAAATTTTTTTTTGTGGGTTTCATTTCATGAAAATATTTCTACGTAAATTATACTTACTGAAGTTTTTTTTTTTTTTGGGGGGGGGGGGGGGTTAATTTGGAAAATATTTTCTGTCAAGTTCATTTCAAGAATAGGTACCTAATTTTGTTCAGAAAATATTTTGCTAATCAAACAATTTTTGACTTGAACTTTTCAATTTTTTCAAAATAATTTTTCAAGAGGAAGTACGTATGTAATAATTGTATTATTATAATCGAATCTTTTATTTTTTTCAATGTTTTAAAAATTGTACCTAAAAATATTTTTAAACACTTCTTAAAAAAAATACCGATTATTTTGAAAATATTTTTCAAAAAAATTTCTGTAAGATTTCTTGCAAGAAAATATTTCAAAGTTTTCTTTGCTGTAGGATTTTTGATTTCATTTCCTCGAAATTTTCTAAATTATTTTCATCTGCATTTTTTTTTTTTTTTTTTTTTTTTTTTTCAAGAAGTTTATTAGAGAAACTATGTATACTTCTCTTTGCGTACTTATTTCCTTTCATCAAATTATTCTCTATCCTTCAGATAAATTTTTTAAAAATTTCTTTGAAGAATTAAAAAAAAAAAATTCAAATTGAAAAAAATCTTCCCAAAAATTTTATAGACACCCCCCCCCCCCGAAAAATAGAAAGATTTTTGTTTCAAAAAATTTACATACAGTTTTTTTTGAAAATTGCTATTTTTTAGTCGAAAAAATCAGATTTTTTTCGAAAACACACCTTCACATCTCCTAAAAAATCTATTTTTTTCTCTAAAGATGAAAGATTTTTTCTCTTAAAAACAAATGAGTTTTTTTATGTTGAGACTCTAAAAATTTAACGCACACTTAATCCAAGTGAATTTAAAAAAAAAAATCTTTCAAAAAAATTAAAAAATTTTCTCCTAAAATATTTCTTGAAAATGGAAAAATTCTCTCACATGAACAAAATTGTTCAATTTTTCTCAGAAATTTTTTTCGAATAGTTTTTTTGCGAAAATTAAAAAATTGTGTAATAGTGCTTTGTGCAAAATTTTTTGTTCCTTTTTGTACGAAAATTTTTGTAATATTTCTTACTTGCAAATTTCTTTCCAGTGGAATTTCTTCAACTTTTTTGAAAAAATTTTTGAATTTTTTTTTCAGGAAATTTGCAAAATTATTTCCTACCTGAAACATAAAAATAATGAAAAATTAACACCATACCTAAGGTATAATATTAAAAAATTAATCATTTTTTCTCAAAAAAATGGGTCTATGAGATCATCTTGCAAGAAAAATCCATGGTATTTTGTGCAGAATTTTCAATTCTTTTGTTGCATGAACATTTCTCAAATATTTTTTTCCTACCTGCAAATAATTTTTGTGGAAATTTTTCAAAAATATTTTGCGAATTTTTTTCAAAAACTCTCTTGTACCCGCTAAGTAATAGTTTTCTAAAAAAAAATTCTCAGAAAATTTTGAGTAAGAGGTCTTTTTAGCTTATTTTGTGAAAAAATTTTCAATTCTTTTTTTGCGCAATTTCTATGTAAGAATTTTTTCAAATTTTTGGAGGTATTTTGAATTTTTTTCAGTAAATTTTCAAAAATATTTCCTTGTTGAGAAATTTACAATTTTTTTTTCATTTTTTTTACTACAAGATTTTTGATTTTTTTTCTACGTAACGTTCTAAAATATTTCTCAATTATGAATTTCTTTCCTAGAGAATTTTTAAAAATTTTTGAAAGGTTTTATAATTTTTAAAAAAAATTGAATGCTGTCTTTCCATACAATACATTTATTTTTTTGCTTTATACTTTATGAATATTTTTTTCTGTGGGAGTTTTTAATTTTTTCGAATTATTTTAGAAATTTTTACCTACATTAATTTTTTTTTTTGCCAATTTTTTTCTCTAAAAAATTTTACTTGCAGATTTTTTATCGGATTTTAAAATTCATTTCAGGATTACTTAATGATATTTTTTGGCAAATTTTTTTCTGTGGATGTTTTTTCACCTGAACAAATACCTTAGATTTTTGAAAAATTGAATTCTTCGATGTTTTTTTTCAAAAAACTCTAGGAAATAAATGTTTGAAACTACCTTGAGAAAAATCTATAAACTCTGGAGAAAAATCATGTTTCCTAAAAAAAAAAGAAAAAAAAAACTTTTGCGATACAAAATTTATTTTCCTTTTGAGTTCTTTTTTTATCGAAATAATTGTACACCCATTTTGGATATTGAAAGAATATTTTTGTGAAAAAATAAAGCATGTTTATCTATTTTTCACACCTTATTTGAGCATTTGCAATCTCATAAAAGCATTATTTTGTCCCCGCTCATTCCGATTATACGTTTGATTTAACAACGTGGCGCGTCTATGAAGCAGAAAATTTTCCACAAAGACGACAAAATTACCCGGCACGTCAAATGGCATTTAAGCGACTCAAAGGCAGCGACAAACGTCGAGCTGTTTTTTAAGACATTGAAAATGGAAAAACGCGTCACCGCTTTGTCATCTTGTCGCAATAACGTGTAGTCATCTCGACGTTGGAAATTTTTTCTATCTCTCAGCCAGAATCTCATGGTAGGATAATACTTAATGTATATAGGATTACCGAAATCAACGTAACGACGCCCAACACTGCTGAAAAAAAAAGGCCTTGGAAATACTCGCGAGGTCTTCGACCTTTATCGAAATGAAATCTACTAATTTGCCAGAGCCAGGATGTAGGGAAGGCGACAAAACTTGCGCAAATTAATATTCCACCGAGATGTAGAGCAGTGGCAAAAATGAGCGCAGGATTTAGCCCGTGCACCTGGGTTGACGGCGGTGTTCGGTGTAAATGAGACTTTGATTAAGTACCAGATTTATAATTCATCGAATTCTTTTTACATTCAAAAGCGAATAAATTATCGTCGATGGAGGATACGAGTGAGCAGTCGCGTTATGTCGAATCAATAAAATAATCTCATGTGAACTACTGAACGTATACGTTCGTAGGTAGATGTAAGTGCTAGGTAGGTGTGAGGCAGAATCTGCAAAGAGTTATCATATTTAATGTAATCGAATTTCTGTGGTACTGTGTGAATCGATTTTTAAAAAAAAATTTCAAACAATTTTTTTCTAAATCATTTTTAATTTTTAATTTTTTTTTTTTTTGAAATTGAAGTACCAAGTTTTTTTTTTTTTTTTTTAACGCCATGTACAGCAACTAAGGCTAGTGGCGTGTCGCGGAGGAGGATTACTTATAGAAGGGATCGTAAACCAGTTTTGTTTAAAATGTTTTTTTTTCTAAAATCCAGTTTTTTTACAATTTTTATTAATTACGTACAAAATTATTAATTTTTTGAAATCTTGTTCTGAGAACCATTTTTTTTCCAAATATTATTAATTTCTTTTTTTTTCAAAATCGATTTTGTTAGGTACTTTTTTTTCAAAATATGATTGTTTGAGTTTGAAATTTATTCTTTTTAAATTTGTTTAAAACATTTTTTTTCAAATTTAGTTTAAAATTATTTTTTTAATTTTTCTCGTGATTGAATTTTTCAAAATTTACCTAGGTACTCTAAAACTATTTTTTTCAGAAGTTGAAAAAAATTGGATTAAAAATTAATTTTTGAATTTTTCCCCAAAACGAAAAAAAAAAAATTGAAAAAATCAGAATTTTTTCATCACAACCTCTCAGAATGGACCCGAATAATGAGAGATTTTTTTTTGCAATTTTTTCAAAGAAATACAATTTTAAGGAAAATGTGAAATTCACCATGTAATAAGTACCACTGGTACTTATGCGTGGCAAAAATTGATTTTTTACAAAAATGGGAATAATTGAAAAATGTAGAATTTTTTCATCATCACCCCTCAGAATGGACCCGAATAATGAGAGAGAAAAAAATTTGGAAATTTTTTCAAAGGAATTCAATTTTAAAGAAAATGTGAAATTCACCATGTAATAAGCACCATTGGTACTTATTGCATGGCAAAAATTGATTTTTTCCAAAAATGCGAATAATTGAGAAATTCAGATTTTTTCATCAGAACCTAGCTCTCAGAATGGACCCGAATAGGTAATGAGAAAAAAAAATTTCGAGCGATTTTTTCTAAGAAATTAAATTTAGGGACAATTTGATATTCACCATGTAATGAGTACCAGTGGTACTTATTATTACATGTCGCATGGCAAAATTGAACTTTTCCCAAAAACGAAAAAAATTGAAAAATTTAGAATTTTGTAATCATTTTTTTTAAATTTAATTTTTTACAATTTTTACTAACGTGCCTACGTACAAAATTGGATATTAATTTTTTTAAATTTTGTTCAGAACCATTTTTTTCCAAGTAAGTATTAATTTCTCATTTTTTTTTTTCAAAATTGATTTTGGTACATTTTTATTCAAAATTGATTTTTCGAGTTTGAAATGATTTTATTCTTTTTCAAGTTGTTTGAAACATTTTTTTTTTTTTCAAATTTAGTTTAAAAATGATTTATTTCAATTTTTCTCGTGATTGAATTTTTGAAAATTTACTCTAAAACTATTCTTTCCAGAAGTTGAAAAAAAATTGATTACCTAAAAATTAATTTATTTTAAATTAAATTTTTTACCTAGAATTATTTTATTAACGTACTTGCGTACAAAGTTATCAATTTTTAAAATTTTGTTCAGAACTATTTTTTTCCAAATATTAGTTTCTAATTTTTTTCAAATCTGATTTTGGTACGATTACGATACATTTTTATTTAAGAATTGATTTTTCAAGTTTGAAATTTATTCTTTTTTAGTTTGTTTGAAACATTTTTTTTTTCAAATTTAGTTTAAAAATAGTTAATTTCAATTTTTCTTGCGATAGAATTTTTCAAAAACTGTAAAACTATTTTTCCAGAAACTATAAAAAAAAATGGTTGAAAATTAATTTTCATTGAATTTTTTTTCAAAAATAGAATACTTACCTAATTTTCAAGATTCCTATTCCAAATGAAATTTTGTGCAAGATTTCGTTTTCAAAACTCAAAATTGAAGGGGGAGAGGGAGGGGTTCAATCAAAATTTTTGAAATAATCAAAATTATTTGCATTTCTTCAAGCTACAACTTTAGTTTGAAAAGTTTTTCAATTGGACCACTTCCTCTCTTCCGATTTTGCATAACACTCCATAGATGCTTAATCAAAATTATCGGAGGAGTCGCCAAGTGAGAGAGGTAGGGGACAATTGAAAAAAATTTCAAACAAAAGTTGTAAATTAAGGTCGTAGAAATAATTTTGGTTATTATATAATTTTCGATTAGACCCCTCCCTCCCCTTCAATTTTGCATAATACGACTTGGATTATTATATTAATAAAAACTGGTGAAGGGAGGGGTCCAATTGCGAAAATCTTCAAATAAAAGTTCTAGCTTGAAGTCCTAGTAATAATTGTGGTTATTACAAAAATTTCGATTGGGCCCCTCCCTCCCTTCCAATTTTGAATATCAATTAGTAGATATTTTACATTTAAAAAAGAAATTTTTACCCTGTTGTCGAAATGAGTACTTCATTTTTTTTTCTTCAAAATATGTTCAATTTTTATTCTTCAAGACTGGCTAAATTTTTGCCATTGGTTCTTCAAGTATTTATCTATTTATATATTTTTTACTGAACAAAATTGCTCTCTGTACCGAATAATTTACGAACCAAGTTTCAGTTTTCTCTTAGGCAATCATTAAAATGATAAAATTTATTATTTTTTCAGACCGAAGACAACGATTCGTTGAAGCCAGTGCTGGTGTACGCGCACGGTGGATTGTTCACATTCTTTTCCGGATCGTCAAATTACTTCTCGCCGGATTATATTCTACCCCACGATGTAATCGTTGTCACCATAAACTACCGGCTTCATGTTTTAGGTAAAATTTCTGCTCGACGCCTGCCTCGTCCGACAGACATTTAATATAGAATCAACTCGCTGAATTATTGGCCATCGTCGCCAAGGCGATGTGAAAATTTCGCACCGAATCGCGAAGTATTTTTAGTCGAGTCTTCTCAACTCAGTAATTTGAAGAAAAAAAATATCTACAAGTTATCTGAGAACTCGAAACATCTGCGAAAGAGTCGTCGAATGCAACTGCTTTTTTGATTGATCGATTAAAATTATCTCTCTCGATGATCGACGACCGAATGGAAGTTGGAGCTCGTAGGAGTTGAGAAATTTGACTAAAAATAATCCACTTTAAATTCTTTTCAATCTAGGCCACTGTTATGCAACACTCGACTCGATATACGTATTTTTTTATTTGACAGGATTTTTGGATCTGGGATTGCCAGATTGTCCAGGAAATGTCGGTATCAAAGACTTGGTGATGGCGTTACAATGGGTCAAAGAGAACATCGAATGCTTCGGCGGAGATCCGAATAAAATAACCGCCGGTGGTAACAGCTCGGGTGCTGCGCTGCTGCACCTTTTAACCTATTCTCAGGCTACCAAAAGTTCGTACCTTGGTTATTATTTTTCCACAAGATTCGAGCCAAAAATTCTATCGTCGAAAATTTTCACCGTTCACAGACCAGAACCTATTCCAGAAGATGGTCTTATTGAGTGGTAACGCGAGGATGCGTCCGGCGGCGACCAACTCGTCGGCGAGAGCTTTCGAATTCGCCCACAGGTTGGGTTATCGAGGAAAAAGCAAAGAAGGGCTTTTGAAATTTTTGAAAAACGTACCAGCCGATGAACTAGTCGAAGGATTGTCCGCGTACCATAAATACTTACAATTGGTAACATCTGCTGCTGGGCCCGAAAAGCTCCGGCCTTCTTCTTTTTCTCATAAGCTTTTTAATTTATTCTCTCTTTGCTAAAACCTAAAAAGCTACTATACGTAGTAATTTGAATAACGAAATTTCGTTATTCGAATAATTAAGCTCCAGTATAGTATTACTTACTATACGTCGTGTGTATAGTACATATACTTTAGCTTTGGTAATAGGTATCTACCTATATTTTTGCGCTTTGATGTAACTCTCTTAACTTTTGGGTCAAAAAGTAACCGTCGTGGTGCCCTAGTTAGCCGATTTTTCTATTTTTTTTTTTTACCTTGACAGTGTTTTTCTGGGTTACCTGCTTAATGACGACGACGACGGAAATTTGCATATTTTTGAATTATCTGTTTTCCAAATTCACGAATGTGTTCTAATGTTTGGGCATACTTGTGACCTAATTTCGACGTTTTCGTTAGGCGTAGATTTATAATAAAACTGTAATTTAGTGACCGCCGGAAGGACGAGATGGGTTTCTCAGTTTCTCTTTATATTCTATAAGTGATATTGGAGACGAAAAAATACGTACGAGTAGTTGAAATATAACCTTTGATTTGGATTTTAGGAAAATGGAGGAGACGTTCTAGTTCTGCCTTTTCAACCGTCGGTCGAAACCATCGAAGAGGGTGCCATTATCACCGCAGAAACGGACGGATTGGCGGACCAAGCTCTCAAATTACCAACTTTGACTGGTTTGATGTCGAAAGAGGGAATGTTTGCGTTTTACCTGGGTTCGTTGACAAGTTACCTAAATGCTCTTTTGGTCATTTTATTTCGATTTTCCAAAAATTTACCAGGAAACTATTTTAAAACGTCTAAAGTTGTTTTTAATGATTTGAGATGAGCTGATTTTCGGCAATTCTTGGGTTCGTGGTTCGATTATTTTTATTTTTTTATTTCCTTCGGTGGCTAGTCTATTATTTTTCAATTTTCAAACTTTCATTTTTTTTTAAATTGAAAAAAGTGAGTTTTTAAATTCAAATCTAAATTTGTTGTAGTTTTTTCAAAATTGAGTATGGTACAATTTTAAAATTTCTAAAAATTGAACTTTGTACAGTTTTGAAATTGATTTTTCAAAATTTTGTTCCAAGTCGAATATTCTCGAATTTAGTATAAAACAAGTTAATTTTGTTTTTATTATTTTTTTAAAATTGAAATTTATACTACTTAAATTTTTATTTTTCAAAATTTTGTCTGGAACAGCTTAATTTTTAAAATATTATTGTTTTTTTCAATATTAAAATTTTTCTTTCTTTAAAATCGATTTTTTTTTTTTTTTTTTTTTTAATAATAATTTTCTCAAAAATTAAGTTTTCCAAAACTTTGTTTAAAATTAACTTTCTTACAATTTTGTTCAAAACTGATTTTTTTAAAATTAACTTGGAATTTTATTTATCTATTTATTTAGCGTTATTACACACTTGTTATGTGAGCCCTGCAAAATAGGAGTAAACGAACTTGAAATTATTAGTTCAATTAAATTTCTTTCCAAAATTGAATTTCAATTTTATTAATTTTTTAAAATTTTGTCAATTGATTTTTTTTCTTCAAAAATTGATTATTTTAATTTTTTAACGAATTGAATATATTTCAAAAATTTCATTTTTTCAAACTTTTGTTGTAACTTGAATTTTGTACGCTTTCTTCAAAATTGTTTTGCCAAAGTTTTTTTCATAACTCAATTTTCTGAAATTAAGTTTGAAATTAGTTAATTCCATTTTCCCTATAAACATGAATTTTAACTTTTTCCCCCATTACCTATATCAGTTTTTAAAGTAATTTTTTTTAGAATTTTTCATTTTTAAAAAAAAAATTTCTTAGTTTTTATTTCAAATTTAATGCATTCAGTTTTGTGCGAAATTAATTTTTCATCAAGTATTAAATTTTTTAATAATTCAATTCAAAATTAATTTCATTTGAATTTTTCCAAAAAGTTGGTACAATTTTGTTCAAAATTAATTTTTCAAAATTTTGTTTGAAACTTGAGCTTCTTTTGAAATTTTGTGGTTTTAAATTAGTTACTTAGGTATTTCAATTTTTTTCTCAAAAAATAAACTTCTGGAATTGTGCTCAAAATCATTTTTTAATTTTTAAAAATTTTGTTGACAATGAATTTTTTTTATTTTTTTTTTATTAGCAAAATTATATTTTTTCAAGAATTTATTTTTCTATAGATTTTTGTTTATTTTTCAAAATTTTGGCTCAAAACTCAGTTTCTTGGAATTTGGTTTGAAATCAGTTAATTTAAATTTTTACCCAAAAATGAATTTTTCAAACATTTTTCTCAAATCAGTTTTATGATAACTTTTTTTCGATATTGAATTTTATCAAAAATTATTTGTTTCGAAATTTTTAATTTTGTTCAGTTTTGTTGAAATTTTATTTTACATATTTTTTCATGACTCAGGTTTTTAAAATTCAATTCAAAATTATTCAGTTAATTTGCTTAGATTTTTCCAATTGTTCAAAACTGATTTCTCGAAATTTGGTTCCAAATCTAATTTTTTTGAAATTTACTCAGTTCGAAATTGGTTGCTGTATTTTTTTTTTTCAACGCCATGTACAGCAACTATAAGGCTATTCCTCCCCCCACCCCCAAATTTGAATTTCATAAAACATTCTCCAAAACCAACTTTTCTGTGAAAATAGTACAAAATTTTTTCCTTTAAAATTTTAATTATAATTTTATACAAAAAAATCGAATTTTTAAAAAATTATATTTTTTAAAAAGTTTACCTAGTTTGAATTGACTTTTGTACATTTTTGTTGAAAACTGAATTTTTGAAATCCAATTTAGAATTGATTTTTTTTTTTAAATCTAGTTTTTTGAAGTTTAATTTGGAATCGATTTGGTAATTCCAATTTTTCTCCAAAAATTGAATTTTTAATTTCTCCCTAAATTAGCGTTCACAATTATTTTTATTTATATTTCAAAATTGTATTTTTTTTTAAATTGTTAGGTACATATTAAAATGTCAATTTTGTTCAGTTTTATTCGAGATTGATTTCTCATTTTTTTATTCATACCCAACTATAATTTTTTAAATTTCAATTTAAAATTGATTTTTCAAAATTTTGAAAATTTTGATCTTTTTTGTTGTCGGTTTTGCCCTAATTATTATTTTCCTTCGTTTTAAATTTTTTTTGCCTTTAAAAAAATTTGTTGTTCTCAAATTATTTAGTAGGTATATCTAGGTATTTTTGAAATGTCAATTTTTAATTTTTTTTAAACGTTCTAATTAGCTTTCATATTTTGTAATTTTCAAACGTTTGAATCTTATTCGAATTTTCATTTTTTTTATAAATAATTTTTTTCAAGTACGATGAGTTGAGTTTTTTTTTTTCAAAAATACGATTTTAGATTATTTTTCAAAAAAATTTTATTCCTTGTTATTTTTTGGCAAATTGCAAATTTTTGTACATTGTAGTTTTTCGAACATTTATGATTTCACAATAGTTAGTATTTACTTATGTAATCAATTAATCATCTTTGACCACAGATCCATTTGTAATGAACCACTTGCGAGAAGATTTTACCGCCTGCATTGGTCGAATGTTACCCATGATTAACGATAAAATCCTGCCGGAAGTTGCCGATATGATTAAGTTGTACTATTTCAAGAATAAAGACATCGACTTTAATTCCGGAAAGGAAACGATAGATGTGAGTATACTATACTTACATAGGTATCTGTGGGTAATGTGATTGATGGATTTCCTTTCCTGCACGTGGGTTCGTTTTAATCGAAAACTAATATTTCGTTCGATGCACGTATTTTTTTTTTACTCAAAGCTTTACACCGACGTCATATGGATTAGAAGTTTTTACGAATTGGTGAATTTTAAAGAAGTATCCGAAGATAAATGGCCAGTTTACGCGTTCCATTTCTTATACGAAGGACCTCTGAATTGTTATAAGAAGTATTACCCGGTGATTACCAGATTAATGGATGGTATTTATTTATTTTATTCGTTTGTATGGATTTATTCGAGTTTAGTTTCTTGTCGATTCAACCGGATTGTGATTTTTTTCATCTACCAACAGGACCAACTCACGACGACGTCTTAGGATATTTGTTGCCTTTCAAGAGCGACATCGCTAGTCGATTTTCTAGCAAGAGGGATATCAAAGTTATTAAAAATCTGAGCGCATTGTTTTCGAATTTCATAAAAACAGGGTAAGTTTCAGAGAGGTGCCAAGTAATTAGTTAATTAAACACGACGAACGAACGAAGAGATGCGAAGTAATAAGACCTACGTCTGCGGTATTGCGCTGCGGTAATATCTGTCTGCAAATTAAAAAAACCAAGTACCTACGAATAGGAAAGACGCGTTGTTTGCACGACGCGACGATGGTAATTCGTGTAAATATTAAACAAAAAAGCTGCACCTTTTGGTAGCTTTTAAAATTAACTAAAGCTCGCGCCGGGGTAACCATTGCATTGCCTTCGCTAACGAAAAATAAATTTCACCGAGAAGACGTTTCGCCGCGCAAAGAAATACTCGTATTTTACAAGTGGTACACCACTCGGTTGCGATTCGTACAAAATGTAACAAGTATTCAACGATAAAAATGCCCAAGCGAGTAGAACAGCCGATAAATCGTACCGCTTCTCAAATATTTATACTAAGGCGCGTCTTTATCGCACCGAAACCGAGCATTGATTTAATACGCGGCTCGTCACCGTGCCCATGCCCCAGCGCCGCCTTTTTAGTTTTTTTTACCATCTAAGCGGCTAAAAAAATAAATTATTCGCTTATAAAAATGGAAAATTTGCACGGGTGCACCAATTCTCCCAAGTACGAGTATAATGCGTTTGTTGTTTCTCTCGAGAATGACAACTTTTGTCAGAAATTTACTTTATTAGAGAGACCTACGATATCCCTCAGAAGCCAGAGCAGACGAGGGAAACCGATCTGAAAACTCGAACCCTTTTGCGAAACGAAAACGAAAAAAAGTAGAGAGAAATCCAAACTTGGACGTTTTCAAAGGCTTGCCAACCCTCTCGGCCTCTCGTTTCACTGACACGCATGATTAACGTTCAAAAACATTTGAAAAACGTCAATGACAGAGCAATAGAGGGGAAATTCCTCTACGCCGGATAATTTATTCCGTTTTAAATATTTTATTAGAAAAATGGCATCGAGTATTAAGCACCACTCTTTGCGAATTTGGTATTTAAAAAAAAATAAAAATAAATAACAACGTTATAGCCTGGTAAATACAAATACGTAATAGGTGGTATAGGTTTTCGTATTTGCGTATAAACGCTGATGTATTTATTGAAAAGAAATCTTATTAGTATAATTCGATGAAATATTTTGACTCAATCCGCCAAACTGGTAAACAAAGCTATACCTCGTATTTATAGTGTAGTATACTACGCTCGTTTACTACTAACCTGGTATAGCTAGCTGTATACCTACCTAGTGCAATAACATCAAAAACTCTTCTATGGCTTTTATGACGCTGGAAGCTGGATATAAAAAATATAACGTATTAAATGCATTAATGGTTTGCCCCTTTTTTTTTTTCATTATAAAGTTGCTTTTCTCTTTTTCACAACGATTTAATTTTGAAAACGTTAATGTTAAAAGCCTGCTGCACTTGACACATATGTTAATCTCACCGTTTTACAGAAATCCGAACGGAAACAATGTGAATGTGGATTGGAAAGCTTTCAACCCCGACCAACCTAACTATTTGCAAATACACGAGAATATGAAAATGTGCAACGGTTACATAAATGAAGAAAGATACAAATTTTGGGTTAAAATTAATAAAATCATTAAAGAGGGTAAAATTGAAAGTGAAACAACGGAAGAGGATGAGTAAAAGATGGTCTTCTAATTTTAAATTTGAAACATTCGTCGATGTAATATTACCTAGGTTTATATAAATTTTCGAAATTAGCTCAAAAATGTAACCTTGCTATGAAAGAATAACAATTAGTAATGTGTAAATTACATTGAAAACTTCGTATTTCTGTCCTCAATTTATTCATGTATTAGATGAAAGTATTCCCAATTTGCCCCGGAATACGTAAAATTCTCAAACTGTGCCTTCTACGACGATTTGACATTTACAAAGTCATTTTCAAGGTCATTTCAGCGGTCGGAAAAATCTGAAAAAATTTCCCAACATTGCCCTTGTAGTGAAAATCGAAGAAAAACTCGCGAAGCTTGCATTTTTAAGGTTAAAATCATGTATTTCGAGGCACCAGCCCGCGGAGGTAAGGTTGAAGATCACCGATACGCTCTAAAATCATCTTTTACCACCACAAATTAAAAAAAAAAAAAAAAATTGTTACTACAACAATAACAAAACCCTGACATAATTATTACTTTTTCTGAGACAATTTTTTTTTTTTTTTTTTTTTTAGTAGATATTTGGAGAATGTTCATAAGTAATTTACTCGAATTTTAGTTCCTCAAAACTTGTTGAGTATGTTTTTCTGATCTTCTATAAAGTTTGATTTATTGACTATGGTTGTTTTTACAATTTAAGGACCCCCTCAATTATTCTCAATTTGCCTCGGAATACGTAAAATTCTGGAAATTCTACGAGAATCTAATATTTTTTAAATAAAAAAAAAAAAAAAATGCAAAACTTTGCAAAAAAATAAAAATTTCAACTGATAAGCGAAACGTGAGCGTGACGCTACTGATACATTGTGAAAACGACACGTAGTCGAAATTACGCGGTACTAATCGAATCACAAATCACGAGCAAATTCGTTCTTTTTGTCGTTGCGATTTTAGCACTACTCAAATAAACTATTCTCATTGGTTGATTGTTGGTTCATTAACGGAAATGTCTTCGCCTCTTCGGTAAAGTATCCGGTTTAGTGATGAAAATTCGCGAATATCTTTCGTTTCCGCGATTATTAATTAATTATATACGATAATTAATCAATTCCTCTTCGTAATGAAGTATTTTACAATCGAACTTTGTACTTTTGCGTATCGTACGTATCGTAGTACTCGTTTCAGTGACTTGTGTTTTGCTTGATTAGGCCGAATATTTTCAAGATTCAAGAAAGCTACTGATCGTCGATCATCAATCGAGAAGTGTTTTCGAATAAATCCGATCCCAACGATCAATGTAAGTTTAGATTTTCATTTAATAACGATTGTTTAGAATCTCGATGCTTTATTATTAAACGACCAACGCGGTGCCGAATGCTAAAGGACGATATTATCCTGCGGAGACTGTTACGGCGGCGGAAGCACTTAAAAATACATTACGCGCTATACGATCGCGTAAAAGGAATTTCGCCACGGTTTACAATCAAAACACAATGAATTTACGAATAAACAAACGATTAAAAACTCATTAAACAAGGTACGTGTACGTTTCAGCTACGACGCCGACGACGACGGTGGCTATGGCTATGGCTGTGGCGTTTACAAATTCGCAGCTTTTTACATACGACAATATAAAAAGCTATAGCTAGTGCTGGTACGATGCGTGCGGTAAAGTATTCGCGTCAAATACTACAATTCGAATATATTCAAGTCGCTAAATATTCCATTCGTGTGATACTTATCTCTCTGTACGCAGCTCCGGTCAACTCAAAATGTATCTACCGAAGATTCGGCGCCGCAGAAAGTTTATGTAGTTTAAATAGTACAGAAGATATAGCCGCAGAACGTTGCGTAAACCGCAAACCGGCGCGGTGGCGTATTTTATTTCGAATACCGTCGTGAACTCGTCCGTAATACGTTACTAATATACATCTTCGAAACCATTAAATAGAAATAGAAAAGCCAACATTCGTTTGGTGCGGATCGAATGGCCGAGGGCTGACGGCCGAGCCTATAACCTAATGTCACAAGTTGCTGAAATGCCAGTTGCTGCCTTTACCGATATGCAAATTTCGATAGATTCTCTACATCCCGTGCTTTTCGTTTTACATTCAATTACCGTACGAGATGCGCTCTTCCCAGCGGCCAGGGTCAAGATTTTTTCTCTCTAAATATTTTTCTAGATGCGCTGAAGGTGAACTTTGTACGTTTGCAATTCTCCTAAAGCTTAGTGTATGTAGGTTCGAAGGACGGTTCTTTCTGCTGAATGCGAATTGATGTATTTGTGAATTGAGGAATTATCTTTCGAGGATAGAGTTGCTAGAGTTTTCTGATTTGGAGTGGTCAGTCTGGTAGGGGTTCTCAGAAGTTGAAAGTAAAAAAGAACTGATCTATTGATAAAGCTGTAGTTTTCTTGAGAGGTAAAGGGGATGTGAATGTTTCAACAACAAAATCACAGAATAAAAAAAAACTGATGAAATACTTTATTGAAAAATATTGAGAAACCCCCTTTAAAATTTTTTAATAAATTATTGTAAGGTTACCTAAATCATTTTTTAAACAGCAAACTTTTTTTTTTTTTTTTTTTTTTTTTAAATAAAAAACAAACTTGAAAAGTTTTTAAAATTGAATTTCCAAAGTGATGATTGCAAAAATTCGTGTTTCCTGGGAGCATATTTTGAAGTTTTGGATTTGGAGACGATCAGATTTTAAATTTTTACAATTTTTATTAACTATACTTTTTTTTCAATATTTTCTAATTTTGCATTCAAGGTAGAGAACAATTTGGGAACCTTGATACTATATGTAGCTTTGTTAGTTTTTCAATTTTTATGAATTTTTGTATTTCACCATTCGAGAATTTTTATTAAATTCAATTTTTAAACCTTCCAAATTACCATTGATAATACTATAAGTATGTAAGCCTGCTGTTTTAAACATTTCATTTTTGGTTTGAGTAGGTATAATTTTTTTTTTTTTTTCATCAATTTTAAATTTTTTTAGTTCTATTTAGATTTCCTTTTTTTCGATTTTCATTTCTCAAATTTTTTATTCATTTTTCGATTTATTACTTATTTACTTAGGTATAGGGTATGTATTTTATTTCAGGCTGTCTATAACAGTCATGAAAATCATGAAAGTCATGGAAAAGCCATGAATTTTACTCTTCGAAGTCATGAATTTTTTATATGTATTAATTATTATTACCCGGGTAAAATCACAAATTCGCTTAAAAGTGAATTTTTTTCAAAGTGTAGCATCTTCTCAAAAAGAAAAAAAAAAAAAAAAACATAAAATACTTATTGTGATTTTTCTGAAGAAGAAAATTAATTTTCTTGAAAAAAAAAAAATTATGAGGGGAGGAAAATCTCTATTTTTATGAAATACCTCATTTTTTGAAGAAAAAAAAATTGGGAATGAAAAAATAATAATTTTGTGGAATGAAAAATAAATGAATTTTGCCAAATTAAAAAAAAATGAACTTTTTGGTACAAAAAATTTTGAAAATTGTTTTGGAATAAAAACTATTTTTACGCCACTATAGCCTTAGGTAGTTGCTTTGCTGTATACAAGGCGTTTAAAAAACATCTCAATTTTTTCGAAGAAAAAATATTTTTGCAAAAAATTCTCATTAAAAAAAATCTGAATTTTTCATTTTGGAATTGAATGGTTTTTAAGTAAAAATACTTTACAAACTCTTTGGATTTTTTTCCAATTTTCTGAAAAATGAAAATATTTTTTTGGGGAGGAAAGTCTCTGTTTTTTTTTGGAGAAAAAAATGTCATTTTTGGAATGTACAAAAAAAATTGAAAACGAATTTTTTAGTTCAAAAATTATTTTAAATTGTTTTGAAATAATAAAAAAAAACTTTTTTTATTTGAAATAGAGAAATCTCAAATCTTCTGGAGTAGAAATTTTTTTCGGAGGAAGAAATTCCAGGATTTTTTAGAATAAAAAATATGCAATTTTTTTTTCTTTTTTTTGAGAAAAAATGTTATAAAATTTTACTATGTGAAGATTTTTTTTTCAATTCCTGTGGAAAAGTTTCTTTTTGTTCATTTTCGAAAAAAAAACTAGAATTTTTTTTTCGAACAATAATTTTTAAAATTTTTCCGAAATAAAAAAATCTCCACTTTTTGGGGATCAATTTTTTTTCTTTTATAGTGAAATAAATAAAATATTTTTTAAACCTTGGGACGAAAAAAAAAACAGAAAAATGTTTTTCTGTTGAAAACGTTGGTAAAAAATTTTTAGGAGAATTTTTTTTGTGAAATTTTTTGTTGTTTTTTTTTTCAGAAAAAAAAATCATTCTCACATTGCAACATGAAAACAATCTCAAGCATCCACCTTTCTGGGAAGAAATCGAATCACATCCTTGAAAATTCCAAGTATTCAATCAACTTTTTTTTTGAAATTGTATAGATTTTTTTGATTGCATAAGAAAATGGGGTCTCGGAGAGCATAGGCATAACTTAGGGGGTTCAAGGGGTATTCCCCCTCCCTCAATAATTTGTTTAATAACTATTTACCACAAAGTATGTGGAAAAAATGAAGAGAAATTTTTTTGTCCACCCCTTCCATATGTCTTCCAAGTTACAGTTATGCCGGAAAGGCCCCATTGTTCATAAAAAAAGTTATGAATTTTCAAAAAAAAAAAAAAAAAAAAAAAAAGTTAGACACCCTGTATTTTAACATTCAAGTTTATCCAATTTCTTTCATTCGAATTTCATTTTGTTTACGTACCTACTTAATTCATTTTTTTCAACTTTTCAATTTATTTAATTTTTAGTATGTTTTCATTTTTTCTAAGCCTTATTATGAAATTCCTGCTTTTTGCTGGAAAATTCGAGTATTTGGAACTCCCCTTTTTCAACATCACTGCGAAACTTACGGCGAAATTATTAAAACGAAAATATGCTGGCTCATTTTTCACGCGCGAAATAAGTGACATACCTTTAGGATATTTTTATCACAAATTACATACTTACGCGAAGGCACACGTATTAAGTAAATTCTACACAACTAAACGCGTCCGCCTTTATTAAAAGAGCTACTAAAGGATTTTCTATCGCTATAGGAAAAGATGTCGCGTTGTAAATTAGTGCGAAAAAGGGAGCTTGCCAGAGACTTTGCGAGAGAACCCCTATTTTAAACAGTAGGAAAATGTCGTTTCTCCTCCAGGGAAAATAAGAAACAAAATCAAGCTGGTTTATATAAGGTTAAAAACACATTTAAATAGACTGCTAGCCCCTCGTTGTCGTTTCGGTCGAATTAGTTAACCGTACAACATTTCCTATTTTCATTGAGAAAAGCGCAGGAAATGTAAAGTGGAAAATGACTTAGGCGAAAGCTTGTTTCCTTAAGCAACTGCACTTTATTACCTATATATACAACGGCGTCGTCTTCCCATTCAATCGGAGGAGAAGCCCTTTTCGAAAGTGATTTTTTCAACGTGTAGTTACCTGTTCGGTGCTCGCTATGTTGCTCGAGTTGTTTCTCTCGTATAATACAAGGTGTCCGGGAAGCATCTTTTCAAACTTCAGGTACCACCATAAAAAATGTTATGAACTCGTGGTGTTTATCTCAAAAATTGAAGCTTATTGCCTTTTTCAAATTATAACCCATCGAAGTTATTCCTTTCCATGTGAATAAATTCCCAATTTTTTATTTTAAATAGTAATACGTTGGGGCCCCAATTTTTCAACAAAAAATATATAATAAACGAAAAAAATAAGCAAAGTTTTTTCACTCAGTATTCGAAAATTTCCTAATTTTTCGTAACAAAAATTGAAAATTTTTCCATTTTTAAATTTTAGGAGTAAATTTTTTGAACAAGAAATCTCAATTTACTTTCTCGAAACTGAATCTCAAGTTTTTTGAAAAAAGTTTCAAAATTTTGTTAGAAAAAGAATCTTTATTTTTTTAGGCCTATTACGTAGGTATTATTTTTTTTTGAAAAAAAATCAACAATTTCTTAAAAATTTTGAACTGAAAAATCCTCAATTTTTCCTAAAAATTTGATTTAGAGGAAAACCCCTTTATAGAAATATAAGAATCTCAATTTTTTGAAAAAATCTCTAAATTTTGTTTGAGAGAAACAATCTTTCTGGGGTGGGGGGTAAATCATTTTTTTGAAAGTTGCGAGTAAAAAAAAAATCTTTCAATTTTTTTGGGAATCAATTGATTCTCATTATTTGGTACCTAACAAAAATTTTAAATTTTCCTCATTTTTTTCAAAAAAATTGAGATTTAATTTCAAGAGGGTAAATTGAGATTTCTTTTTCATAACAAATTGAAAAAAAAAATTTACTCTTAAAAATGGGGAAAATTTTCAATTTTTTTTTTTCAGTGTAACTTTTTAAAATTTTGTATGGAGAAAAAGATAAGGTAGATATTTCAATTATTTTTGGAATGCATTTTTTTCTGTCTTATTTCATTTTTCCTAGTAGGTAATTTATCCCAATTGTCTTGTACCTCACTAAATATCATTTTTTTTAAATCTATAAATCGTGTTAAAGAATTTTTTTTTGGAAAAAATTTTGGAAATTTTGGAAATTTTGAACTGAAAAAAATTCTTGATTTTTCATGACAAGAATTGAACAATTATTTTTCTTATTTTCGGGGATAAATTTTTTTGAAATTTCATTTGGAGAAAAAAATCTTTCTTTGAGAGGGGGGAGTCAATATTTTTTTGGAAGTTTTACAGAGTGAAAAAAATCTTTCAATTTTTTGGGAAATTAGATTCTCAACATTTTTGGTAACAAAAATTTAAAATTTTCTCTTTTTTTTTGTATTATAACCTTTTGAAATTTCGTCTATAGAAAAACTATTTCAATTTTTTGGAATGAAATTTTTTTCTCTATTTTTTTTTAAATCTATAAACTTTGTTGTAATTTTTTTTTTTTGTAAGAAAATTGACAATTTTTTGGAAATTTTGAACTAAAAAAATCCTTAATTTTTCGTTACAAAAATCAAAAATTTTCCTTATTTTTGCGAGTGAAAATTTTTGAAATTTCATTTGTAGGAAAAAATCTTACAATTTTTTTAGAAATAATTTTTTCCCTGAGTAAGCTATCTGAATTTCCCTGAAAAAATCTTTGATTTTTGTTGAAGAGAAAAATCTTTCTATTTTTGGGAAATAGATTCTCATCATTTGGTAACAAAAAGTTCAAATTTTCTCCATATTTTTGTCGGAAGAACTTTTTTTTTTTTAAATTTCGTCTAGTGAAAAAAATAACTAGACCTAAGTAGGTATTACAACTTTTTTAGAATGTTTTTTTTTCCTTTTTTTTAAATTTTTTATTTTGAATCATTTTTTCCTGATTTTCTTGAAACTAAATCTCCATTTTTTTTTTAAATTTCAACAAAAAAAAATTTATTTTTATTTTTGATACAAAATCTCATTTTTTAAAACAATTTTTTTTTTAAATTTTCAGAGGAAGAATCTTAATGTTTTTTTTTTATATTGGTGGCACATCCAGGTATCCACTTGAAAATAAGATGGTGAAATGAAAATTTGAGAGTTCATTCTCATGAAAAGAGATAAATTGATTCCTAAGTATACCTAATTAATTTTTTTTGTCATTTTTAAAAAAATTTTATAAAAAGAGTGGGTGATTAGAGACCACTTGAAGTTCAGTTAGGGGAAAATTAAAACATAGATGATTAGTTTCTCATTAAAAAAAAAAAAAAAAAAAAAACAACTTTGAAGGAGAGACAAAAAAAATCCAAAACAAGGTGTATAGAACTTGTTTTGTTAGTGGAATCTGATTGTAGCCTAATCTGAAATTTCAAGAGGTCCTCCCCGGACACCTTGTATACATAAACAATTTCGATCGGTTTTCAATTACCTATTTTTAATTGGTGTTGTTGCCTTTTTCATTTTTTATGTTTTCGCGAGAAAAAAACTTCCTCAGGTAGCTATAAAATATGCGAGTTAAATATTATATCCGTATCCAAACGAAACGAAACGAAACCAAATTAGCTGCGTTTTTATTCGCATTCGCGAGAGCAATATAGAAAAGATAATTCAATGCTTTTTATATCGCCAGCGCCGGCGATGCGGAGTATAAAAATATATAATACGTGAAGAATACGATGGAATTACGCGAATCTCGCGAATACGTATATATTTTTCTAATTTTCATTCGCATAATAGAAAGGAGGACGTATATGTGCTTATACTTTATTTAGTTATTTTTTCTGCCCAAACAATGGCATGGCAGAAAACAAATCATTTCGTTATCGTCACCAACCACCGTGCATAAAAACCCCTTCGCAGCAGTGAAATATTTTTAACGATGAAAATTAACAGCTTGTTTTGCTATTTCGCGCTTTGCTGTTTTAATTATGTCGTTTGATACCTTGCTCTCGCTGCATGCTGCTTGCTGCATGTTCCATGCTTCTTCGCCATTGCCAATGCTCGTCTTTAGCGCATGATGAAGTTGTAATTGCGAAATTGGCGCGAGTATTATTTTTCCGCTGCAGCGGTAGGTGTTCAAAAATCTCACCGTTGTGGAGGGTTTTTGCAATTATGTATACTCGGTGTAATTTAATTTCTACAAATCGCGTGGCTTCGTACTGCTGGATCGTTTTTTTTTATTATTTTCATTTTTTTGAAAACATCCCCAAGAACAGGGTTGGGCTTCGAATACGTACATTGTATAATACGTACTCGAATTATTCTTCAAACAATTCGCAGCACACACGTAGCTGAAGATGAGAAAATCGAACGTAGAATAACACTTACGTTAGACCCTTCTCACATTGTGTAAACACTATCTCAACGAGTAAAAAATAGAAAATACAGACCAGTTCGATTGTGACAAATTTTCTTCCCTACATAACAAATACTACTATTTCAATCGAACATTTCAAACTGGCGAAAAAATTGAGAGATGCATAACGTGCAGTGTTTTCGTCGTCGTCGAGAGTTGAACCATTTACAAACAGACACAAATACACACGTATCGCTCGTCGGTTTTTGAGAGAAGAAGAAGAAAAAAAAGAACCAACTAAAGATAAACAGTGCGTCTGTTAAAATAAAAGAAGAACGCGTGGAATTATTCATGGCGTGTTTGTGTGACCGTTTTTAACGAAAAAAAAAAAAAAAAATACAACGACAACGTAGGTATATAGTAAAAACCAAGTTTCGAAGATAAAAGAGAGTATACTGCGAAACAGACATTTTCCAAAGTACGCCATTAAATTCCACTCTAAACCGTTAAGAAAAAGAACATTTGAAAAATTTTTAAATTTAGATCAAGATTACAAAAGGTATACAGTAGGATTACGTTTAGCGAAAATAAAACGACCGACGTTCTGATTCGCAAAGACGAAAAGGTTTTAGGGATTCTGCGATTTAATGTAGTAAAAAAAAAATGTTAACAACTTGTTTTTAAAATAATGGAATCAACGAAATTAAACAAACTTGAAAAAAAGAAGGAAAACGATACAGTGTGGTCGACCATTTTTTAAACATTTTTTTCCCAACATGATCCTCTTGGTTGTTGATTTAATTATGCTACAAAGGTTGGCTCACGCCCGATGAACTTGATGTTGGTGGAAGCGTCGTTAAATTCAATTTAGGTAACGAAATTTTGATGTAATTTACCAGGAGATTATCTAATTTAAAATGCTGGAAAATGATTTAAGATTTTTCAAAAAAACATAATTTTCAGTTTCATTTTAATTTTTGATCATTTTTCAATGGCCAATTTTTTCTTTCAATTTTTAGTTGCATTTGTAAAAGTAAACCAGTTTTGCACAAATTTTGAAAAATGAATGATTGATGTTTGAAAAAGTTGAATTTGCAAAATCTTAAAATGGTTATTCGATAAATTTTTGAAAAAAAACAACTTTCAGTAAAATTATAAAAAATTGATTTTCAATATAAATTGTAAAAAAAATAATTTGATTCAATTTTGATCTTCTTTAGTTGCCTTGTTTCCAGTTTTCCATTTTGACATTTCCAATGTTTTACCTCTAATTTTTTACTTCTTGAAAATCTAATTTTATTCATTTAATTTCGATCTTTTGAAATTTGTCCTTTTACAATTTTTAATTTCATTCTTTTATCATTTTAAATTAAATCTGATGAAACATTTTTCCTTAAAATTCAAGTTTTTCAAGTTTTTGTATTGTCAGTTTTTTGAACATTGTGAAATTGAAATTTTTTTCAAGCTGGAGTCATCATTGCTTTTTAAATTTTTGATTTTTCCATCTGTTGATTTCTATACGTGTTTAGCTTCCCTTTAAAACGGAATGCATTTTATGTTTTTTTTTTTTTTTTTTAATAATTTTAAATTTGTTTACAACTTCAATTTCTTTAAAATTTCTGATACTTGAATTGGTTTCTTTCTCCATTCCCACTTTTTTACAATTTTTCATACTTATGAATTATGATTTATTTTCAACTTCTATTTTTTGACGTTCGTAATTTTTTCCTATTCGTTTTAATTTTTATCTATTTCCAATTTTGTGTTCAAATTCTAGTTATTTTGAAAAGTTTTTTAACAGCCAGTTTTAGCTTTTTTAATTCGTACCTATCTAAATAATTTTGATTGTTCATTTTTTTCCTCGAAATTTTTTAAAAATGTTTTGTCCTGGTATGGATTTTTTTTTTTTTTTTTTCAAATTTCAAGTAGGTATGTACTTTTAAGGGGGGACATAAAAATTTTTTTTTGTCGAATGCATAGAGTTGACAAGCGAAATTTTCTAAGACCTTTGCATGACATCATTTTGATTTTTCATTTATGAAATTTTGAAGAAAAATTGGAAACTAATTTCATCTTGCTTTTTTTTACGAAAAAAATTAATTTTTGATTTTTGAAAAATAAAATGCATGGAGTTTTCAAAAAAAGAAAATTATATTCATTTTGCATTTTGATGATGTCATTTTGTAGAAATTATTGATAAATTTTTTGGAAAATGAAAATTTTTTACAATTTTTTTGTCAAAATTTGAAGAAAAACGCGACCTTTGCTTAATGCCCCGTTTCCAAGGAAACTATGCAACCCACCAAACTTTTTCTTAGAATGTTTTTTATTCAGTAGAGTCTGGTCTGTAATCTGACGAGAGGGTTTCGGAAAATTCCCCGATTTTATCAAACTTTCTCATAATTTTCTTTAGAGTTGACTGGAATACTACGATGAAAATTATGAGAAAGTTTGATAAAATCGGGGTATTTTCCAAAACCCCCTCGTCAGATTACAGACCAGACTCTACTGAATAAAAACAGTCTAAGAAAAAGTTTGGTGGGTTGCATAGTTTCCTTGGAAACGGGGCATTAAGCAAAGGTCGCGTTTTTCTTCAAATTTTGACCAAAAAAATTGTAAAAAATTTTCATTTTCCAAAAAATGTATCAATAATTTCTACAAAATGACATCATCAAAATGCAAAATGAATATAATTTTCTTTTTTTGAAAACTCCATGCATTTTATTTTTCAAAAATCAAAAATTAATTTTTTCGTAAAAAAAAGCAAGATGAAATTAGTTTCCATTTTTCTTCAAAATTTCATAAATGAAAAATCAAAATGACTTCATGCAAAGGTCTTAGAAAATTCCGCTTGTCAACTCTATGCATTCAACAAAAAAATAATAATTTATGGGCCCCCCCTTAAGAGTTTTAGCTTTTTTCTATTCGAACATCATTTATGATTTTTCAAATTTAATTTTTTCCAATTCTTTCTAATTATGATTTCTTCAAAATTTCCAGTCTTTTTATTCATTTTTTTCATCTTCAATTTTTTGCGATTTTTCGTAGGTAGTTGATAATTTATTCGTATCTTCTTCCTGGTTAGGTATTTCAACTTTTCTCTGATTTTCATTTTTTTTTTCAAATTCTGGCTTTGTATTTTTAAATTTGTAAATTATATTTTATGATTTTTTCAAGTTTGGATTTCTTTCTTTTTTTTCCATTTACAATTTTTGGCGATTTTTCTTACTTGAAAATTTATTCATATTAACTAATCTTCATCCAATTTCAACTTTTCTCTGATTTTCAATGTTTTTTCCAAATTTTGGCCATTTTCAAAAGTTTTTTGCTATTTTAGTTTTTCTTTATTCTGATTTTCAAATTTTGGGTTTCTTTAATTTTTTTTTAAATTTTAGTTTTTCGAAATTTTTAGTCTAGATTTATATTAATTTTGTTTCTAAGTAATTCCTGTTTTTATCTACGATTTTTTGGGTACTGATGATTTTTTTTTTAATTTCCTTTTTTTACGTTTTTAATTTTTGTAGGTATCAATATTCCTTTGATTTTCGATCTTTTCAATTGTTTCTTTTTTTTCTAAATTTTTTAAATGTTACTTTTTTTCTTATATTTTTTCTGCTTAGATAACTAGAATTTAATTTTAATTTTTTCACGTTCCTTTTCAATTTTAAAACTTTTTAAGTACCTAAATTAAGTATGAGTATTTAAACTTTTTTTTTTTGAAATTTTACTTGAGTATTTTTAAAGTAATTTTCATTTTTTGTATAATTTTTTTAACGCAAGTCATTTTATGATTTTTCAAGTTTTAAAATTTTTCGTTTTTTTTTTCGAATTTTGATTTCTTTAAAAAAATTTTTAATTGTAATTTTTTAAAGTAATTTTTTAAAAACAAGTTTTAGTCATTTTTAATTTTATGTATTTTCATTTCTCAACTATTTTTGATTTTTTCATTTGTAAGTTTTTCAGTAATTTTGGACTATTTTTAATCGTACGAATATTTTTCCAGTTTCAAAATATGTTTTCGAGTTTTGATTTCTTCAACGTTTACAATATGATATAAACCCCCAAATATTATCATCTGATAATCTAGAAAATATAAATCGACTAATAACCTTCTTAAAGAAAACCCATCTTTACAATCTAATTTAAACTTCATTGTGGGGGCGCGATAATCCTGGTAATTAAAAGCGCCAAAAAAAAAATTCTTTGTCTTTATTTTAATTTTTTTTCAAATTTGTTTACTATTTTTTTCATTTATAATTCATTTTAAATTTCCATTTTTTTCACTTCTCTACTTTAAAAATTTTCAATTCCTCTCCTTTTTCGAAATTTTTCATACTAATTGCAATTTACTTACCATTATTATCAATTATTTTTTTTTCGAAGTATTGGTCATTTTTAATTTAGATTACCTACCTAATTGTTTTCTTATTGACTTATAATTTTTTCAACAATTTTTTTCAAATTTAATTTTTTTTTTGATTCGGACTTTTTTTTTAAATTCTGACATCGTCGCTAATTTTTTTCTCATTCAAAATTCAACATTTGAACCGGTTTGTAAAACTTCCATAGCAATGGCTTTTGAAATAAATTTGAACATTTTTACAAGTTTTATTCAAATTGAAATATTATTTGCCTGACGAGAAATCTCTCAAAATAATTAGGACCTCCGGTACTTAAGAATGACGCTTCATCTTGACGTAATAAAATTTCAAGAGGTTTTATTCGAGGCGAAAATCAGATTTAGAAAAACCAATTATACCATGTTACCATGCGCCTTTTGTACTACGTTATTTGGTACAATTAAACCCGAAGTGGAGAACCGAGAGCCCGAACCCGACGTTCGTTGGATTCTTTTTTTTTCTGTCGACTTTCGATTATACGACGTGCACTGTGCAGACGTTGTAAAATTTCTCAATCTCTCTGTGATGAGAAGCCTCTTCAATATTATGAACTTTGCACGTTTCAAATGTTCTTACGCTTCGTAGCGTGGAATTTATCACTTCCACCTTAAACGCTTAATTTCCTGCTTATTCGCGTACTTCAACGTCGACTAATGGGCTCTCTGTTCTCTCTTTGAAGGATACGACGACTATGATGATAAAGCAGCGAGAGAAAAAGGGGGTGGGGTTGAAAAAAACCCTAGAAAATTCTCGCAAACAGCAAACGCCAAAATTCTCTCAAAGGGCACGTTCAACATTCGACTGCGAGTATGAGTATACTATATACTATTACTTAGCTGATTATACTTAGTACCTCAAAAAAAAAAAAAAAAAAACTCAACGAAACAAAAACCCGCAGCAGGTTTTAATTAACGCACGTTTTTTTCTTGCTTTTTTTTTGCTTCCTGGTAAAGCCTTTTAGAGTAACCTGTCTCTAGATAATACGGGCTTTCTTTATTAATTTTAAATGCCACTCGACAATAATTTAACAATTAGAAAAGGAGACGAGTACGCGTATAACATTTTTTTTTTTTTTTTTTAGAAAATGAAAAAAAATCGTTGGCCCGAGTTTTTTAAAATTTTTTTTTTATATCTTTCGTCTTTACGAGATCGTCGACTACCCTCGCTTGATAAAAAAATCTGCTCTGGTTTTACATTAATTTTTTTACGATACGTATTCGCGCAGGGAGTAAAATGACCTGTGACATCGTCAAAGCAAAACTGAAAGCGAGTGAACTGACTCATGTCGGGTCGTCACCGAGCTCAGACGAAATCTTATTTGTACCTGTGCAAAAAGGTCTTTTCACCGGGGTATCTTTTTTATTCATACGTGAAAAAGATTCGCTACGTTTTGTCGCCTTTCTCTGCAAAAATCCTTTGAAATCAAATTATATAAATTAATTACGCTAAAACAAATATCGCATCGACCTTGTCAAAGTTATACGGCGTGTGCGAGTTTGCGAGGCTTTATTTTGCTCTCCCTATATTATTATACGTTGTACGTATTATCATCGTATTTTTCATCCAATTTTAAGCTTTACTACGTATGTCGTAGGTGTATCTTTGTGCTTTGTTTTGGGGGTCGCTGGATTTGGTTTTGTTTTGATTGTTTGTTTTCATGTCGAGTAATATGGTTCAAATTTTTGTTTCAGGAATTTATCGAGAAATGATGTGATGTGCTTCAGATTTAGCTCTTGTGCAGTGTTCTCGGTGAGTGGTTTATTTTTCAACTTCTTGATGATGTTGGTGGTGGCAATGATTACAATGTTGGTCCTCGAGTCGAGTAAACAAATTTCTGTCCAAAGCACCATAAACCAAGTCATTGACATCTCTGTTGTAGTTTTTTGTATTTTTGAGTGTGTTTAAGATGTTTTTTTTTTAAATTTGGTTCCAAGTTTAAATGGATTTTTCATATTACTGTATGTACGTATTTGTTTTAGAAAACAGTAACTTGAAAAATTTCTAATTTTTATTCAAAAAAATTAGGTATCTACCTATTTAAGATCATCATAAAATTTTTGAATAATTTTTTTGTTAGATTTCCTGTACTCTCTGCCTCTTTCTTATAAAATTGTTAAATTTCGTGAATTTTTTAAATAACATTTTTATTCAATATTTCTTGGATTTAATCATTGATTACCTATATGAGAAAAATTTAAAATCAGTTCTTGAAATTTTTTCATTATTTTATGGCAAAATTTGATTACTTGGTTTTATTTTTTTTTTCGTTTAATTTTTTATTCACAACTTTCTAATTGAAAAAAATGGATTTTTGAAGACTTCTTTTCATGTTTTTTTACAGACGAAAAATTTACTTTTTTTTATTTCATCCATTTTTTTTTTTTTTTTTTGTAATTTTCTTATTGATTTTTTTTGCATTTACCTACCCAGGTTATTTATTTTATTTTTTCTTAGATACCTGAGTGCATTTATGTTTTTTATTAATATTCCATTCATTTATAACAAAAACAAAATTTATTGAAAATTTTTTCGATTTTATAAAAATATTTCATTCCAAATTTTTCATTGAATTCCTTTTTTTTTAAATTAAGAATTTGTACCTAATTATGTACCCACTTGCTCAAAAATGTTTCGTCAATTAAAATTTGAGTTTCCCTTACCTACTTGAAAATTTTTTCCCACAGTTTTTCCACTTGAAAAAATAGATTTGAAAATTTCATTTCGTCATTTTTTTTGCAAAAAATTCACTTTTTTCATTTCATTTGTTATTTTGTCGTTTTCTTATTGCCTTTTTTTTTATTTAAAAAAAAATCATTATTTTTTTCATCAATTTTTTTAGTCCGCTAATTTTTCAGTTTGAAAAGTTGATGCTTCTTTAGCAAAATTTATTTTAATTCATTAAGAGTATCTTTTATGGAAAAAATTTACGGTACCAAATCTTTTCAAAAAAGTATATTTTTTCAAATTTTACTTGAAATTTTTGTTCTGCATTTCCACTCTAAATTGTTATGCTTCTTTCTCACAAAATGAGTTGTTATTTAAGACCTCTCTGAAAATATTTTAATTTTATTTTTCATTTCCTGTTTTTAAAAAAAAATCTAAATAATTATTTAAATTTCACTATTTTTTTGTTGATAGATTTTCAATTAATTTTTCGAAATAACTTCTTCAATATTATTTTGGCCCACAGGCATGAAATTCAGTTACTTTTAAAGTAACTTTGTTACTATTTTGCTTGTTGGTCATTTTTTGTCACTATTTGCCCAAAATGGTCACTGAAGTCACTGTTTCCAGTTTTTTATCGGTGTCTTTTTGAAAACCAACAGAGAAATGAATAATTGAAAAATTGAAAGAAGATTTTTTCTGAAGTAGTTTTTTTTTTTTTCTTTTTTTTTTAATTCATTTATTGTGCCATATACAAGTGCTATGCTTAGAGGCACATTCTTAAGATTAGGATAGTATGTAAGTATTAAGTGTATATATTAGAAGTTAATTTAGTTACATGCTTAAAAATTAAGGTAAAGGTAATTATAGAAGTTTGTTTAGATGTGTGATTTTTATGAATTGGAGAAGTTTTTCGATGTTGTTTTGATTATCTGAGAGGATGTTTTGTAGATTTCCGTCGAGGTAGGTGTTTCGGGCTTGGTGATATTTAGGACAATAGATAAGAATATGGGGAATGTTAATAGGAACGTTGCAATTAGTACATATCGGAGGAGGTTTCTTATTCCACAATTTAAATTTTTTTCAATGATACAGGACAAATAAATATTCTTTTTTTTTTTGAGTAAACAAAAAAGGAATGAACAGATTTTTTTTCTGTTTTCACTTCGAAAAATTTAGAAAATTTTTTACTCCAAAAATATTAGATACGAGTTTTTCTTCTTCAAAAAATTGTGGAATTTTTTTTATCAAAAAAAAAAAAAAAAAAAAATACCTATCTATCTACCTAGATTCTTTCCTATTTAAAAAAAATTGAAATATAAAAAATACCTATCTACCTACATAGATTATTTCCTATTTGAAAAAAATTTAAATATTTTGTATTTTTCTCTGACAAAATTTGAAAAGTTTTTTACTTCCCAAAAATTGAGTGGTTTCTTCAATTCCAAACAAGTTTTTTTTTTTTTTTTTTTTTTTTTTATAATTAAGACCAGAAATTGAGATTCTCTAAAAAAAAAAAAAAAAAAAAAAAAAAGAGAAGTTTTTCTGCTACGTCAAAAAATCTCCTCCAAAAATTGAACGATTTCATTTTAAGACGATTTTTTTTTTATCAAAAACATAAGTGTTGTTCACTCTAAAAAGTTTTAAAAAAAGTTGTAAGATTTTTTTGTTCCATTTTTTTTTTTTTTTTTTTTTTTTTTCAAGAAAAAATTAAGACCAATACTTGATTGAGAACATTTTTTACCTACTAAAAGTTGAAGTTTTCTTTCCCAAGACACAACAAAACAAAATTCTGGATAAAAATCGAGAGATTTTTTAGTGTACCTAATTAGTAATTAGTTTTTTCAAAAATTCAAAAATTAAACATTTCTGTTGTCATTTTATTACATTTTTTTAAATGAGTGATACATTCAGTGTGCCCGTCTGATTTTTTTTTTTTTTTTTTTTTGTTAATAAAAATCGAAAAATTATTCTTATTTGACCCTCCCTAATTCCCTGTTGGTGTGTTTGATTTTAGGTCGCTTTTTTAAAGATTTTTGGGTCACTTTTTGACCAATTTTTTGTCATTGAAGTCCATAAAAAAAAAATCAAAACAGTTGATTTTATGTCTGACCAAGTTCTGGTGCTCTGCGCATTATGCTTGTTTCAAGGCTTCGTGAAAACTATTAAGTTTGAACAATTCGCAATTTGAGTACATAGAGATGAATTTTGCTTAAAGCATTATAGAGTTAGGTACATTTCCAAAACAAACGTTGCGTTGGTTGAAAAAAAACTGGTCACCGAGGAAAGTGATTCGATCGAAAGTAAAAACCCAGTTCTAGCGTAAATATGGGTACATTGTTCGGCTTGCCTCGGCATCGCCATCTCCATCGCTATCGCCATTCCCATTCCCACGTCGCAGTAACGTTACATAAACGTATTATGCTATTATAAATATTATAAATGAATTTTTTCGCCGAACAAAGACATCCCGATGGCTTCGGTCCAATTATCGATTACGCTGCTGCGGCAGCGGCCGTCGCACTCGCACATAGTGAAACGGGTTGGTATAAAAATTCGCAAAAAAAGAAGTTTAGGTTATGCTTGTCGCCGCTTTGTTCACTCTGCGTTGTTTGGCGGCAGCGAGCGAGCGCAGGGCGCACGCAAAGACGACGAGTTATAAAATATTTGTAACGATTTATCTCGGGCGTTTAGGTTGCCGAGTTCCTATATACTTTTAACGTATACTATTTCTCGCACAGCAACGTGTACAGCTTTTATACACTTTTTTTTAAGAGGGGAGAAAAACTGTGACCAGGAAATTGCCTCATTTTTCTTTTCTATAATGGAAAGAAAATTGAGCTTAAGCAGTGACATTTTTACGAATTTAGAAATACTACCGATCTCTGGGCGTTTTTTTCTCTCTCTCTATTGCCGAGATGTCCCTTCGTCCTCCTCCATATCGCGAGCCAATCATGGGTGATTCAGTTGCTGTACGCCTTGGGTTGCCGGCAGATGAAATTATCTAAAAATTATTCACGCGAAGAGGATTTCCGGAGTTTTTCTCTTATTTTTCGTTTTTTTTTTCTTCTTTTTTTTCGTGATATGTCACCGAGGGGTTATTTATTGGAGGAATATTCTTATTAATGAGACCTATACCGAAGAAAGGTAATATATGATGCGATATTCGCTCTGCACTGGGTAATTCTAATCGAGGAATTGGTTCCAAGGTGTGCAAAAATTAAAATTATTATACATTTTTTATTCTTGAATTTTTTTTCCCTTTGAAATTGGGATTTTCAAATTTTGATGCATCGTAGCTCCTTCATTTTCAAAGATGAGCAAATTTTTCACATAGCAGTTGTTGTTTCTCTCAAAGATTTACACCCAGAACGTGCATTGTCATAATGGAATATTGTTTCGATTTTCATGTCTCGCCAGTTCCCCTTGATAATTTTGAGCTAGGAAATACCTTTGACGTGACTTTCTTCCTCCAATAACTTCTTCAATTTCAAAGATAGGCATCCTAATGTAATCACAATTTTTCCTTCTTTTTTGGGGTACTATTCGCTGACATTGTCAGAAAATTTTTCGAATGCAGTTTTGCCAATTTATTTTGCTTAAAAAGCTCTGTAATGCCTTCATTTTCAAAGATAGGCAAAAAGTCTCAAGAGTAAAAATTGTTTACTTTTCCAAGTACTACCCATATGCCCAATCAAAAAAAAATTCTCAGTTTCATTTTCCGTTGCCCCTTCAATTTTTGAGATAGGCACGATATGTTAATAACTTTATTTGTTATTGCGGTATCAGGTTGAATCCAAATCTGAAGTTTTGTAAAGTGCTTCCCAGACACCCTGTATAGGAAATGGAGATTAGGTACCTACTCACTCAAAAAAAACAAGCTCTGTCGGATGCGATACGATCAACTCAACTGACAAGTTCACCAACTAAACGAAAACGCGACGCTAGTCTCTTCATTTCAAATTTAAGAACCCTTGTTTTACTTCAGTTTTCCTTCATTTGCATAAATTCTGTATAATTGAAATCGATTTGAGGAAGAACATGAAAAGCGAACAGTAATGGAATTTCCTCTTAAAATAGAATCATTTTTCCAAAATAGCCGAAGGACTTTGTAAATTCGATAAATTATTTTCTCTGGAAATTTTCGGTTGGAGGAGCATGCATATTTTTGTTAATTTATGTTCTCATCGATGGGTTTTGAAATTCGCGTTACAAAATATGGAACGGGGGGGGGGGGGGGGGGTTTGAATTAAATAGAAAAGGTTGTTGATTGAAAGTTTTGAAATTCAGGCAAAAAATATCTACAATAATTATAATAATACCTACATATTATTTTTCAAAAAATGAAGTTTGGTAAACTTGCTAAAAGAAAAATTTAAAAAGAATTGTTTTAATTTGGGTTTGGAAATTTTGAGCTTGAAAATTTTTCAGACAGTCCCGATTTAGTAACACTTGGATTTTTTCATGTTGGATCATAATTTTGAAAATTTTGCACTCAGAAAAAATTCTAGAAAAATTTCATTTTGAATAAAATTTCTGAAAATTTGTCTTAGCAAAATTTAAAAAATATATATTCGACAAAATTTTTGTAAAGTTATGTTCCAGAATAGGTAATTTTACAAAATTATAATTTAAAACATTTTCAAAATTTTGTGTTCAAGGAAAAGTTTAGAAAATTCTGATTAGGATGAATAAATTTTCTGAGAAGTGTTGGAGCAAAATAGTTTACAAAAGTACTATTTAAGTAAATTTTCAAAATTCGTTTTGCAGGAACTTTTTGAAAAGCATTCCAGGTAATACACTGGCGTATTTAAGGGGAGGGTTTTGGGGTCCAAACCCCTCCCATTATGCATAAAAAACATTTAAAATACCTCTTGAATTTTCAAAAATGATAGATATTTTTGTTATTAAAAAAAAAATCAAGGAAGATTTTTTCCTATTTTTTTAAAGGTGATTTTAGCTGATTTCCTCAAAGAGAAAAGTCAGCTATTAAATTTGACCTGATGATGAAAGTTGGTGGTGAGGGGTATTTTTCTCGACGTTTTAGGTCAAAATAAGACGATTGGCATGATTTTCGCATTTTGGTATTTCTATATATATATATATATATATATATATATATATACAAGGTGTACCGGATTGATGGTAAAGCCTTCAAACCAGTAACTATGCAACTCATGTTGAGTCGATGTAGGTATGTTTGCATAACCTCCGGACTGCAGGGGCTGAGTTATGCTCATCGAAAAAATTTTTTTTTTCGTTTTGGCAGGATGTTTTTAACCTTGCGCTTCTCGAAAACTATAATAGTTAGAAAGTTGTACTTTGCGGCATCGGATGGCAAATTTTGTCTAGAATTTTTTCACGAGGCTAGTAATTTTTGTAAGTGGACAAGGAAGTCTATACCGAGCAAAATATTCGAAAAAACATGCATAAAAAGGTGGCAATTTTTCTCATTTTTCTGTGATAACTCAAAAAGTTGTCCCATGACCAAGCTGGTATTATTAACTTTTCTACATGAAAAAATGTCGCTCTTCTCAATGGCGCAACCCCCGCCCCTCTATCTCACTCCATTCAAAAGCTAAATATATATATTTTTTTAAATTTTCTTAAACATTTTTTTTCATGTATTAAAAGTTATGAGCAGTTTGTTTTTTTAAAAAAACGTCTAAAAAAATTGTTTAAGAAATTTTTTTTTTTAAATTTAAATTTTGATTTTTTTTCAGACGTTTTTGAACAAATGATTCACTTATAACTTTTGATTGGAGTGAGATAGAGGGGCGGATGAGAATTGAAAAATCGTCCAAATTTCAACATTTTTCAACTTCAATTTATTCGAAAACTATTGCATTAATCAAAAATCCGATCCGACATTTTTTTCTAAATGCTTCATAGAATATACATTTAAAATTTCATGAATTTTCGTCCGATAGATCTCTAGATCTGAACGATTTAAGATTAACATTGGTCTTATGGAAGTTAAGACGGTGCAGGATAGGCAAACGTGTAAACGGAATCGGCCCTTAACTGCGTTAGAGTTTTTTTTTTTTTTTTTTTACTTTTAAAAACTAGATTTTTAAAAATTTAAAAATTCCGAAATTTTACTTACTAGTTTTCAATTAAATATAAGTATAATGATTTTCAAAAAAATTAGTCTGGTCAAATTCTTTAACATTTCAATTTTTAGGAAGATATGCCTTGAATTTTCACAAAGAGAAACGGTGTAAATTTTTTTGACCTTTTTTATTAAAATTTTTCAATGTTAAATTTTTCCTTTGTGCTTAGAAATTTTTTTGATTATTAAAAATTGAATTTTTCAAAATTGATTTTTTTCAATAATTTTTAATGATAACTTTTCTTAATTTTCCATAACAAAAATTTCAAAAATGGTTTTTCATAAATTTAAAAAAAATGGTAGGTAATTTTTTTAATAGGTAGGTATTTTATTATTTTATCAATGAATTTTCTTCAATTTTTAGAGATCATTTTCTCTTGAATTTTCAAAAATGATATTTTATGTTACTTACTTTTAAAAAAATTTTAAGATGGATTTTTTCGAATTTTTTTTAAAAGAGATTTTTTTTTCTACTTAGTTTTCAAAACTAGATTTTTTGATTTTACAATTCCAAAATTTTACTAATTTTTAATTGGTATAATTATGATAAATTTTCAAAAAAATTAGTTCCAGTCAAATTCTTCAACATATTGAATTTTTTTCAATTTTTGGGAAGATTTTCTTTGAATTCTCACGAATAATTATAAACAGTGTAATTTTTGACTATTTAGAGATTTTTCGATTTTCAAAAATTAAAATTAAAAGTTTTGAAACATACATTTTTTGTTATTAATGAAAATTAAAAATTTTATTTCATAATAACCACTCTTGAAAACAAAATTTGAACCTATCCCATGATTTCATCCTAGATACGCCACAGGAGGGAAACAAAAAATGTTATTCAACAAAATTGTCAAAATTTATGTCGAAAAAAAAAAAAAATAGTAAAATTATATTTTGAACTTTGAAAATTTGTTTTTAAGCATAGGTACATAAGTTTACAAAATTACTATTTAACAAAATTGTCAAAATTTGTGCCGGAATAGGGTAGTAAAAGTAGTGATTTCTGAGTCAAAGTACCTATATAGTGAAAAAATCAAAATCTAAAACCGAAAAATCATTTTTGTATGTTAACAAAATAACTAATCATTTCTTCGTATTAGTAAAATTGAAATTTTTTCTGATACCTATTTGAAAATTTTTCTGTAGTAAATTTGCATGCTAATTTTTTAGGTGGATCCTAAATTTTCTGCTATCTTTCGATGGTCTGAAAATTTTGTGGGTAGTGGGGAAAAAGTAGTGATTTGGAGGGTTAGATACCTGTAGACACTATAAAGAAGAATATTTGGAAAAAATTTATATTTCAACAAAATTGAATTGGTGATTGGTTGTTTTGTTTGTTGGTTGGTTACTTTTTTATTGTTAAAAATAAAAAATGAAAAAAATGAAAAATGTTTACTAAAATTAGATTCTTGGTTTGAAAGATTCAGTTCTGTGATTAGTATCTAAAAAAAGATGAATTTATTTTCAATGGTGCCTTATCAGTTTTTATGAAGAAAAGACAAATGTATCATTTTTTTTGCAAACCTTTCCCTTCATTTGCTCCACCTCGAAACGTGCGAATATACCTTGAAGGGAAAATGTAAAAATTACATTTCGAAATCCTGACCATTCGTTATATTGTGCGAGTTCAAAAATAATCGATTATTGATCTGGAAAATTAATTTGTAAAAGCAAAACAAAGATGTCACTCGGAAAACGATTTTTACTCTGCAAAATACTACGCTGAATGTAACGGTAATCTGAGCCGTCTGTCTGTCTGTCTATACAACGTTGCTGCTGTATTCGAATACGAGGGTGGTGCGGGAGGAGGAGGGGGGCGGGGCTATACATGGAATAGTAAACTCAACATCGCGACTGTTTTCCGATAACGTGGTCATATTTTCTGTGCTCAGCTGCTCAGTGCTCACCTAAATTTTTGTCGTAGGTGTACGTACAATTTGTACGAATATATATAGAACGACGTGGAAAAAAATATTGCAATTCGTTCATTTTGTTTTTTTTTGTTTCGAAAATTGAAATGGAATTGCTTGAAAAATGCTTTTCGACTCGGTTCATTTTTCAAATTGGCTCGAAATGGCGAATAAAGTACATATTTTAGCTAAATTACGGTAAATCGATTTAGATGGTAAATCTTGTAGAACACTCGAACGTTTTTCAATACGAATATCAAGAAGTAATAGATTCGCCTTTCGTTCTTAAAAGGCTTTTGAACGAAAGGAGAGAACCGCGTTTTGTGGAAATTAGAAAATAAGAAAATAGGTGCTTTTTTTCACGAACATCGCTAGCTTCGTTATAAATTTTTAATTTAAGGCCAATTTGACGCCCATGGCAGCAAAATAAACAGTTGAATTTCCACGGAGCAAAAGGAGAAAGAAGTAACGAACGTGTACAACAAATTTCACTTATACATATATGTTATACGTATATGGCTTCCTGTAATGTAGTTCGTGGACCTTGTACTTGTACCTAAACGTAAGATGAGCAGGCATAGGAGGAGAGGGTAAGAAAACGAAGGGAAAATCGTGTAAGAAAAACAAAAACAAAATGGAATTCGTTCGCCTTCGAATACTTATGTCGGCGGCGCGCCGTGCTCGTCGACGTGGCTTTTTTTTTAGTTGATTTATTTTTCTCTAAATGGTTTGCTGGAGCGTTGCACGCTGCGGCCCAGACGTACGTACGAGTATATTTTCGCAATAAAAGCAGCGTTTTAGTGAGCTATCAACACGCCCGAAATATGAAGCGTTTTCTCGGCTTTTATACGTTGCACGAATGAATTACTCGGGGTACTTTTGAATGGTAATAAAGCCAGGCGTTGCTTTGCCCTTTTTTTTTAACGCTCCTCTTTTGTCTCTTCAATCATCTTCGTACGTATCATATGGATCTGTTGTTTGAGCAGGAAGTTTGTCGAGAGTGAACGAAAATTGGGGAGAGAGTGTGGAGAGAAAATTTGCAAGTTGCTAGTTGAGAGATCGATGAACTGGAATAAGTTTTACTCGCAACATTGGCGATGGAACCAGCAGCAACAGCAGCAGCGCTAAACTTTGGTTGCCTTTGCAAGTGTGCACTGTTGTTTGTCGTCTTGCTGCGCGCACAACAATGGAAATATCGCATTCGCAGAGAATTTAATGTAAATTAAACGTCAGTGAAGTTTTTTAATTTCGTATAACTCGTCGGTATTCATATATATTCGAGATGTTGTCTATCTGCGTCCTCATCCTCATTTCCATGCCCGTCTCATCGACGTCGTTCCCTCTGGTACGTACCTCCAGAACGATAAAGAAATGCAACTCGTACACGAGCCGAGGGGCGACCAGGCAGGGGGACCATCGGTTATACCGAGCAATGGAAAAAAGTAGCAAAATTTTATCGCTCTTTCGAGATTGCTTTAACTGTCGTACATGTTTACCAAGCAATTGAGAACTATACCAATTTTTCATAAGATCATAAAAAACGTTGCATCGCACCGTTCGCGTCGACGTCGCTGCCTGCGTGAATGATGACGTACACGTAAATACGACGAAGACGAGCGACGATGAACGGAATCGAAATTATATCTCATTGCAAAGGTATAGCAGATCAGGCAGGCGTGTGCTCTATGGGAGTTTTCGTTTCGTGTGCTAATTATCAAGTATTCATACGTCTTCGTGCCTTTTTCTCTCTGTCTGGTTTTCTAATTCGTTTCACCGTAAGCCTTTGATAAAAGCAGCCGCAGAAAGATGCTGTTCGAATGAAATTTTCAATTTCGCCTCAAAGACAGTTCAAATAGGTACATAAAACGAACCTTGTTTGAGTACATTTTTATACGTACACAATCGACCAACGACGAATTATTTCTACCGTCTTCGCATCGCGTCGTATTAAATTTAACAGCATCTCGAAACTCGGCTTGTGAAAATGCGTCTTTGTGCGACAACAGTCTATTGGTTTCGTAGATTTCAAAATACCTATAATATTCTTATAGATACTCTCCCGAAGACGAAGTTTTCGAAAATAAATTACCTGTGATTTTTTTCCCCCAAGATCGATGGGTGTATTGAGTTGCAAAATTTTTCCCATTTTTTGACCTCTAATCGAGGTGGTGTTTGAACAGTTTATTGAAAGCTTTCATTTTTTGATTTCCAGTCTGTCAAATGCAAATTTTGAGCCATCCCCTCTTTCCTTTTTGAGGATATCAATGCTTAAAAACCATCCTGCGAATTGCGATAGTTCAGTTAAAGTCTGGCTTTTAACCTGAAACTAACCCCACCCACCCCCCAATTTTTTTATGCTCATTTAATTCATCATTTTTTGTTTTCGATTTAAAAATTCATTTCAAATTTTAGGTGTTCTATTTTTTTTTTCAAACAGTATAATTCAATGCTCAGTTTATTCAATTCAATAGTTTTTGAAATTCTCATTTTTTGTTTAGTCGTCTTTTTTTCACATTTCTGTCAAAAATTCAGTACTTGGCTTTCAATTTTCGTTGTATTTTTAACAATACCTACCACAATTTTATTTGAATTGAATTTTTCAGAAATCCTAAAATATGGCTTCGCTTCTACTGCTAGACTCGCAAAAATAGGAACTGTTTTTTGTTTGAAGGCACAAAATTTTCAATAAGTACTGTTTCCAGGTTGGAGGGGAGGGGTGTTCTGATTTCCTTGAAATTTTAAAACCTGCCATTCGAGCAAAAGTTGGACAATGAACATTTTATGAGTCTTGAACACAAATAAATATTTGAAGGAAGGTCTTTATTTTGAAGGATTTTGTCTTTACCTATTCTCTTTAAAATTTTAGGAAAATCATTTCCGAGCACTGGAAGTCGGTTTTGGTTTATTTTCACAATTTTCAATTTTTTTTAAAATTCTTATTCAAATTTATTGTGAATCTACAATCATTTTCTTTGAAGTTTGAAAATTTTCAAAATTTGATAACATTTCGAAGTTGTTTTTAAACTTTATCAAGAAAATTTTTAACGTTTCCTAAATTCGAAAAATCATTGAAATATCAAAATTTTAAAAAATTTTAAAGTAGAATTAATTGAAAATTTGATAAAAATTGGTATTTTAGTGAACTTCAAAATAACGAAAACTTTCAAAATTTGGCGAACATTTAAAATTTCGATCATCTTTAAATCTTAATGAAAACTCAAAATTTGGTGAATTTTCTAAAATTGATTTTTTTAAAAATTCAGCTAAATTTTCTAATATTAAAAAAAGTCAATTTATAAACTTTTTCAACCAAAAATTTCTATCTAGTATTTTTTTCCAAAATCATTCAGAAAAAATTCTAAATTCAATCAAAATTTGTTCAAACAACTTTCACCCAAAAAATCGTATGAACACATTTTTTCCAATTTTTTTTTTTTTTTTTTTTTTCGAAGAAATTTAAAATCTTATTATTTTTTTTTCAACTCACTGTAGGTAATTATTTCAAAATTTTCTTTGAAAAAATCAAAAATCACATCAATATTTTAATTTTTTTATTTTGAAGGTGCATGTGTATTTTTTTTCTTCAAATTTGGCTAAAAATTAAAATTATTTCCGCAATAAATTTGAATTATTATTTTCAATTATTTATCAACATTTTTGCACCACAAAAAATTGTCTTTATTTTTATTTTTATTTTTATTTTTATTTTTTTTGAAAGGAAATACTTATAAATGTATTTTAAAATGTTTATAAAAAAAATCAAAATACTTGGATATTAGTTTTAATATGAAAAAGTCTTCTTGCATGATTGTTTTTTTTTTTCATGGATTGTTTTTCAGATTTTTCCAAAAAAACCTCAAAGTCTTACCTATTTATATATTTTTTGAATTACACAAAAAAATTGTCTGAGATTTTTTTGAAAATTTCAACAAAAAAAAAATGCAAGAAATATTTCCTTCTTAAGAACATTTTTTAGTAGAATTTTTAAATTTTTTCAATCAATTTTTTGAAATATTTTCTTTAAAAAAATTAAGACTACTTTTTTTGAATTAAAAAAAAAATTGATGAAATTCTTAATTTTTTTTTTTTATTATTAATACCGTAAGATGGGGTTACTTTGGCCCTAGGGGGTAACTTTGGCCCACTTGCGAAAAAAATATATTTGCGTGTCCATGCCACAACTATATAAAGTGGAGGCAGTTTGTAATGAGTGTCAACGATAGAGGGGCCTTCATACTTCACTTCTATGTGATTATCACTTTTTTTGTGTCGCAAGTTTGGTAAACCTGATTTTTAGTTAATTATTACGCTGTTCATGTGTTTTTTTTTACCACCAAAACTTTTGTTTAGACGAAGTATAAGGAATGGTCCAAAAAAAATTTTTCTTATGGAAACAGATCGAAAATTTTATGTAGATTCAGAATCTCGTATAGAAAAATCGATTTTGTTAAGCGGTTGCGAGATAAATTGAAATTGCTGGTCAAAGGACCGTTTACGTCGTTTTTGGGGTTACTTTGGCCCACGCATAAACATCATCAGAAAGCGAGAGAAAATTTTTTTTTCTATGAAAATCGATCGAAAATTTAACGTAGAGTCAGAATCTATCATGAAAATACCGGTTTGGTAAAGAGGTTGTAAGATAAATTGAAGTTACCCGTCAGAGTACAGTTTTTCGCCATTTTTGGAGTTATTTTGGTCCAAGCATAAACATGATCAGGAAATCTCTAAAATACCAATGTTTGATCACATGGTTTCAACTGAATAAATCTTTTTTTGAAGTTTCGTGCCTTTGGTGAAGTATTTTTATGCTTAGAAATAGATTTATTGTGAAAAAAAAGAACTGGTCCAAAGTAACCCCAAGGCCGGGTAACTTTGGCCCACGACTTTGACTAACACGGAAGAGGGAGGGGGTTTGACGAAAAATTTGAAAAAATTTACAGAGCTTCCTACAAGTGTCCGACACCGTGTAGAGTGAAAACCGGGCCCCCTACTTCGATTTTGAAAGAAGCAGGATGATTTTTCAAAAAAAAAGTCTCAAAAAGTGGGCCAAAGTAACCCCATGTTACGGTATTTCAAGCTCAGTCTTTTAAAAATGTATTCAAATTTCCTTTTCTGTTGTCATTTTAAAAAAATAATTCAAATTATTACAATTAGGTAATCATTTTCTCTACTTTTATACTTCATTCAAAATTCGTAACTTTGTTATAAATGTTTCATTTTTACTAAGGTTGGGTTCAAACTTGGTTCTGAATTTAATCGCGTGTTCACGAGCTACGTCCACGTACACGTATAGTATACATACAAATTCGTATATTTATTTACCCGAGCGACACACTCGATCGATAATATCGGAAGATGTAACGTATCGATAAAAAATAGTTTGAAAATCTATAGATGTTCTCACGATATTATAAAGATTTATCGGTACAACTTCATAGGCAAAAAATATAAAAACTATCGAATTCGATATTATTAAGATTTTAAGACGATATTCGTCAACGATACTATCGACAAAGAATATTAAATTTATCGAATTCGATTTTTTAACGATTTTGTAAAGATATTTAATACTATATTATCGACAGATTATATGAAATTTCTCGACTTCGATATTTTACCGATTTTTTGACGACATTTGAAACTATATTATCGACAGATTATATTAAATTTATCGAATCCGATTATTTAACGATTTTGTAAAGATATTTAAAACTATATTATCGACATATTATATGAAATTTCTCGACTTCGATATTTTACCGATTTTTTGACGACATTTGAAACTATATATTATCGGCACATAATATGAAATTTCTCGATTTTGATTTTTAACGATTTTGTGACGATATTTGAAACTATATTATCGACAAATAATCTGAAATTTCTCGAATTCGATTTTTTAACGATTTTGTGAAGATATTAAAAACTTTATTATCGACACGTAATCTGAAATTTCTCGAATTCGATTTTTTAACGATTTTGTGAAGATATTAAAAACTTTATTATCGACACGTAATCTGAAATTTCTCGAATTCGATTTTTCAACGATTTTATGACGATATTTGAAACTATATTATCGACAGATTATATTAAATTTATCGAATCCGATTTTTTACCGATTTTGTGAAGATATTTGAAACTATATTATCGACACGTAATATGAAATTCCTCGAATTCGATTTTTCAACGATTTTGTGGCGATATTTGAAACTACATTATCGACAAATAATCTGAAATTTGTCGAACGATTTTTCAACGATTTTGTGACGATATTTGAAATTATTTCCAAATTGGTGAAAATTTATCCAAGTCCAACACGTCTGGAAGTACTAAACTGCCTATTATAAGCGTTTTATTGCTAATTCCTCAACGATAAGGTATGGCATAGTGGTTAAGGAAGAGGATTACCATGCAGGAGGTAGATGGTTCAAGCCCCACGGGTGGCAGATTTTTTATAATTTTTTTTGACTTTTTCTGAAATGATCCTCTTGCCGCAACATGAATAATGTGTTTAGGCATAGTTTAATGTATTAATTATGCTAATTAATGATTTTTAATTATAGAAAAAAGCTAGTAAAAGACGAAAAAGCGGAATAAAAAATCGATAAAAAATCGACAGAATATCGAATTTGATAAAGTGTCGCGTTAGTTCCGCCTAAATCGTGAAATTATCTTTCGATATTATAGATAAAATATCTTACTATAATCTCGAAATTTTTGCTAACTATAATTCGTCGATAATCTATCTATATATCGAAAGATAATTTCACGATTTATGCGGAACTAACGTGACACTTTATCGAATTCGATATTCTGTCGATTTTTTATTTCGATAATTTGTCGATTGTGCTGCTCGGGCGTTGTTGGAATTGGCAAGTCAACTTGTTCAACAAATTGAAGTAGCTATCGCACTTGAAACTTACGCACTGTACGTTTCGCTTTCTCGACGTTCCGTAATTCCGGGCGCAGAAAATAAGTTAACGCCGATAGCGCCTTATATATTTCAAAAAAAAAAAAAAAAAAAAAAAAAAAAAAATAGGCAAAACATGCCCCATATATAATATTTTCAATCTGATTGTGGCGTAAAACCGCTGACGACGCGTAGTTCGGTGTGCGTATACTGTATTACATACTACCTATACAGCTAGGACGTTTACTATTGTATACGAAATAGAAAAGATGTCGTATGAAAATTTATACGTAGGTAATAGGCTGAGCCAGCGAGCACATTCGACAAATAATACGCCCCTTCACCTTTATATATACGCTTATCGGGCTAAACTAAAGCGGAGGAAAGATATATAAAAAAATACTAGAATAAAGGGTACCTAAAAAAAAATCATAATTTTCTTGCGATAAATTGCCCTTATATATACGTCAATCGGTATCGCGATAAAAATAAGCATCGATGTGTCTCCTTTTTTTATTTTTTTCGGTTACTCGTATAGTAGGAAGAGTAGTGTTGTTTGTAAAAAAAAATATTATTTACTCGCAATTGAGAAAAGCGAACTTTATACCCCTTTTGCACTGCGCGACTAAACGTGTTTCTTTCTATATACATACGACGATGCAATGATACGAACAGAATAGCAAGAAGATTCATTTTTTTATTTGTAAATCCGTGCTGTACACTATAAGTTTACGATGTAGTAGTAGAGAAAGAAAGACTTACGAGAACCATAATTTTTATGCGGTGGATTCGATGATGCCTTTGGAAATGGTCTGATGGATGCGAATTCTGGTCGATTTATTATTTTCTCTGTTCGATTCGCATGATGCGGAATCGAAAACGTTTGCGTACTGCGTTCATGTTGCGAGGGGTTTCTTTATCGATGTAGTTTTTTATTTCCCCAACAAACTGAGAGAGAATGATAGAGAGAGAGAGAGAAAGAAAGAGAAGTTTATGTACAGTAAAGTCCTTGGAGAATACACAGTGTATCGTGGGAAGAGAGCAGAATAAAAAAAATCGAAAAGAGGAGTACCACTTGGGTTTTTTATCAATCTTGAATTTTTTCTCCTTTTTTGATACTATTTTGGGCATAATCTGAAGTCGAATGAAAGGACGAAGAGAGCAAAATGAGCGGTTTGTCGTAAGTCATTATAAAAGACCATAAACTATACCGAGAGAGCTATACTTCTTCGGTGGCTATCGACGTATTTTCGAAAGTTTACACACGCCCCCCGCACAACATGCTATAAAGTATACGATTCGGATGGCCATTCGTTTTCGGCGGCCTTCTCGGTCCGGGCTAGACTGCGGTTCCGTATTAAAAACGTTGCCCGCAGCTCGAGGCTGGAATTGTTTTCGAGTGGCGCTGGCGCCTTTGAGGTGTGTTTTTGTTTCAGTTTGAAAGAAAATTAAGCCAACTGAGCGAGGGCGAAATGGTGGTTTGCGGTTTGGAAATTATTTTTTTCCTTCAGCTGGTTCATTTAGACGTCGCTCGTCGTCGTCAGCGTATAGTCCGGTCAAGGAAACGGAAATTAATGCGAGCGTGTAGATTTTAAAAGCAGCTCTTGGCCGGGTATGCGTCCATCCGACGATGCTGGTGCTATGGCCTCGATTGTTGGTAGTGATATTTTTTCTTTGTCTGTTTGTTTGAATTTGAAATCGTTCTATTGTTGAGTTTTTTGAAACTTTCACCAATATCATAAAACTTGGAAAAAAATTCCGAATATGATTTTTAGACATTGTGAAACTTGAAATTAAAAAAAAAAATTTGATGACTTTTGGACATTTTTGTAAAAATTTGAATTTATGAGTCGAAAAAAATTTCTAATCAATTATTATTTAATTCCAGCTAATTTTACAATTTTTTTTCAATTCCAGCAAATTTTTGAATTTTTTTTCAACCCCACAACATTAGGGTTTCTTGAGTAGTTATTGCGAAAAAAAAAAACATCAATTTCGTGAAAATTTTGATTCATGAGTTGAAAAATTTTTTCCAATCAATTTTTATTCAAATTCACCTAATTTTACAATTTGTTTCAATACCAGCAAATTATGGAATTTTTTCATTTTTTTTCAACCCTACAATTGTAGGGTTTCTCGAATAATTATTTCAAAAAAGATATCGATTTTGTGAAAATTCGAATTCATGAGTCGAATAATTTTTTTTTCCATCAATTTTTATTCGATTCCAACTAATTTTACAATTTTTTTTTCAATTTCAGCAAATTATGGAATTTTTTCCATTTTTTCAACCCTACAACAGCTGTAGGGTTTCTCGAGTAAGGTAATTATTTCGAAAACAAATTTTTGTGAGAAATTTCAATTTATGAGTCGAAAAAAAAATTTCAATCAATTTTTATTCCATTTTTGCTAATTTTACAATTTTTTTCAATTCCAGTAGTTTTGGCAATTTTTTCGCTTTTTTTTTCAATCTTACAACTGTAGGGTTTCTCGAGTAATTTATTGCGAAAAAAACCCATCAATTTTGTGAAAATTTGGATTCATGAGTTGAAAAAAAATTTTCCAATCAATTTTTATTCAAATTCGCCCAATTTTACAATTTTTTTCAATACCAGCAAATTTTGGAATTTTTTCATTTTTTTCAACCCTACAACTGTAGGATTTCTCGAGCAATAATTTCGAGATAAATTTCATCAATTTTGTGGAAATTTGAATTTATGGGTAGAAATATTTTATTTAATCAATTTTGGTTCAAATTTAGAAGTGTTTTAAATTTTTTTTCATTGCAATTTTTTCGTTTTTCTCAACACAACTGTAAGATTTCTCGAGTAGGTAATAATTTCTAGAAACATTTCATCAATTTTGTGGAAATTTGAATTTATGAGTGGAAAAATTTTCTCTAATAAATTTTTGTTCATTTCGAACTGATTTGGCAATTTTTTTCAATTCCAACAGTTTTGCCAACTTTTTTGTTTTTCAACCCCAAAACCTTAGGGTTTCTCGAGTAATTGCGGGGTTTCTTGTGTAATAAATTTGAGAAAAATTTCAACAATTTTCTAAAAATTTGAATTTATTAATCAAAAAATTTTATTTAGTAAATTTTTCTACAATTCGAGCGGATTTGGCAATTTTTTCCTCTTTTTTCACCCATGCAACTGTAGGGTTTCTCAAATAATAATTTGGAAAAAATGTCATACAATTGTGGAAATGTGAATTTATGACTAAGTATTAATATTTTCTTTAATCATTTTTTTTTCCAATTCGACTCGATTGGCGATCTTTTCGTTTTTTCAGCCCTACTACAGCACTGTAAGGTTTCTCGAATAATACATACTCGTAATTTTGAAGAAAAAACTTGATTTTTCCAGACTTGAAAAAAAGTGCATTGAATAACACAAAGGTCCGCTCGCCTTAGGCTGTGTTCATACGGTGCTTTTTAGGAGTGTTTTTTCCACTGCGTTTAAAACAGTTCATACGTTGATGCGTTTTTGCAGCAACATATTATTAGATACTTTACTTAATTTCATTGATGGTAAATTTTGATTTTTTTGAAGGTTACCCATCGTCCTCCAACCGTAATTGAAGGCAATTTTTGGATTAAATAGTTTGTACATAACCTTATGTTTACGTTATTTTAATAAGAGTAGGTATTACTTTTCTCAATTGTATTTATGATTTGTACTTAGGTTATCTCAAACGCCTAGAAATAAAGCCAAGAAATTCGGCGGCTTGTCAAGATCGTATCAAACAAACCACCACCCATGCTCAAAGGATTGGCAGGTCAGAGTCTACGCATTTTCAACCAAAGGAGTCCACATCACCTTGGAATGAGATGCCAACAATTACGTCGGAAAAGTAATCAACTGCCCTATTATGTTTTTAATTTATTTTATTTTTCCTTCTTTATGATTTGCTAACCCATCGAGTCGTCTGTGTTTTATCTCAGGGCCTATCTGAAGGTGAAGTGATTAACTATCCTCCTAAATTGTCGACTTTCGAATCGCACAAAAGTGTCATCGCTGGTAACGTCTGCCTTTATGCTGCCATCTGCGATAAAATTTTCTTCAGAAGGTATCGCTGTCGAGAGATTTTGCGTGAGAAATTCAGGAGTGCTACCCTCTGCGAGGTAAGTTGTTTTTATATGTAGAAGCAGTTGAATTTTTGAAATTTGTAAAAATGGGAAAAATTGTTTTGTTTTTTTATTTTTAAAACTCCTATGAATTTTTGAAATTGAAACAATTTTTACAATTTTTAAAATTTTATTTAAAAAAAAAAAAAAAAAATTCAAAATTTGATTCAAGCTTTGAATTTTGTTTATTTTTAAATTTTTATAAATTTTCAAAATTGCGTCAATTATTAAGGTGTAATAATTTTTTTTAATTTAATCAATTTTTGGAAAATTCAAAATTTAGTCATTTTTTTATTCTTGTTGAATTTTTGAAATTTATTGTGAACGTAGAAAAAATTGGAATTTTTGTCATTCTTAAACTTGAATGAATTTTTGAAAATATTGTTTTTTTTTTAAAGTTTGTAAATTTTTACAATTTTTGAAATTTGATAAAAATTTTAAAATATCTAAAATTTCAAAAATTGATTCAAGTTTGAATTTAGTTTATTTTTAAATATCAATAAATCCTCGAATCTGCAACGATTTTTAAGGTGTAATAATTTTTTCAAATATAAACAGTTTTTGAAATTTGGAGAATTTTAGAAATAAGGTTAAATTGTATAATAATATAAATTTTGAATTTTCATCATTTTTTAAATCTTGTTGAATTTTTGAAATTTGTAAAAATGGGAGAAATTGGAATTTTTGTATTTTTTAAACTTGAATAAATTTTTTTTTAAATTTGGTAAATTTTTACAATTTTATAAATGTGATAAAAATTTTAAAATGTCTAAAATTTCAAAATTCAATTTAAGTTTGAATTCCGTTTATTTTTAAATTTTAATAAATTTTCGAAATTGCATCAATTTTCAAAGCTGTTATCAATTTTTTAAATTTAACAAATTTTCAGAATTTGATGATCGAATCGCCAGTGACCACGGTCGTGAACCTAAGTTCCCTTTCTTGGACGAAAACGTTGTTTCGTTTATAGCAGACCTGGCTCCATGACAAAAGTAATTAATTTATGAAGTGTGAAATACCTCTGAATTTTATTATTATTGATGAATTAAATAATTAATTATTTTGAATATTTTTCAACAGATGTGATCCGTTATCTTTTCCTCCTGGTACTGGCGATAAATTGCTCTTGAGACTGGCTGCTGTGAAATTGGGATTACGACAATATGTGCTACTTTTCCACAACGAGCCTTCCAGTTCGGATGTCGAATCGCTAAGTCGTAAGAGAAAGAGAATAGTTGCAGTAAACGATTGTAATGGTGAGTTTTTTTTTTTTTTTTTTTTTTTTAATTTCAATTCGGGAATTGATTTATTTTGAAATTTCGTAATTTTTGAATTGTTCATCGATTTCGATTTACCTATCAGATCGTTATTAGGTAAAAATGTACCCTATGCACATGCAGAATGATTGAGCTCCCTTTTCCCCATCAAACCACACCAATAACTCATCCAATTTCAAAGCTGATCCATAACATATGTTCATTTACTTGTTTCAATGAAAAAAAAAATCAAGACGAGATGACGAGAATATACTTAATATGCGAAAATGCGAAAATCGGATTTTTAGAACCCTTTGAAGATTTGTATTATTCCCCCCCCCCCCCAGTAAATTCATTTTTAAGAGAACTTTTTTCAAAAATATTCATTAGTTTTTCAAAAATCGTACCTGATCATATAGAATTTCAAAAAAAGGAGAAAAATTGTAAAATTGTCAAATTTTGGAGATTTTCAAAACTGAATAAAAAATTTTAAAAACCGGTCGATTATTGTTTAAAGCTGAATAAATTTTCACGATTTTAGAAATGCACGCAGAGATTTTTACAATTCATAATTATACCTACCTACCCAATAGGGAAGTAAATCATTGAAATTATTGGGAAAAAATATTTTGAAGAATCCCTGATTTTTTTTTGTTTCAAAATTCTGTTCGACAGTTTGAAACTCTGTTCAACTAACTAATTTCAAAATAATTATTGGCAGATTTTTTTGCTTTACCTTCGTTATGACCTTGGTATTCACAAAGTAAGGTACCTCTGGCTTATTTCTTAATTTCTACGTAGGTATCTATGAAATTTCTCTTGAAACAATTTTCAGTTTTACTTACCTGCAACAGAAAAATGAAAAATGAAATTAATTATGGATTACGGATACGAGTTATTTCAATTTTTATTTTTATATGTAGTTGAATATTTCCAAAAGCACATATAATTTATCATTTTACATCGTCGCCCGTTTTCTAAAAAGTATAGGCAGGTTCTTTCTTTACATAATGCTCGTGACTGTTGAAAGACGCGTTTTCAATACAAAATTGAAAATTTTTTCATCGAAAAGTAGTCGTCGAATACATAAGTATACGTATGAATATGCGTAAGGAAGAATGTTGAGAAATTGAATAAGTGTGTGTAGGTTCGCGAAAGCAACACGAAAATCTGCTGAATTGACCTGATTTTCTCCCAACAAAACGCAATTTCACTGTTAACGCTTTTAACAAAACTGTCTCTTTTTTTCGTTTTTCACATTTTTTCCTGCCTGAGCAAAAAAAAAAAAAAACGATTTTAAAGTTCTTCCTTTTCGCATAGGCCTTTTATATCTTTATTCATATTTTTAAACATTTTACGCGCGAAGGCGTCGTAGAAGAAGCTGCCTAGTGCCTACGAACGAATTTACTTACTCGTATTCCCAGTACACGTAAATTGATATAATTCGTCGAAAGAAATCGGCCAATTATCGAGCCTGTTATACGATCACTAGAGACGCGAAGTCAACGACCGTTTTTTTTACTCTCAAAAATGAACGAAATAAAAGAGTAGTGGGAGCTGAAAAAAATAAAAGCGACAAGACCTCTCGAGGTATACAACGTATACCTATATAAATCTTCGTATAAAAGAAAATGCACCTTCTCGGCCCGCCTTCCCATCGGTTTCACCGCTTCGCACGCGGGGTCGAGGGGTTTCAACAGAGAAAATCTTTTAATTGAGCTCTTTGTTTTATACGTTGTTTTTCTTGGTACGTTGCTTGGACGAGTTAAGCTCTCTGGTCGGGTTTTTTCCCTCTTGCTTTTCCGCACTGTCTCTTCTTGTGGCTGGTTTTTTGCCTCTCTTTTTTATACTTCTTTTTTTTGTGCAACCGCGCTGAGCATTCCACGAGAAGCATTAAAATCACCACGACGAGTGCGTAATTGTACTTTGTGTCGTTCGAGGGCGAATGCAATTTTTTATTTGGCGCGGTTAAGTGGGCGAATATTTTAAGGAAATTATTCGCGTCTTGTCGTCGTCGTCTTCGTCTCTCTCTCTCTCTCTGCGCGAGAGCAAAGTCTTAACGTTGAAAAAGAATTATGACGTCGAACAAAAGTTGCTTCGAATAATTATCGACGAACTAGAGTATCTACCTAAAGACCCGTGATTAAATACGAGACCAACTTATTCATTTATGCGACGAAACGCAAAAAAAAGAGAGGAGCTGTTCGACGTTGCTACGTCGAATCGAGTCGCGTCGGAATTCGGATTGAAATTGAACGAGACGAGGGAGACACGAGAGAAAAAGAAAAAAAAAAAGAGGAGAAAAATCGCCAATCAGCGTGTGGCGTACTGTCGACGAAAATACGATTAGGTCGGATACGTTACGAAGGCTGACGAAGAAAAAGATGGTACGATGTGTTGAATGTGATAGCATATGGCTCGATGCTCGAGTCGACATTTCGAAAGAGGCGCCCAGCTTCGCGTCCAGTCTTCGTAAAATACGATTAATTAAACCAACGTCATTTAGTTAGCTGAACTTTATCGATAATGAAAACGGACGTGGTCGCAGACTCGATGGCCGAAATCTAATACTCTTTTAATTTGTCGCTTAAATAAAGTATACAGGAAACGAGAGCTGGACCAAAAAAGGTTCGAAAAGGAACTATCGAGGGAAAGGTGTCGTAAGATAATAGTCGAGCGAGAGCACCGAAGGCGACCAGAAATTAACTACATAGCGAAATGGAGAGAAAAAAGGCAACCTGGAAAATAAAAAACCGACGAAAAAGCTTCCAAAAGTATATATAGAATTATTGGGCCGATGCGTTGTCGCGGCGGCCTCTCCAAGCCAAGATAGCGAGAAAAAGGCTGCGAAAAATCAACGTCGCTATAAATCTGCGAACGGAAATACTCTCGACTCAGAAGGATGAAAAAAAATCATTATTTTAACTCCGCTTCGGCTCCGTAGACTTTCGAACAATTTGAAAAAGCTCGGCTACGAAAGCTGCGGCCTTTAATCGACGATTTTTCGGTCGTCGTTATCAGCTCGGAGGGATGAAAATCTCACTCGTCACGCCTACGCAGCTCCGCTGAGCAGAGCCGAGCCCTCCTTGTGCGACGTCAACTGCCGTTTAATCGCCCAGGTTTAGAAGACGCTTACATTTTTACGCTTTTCGTGGCTCGAGCTGAAGGTAATTTTTCACGCGTGTCTCGGTCTCCCTGTCCGCGAAGTACACGCGTAAATTTTCCACCAAGTCGTATGTGTGCGTGAGAAGCAGCCGGCAGAGCTGGAGCCGGAGAAGCGAGGCAAGGCATGAGGGAAAAGTTGAGCAGATCGCAGAATTAGATATGAAACGAGTGAAGCAGCAAATAAGAATGGAAGAAGCCGCAGTAGACTTTATTCTCAACATATATATTTCACACCTGCCGCCGCCGCAGCCATCGCAGCAGCAGCAGCGACATTCGTGACGGCAGCGAAGCGGCGCGAATGAACACGAGGTAGTCGTGTTCGCCATTTTCTTCATGAAGTTTACATTATAATTGTATTGCCGAGAGTTTTGGCTGGATGGCGGCGAGGGCGACCGAGGCGGCGCCTGGCGCAGCACGCGGCGAAATTACACATCCAGTATTACACCGAGATATTATTCCACGTTGAAGTCGAGCTAAGTTACTAAAGTAATAAAACTTCTTAAGTATCGCTTTAAGGTTTCAAAATCCCTTTATACCTTCATATCTGAAAATTTTAGAAAACAATAACAACCTAATGACTAAACTATCGCAACTTCTATCGTAAATAATAGTTCGGAAGAAACCGGAAATTCGTATACCTGTGCAGCGTACTGCCACTTCAATTTCGTGCCCGCTGCACGAAACCGACTCCCACGACTAAATCTTTTCACAAAGTGTCGAGTAAATACGATAAACAAGTTCGATTGTCGATAATTTAATCGAATTTTCATATAGCGACGATTTCGTGATTTGTTCGATACTCTTTGTTGCTGTCACATGAGTTGGGAATCGTTTAGAAATGGTCCGAGGTGAAAAATATCACCGGATTTGAATTCAGCATGCTCGAAAACCTAGATTTCAATACCCCACACGTGTTTTTATCACGTTTTCACCTACCCCTTCAACCCCCCCTCCCCAATGAAAACAAGGGAAGGGTTGAAGTAAAAAATAGTCAACGAAGATACCGAATCGACGTCTCAAATATCGCAGTTATCGAAGCTTACAACATGTCAAATCTGAATTCGTTATTAACGCGTTGTGTAACGCTTCTTAAGAAATCAATGGACGGGTGTAGGGGGCAAGGGGTGGAAAATAAGGGTTGGCCCAAAAAAATGATAAATCATCGTTATGGGTATCGATTTCATGGTTTTAAACTACGCCGAATGCGAATCTGGAGTTGTTTTCTCTGCAAGACGCTTCTGTCGGTAGTTTTTTAACTTTCGGATAGAATTTCTCGGAGATTCAAACACCTACGTGCGGTTGTGATAATGTATCGGGGAGAAATGCATTTGGAAAAATCGTTCCATCAACGACATCGAAGTGGGTTTGGTTTGTCATCGATACATTTTTTCGAAAAGGGTGATTTGGTCGAGGGTCGAGATGCGTTTTAGTTAATTCGTGGCGAGGTGAAATGAAAAATGATTTTTTGGCTATCGATCGTCGTGTTCTTGCCACATTTTATCCGACTACAACGGCGAATTCGTCATTATTGTTCCATCCGGGGAGTAAGTGAGATGAACATCGATAGAATCGAAGGGAGAAAGTGGAAGCTTGAAAGAGGGTGTAACATTCGTCAAGTTTGGTTGAAGTGGCACTCGACAAAGTACCCTGCTCGAATTACGACGTTGCTGTAACCGGCACGAAACGAAACTATAGGATGTCGTTCAATTAAGGAAAGCACCCTGCTGTCGTCTCACGGATGTGGCGATGTTATGCAACAAAATTAGTAAACGAAGAGGTCTTGCAGAAGCCCTGCTTCGTATTCGAATCTCCTATATTTTTTTAGAAGTCTTGGGGTTAGCTCTGAACGCGTGAGGTTTGGAAAAAATCAATTTTCTAGGTATTTCTTAAACGACGAAGAGATAGGAGATTGAAGAAAATTGGAGAGGAATGAGAAGATAGGAATCTATTTTTGTCTTTTTTTTCATTGTTCAAGTTTTTTCTAAAAAGTGAAGTTTTTAAAATATCTTTTTTAACTTTTTTTTTAAAAATTTTTTCGAATTTTAATTTTTTTATTGATCAGAAAAATGTTTGCGTGGTGAAATATGAAAAAAAAAAAAAAAATGTTAAGTCTTTGTAAATTGAAAATAATTCAATCTATTTGAAATGCGACGTTGAATAAAATAAAATATAAAATCTTAGGAGGGATTGAGGATTTGAATTTTGTGGCTAAATCAAGTAAAAAATATTCAAAAATAAAAAGTTAGTTCACAACAAAATACAAGTAAAATCCAATTTTCAATTTTTGGTCTAAAATTTTGTATGAGTATACAAAATAGATACCTGAATTCATTCATATATTTGGGAAAAGAAAAATTAGTTTAATAAGGAGCTACCGTTCCTCTACATTTACAAAAAAATTGGTTCAAAATTTCAATGTTTGCCCCCCACCCCTCCGGCAAAGTTGAATGAACGCAACTGTGTCGAATTTTGAAAATAGTAATAACAACAATCCTTAAAAATGATTAAAATTGGAAAATTACTGAATTTCAAAGTTTTATCAAATTTCTAAAAGCTTTTTTTTCCAGTTCCTTAAGAAACCAAATTTTTTCCAAAATTTAACAATCTCCCTATTTTTATCGAATTACTATTTTTCAAGTAGTTAATGCTGGAAATTTTACAAAATTCGATGAAGAATTATTATTTATATGAATTTTAGTATAAAAATCGGTCTCTAGAGTTGTTTTTTTTGGATATCTATACATATTATGTTCTTTGTGTACCTACTTTAAAAAAATTTCCAAAGAAATTATTATAATTTTTTTTGAAAATCTTTTAGATTGAATTTCTGAAAATTTTGCTGATAGAGATTTTTGTCAAAGAAAAACAACTTTTTTTCGATTTTTTATCGAGAGGACTCTCCTCAATTTTTTTCAACAGTTTTTCCAAAATAATACTCACTTTTTTTAAACTTTTTTTTTTATAGGTAATTCGAAAATTATTTCTCCACTCTTCTGTAAAGTTTTTATGTAAAATGAGATTTGGTATTTTTTTTTTTTTTTTTTTTTTTTTTTTTACTGAAAAATTTTAATAAAAAATACAATAATGGCAAAGAAATGACATTCTCAAAAAAGTTGTAGATTAAGATCCTAGAAAGAATTTTAGTTATTATAAGAATTTCGATTGGACCCTTCTCTCCCCTTTAATTTCGCATATTTGTACGAAGACACTCTTTATTGAAAAATTGGAGGGAAGGGGGGGGGGGGTTGAATTGAAAAAATTTTCAAACAAAAGTTGTAAATTAAGATCCTAAAAATAAGTTTGGTTATTATAAAAATTTCGATTAGACCCCTCCCTCCCCTCCAATTTGGACAGAATGAATATTAATTGAAAGAAAAATATTACAAGTCCAGATTAAAGTCACATGACAAGAGATTCTTGATGTCATACGAGTATAGATATATGTAAATGACAGAACTCCGTTGTACTCTCGATCCGCCTCGTATACTATCCCCGCCACCTCTCTCACCCTAGGTAGAGACTATTTTTGCTTTTTCGTTATTTCGTAGGTAAAGGTATATAGATAGGTTCGTGTAATCGTCGACGTAGTAAGGTTTCAATTTTATAGCCAATTTTTGCGCAGCGAACGCTTCGCAGCCGCGTTTGTCTTGATTTTATCGTACAAAATTCCGAGCAGCAAAATTAAATTTCGCGTATTTTCGTAACCGACGAAATTGAGATTTAGCCGCTGCAGTCGACGCGACGCGACGCGAAGGCATCGGCAGCGTCTTTGAAGAGTGGCTCGAGAATGATACGATGGTATAGGGTAACAATTTTAAAAGGCTCGTTTCCTTCATGTGTACGCGATAGCGCGTCTGTCAATTTGTGGGTAGGTATTCTGGTTTTGAGGCTTTTCTCAGGCATATACGTTTCAATAGAAGAGTCGCTGTGTAAAGGTATAAAATTATGGCGTGTTTGCGAAATATACGCGTTATTTGCATTTTCCCTTTTCGCTTTGACGTGTTATACGATTCAAATTCAAGACGTGGTAATAATTTTTCAGCGGCAATATCGTTTATTAGCTCGGTAATTAGCATAAAATCATCCACCCTCGCGTATGTTTACTCGACTGTCGAGCTAAATTACGCGCGAATTATTGAGCCGCAGATATTAGAGGTACAACAACTTGAGGATTTCGCACTCGATTCGTCACGCCATCTCGTCGACTATCGTACTTTTCTTGTTAGATTGTCAGGTTAGCATAACTGCAAAATGAATGGGTTGTTTCGAAATACGGAGGCATTACGTATACATATTAAGTAGGTAGTATAAGCTGAAGGCGACGTAATTTCACTGCACACCCAGAAGGGGTGTTTCAACGTCGATAATTATATACACGTTAACAATCCTATTTCGCCCCTACGTACGCATCCTAATCCGCATAACGCGAGCTACCCTGTATGTACGTACGTCGTACGTATACGTATATATACTGCGAGGATGACGAATAACCAAAGTAGGGTAAGTGTAGGATGAGGCAAAGCTGTGGAAATGTGTACCACTTGGTAAAAAGTTGCAACTTAACGAAACTCGTGTCTGTTGATGATATTCACATTATTTACAGTTTTCTTATTACGGTCAGTCGAGTGGACGAAATTAGCTTGATAACGCTCAGCGAGAAATTTCATCTCTCGTTATACGTATTTCTTATCCACTCTCACTCGTCCTGTGTTCGGCTCGTCTGTACATTTTCATTCTTCTTCTTCTTCTTCGTCTTCTTCGTGCTACTCAAGCATCCTCTACTTCACAATAACTCCGATGCTGCGACGACCATCTTCTCTCGTCGTCTACGTGTATACGGTAGACCCGTTTATACGAAATTACGCAACGAGCGTAACGTTTTTACCGCAACGGGCGCGGCGGTGCGCTCCTTTTCAGATACGGTACTCGAGTACGTAAGTAGATGATGCTATTCCGGGCAAAGTTTTCGTACTTGTGTAGTATGTGGTTTTACTGATCACTGTAGAAATGGGCGAATGAGATCGTAGCGACGACTCTTGATAAAAACGAAAATTGAAAATGTCTCGAGCGTAGAAAAAAATTGAATTAAAACTGATAATGATAATATGGAATTTCAAAAAAAATTTGAGTGCCTAAAGGAAAGATGAATTAAAGCAAAACAAAAGTTACGTTGGAAAAAAAATAACTTTGAATTTGAAATATGATAAACAGCTCTCTACAAGAAATCAAAAAACGAATACTTTTTGTACTGATACAAAACTGGGTCAGATAGGCTGATTTTTGTTATCAGCTTCATTATAATTCTTCGCATAATTTATTAATTTTCGAGATCCTACCTCAACTGAATTTGAGAAAAATTTTATTTTCTGTAAATTTCAAAAATCGATAAATTGCATTTAATCAATGAAAAAAGCTACCAAGATCCCATGCAAAGTCCTCCCTGGCTGAATTTGAGAAAATTTTAGTTTTCAGAAAGTTTCAAAAAATAACTTTTTTGAATTTAATCAATGGCAAAGGCTGCTATTTGGTTCAATGCAAAATCCTACCCTAACTGAGTTTGAGAAAATTTTTATTTTCTGTAAATTTCAAAAAATTAGAATTTGCATTTAATCAATGAAAAAATCTACCCTAAGATCACATGAAACTCTGTAATTTACCTAGTAGATAATTCATTGGCGCATCCAAGGGGGGAGCTAGCGGGTTTAAGTTCCCCCCAAAACTGGGTCCAATTTCAATTCGTTCAATTTTTTAAATGCGTTTTCGAGTTGAATGCACGTATATTTGAGCTACCACTGGCACTGTGTACTTCTTGTTGAAAAACAATATTTTTAATTTTTGTTGATTGTCGAATAACAAAATTTTCAATTTTTGGTTATTGTCGAATAACAAAATTTTCAATTTTTGTCGAAAAACAAGTTGTTGAAAAACAAAATTTTCAATTCTTGTTGGAAAACAAAAAATCTCGATTTTGTTATTTTTATTTTTGTTGAAAAACTTCAATTTTCATTTTTGTTAGAATTCTTTTGAAAAAATTTGTAAAAAAAATTTCAACTGTGTTTGAAAAAAAGTTAACCCAAAATAATATGATTTTGGTTAAAAACTAATATCTAGGTACTCTAATTTATTTATTTTTTGTAAATAAAATTTCCAAAGTCTTATTTTTAAAAAAAAAAATCAATTTTTGTCGATAATGTTTTGATTCCAAGAATAAAATAGAATACAGCCCATGAAAATAGGTGGGTATCAAGAGTAGTTTTCGCGCTCTACTTTTTTTCAAGTTTTAGCTCCTACTAAGAAAAAATTCTGGATGCGCCTATGAGATAATTTTTTTAATTTGAATAAATTTTGAAAATTTAGTTTAGGTTTCTACAAATTTTAAAGATTGATTAACTGAAATGATAATAACATCTCTTCATCATGGCATTCGATCGTTTTAAAAGATATATATTGAAAAATTAAGAAAAAACAATTTTATCATAATTATTATAATTCAAATTTTGAGCGAAAATTAAAAAAAAAAAAAAAAAAAAAAAAAAAAAACATTTAAAATGTAACAGGGCCTGCAATCCAACTTGTAATTTTCTGGATAATTCCATATTTTTTTAATTTCACCCTTACGGAGTTTCAAGTGGTGTCGAGTCACCTTTTTTTTTTTTTTTTTTTTTTGGAAAATAAAAAAAAAGATTTTTAAATTTTCCCATTTTTTGGTTATAACTTATAAACCATCAAAGTTGTTCATTGTCATGAGAATGAATTCTCAATTTTTTATTTTTCCCTCAACTTAATTTTAAGCAGGTATTACCTTGTGGCACACCTGATTTTCCAAATGAAGGAGAAAGGAAAAAAATGAGCAACATTTTTTCACCCAATATTTCAAGTTGTTGCATTTCATTAGAAAATAATAAAATTTCTGATTTTTTTTGTCCGGGAAAATTACGAATTTTATTCTGACAAATTTATACAAGAATAATTATATAGGGTAGAGGCACCGTTTTTCGCCACCTTACGTGATTTTCAATTTTGTAAGTCTTACTGTAAATCACTGAGCAATATACGAATCATTCGCAAACTCTTTTATCGTCGCACAGTGGGCCAAAACGTGAAATTAGCCGCTCATACCATTTTAGAGCTAAATGAAAAGCATACACATTAAAAATGTTGACTAACCCGAAGTAATTTTTTGAGAGAAATCCGATTTTGGGGTCATTTTTTACTTCAGACCCCTGGGGGGGTGAGGACGAATCACAAATTTTGAAAAAATAGAGTGATATCAACCTTGGTGTTGAAATCTTGGTATTTTGAAGCTAGAAAAACAAATTTTAGGTCATTTTTCATTTCTGACCCCCTGGGGGGTGGGGGCAAACCACAAATTTTGAAAAAAATGGAGTGATATCGATCTTGGTGTTGAAATCTTAGTATTTTGAAGCGAGAAAAACAAATTTTTGGTCATTTTTCATCTCTGACCCCCGGGGGTGGGGACGAATTACAAATTTTGAAAAAATGGAGTGATATCGACCTTGGTTTTGAAATCTTGGTATTTTGAAGCGAGAAAATCGAACTTTTGGTCATTTTTCATCTCTGACCCTTTTGGAGGTGGAAGCAAACCACAAATTTTGAAAAAATTGAGTGATATCGACCGTGGTGTTAAAATCTTGGTTTTTTGAAGTGAGAAAAATGAATTTTTGGTTATTTTTTGTTTCAGGCCTTCGGGGGGTGGAGGCGAACTACAATTTTTGATAAAATGGAGTGATATCGACCTTGGCGTTGAAATGTAGATTTTTTGAAATGAGAAAAATTAATTTTCTCAAACAAAATTGAAGTTATATTGAACAATTAACATATTTTTTCAGCAAATTACAGAGAGCGCATGAAAAAAGTTTGTTTGATAAATAAATAATTTAAAATTTAATATAAGTAGTTTAAAAAAATAATTAATACAGTGGAATTCCGATTATCCGAACTAGATAATTGGGGAATTATGTTTTTCGGATAACTGAAAGTTCCGATTTTTTAAAATTAAATTTTTTGTAGGTATCCATAATGTTTTCTACAACTTTTTAAAAAAAATTTTGTAACGACTAAAATAAATATAGTAGAAGTGATCGAATTTATGTTAATTTTTAAAATAGTTGGGTGGGATAATAACTTTTTTTTTGTTCGGATGATGGAGAGAATTTTTGGGTTCAGATAATCGGAAGCCTATTGTAATTTAAAAAAATATATTTTTGTCTTCAATCTTTGATTTTTTAATAATTAAAATTTACTAAAATGGGAAAGAATGGTAAACCATTGTTTTTTTAATATATTTTTTTTCGGTCTTTTATTTAAATAAATTAAATGGTAAATGATTCATTTCTTTAAAATACGATTTTTTTCAGTCTTCAATTTGAATAATAATTGAAAATTTACTAAAATAGGAAAGGCGAATGGTGAATAATTCATTTCTTTTAAATACAATTTTTTTCAGTTTTTGATTTAATTTAAGTGAATAAAATATCAGACAAAATGTTTAAAAAATGTCTAAAAGTCAAAAAATTTCAACAAAAAAAATTACAAATTTTAAAATGTCTGACATAATGTCTAAAAAATCGAATTTAATGAAAATTTACCGTTTTTTATGTAATCCAACCCTAACCTAATGTAACCTAATCTAACTTAATTTGGTCTCGGATTTTTGGTCGAATTTCCTGTCGTTTTTCCCATTTTGGTCTCCAGAAAAGCATTATGCTATGCTAAAAAACCTACTTAATAATTATTACCGAGAATAGTTGCTGTGCAAAATACTGTGGGAGGGGGGGGGGATATCAGCCTAATAAAAGTGTATTCCCAAAAACATCATAAAATGCCCAAAGAGGAAAATTCACTGAAAGATCTGTGATCTACCAATTTGATATTCATCTTTTCGTCGCTTTTAGTCGTCTCATTTATAAACGAGCAATTTCGTGCAGCCAAATCAACCACAGGCTTGTAGTATACACTCCGAGAAATGATATTTTGAAAAGTTTTCTCCGACCACTACCGACCATCAAAAGTTATGCCATATTTAACTGTAAAAATACGATAAAAATACGCTTTTTTTCAAACACATCGTATCCAGGAACGAAAAAAGATATTGACACGCGGTTTGAAAATTTAAAAAGTACTTAATTTCATCTGTATTCATCGTAATTTTCACATCAAGATGAAACGCGTATGGAAATTGGCGAATCAAAACCTAAACAAATGTTGCGCGGTAACGCGGTAGCTGTGTTAAAATTCGTTTGAGAGTTACGTTTAACGCGTGTTTGTTCGAGTATTGGGGATAAATCCGGGTGTCCAATGTGATTTTTAGCACCACGGACGTATTTACTGTTGACTACAACAGAAAGTTCGTCTTCACCAGTGACTTCGTATTTTACCTAATGAGCGGCTAATTTCACGTTTTGGCCCACTGTGCGTCGCAGAAAATTACCATATTTTTTTTTTATCAAGTCAAAATTCTCCTATTTTCGCAACCCTTGACCCGTTAATCGCCACATTAGTTTCCTTTTTTCGCCACCCCTCAAAATTGCGTATATTTTCAATAGGTACGAATTTTATTTATTTTAGATACTCATTCTAAATCAAGTATTTGGATTCTTAATAAACAAAACATCAGCAAACAGGTACATGAATTTTTTTTTAATGTTGCAAAGTTTAGGTTATCACCCATCCCCGCCTCCATTTTAAATTCCTATTGGTACTTCTACATTGCTTCACAAGAGTATCAACTATCATCTTGGAAAAAATTCACATAGTTCTATGACTAGAAGACACGTCAATGTGTTTTAAAAAGTAAAAAATTTCATTTTTTTAAAAAATAGAAACCATTTGAGATCTTCTGAAGAATAGTTGTTATTCTGTTTTTTTGGCGATGGTTTCTTTTTTTTCGAGGACAATCTTGCATAAAACACCTAACCATGTAAATTTCACAACTCGAAAATGAAACCAAAATAATTATCACTCTCATCAAAACTCAAAATTATCACATGGCGAAAAATGGAACACCATGTATCCTAATTTCGCCACCCGGTGGCGAAAAACGGAGAAATAGACTTTTTTGGATTCCGAAATCCGCCATTAAAATTATGATGAAATGCGTGAACTTTTTCGTCACAATTTGGCTGTTTTCGATAGAATATACAATTCTCTTCAGAAAAATTACCCACCCAGTGTCATTCCTTGATTTGTATGTTTACCATTCCATTTCGGCGTTGGCCCCTTCATTCAAAATTTTTTTCAGAAATCTTCTACTTTTGCGATTTTTGAAATATTTTTCCGAAATTGTATCAAATTAAAAATGTATAATTTCCCGCCTGCTATTTCATTCGCACAAGCAGTGTTGCCCGATCATGGTAAAAAAAAAAACTAAATTATTTCATCCACTCATATTTTTGTGATTCATGTTTTTCATCAAAAGTGGCGAAAAAAGGGGACATGGCGAAAAACGGTGCCTCTACCCTATTTTTTTTTGTAAATGGGTAGTTCTCGATGCCCTCTTCAATATTGTGTTATGACGCGATGTCGTAGGACGCTTGAGTCGCGTGCTAGGGGTTAAATTCAGCCCCTAGCGGCGATTTTTGCGTTTATCTAAAAAATTATGAATTTTTGATGGAGTATCATAATAACATAAAATGCTCTTCATAAAATTTCCTATAAAAAAGGTTGAAATAATTATTTTTGTAAAACGTATCGTAACGACCTTATCTCACACCACCTTAGTGACCAATTTTTTATGCGTTGTATAAAGAAGAGCTCCGCCGTGGCGGTTTTTAAAATATAAAAAAAATAAAAAAAATAACAGTCATTTTTCAATTGAAAAGTTCTCCTGAAAAAAATAATCCAAGAGATATTTTTAATCTGAAAAAATGGAATCAATTTTTTTAACTCAAACTAAGCTTAAAATTTTCAATTTCAAATAATCAAAAAAAAAAAAAAAAAAAACTAATTTTTTTATTAATCAAAAAAATTGAGAACTTTTTCTACATTTAATTTTTGGGTTTAAATTTTTTATTTTAAAAATTTTTAATATAAAAATTCAAGAACTGAAATATTTTTCATTCCATGAAAATTTTGAAATTTTTTCTCCAAAAAAAGAAAAAAAAATGTCTCTGAAATAACGAGTAGACATGTAGATATTGTTTCCTTTAAAAAAATTAAGGGAAGTAGGTATTAGGTATTTATCTAAAAAGTTGAAAAAATAAGGTACTTTTTTTATCAAAAATTTAAGATATTTTCCATTCTCAGAAAATTCGAAAAATTTTTCTCCAAATTATAAGGATTTTTTTCTCCAGTAAAACTGATGAATTTTTTTCTCCAGAATAATGAGTAATTTTTTTCTACGAAAAAACTAAACTTTCGTTTCCAAAATAATGGAGGTGCTTAAATTGTTTCTCCAAAAATTGTGGTTCTTATTGTTTAAAAAAAATAATGAAGTAGGTAGGTAGGTATTGGTTCTCAAAAAAGTACGTAAGGTATTTTTTCTCTGAAAAAATTGAAAGATCTTTTCAAAATTTGGGTCGGATTTTCCTGTCGTTTTTTTCCATTTTGGTCTCCGTAAAAGCATTTATACTATGCTAAAAATTCAGAACAAAAATTAATATCTTCTTTAAAAAAGAGATTTATTCCATCTACACATAAAATTGAGGTTCATCCCAAAAATGTATGATTTCTTCTCCGAAACAATAAGAGGTTTATTTCTTACAAAAAGCTCGAAGGGTTTTCAAAAATTCAGGAAATTTCTCAGCTATTTTTTTTTTTAATTTGAAAAAAATTGAGATGCTTTTCATTTTAAGAAAATTTCGATTTTTCTACCCCGAAAAGATTTATTTATTTTTCCCAAAAATTTGAAACACAAAGCCCCTAGTTTATTTCACAGTTTATGTAAGAATATAGAAATTCGCGAGAACGAAAATCTTCCTATAAAAAATACTGCTTGATATAGCGTAGTTTGGGTGAAAATTTTCAGAAAATTGTAATTTTTAATGTAAAAAATATGAAATTACGCTATTTTGTTACATTAATTAATTAAAGATTTTCAAAAGTATAGTATATGATAAATTTTTTAATTTTTAGTCCGAAATTTTTTTCCCTGTAAGAAATTAAAAATTGAAAAAAAAGAACATTGCAAAAAAAAGAAGTATTTTCGAACCCTGAAAATTCAAGTTGAAAGTTAGCTGTTTTGAAGAAATTTAACTGAAAAAGATGCTCATTTTGAAAAAGGTTTTTTTGGGGGGGGGGGGGGGGTTTGCTTTGAAAAATGAAATTCTGTTTTTTGTTTTTGGTTGAAAAAATTGTTTTTCAAAATGCTATCATAAGTTTTTTTTTATTAATTGCCCTCCTTCTCTCCCCAAAAAAAAAGATTGAAAAATGTTAAATTCGAAATTTCTTGAATGAAGTCTTTTTTGACAATGCTTAAGTACAATTTTTTTTTTTTTTTTTTTTTTAATTTTATTTATATTTTCTTTAGAAATCATTGAAAAACATTTGACTTATTGACCAAAATGTTTACTATTAAGTACAATAAGTAACTTTCTAAAAATTATTGAAAAAATTCTCTGACAAAAAAAATTCTCATCAGATATTTCGTTACATTTTTCTTCCTTTTTCAATGTGAGGGAGATTAGTGAAAGTTGCTAGTACATTTTGCCTTTGTTTTTTTTGTGGGTGTGTGCGTGTTTGTTTTTAGCATAATGTGGCACGTGAAAAATCTTTATTTTTAATGTGAACGACAAACCAGTGTAGGACGAGGACGAATGAACTACTGAAAGGTTGTTGTGCTGCAAAAAAAAAATTGCAAGTAGCTAAAAAACAAAACCGTATATCTGGGAAAAAATGAAGAAAAAAAAGGATACACGTATTCTTTTTGAGAAAAACTAGCGTCATTTCCATTTGAAATGATAAAAATACGACGAAACAATGGCGAACTGTTACCGTTGTGTACGATTTTCTTTTCCACCATCTTCGTATTACGTACATTCGTGTAGATGATAATGTGAGCTATGTGCAGAGTAGACTGTCGGTAAATTGTACGTAGATGGTGGCAATGTTTATAAGAGACAGTGCATGTGTAGGTGTGTTTGTACAGTAGTCGTACATTAATTATAACAATATGTGTGTTATGGTCGGGGGCGCTAATATACGACGCGGAGACACGGCAGCATCCGTGGTACATGGTAGAGTGAGAGAGATAGATAGACTGTGAGAGCTTTTGGTACAGTCGTGTAGTCGTACACGTATTGCCAGAAGCGAGAAGATTGGTACGACCGGGGAAACTAGGTTGGTGCGTAAATCGTTGACCATTGTTACAAATTAGCCGAGTTATGTTTAAGCAGATTTTCTTAATGGCGCATCGTACACCGCAGAGTATTAATTAAAAAAAATTCGACCCGACGAATTTTCCTCTCTTAAACGAATACGCGGATGCTGCTATGGGTTTTTTGTCTTCGTCTGACGCGTATACGAGATATTGGCGAGAATACGAGTAAGCCTGCGCTATATTCGAGTCTCGGCCCGGAATAACGATAAAAGGTATATTAAATTTTACTAAAGCCGTTGCCGCGTTATACGATGTAATTTTCATTTTACAACCTAGCCTAGGCAATTGGCGCGAAAAATATTATACATTGGTGCTACTGCGCTACGCCAAGGCAAAGGCAAAGGCTGAGGCTGAGGCTGAGGTAGGTAGTGCCGAAAAAAAAAAAGCGAAGCGCCAGCTCTGGATGGCTCGAAGTAGGGAATTTTATTAAAAGTCTACCGCCAGAATGTCTGAAATGGCTTTTTTCAAATGCTCGTACCTTTCTTATACAAAAAGAACCTGCGAGTTTTGTATAATTTTTGTTAAAGCATATGGCGCGGCGCTGTAGGGAATTCAAGATGTACCGTCGTCGTCGTCGTCTGCGTCTTGGTCTTGTGGTATTGTGGACCTATACTTGCTGTAAAACGAACCAACAATGCGTGTTAGAGCGAGATAATAATGGTGCGAGCTTTTTTCATTTTAGAAACTTTGATAATTACATTACGAATTGGTAATACGAATGAATTTTTCAAAATATCGACGAATGGAAAATTCCAAGTTTTAGAAAATTCACGCCTTGTCTGATGGTCCTGTAAATCCTACCAACTACGCAAAAGTTCTAATTTTTAAAAAAAAAATTTTAAAAAAATCTGAAATTGTCCTTTAAAAGTGATCATTTTAATTTTCGATCATTTAGCATTGGATAAAATTTTTTTAAGTCGTCTGTTTTTTTTTTTATTTGATTATTTTAGCTATTTTTTATAAGTATAATTTCTTAGAATCTTTCATTGCACCCAATTTCATTTTCATTCACCCCCCCCCCCATTTTTGGTCGTATAATTTTTTGAATTGTGCTTTGTGATTTATTATTTTTATACTATATTGTTTCAAAATCTCAGTTTTATTTCAATTTTAATTATTTTTTCAGTTTTGTAGTCATTTTGAAATTCAGTTGAATTTTTTTTGGAAGAATTTCAAGTGATTCCTTTATTTATTTATTTCAATCTATTGAATTCTTCATCTTTTTGATACTCATTCTTGACTTCTTAAAATTTTGAATCAATTTAAATTTTCAATTTTACGTTAAATTTTTTTAAAATGAGAAATTGCATTTACCTAATCAATGACGAAAGCTCCGAAAAAATTCAATGCAAAATCCTACCCTGGCTGAATTTGTAAAATTTTCATTTTCAGAAATTTTCAAAAAATGAGAAATTGCAATTTAATCAATGACAAAGGGTCCGAAAAAATTCAATGCAAAATCCTACCCTGGCTGAATTTGTTGAAATTTTAATTTTAAGAAATTTTCAAAAAATGAGATTTTTTTTTTTTTTTTTTTACTTTTTACTGATTGGAGTTTTTCAAATTCTTATATGCTTATTCATTTCCATTTTGGGGGATTTAAAAATTTTTTATTGACATTAGTTTTCATTGTTTTTTTTTTTAAATTTTGTTTTCATCAAAGTTTAATGTATTTATGATGATAGCTTTCTTGCATTATGGTACAAAAAGTTTGTTGTTGTGGATTGGATTGGAGTGGGAGGGGAGGTGTTCTGCGTGAAAAGTTGCAATAAGTCCTTCAAAATTCTCACTTTTTGCTTGAAAATTTTCACATCATGGACACCTCGATTGCTTTAGTTTATTCTGACAAGGGAACCTCCCCAACTCGTCGCCTTCGATTGAGCTGAAATTTGGCTCACTGAAAAAGCATACCATCCACACCTCACAACCAAATTTTTAGCTGCCGAAAGTTGATTTTTCGATTTTTGGCGAATTTTTGAAAATGGCTAAAATCACCCCCAAAAATCAATTTTTGGAATAAAAATCGCAAATTTTGAGATAGAATCCTGAAAATCCGTTTGTACGCTAAAACCGACCCCCCCAAGTCGATTGGTACCATTTGCCAAGCGATCTGGAGCCTCCAGAAAAAAATGACTTTTCTCCAGCACACTGGAATCTTTCCAGACGGTAAAAGTCAACTTTTTCTGGAGGCTCCAGATCGCTTCAGAAATGGTGCCAATCAACTCGGGGGGTCGACTTTAGTGCACAAACCGATTTTCAGGAGTCTATCTCAAAATTTGCGATTTTTATTCCAAAAATTGGTTTTTGGGGGTGATTTTAGCCATTTTCAAAAATTCGCCAAAAATCGAAAAATCAACTTCGGCAGCTAAAAATTTGGTTGTGAGGAGTGGGTGGCATGCTCTTTCAGTGAGCCAAATTTCAGCTCAATCGAAGGTGACGAGTTGGGGAGGTTCCCTTGTGAGACAATTTTTCGATTTAATGCAAAAGTACTGGATTCCTCATTGCAATACTGTAAATTAATTCAAAGTTGAATCGAGCCCTCTCGTCGCAAATCTACTTATCCTAGTTGTTGAAAAATTGAATGCGAATTTCACTAGGATCCAGAAGCATTATCTAAGGCTGTAAGATCAATCTTTGCACAATAAACAAGCACCCAGTTTATACATATCGGGTTACTCTGTGTATACATTGCGATGAATAGTTTTCTTAGTCTAGCTCTAGCACGAGCCTCCAATATATCGCGTAATCTACGTACATACGTAGATGGCAACGACGTCGCTCGTCGTCTCGCTGAAATTTTGTACGTAGACAGAACAGAATGTCTTGGCTTTAATTACAAATACAACCGCAGAGTTGTACAAAATAAACATTCTGTAACTTGTCGAGGTACCTTGAATTGTACTATAATGATTGAAATTGAAACGAGAATGTACTAGGTACTGGTATTCGTAGACTAGCCTAAGCTGCGATGTAATGCGATTTACTATTCGTAGCTCGTTTATAGAAATTATGCTCTCTGACAACGACCATTTAAAATGTTATATTCTCGAAAAGTTACTTATCGTAATGTATGATTTTCGTATAGTGTAATAATGAAAATGAATACCAGTATTTTAAGTACCTATTATTCAGTGAACTTTACATACTGTTATTCAACCCGACGTTGTAACTTTGTACATTTCAAATTAGCTCCGAAAGTATTTACGTACTATACTCGTATAATATCTTTGAGAATATACATTCGTGCGGAAAAGTACCTACCCAATCTTTTATTATTAACAATAAAGAAAAATCACCAGTGATAAGGCTGCTATGTTAGGTAGAGAGGTACACTACACGTACCATTCTCAATTATATTCGTATTTGTATATTTTATGTACAAATTTCTACGACCTTTTTTTTTCTTCTTTTGGTTTCTTTGAAATCGTCACAATAATTAGTGCACAAAAAGAAGGGCAAAATTATATTCGAATTCGTACGTACCAACTTCAAAGAAATTCTTAGTACATTTCTTTCGCTTAGGTATATATTATTTGCTTACAAAATATCACAATCGAGCGAGTGTGGCTCAGAGTACCTTGGTATCTTCAATTACTACGAAATTCGATGCTCGAGAACGAGCTTAATTTTCTCATTTTTTCCCCTAAATCTCGAAAAGCGTAAAAAAAGAATGGAAAAGAAAGAAGGAAAAATGAAATTGTTTCATCAATGGGTTTCGTTTCGTCCGACGAGTCGAATTTTTTAATCTTATTTTTCCATTGTCGTGCAGAAATTTGTTACCATTTCAAAAAGAAAAAAAAGAAAAAAGAAAGGCAAAAAGAAAATTCTTTCTTTATCAATTATTTTCAATGCGAATCATTTCTACATGACGAACTTTATTCACTTTTTTGGGTAACCTAACAATAATTTTCGAAATAAGTATTTTTTCGTTGGCACACGACCATCGTGCCATAGTTCTTTCCTTAGCCTTTCTTCTTCTTCATCCGTCCGGGCATACACACAAATATCGTGTACTGTATTGCAGTTATAACCTCTCTCATAAATACAAAGCTTACAAACAAATTGAACGAACCGAAAGAAAATAAGACGAAGAGGAAAGTAGCTGCGAATGTGGTGGTTTCTGGATATATAAGCAACGTATCCAGAATGTACGTATGTAGAATACGTAGATATACGAAGAACTTTCACTCGACGACGACGACGACGACGAGAGGGCGACGCGACGCAACCGCGTCTAACCGAATAAATTTTATTTAATTTTCTCGTCACCCGTAACAAAACTATACAAAAGTGATGGCGAAGTTGAGATAGAGTAACTTCTTCGCAGTAGTAATTATCGCCCTTTGAAGCCATTGACCGTGATCTATGCTCTATCTGGGACGAATAAATTTCCAACTTTAACTTTCTGCTCGGTACGAAATGCGATGTCGTTTTACGTACTTTCGTGTACAAGTAGGCGTTTTAAAAGTATTTAACGAGCGATGACTTCGGCTTCGGGTATATGAAGCCCGACCCGACCCGGCTCCTCCGATGCCGCATGTGTCTAAACCATACATACTTAGGCCTACGTAGGTCTCGTCTCGGCACAGTTGCCACATTTCGTACGCCTGCCTTTCCTTTTCTTTTAAAGAAAGTTTTTTGGACGTTTTGATTTGCTGAAAACTACTCCAGCACGTTAACTATTCGGAATCAAAAAAGTGTAAAAACAATTATTTCCGTTGCACAAAATCAAAAATTCTATCAAAACATGAAAAAAATGAACAAATTGACTACTTTTTTGAAATAAAATTTTTCCAAAAATTCAAATCCTCTAAAAATGTTTTTTTTTTTTTAAAAAAGAAAAAAAAGATACGTTTTGTTTATTTTAATATTTAATTATAAAATTTTTTTTTATTAATTTTTAAATTCACAAAAAATAGAGTGGAACTTTTTTTTTTTTTAAAGAAAATATTTAAAAGTTTTCTTGAAAAAATTCAAAAGTTCTATAAAAGTTCTTTTCCATCTTCTAAAATTTTTTTTGAAAAAAATTGTGTATTTAGCTATAGTACTTACTATTTCAAAATTAAAAAAAAAAAAATCAAAAGTCGCATTAGAATATATTTTTAAAAAATCTCTGGTGTGATGAGAGAGTGGGTCAAATTTCAATTTTTTCAGTTTTCCAAATAATTTATAATTTAATGTTTGCATTTTTTTACTTTTTTTTTTCTTCTTTTTTCTGAAGTTGGATTTTTAGCTGTAATTTTTCAAATTTTGGGCAAAATAGTCGTTGAAAGGGTCTAAATTGGGATAGTTTGACCTGCAGAGCTTGAATCCGTTATTAGTTTTTTTATTCGATTATTTCACGCAATCGCTGGAATTTTAATCGCGTTCAACTTATTAAAAAAAAAAAAAAAAAAATGAAAAATGAATGAATTTGGAGTGAATTTGGACAAAATGCGTTTAAATGAGTAATTGTGCTTCGAGGAAAATTTTTTTTGATGAAAAATGGACGTTACATGGTGAAAAAACACGAATATAATATCGGTTTTCTTAAATTTCAGATATAACCCTGCCCCCTCCCCTTGTAAAAATTCTAAAAAATTATGAGTATTACATACATATGTAAGTATAGAATAAAATTGGAAAATTAGAAGAAAAAAATATCGTCTTGTCAGCTCCAAAACTGTGTCTCCTAGAGTGATTTGAAATTTTCAAAGAAGTTTTCAAGGTACCTAATATTAGGGGTAGGAAAAATCTGGAGAAATTTCTCAATACCACTGTTAATCATCTGCATGCCAAGTTTGGTGAAAATCAATGTAAAAACTCACTGAGATGAAATTTTCAAACATGAAATCACATCTTTTGAGGCTTCTGTCCACAGAGGTGATGTAAAAAATCGCTGATCGATATGCTCTAAAATCATATTTTACCTTTACCAATCCGGAAACATGAAAATTTTTAAATTCGACTCTGGGGTCACCTTATACCCCCTTAGCACACTAGAGCCCTTTCAAAAGTAGGCAATGAAGTTTTTTTTTTTTTTTTTTTTAAGGAAACTTTAATGAAAATTAAATTGATTTTATAATTTTCTTTAGCATTTTCGAATCTTTTCGAAGAAAATTTCTAAATAAGTAAAGTAGATATATGTACTTACTTTCTGAAAAAATGGTTTTGGGAGGGTACTAATTTATAATTTTGGTCCGTAGTAAGCCTCATTCCCTTAGTGTCATCATTTTTCTGAAAAAGGCCATTGAAGAATTTTAGATTTTTTTTCAGTTGTCCATTTTGTCTAATTTTTTAAATACCTACTTTTTTCCCATCTTGAATAATTTCATTTTTTTGATTTTTTTTTTCTATTTTTAAATCTCAAATATTGATTTTTCCAGTGTTGAAATTTTTTTGTTCAAATTTCAATTTTTGATTGTCATTTCCTTCAATTTTTTAAATTTTGCATATGTTTCGATATTTTTATCCCAATTTAAATTTTTTCAGCTCGTTTTGTTGCCCGGTGTTTTTTCCTTCTTTTTTTTTTACTTGATAAAATATTTTTGTTATTAAAAATTTTTTTTCTTTTTTAATTTTTTTGTAATTATTTTTGATTAAATGACATTTTCCCAATTTTTCGTTTAAAGAAAAAGTAAATTTTGACATTTTATTGTTAATTTTTTCTTCAATTTATTCATTCTGTTTTCCATTCTGCGAGGTTGGAGAAAGGAGATCGTTCGCTGAGAAAAATGTACCTAGTACCTACTACCTACGCAATATGTTGTATCTTCATTTCTACAATATTGACTATACTGATTTAAAATACATGCACGTATGCTTGGCTGGTCTTCAAACTGCAGGAGCAATACTTAGAAAATATGGCAGGGAAACATTATCAATAAATTTCTATATTGAAATTGAACGAATATCATCGGAGATGACGTAAAATCGTACACGTTTCGCTTGTGAAAACTGTTACCCGTCATTATGTTGCAGTATATTAATCGATCGTGCTATTTTTTCCGTTGCATTGTGAAAACAAAGTATAAAATATACGGTCATTCTTTTAAAACAAACGTATATGCGGACCATACTTACGTGGAAAAAAAGCTATAAAGATATTGGTCGGTATACGTCGTCGAAATAACAAATCCGAGTATCTTTCGCTTCGCTTGAATTTTATCCGAAACGAACGGAATGGAATACCCTATACATATTCGAGTTTGAGAAAACGGGTCGTCCGTACGTAAGTGTATAGATATTATAATTTATCTTAAACGTACTGCAACTTGGAGGAAAGGAGTTAGCGACCCTGTATAGCAAAAAACGCCAAACCTTCTTGGGGTAAGATTTGTGAAAATCGTAATTCGATCGGGGTATCCGTTCTAAGAAGAATGTCGCCAGCGCGGGCGTCTTCGTCGTCCTCGTCCTAACGTAAAATCGCAGTGTATTGTATACGTCTGCGAAAAGTATTTGTACCTTCGAAGCGGAGGAATGAAAATGAGAAGCAAAGGTGGTGGCTAAAAAAAGGAAAACATATCGAGGTCCGAGAGAATTTTCTCGTCATTGCGACGACGACGACGACAAAAAATAGATACCTAACGAAAAAGGGAAGATGTGGATCGGATAAGAAAAGAACTTTGGCATTTCGTGTGATTGGAACTTTATTCTACGAAGCGAAAGGGTCCAGACTCATGAGTGGAGATATCTACGCGAAGTATGGAGGGGATGCAGTGGCGTATTTAAGGGGAGGGTTTTGGGGTCCAAACCTTTCCCATTACGCATAAAAAAAAACTTTATAATACCTCAAAAACTTGCATAACAAAGAAGTTCATTTTACATATTTTTCAAAAATTTACTAAAATTGTGAAAAATTCTCGAAATGCAGCCATAATTTTTCTTAAATTTTCAAAAATCGGATTTTTCAAAATTTTCCCAATTTTTAGTCACAATGAGTTTTTATTAAATAAGATTGGACAAATTTTTCAATTTTTGGAATGATTTTTCATAAATTTTCAAAAAAAAGGGATAATTTTTTTAATATGTGTTTTATTTTCCAAGAAGAAAATTTTCTAATTTTTTAGGTATGCATGATTTTTTTTAAATTTTCAAATACTTTCTTAATAAGATTTTTCAATTTTTTCAAGAAATTTTTTTTCAATTTTTAGAGTTTATTTTCTCTTGAATTTTCAAAAATTATATTTTTGTTATTTAAAAAAAAATTCAAGGTGGATTTTTTCCAATTTTTTTAGAGAAGATTTTTTTCTACTTTTCAAAACTAGATTGTTTTCAAATTTTACAGGGTGAGTCAAAATGTCTTGACGATTTCAAATCTTAATAAAGTCAGTCAACAACAAGATAGAGCGACGAAAATACCCTCAAGTAGTAGTATAGGATGTCAATTTACATTGCGTCTTGATTAGCAGTATTGTAGTCAAAGTTGTCATATTGGATGAAGGAAAAACACAGGAGTACTTTTTTCACACCTGATCATCTGCAATGTGAATTTCATGAACATCTTGACATTCAACCCCGAAAACTGATTTCTGGTTGTAGTAAAATGTTCAATGGGTGAAAATTTTATGTCAAGCAACCAATACATCGAATCGAAGACCAACCAGTCGCTGGAAGAGCGCTCATACTCCGGAAAACTTCGATCGTTGGCGTAAAAATTTACGAAAAAATTCTCGTCATTTGCGATTCTTTTTTCGGTGGTCAGTCAACTCTACCAGGGTGTCTGCAGGTCATGAAAATCATGAAAAGTCATGAAATTTGAAAATGGGTCATGAAAGTCATGAAAAAGTCATGAATTTTTCAAAAAAAAACAGTAGGTCATGAAAAGTCATGAATTTTTTATTTATTAGGCAAAATTTGCATCTTTTTTCTTTCATAATTGAATTTCTTTTTAAAAAAATTTCGCTCTCGCTAAGCTCGAGCAGTATTCCGTTTTCTATTTGATAAAAGAGTTGGAAACTTTCAGTAGTTCAAATTTATATTTTCGGTGATTAGTACACTCCTCTTCCCACGAAAAACATCACTTTATATTTTGTATTTGTTCGTATCATTTTTTTCTTTGGATTGCAGAAGTACTATTCATATGCATTCATTAAACTTTTTTTTTGAAATTGTAGATTTTTTTAGTTACAAAAAAAGGGGTATACGGGGCATAGGTAATACTTGTGTGGTTCAAGGGGCATTCGACCACTCCCTCAATATTTTTAAAAATAGATAACTATTCATCACAAAATATAGGAAAAAATAAAGGAATGCTGGAAGGGGCCCCTCTGAAAATGTTGAAATGTTGTTCATGAAAAAGGTCATGAAAAAGTCATGAATTTTCAAAAAGAAATTAATGTAGACACCCTGTCTGCGCATACCTGTCGGTCTTAGAAACGACGCTATTCCTTGCTCTACGATGCCAAGTTCGATTTCGATGACCATTGCCCCGACAAAACCATGGAAACTCTCGGCCCTGCATTTTTAGTGAATGGGTTATTTCCAAACATGTTTGTTTTTTTGGCCTTTTAGACTTATTCAGTGGCTCCAGACTTGTTCTTGAGGGTTCCGAGAGTTCATCCTAATTATATTCTAACCCTCCTAGGGATTTGGAAAATTTAAAGAACCGGATTAGCGATGAAATTCAACAAATCACTCGAAAACTTATGCGAAAAGTAATGAAAAATTTAGTGGTTCAGATAAAGTTATGCCTTGCTTCAGATAGACGCCATTTGACCAATATCATTTTTCATAGATAAAATTGGTTTAATTTCGAGTCGGTCAATTAGGTGGGGAGTTATTAAATTTTGAAATCGTCCAAACATTTTGACTCACCCTGTACAATTTCGAAATTTTACTTATTAATTTTTAATTATTATGATAAATTTTCAAAAAGGTTAGTTTAGTCAAATTCTTCTACATATTGAATTTTTTTCAATTTTTAGTAAGATTTTCCTTGAATTTTCACAAAGAGAAACTGTGTAAATTTTTTTGATATTGTATTTCAATTTTTGTCAAAGTTAAATTTTTTCTTTGCTTAAAATTTTTCCGATTTAAAAAAATTAAAACTTAAAAATCTTGAAAAATGCATTAAAATTTTTTCAAAGTTGAATTTTTAAAATAATTTTTAGTGGTAGGTTAGGTATGTAACTTTTCTTAATTTTCAATTACAAAATTTTCGAATTTTTTTAATTTTTGAAATTATTTTTTATAAATTTTCGAAAATAGAAATTGGGTAATTTTTTCAATATTTTATTACTTTATCAATGAATTTTCTTCGATTTTTACTTTTTAGAGATCATTTTCTCTTGAATTTTCAAAAATGATATTAGTTGCCTACTTTAAAAAAAAATTTAAGATGGATTTTTGAAACTAGATGTTTTCAATTTTCCAATTCCGAAATTTTACTCATTAATTTTTACTTATGATAAATTTTCAAAAAAATTAGGTAGTTTAGTCAAATTCTTCAACATAAAACATAATAGGTAATTATTGATTTTTTTTTTTCAATTTTCAGGAAGATTTTCTTTGAATTGTCACGAAAAGAAACAGTGTAATTTTTTTGACTATTTAGAGATTTTTTTGATTTTCAAAAATTGAATTCCAAAAATTTCGAAAAATGCATTTTGAAAATTTTTCAAGATTGATTTTTTTTCCCAATAATTTTCAAGGGTGGCTTTTCTTAATTTCCAATTACAAAATTTCCGTAATTTTTAAATTTTGGTAGGATCTTTATAATAGCTCTAGGTTAATTTTCAACGTTTTTTTTTTTTTTTTTTTTTTTTTTTTTTTGTTATTAGTGAAAATTAAATTTTTTTTCATAATGACCACTTTCGAAAACAAAATTTGAACCTATCCCATGATTGCATCCTAGATATACGCCAGCGCCACTGAAAAAATATCCTCGAGATGGATGATCGAACTGGAAGCAGAGAAGCTGCATTAGTATGTAACACGATCGCCTTGTAATTACCTTATGCGCAACTTTGAAAACGAGAGGCTATGATAATTCAATCAGAAGCAATTAGAAAATTGATACTTGGGTTATTATATTGCGGACAAGACATTAATTGTGTTATTAATTTAACGTCGTCGGTATACTAGATAGTCTGTTCGGTTAACCTTTTGATGGAAATTTACTCTTTGATAAGATAAAGCGAGAGAGGACCGATGCGATGATGAAGGTAGCTAGAGAGCTACGCGAATTTATAAAACAAAAATTAACCCTTTCGAGATGAAACATAATTAAAAGCTTCTGCTTTGCCACCTTTATACAAGAACTCGATCCATCTCCTTAAGTAATAAAATAATACCTACGGACGAAATATACGTTCTACGTAGTACACGTACAAGTTGTCTCCGTTCTCAGAAAACTTGAACGCGATACTTTTCAATTAAAGCCATAGGTATACCTATTACCTACCGAGTTACAGGAATTATAATAATGTTATCCTCGTCTTACCACCTGCTCTGTGATATATTATAGCCACCGCCATGCCATCGCCACCGCGCCGAGTTCCACTTCCAATCTATCCCACTGTACGTAATTTTCAATGCTTACGGTAAAGACACGCGAAGCGAAACGTACACACCTGGATAATTTGATGATAATATTTCAATTTACGTGAAACCGATAGCGATACCTTCCGAAATGCGAAAACCTTATATATATATAATATCTTGGACGGGGTGCCCATGCCGATGCCGATGCCCATGCCCATGCCCGGATAGCCAGAGGTATACCTTTGAAAGGTCACGTGGTCTACGCGCCTGAAAATAGCATCGGCTTAGGTAAAGCTCGCAATTTGTTCCATAATGGATTTCGTACAGGCTAGAAAATTGATTAATTAAGGTTCCATTTAAAGGATGTGTATACCGTGCGGTATAAAATATTATAAGCGAGAGGGTCGACTTTCACCAGGTAGCTGAAAGCATAGCCTGGTTAAATCGACCAGAGAAAGTTTGGCTGAAATTTTCAATTCTTGTCGAAAGCTTTATGTGTTTATGAGCTCGGCTAATGTATGCAGATTTATCGTGTTTGCCAACAAATCTGTCAATCGAAGGGTGGAACGAAATCTAAAAAACAGAAACAGGACTTTTTGCACTCACCTTCAGCAGCGTAGTTTTCTAAATGCAAAATGTTCCTGATTTCAAAGGTTTGCTGAATTGAAAAAATAAAATCCAGATTTTGAAGCCTGAATAAGTTCAAAAGTTTCAAATAATTGTAGGTACAGGGTATCCAAGGAGCACTTTATGAAAAAAAAAATCCGACAGTGCCAGGGAATAGTACACCAAAAAAAGGAAAGAAGTTGTGATTACATTAGGATTAGGGTTCGACCAAATCCACGAAAAAAGAGATATAAAATCAAATCCAAAATTATTGTGGTATTTGTATTTAAAATCCAAGATCTAGAATCTTTTTCACACCTGGATTTGAAATCCAAAATCTAAAATCCTTTCCATACTTAATTGGACTTTAAAATCCAAAATCCGATTTTATTTTTTCTTTTACTCTGATAGGTATGTGACCAATGTTAGATTTCGAGTATAGATTTTCTATTTTTTTGAATTACAAAATATTTTTCAAATTTTCAAAGAAAAAACTTTTGAAATTCGAAACAAATCATTTTTTTTGAAAAAAAAGACTAAATTTTTGGTTTGGTCTCAGTTAATTAAAAATAAAATCTTTAATTTTTTTTATTGAAAAATTTTCTGAATTTTCTCAAAATTAAAAAAAAAATGATTTTTTTCTAGCTAAGCTAAATAACTACCAAATGTTTTTGAAAATAAGTATCTCCATTAAGGAGTTATGTGTATGTGAGTGTGGATGAGAAAAGGGACATGAGCGCAAAAAAATCGATTTTGGGGTTTTGACCTTTTTTTGTCAATTTCGACCTGTACTTTCATTTAAAAATGGTTTCATGGTCCTAGGAGCAATATTCAGCCTTCCAGAGGACAAGACCTACCCAAAATCAATAAAAATCAAAAATTCATTTTTAAAATTAAAAAAAAAAAAAAAATCGATTTAAAATGGTTTTATGGCCCTAGGAACAATATTCAACCTCCCAGAGGGTAAGACTAACCCAAAATTTTTAAAAAAATTCATGTTTTATTTTTTTCGGCCTATTATTTTTTTTTTTCTGTTAAAAATGGCCGAGAATGTCATGAAACACAAAAAATTGACATTATGAGTATGATATTCGTAATCAGCATGGTTGAAAATATTTTTTGAAGTTATCAGTTATTGCATTACGGAGATACAGACTTGCAATGTTTAAAACATTCATTAGGTACCAAAAAAAAACAACGTTTTTTGCGCTTAAGTCCCTTTTCTCATCCACACTCACATATTAGTTTTTATTTTTTTTTTGAGAGAGAGAGAAAAAACTCTTGATCCGTCTCTCAATTTGTTTGAAAACAGCAATTTTTTGTCTTTTTTTTATTAAAAATTTTTTGGAGAGGAAAATCTCATAATTTTTTCTAAATTTAATTATTTCTTTATTCTTTTGAAGTAAACAATTTTTTTTTGGAATAAGAATTTTTCTCACTTAATTTTTGGTGAAAAAAGTCTTTATATATGTGACGGCGCATAACGTGAGGTACCTTAGCGTCAAAATCTCGTTGTTTTTTTTTTTTTTTTTTTTTTTTTGAAATTAGGGTAAAATTTATCGATAAATTGAATGAAACCGGTCCGAGGTTCCTGAAGTAATTTTTGACGAAGATACAGCTGCTTGAAGTGAGTAAGGTAGAAATTTTTTCCAAAATTTTGGAAAATTTTGATATTTTTACTCTTTTTAAGCGGCTATATCTTTGTCAAAACTATCTTCAGGAATCTCGGACCGGTTTCATTCAATTTCTCGATAAATTTTACCCCAATTTCAAAAAAAAAATCCAAAAAAATTTGAAAAAATTAAATTTTGTTTGTTATGTGGATACAGAATTCCAAAGAAAAAACGTCGAAAATAAATGGTAAACTTTAAACTGCTCTCCTGAACAATTTCACTTTTGACGCTAAGGTCCCTTACGTTATGCGCCGTCACATATATATATTTTTTTGAGTCATTATAGTAACATTTTCAATTTTTTCAAAGAAAAAAATGAGGAACAATACGAAATCAATTTTTATGGATTCTTGATTTCATTGCATTACAAAATATTTTCTAAATTTTCAAAGAAATTTTTTTGAAAGAAAAAACTTTTGAATTTCGAAACAAATCAATTTTTTGAAAAAAAAGATTAAATTTTTAGTTTGGTCTCAGTTAAAAATAAAATCTTCAATTTTTTTATTGAAAATTTTTTTGATTTTCCTCGAAATGAAAAAAAAAAAATTCTCAAGTCAATAGCTGAAAAACTACTGAATTGTTTTGAAAAGATCTCTATTATGTAGTTATGTAGATATTATTTATTTTTTTTTTTAAATTCTCCTTATCTGTCTTTCAATTTGTTTGAAAAATAGCAATTTTCGATCTTTTTTTATTAAAAATTTTTTGGAGAAGAAAATCTCATATTTTTTCCTAAATTTAATGATTTCTCTATTCTTTTGGAGTAAACATTTTTTTATTTTTTTTGCAATAAGAGTTTTTATCACTTAATTGTTGGAGAAAAGAACCTTTTCTTATAATAAAAAACGTCTTTATAATAATTTTATTTTTGAGTCATTATAGTAAAATTTTCAATTTTTTCGAAGTAAAAAAATGAATAAAAAGCTTTGAACTTGACCGGAGAAGAAAATATCTGTGTTTAGTAGGAAAGAAAAAATATGTTAATTTTTTGATGAAAAAATTTCTGAGTTTTCTTGGAACAATAGGAAATCAATTTTTGTGGAGCCTAAGATAATTTCAAAAAATCTCACAGAGCAAGTCGTACTCGCTACAACCAGTGTAACTATCAAACCAAACAAAAAAAAATTGGATTTTAATTCCTTTTGATAATTTGAAAATACTTATCAACATTTTTTCTATTTCAAGATTTAAAATCCGAAATCCAAATTCTTTTAAGAATTGGATTTAAAATCCGAAGTTCAAATCCGGATTTTGAGAATTTTGTGGAATTAAATTCTAAAGTGATTTCAAAATCTAACGAACTCGGATTAGGATAAAGCAACGAAACCCTCAAAAAATAAATGTACAAGATGTTTCAGCATTGATTCAGCTGATTAGCTACTATTTACTAGCTTTCTGAAAGAGTAACAATAAAAAATATTTCAATCTTAATAGGTAAATGTAATATGTAAGGCTGCAACTTCTATAACGTAATAATGCACAATAAGTTGCTCATTTACTTCTTTGAAGGTGCCATGGTTTTTCGAACCATTTGTATAAAGTACGTAGTTAGTACGTATAAAACTACCGTTTAACAACAAAAAAAAATGTTTGTTATAAGAAGGCGAATTTCATTAGCTGAATTCTGTTCACCGACTGCATGAACGAATGGAAAATAGTAAATTTCAAATGAAAAGCTACAACTACACGCATCGAATCATCTGTTGTAAGAGGTAAAAGGAGAGGGGAAAAAAGCTTTAAAAAGCACAACGCTATGCACAGATTTTCTATACCCGTAGTTCGGAACATTTATAAAGAGTCGAGCTTTGGCGGTACCGATTTGTATCGAACTCAGAATGTGTGTCGATGTGTTTGTACAAACTGCACACAGCCACACCGAGAAATCATTAAACGAGAAAGAAAATTCTCTACTTCAAAGAAAATAAATTGCTAGTAATGTATTCGAAAGTTATTTTTCATATAGAAATGGAGCGAAAGCGGAGAGGAAAAAAAGTTTATTACGACGAAAATACGAACAGCAGCGCGCACACAACGCGCGAAATACCAGCCGATATTGCGATCTTCTGTTTTGTCGAGATTTACAAACTTGAAAGCATTCCAGCCTGATGTTTGAGAAATTTGTTGTTTCCACGTCCAAAGTGAAGTTCGCACGTTTCAAAAATATTCAATTTGATCAACGTCGACTTTGATGAGACTTTTTGCGGTTTTGATCTGATAATTCTGATACGATGAAATTAAGTATCGTGTCGGTTGTGCACTATTTTTCTAGAAGCTCGTCAGTTTTCTCATTCTTTTGATATACTTACTTAATATTGACATATTTCTGAATTGAGCATTTTGAAATTTCAAAAAAAAAAAACTCATTTCGAGTGGGTAATCAAATTTATTGCGGATTCGCACGAAGAAATCATTCGTCAGTTGTGCACCCACCTTCGTTTAAAAAATAAGCTCGTCCTCGTCAAATTTCGTGTCTATATTTTTGTCAATAATCCTTGAAATGCATTACCTTGTAAGTATAAACTTGAAAAAAACGCGATTTTCGTCGATTGAGATGAAAAAAAAATTAATTCCCAGCACGACGAAACATTATCGAAATGAATTGACTGATTAGATTCGGGCAATGCTTTTATTTTTAGAATTTTCAGCCTCAATAGGAGCATTTCGATTGGCGAGGAAACGGGGGAAGCTGAATGAAGTTGAAACCCACGTCATGTCGACGGATGTATAAAGATTTTTCAGAAAACATATCCGCCAGCTTACTTATATAGGCATAGAAGAGAAGAGGGATGTCAGATACGAAGAGAGTGTTATGAAAAGTAGACTAGGAGAAGAAGAAGAAGAAAAAATGTAATTTCTCTCGTCGTTTTCTCTTGTTAAATCTGAATAGGCTCTTTAAAGATATTATCAAACTTTAAAAAAATTACGTTGCATTAATCCGACAATAATTTATGGAAAGAGAGTAGTATTTGGATAAAAATACGTGACAAGGAGCAATAAATTCTCAGGAAGAGCACTTTCTTTCGGCCGTAAATGTTCGGGTACAAAATACTCCCCGAGGAAAAGTGTAAGAAATCCTGATATAAAGCTTTTTTTATTTTTCAAAGATGGGCTCTTTTTCTCCTCTGAAAACGTATATACCAAACCATAAGATACCGTACCATATATACACACATGCCGCCGCGTCTCTCGTCGCACGCTGCCGTCGTATACTGAATGAACTTTTTAGTTATACTACCTTCGCATCGCATACTCGCATGTACCATAAACGCGTACATACGTATATAAAGGGAAATTGAGAAAGAAAAAGACCTAATGGTCGCGACGTATTGCAAACGTGTGTATACTTTTTCTTAGATATGTGTGAGAGTGTGAACCGTGCACATATATACAATATACACTGTACTATAAAAAGGGTGCAAAAAATGAATAGCACTTCGCGAATCAACGCGTATCTTGAATCTTGAAGAAGACGAAGAAAAAAAAGAAAAAAAAGAAAAGAAAGAATGATCGAATTGTTGCGGCTGAAGCAGCGGAGACGCGACGCGAATTTGGCGGAAAAAATTCACGCTCTCAATCGGCATACTCTTTTGTTTGGCTCAAAGGCGTGTTTTGAAAGACATATCGGATTAGAGGGTCTTCTATCTTGTTTTCTTCCTCTTTTTCCATCTCTTCTTGCATCTTTAATGTAGATGTGTACTCGCGTATAGCTGCGGTGCGTACGGCACGGTACGGCGGAGCATCTTTTTTCTTATGGGCTGTGCAGCACGGCGCCTTTTTCGTTGCTTTTCGTTTCGACCTAAATGATTATTTTTTACGACTCTCGAAGGCATAGAATTTCCTATTAACGAACCGCTATTTCGATAGCGCTTTTTAGTCGTAAGTTTCCTTATTGTGATAAAGTTTTTAGGACCTTTTGCGGCGCGCCTGCTAAGATGGACTGCAACGAGTTATCTAATGGAGTTGAGAAATTTAGTGGCTCGATCGAGAGCGCGTTTCGAAATTATTGTTTTATGGTGAATTTCACATTCGCAAAATGAAGCCAACGGCGATGGGCTCGAAAGTCGAATGCTCCAAAAAACACATCCACACCGAATCGTATATAGGTTTTCGGTGATTTCGCGTGTGTCGCGAATTTCCAGCTAGTTCGGTTTATTCGAACGAGTTCCGGAGATGATTTAATGTCAAAAGTCTCGTAAAAATGGTACATTGAGAGTGGATTTCAGTTGGAAATTATATTTGAATTTATGGCAAAAGTCTAGATGGTGCAGTGAAATAAAATCTTGATGTAAATAATCTCGATCGTTTGTGAAAAATTCAATATTTTTTGTAGAAAATTTGATGGTGCCGTGAAACTTGATTTTTTCACCAAAAATTCTTTACGTTGCAGTAAAATTAAATTTTTACTCTGAAAATCCTGAACATACAAGAAAATTCAATTTCAAACTAAATAAATTATGATTTTTTTTTTTTTTTTTTTTTGCATAAAACGCTGATGTGGGAGTTGGAGTGAAATTCAATTTTTTTTTTGTAAGAAATTTTGATGCTGCAGCAGAATTATCACAAAAAATCAAAATGTTTCTGAACCTAAATTAAATTTTGTTGTTGAAACTCTTGATGAGTGATGATGCAGTAAAATTAAGTTGTTTGCAAAAAATCCTGATATTCCTGTAAAGAAAAACCTAGTGTTTGCTGCACAAAATCCAATCCTGACGATACAGTAGAATTTCATTTCATTTCTGATAATCCTGAACACGTTCTTAATAAAATTCTAATCCAAACCAAACTAAATAATCTCGATCTTGCGACAATTTTATTTTTTTGCATGAAATCCTAGGGTTACCATAAAATTTAATTATTTCTGGGGAAACTCTTGAATTCCTGATGTTGCCGTTGCATTGAATTTTTTCTTTAAAAGTTATGAACCTACATTAAAATTAAATTTTGTCATCAAAAATTCCAATGTTACTAAACTAGTTTTAATTTTTATTGTTGAACTGCTGATGAGTAATGAACTAATGATGTAGCAAAATTCAATTAGTTTGCAAAAAATCCTGATGTTGCTGTAAAATTTAATATTTTTGATGAAAAATCTAAACGTTGCAATAAAATTATTTTGAAACCTGCCTAAAATACAGTAAACATAATTTTTATGGCAAATAATCCTGACGTCAAAGCAAAATTCAATTTTCTGCAAATAATTCTGATCTTGCACTGAAATTCTATTCTATTGAAAAAAATCCTGATGTTTTACATTAAAATCCAATTTCTTTTACTAAAGCTCCTGATGCAGCGAAATTTATTTTTTACATGAATAATTCTGATCTTTCACTAAAATCAAATTTTGCTTCAATGTTGATCTTGAGCTTGCAGTAAAATTCTATTTTATTGCTAGAGTTCCTGAATCCTGATGTAACATTAGGATCATTCCATTTCAGTTCGGCCGCATTTTGATCTTAAGTGTTTCAATTTTGCTCAAAAATTTTCAAATGGTTTCTCCCATCTCAAAAGTAAAAGAAGGCGTTGTTTTGCACCCAAAACCCTTGGGGGCACAACGCCCTAAAATTTTTGTGTAAATTCCGAAAAATTCTAAAAACAAAACAGTCATGTAGCATATCGTTTGTTTGGTTTTCTTTGGCGCTGAGTTCGAAAATTGTCTCATTTCCCTCCTTAAGCCCACCCAAAGCACTCAAAATTTTGAAAAAATTAACAAAATCAAAAAATCGTGTGACATATCGTTTGCTATGTTTTCGATAGTGCTGAGTTCGAATATTGTCTCACTTTTTTGATAGGGCCCTCCTTAGCTCTCAAAAGCTCTCAAAATTAAATTTTTTTTTTTTTTTTAAATTGACAAAATCAAAAAAATCGTGTGACATATCGTTTGCTATGTTTTCGATAGTGCTGAGTTCGAATATTGTCTCACTTTTTTGATAGGACCCTCCTTAGCTCTCAAAAGCTCTCAAAATTAAAAAAAAAAAAAAATTTAAATTGACAAAATCAAAAAAATCATGTGGCATATCGTTTGCTATGTTTTCGGTAGTGCTGAGTTCGAATATTGACTCAAATCAAAAAATTATGTGACATATATTTGTAGTTTGCTTGCAAAAAACCGAAAAAGGATATTAATGGAGCGAAAAACTATGTGAAAATACGAACAAATTTGAATTTTTTTTTCTGGAAATCGTGATGTTGCAATAAAATTTACTTAGCCTTCATCACTTGAATAACTCTTTAAATGATGCGCGAAATTCAAGATCATGCAACAAAGTAGCGTTCTTTCTGATGAAAAGTGATAATAATATATTTCTTCTTCCTTAAAATGTCAAGTACTCGAATGAAAATTTAATTTCTTAAAATTCTCATTTGTTTCTAAATTTCTCTAATATCGACTGTAATAATCTGAGGGCAAATTAAATTATCGGTCAAGTGCCTCTATCAGTTGAAGTCTTCGTATAACTACGCGAGCAGATCAACAAACCTAAATACACTTTGATAATTTAGGTTGCCGCATAGCACCGTGCACGGGCACGGGTGAGGGCGGGGGGCGAGGGCGTCGAGAAGAAGGTAAAACTTTGACCGGAACACCTCATCGTATACCTAGTTTCAGCTGGCTGCTTTTCATGCAAAACGAAATGCTAATTTGACCGGACTGTGGTATATAAATGAATTGTTTTTCTAGTCCCGTTCCTCGAGTCTGGGGTGCGGCGAAAACGACGAAGAAAACACGAATAAATAGCGATCGGTTGAGTAAATTTTTGGTTTTATCGTCGAGCGAGCAAGACAGATAGATTTAGAGAGGACGTGGCACGGCAGGCCGAGTCGAGTCGCAAAGGAGGCGTAAAAGGTAAACGGATCTTTTGACTCGGTAGAAATTTAATAAGCGTTCGCGTGTTGACAGTTTTAAAATTCATGAAAGTTAGATTCCCTCGAATAAAGCCAAGTTTTTCACTCGTCGCAGACATTTATTCGTTTGATAGCGGCTTGATTACATTCGTGAAAAAAGGCGAGCGAGGCGCAAGCAAGCGACCGAGCATCTCCTTTGGCTTATGTCTTTCGCTTTTTCGCCTTCTGCCTGTCTCTACTCTGTAGCTCTGCATTAGAATGAACATTGAACAAGTGTACGCTCTTTAAAAATTCGAATAACACCGACCCTTGCCTTACCTACTCGCGTATTTCTATTGAAAAAATCGAATACCAAATACTCATCGGGTTTACGATCAAATGAACGAGTTTTTACTTTTTTTCTTTTTTTCTTTCTACGCTGGCAGGCAGGAGGGGGACACTAAACTGCTTCGAACGCGCAGCTAGCCTAAAAAAGTAGCGCGGCGTACGCCGAAAATTGTCGTTTTCTTTTCTATATAGCAATAACAACGTCTTGGGATGTGGAGGCTGTGGCGATGGCGCGAGCGAAAAAAAAAAAAAAAAAACAGAAACTGTGCTCGTGTTTACGCGCTTCGACGATCGTTAAATTACAAATGACATCAGCCCTAAAGAGATCCTACTTCATTCGATGTTTTTTCTCGCTGCGTCTATTAGAAGAGGGAGCGTACAGCGTAATTCTATTTCTTTTTTTCACCTCCACCATGCCGACTCCATACAGCCCAATTTCCATTATCTTGTCTATTGTTCGTCTACACCAGTATCCTTTTCTTCTCTTTCTCGTACTCATTCCATCCTATACTCTTCATTTTCATCTTTTACGAGTTTGTTGTCGAAATGCTGCGTCATATTTTTCCACCGGTGAATCGGGTAACAGCTTCAAAAAACAGGAATTACTTTAATTCAGCATGTCTACAGGGCAGTGAAAGTAGTGATTTTTTTAAAAGGGACTTCATGTAGATACTATTTTAATACATTTTATACAGTTTCACACAGGCTGTGTAGCTCCAAAAAACTTCTGCGTAGTTTCAGAAGTTTATGTAATATTTTTTAAAATACTAGGCGTCCTTCCTGAGAAAATTAGAGCGAAGCCTGAGGGAGGCAGGTGTGAACAGTAGATTTGAGAGAAATTGAGCAAGCTAGACAATTTCATTTTCAGTTTGTCAAGTTTCGAAAAAATTGAATGATTTTTTCCAAGAAAACGGAAAACAATTTTCTGGGGGAAAAATGAAACATTTTTACTGCCAAAAAATTATCAAGTTTTTCATTCCAAAAAACTACTCCGTATAGATCGAGAAATTGTTTCTTCGAAAAAATGGAGATTTTTTCTCCAAGAATTTGAAACATTTCTTGTTCCAATTTTTTTTTAAGTTTGTTTTTTGAAAAAAACAAAAACAAAAAAAAACTGATTGATAGGTACTTAATACTTTTTTATTCCAAAAAAATGGAGAATTTTTTTATTCCAAAAAATGGGAATTTTTTCATTCCAAAAAACGGGAAATTTTCTCATTCCAAAAAATCATAAAATTTCATTCTTTTTTGCAAAAAATTTACATTTTTTTTCAATGAAATGAAATATCTTTTTTTTTGGGGGGGGGGGGGGGGGGGAGAGAATGTAAAAATTTAATTGCTAGAAAATTAGATGATAAATGTGTACACTAAAGCACCGAAGATTGAAGTCACATTTTTTCAACTTTGAGATTTTTCATGTTTTTTGAATTTTTGACACTTGTAGGTTCATATCCTATAAAAATCTCGAAGTCGAAAAAATTGGACTTCCATTTTCGGTGCTTTAGTGTACAGAAATGAATTTTTCATTCCAAAAATATTTTAAAAATTTCTCTCGAGTACATAAAATTCGAGATTTTTTTGCCAACTCCCAAAAAATTTGAGAAATTGTTGCTTTGAAAAAGCTAGTGGAGATTTTTCCTCAGAATTTGAAACATTTTTTGTTCTGAAAAATTAAAGATTTTTCAACCCAAAAATTGAGAATTATGGGTTACAAAAAGTAAACACTTGATTTTGTTTAAAAAAGAAGAAAAAAAAAAAAAAAACTGGAACTGATAAGATATTTTAATAAGAAAGTAATTATTCATTTTGTTCGAATAAACAGGACTAAGAAGTACATATCTAGACAGTTAATTTAGGATTTTAATGTCATTATTGACAAACATTTTCACTTTTTTCAGTCAAGCCCCCCTCCTCTTCTTGAAGGACTATCTGGTTACGCCACTGATACCTACTATCTTAATAGATTTTCAAAAATGTACTTACTTAAATAATCTGTTTAAATACCTACCTTATTCATAAATAGTTTTTTCTTCTTCAAATTATCTACAGATGCAGAATAGCATTAAAAAATGATTAGAAAAAAATCGAATAAATTTTCAAAAAAATAAAATGAAAAACAAAATAAAAATTTAATAGATCTGAAAATTTCCCAAAATTAGGTAAGTACATTGAATTGAAAATTTGTAAAAATTTCAATAAAATTAAATTGAAGTAAAATTTTTATTTTTACAAAATCAAAAATCCTATCAATTTTGTTTTAAATTTTAATAATGAAAAATTGTCTGAAATTTTGTTGAGAAGGAATTTTCAACATTTTTCTGAAAGAAAAATTCAAAAATAAGGGAAATTTTTCGGTATTTTTGTGAAAATGAATCAAAAAATCCTATCAACATTATTTTTCAATTCACAAAAAATTCGTTGAATAATTGATTTTTCAAAAACAGTTTTATCAAGTCCTGCCAATTTTTTTAAAGATTTTATTAAAGCACTATTCATTTTTTTTTTTTTTTTTTTTTTTTTTAGAAAACAACGATTGAAAATCAGAATTTTATTTTTTAAACTTTTGCCATAAAAAACTTTTGCTTTTAATTTTTCATAATACAGGCATGATACAGAGTTACTTTTTTAGTTGATTTGTCACTTTTTTTCACTTTGGTCACTTTTTGTCACTTTTTTCGCAAAATGGTCACTAAAGTCACTTTTTTCAGTTGTTTTGGCCATACCTTCCTCGAAAAAGAAGAAAAATTGAAAATTTTCCAAATAACTAGAAAATTATCAAAAAAAAAAAAAAAAAAAAATTGCCTGTTTAACGTTTTAACATGACAACTTGTAATAAAAAGTAGTGTTGCGTGTTGTTTTTTCCCTACGTACCTAAAAAATTAAAAAACCAAAAATTTCTCTCATTTTATTGAAAATAAAGACCAGAGCGCAGTATCCAACCAAAATTTGCTCATTTCTTGGGAAAAAAATTGGAAAAATTGTTCTGGTCTGCCCTAATAGGCTTAATTTTTCATCACTTTATCGAAAATGTTGGTCACTTTTTGACCAATTTTTGGTCACTAAAGTCACTAAAAAAAAAAAATAGTTGGTATCATGCCTGATAATATGTACCTACTTAATTAAATTGACGCTCAAAGAATTATCTAATTGCCTTTTTTTTTTTTTTTTTTTTTTTTTTTTTTTTTTTTTTTTTTTTTTTTTTTGATTATTAAATGTAGGGCTATGCGCGACTTTTCTTTGTACAATAATCACGGGCTTTTATCCTTTTTAAAAGCAAATCATCTATTTTATCTTGTAAAGAGCCAGTCTGTCCTAAAACGAGACGCGACGTCGCGGTATTAATTGACGAACAAAAAGGAAAAAAAAGAAGAAAAAAAAGAGGGATCTGGAAAAGAACTTAATTGACGCCCCTTTGGCAAGTCGACGGTCACCGCACACACCCCAAGGTAAATGAAAGTATCTACCCTTTTTTTTGTTCTTCTCTCCGATGAAGTTATCACCTTCGCTCCGCTCCGTTTAATTTTCATTATAGCGAAGAAAAGAAAGCACCATCGAAGCAGATATATCGCGTAGCGTTGTAGTGGGAATCGATAATGTGATTATGCTATATATTTTTTTCCCGTCGCTCTCGTCGTCGCAAATGGTACGAGCCTGTTCGCGGCATAGTCGTCGTCGTCGTCGTCGTCGGATACTAACCCTTAAGAAGGGTGGAATTTTCTTTTTTGTTGGTAGATTTCGATTATCGATCGCGGAGCAGAGTGCGATGCAGAGAGTAATGCTATTATGTGCATTAATGAAGGATATATTTAACCGAGTAGCGTTATTAGTGATCCCTTTAGGCGAGTGGAGTGTAGTAGCACATACGAAGACCCTGCTACGCCGAACTACGCCTGAGTAGAGTTTATGGCTTCGGTATTGGTATACGCAATCGACGGATGTGGCATGGCATAGCATGGAAATTAACGAATGCCCAACAGCTAATCTGGATGGCGAACGTGTGAGAAAGATGCGTGCAGATGATGATGCCAGCTTTATACGTTAGTTCCAACTCTTGCGGTAATATAAGGTTATATTGCTAGAGAAATACAACCGTACAACTATATTCGAGCTACTTCGACTTCGCGGTTCGCCTACATTTGCGTCATATTTCACGAGGCATCGTAATCTTGTTTAACATCTTTTCAGCAGAAAGACGCTGCGTAAACGTAAAGTTACGTAGCGTAGGTATTTCGAATTATCTGCTAAGGCTTCGCGCAGTTTACACACATTCACATTCGAAATTGAACTACTCTTATTTGACGAGCAGATTAAACGATTTTACAGTTTTTCGGTTTCGCTATGCAGAAGGCGAGCGAACGAGGAATGTTACTTTTGAATGTTATCGTTGATGTATGTTATACCTTGATCTTTGCTCAGTTCGCGTTTGAAATAGAGATTCAAATAAACTGCAGGCCTGAAATTCACACTCTGCTCGAATTTCAAGTGGCTGAATTAGTTCTCAAAATTTGCCTCGAGAAGTGAGACTGTAAAAATCAACGTGCGTTCTTCGAGGTTGGAAACACAGCGCAGCGTTTGAAATCAGTTTGCAGAGCATTGCATCAATTCAAAAATCCTTATTTCAGAATAAAGGACGATGAAAAGAAAAAAATTAATCGAAAAATGGAAACTCGCTTTTGAACAAAAATTTTCAGAAATTGTTTAGCAGCAAGAAAAAAAATTTTTATTACCCAATTAAAATAATTTATTTTTAAAGAAAATTTCAAAAAGTTACTAATATTGGAAGAAGTTTTGAAAGCTGCCTTCTGAACTGAACTCGTAAAAATTCATGTTTAAACCAAAATTCGGGGAAAACTTTTTACAGTAATGTTAAACTGAAAATGGCATCCTTGAAAACGTTAGGTGAATTTTTTTTAATAAAATAATTTTAAAAAAAATCAATATTTGAAAAAAAATAATTTTAAATTTCTTTTACAAAAAGTCGAATTTAAAAAAAATTGTATCTGAAAAAAAATCAGGAATTTTCATCAGCAAAAAATATTTTAAAAAAATGAATTTTTCACAAGTTCGAAAAAAATATTTTTGAACGAGGAATAGGTTTTCCACTAATTTAGAAAAAAAACTCAGGTTTAATCAAAATTTTGCAAAATGTACTTGGATTAAATCATACCTAATTATTGTAGTTTCAATAAAATTTGAAAAAAATGATTTCGAGAAAAAAATCAATAATTTTCTGTGAACAAAATTTTTACAAAATTGCTCAACAGAAAAAAAAGATCGAAAAATTGTTACCTATTTTTAAAAATTTTTTTGACAAAATAGAATTATTGTTTCTTGGAAAAATTTGAAAAAAATTGTTTTCGAACGAGAAATTTTATTCTTATTTAACAAATTTGAAGGAAAATCAATTGTTGGTAAAAATTTTGTAAAAGTTGTAATATTGAATCAAAACTAATCAGCTAAAAACTGGATTTTCAAAAAAAAAAAAAAAAAAAAATCGAGAAAAAATTCAAAAATTTGCTATGCATGAACGAAATTTTCAGATTGTTTTTTTAAGTGTAGGTTTTTTTTTTGACAAAATGAAAAAATTGTTTTTTGAGAAAATTTCATTTAAAAAAAAGGAAATTACAAAACTGGAGAAATATTTTTTTTATATATATATATATATTTTTTTGGAAAATTTACCCACTCAAACCGAACATTGAAAAATTGAATTTTCAATAAAATTTCAAGTACCTAATTGAAAAATTTCTGCTCAACATTTAAAAAATTATATCGTAAACATTGCCAAATTCATTTTCACTTTTTTTTTTTTTTTTTTTTTTTTTTTTTTTTTTTTTTTACAGAACTGAAAAAAATTTTTTGGAAAAAAGCTTTGCTTTTGAATAAGAAAAGGATATTAAGAAAAATTTGAAAAAATCAATTTTTGGAAACATTTGTGCTAAAATTAAAACTTGTGAAATTTGATTTTACAATGTGTCTTATCTAAGAATCAGAGATGAGATGGGCAGATCATTGAAAAAAAGAATCAGATCTGGATCAAGATCGCGATCTTGTGAACTATGATCTGATGAGAAATTTTGTGATCTAATCTGGTTGAAAATTCTGGTGATCTGATTTTTTTTTTTTTTTTTAATAACAAAAATATCGCAAAAAAGATCAATTTAATTTTTTTGGAAATAAAAAATTATTATCTATCACATATCCTTATTTTGTAGTTTTACCTATTTGATTTTTTCTGTGATGTGGCGACGTGAGTTCTGTGTTGACTGTGAAATTTTATTTCAATGTGATGAATTTGAAAATTGATATTCTTTTTTGTTGAAAAAAATCGTTATCTAATCTTTGATTTGATCTCAAATTTGTTGATCTTCCCATCTTTACTATTAGGTGCTGAAAGTACCTCCAATTCACAAAGTGGTGCTAAGAATTGAAGAAGTACTGATTTTTGCTAAAAAAAAAAGTTTGTTTTTCGTTAAAATCCATTAAAAATTCGTTTTTTTTCCTATTTTTTATTTTTGTTAGAATTCATTGAAAAATTTTTTTTTCTCCCATTCCCGTTTTTCTTTCAAGTGTTGAAGTATTTTGAACTAAAAACATCTATTTCCCCCTATACTCTTCATTTGGGGAAGGAGGGGAGGGAGTAGATAGTAAAATAATCCCTTGAAGATGTTACAGAATTCTTTAAAAAATATATGCAAAAAGGTGTTGAAAAAAAGAGGACTTTGAATTTGGAAAATTGTGTTTAGACGCTTTGCCTTTAAACAAAATTTAAAATTGGTAATTGGTTTTCAAAAAAAATAAAATTGAAGTGTTTTTAAACAAAATTTGAGAAAAATTAATTTAGCACAATTTCTAAAAAAAAAAAATTGTGCTCAAATCAAAACTTGAAAGTTGTGGTTTTCAAAAAGAATAAATCATTTCCAAAAAAAAATTGAATGAAAAATTTGCTTCCAATAATATTTTAAAAAAATTGCTCCAATTTGAATAATTGAAAATTTGTTTTTCTGCTTCCTTCCTTCCTTCCTTCCTTCCTTCCTCCAAATTTTGGAAAAATATTTGTGCCTAAAGCTTCTACCATATTTCTATTCCAAATTTCGAAATTAATTCTGAAAAAAATATGTACGTATAAAAAAATCCAAGCACACAAAATTAAAAAAAAATTGTTCCGGAACAAAATTTAAATGATTTTTTCTAAGGAAATTTTGAAAAATATCCCAAATAATTGTTATACCACAAAATACAGAAAAATTGTTTTCAAACAAACGTAATCATAGATCAATTAAACATAAAGAATTAAATGAAAAAAAAAATCGCGAAAAAACATTAGAAAATCTAGCCATAATTTTGTCGACGATTCAGGCCCGCCTTCGCATTCTGATTACATTGTTTGAAATATATATTCGCTGGGAAAGTCGCCGCGCCGGGAACGTTGGAAATTCTTTAGTTTTAATTCGAAACGCGCTTCGTGTCGCTTTAATTAAAACAACGTTATAAAAAGTACGTACTATAAAACGTCGAAAGAAAAACATAGAGAAAATACTAAACAAAAGTACCGGAAAGTCGATGAATCTTGAGTTGAATATAGCGTGAGATGAGTACTCGAGTCGCAGACTGAGCGCGGGCACGGTATAAACCTTTTTTCGAGTACAAGTGTCGCGGCGCCTGGGCCGGTGGCAGGGCAAGAGACCAAGGGGTATCCTGTTGTATATAGTGAAATGACTGTAAGAGACGTGAACCGAGCAAACGAGTCGAAATTACAAATAAATTACATCTAGAAGGTCCGATTTTCGTCGAATAATTCGCAATAAACTTATTTACTGTAAAAGTTGGCTTTTACGACTTATTTTTTAGTATCATCGGCGGCTCTTGAATACAAATTTCGTTGTAAGCGCGCAAATCGCCGCTCGTAGCTCGATGCATGGGTTAAGGGGTTAGCTTTAGAGTGCAGAACGAGAGCAACAGAGACACCGGAGAGGAACGTTGAAATCGTAAAACCAAGAGATATACGTTTAGATTATGGTAATTGACTCGTGATACTTCGTTTTATTTAATTTACTCTCGAAATTAAAAAAAAGAAAAAAACGAAGAAAAAAAATCAGGAACCCCTTTTTTTCCTCGATAATCGTTAGGCGGTGAGGCGCAAGCTCGTGTAGATTTATAGCCCATGTTAGAACGATGGAGGATCTCGCAATCAGGATGGAGAAAGTATACGAGTATTATGGCCATGGCATAGCGCGTGGTTCAATAGAAACTGCTGAAGTTGCCGTGTAGAAAAGGGTAAAAAGGAAAGATTTGGCAGAAAATGAGCGTGGTTGAACGCTCCATGTGGCCGACCGACCTCTCTATACTATCTATAGGCTGTATTCGGATCCCTGTCCAACGAGGAAGCGCCGAAATGTTCGATTATATCATTGATTGGAAGCTTGGGAATAGGATGCGGCGGTGCCTCTGCCTGCTAAGAAAACCCATCCATAAGATTCGACACAACTAATCAGTTTCGCTCGAGCTGAAATACGTACGAATACATATTTTACCACGCTAAACCCCCGTGAAGATGTAGAAAACTTCGCCATCGCATCGTCGTACCGTACCGCACCGAACGTACGTACGAGTATAGACGGTAATAGCATGTCGGAAGTTATTTTCAAAAACTTTCTAGGTTAATGGGTAAATTTTCAATGAGACGTATTGTTCGGAGGTGATTTGTTCGCCAGGATTGTCTGCCGCCCTGCCAGCCTTCCTCTTCTTTTCGTTTATTCGAGGTTTTGTTTTTTAATGAAAAAGAAAATCGATCGCACGCGTCAAACGATATGATAGCTTGTGTGTTTTTCTTTTTATTTATGTATTACCATGTACATAATGTACAGGGTGTTCGAGGAAGTGAACGTCTAAGCTTGACGTTTCGATGTAAAGAAGTATCGCAAAAACTTTATATGTACCACGAGTGTCTAGCTTTGTTAATGAAGACATATGGAGCTATAAAAATTGATATTTTCTGAACAAAATTAATTGGCAAAATTGCATTAATAATTTTTTCTGACAACAGCAATCAAAAAAAATTATAACTATATTTATAGTGATGCCTATCTTTGAAGTTGAGAAAAAAAAAGTAAAAAAAAAATGTGTTGATTTTTTTTTAAATCTTAAATTTTGAAATTATTTTTTTCAAAAATAGGAATAAGGCCTTAATTGAGAAATTCAAAATTTTTTCATCAGAAGCTCTCAGAATAAACCCAAATAATTAGAAAATAAATTTTTGAGAAATTATTTCAAAGAAGCTAAATTTAAGGAAAATTTGGAATTCGCCATGACAAAAATTTAAAAATTCAGAATTTTTCATCAGAACCTCTCAGATTGGACCCGAATAATGAGAAGAAAAAAATTTTGAGTAATTTTTTCAAAGAAATTGAATTTAGGGGGAATTTGAAATTCACCATGTAATATACCACTGGTACTGGAAGAATGATTTTTTTCAAAAATGGGAATACTTAATTGAGAAATTCATAATTTTTTCATCAGAATCTGTCAGAATGGACCCGAATAATCAGAAAATAATTTTTTTGAGCAATTATTTCAAAGAAATTAAATTCAAGAAAAATTTGGAATTCACCATGACAAAAAAGAATTTTTTTCAAAAATGGGAATAATTGAAAAATTTAGAAGTTTTTCATCAGAACCTCTCACAATGGACCCGAATAGTCAGCAAAAAAACTTCAGCAATTGTTTCAAAGAAATTAAATTTAGGGAAAAATGAGAATAATTGAAAAATTCAAAATTTTTTAATAAGAACCTCTCAGAATGAACCCGATTAATAAGAAAAAAAAATTTTGAGCAATTTTTTCAAAGAAATTAAATGTAGGGGAAATTTGAAATGCGCCATGTAATACATAATTATGTAGTACCCCGGGTACTTATTACATGGCAATTAAGAACTGGAATTTTTCCCAAAAATGAAAAAAATTGAAAAATTTAGAATTTTTTCATCAGAATCTCTCAGAATGACCCGATAAATGAGAAAAAAAAATGTTGAGCATTTTTTTCAAAGAAATTAAATTTAGGGAAAATTTGAAATTCACCATGACACCATGACTGTATAATAATAGGTTGGTACTTTTTTTTTTTGAAAAATTTTATCTGGAATCTTGGAAACAATTCTCAAATATCTTTAAACATTTCTTCTGACAAAATTCTTCCTTTAAAAATGTTGTTGAAAAAATCGTATTGCAAAATAAAATTATTTTAGGGGGGAAAAATCATTCAGTAATATTATATTTTAATCCCACATATTTTTTTTTTCTTTAATTTTTGTAATATTTTTATCGAAAACATTTCTTACAAGGGAGCCTTGGCAACTCGTCAATCCGATTGAGAAGAAATTTCGCTATTAGATCGCAAAACCAAATTTCAAGCTGCTGATGCTGAAGTTGATTTTTGGAAAAATTTTGAAAATTACGTAGTATTTTTCATTAAAAATTTTCTTATGGTAAAATCTGTTGAAAAATTATTTTTTTTTAATTGCACATTATTTTTTCTTCGTATTTTTCATTTTTCATTTTTTTTTTTTTGAAATTAAGTATCCTTTTGAAATCTTAAAAAACTGTGTGCTGAAAAAATTATTTTTTTGATAGAAAATTTGTTCAATTAAAAATGTTGTTGCACAAAATTAATTTTTAAATTCAAAAAGTTCTCCTGGAAGTGAGCCTATTGCAAAATAAAGATCATTTTGGCAAAAAAGTTGTGAGAAAAATTTTCATGTCAAATTTCTTTCTTCATATTCTTGAAAAAAATAAGTACCTACATTTGGGGAATCCCATTTTTTAAAATAGGTATTTGATTTTAAAAAAAAAACTTTGAAAGTTTAGAAAAATTTTCAGTGTCTAAAAAATCACAGTAAGTCAAGGTAAAAAAAAATAATTTCTTCAAAATATGAATAGTTTTTTCAGCAAAATAAAATGCTATATATATTTTTTTCTTAATTCATAATTTCCATTTTTTTTAAAATAATTATTATGAAATTTGTTTATAAATTTTCATTGTTTTCAGATTTTTTTTTTGTTTTGAAAAATTTCCTTTCAAAATTAAAAAAATCCCCCATTTTGTTTTCACCAGAAAAAGTTAAATTTTCATTAGTCACTGTCCCTTCAAAATCGTGATAAGCACACGATCTGTTTACTTTTTTTTTGTTAGTGGTACTCGATTGTATCCAAATCTCAAGTTTTTGACTTTCATTTCCAGAATACATGTGTTTTGAAAGTTTTTATTTTAATCAACTTTAGACTTGAACGGTTTGTTTAATTTTTTCAGATTCCCTGTGTCAGTACTTAGTATACTCAATTGGAATTATGCATCGACGATACATGAAGACATTGAGCCAAGGTAAGAAAAATCAATTATTGAAATTTCAAATTGAATTTTGGCGTAGAGAATCGAGTCGTTATTTTTAATGTTTTTTTTTTCCAAGTATACTTCGAGTTCATGGTTGCATAGCTATGCTCCTACATCACCGTTGATTGGATTTCCAATAATTTTTATTGTCTAAATTCTTTTACTTGTACTTCAATCGACTAAAAATAGTCGGTCTGGTATAGGATTTTGTCTTTTGACAACGTTTACGTACAAATTTATGTATAAAAAAACATTCATTTTAAAAAGATGAAAAAAACCTCCAGCTCGTTATTCTTGTCCCTTTGAAGACCACATTCTCGTGTTATGTTTTTTGTTCGTCCAAAGGAAAGAATTTTTCGATATGTGCTGTGTAATTCTCCGCATCGACTGGAGAAAACGGTCGCTCGCAGTCGTGGCAGGCGCTTCTCTTTACCCCTTCGTCTGCGTGACTTTCTCCCTTTTCAAAAATCAAAATGAGCTCCAGTCACAGTCGTATACCCAATACCCATTAGTCATCCCTCGTTTCTTTTTCTATGACGTATATCTCGATGGTTGCGTGGCGTCGAACTTTATTCCCCTAATATTTTGGTTGTCGAGTAAACACAACTAATCACAGTTAAAGGTATCTACGTAGTATTAGAGAAACTGTCAGAGAGAGGGAGTGAGAAAGGGGACACGGAAGACGAGAGTTTTCTCGGTTGGTTTATAAATGTTTTCCAACTTGTATAGATCTTGTCGTAGTATTCGTCGTTGTCGTGTCTTCCAACATCGTAGTAAGTTTTTTCATTTCCTTTTTGCCATATTCTTTCGTCGAACACGTGTATGACGACGAGGAGTACGATTCAGGCAAGATAAAATAAAAATGGACCACTTCTTGTAAGAAATTGAAACGTCGATGTCAAATCGTATTCTTGGTGATGATTCTTCGTCGTCGAAGCGAAATGATGATTATTTTTTCGAGATGGAGATTTGTTTGTCAAGTTCTGCATCGATCGTAAAGCTTCTCGATGATTGATAAGCTGACAAGGCCAATTCGTCACCTACATTTGAACTGAAATTTGGCTCACTGAAAGAGCATACCATCCACACCTCAAAACCAAAATTTTAGCTGCCGAAGTTGATTTTTCGATTTTTGGCGAATTTTTGAAAATGGCTAAAACCGCCTCCAAAAAAACAGTTTTTGAAAAAAAAATATAGATTTCAAGATAGAATCTTGAAAATTGGTTTGTACACTGAAGTCAACCTCCCGAGTCGATTGGCGCCATTTTCGAAGCGATCTGGAGCCTCCAGGAAAAGTTGACTTTTCTCCAGCGCACTGGAATAGCTCCAGACGGCGCTGTAATTAACTTCGGCAGCTGAAAATTTAATCCTAGCGTTGGTATGATGCCATCTATCGATTGACGTAGTTAAATCCAAACTCCGAGGTGACGAGTTCGCACGTGTTTTTTTTGACAACTTGAAAAAGTCTGCATTTATTTTTTTTTAAATTTCCATAAAATCAATTTCTCCAGCATATCACCTGAAACTTCGTCGACCCCCCCCCCCAAAGTTCACCCCCCGGAGTCGATTGGTACCATTTTCAAAGCGATCTGGAGCCTCCAGAAAATGTTGACTTTTGCCATCTGGAGAGATTCCAGTGCGCTGGAGAAAAGCCAACTTTTCCTGGCGGCTCCAGATCGCTTCGAAAATGGTGCCAATCGACTCGGGAGGTCGACTTCAGTGTACAAACCGAATTTCAGTGCTTCATCTTCTCTTGAAATGTACAATTTTTTTTCAAAAAATGATTTTTTTGAGGCGGTTTTAGCCATTTTCAAAAATTCGCCAAAAATCGAAAAATCAACTTCGACAGCTAAAAATTTGGTTGCGAGGTTTGGGGCATGCTCTTTCAGTGAGCCAAATTTCAGCTCATTCGGAGGTGACGAATTGGCGAGATTTCCTGGTGAGACGAGTGATGATTTTTCAATTTCAAATTTTCATCTAACTCACGTGACGTGTTCAGAACTTCAGATCACTGGCGTATTCAAGGGGATGGTTTTGGGGTCCAAACCCCTCCCAGTAAGCATAAAAAAAAACTTTAAAATACCTCAAAAACCTTGCATAACAAAGATGCTCATTTTACATATTTTTCAAAAATTTCCTAAAATTTTGAAAATTTCTCGAAATGCATCCCTAATTTTTCTTAAATTTTTCAAAAATGAGATTTTTCAAAATTTTTCCAATTTTTAGTCACGGTGAATTTTCATAAAATAAGATTGATCAAATTTTTCAATTTCTAGAGTTCATTTTCTCTTGAATTTTTAAAAATGATAATTTTGTTACCTAAAAAAAAAAAAAAAAAAAAAATCAAGAAAGCTTTTTCCTATTTTTGTAAAGGTGATTTTTTTCTACTTTTCAAAACTAGTTTTTTTTTAAATTTTTAAAATTCCGAAATTTTACTTACTAATTTTCAATTATGATGAATTTTCAAAAAAAAAAAAAATAGTCTGGTCAAATTCTTCAACATATCGATTTTTTTTCATTTTTTTAGGAAGATTTCCCTTAAATTTTTACAAAGAGAAACTGTATAATTTTTTTTGACTATTTTATTTCAATTTTTCACGCTTAACTTTTTCCTTTATGCTTAGAAATTTTTTTGATTTTCAAAAATTGAATTTTTCAAAATTGATTTTTTTTCTATAATTATTAATGATAACTTTTCTTAATTCTTCATAACAAAATTTTCAAAAATTTTCAATTTTTGAAATGATTTTTCATAAATTTTCAAAAAAAAGTGGGTAATTTTTTCAATAGGTAGGTATTTTTTATTATTTTACCAGTGAATTTTCTTCAATTTTTAGAGATCATTTTCTCTCGAATTTTCTAAAATGATAAGTATTTGTTATACTTTTTAAAAAATTTTAAGATGGATTTTTTCGAATTTTTTTTAACGAGATTTTTTTCTAGTTTACAAAATTAGATTTTTTTTATTTTACAATTCTAAAATTTTACTTATTAATTTTTAATTGATAAATTTTCAAAAAAATTAGTTTCAGTCAAATTCTTCAACATATTGCATTTTTTTTTTTCAATTTTTGGGAAGATTTCCTTTGAATTCTTACGAATATAAACAGTGTAATTTTTTTTGACTACTTAGAGATTTTTCGATTTTCAACAATTAAAATCTAAAAATTTTGAAAAATACATTTTTTGATATTAATGAAAATTAAAAATTTTATTTCATAATAACCACTCTCGAAAACAAAATTTGAACCCATCCCATGATTTCATCCTAGATACGCCACAGCTTCAGATAGGTATTATCTGTGGCTCGATTGAAAAAAAATATGCATATTGCATCGCATACCCACTTAGTAGAGCAACTCGGAATATCCTTCAATCAGATATCCCGAATGCTCTAAAACAATTTTTACTCGCTGAGTCGACAAAATCAACGTGATTTTTTTAAAATCGTGAAAATTTCGATTTCACGATTTCGCGTTTGACACTCTAAAATCTGCGATGCGATGGAACCTCTTCCGCGTATTTCTCGTTCGAGTATTCAGCATCTGTACGAGCGTGCTGTTTCGTCGACTCGGGTGTTTTTTTTGTTGCTTTTTCGGATAAATAATTCGCATATTCTTGAAAGGACTGCGGCGTGCGGCGCACTTACTCAGCGTACGTTACGTTACGTACTACCGTATTCGAGATTATATTAAAATTTCATAAGCGAGAAATATGAACGCCGAGCAAGCGGTGACATTTGGCGCCGAAATATACTTACTCGCAGCTCTCCTTCTCGTATGTTGCTTTATGTACTTGATACAACACTCCGAGTGCTATATACGTATGTATATGTGAATTTGCTGACAATTCGTGTACAGCTTTTATCATAGTTTTAACGTGTTGATTCGAGCCATGCCGCAGCCAAATTGTTTTCACATTTTCGCCTTTTCTCTTTCACACAGCTTCAGTCGAATGTCGTTAATGCGTACTGTGCCAATTGTGTAGACGAAAAGTTGACGAAAAAATTTCCCTCGGTTTAACGAGCCATGTTTTCTATTTCACGAGAGAAAAGTATTGAAAAAAGAAACGATTGTTGGTTCTTATATTTGATAAAATGTTATTCGAGTTTTACCTATTTCAAAAAGCAACCAATGAAAAATAAGAAGCGTGGCATAACGTCGCTATCATTTTTCGCAATCACCGCGAAAATAAACTTTAGCTCGGAAAATTTCAAATTTCGACGAAAAATTAAGAAAGTTGCAGAATTTATAACGGGTAGCATAAGCTTAAATTGGTTTTATCGAGGTTTAACTTGATAATTGGTTTATTGAACTCTGTACCGTGTGAAAAAATTTCCAACGTAATGCGACCTACCTACCTCGTTACTTTTATTAATGTTTTTCTTTAAATGGAACAGGAAAGGAAGCTCACTAGCAAAAGTTCTTCTTTTATACTCGTACTTGTTTTCTCCAATGCTTTTCTAAATTTTCTAGTTTTCAAAAAAAATTCTCAACTTGAAAATACATACAAAAATGTGAAAATTCATCGTTTTTTTTTTTTTAGTTTTATAAAATGTTAAAAATAATTTTTTTAAAGAAAAAAATTGAGAAGGAAGAGAAGCCGAAATAAGGAAATACAAGGAAACGAAGAATAATGGAAAGAAAAAGGGACTGATAAGTGGGGAAGTAAAATGGTAAAAGGGAAGAATAGATGACCACGTTTCGCCTAATTTTCAGATAGAATTTTACGGTTCATTTTCTCGGAATAAAAGGAAGAAAAAAGGAAAATATGAAATAAGGAAACTTGAAAATTGGGATTTTTTGAAAATTCAAAAAAAGAGGTCAAAAGAAAGTTCAATAAGAAAATTGAAAAATCTAAGCACATAATATCTAATTACATATTACTTAATAATATCATGAGTAGAAAATAATGAAAAAATTGAAAATTAATAAAATCTATTCTCAATTGAAAAAAATAATAAAAAAATGATAAAAATGGACAGTCGAACAAATGAATACTGGTGGCAGTCCTCCCTCCTTTCCCCTCAGAAAAAGGGAATGAGCTTTAAATGAAAACAGCTAGTTTTCAAAAAACTACTCAGCATTTTTTTTGGATCCAATTTTAATTTCTTTTTCAAAAAAATTTAAAAAATTATAATTAGGTACGTCTAGTAAAAGTGTAGGTAGGTATTACATTTTTTTGTAGAAAAAATTATTTTTAGCAACTTTTTGAAAATTACAAAAAAACTTTCCACTTTTTTGGAAATTATTTTTAGGAACCATTTCCTCTTCAAAATTAATAAAATATGGGATTTTGGTGTTGGTATAAATAAGGTTTTTTGTTACTGGCAGTCGGTTATACCCATTACCCAAATCTCCAATAAGTCATTTAACTATGAAGTTTGAACTGGGACACCCTGTATATTAATATGAAAAAATTTCAGCTGGTACCAAATCAATTTTATTAACTCAATTCAGGAGTAGGTACTTGCAATATGAAATATCTCCAACAGTTTTTATTTTTATTTTTTTTTAAATTTCTTGTATGCAGTTTTTTTTCGATTTTCCATTTTTTCCATCTATTTTAAATTTAATTTGGATTTTTTTCAATCAACTACAATCATTTTTCAAATATTTTTAATTTTCGATTGATTTTGTAATTTTTGACAATTTTTTGTAGTTGGAATTTTTTCCTGAATTTATTTTATATTATTTTTTTGATTTCTTTCATTTTTGATTTTTTCAACAATTGCAAATTTTTTTCCAATTTTTGACCTGAGTATTAATACATTTATCATCGCACTCACCACGTCCATGTGAACAAGTTCTTGAAAAGATACCTAAAGGGCAAAACGTCTTTTTTCAAATTTTAGATGTTTTTTAGCTGTAGGTACGTACAAACCTCAAACACAAAATACGATTTTACCCCTTTAGGTACTTTTCCGCAAGAACCAGCTCACATGGGCTTAGTGAGTTCTTCCGAAAATAACGATTTATCAAATTTTGAAATTTTTGATCATTTTGAGCTTACAATTCCTCATATTTTGAATTAAATTTTCCCCCGTTTTTAGTGATTTTCAATCTGTTTTTTCCAATACCTGCACGATTGCCTAATTTTTTGGAATTTTCGGGTTTAAATTTGTTTACGATTTTTCAAATATTCATTTCAATTTTTCGCTGTTTTCAGACATTTATACCTACTTAATTTTTTCATTAATCGCTGATTTCTTTCCAATTTTTCCAGAAATTTTGTGGTTTCTGATAATAACAATTTTTTAATATTTTGTATATTGTTTTCAGTTGTTTTAAATTTTTTGAATGACGTCCAATTTTTCCAATTTTTGATGCTTTGAGTTTTGCTTGCAATTTTTCGCGATATTCAAAAAAAATTTTCCCCTCTTCAGTCTTTTTTTTCAATCTCGTAATTTATATTTATAGCTAGGTAGGTACTCAATTGCCCATTTTTTTCTATTTTCAATTAAGTACATAACATAAATATATTTCCAGTTTTAAATCTATTTTTTTTTTTTTTTTTTTTTTTTTTTTTTAATAACAGCAAATTTTTTCCAATTTTCAATTTCACTTACAATTATTCCCGATATTCAAATATTTTATTTTCTGTTTTCAGTCACTTTTTATTTTTTTATATATATCCTACTAACATCTATAGCTACGTAATTACCATTTTTTTCCTTCTAATTTAGCATGATACATGCTTTTACGAAGTCCAAAATGGCGAAAAACGTTACCTTACGAAATTTCGACACGAAATTTTTGGACGCAAAGGTTTTAGGTATTTTATTAGACATTTATATAAAACTACATATGATTTATTTATTTATTTTTTAATTGAAAGATTTCAATTATAATTTTTTTTGGGTTTTGAAGTTGATTATTTTTTTTGTTTTTCATCATTTTAATTTTTTTTTTTTTTCAATAATATTCCAGTTTTTCCCCCATTTTCAATTTTTTCAATTTTTTAACAAATTGATCGATTCCATTTTTTTCTCTTTTGATGGTAGGCAGAATGGTTTGTAAACTATTTTTAAAATCCTCAGAAAAAGAAATCGACGAAGTAAATGTATCGAGCGATTTTGAATTTTAAAAAAGTTTTCTCCAAAATTACGTATAGAAGTAAAGAACTATCTATCAATGTCGAATAATTTCCATCGTGAAAAATTGCAAAGTCAGTGCCCCTACCCCATCTCTCGTGCAAGTATTACCCGAGAAAATTTTACGTCGGTGTTTGGAAAAAAATTTAAACAAAATTGATAAAGCCTAAGCCCGATGACGAAAACCGGTGAAATTAATTTGGAGAGTTTTATAAATGAAACTGAGCTTATTTATGCGCGAGTTAAGCTTTCGCATAATAATTTCATACGCTAAAGGAATATATTTTTTGAAAAGCTTACCTGTGGGAATATTTAAAATAACTGATCCGGCGAAACACTTAAAACACGCACTAAAATAGTTCACAATGCGATCAACGAATACGAAAATTAAATTAGAATGGATAAGTAAAGTAAATTGAGAAATGAAAAAACGAACAATCAAAATTAAAAACCCGCAAATGAATAAACGTACGTCGAACACCGAATGAAAAAAATTCACTAGTTTGAAGTAAAAATAGAAAATTAATATACGAAAACGACAGAAAGTAGAGTGTAAGAAGAGTATAAAAATATAGAGAAAAAATTAAATCAAAATTCGAACTCGCGACAGAGACGAAGAGAAATAAAATGTCGCCGAATAGTAAATAAAACGCGAAGAAATTACTCGAGAAACGAAAATTGAAATTGTGGAAAAAAAATCCAGCTGTAGAAGTCACTGACGATTATAGAAGAGGACGTGAAAAATTTACATTTCGCATTCGCGAAAAATTGCACGCCGACACACGAGATAATTGGCGAGCGATAAACGAAGCTGTTTCGCTTGCGGAGAGTAACCGAACTTTAACAACTTATTGCAAAATTTAAGCGTGTAATGCAGTGGCGGGTTTAGCATAGTTTCCGCAGCCGAAGCTTTCCGAGCGTAGCCGAGCGCTTTCGAAGATTTAAGAATTGTTTTATGGGAAAAGTTAGGGTCCGGGTGTAATTCGTACTATAGCGGTATTTTTTTCCCCTGCTCTCTTTCTGTTTTCGTTTTCGGTATACGCGATCCTAGCACTGCTCCTGGCGCAGTTTTTGCGCGAATGTTGTGTCTTTAGCGTACGCGGATCGGGATCGAGGCGACGTTAAATTGGGAATTGGTAAATGGTACTAAATGTCACGCGGTACGCACAAACTTTCAATAAAATATTATGATCTGAGAAATTCCACACCGTAAACTACGCCGCTCTCTCGCTCTCGCTCTCGCTCTCTATCCTATAAACGTCGGTCGTGTTCTTCGCAGGCGAAACGAAATTTTCAATAAAGCACGAGTGCCCTGCCCCACCCAAGCCCCAGCCCTGGCGCAGCTCCGCGAGTTTATCAGTTTAATCGAAAAACTCCCAAGTACTATTTTGATTTTTTATACATGCCGGCCTAGTTCGCTCCGAACGGCGACGAGCGACCTTGTTGACCCGCGAATAATTTTCAAATGAGCGAAATTTTTTAATATGATCGCGGAGTTTAAGTCGAATCAAGCCTGCAGATATTAAAAATAAGCGCAAAAATTTTCCACCGATTATTTTCGTCGTTTATAATGAAAAATACCGTGTATTTCCAATATTCGAGAAATTTCCCCCCAATTTTGACGTTTTCTTTTGAAGCGAGGGCAAGGAGAGCGATGGAAATCCTGTTTTTTTTCTTCTTCCTTCGAGTATTTATACACGATATTATATAGGTACCTGTTTTTTTTTTTTACCCTATATCCGAAAATGTAATAATTTTAATGGCGGTATAACATCGTCGTAAAATCAACAGTAATGTAATAACGGTGTAACGATAAAAAATGAAATACGATATTGAAAAAAAGGTCTTAAAAACGCATCAAAATATAGCTAGAAAATAAACATACTCGTCGTGATAGCGCATCCGATACTAAGATGAAAATCTTCAAACAAAAGTTATCGCTAAAAATTATATGTATTCCAAATCGATCGTTTGTTTTAGTTTTGTAGACCAACTCAAATTGGATTTTTTTTAGCAGTCGTGAACTTTGAGCTTTTATTACCTTAATTCACATGGAAAAGTCACTGAACCTTTTAGGTAGAACAGATCTGTGCTAAGTCTTTTCAAGATTGGTTTTTAACTGTACAATGTAATCTTGTAAATATTGCAAAAGTCACACTTTTAACTTATCAGCTCCGGATCTTTTCAACATAATTTTTTTTGGAATCAAAATTTTTAAGAATAGAAATATTATATTTTAATTTGAGAAATTTCCTAAAATTTCGTAAATCATTCTTTTTATCTGATTTTTTCTCGTTACAAATTTTTTTAAATTATAAAAAATTTTCGAATTTTGAAAATAGACATTTTTAAATTTCTCAGAAAATTTGACAGAATTTTCTAGAGAAAAATTCATTTTTTGATTGATTTTATAGATCTGCTTACCAAATTTTGTAAAACCTTTTTTTGAATTTCCTCAGAGAATTCAGTTTTTCTGACGCAATTGCTGCGTCAGAGTTCCTTTTTATAATTTTTCAAATACCTAATATAAGTTTGTTATATATTATCGAATTTTAGAGAATTATAATATTTTAAAAAGTTGCTGAATCCAAACAAAACAAAAAAAAATTTAAAATAATGGGATAAATTGGAAAGTTGAGAACGAAGATAGGTATGTTTTTCGAACATAGTTACTGTGTTTTCGTTTTCATTTACATTTTTTTTTTACCTCTTTTTCACACTTTTACACCATTTTCAACTGTTTTACACAATTTTAACGATGTTTTCCCAATAATTTTATCATATTTTCACTTTTTTTAACGATTTTTCCATTTTACTTCATTTTTAACAGTTTTTTAAACAGTTTTGCAGCTTTTTATCATTTTTTACAGCTGTTAAGCAGTATTCAAGCAGTTTTTCTCATTTTTACATCAATTAGCTCAATTCGACATCATTCTTTACAGTTCATCAACACAGTTCAGTACTTTTTTCAAGATTTTTACTACTTTTTTGTTAATTTTTACTTCATTTTTCAAAGTTTTTGAAAAATTTTGTGCCCTTTTGGTAAAAAAAAAATGATTTTTGGATAGAAATTGTCATTTTCTTGGAAAAACACGCCTCAATTGATTAATAAAAATTAAATTTTCAAATTAATACAATAAACACAAATTTTCGGTTTCAGTTTCAACTACTATGATTGAAATTTTTAAGAAAATTCTAAAAATAACTATTTTGAAGAAGAAAAAAACGCATCCGTTCATTTTGAAAAGTTGAGATTTCATATAGGTATTAGGTACGCTCTGAATCTATCAAAATTCATAAATTTCTTAAAGTAATGCCTTTTTGTGTGTTTATTTTAACAATTTAATATTTTTTGAAACTTCGATTTTCAATATTGTCTCCATTTTTTACTCTTACACAAAGTGGGTTTTTGTACTTTTCGAATCGACGGTCGCAAAAATGACCTCGCACAAAATGCCATAAAAATTCGACTTCTTCAGCCTAAAAAACTTCATCAGACACTGCGATATTTCTCTTCGCCTCCGATGATCGAAATAATTCACGTAGTTAGTCGACTTTTCGTGTAATTACTTCAAACCAATCGTGGAAACGCTATCGATTATTAATTTAAAAACGAGTACCTGCCCCTCCCCTCCTATACGAAAAACCCGCAGAGATAGGAGAGCTCGGAAGATGCAATCAACCTGAGAAGTGCGTTATGAATAAAATATTCGCATCACCGAAGCTTCTTTAACGTTTTAACACGGCATCCCAGCATTAGCGCACCACACCAGACACCCGTCTCTTCCGCTGTTCCCGTCAAACCCATTATCGAGCTTTATTTCGGATCAATTAACCATACAAAACGAGGTATCTGGCGAAACGATAGCTGATAAATTAACGCGTCTTATAGGCCTAGCACGTTTCTCGCGTAGGTAGGTATCTGGTGTAAATGGGTGGCTATGGCTGCCCTTCTTGCATTTCAGACTCTCACAACCGAACCGTGACCAATGCTTCTCGTTTCGAAATTGACGTGCACAGTCAACTTGAAACCCTTGGCGTATGGAAGGCTAACAAGTGACAGAATTTTTAAAATTTGCAGCCTTTCATCAGCCATTTCCCTCGGGGATGGGAATCCATCAGCCAAGCCTAGTCTGTCAGATACATTCAATCTTGACCCAATCGAATGGTCGCCTCTTTGGTCCCAATTTAATAAAAAGCGAAGCGAATTAGAGTTGGTTGGTACTCGTGCAATTATGTCGATGCCGTACATCGCATCATCGGTCTGTAATGGCAGACGCAGTTCAACGATACGAAACAGCTATTAGGTCTATCTACTACGATGCTGCGTGCAAGTGGAAAAATCCAGACCCAAAACCACCGTTCAATCTCTGGAGTGAACGTCAGCGCAGCGTTTACAACCCTAAAGCGAGCTTTCGTTTTACGATCAGCAGCGGGGTGCCTGGCTACGCACCTTAATCATTAATAACGTGTTCCTTTTTTTTTTACGCGCCATCGTTTGGAAATTGAGAAAGCAGAGGAGAAAGGTGAATCTACGTGTATAGACCCGGCTACCGTGGGAGTAGAGAAAAACGAGCAGAGAGCTAGACAGAGATGACCTGTTATTGGATGTAGTACTTTCGAGCACACAATCGTAAAATTAGCGATCGCCTATCTGCGTCGATTTTATTACTCGAATTTCGGACATATCTGAGGAAGGCCAGCCCGGACGTACCGTCCACACACGCACAAATTTCACTCGCTCGTCAATCCCGAGTGAACGAAGCGAAGGTCTCTCGCTCGTATAATACTCGACTCTTCGTCATAATATGTTCCAGTTTCACTCTTTGTTATATAGCCCACTAAAATAACGTAATAAAATTGAATTTCGGGTTACATGGAAATTTGTTTCTGTAAAATGTTTCGTCCTAATTGACTAAAAAAAAAACAACCCTGAACTTCATCCATCGAGAAGCCCCCTAAACGTGGACCCAAAGTGACTCCCTCGTCGTTTTTCGCTTGTAATTCTTTAAATATGCGTTTAAACAGAAAAATGGTTATTACTGAAATTGAAGTAGATAACATTTTCAACGAAAAAGATTATAATCATTTTTCAAAAAAGTGAACGGGTGGCGCAAAAACTGACGTCAAAATATACAGGGAAGAAAAAATGAAGATTGCCCCTCATTTTCCCGAATAACGCACAATTTTGGAAGGAGTCGAATATATTCGAACAAGGACACACCAACTCTAAAAAAATCTTCACCCTTCCCCTCCCTCGAAATGACTAAAATGTGGATGGTAACTCCTTTTTTTTCAGTCGTCAAAAATGTTTCAGTTTCAGCCGAACCCTAGTTAATTTAAAAAAACTGCAGGGTGTCTAAAGGTGATGAAAATCATGAAAGTCATGAAATTTTAAAAAGGGTCATGAAAGTCATGGAAAAGTCATGAATTTTACAAAAAAAAATCACTAGGCCAAGAAAATTCATGAATTTTACTCTTTGAAGCCACGAATGATGATATTACCCGTCCAAAATTACAAATTCACTTAAAAATAAAAAATTTCAAACTGTTGTATCTTCTCAAAAAAAAAAAAAAAAAAAAAAAGTATAAAATATTGTGATTTCTCTGGAGAAGAAAATTAATTTTCTCGAAGATATTTTTTTTCGAGGGATGAGGGAAATATCTTATTTTTTGTTGGAAAAGTCCTCATTTCTTGAAATGAAAAAAATAAATTTTTTGGTACAAAAAATTTTAAAAGTTGTTTTGAAATAAAAAACATTTTTATGCCACTAACTTAAGATAGTTACTTTACAAGGCGTTAAAAAAATTCTCAATTGTTTGAAGTAAAAACATAAGGGTCTCTGTTTTTTGGAGAAAGAATTCTCATGTTTTGGAATATAATACCTAAAAAAAATTTAAAAACGAATTTTTTGGTTCAAAAATTTTCTACCATTGTTTTGGAATAAAAAAAATTACTCAAAAAATTTTTTTTTAATAGAGAAATCTATATCTTATGGAGTAGAAATTTTTTCGAAGGAAGAAATTTTTAAACAATTTTGATATAAAAAATATAAAAAAATCGTTTCATTTTCGGAAAAAATTTGAGATTTTTTTTCGAACAATAATTTAAAAAATTCTTCTGAAATAAAAAAAAATCTCAATTTTTTGAGAATCAATTCTGATAGTCACATAAATAAATAAAATATTTTTTAAACTTTGAAATAAAAACAAAAGCACCAGAAAAAATGTTTTTTTTTTTTTTTTTCTGAAAAATAATTATATTTTAATTTTTTTGGGAGGAGAGTCTCTGTTCTTTTGGAGAAAAACCTTCTTTTTTTTGGAATGAAAAAAAATTAAAAACGAATTTTTTGGTTCAAAATTTTTTAAAAATTATTTTGGAATAAAAACAATCACTTAGTCAATTTTATTTAAAATAGAGTTTTTTTGGGTAAAGAAATTTCCGTTTTTTTTTGGAATAAAACATATCCAAAAATGTTTTTTTTCCCTTTTTTTTTGGAGAAAAAATGTTATAAGATTTTCGTATGTGAGGATATTAGGTATTCAAAATTTCTGTGAAAAATGATCTTAATTTTTTCCTTGTGAAGAAAATGGATCGTTTCATTTTTGAAATTGTTCTGAAATCTCAATTTTTTTTTCTTTGATAGTCAAATGAATAAATAAAATATTCGGATACTTTTTTGGGTTAATTAGAACTCCGAAAGAAACATTTCAATGAAAAAAAAATTCCCACGTAACCCAAAATGCAATTTGCACCATTTTTTAGGTATTATTTTACTAGGTTACTATTCCATGTTCCAGTTTCACTCTCTGGAATAAAATATGTATTTTTTTGGAACTCGCACACGTCGCGGAGTACTCAATCGTGTGCGCTCATAGCAAAACGCTGACACAAAAGGGCAAAGAGGGCAGAGAAAAAACTGAAATAAATTACGTCCTACGCAGGCGGCGTGGCGGTGGCGCGGCAGCAACCTACGAGTATTCAAAAAAAAAAAAAAAAATCTAGGAAAAAAGGAATTTTCACGGGTCGTTTTGTTGGAAAATAATTTTTCGCTGTTTCGTGTCACGAGTCCGCGCTTATTTTCTCGGTAGCTCGCGATCCCCGCACCTTGCTCCGCTCGCTCTACAATTCGCCAAAGAAAATAGAGCATGGAAAATTGAAATAAATTTTTCGACTACGAGTAAAAATTTTGATTTGAATTTGTTGGCGCCATGTGGCATTACGCGATTAGGGTGCCGAATGAAGCAAGTCGTCGACATAGAGCGAGGAAATTTTTTTCACGATTACGAATGCCTGGTTGCCTACTCGCAGCTAGACAGGCGTTTAATGTGGCAATAGCGAATCGTTTCGATTGATCGGTCTGGACGGTGTGGCAACGAGAAAAAAAATTTACCGAGATTTTTTCACATTTTTCTCCTTTACGTGCATATTACGTGGCTGGCCTAGTTTACAGGCTTTTTATATCCCTCGTCGTGTTGCGTTACATATGTTTTTGCTCGATTTCGATGGCCTTTGTCGCGTGCTCGTTTGGTTGTCGTGTTTTTTATCGCTTTGTTTTATTTTTCATTTTTTATCGTCCTATAGATACCTGTTTGTTTTATTATCGAAGTACCATGCGATCCGAGTATTTACGTAAATCTTGCCGAAGAATTGCAAAAAAAATTCAAAATCCGCTGGAATTGAACAAAAATTGATTAAATAAAATTTTTCGAACCCATAAATTCAAATTTTTACATAATTGATGAAATTTTTCTGAAAATTATTACTCGCGAAACCATATCGTTTATTAGTTGCAGGGTTGAAAAAACCAACAAAATTGCCGTCGGTTGGAAATTTAAAATAAAGCCAAATTCCTAAAATTGAAGAAAAATTGATTAAATAAAATTTTTCTACTCATATTAAATACAAATTTCCATAAAATTGATGAAATTTTTCCCAAATTTTTATCTCTAGAAACCTACAGTTGTAGGGTTGTAAACAACAAACAATTTTAAAAATCTGTTGGATTTAAAAAAAAAGTTGCCAAATTTGCTAGAATTGAACAAAAATTTATTAAATAAAATTTTTCCACTCATAAATTCAAATTTTAACAAAATTGATGAAATTTTTTTCTCATTTATTTCTCGAGAAACCCTACAGCTGTTATCTATAGGGTCGAAAAAAACGAAAAAAATTAAAAATCTGTTGGATTAAAAAAAAACCCTGTCAAATTCGCTAGAATTGAACAAAAATTTATTAAATAAAATTTTTCGAATCATAAATTTCAATTTCCAGAAAATTTATGAAATTTTCCTCTAAAATTTATTTCTCGAGAAACCCTACAGTTGTAGGGTTGTAAAAAACAAAAAAAAAATCTAAATCCGCTGGAATTGTGAAAAATTGCAATATTAGACTGAATTGAACAAAAATTGATTCGAAAAAATTTTTCCACTCATGAATTCAAGTTTCTATTAAATTAATACATTTTTTCTCAAAATTGTTTCTCGAGAAATCCTACAGTTTTAGGGTTGTAAAAAACGAAAAAAATTGCCAAATTTGCTGGAATTTAAAAAAAAAATGCAAAATTAGATCGAATTGAACAAAAATTGATTGGAAAAAATTTTTCTACTCATAAATTTAAGTTCCACAAAATAGATAATTTTTTTCAAAAATTTTTCTCGAGAAATACTACAGTTGTAGGGTTGTAAAAAACAAAAAAATTGCCAAATCCGCTGGAATTGAAAATAATTACAACATTAGATCAAATTTAATAAAAATTGATTGGAAAAAAATTTTCCATTCAAATTTCCACTAAATTGATAAACTTTTTCTCAAAATTGTTTCTCGAGAAATCCTACAGTTGTAGGGTTGAAAAAAACGAAAAATTTTCAAATTCGTTTTAATTGAACAAAAATTGATTTAAAAAGATTTTCGCATCATAAATTCGATTTTCCACAAAATAGATGAAATTTTTCTGGAAATTATTACTCGAGAAATCCTACTACAGTTGTTGTACAGTTGGAAAAAAATTAAGTATTTGAAATAAATTTGCGATTCTTCTACAGTAAACAAATTTTCAACTTTTTCAACTTTTATAATATTTCATTTTTATTTATTCCTGTCTTTAATATTTCGAATTTTAATTCTATATTTCAGTTTTTTTTTTTTTTTTTTTTTTTACAATTTAAAACTTTTTAATAGTCTTTAGTTTAAATGAATGAATGAATGTTTATTGTAATTTAGGGTATTACCCTTTCTACAATGTCCCTTAAAACTAACTCACTTTTTTCTGTTTTTTAAATTCTTTTTTTTTGTTTTCACAATTTTTAGTCAATTTTCACATCCTTATCATTTGTTTCAAATTTCAATTAAATTTACTTGAAAATTTTTTACATTTCATAATTTTTTTATTTTTTTAATATTTTTTTTCTGTCTTCAAAATATTTTGCATTTCAATTTTTTTACAATTTAGCAATTTTTTAAATTTTTATTAGTCTTTTAATGCATTTTTTTCATTTTTTGAATTTCGTTTGTTTTTGTCGATATTCTTAGTCAAAGTTCAAATTTTCATCAATTGTTTCAATTTCCTCTTTTTTACAGTTTACAAAGTTTTTTTTTCGGCAGTTTTATTTATTTTTTATTGTCAAGTAACATTTCAGATTCTAATTTTATTTCTACTTTTTTTTGAAATTTTTAAAATTAAATGTTTTGCTGTTACTTTAAAATTTTTTAAATTCTGTTTTTCTCTCTCCGTACTTGAGTGGTCATTTTCCACTCTTTTATCAATTTATTGTTTTATTTTCAGTTTAAATTGTCAATTTTTTACAGTTTAAAATTTTAAAAAAAAATGATTTTTAGAAATTTATCTTGTTTTAAATTTTCGGTTTTGATTACGATTTTAATTTAATTTCTTCGCAATTTATAATTTTTTTTTGTTTCATTTTTTTAAATTTTCAATGTTGATAAGTTTTCCATGGAGAAAAACAGAAAAAAAAAATGAAATTTCTTAAATATGTTGTTCATTCAAAAAAAATGTACCAACAAATCTTGCCTACTTCAAAGATGCAAATTTACTGGAATTTTTTTTATTGGACTCTGTGTGGTTCTATCGTCTAATATGCGATAGTTTGAGGATTTCGAATTCTCGAAAAAATCGAAATGCACTCTGAAGTGATGACTTGATAAGATTTCTTTTTCGGAGAAATATTATCGATTTTTACACGACCCTGAGCTGGAAGTACCACAAGTACCCACCAGTACCTGCTTAACATTTGTAACGAATTAAATGAAATCCATAATTTATCGAGCCCGTTCTAAGTATTTGCGAAGTGTGCGTTCGCGTGGGATAAATATTACCTTCGCCCAGGCACCTTTTTCATTTTAAAATATTTACAAACTATAAATTCATTCTCATTTACTACTCGCACACAACTTTCTAATGAAGATTTATCAGTCAAAAGCGAGGCAAAACTCGAGCTAACGTTTGAAGCGGTAATTTATTTTTACCAAGATAAGCCACAGCAGACAAATAAGCATCGTATGCTGTCGACATTGCGTTTCACGTTGAATGCCGAAATTTTCGCCAAAGAAAATTCTTTCTGTAAGGAAGGTTATTCACGTTCGGATGAGAGAATTCGATACACGAGCAGAGTATACGAAGAGCAGATAAATTCACGGCGACGAAACGTGTAATTTGGCGATATTCGTTCGTATAATCTGCTATTTTAATCGGTTTCGTATCGTATCGAAAAGGCTTCGGATTGTTGCCGACGAGGTACATCTACAACAGTTGTATATATTTTCGACCGGATTATCGTATTCGTACCTGAAATGACAGCCACGATTCGAGTATAGCAGCACACTCCCACATTCGTACACTCGGAAGACCAATGAACCCTTGTTCGCGCCATGATCGTCGAGTCCCTCGAATACGAGTAACTTTAACGCAGACGTTCAAATATCACATTTAAAAAGCTCGCTTCATCGCTTCTTCGTACGCTCGTATCAGCACAGAGAATTATTAACAATGCGGTGCTGAATCGCGTCGCGCCAATTTCACCGAAAGAATTTAGGTTTAGGTTTTCACGCTGCTGCGATATATTGTAATGTCGCATGCGAGCTGGCATTTGTTTCTTTTATACGTATATTGTATACGACTCCGTCGTTCCACCTTCTGCCTCGCCTCTCTCGTCGGTGCTTATGTCGCTTTTCACGACAAGCGAAACAATAACGAAATTTGACGAATGCGTCTGCCCCCTCGGCTCATCTTGCCATTATAGACGAACAGAAATTATTCATAAGGCACGTCGAACTCGCAACGAGTTGATGGAAAATAAATGATAACTCGCTTCTCGCGTATACCCAACAGGATCGAGACACGTATGCATAAGAAATACTGCTCGTACGTTTAGACAGACGTAGCGTTGGCTGCACCGCTCCATCGCATCGTGCGTCGTGTCGATCTCGAACTGGCTCCGAGCGTTTCACGTCGAGAATTTTGAAGGCCCCAAGACCAAGACACAAAATCCTAATGAAAGGATTTTTTCGAGCGAGTTGAAATGTCCATTTTTCATAAAGTGTATGAACTGGTAGCTGATTTAGAATGGAGCAAAAATTAAATAATGCATCAGATTAGGTTTTAAAAAAAATCTGCATAAAAATTGAATGATTTTGTACTAAAAAAAAAAATCAAAATTTTTTTATTCAATTCGAAGAACTAGATAAAGGAAAAAAAAGGAAAATATGTTTTTGCTTCAAAAAATTGTAAAGTTTTTCAAATCTCGAATAATAATTAGATTTTTTCTTAGAAAAAAAAAACATTTTTTTAGAAAGAACTGAGCATTTTTCTGCATTGTGTCTACCTACTGCAATTTTTTTGAATGTTTAGATACTCTGAAACTTGAAAAAAAAAACAATTTGTTCCAAAAAATTGAGTCAAAAAAGACATTTATTTTTTAATTCTAAAAAAAAAATCTTGAATTTTCCTAGGTAAATACTTATAAAAATTCCAAGAAATTTTTAAAAAAAATTTTCACACAAAAATGAGATTAGATGCCCTCATGAATTTTAAAAATATTATTCAAAAATTGAGAGTTTTTTCTCTAAAAATGATAAGTAGTTTTTTTCTCCCAAAAAATAAAAAAAATTTTACCCCAAAAAATTTAGAAACTTTTATCCACTCAAAAAAAAAAAGGAAAAATTTTTTATTCCAAAAAATTGTTTAGTTTTTCAAGTCTCGAATAATAATTATTAGAAGACTTTTTTTCTTGAAAAAAAAAATTATTTTTTAAAAAGAGCCGAGCCTTGATTCTACATAGTGTCTACTGTAATGTTTTTAAATGTTTAGGTACTCTAAAAGTTGAAAAAAAAACAATTTGTTCCAAAAAATTGAGTCAAAAAAAATTTACGTATTTTTTATTCTAAAAAAAAAAAAAAAAAAAATTCTTGAATTTACCTTGTAAAAATTCCAAGAAAATTTCGAATTTTTTTCCACAAAAATGAGATTAGAGTCCCTAAAGAATTTTAGAAATATTTTTCAAAAATTGAGTCTCTAAAAATTATAGTTTTTTTTCTACCAAAAATAAAAAGATTTTCACCCCAAAAATTTAAAAACTTATACCTACTTATCCACTGCGAAAAAAAAATAAAAAAATTTTATTCCAAAAAATTGTTTAGTTTTTCAAGTCTTGAAAAATTAAAAAAAAAATTAAAAATGTTTTACTTTGAAAAATAAATAGGTAGGTAATAATATTGAGAATTTTCTTGCGCTCATTCTTGAAAAATAATTAAGACAAATTATGTTTTATTCCAAGAAGATTCATATTTTTTCCTCTAAAAATCTAAAGATTTCCCTTCTTTAGAAAGAACAGAACCTTTTTTATGCAAAATAATTTTTGCTGCAATTCTTTTTTGATGTCTAGGTACCTACTCTAAAAATTAAAAAAATCCGCATGTTCCAAAAAATTGAGAAATTTTTCTACTCTCGAAAAATTGAGTCGAAAAGGAAATTATTTTTTTTTATTCCAAAAAAATTGAGAATTTTCTTAAATTTATCCAAGTACTTATAAAAATAATTTTTTATTCCAAGAAAATTTTGAAATTTTTATCTATCAAAATAGGGACTTCTCCTACCCCCTTGCTCAAGAAATATGAAAATATTTTCCAAAATTGAGATTTTTTTCTTTAAAAATGAGATATTCTTTCTCCCAAAAAATCAAAAGATGAGATTATTTTCTTCAATTTTTCAAAAAAAATTCCTACGTTGATATATGTGCAAAGATGCATTTATTGAAATTTAGTAAATCTCAGTAATTTTTAAAAATTGAAAAAAAAATTTCAATTTTTCATGGAAGTTTCACTTTTTAAATTGTAAGTATGAATTGTTTCTGAATTTGATTTTTTTAAATTTTCGAACGTATAAATTTTGAAGATTTTCTTTCGCGTTTGAAATATTATTTTTGAAGTAATGATTTTTCAAATTTGGTGAATTTTAATAATTTCTAAAAAAAAATGAAATTTTCAACAATTTTTGAAAATCTAAATTTGCAAAAAATATATAAATTGTATTTATTTGCAAACGTGTTGCTTCTCAAAAATAAATTTTAATATTCCATATTTTTAATTTTTCTTACTTAAATAAAAGTTTGAAAAAAAAAATTCATTCGTTGGAAAATTGACAGATTTTCAAAGTTGGCGAAATCCAATAATTTCTAAAAATACAAAATTTTCATTTTTTTCAAATTTGAAATTTACACAGACATGTTATTTTCCTAATTTTTTGTATTTCTTTCATTTGTTATTGTTTCTTCGGGAAGACAATTTTCGAAAGATTTAAAAAAAAATTAACATTTTGCAATTTTTAACAGTCGTCAAACTATTTGCAGATGTTATTTTTCTATTCAATTTGTTGAATTCTAACAGTTTCTAAGAGTAAAAAATGCACAAAAAGTTTCCATAATTCAGTTGTATCGGAGCGTACCTAGGTATAATTTTTTCAAACATTTTGAGCCTCGTCGTTTTCGCGACATTTAAAATTAACTGGAAGTATAGTCGAGTAATAATGCTGCATTGCGTAATGCTTTCAATTCCACGAATAGAACATATAATGTATGCGACTGTTCCTGCATTCGTGTTATTTTATAAGCATAGCTCTTGGCAAGATTTTTAGCACTATTAATCCCCCCCCCCCTCTTTGAATAAACTTCGTTGTTAAGGAGAACAACTGAATTCCATTCATTATTAACATCATTTTGGTAACGATTTGTCTCTCTTGTCAGAAAAAAATACTGCTGGAGGAAATAGCCCCGGTTATATTTCTATCAAAATAAAAGTGAATGGAAAAGTACAGAAAAAATATTACAAAAGTTTTCGATGCAGCATTTATCTATAGTTGAAAAGATAACGAACCTGAAAATTTTTGATTCGCAGTTGTTTATATTTCATTTATAAAGTTTCAAAAAAAAGTTTACGAGTAATTGACTGGTCAGTTACGTTGTGGAAATGTCATCCGTCTCGGAAGTTATCACCGGGGGTATGGAAATATGTAAGACAAAGTGGCACGCCGCCTCGGTACGTTAAAATGAACGTTGCGATGTCGAGGTCGACGTATTTGTCGAGAATGGGGAATGGGAAAGAGAGAGCGAGAAGCAGACGAGGTTTCGCAACCTTTCGACGACGTTGGAATTAATTCGCACGTGTCGTATGGTCCGGAAAACGCCAACTGTGAGATGAAATTACGACAGAGTGGTGTACTTGAGCATTTTAGGGAGGTGTACGGTATACTATACGTAAGTATAGGAGGAGGAGGAGGCTGTGTGTGCAGGGTGGACTGGTAGTTCCGTATGGAAAAGGTGTAAGTGTGTGGGCCATGGCGTCGCAATTATAACTCGAGAGCGATGTCATTGAGAAATCAACTTTTGCCGACGGACGCGGTCGTGGCCGACGTTTCAGATAAATAGTACCTTGAGAAAAAAAGGGCGATTGCTGCATCCCCGATTGTTATATACGACCGAGGTAGTGATTGTAGGTACGAGGTACGCTGTTCTGCTTATTATACAGGGTGTCTCGGGAAGAATTTGCCCAACTCCGAGTTCAGATACGAACTGATAATGAATGTTGAATAAGTATTGCATGGATGGACTCTGTCTCCGGAATTTCAAATAAATTATTCCATTGAAAATTCAGAATCTTATCTGGTTCATATCTAAATTATTCAACTAATTTCATTCGGATAATTTATCGAATTTTCAAACTCTAGTCTCGTCCATATCGAAAGTATTCCACTAAAAAGAAAAGAAAATTAGGAAAAACTAATTTTTGATTGAGCGTAACTACCTATAGCATTTTTTCATTCTTGACATTTTTCTTTTGTCCAAGTTTGAAAATGAAAGCAGTAGAAAGGTTTTAAAATTATAGTTTGATTGGCAGCACTGCATCCTAAAAATTTTCGGTTGCCAGCAGAAGATAGCACTTGGAAAAACGAAATTCTAATCATATTGAGATGTCTATCTTTAAAATTGAAAACGTTGTAACAGAAAGGACTTCTTGTCAAAACTATTACCTTTCTCAAAATAATCAAAGAGGATCAACCAGACATGAAATTTCAATTTTGAACATAATAATTTTTTCTAAATTTCGTCTCGATAAATGAAATCAGTTTCCAGTCATTGTTTTTCTCAAATCATTTCAAATTATTATTTTTTTATTGATTACAAAACTTGAAAATTGAAAATGTTTTCATAAAAATGATACGAATTTTCAAATTCTTGTTAACTCCCAAGTAATTTCATCGACCTACATTACTTGATACATTTACATTTTTTGGCGATTTAATCTGTTTTTTTTTTTAATTTTTGAAAATTTTATTTTATTTATTAAAGTTGTACTCGATTATTGTTCAAAATACTTTATTTTTTTTTAGGTATGTACTTGAAAAATTTTGAAAAAGTTCTGATTAAAATATCATTTTTTGAAAATTCATTCATTTTTCTTTAAAATTATTCTTGCAAATTGAAAAAAATATTCACTAAACATTTCAAATCCTAGTTTGCTAGAACTGTTTTTTCTTTATTTTTTTTTAATTTCTGTTATTTTGAAAATTTAATAAAATGAAAAATTCACAAATTTAAAAATTTTCTCGAATTTGTACCTAAGTATTTCCCAAATTTTGAGAATTTTCTAATTTTTTCAATCGTAACTATTCGTTGAAAGTTGAAAATTCACTTTCAAAATTTTGCAGAAAATTTGTCTGAATTATGAAAATTGAAGAAAAATTCCAAAATTTAAATCTTTCGAATTTATCAAAGATCTCCAACTTTTGAATAACTTTGTTGATCCACTAAATTTTGTGTAACATTATTACGGAGTCGATTATAAAGATGAACTACTTATTTTCAATCATTTTTTAATTGGCAATTTTTTTTATATTTTTTCAATTCTCTCTTTCCATTTTTTTAAAACCGCTCTCATTTTTTTCGCATTGGGGAAATTTTGAGAAAATTTTATATTGAAATTATGTTTTTTATTTTTATTTATTTATTTTGAAATAAATTTTCTTGCAATTTTTTAAAAATGTTTACTTAAAATTTAAGTTTTTGGGTTGCTAAAACAGTGTTTTCTTCTTCTTCTTCTTCTTTGTAATGTTCAATTATTACTTTGGATATGGTTATTGAATAGTATCACAAAAAAAACAACAACAACAAGAAAACGCTATTTCAGCAACCAAAAAACTTGAAACTTTTGACCAATTTTATGTTATTGGGTAAACTTTAAGAAAATTACTATAAATTAGAATGATGTTTTAGATTTTTTTTCTTTTATATTACTTATTTTGTGAATTTTTAAAAATGTTCTCTAAAAATTTCAAATTTTTGGGTGCTAAAACAGTGTTTTCTTGATTTTTTTTTTCTTTATAATTATATGTTTCTTTTATTGGAATACTTTGAAAAAATTATTCCAATAAATGAATTAAACTTTACAAAAAAAAATGATAATAAATAAAAATGAAAAAAAAAACATTGTTTCAACAACTCAAAAACTTGAAATGTTTTAGTCAATTTTTTTTATTTAGGGTAAACGTACCAGTTCGTGACAGTACCCCCGGTTTGTGACAGTTTACACTAAAAAATGTAATTACTACGGAAGTTATGGTAAATTACAACGTAGTAATATTTTTCTGTGAAACTCTCATCCATATGGAAATCAATGAAACCAAAACCTTTCGATCCCAAGGCATTAATATGTTACGAATCCCTTCTCAAAGATTTGTATCTGTGAATTTTCTGTACATGTGCGGTTTTTTCCAAGAGTGTGAAAATGAGATGTGATGGATTGATCGATTATATTCAGCTTTAAACTAAAGCGATGCAGTTAGGTTATGTTTTTTTACATTTGTGGATCCTAAGTGAGTTGTTTTTTAATTAAGTTGACCAAAAATTATTAAATGTCTAATTTTTATTTACAATTGACAGAACTGGTACACCAACTTTTCAAAAATAGACTGGTGTACCAATTTGTGACATGGGTGTCACAAACTGTTGCATGCTGAGTTCCAGTTTGTGACATGTCAAAAATCAGCCCATTGAAGCATTTTCTGTTCATATCAAGGTGTATTAGGTATGTTTTATTGAATTTATTGTGCTTAGGAACCTTTTAGTCAATAAATTGCAACAAAAATTATCAAAAACACAAATTTAAAAAAATGTAGTATTGAAGCCAAAGTGAAGAAATTATACAAGAATTGATTTTTGGTGCAAAATTACAAAAAATGTATTTCGAACTAAAAATTAGTAAAAAAGAATATTAATTATGAAGAAGAGCAAACAAAGTCTTAATATCTAATTAGATTTACTTTTCACTTTAATTAGCAATTTATTACTGGATTTTTGTACTGTCACAAACTGGTACATCATACGACACAAACTGGGACATAAGGTGTCTCAAACTAGAACTTTGGAGATTTTTGAAAAAAATTAACGCCAAAATTATTAGACGCTAGGTATTTTTGATATTTTTTTGTGTTTTGGATGCCTTATAAAATTCCTCATCCATTGAATATAAACATCACTACTTTTCAATGCTTTAAAACCGCTTAAGATTGATTTGAAGTTGAAATTTTCTTAGCACTGTCACGAACTGGTACGTTTATCCTATCAACTGCTCTAATATTTATTCTCATTTGGGAAATTTTGAGAAAAATTTCAAATTGAAATTGTGCTTTTTAATTTTTTAAAATTTTTCTTTGAAATAATTTTTCTGCAAATTTTTCAAAAAATTTTCACTAATAATTTTAATTTTTTTCATTCCAGATAACCCTAACGAAACGTACAAATTCATTACCCTAATCAAAAACTGTAAACTTACCCACCTGATCTAACTCTCTCGTCGTTAGTTGTAATAATCTGGTAAGTAATTAAACACACACAACCCCCACCCCCCCCCCCCTAAAAAAAACAAGTTTTCGAGTTGCCAAAACTGTTTTTTTTCTTCTTATTTTTGTAATGTTCAATTCATTTATTGGAATAATTTAAAAAAAAAATATTATTCCAATTAATATTCGAGAAAATAATATTATTTATTATTGTCATGAAAATTGACTGTTTAAAAATCAAAAAATGTGCAAAATTTTAGGCATTCATCAAGATTGAACATTTTTCTTAGTTTAGAGTGTTATCAAACTAAAATTTTCCCAAATTGTGTTACCCAGATTTTTAAAAATTTGTAAAAATTCTTGGAACTTGGAAAATTAACGTATTTTTTTTTTTTGAAGATTACGCTGAATTTAAAAAACTAATCTTATTTTAAAAATTCAACATTTTTGAATTTTTCCAAAAATTTTAGTTCTTGATCAATTATTTTAAAAATGGGTTAAATTTCACGAAGAATCATTATTAAATTGATGATGAAAATCATTTTTTTTTTTTCATTTCTGTTATCCCTTGTCCCTTTAGTTTTTGAGGTAGATTTCGTATGTACTCGTATTTGACATTTTCGTCCAAATTTGAAATTTGGCAGATTCTTGCTGGGACACCCTGTGTACGTATGGTACACTCGTCTCGTCTCGTACATACGAACACATGTAGGTATTGCTACGTATGTGCGAAAATTTTCAGCAAACGTAGCAGACCATTAAACTTGGCATGTACTGGGGCGATGCGGCGTGGGCCAGGGTCTAACAATGCGGCGAGCTTTTCAACAAATAACTAGTGCCATACGTCATATTGTTGAAATTAGGGTGTACGATACATTTTAAAGGAGGCGAGGCATCGGCATCGGCACCGGCACCGGCACGCCGCTTCAGGCAAAAGGCCGACGCTCGACGTCGCCGCGCCGCCGTCGCGGAGGTCTGCAGCGAAAAACCATTGTTAAACTATACTAACAACGTGGTTATTACACGCGTGGCAAAAGCGCGACGATGGGCGAAGAAGGCGCGGCGCGTCCGGATGCTGGGACGGGACGTGACGGGCGAGGCGGGGCGGGGAGGCATAATACGACGTCTTAATTTCATAACAATGCGCGGTTAGTTTTGTTGGTAATTTATTCGCACAATTATAGCATTTACTCCGGCTCAAAAGTTAATTCGCGCTGCGCGCCGCGCCGGCCCGCAGCCTCCCCCTCCCCTCCCTTCCACGGCCACGGGCGCCTTTCCAAAGGTGTTATTTTTTACGACTTTCTTGCAAGTGTAAGCGCGCAAGGTGAACGCAGCCGGAGCCGGAGCGGTTTCGACGTTTTCCTTATTACGACAGGCCCCGGATAAATTAATAACTTCTTTAGGTGGCCGTCGTCGTAAAGTATAAGTAACAGTTGCGCGGCCCTCCGCTATCCACTCTGGCCCATGTTCGTTCGCTTTTTAGACTTATTAAAACCGTTTATTTGGCTCGACGATGCCGCAGACGCAGCCACAGTCTCAGCCCCAGCCCCCGATGCAACGTTCGCGTCATTCGTAAATTACGTGTCGTATTTAAAAGATTTTCTCTGCTCTCAGCCATAGCACCCTTTTTTTTGCACCTTTCCTTCTCCTTGTCCTTGTCCTTATTCTTATTTTTAATATTTTTGTACACCGTGTGCTCGAATCGTATTAGTATATTATTTTATTATACTCTGTTGTATGCTGCGAAAATAAATTACTGGTACGAATCGCGCTTATGTACACAATTGTGCGACCGTGATTTCGCAGCTTGCAAAAAGAACGAAACACCACGTTTCAAAAACTCGGCTACTATTATTCGCCAATGAAATATTAATCCTATTGCCACCTATACCTACTTACGAGTTTTTACCCTTTTACTTCGAGCACGAATCGTCGTCTTTTCTTTTCTTTTCTTTTCTTTTCTTTTCTTTGGTTTTTTTGTCGAGCTATTTACAAGTATAAGGAAAGATAGACGACAATGTCCCCTGGAACGTGCCCAATAAAAGTGAGGGTTTTTCCAATTAACTCGTTGATATTTGAAATGCTGAGAATGAATGCTTGAGAACTGATGATGTCGAGTTTGACAATGTGACGTCAAACTGGCGAAGGTGAATTATCATTGACAGTTGTAGGAAGCAATTTGCTTTTGTTCAAAATCAAAAATATCATTGATAAATTTTGAAAAATTTAACAAAAAAATTGCCTAAATTTTTTTTTTATGAAAAACTTTAACAAATTTCTCAAAAAATAATTCAAAAACTCAATCAAACAACAAAGATTAAAAAAAAAAACATTGAAAATATTTTTAATTCGAAATTATAATTATTTTTTGAGGGGAAAAAAATATATAATTATTTCAAAATTTCCCTAAAAAAAATCCTTCTAAAAATTTTCTGAAAAATTTACAAAAAATGGTTGAAGTTTTTATGCAAGGAATTATTTATTTTCAAAATTTCTTGAAAAAATTTGAATATTGGACCAAAAGTTTCCGAAATTTTTTCTTTCGTACTCACAAAACATCTTCTAATTATTTTTTGAAATGAAATTGCCACTTTAAAAATTTTCTAAAAAAAAACTCAAAATCATTTTCAAATCATTTTCAAAATATTTTGAATGATTTTACAAAAAGAAAAAAACAGACAATTTTTTATAGGAATTTTTCAATTGAAAAAAATATCAAAATTTCCATTGAAAAATATAATTTTTAAATTTTACAATAATTGTCTAGGAATTTTTTAAAGGAAATATTTCTACAAAGAGAATCACAAAAATTTTAAAAGTACGTATTTTTTGATTGAATTTTTAAACATTTTTTCGAGGAAAAAATTCTGAACTAGGTACCCATTTCTTTTCAAAAAAAATTCATTATTCTTTTTGTGATTTTTGAAAGTTCCTAAGAAGTTTTGAAATATTTTCTTTCTCTGAAAAAATGGGCAATTTTTTGTGATGGAAGGAGGTACCTATTTGAAATTTTGGTCATTGAGCTCCTTGAAAATTTGGGTCATCGTTTTGTCACAATTTCCCCTTAAAAAGGTCATTAAAGTCTAAAAAACTTGAAATATGATATCAATACTGAAACTTCCATCCCCCCCCCCCCAAAAAAAAAATAATTTGTAGAAATTATCAAAGTTTGAAAACCGTTAAAATTGAACGATTTGGAAAAATTCTACTTTCCCAGCAATTTTTCTTATTGTCACGGTTCTTCAAGTTTTTGAATTTCAAATTTTTCCTATTTTATTTTCTAAAATTTAGTAAGTTTCTGGTGAAAGTTAAAAAAATTGGTTCAAAAAAATTGTCATCTAACTCAAAAAATTAAAATTTCCATACAATCGATAAATTTTCACTATAAATTGTTACTCAAAATGTTCTACAGTTGTAGGGTTGAATTATGCGAAAAAGTTTTCAAGTCACATGAAAATTGAAAAGAAATTGGCTCAAAAAAATTGTTCAATTCAAAAGATTTAAATTTCTATACATTTAATCGATGAATTTTTACTCGAAATTGTTACTCGAGAAGCCCTACAGTTGTTGGGTTGAATTATACGAAAAAATTGCAAAGTCTGCAAGAATTGAAAACTTAGATTGAAAGAAAATCATTCAACTTGAAAATTCAAATTTCCATAAAATCAATGAATTGCTAAATGATGTCTATGAAAATTTACCACTATATTGTAAACAATGATATTTTTTCAATCACTTCAAATTTAATTTTCTTATTCAATTTCTTTTTATTGTCAACTTTCTCAAACTTTTTCCAATTTTATTTTTAAAAATTTCGCTTCCTGTCGTTTTCAATTCAATTTTAATTTAGCATATTTTCTCAGTAGGTATTTAATTTTTCTCAATTACTCTTTATTTTTTTCCAAATTATTTCACTTAATAATATTGTGAATTTTGTTGAATTTTTCCAATTTTATTTTTGAAAATTTAGCATGCTTGGAAACTATTAAAATTGGCCAATTTCAATGTCAATTTCAATTTTTTAGAAAAATTTGTCGAATCAGTTCAGTCAAATTACGTAGATCAAAAATGTAGACATTAAGGAAAAAACTGTCAGCTGAGGTTTAAAAAAAATTATTATCTATTCTTCAACTACCAACAATCCTAAGATGTCATCTTCAAATCTTATTTTTACTCGAATAAAAATTGAAAGCTGTTTTTTTTAGAAAGATATTCAATTTTTTTCTCTAAAAAACGAACCAATAAATGAAATAAGTTTTCTGGTTTTTACAATTCATATTTACGGCAAACAAAGTAGGCAAATTAATGTACATCACATCACCGTATTTACGGCAAACTGGGTAGGCAACTTATTCTACTTGGGTATGCAGTTATTTAATTCCAGTTTATTCCATTGTTTACATAGGTACTTTAAATTACAAAGTTTTATTTTATTTTTTATTTTTATTTTTTCTCATCGTCGTTTTTCTTTAATGTTTCAAATTTCAAATTTTTTCCATTTTATTTTTGAAAATTCCACTTGAACAGTATTTTATTATTACCTAAAATTGATCATTAATTTTTTTTTTTTTTAGAATAAACTTACTATGTTTTAAAAATTATTTTTATATTTTAATTTTGTGCAATTGACAATGTTCTCCAAATATTCGATTTTTTTTGGTGAGTGGGAGGGGGAGGAATTCTGTAGGTCTTAACCACCACAAAAATTAGGTAATTTAATTAAGTAATCCTTGACAAATTATCAAAACTAAGCAATTTCAAAAAGTAATATTCTTTCAGCTACACGTTTTGAAAAAAATTACTATTTCGAAATTTTCCTCAATTTTTGAAGGTTTTCGAATTTTTACAAAAATTTTTCAGTTTTTTAATAGGTATTTTTTTTCTTTTTTCAGTCTTGAAAAAAAACCCTCACTTTTTCCCATTTTACTTAATGTTATTCTTCATTAATTTTTGTTCATAGGTATAAAATGAATTGCAGTTTCATTTGGGGGGAGGGGTGATCTGGGTTAGCGTCTTCAAAAATTTCTCTTTTGTTTTGAAAGCGTTTGTGACAGACATTCAACATTGGTTGTTTTAAGCCTTTTAATGCAGTTTATCAAGTACAGAAGAAAAAATGATAGAAACCAAGACAACTTTTCTTGAGCCCTATTAAAAGCTGAGAGAATTATGACTTTAGAAATCCAGCAAGCTCTTTGTGTAAACGTATTACCCAAACTTGAAAAAGTCAATTTGCCCTTAATCGAGCTCCTAAAAAAAAAAAAAAAAAAAAAAAATACTACGAACAAGAAAAGAAGAAACTAGTAACATATAAAAGACGAAACCTCATTTCGACGACGATAACATACGCTATGTTGACTTTGCTCCATTTTGAAACACTCTCCAAAGCATATACGTTTTCTGGTAATTCTCTCTCTCTTCTTTCGCTTTGGCGGTCGGTATTTAAAAGACGAATTTCTAATTCGTCTGTGCACCCATTTCTTTTGAAATTGGTTTTCTTTTTAATTTCGCTGAACCTGAAAACGTTTTTATTCTCTCTCGTACCGTGATACGGCGTCGTGCAGTATGTATAAAAAGACGTAGTGGCGCGCGATAAAAACACCAACATAAGATTCGGCTGGAGGAGCGGAGCGGAATGGAGGTACTCTCTACTCGTCGAATGAAGTATGACGAAACGCTGCTGTTTGATTTAAACTAGACGTGGAGCGGTGGTATAATAATGTTCGGCTGCAACCATTTCATGGTTAGAATTACAATGAATTGTTGTGCTTTTTAAAAGTTAATCTTTAATACGATTCATTTTAACGCGGTTTCAACCGCCAAATATTCGTATATTCTCTCATTTTCGTTCCCATGATAATACTCGAGTATATGGCGCTGTATTCGCACATACGCGAATTTTCCAATCCTCTTCGTCCTCTCTACGACTCTGTTGAAGTATAAGGCAACACTTTCCCAGGTTCCACGTATTGGTTCAATTCATCAGACGGAGACTGAATTTCGTGCAGAAATATGTTCTCGTTAAAGTATACGTACGTACAAACGTGTACCATAAACTCGCATGTTCAACTTTTCCACCAAAAAATTTGCATTTGTTGTAGAAATTGCAGGCAAATAAGGGGACGCATTTCGCGAATATGGTCTTGAATTACCAACATATTTGGATAGGTGTGGTACGGTGGTATTAGTTCACCTTCATATTCCTCTCGGTGTTTGCAAAGGCATACGCAAGTCGAATTTTCTATTCGTATCGTGTAATTTTTCGCATCAATAAGGAAAATTCAGCGTGCTCATTTGTTAAACTGGAAACTCGTGAATCAAGATTAGAACCATCATTTTTTCACAATTTTTTTTAATATTCTACACTTACTAGGGTAAAAAAATTTTACAAGTCCGAAAAATTACTATCGCTGCAGTTCGAAAGATTTTTAAACTTTTTAGAATTTTGTTGAAACCTGTTTTGAAGAGGTAGTTTTTCAAAATTCAAGTCTTTTAAACACGATTTTTTTTTAGGTTTTAGTTCAGGCATTGCTTAATGTAAGAATTTTGTTTGAAAACAGATTTCAAGATGATTTTTGACATTTTTTTTTATCCAGTATGAATTTTGAAAAATTTGATTGCAAAACAATTTTCTTAACTTTCATTTTTAAAATAAACTCGTCCAAAATAAGTTTTGTAATTATTCGCGTATTTAAAGCACCTGAATTAGTCTGAAAAACGATTTCTCAACTTTTTTAAGGATAGATATTTTTTAATGAAGTTTCTTCAATTTTTTTTTTCAACTTTTGTTGAATTAGTAATTTTATATATTTTTTTTAAATTCTTTTTGAAGCACAATTCGTTTGTGTTTTCTTCAAAAATCAATTTTTTACGGGGCTTAGGCATATTTTTGTAAAAGTTAGTGAAAAAAACAATTATTGTTTTAATTTTTTGCGAGAAAAATAGTTTTGAAAATTTTTGGGAAAAATTTGCCAAGAGGAAAGAATGTTTTCTTTTTTTGAATAATATTTTAAAATAATCATCTAGGTAGCTTGAATTTTTGAAAAATTTCTTTGAAAAACAATTTTCTCAATTTAGGTTTAAAAAAAAGTTCAGTAAACAACTTTTCTTCAATTTTTTTAAATGAAATTAATTCTTTCGTTTTTAATTCTTTTTGAGAAAATAATCATTCCTTTCCAAATTTTCCAAATTTTGTTGAAACAGTAGCTTAAAAAAAATTAGGACTTTGTTTAGAAAACATGAATTTTTTACAATCTTCATCCGGCATCTCGAAATTTTGGAAAATTTCATTTAAAACCAATGATGAATCTCAAATTTTTTGTGGGCATTTTTTCTAATTTTTTCCAACCAATTACGGAAAGAATTTTCATATACAAATTTTCTATGTTCTTTTTTCAAAACACATTTTCCCAATATTTTTATTCTAAACGAAGTAATTTTGTAATTTTGAAAGAAAAATGGAATGAAAATAAAAATTAATTTTCTATTAAATTATTTTTATATATATTTTTTAAAATTTTGTTAAAACAGTAACTTTATAGAGGATTGATCTCTGTATTTTTTTTGAAAGAGAAAAATATCATTGGAGCGGGGGGGGGGGTTGGAATAAAACTATTCTTTGAGGAAAACATTTCAGAAGTTGGAACAATTTTTCAATTTTTTTGCTCATCAAGTTTTTTTCATGCAGTTTTTCGGCAGAAAATGAATAATAAATACCTACCTAAATGTTATTATTTTTTTTTAAATAAATAATTTTTAATCCACCGTAAGAAAAAAATCTTTTGCAAAAAAGTTCAAACTAAGTAATTTTAAGGAAAATTCTCTGCAGAAATTGATACATCACCTCTAAAAAAATTATAAATTTAAAAAAGTACTCTCAGCGAATTTTTTTCCTGAAAAAAAAAAATCATGATAGTGTTTGTGTGAGTCCAATTCAGTTACATAAATGAAATCATTATGCTTTGACCAATATTACTTCGGTTTGAGCTTATTATAAAAACTTTTTTATCCTTGAGAAATTATCTGAAGAAGACATTTTTCGAAAAAATATACTTATCCGTTCGAAAAAAATATTCTGAAAAACGAAAAGTTTTCCAATACTTACCAAATTTACAAAAAAATTAATAAATAAATAAATAAAAATTGGTGAACTATAGGTTTTCTTGAGTAATTATTTCTAGAAAAATTTCATCAGTTTGTTGAAATCAGAATTTTTATGAGTTGAAAATTTTTTTCAATCAGTTTTGTTTCAATTCGAGCTAATTTTGCAATTTTTTTTCAATGCTGGAAGTTTTTTCAATTTTTCGTTTTTTTTTCAACTCTACATCTGTAGGGTTTCTCGAGTAATTATTTCGAAAAAAATTTCGTAAATTTGTTGAAATCAGAATTTTAATGAGAGGAAAATTTTTTTCAATCAATCTTGGTCCAATTCGAGCTAGTTTTGCAATTTTTTTTTCAATTCGGGTGTATTTACATTTTTTTTTTGAATTTTTTCAACCCTACAATTGTAGGGTTGCTCGAGTAATTATTTCTAGAAAAATTTGGTCAAATTGTTGAAATCTGAATTTTTTGAGTGGAAAAATTTTATTTAATCAATTTGTTTCCAATTCGAGTCAGTTTTGCAAATTTTTATCAATTCCAGCGTTTTTTCAATTTTTTGTTTTTCTCAACCCCACAACTGAACTTGAAGTTATGATAATAATATGTGACCCTGCCTCAAGAAAGGATGCTTGTGACTAAAACCATGTTTTTCAGAAACAATCAATTCAAGTTTTACAAGTGTATAGATCTGGTTCAGAGCAAGATATCGTTTTGAATTTTCGAATAATCAGTGTTACCATCAAGTGGAATAAAAAAAGTACTTTTGAGATTTTTCACCTTCATATCAGTGGTGCCGCAGTGAGGAGCAAAAAAATGACTAAAATTAAATTGCGATGGAAAATTTTTTCAACTTGGTGATATAGGGGTATTTTGACCTCCTGAATTCGAAAATCACATTTGAAATACCTTAGCACAAGTGGTTCTTTTCCTACGAGGGATACAAGCTACGAAAATTTCGTAAAAAGTAATAAAAAGCATAAGGTGATATATCTTTAACTGTCCATATCTCACTCAATTTTAAAGATAGAACGTTGGGACCAATTCCATTGGAAAGAGGAAGGTCTGAAGTGTCCGAAACCATCAAAACCCCAAAATCGAAAATTTAGTCACAAGCATCCTTTCTTGAGGCAGGGTCACATATAATATATTATTTTTAATGCAAAAATTACTCAAAAAGTATTTCACAAATGTTTTTGAAATTATTAAAAACTATCAACTTCCATTTCAAAAAATTTAACAAAAATAAATTCATTGGATTTTTTTTAAAATTAACGAACCTCCCAATTTTACAAACTGGGATACTTACACTAAAATAATGGTCCTAATTTCAATTCAAATTTTCAAAAATCATTGTAAATTTTTTTTAAATTACTACAGAGTGATGGTTTTGACAAATTATCCAATTTTGAAAAATCATAAACTTCAATTTCCAAAAATTATTGTAAATTATTTTTTAATCACTGCAGAATGATGGTTTTGATAAATTATCTAATTTTAAAAAATCAAAAATTTCCGCAAAAATTATTCGATTTTGAAAAATTATAATTTTTAATAAATTAACAAATTTTTAAAGAAAGCGATTTCTGAAAAGTGTGAAATAAATTCATTAAAGGGATTGTTTGAAAATTTCTCTAAAATGTAAGTAAATTCAAAAATTCTATTGAAAAATTTCCCAAGTATATTTTTTCGAAGAAATTCTGTCCCTTGGAGAAAATTTTCCTATTGAAAATTCTTTCGATATTTGAATAATATATTTTGGTACAAAAAATTCTCTCGTAAAGGAATTTGCAAAAGTGGAATATTTTTGATAAAAAAAGATTCGAATATGTCGACTGGGGAAAAATAAAAATCACACCTAAAACATATTTCTGATACCTACAGATGGGTCTGAATTTTTAAATCATACCCGTCTCAATCCACTCATAAAATTTTGGTATAAAATAATCATCACTAAAAACATTTTAAAGTTTTTTAATAATTTTCAAACATTGGTAGAAATATCTATACCTTTGTGCATCCCTCTTTGCCGTTCCACTTTCCTCGTCATTTTCCATAAATTACCGACGATAAGAAAAAGTACCACAAAAATCCATCGGTTGAAAAATTTCTAGCAAAATTTTCACTTGATTAGTTTAACTACTTAACCCAAATACATACATTTAACCTAAAATATTTCTAAATTCTCCCGACTATACGATAAGGTAAGAAGAAAAAAGAAATAGGATAGATGAAAGAAAGAAAAAAACACTCGAAAACCCGCACTTTTTCAAAGACCAAAAAAAGAAGAAAAAAAAAGAAAGAATTGTAAAGAAACGAGACAAGCGTTACGTTTGAAAAAGGATAAAATAGTATTTTGTAAATACGCCGCTCTGCGCCGCCTTATCTGGTATTTTAGACCAGCGAAATGAATTCGTTTCCCTTCTTGTCTATTTATCTGTCTGTCTTTAATGTGCTTTGTTATACGGTGCAGCAAACGTGTTCGATTTTATAAAATTGTGACGTGATGTGAAAGAAAATTTGCGTGCTAAATTTGATTGGTATTTCTTTACTTATATTACGTCTTTTATTATTGGAAAATTGAAGAAATCACGTCTCGAGGTAGCGATATGGAAATGAAGCCTGCAAACGATTCGTTTAAGGTAAAGCAGATTATACGTTGAGAAATTGGTGAAGTAATTTCCATAGACATGGGCGATGAAAATATTCGCTATTTGGCGGACCTTTTTTTTTTTTTTTTTTTTTGCTGCAGATATTGTATCATTGGTCCTTAGATACGTATAGGGTGTCCCGGTTAAGAATAACACCCTTCAACCTGGTAAGAGGGCAACTCATTTCAACAACGTGTAGGTCTGTTTGCATACCCTTACTATTGAAGGGGCTGAGATATTGCATGTGTGAAAAAAATTATTTTTCTTTTTTTCAATTGAAATTAAAAATTTATTTTTTCTAATTGGAGACAGGTAGAAATACGAAACTTGTGTGAAAGAAAGTAGGATAGTTGCAGTAATGTCTGAAAATTTTTTCATCAAAATCGATGCAATAGGGTGTTCAAAAAATTATTTTTACCAAAAAAATTAAGTAAAAATTCAAAATTTTGCAATTTAAAAAAAATTGCTTTATTAAACTTGTTATTTTTTGTCACCTCTACAAAATGTTCCTCACCATCATCTTCCTGTCTCTTCTAGTTTTTGAGCGAAAAATTTATTTATGAGTCGACATTTGGGTTAAAATTTTTTCAAATTTTCAAAGTCAAATTTTTATGAATTTGTACCCATTGAAAAATTTTTAATTCAAAAACTAAAAGAGATAGAAAGATGACGCTATTAAATATTTTGTAGAGGAGGTAGAGGGGAATCATCTGTTGACAAAAAATAACTAGGTTAATAATGTAAATTTTTTTAAAAGTTGCAAAATTTCGAATTTTTTACCCAATTTTTTTGGTGAAAATAATTTGTGGAACACCCTATTGCATCGATTTTGATGAAAATTTTTTCAGACATTACTGCAACTATCCTAACTTTATTTCTCACAAGTTTCATCTTTCTATCTGTCTCCCGTCAAAGAAAATAAATTTTTTATCTCAAGTGAAAAAATGAAAAATCGAGAGATGTTACACACTCTCTCGAAGTAATACTGTAATAACACAAAAAATAAAAAATAAAATACAGAAAACAACACAAAATCAACTCTTAACGTTTGGTTGATTATAGTACTCAACCACAAGTAAATTAACAACCGTATAACACTTGTCCCAAGAGGTAAGTCACCGGGGGAGAGGGAAGTATCAAAATTCATTATTTTTCAAAACCATCAAGTGAGGTATCAAAATGTATGTTTTTTGACCTCGCCAGTCCATTTTTGAAGTTGTTTTGACTCTTAGATGAAAATATGATTCATAAGAGTGGGGGAGGGGTGGATCCGAAATTGAAAATTTTAAAATGTTGTCAAGTAAGGTATCAAAATGTATGTTTTTTGACCTCCCGAGTCCATTTTTTGAGTCGTTTTGACTCTTGGTTGAAAATATGATCCGTAAGAGTGGAGGTGGATCCCAAATTGAAAATTTTTCAACGTTATCAAGTCAAGTGAGGTATCGAAATGAATGTTTTTTGACTTCCCGAGTCAAAATCGACATCAAAAACGGATTTGAGAGGTTAAAAAACCTAGATTTGCATACCTCACGTGCCATTTATGGTAATTTTGGGTTATGCCCCTCTCTCCCGGAGTTCATATTGGAAATTTTTCAAAATCAAATATCAAAAACGAATTTGGGAGGTCAAAAACCCTAGATTTCCATACCCCACAAGCAATTTTGTGTAATTTTGTGTTTTTTGCCTCCCCCTCCTAGGAGCTCCCTTGGACTTAGGGTCGAAATAATATAAGAAATGGATTCAGCGCCCTCGAAAACCCCCATAGCTGATTTTCAGAATTTTGAAGTGATATAACAAGCTTTAGTATCCGATGGTATCAGTGTTATAATAACTCAAAAAAAGCAAAAAATGTCTCGAAGTTAAACTGTAATAACTCAAAACAGTTTTTTCAACGTAGAAAATCATTAAAACAAAAGAAGTGTTGAATAAAAACATTCATATTTTTGGAAAGCAGAAACTTCAAACTTTTTAAAAATGTGTTTGATCGTCTCAAATGACCAAATCATTTTACTCAAAATGACGTTCGAAATTTAAGAAATTCTTTATTTGCCATTTCCCGAAAATGTGCTTTTTTGAGTTATCATTGTATTACTTCGGAGGTGCGATTTTTTTCGTCATGCAGTATCTCAACCCCTTCAATAGTAAGAGTATGCAAACATACGTACACGTTGTTGAAATGAGTTGCCCTCTTGCCAGATTGAGGGGTATTATTCTTAACTGGGACACCCTGTATAGAGTACTGGGATAGGCTGCAGAATTGTTTCTATAAGATTTAGATACGAGTACGTGGTACGTGGTACGAGTAGCTAGGTATATATATGTGCTGCTGCAGTCTGTTACACGTACTGCTGGCATGGATATGGTAACGGAAGAGAGCACACTGCTGGGGATATGTATACCCTTATGTACTCTGCTGGTTGTGTACAGCAGACGAGGCAATGGCAAGGGCAAGGGCGAAAGGGGCGCGGTGGCGCCGAAAAAACATACACGTAAGATATTTAAAGAAAGTTTTGCAAAAAGTTTGCGTAAATACACGAGCTTGCGCGTTCCTCGCTAGTCTCATCGACAACCGTGTAGACAAAAAATTTTCCAAAATTGCCTTCGTTGTGTGTCGGAGCTCGAGGTATACTCGTATGTGTATGTAAGCGAGTGTGTTCCAGAGAGCCGGCGAAAAGAAGAAGAATACTTTATACAATAAAGAGAGAAAGATAAATACGCGTGTAAGTAGAGTAGTAGACGTAAGAGTATGGAGTATTCACCACACATGCACATTCGCATCGAAAAGGCTACAGCTACATCACATACAGCGGTGCTGGATGCGTTGTGCTTCAAGTCGTGGAGTTGGCGAACAAGCGACGACGATTTTTTCTTCGGCAAAAGTATATAAGTCGTACGTGATTCGATATTAAAAATAACATTTCGATTCCGTTCGGTGGAAGTACGTGATTTTACTGGGTGAAGCGGCTGCTGCGGTGACGATGAAGGCGACAGCGTGTACTATTATAGTTTGCTAGCTCCTTTCGCTTTCAGTAGGAGTTTCCCTTGTTCCTCTTTTGCCTCGTGGTGAAATGGAATTTTTTCACTGAAAGGTACGAATCAATCATTGAAAATTGGAAGTATCAGGGCTCCCGAAGTAATCGTATTTTCTTAAGAATGCCATTTTTTAAACCGTTTTTTCACCATTTTTGCTGTTTGTAATCAAATTTTCGGAACAAACATCTGATGAACGCAGATTTCACGTAAAAATTTCACCCTGATGTTTAAGATGACCAAATGTGGAAACATTGTGAAATTTAAGAAACATTATCAAACGTTTAAAATTTATCCAAATATTTGTAAAGTTGTATCATTTTATGAAGTGAATTAATTTAGTGAAAATAACTACCGGGTGTTCACTGAATTTCGACATACCTTGTGGGATATTTGTCATAAAAATTCATGTTGGCAATACCGAATATGAAAACTTGAGTTGTGATTGGCTCGTTTTTGTTTACTTTAGTATTCGGTACTACCAACATGAACTTTTGCTACAAATATCCCACAAGGTATGTCGAAATTAAGTGAACACCCGGTATGTAGTATGTACCTAGGTATTAATCTCGAAATCTAGGGAATTTCACAAACAAAAGTTCAAAAATTTACTCATTTTAAAAAATTGGTTGAACTTATTTCAAATGAAAGAATTTTTTCAGGTTAAAGATAGTTTTTTTTAATTTTTTTTTTTGCCAAATTTTTTAATTAAAAAATAATGACTATTGTGTCCGACCCTAATTTAGGTTTTGACCATATTTCTCGACGTTTGGGACCAAAAGACGACGATCTGCAAAAGTCACATATTTATATATAGGTATATATACATATACATATATATATATACATGTATACATATATATAGATTTAATCTTAGTTATTGTGGTGCCCGTTTGAAGTATTAAAAGTAATTGTAGTGCCCGATTTTGTACTTGTGGTGCCCGAGTCGGTAGTGGAAATTGATCACCATGCCCTCTAACGTGAAAATACAAATTTTATGGTGGGCACCCCAAGGGCCCATTTCATATACGTATAGTCAAAATAGTGTTCAATGTTTTTATTCAGATAGCGCTGTCTGCGTATGGGCACTACAATTACTTTTAATACTTCAAACTGGCACCACAATAACTAAGATTTACCACAAAGCATACCTATATACAAGGGCACCACTATTACTAATTAAGACCCGGGCACCACAAGCTACTAGGTATGTGTATATATATATATATATAGGTATATATATACATATTAGTAATTTTGCCGCTACTTTTGGGGCTCTGACGGGGAGTCCAATGGGTCGAATGCGGTCAAATTCGCTATGTGAAGTTCCCTCCGAGGCAGAATGATGCCAAAAAAATTTTGGGGCCCCAACTCAAAATTGGGGATATTGACCCCTTTTTGAGGTGGTGCGGGGGAGCCCCAGAACCATTAAATTTTTTGAAACTTGTCCCAGTGATGAGAACACTAATTACCTCAAACATATTCAAATTTCAGTCCCCTAAGTCATCCCCACCCCATTTTAGGGCCCAAAGAGTGGATTTTGGGGTCATTTTTTTTCACGTTGATCAGGCTACAGACCCCCAATTGGGGATGTGGTGCCCAAATTTTTTTCATAGATTAGGTTCATGCCCCTGAGGTGTCTTTTGTAGGTTTCAACTTTTGGGCCTCCTTTGACCCTTGTCCAGGGTCAAAAATCAATATTTTTCACGATTTTTCATGTTTTTTCTCGCTTCCCGGTATGTTGATCAGCCTGCAGCCCAAACCAAATGACCTTGGAAGCCAAAATTTAGTATTTATGATCGGCAAGGGTCACTGAGGTGCCTTTGGGGTTTTTGAACCTTGAGCCCCAAAATTAGGGGTGACCCCTTTTTGTGGGGGCTCCAAGGGGCTCCAATGTGACAAAACACTTTAAAATTTTTACCAACAATATTGACTCATATTGTCTCCACTGTATTCAAATTTCAGCTTCCCAAGTCATACCCACGCCATTTTAGTGGTCAAAAGGTGGATTTTGGGGTCATTTTTTCAAGTTGATCAGGCTACAGTCCCTCCAAATGGTGATAGGGAGTCCAAAATTTCATAGTAGCTTGAGTTCATGCCCCTGATGTGCCTTTTGTAGGTTTTGACCTTTGAACCCCTTTTGACCTTGATACATCAGGGTCAAAAATCAATATTTTTCAAGTTTTAACCTGTCTTTTCTGATGCGTTGAACAGTCTACAGCCCAAACCAAAGAACCTAAAAGGTTGAAATTTGGGATGTAGTGTCAGTAGAGGTCACAGATGTGCCTTTTGGGGTTTTCGACTTTTGAGCCCCATTTGACCCCCGTACAGGGTCAAAAATTAGAAATTTTTACGTTTTAACCTCTTTTTTGGTGTGTTGGCCCCCATCTGAAGAGTTGAAAGTGACGAGGGGGTTGGGGGCTAAGTCCCCAGCGGGAGTATGGAGGCGGAGCCCCCATCTGTAGATGAAATCTTCAATGCAGACAGGAACTAAAACTGAAGACAAAAACCTGACATCTTTAAACTAATAGAAAATATGAAAAATATTTTTTTATAGTATTGGAAAGATTATGTTCCAAAAATTGCCATAGGTACCTAGCTTTATTTTTTTTTTAAATTCACAAAAACTGAAGATGCACAGATAATTTGAAAAAAATTAAGTTAAGTTAGTACTGATGAAAAAAATACAATGAAATAAAATTACCTAGGTACCTTAAAAACTTTTTTTCCTCTTGAAAAAAAAAGATTGTTGAACAAAGAAACAGTCAATTAAAAACAGAACTATTGCAGAAAAAATTTCTGTACAAAGCATTTTTGAAAGTATAATTTTTGAAGTTACTTCGTCGCTATTTTACATCTTGGTCACCTTTTTGTCACTGTGTGGCTCAAAAGTCGTTTTTTCTTCATTTTTCATTGGAAAAAATAGATTTTTTTCCATATTTTCTATTCTCATTTCTGGCAAAAAAATTTGTTTTAGAAGAGTCTATTGGACTTTTGGGTAGGTGAAAATCTGATGAATTTTGAAAATGTTCAATAATCATTCCTTCAATTTTTAAAATTGGCAAATTTTTAGAAGGCAAATTTTTTCAATTTTTTATTAAAATTGCCAATTTTTTGCAATATTTGACCCAGCAAAATAATGAAGGCCATTGTGTGTAATAAATTTGAGAAAAAATACAGTAATTTTAAGAAAGTTGGATCTTAATCAAAATTTGAAATTGCAGAATTTTTTCCAATAATGTAGGTAATTTTTTTTTGAGAAAAAAAAACTGATGACTTTTTTGGAGTAAAAATAGTTTTCAATTAATTTTTGGAGAAGAATACCTCAGTATTATTTTGGAGAAAAATAATGCCTAATTTCCTTTCAATCAAAAATATCTCAATTTTTTGAAAGAAAAAAACACTTTTACTCTTTGCTGAATTTTTTAGTGATCAATTTTTATTAGAATTGACAATTTTTTCGCAGTATTTATATTTAACGCTACAATATTGTAGGTAATGCGTGCTGTAAATTCGAGAAAAGGTGATCAATTTTGAGAATGTTCAACATTCATTCAATTTTCAAGTTTGCAATTTTTTTCGAAGAGAAGACGAATTTTTTCAACTTTTTACTACTGCAATTTTTTGCTATATTCAACCTTGATACAAATGTAGGTCATTACGTGTAGTGAATTCGAGAAGAAATTTATTTATTGAGTAAATTTGATTTTCATCAGGAAAAAATTTGAAATTAGGTAGAAGATGACGTTCTTCTGGGATACATTTTTTTTTAAAAAAAATTTTACACTTGAAACCGCCACCCCCTACCAATTTAACCCTACAACTGTAGGTTACACGTGTTGTAAATTCGAGAAGAACTGGTCAATTTTGAAGAAAGTTTAATATTTAGTCAAATTTTAATTTTTATGATTTTTTTCAATTTTTTTTACAACTTTCAATTTTTTTTACAACTTTCAATTTTTTTCAATACTTGCTCCTTATTAAATTTTGAAATTTGAAAAAAATCCACGTATAAAATTCATCTAAAAATCGAATTTTTTTCGTCAAACTAGTCATTCGCCTTTTTTTTGTAGGCCAAAGCAAGTCATTTTTGTCATTTTTAAAATTAATTATAAGTATTGAAATAAGAATAAAATCATCTCCTAATCATGGCAGCTGCTTTAAGAAAAAAATTGACAATTTTGAAAAGGTCGACTATGCCAGGTCCAAAATATAGACCTTCGTATCTGTGCTGTTAATTGCGTCAAGTTTGAAAAAAACACCTGTCAACTTTTCGAAACACCCTGTCACATATCATATCCATTATGTTGATGTAAGCTGCACCCTGTAAATAATTCCTTCTTTTCTTCCCTTGTACGAGCCACAATCATTGATCGACGATGGAAAAGTGCGCGGTGCGGTATCTGGAAGGCAAAAAAAAAGAGGAAAAAACTTTCGAGCACTTGTTTGAAAAAAAGAATCCGCACACCGATTTTTTCTATTTTCGCCGTATTCCAATTGGATAGTTAGCAAAAAGAAACGCTGTTTCGTAACATTGTTCAACAACTATAAATTACCTTTCTTCAAACTTATCAAAATAAAACTGGAGGAATTTTTTTTTTTTTAATACTCTAGCGGGCTCGCGAAATGGTGCTTTTTCCCTTCCATTTTCCTCTTCTTTCGCTCTTCTTTCTTTTTTTTCTTTTTTTTTTTGTAATAATGTTTCGCAGATAAAGCTGCGAAATAAAATTTTACCCATATTTTCGAGTGTCTATTTCGTTTGGTAATTTTGTAATAGAAATACGGATTCTTTTTTCCGCTCTCTTTCTCAGCGCCATGCTGCTCTTTCTTTCTCGTAATAAAAAAAATTACAACCGAGTGAATAGTAGGTACGAGTACCAGAAGCTGGTACATTCTTTTTATCCTTTAACACGAGGTTCGGCTTGGATTCAACCGACGATGTCAGGTCTTTTGGTAATTTTACCCTCCTCTGCTCCGCCGTCATCGCGTTTGTGCGCGATTTTTTTCCACTTATATTCGAGGTAGCAGCTTCTTCATTGTTGTTTGGACGATTTTAATGTAGTAGGTGAGCTCGTGTTTGTGAAATTTTATTCGGTCTAAAAAATAATAGTACAGTACATCTTCGAGTACTAAAAATGAGTAAAAATTTAAAAAAATTATTCATCAGAAAAGAGTGAAAAAAATGGTAATGCAATTGAAATTAGGGAATTAGAAAATTGAAAATAATTCAACCACATTAAAAAATACTGGAAACCGAAAAAAATGACAGAAAATTATTGGAGTAATTAAAGTATCCTTCTATCATATCATCGCTGTATGATGAATGTTAGATAATAATTAATCGTATTACGAGTTTATTCCAATAAGTTATATTGGGACAGAAGCAGGAGTAAGGGAAGCAATACGATGCCGTCAAATAGCCTGCATGCGAATATCAAAATGCTGCGGGAAAAGGGCGCTTCTCAAGTTGGCATTCACGAAAACGAATACTGCTATTTTTCATACACGAGAAAAAGAAGAAAAAAAAAAGGCAACGCAAATCCCGAACGCAATAAATCAAGAATAAATCGGATCTGGGAGTTGTATAAGAAAATCTCAACTGCTTACTTGTGTAACCCATCTCGCTGCCGCGTGGAATATCGTTCAATTTCCAGCCTGATTTGTAACCATCATCGACCTCGCGTCTTTTACGTGACCTTCGAAGTTTAAATGACGAAATAGAGCAAGAGGCAGTGGTAGTAAAATAGTCGATTTTTTACAATTCCAATTATGTATAATTTTTCTCGATAAAAAATTGCAGAAAAAAAAAGAATCGCAGGAAAATGGGGGGAAAATGAAGTACCAGATATGTGCTTACTTGAAAAAATTGAAAATTGAAAAAAAACATAGTGAGAGTGAGAATATAAATATATAAGTTGAATTTAAAATAAATAAGGATTGAAGAAATTGAATGTTTTGAAGATGGAGAAAATTTACGTTTGAAATTGAAAACACTAAAATCAAATTATAGAAATGGCTGAAAATTAAGAAAGCATAAAATAGAAATAAAATAAATAAGAGTAAAAATTAATAATTGGAAAAAATAGTAGAAAAATTGTGAATTTGAAAAACATTAAAAATTAAAGAAAAGATATATTATAAAGAAATAAAATAATAAGACAACTTAATGCTTTTACATGAATTTTGAATCTAATTCAAGAAAGAAGTAGTAAAAAACTATACATTTTCAAAAGTATAAAAAATATTGAAAAGCGTAGAAAAATAAATCAATTTTGTTTTTATGAATTTAGAAGTGATTTTCTGAAAAAAAAAAAAAAAAAAAAATGCTCAAGTAAAGTAGTCTCTAATTTTGAAAAAAAAATTAGAATGTCTGACAAAATGTCTAAAAGTAATTCATTTTTTTTAAATTCCAAGTTTTACGTATACTCGTAATATCTGACCAAAAAATTCTGTCTTCAATTTGATCGTCGTAATAGTTATTTATGCAACTAGTATCATAAAGTTGATCATATTGATCAATTTATGATACGAGTTGCATACACAATTTTATCTGCGATTTGAGTGGCATAATGAAAAAAGAGTTGCATAATGAAATCCATTATGCAACTCTTTTTTCAAATTTGAGTGGTGTCATAATGAAAAAGCAGTGGCATAATGATTTCATTATGACACTAGTGTCCTAATGTAGAACTTTATGTTACTCTAATTCATACGTTTGGAAATCATAAAAGTAACTTTATAATACAAGAGCAGATAAAAGCACTTAAGTAAGGGTAGGATTTTGCATTGGACATTAATGGTAGCCTTTGTCATCAATTAAATGCAATTTCTCATTTTTTTAAATTTACTGAAAATAAAAATTTTCTCAAATTCAGCCAGAGGAGGATTTTGCATTGGATCTTAGGGTAGCTTTTTTCATTGATTAAATGCAATTTCTCATTTTTTGAAATTTACTGAAAATTATTTTTTTCTTCTTTTTCAGTAAGTACTAAGCCGATATCTCAGGGAATAGTGGGGAGTAGAGGGTAAAAAAAAATTGAGACAGTTTTACACCAATATAGTATGTACCTAGCTACCTACCAACATTTTGAGTGACTTTTGTCCCAATCCGGTTGGATGTGAATTTCGCCATCTTACCAAGGAAGTCTCCTTCATGTTCAAATGCCAGGTGACTAACGGGTGCCTGAAAGTACTGAAAAGGTTCAATTTACAAATTTGTGCTGAAAACCGAAAAAATACTGAAATTAGTGGCCCCATTTTACAAAAAAAGTTCTACCATAGACACTTGGTTTAACTTTTTTTCTTTAAAATTTTCTTCAAAAATGCCCACTTAAACTAAAATTGCTTATCAACATTTTTCCAGATGATTTTATAAAATTTTTCAACAAATTTTTCTTCAATATTTTTTGTACTTAACTGTTTTTGTTTTATTTTTTATACAATTTTTTTTTTCAAACCATGTTTCCTATACCTAACTTTCTTATAATTTTTTCTGAATCGCCAACAAATTTTTCTATTATTTTTTTTCAAATATTTCAATTACATTTTTCCAAGTTACTGTACCTCAATTGTTCATTAGAATTTTTGCAATTGCAAATAGTTAAATAAAATGTTTTCAAAATTTTTCATTACCTACCTACATTTTTTTATCAATTTTTCTGTACCTAATCAGGTACAGTCAATTTTTTCAAAAAAATTTCTAGAATTTTCTTCAACATTTTTCTAAATAGGTACCTAATTATAAAATTTTGAAGAACATTATCAGTAAAATTTTGGAAAAAATTTCATTGAGAGACACTTGAAAAAAAATGGGAAAACATTTTATGAAAAATTTTGGAAATATTTTATTTGGTAATTTGGAGAAATTTTTAAAAACAACTTGGACGTCATATTGAAAATTTTTTAGAAAAAATTTACGAAAATTCGACAAAAATTCTTATGAAGATTCAGAAAATTTTTCAAGAAAATTTTGAGAAAAATTAGCAAAAGATTTGTTGAAAATTTGAGAGAAAGTTGAGAAAAATTTTAGAAAAAGTTGAAGAAAAGTTGATGAAAAATTTGGAGTTTTTTATACTTGGTTGGTGGGAGGGGGGGCAGGAATTCTCTTATAAAAGATCCTCCTGATAATGTTACAAAATTTTAAAAAAGTACTGCAAAAGGTGTTGAAAAATGATAAATCGTCAATAAATTTTTCAGCAAAGTTTTTTCCATTTTTTTTAAGTAGGTATTTATCGATGAAGTTTTTTCTAAAATTTTACTGATAATGTTTTTTCAAAATTTTGTGATTACCTACCTATTTAGATAAATGTTGAAGAACTCTCTGGTTCTTCAACACTTTTCTAAATAAGTAATCATATAATTTTAAAAAACATTATCTAGGTATCAATTAAATTCCGGAAAAATTTTTATGGAGAAATACTTCTTTTAAAAAAATGAAAAAAATCGAGTCATTTTTATCCGAAAAAATTGAGGAATTTTTTTATCCGAAAATTTGAGTTATTTTTATGCAAAAATTTGAGTCAAGTTCCTTTAGAAAAATTGAGTTCATTTTCATCAAAAAAATTGATCCAATTTTTATCCGAGAAATTGTATGATTTTTTTATCCGAAAAATTGAGTCATTTTTATTCAAAAAATTGAGTCTGAGTCATTTTTATCCAAAAAAATTGATTCATTTTTATTTTTAAAAAAATTGAGTATTTTTTATCCGAAAAATTGAGTCATTTTTGTTCAAAAAATTGAGTCCGAGTCATTTTTATCCGAAAAATTGAGTAATGTTTCTTTAGAAAAATTGAGTCATTTTTATTTTGAAAAAATTGAGTCATTTTTATCCGAAAAAATGAGGAATTTTTTCATCCGAAAAATTAAATTATTTTTATCCGGAAAATTGAATTATTTTTATCCGGAAAATTGAGTCAAGTTCCTTTAGAAAAATTGAGTTCATTTTCATCCAAAAAATTGATTCAATTTTTATCCAAAAAATTGATTCAATTTTTATCCGAAAAATTGTATGATTTTTTTATCCGAAAAATTGAGTCATTTTTGTTCGAAAAATTGAGTCATTAAATTGAGTCATTTTTATCTGAAAAAATTGAAAAAAACTCGGCGCTTCACGCCTCTGTGGTGAGGAGGGGGGCTTCGCTCCCCTTTCCTGTTGTTTTTTTCTATTTTGGTCTGCGTAAAAGCATATACTATGCTAAGAACTTTTATTTTTTTAAAAACTCGATTTTGGAAAAAGTTGAAGAAAAATTTTATTTTTAGAGGGTGGGGAGAAGAGATTATCTTTTGGAAACTTTGTTAGACACTATGAAATACATTTTTTTTATCTGGTTTAATTTATCGAAAATGTTAAAAACAATTTTTTAAATTTTTTCCAAAAAAGTAGATATTCCTATTAGGTATCCAACTTTTTTCACTGAAATCATTTTTCCGAATTTTGCAACAAAAAAAAATCCTTCAAGAAACCAATTTTTCCAGAAAATTTTAATTTTCGATTATACTTCTTCTATTATTTTATTTTGATTTTTTTTAAACAAGATTTTTTCAAGATTTCATCTTGAGAGAGAAAAAAAAAATCACGTTTTATTAGTTCAGGTTTGACTGAAAAACAACACAGAAGAGGGCTTCAAGGCACCCTATACCGGCTACCCTGCTCCGAAACACAATATATTTGTTCGTATTTACGACGTCAGACAAGCACAGGTCGTCGATCTCTCTACTTCACGCTTCATTGCCATCAACCAAGTGGCTATGGAGGATTAACGGCGCTAAGTTGCATAAACGATGGCAAGTATTTTTTATCGCCTTTACAGACGAACTGCCACCGCTGCTGCTGCTGCTGCATGACCCTCGACTCGAACGCATCTTCCTTTATACGACGTTCGACGTTCTTCTCTGGTACCTACTTTTTTTTTTAGTCTTGTAAAAACAATCGACAGTCATTTATTACTTTATTCTCTACATTACCGGAAAAGTCTATCTCCTTTTTATGAGGGAAGGGCGAGGGGGAACACATGCACGTGAACCCACTACCTCGGCCTCGTCTCTCTGGCAAGAGGCTCATTTATAATATACTCGCAGGTAGCCTGGCTGAGGCCTATGTGCGATGCCGAGGCCATACTGATATTTTAAATTTTATCCGGTACGCTTTTGGGCCTTTTTCACGCCGGGACGCGTACGGCGTATGCGGTTTTACAACTGTGTGGTATACGATGCAAGGCTAAAGGCTTAGCTTTCGTGTTGTTATCTTACCCTGGCCATATACCATACCTCCCGCCGCCCCATTGCGCGGAGGCACTACTGTTAACCCAATTATCAAGGGTTATGGAAAAAGTGGGCATTTTGATTTTCGGTCCAAACTTCGTATATACGCCATACCGACCGACTTGAATAGCAGCTCGGATAGTTCGGCTTGCTTTTACTGTTTAACGTAAAGTATCATATTGTAATTTGCCCCCCGCTCCAGCCCCTGTATCGTCGTCGCCTCGTCCTGTGAGAAATGTTTACTCGAATTTCGTTGCGTACGTTGCTACACTATGCGAATCTGAAGCCATTTACGATTTCATGTGTAGAGTTTCGTTTTAAGGGATATTTTCTCATCATCTTCTCACTCCCGCTAAATTATAAACGGACTTTATTTATTATAGGATGTTGGTGTTTCGAATCGCAGCCTTATTACTATTTCACTAATTACTTTATCGAACTGAGAGCAAGATTTGAAATATACCCAAACTTTATTTTCGTTTCCAATTGGATGGGTTGAATTATTTTTTGGGGAGGATTAGGAAAAATTACTCCAATTTCAAACTTTTTAGAGGGCGGGTGCGGAACTCAACAAAGGAACTTTTTAATTGACTTCTTTAATTTTATTTTTCAATTTCACTTTTTTTAATTGATTTACTTTGTCGTTTTTCTCAGGTACTCCTATTGTATTTATGGTCACAATTTTCTTAATTTTTTTTTCTGGATTTGAAAAAACCTAAACTTTAATTATTTTGGTTGCTCATGTTTTCCAATTGTTTACAATTTTTCCGATTCATTATTCTAGGTATTTGATTTTTTTTTTTTTTTTTTTTTTTTTTTGTTAAATACGATGCTCTTAATACTTTTTGGTCAATTGAAATTCAATTCATGGCCAATTTTTCGATTTATTGAATTTTAGGTATAACAATTTTAAACGCGTACTTTAATAAATTTTTTGATTTTATTCAACTTGAAACTTTTGAATTCAGATTATTCAAATTTTTGGTTGTTTTAAATTTCAATTTTTTCAATTTTTGTGTTTTGTTCAATAATAATTCATTTTATGTTTAATTTTTTTTCTAAATTTTAAATTCATGATAGCGATTTTACTTGTAATGCAAGCATTTTATGAATTTTTTATTCGTTTCAGAGTGTTTGGCAAATAAAATATCCGTTCGAAAATGGTCGCCAACCTGTTTCCATCCAAATGGCCGTACCAACGTGGAGGTAGTCTACTGTGTCGATGAAGAGGATTTTAGGTATGTACACTTCTTATTCGTCGATTTTTGGATGACCATTTCGTCCACAATAGTGTATTGTTTTCGAATCGCTTTGATTTTTTTCGCCACCGCCTTATTTCTGACCTGTTTTGTCTGCTCGCCGGTTTCACTGTCTGTTAGTATTTCACATATGAGTTGAATCGCCCAATTCTTCGAGAGCCCTTAAAGAACACAGGTTGAATGGCTTGATAGCTCGAGTAATTATATAGGAGCTTGGCCTGGTGAATTTTATTCATCTGTGTGTTGTTTTTTTTTTAAATGTAATTTTTGTAGAGTTCAAATTTTTTTGGAGTATTGTAGAATCAATTATCCGAACTTCGATCTTCGATGAAAAAGTTTTGTTAAACTGATCCAAATAAATTGACTTATTGATTGATTATCCGATGTTGAAAAGTTGGTTCATTTTCTATTTTTGCCTATATGACATCATTGATGCTCGAAAAAAAGTTCCGAGATTTATTCTTAAAAATTTTGAATAATAACTTACAATTCCTAATTTAAAAAAAAAAACTAAAAAAATTGATTTCAAAAAATGAGACATTTTTTAATTTTAAAATATGTAGGGCCTGATAGGAAATTTTTCATTTAAAAAAAGGAATTTATACTAGTTAGGTACCTAGATTAAAAAAAAAAGTACTTTAAAAAATTTATATATATTAAATTTATTTCAAAGGTTTTTTTTTTCCAAATCCTGAATCCTATAATAAAAAAATTATTATACGAGTATCTAAATTTTACTCCAAAAAATTTAAAAACTTTTTTATTCTTAAAAGATGGCAAATTATTTCATTAAAAGAATATAAAAAAATTTTATTTAAAAAAAAATACCAATTCATGAAAAATTAAAAAAAATTCATTCTTAAAAAACAGAAAAATTTTTCATCTTAAAAAATTGTGAAATTTCGTTCTTCCAAAAAAATTAAAATTAAATTTATTCAATTTTTTTCAAAAAGGTCCTACCTAGAACTCGAATAAAATTATAAATTTTGTTCCAAAAAATTTAGAAATTTTTTCAAATTGTGATGCGCTCTGTGAAACGGTACTTAAGTCGGCAAAATCGATTTCTATTTTTTTTTGACCATCTGAAAGAGAATTTTTTTTCTGAGTAATTAAAAAAAATATCGAAAATTGAGTGAAAGTTGACGGAGATATACCAGTTTGAAGTTCTCACGTGGAAAACGCATGTTTTGAGAAAAACGCTCCAAAATAGTGTCAAAAGTTTTTTTTTTTTTTTTTTGAGAATCTAATCAAAAAGTGAAAAATTGATTTTTTCGATTTTTTCGCTCTCCTAAAAAATTTGCTTTTCCGACTTAAGGTACCTTTTCACAGAGCGCATCACAATTAAAAAATAGAAAATTTGTTTATTCCGAAAAAATGATCTTTTTATCATTAATACGTTTTCATCTAACTATAAGAAATACCTATTATAGACATTTTTTCATCTAAAAAAATTGTAAAAATACTTTTGTATCCCTAAAAAAATTTTAATAAAATTTTTTTAAACGTCCTGAATCCTGAAAAAATTGAATCTACAAAATTAGGACTTTTTTCATTCGAAAGAAAAATTATAAAAAAATTTTATCTCTAAAAAATGAAACTTTCTAATTTCAAAAAATTGAATTTACCTATTTAAAACTTTTTTTTTAAATGTCTTAGTTAAATCTTGAAACAAATTATTAAAAAATTTATTCTAAAAACTTCCCGTGTAGCAACGTCGATGCTAATTTCGATATAAATGTCGACACATCGAAATCGGTCACTTTTCGATCGTACATGTCGACACGATTGTGGATGGCTTGTCGAGCTTATTATCGACATGTTTGTCGACCGTCCAAATATGTCGATAATAAGCTCGACAAACCATCCACAATCGTGTCGACATGTACGATCGAAAAGTGACCGATTTCGATGTGTCGACATTTATATCGACATCCACATCGACATTTGCAATGGTGAGATTTTGAAAAATATGCCAAGTTCAAATATTCAATATAAGTATATATTAAAATTACACCAAAAATAGTGTTCAAGCCAACATTTCGACATTTTTTGTCAAATATGCGGCATTGAGGCCACCTTTGTAGCTGGACACATGCGAGTGTCCAACTAACATAGAGATGATTCTTAGACCTTATGTACTAATTCACAACACACTTTATCTGCGAGTATCACAAGCACCCTCAAGACGTCGTCAGTCAAGTCGATGCATTATTCGACCCTCGACAATTAGATCGACATTAACTCGACTTAAAATTCCTCTGGTCGACACTGTCGACAGTGAAGTCGATGCATTATTCGACCATCGACAATTATGTCGACAATAACTCGACAAGTCGTTGTATTATTCAAAACTTTGAAAAATGAGAAAATTTTGTGATTCTTTCAAAAATTATTTATTCCTGAGCTTAAAATGTTCTTATTAATTGTTTTTAGTTCTTTTTAGATATAAAATTTGTAAATTTAATTGGCAGAAATTGTCGACGTAAATGTCGATGCGTTTATCGAGTATCGATTTTTACATCGACTTGTCTACGTAGAAAAACAACGTTTTCTAAATTATAGGAAAATACTGAGAAAAATTCAAAAATTTTGATTGAACAGTTATGTTTAACATAGAACATTACTTTAAATCTCAAATATCATTTTTAATTCATCGTTAACCGAGAAAAAAATGTGTCTGAATTTTGTCGACATAAATGTCGATGTCGACAATTGCTACACGGGTTTAAAACTTATAGGTATTCAATAAAAATTAAAAAAAATTAAAATTAGAAAATTTGTTAATTTTTAAAAAATTCCTTTTTTTAATTCCTAAAAGTTTAAAAAATTTTAACTTTTAACAAATAGGAATTTTTTTATTTAAAAAAATTGTATTTCCTTAATTCTAAAAAAAATTTTAATACAAAAAACTAAAATAAAATTGATTTTAAGTTTTTTTCAAATGCCCTAAATCTTGAAAAACATTTAAAATTTGTCTATTCCAAAAAAACTATTTCTTTTATATTCTTAGGTATAAAATAAAAAATTAATCATTCATCTAAAATAAAAAATAAATTTAATCTTGAAAAATAGAATTTATATTTTCATCTCCAAAAATTGTGAAAGTTTTTTAGGTAAGGTATGTATTTCAAAAAAATCTTGCGTCAAAAAAGTTGAAATAAAACTTATTTCAAACTTTTTTTTTATTTTTAAAAAAGGTCTAAAATCTCAAAATATTATAAATTTTATTTCAAAAAATATAATATGTTTCCATCTTGAAAATTGTAATATTTCCTTACTTAGGTACTTCAAAAAGTTAATTTTTTTTACTCCAGGAATATTAAAAATGATAGATTTTAATCCATAAAATTTTCAAAAGAAGTCCTCAAACAATTGAGAAGTTTTTCTATAATTTCTTTTTTATTGGTTTTGAATTAGTCCGAAGCGATTTTCGTGAAAAATCAATTATCAGATTTTTCACGATATCCGATCTTCCCTCGCCCCAGTTAACTCGGATAATTGGAGGTTCTACTGTACTTAGTTTTACATCAATACCAACATTTTGGGTGACTTTTGTCGCGATCGCTTTGAATTTTCTCTCAACTTGGTAAGAAATTTTTTCTCTAAAGAAAATGAAATTGAAAATTTTCATGTTCTTCACTTTGAAAAAAGGTGAATTTTGTTCGTTCACTCCTAACAAATAAGATGCGCATTATTTTTACTTTAATCAAATTCAGAATTTTTTTCCTTCAACAAATTGAGAGGATGTTTTCTTTTGAGAAATATTTTCGCACTAAAAAGGTTTAGATTTTTTTCCAAAAAAATTCTGACAAAAAGTTCAGATTTTCTACTCGAGAAAATTGAAATTTTTCTTCAATATGATGAGACTTTTTTTTCAAAAATGAAAATGTTTTTTTTTAGAAAAAATAGGTTGTGCCAAAACACACTTTTTAGGTACAGAGCTACAGACACATAAAAGTTTCTATTTTTATCTTTGTAATAGATAATTTCTCGAATCGGTACAGGCCTGGCGAAAATCCCAGTACGCTGATTTTCTTCTTTGGCAATGGCATTGACAAAAGAAATGAAAATTTTCGCTACTTTTTTTCACTACTGCTCGAGGGTATGAGAAAAGTTTCACTTCTGCGTGCGAAATTGAACCACACCGTACATTTGCGTACACCACGAACAGCTCGACATAACTTTGTTCGTCTTTTCGGTAGTTTTTTTTTGCACTATGTCGGGTGATTGGAGAAGTGAAGAGCTCGTTGTACATTCTCAGCCAGCGAGATGAGATGATTTGGTGAAGAGAGTTTCCTAATTTTTTAGAGCAGGGAGTCGTCTCGACGGTACGTACTCGTAGATACAATGTCGCCTCATAATGCTCGTGCTTTTGCGGTTTTCTATTTTCCATTCGTATTGAGAAATTTCTGCATAGGGCAGGCAGACACACGAAGAATGAAGGTGAAACAGACGAATGCGAAGTTTCGAGCAAAAAATCCGATGACAATGGCGAGAGAACTTTTGTAGGTTCGCATTGAATGAGCTGACAGGACGCGACGCGAGACGTGGAGTAGATTTAGAACAATTGCGAGAGGTTTTTTTCGAAAACTCGAGTCATTAGTCGGTCTATATTATATTTTCACTTGTGGGAGATACCGATACTGAAGTTTCGATTTCGAAAACCATCATACCTATTTATAATTTCGTTCGTAGCGCGAGCAGGAAAAGAATAGAATTGGTAAACATTCGAATGCGGGTATAGAATTAAAAGTATCCTACTCGCTTATAATCTTTTGCTGGTATTCGAAATCGAGGCAAGTGGGCTGTTTGGCATCTAGTTATTTCGCCGACTGCTACCCTGCTACTCATTCGTCCGAAATGAGCTGGTACGAAACGAGTTGTGAATATTTAAGCTGAAGCAAAAATAAAAAAATAAAACTTTTTTCTCTCCTATATAGTATAAAGGAAAGGCCTTATATAGCTCGTTACATTCGCGACGACCAAGACTTCGGGCGCGCGTACAAGTCTTGAAAATATTATTCCATTTATTGCTACCCGAGCGGCACACTCGATCGATAATATCGGAAGATGTAAGGTATCGATAAAAAATCGTTTGAAAATCTATAGATGTTCTCACGATATTATAAAGATTTATCGGTACAATTTCATAGGCAAAAAATCTAAAAACTATCGAATTCGATATTATTAAGATTTTAAGACGATATTCGTCAACGATACTATCGACAAAGAATATTAAATTTATCGAATTCGATTTTTTAACGATTTTGTAAAGATATTTAATACTATATTATCGACAGATTATATGAAATTTCTCGACTTCGATATTTTACCGATTTTTTGACGACATTTGAAACTATATTATCGACAGATTATATTAAATTTATCGAATCCGATTTTTTACCGATTTTGTAAAGATATTTGAAACTATATTATCGACACATAATATGCAATTTCTCGAATTCGATTTTCTAACGATTGCGTGAAAATATTTGAAACTATATTATCGACACGTAATATGAAATTTCTCGATTTCGATTTCTTAACGATTTTGTGACGATATTTGAAACTATATTATCGACAAATTATCTGAAATTTCTCGAATTCAATTTTTTAACGACTTTGTGAAGATATTTGAAACTATATTATCGACAAATTATCTGAAATTTCTCGAATTCGATTTTTCAACGATTTTGTGACGATATTTGAAACTATATTATCGACACATAGTATGAAATTCCTCGAACTCGATTTTTCAACGATTTTGTGGCGATCTTTGAAACTATATTATCGACAAATAATCTGAAATTTGTCGAACGATTTTTCAACGATTTTGTGACGATATTTGAAATTATTTCCAAATTGGTGAAAATTTTTCTAAGTCCAACACGTCTGGAAGTACTAAACTGCCTATTATAAGCGTTTTATTGCTAATTCCTCAACGATAAGGTATGGCATAGTGGCTAAAGTAGAGGAATACCATGCAGGAGGTAGATAGTTCAAGCCCCACGGGTGGCAGATTTTTTATAATTTTTTTTTACTTTTTCTGAAATCATCCTCTTACCGTAACATGAATAATGTGTTTAGGCATAGTTTAATGTATTAATTATGCTAATTAATGATTTTTAATTATAGAAAGAAGCTAGTAAAAGACGAAAAATCGGAATAAAAAATCGATAAAAAATCGACAGAATATCGAATTTGATAAAGTGTCGCATTAGTTCCGCCTAAATCGTGAAATTATCTTTCGATATTATAGATAGATTATCGATAAAATATCTTACTATAATCTCGAAATTTTTACTAACTATAACTCGTCGATAATCTATCTATATATCGAAAGATAATTTCACGATTTAGGCGGAACTAATGCGACACTTTATCGAATTCGATATTCTGTCGATTTTTTATTTCGATAATTTGTCGATTGTGCTGCTCGGGTAGTACATATTTTAATACGATATTTTTGGCTGCTGCCATTCCACACGACGCTGTGTCATACGATGCCAGAGCTTCGCAGCTTTCGAGTCGAGAATTTTTACGCCTGCGGGAAATGAAACGAAAGTCGAAACGAAAAAATACACTACGTATAATCAAATTGATTACCCGAGAGGGATTGTCGAGAGTAACCTTGACATTGCTACAGAAACGGCGGGCAGCGACGTACACGATTCGACAGACGACGTTTTTAACAAATTTCAAAAGACGAATAAAATAGAAAATACGATAAAGAAAAAGAGCGAGAGAAATCAATGAGAAATGAAATACACGAATACTCTTATACTCGTATAATGTGTTTCGGGCATCTTTCACTCTTGCCCATTTCATATTCGTATCCGAGAAAAAAAGAAAGGGAAAACCAGGGTGAAACTATTTGTACTATCTCTACACGTGCGAAGATATTTCACGCCCGGTACAAAGGTATCTGCGCGTATTTTTGGAAAATACACAATACCATATACATTTTACGTGAATAAATCACGACCTTATTTTATGTATATTGTGTTTCGATTACTCGAAGCTTAACGTTCGACGTTCGCGTCCCAATCTGCTGCTGTCTTCTACCTTTTTGATTCGCTTCGCTGAGAAAGGACTATGGTTTGGAAATTTTTTGAATGATTGGCGCGTGAATTTCGAGACTTTTGTTCGGCGCCTATATACGTACGTATATTTGCTTCTTCGATGAAAACGGCCGATCCGACGACGCGAGGCAGAAGTAGAAAACGAATTTTATTATTTATTTTTTATTCATTTTTTATTTCCATCGAAAAATGGTTCTCTAATTTTGTTTTGTTTGCGTTTTCTCATTGCCAGTTAGTGTTCGGTGTTGGGTTCGTATCGCGTTTGTTGTTTCAGCCGGATAAAGATGAAAGTATTTCGTGGGATTTTTCTGCGGGAGACGAGGGCCGAGGAGCGTAGGTAGATATAATGACAATTTTGCAGGTTTTTTCCTTCTCATTTTGTACTCGCAAAACAGCCTTGGCAACTAGGTATCTTCGATTGAGCTGAAATTTGACTTATTGAAAGAGCATATCACTCAGACTTTGAAACCAAATTTTGAGCTGCTGAAGTTGATTTATCAATTTTTGGCAAATTTTTGAAAATTACGAAAAAACTCTTTTTTTTTACAAAAGTCGTAAATTTTTAGATAAATTTTTGAAAATCTGTTTTTCATCAGAGTGGAATTCTGCCTTGAAAGTTCAGTAGCTTTTTTAATTTTTTCATTATTCAAATGCAATCGATCGAGTTGAAATATTTATTCCTAGTAAATTATCAAAATTTTGAATTTTTACAAAATTAATGATTTTGAAAAACGTACAAAAATTCCATCAGAGTAGGATTTCGCCTTGAAAGTACAGAAGCCTTTTCCGTTACTTAAACGCAGTTGGGCTGAATTTTTTTTCATGATAATCCATCAAAATTTTAAATTTTTACAAAATTCAAGATTTGAAAAATGTACGAAAATTGCATCAGAGTGGAATTTTGCCTTGAAAGTACCATAGCTTTTTTCATTATTTAAATGCAATCTGGCTAAAAATTTTAAAAATCATGATTTGATAAATCTGCAAAAATTTTATAAGAGCAGGATTTCGCCTTGAAAGTACACAACCCTTTTCCATTTACTTGAACGCAGTTGTGCTGAAATTTTTATTTCTGAAAATTTATCAAAATTTTAAATTTTTACAAAATTTAAGATTTGAAAAATCTACGTAAATTCAATCAGACTTGGGATTTTTCCTTGAAAGTAGAGTAGCTTTTTTCATTATTTTAATGCAGTTGATCTGAAATTTTTACTTCTCAAAATCTATCAAAAATTCAAAATTTCAAATTTTCAAAAAATTAATGATTTGATAAAATATGTAAAAAAAAAAAAAAATCCATCAGAGTAGAATTTCGCCACGTGCATTCTTTTAGATATTCGGAAATCTTGAAAAGTCATATTTTGTTGAAGGCTCCAAATGGCTTCAAAAATGATCTCAATAGTCAATAGATTCAGGAGATCGACTTAGGTAACAAATCGATTTTCAGGATTTCAACTACCTGAAAATTTACAGTCATTGTGACAAATTTATTTACGAATGGGGCTATTTTCACCATGTTTAAAGGTCGTTTCCCCTTTAGGAACAACAACAAATTACTAAATCATTTTGAAAAAAAATTTCATAATTTTTTTGGAGTGCAAAATATTTTTCAAATTTTTGAGGGAAAATCTTATTCAAATAAATATGTAGGTATTTTTACTATTTTGACCTGAATAATTGCATATTTCCTTGCTCAAAAAATGACATATTTTCTCTCCAAAAATTTTGATGATTTGTATTTATACCTATTTTTATTCGAACCTTGATTTTGCATAATCGTGTTTAAATATAATTTTATAAAATTTTGTTGAAACAAGTTAGTTATAATATGTTTTCCAAATATTGTTTTAATTTTTTTTTTTTTTTAATTTGATCAAGGGTCAGTTTGACCTAATTTTTTTTTTCGAACTGCAAAATGAAATGTTTCGAATTAACTAAATACAAAATGAAAAAAAAAAATCATAAATACAATTTCTTTGAATTTTTTTCAAACACAAATTTTCAAAATCTTTGTGTAAAGAATTAAAAATTGAAAAGTTAGGGGAAAATTTTGTGAATTAATTTAAATTGAAAATTTATTTCTACCTAAAATAATCGAAAAAAATTGAAAAATAAATAGATATGATACTTAATAAAAAAAAGCTGGTATCCATTACTGAAAAAAATTGAAAAATTCAGAATTTTCCAACAGTATTTCTCAGAATGGACCTGAATAGTGAGAAAAAAATTTTAAAGCAATTTTTTCAAAGAAATTAAATTTAGGAAAAATTTAAAATTCACTATGTAATAAGTAGGTAAGTATACCACTCATGGCAAAAATGATTTTTTTTTTCAAAAATGAGAATAATCGAAAAATTCAGAATTTTTTCATCAGAATCTCTCAGAACAGACCCGAATAATGAGGAAAAAATTTATTGAGAAATTTTTTCAAAGAAATTAAATTTAGGGAAAATTCAAAATTCACCATTACATGAATTTTTTCCTCAAAAATGAAAAAAACTAAAATTCAGAATTTTTTCATCAGAACTCCTCAAAATGGACCCGAATAATGAGAAAAAAATTTATTGAGCAATTTATTCAAAGAAATTGAATTTAGGGAAAATTTGAAATTATCACCATGGCAAAATTGATTTTTTTCCAAATTGAAAAAAATTGAAAAATTCGGAATTTTTTCATCAATTCCTCTCAGAATGGACCTGAATAATGAGAAAAAAAATTTTAAAGCAATTTTTTCAAAGAAATTAAATTTAGGAAAAATTAAAAATTCACTATGTAATAAGTACCACTGGTACTTATTACATGGCAAAAATGAATTTTTTTCAAAAATGGGAATAATCGAAAAATTCAGAATTTTTTCATCAGATCCTCTCAGAACGGACCCGGATAATGGGAAAAATTTTTTTTGAGAAATATTTTCGAAGAAATTGAATTTTACAGAATTTGCAGGGCACTTATGGACTCTGCGTTAACGACACAAAAAATATGTGTAGCTTTTTACTCGTAGGTATTATTGAAATCGTAAAAATTATATTTTCTCAAATTATTAACTACTTTTCCATTATTCTTCCCCTCTTTTCATCAAAAATACCTACTCGTTTATTTAAATTGCCAGTACGTCGAATGATTCAAAATCTTGCACGGTTTAAGAGATGAAAACACGAATAAAAATTCGCCATATTCGTAATTTTTCAGTGTTCTTTTTTTTTTTTTTTTTTTTTTTTTTTTTCTCGAAAGCACGATCGCTTTCGTAGCATTTGCACGTCGCATTGTTTGAATGTTTTTTTACTTTTTACAATAAGTATTCGGTCGTCTCGCTGCTGTATACCGTAGAGGTATATATACCTACCTATATTGCAGATTAAGAAGAAGAAAATGGTAGGGGAAGGGAAACGAAATTATCGAATTTGCATTTTTACGCTGTTTTCAATTGTAAATTCAAATCGAGCTGGATTTTTCGCATCTTTTTTCGGTCGTTTTAATAAATACAAATTTGTAATTTGCGTTTCGCTGCACAGACTTTCGTATTCCGGGGGAATTATTCGTCGGACGAGAATGAAAGGTGGGGGGTGGCGGGAGAGAGGTGGGACGCGTTCTGTGTGTAAAACACTGTGCCAAAAGAAAGACGTGGACCTGGCGAAGGGGGAGGGGAAGAAAAACAGAATAGTTTTAGAAGCAGGGGCGCAGCATTAATGAAAATAAAAATGAAACTAGTATATATACCTGATAAAAACTGATGATTATTTGGCAAAAAGAAAAGAAGGAAATTAAAAAACATTAATTTGAATTATACGCGAAAACTCGACTCGTCGACGAGTTCAACGACGAGGTTTTTATAAGTTTAAATTGTTTCACCGGCGTATTCAAATTTTCGAGGAATTTAATTCGTTTAAAAAAAATAAGAAAAGTCCTCCTTTTCGGTGTCTTCTTGCTTAGGTGTATTTAAAGGTGAATACTGTATTCAGGCTTGAAGACAATTGAGGCAATGTGGTGTGAAACTGTGAAATTTTTTCTTTTTTAATTATTTCCGCCTACGTACGTATTCGCGTATCGAATCTGAAAGAAAGAACATGGTAAGGAATGGCGAAAAACCTCTCCGGACTCGGAACACGAGTAAAAATAAGCCAGCTTACGAAATTGTCGCAGAAGAAAGAAAATGAGAGGCGGGAAGCAGGCGGATTAGGCTAGAAAAAAATGAGCCAAAGAGTATTTTTCTATTTTCAAAAAAAAAAAAAAAAAAAAAAAAACCTACAACTTTTATGAAGTCGCTGCCTCGCCTCATCTACCGAAATTTAAAAGGTAAGAAGATTATACGAGAAGATGTTTTCCTAAGAAGTTGAGAAGTTGGATATACTCTCACCTTGTCGTCGTCGTCGTCGTCGTCGTGAAGAAAGAGACGGAAAGAAATCTCGTGGAGCGAGAGAGAGAGAGCGGCGGATGGAAGGGTAAAGTGGCGAGAATCGGATTTTAAAATATCGGTTCGTAGAAATAAAGGCGACACTCCATTAAAATTCCGTTTCTTGTAATAGTTTTCATTTAGCTCTCGGTCGTGCTTACGTTCCCGTCGAGCTTCGAGTCGCCTTACACATCGCATGAGATCAACGTTAAACGCATTTATTGTCCTGTCTTGGCTTTTAAACTGGTACAGAGTATTTTATTTTTCTTGTGTTTTTGCTGCGGATGTCAGCAGCCAGCAGGACGGTCGGTCTCTTTGGTTATAGTATTGAAGTTTTTCATGCAGTCTGTTTCAGGTAAACACGATTCATTTTTTTCTTCTTTCATTTTAAAAAACTCTCCGAGTCGCGAGGCTTTTACGTACATTGAACCAGGCTGTTTTACTATGCATTAAAAACGTTAACGAGAAAACCCTGCGAAGCCGTCGTCGCTCGCCGAAGCCTCTTTACGTCTTCTAAATACGCCAGATTGAAAGCATTTTTTGAAAAAAGTTGCAAACGTCGCTCGATACGTTGTTCGCCTCGGCTCCTCCGGTGTGTTCTTTCGCCACAATACCTCGAGTTATTAATTTCAAACGTGCATTAATGTTTCACATATCGCGAAACAACGAGCACCTTGTCGTTCATTGCGGTTAAATTATTTATACGCGCGAGTATAAAAAATATGTATAATCAAAATCGCGATGATATCGACGACAGAAACGAGGAGTCTTTTCAACGAACTCGAATCTTTATACAGGGTGTTTCGTAGCTGATGTAGTTCCTTCCGTCAGGTGGATAGGCGACCCATATAAGGAGCAAAAAATGTTAGGTAGGTATATAAAATTGCACCTATCTTGAGAATTGAAGGGGGAAGGGAAAATGAAATTTCAGAAAAGGTAATCTTTGGGTACAGTAGAAACGAAAATGACTTTTTTTTGTTCTTGACATTTTTTGCCTATCTTTGAAAATGAAGGCGCAGAAGAACTTTAAACTTGAAAAAAATAGGTTTTGCGATTTTCAAAGCGCTTTAGTTCCTTAATTTCAAAGGTAGGCAAAAAATGTCGAGAACAAAAAAAGTTTTTTTTCTTTACTGGGTACTTTAAGGTTACATTTTCTCAATATAATTTTCCCTTGCCCTTAAATTTTCAAGATTGGCACCATGTTTATAAAACATTTTTTCTTCCTCATGAAAAAATTTCAGAAATTTGGTAGGTACAATTTGATTAAAAATTTATTGAAAAAAATTTATTTCGACCCATAAATTCAAATTTTCATAAAATTAAAAAAAAAATCGAAAGAATTACTCGAGAAACCCTACAGTTGTTGAGTTGAAAAAATTGTAAAAATTGCCAAAACTTCTGGAATTGAAAAAAATTGCCCAAAATTGGTTGAATTGAATGAAGATTGATTGGAAAAAATTTATTTTGGTCAATAAATTCAAATTTTCTCCAAATTGATAATTTCTTTTCGAAATAATTACTCGAGAAACCCTATACAGTTGTAGCCTACAACTTGTAGGGTTTAAAAAAATGAGAAAACTGCGAAAACTTATGGAAATGAAAAAAAAAAATCCCAAATCCGCTAGCATTGAATAAAAATTGGTTGAAAAAATTTTATTTCGACCCATAAATTCAAATTTTTACAAAATTGATAATTTTTTTTCGAAATATTTACTCGAGAACCCATAATACAGTTGTGAGGTTGAAAAAAATGTAAAGATTGCCAAAAATTCTGGAACTAAAAAAATCCCTGAATTTGGTTGAATTGAATAAAGATTGGTTGGAAAAAATTTATTTCGTCCAATAAATTCAAATTTTCATAAAATTGATAATTTCTTTTCGAAATAATTACTCGAGAAACCCTACAGTTGTTGGGTTGAAAAAATTGTAAAAATTGCCAAAACTTCTGGCATTGAAAAAAAATTCCCAAAATTGGTTGAATTGAATGAAGATTGATTAGAAAAATTTTATTTTGGTTAATAAATTCTAATTTTAATGAAATTGAAAAAAAAAATCGAAATATTTACTCGAGAAACTCTACAGTTTTAGGGTTGAAAAATTTGTAAAAATTACCAAAACTTCTGGAATTGAAAAAAATTGCCCAAAATTGGTTGAATTGAATGAGGATTGATTGGAAAAAAATTATTTCGGCCAATAAATTTAAATTTTTTCCAAATTCATAATTTCTTTTCGAAATACACTCGAGAAACCCTACAGTTGTAGGGTTGAAAAAAATGAGAAAACTGCGAAAACTTCTGGAATTGAAAAAAAAAATCCCAAATCCGCTAGCATTGAATAAAAATTGGTTGAAAAAATTTTATTTCGACCCATAAATTCAAATTTTTGCAAAATTGATCATTTTTTTTCGAAATATTTACTCGAGAAACCATACAGTTGTGAGGTTGAAAAAATGAAAACATTGCCAAAACTTCTGGAATTGAAAAAAAATTGCCCAAATTTGGTATAGAATTGGATAAAAATTGATTGAAAAAAAATTTATTTCGATCCATAAATTCAAATTTTTGCCAAATTGATAATTTTTTTTTATTTCGAAATATTTACTCGAGAAGCCCTACACATAAATTACGAAACACCCTGTATATAGGTATTTTTTATTATTCTCGAAACACGTTACGAATATTTAAATTACTTTATTGTAGTAAACTCGATACCGCGAATATTTCTTTGTTTCTTCGGTATACTTTTTTCCGTTTTTCCTTCTGTACTCGCCATCTTGTTTCCTTTTTCTTCACCTCGTCGTGAAAACAAATCAAGATCAAAAGTTTGACTCGCAGAAAGTAGAATAGCAGTACGAAAGAGTCGAGAGAGATGTACGTCCTACGTACGTATACGTTTGAAACACGCCATAGCCATAGCCATGGTACGCTGTTATCTCTCGACCCGAGTATACGTGGATATGGATAAGGCTTTTTGCAAAATTTACATATGTATGTAGGCTTTTACTCGTCCGTCTCGCGAAATCTAATTCGACTAATGTTATCCGAGCCCCCTTATTGCCCTATATTTACGTTCGTACAAATAACCTTCTTTCTTTCTTTTTTTTACCATATTATTCTGCAACACGCTCTGATGGCATTAGTGTATTATCGCGTTATTATAGTATAAGTATAATGGGATAGGCAAATAATATACTCTTGCATCTGGTGCCTCGGAGCTACTCGAATATCAAAATGCAAAAGTCTGAACTGTGTGGAAAAGGAACAAAAAAAGCTCTTGAAAATGGGCAAATAGATTTTTTCAAAAATTTGCTTACTATTGACCGCCAAAAGAAAAAGTAGTCTTCGTTTTCCAACATAATTTTTTCAATTTTTTTTTTCAAGACAAATCACTTTCAAAAAAAATTATTCTTAGATTTTTTTGCAAAAAAAAAAAAAAAAAAAGGAGAAAATTTATTTTGTATTTTAAAAATTTTTATAATTTAGGAAAAAATAAAATTCTTCAAAAAAAATAATAGGTATATATAATTACCTATATGTTTTTATAGAATTTATTGAAAATTTTGTTCAGAAAAATTCTAAAATTCATTCACAAAATTAAAGATTTTTGTTAAAAAAGATTATAAGTTTCATTCAGAAAACGGGTAGGTAAACATTTAAAAAAAATTCTTTATGAAAAATTCTTTTTTTTGCGGGGTGGGGGGGGGGGTTCAAAAATTCTTTCAAAAAATGATTGAAAAAGTTCTTTTAATCGGCATGAGCGATGAAAATTCATTCAGAGGTCTTTTTCTAAAAATATAAAATTTGTTTCTTTACAAAAAATTCCATCATTTTTTTTATCAAATGAAATAAAAAAGTAATTTCCTTAGTAGGTATAAAACTCTCTCGATTTTTTTTTTTTTTAGAAAAAAATTTAAATTCATTTCAAATAGTGTTCGAAAAATATTGATTAGGTACTGCAAAAAATTCTATCAAAAAGTAATTTCAAAAGCTTCCTCAAAATGAAAATTATCGAGAAAATTGAAAAGTTTTTTTTTTTTTTTTTTTTCAAGGAAAATTCTAAAAATATTTCTCAATGCAATTAATCTAATGGAAATAAGGTAAATAGGTAATTCAATTTTATCGGAACTGTTTTCATTGATTAAATGCAACTTTGAAAAAACTCTCATTTTCGAAATTAACTGAAATATATAATGTATTTTTTTTAATCTCACTGGGGTTGAATTTTGCATTAAATTTTTTCGGAGTTTTTTTGTCATTGATTAAATTCGAACTGCTGTCATGTTTTGAAATTCACTGAAAATAAAAATTTTCTCAAATTCAGTTAGTTTAGGATTATGCATTGGACGAAATGGTAGCCCTTGCCATTGATTAAATACAAATTGGCATTTTTTGGAATTTACTGAAAATAAAATTTTTCTCATATTCAGTTAGGGTAGGATTTTGCATTGGATCAAACGGTAGCCTTTATTGCCATTGATTATATCAAAAAATTTTATTTTTAGTAAGGGTAGGATTTTTCATTGGAGCAAAGCAAACGATAGCCTTTCTCATTGATTGAATTCAAATAGACATTTTTCTAAATTTACCGTAACATGGGGTTACTTTGGCCCACTTTTTGAGACTTTTTTTTTGAAAATTCATCCTGCTTCTTTCAAAATCGAAGTAGGGGGCCCGGTTTTTACTCTAAACGGTGTCGGACACTTGTAAGAAGCTCTGTAAATTTTTTCAAATTTTTCGTCATACCCCCTCCCTCTTCCGTGGTTAGTGAAAGTCATGGGACAAAGTTACCCGGCCTTGGGGTTACTTTGGCCCACTTCTTTTTTTTCGCAATAAATCGATTTCTAGGCATAAAAATACTTCAGCAAAGGCATGAAACTTCAGAAAAAGATGTATTCAGTTGAAACCATATGATCAAACATCGGTATTTTAGAGATTTCCTGATAATGTTTATGTTTGATCTAAAATAACTCCAAAAAGGGCGAAAAACTGTCCTCTGACGAGTAACTTGAATTTATCTTACAACCTCTTCACCAAACCGATATTTTCATGATTGATTCTGACTCTACGTTAAATTTTCGATCGATTTTCATAGGAAAAAAAATTTTCTCTCGCTTTCTGATGATATTTTTGCATGGACCAAAGTAACCCCAAAAACGACGAAAACGGTCCTTTGACCAGTAATTTCAATTTATCTCACAACCGCTTCACAAAATCGATTTTTCTATAGGAGATTCTGAATCTACCTAAAATTTTCGATCTGTTTCCATAAGAAATTTTTTTTTTTAGACCATTCGTTATACTTCGTCTAAACAAAAGTTTTGGAGGTAAAAAAAAACACACGAACAACGTACTAATTAACAAAAAATCAGGTTTACCAAACTTGCGATAGAAAAAAAGTGATAGTCACATAGAAGTGAAGTATGAAGGCCCCTCTATCGTTGACACTCATTACAAACTCCCTCCACTTCATATGTATAGTTGTGGCTGGACACGCAAATATCTTTTTTCCGCAAGTGGACTAAAGTAACCCCATCTTACGGTACAGAAAATAAAAATTTTCTCAGTAAAAATAGGATTTTACATTGGAGCAAATGGTAGCCGTTGTCATTAATTAAATATTCAAACTCGCATTTTTCTAAATTTACAGAAAATAAACATTTTCGCAGTAAGGGTAGAATTTTGCATTGGAGCAAATCTAGCCTTTGCCTTTTTTTTCGGAAAAAGTTTCAATTATTTTTGATGCAATGAACTCAATTTAAAAGATAATTATAATTCGTAAGATTTTTTTTGAAAAAAATATATTAAAATTCATTCTGATTTCATATCAAAATATTTGAAATTATTTCTTTAGATACAAAAATTTCTTTTAATTTTTTTTAAAAATCCAAAATTCCTTTTTAAAAAATGTTTGCTTTTTGGTACTTACCTACCAATTTTCTTACGAAAATTTTTTTAAAAAACATTTTTAAAATTAGTACCTCTATGCCCATTCTGTACTATTCAACTTATATCTATCCAACATATCCTGTTCGAATGCCCCAAGTTAAAACAAGAGAGACTAACCCTACAAATAAATGAAATCCCCCCAGTTATATCAGATATTCCTTCCGAAATTCAAAAATTCATAAACTTAATTAAAAAACTCAACCTCGCAAATAAAATTTAAAAAATTCTTCCGATGGGTGTAATAATCCTGTAATTATAAACACCCCCCCCCCCAAAAAAAAAAAAAAAATGAAAATTCATTGTTTTCAAAAAAATTGAAAAAATATTTCTCTTCTTAAGAATTAATTTTTTTCGTACGATAAAATCAATTCTTTCAGGTATTCAAAAAAGTATTTCTCGTCAAAAATTTTCCAGTATTTTTTTTTCTCGAAAAAAAATCAAAAATTATCAAGTTTTGTTTGAATATTTGTCAAAATTCGTATTAAAAAAATAAAAAAATAAAAATCTTGCAAAAGACAGTATACCTATCAGTATAGGTATATTTTTCAAATTTTCACGAGAAAAAAAATATCATATAACTTCTTTTTTAAAAGTTTTAAAATGTGTATTAGAATTCTTTAAAAATATATTGACAAAATTTATTTCAAAAAATTCTCTTAAAAAGAAGTTTGTATGAAATGGACATGCTTCAAACTTTTCCTAAAAAAAAAAAAAAAAAAAAAAAAACAACGACAACTTTGATGGTAATTTTATCCATGGATTAGAAGAAAAGTGTTGTTATGTTGAAAATAATTGATTCTATTAATTCCAAGTGCTCGCTTATTTTTCTCATGTGTTTTTTTTTTTTTTTTTTACTGTGATATAAATTATTGTAATTTTCGTATGGTCATCTAATCAACCCCTGAAAAAATAGAACGTATGCTATAAATAAAATTCCTTTTGAGAAAACTGTGTCAGTGTAGGTGGAGAAATCGAAACCATGCTGCAGCACAAGCACTTAATCGAGAGATCAGTTTCCTCTAAAAATACCTACCACCTATTTCATGTGGCAAAAATGATTTCTTTCTTTCTCCTTTCAAACCACACAGAAGCATGCTTACGGAGCTATTTTCGTCTCTTCGACGAAACTTATCCCAAAACTCATCCAGCGACGGTGAGAGAAAGCGAAAATTTTCAAGTTCGGAAAAAGCCAGGTTATACTTTTAATATAATGAAGCTGCAGCCTTAGACGTTTAGCCGAGTTTGAAAACAGATAATTTAAAAACTGTGTTAATCCCGCCATCAAATTTACAGTCGCAGTTGGCTCTTTTGTTTTTAACTTAAGGTTTTTTCGTATAATACTTTTCGCGAAAGAGAAACAACATTTTTCCTTTTTTTTTTCTGAACCATTAATTTTAATCCTTCAAAATTTTTTTTTTTATTTTGTTCACAAGAAAGAAGCACTTAACGACTTCCTTCTAAATAATTACGAAATTTTGGCCCGCGAGCCGCCCCCATCATGGAAATGACGCGTAGCGCGGCGCGACGTACAGATACGTTGTACGACGTTTACATAGTGTAGCGCACCCTAAGCAAGACGTACCGTGGGGGAGGCTCGCGGGGGTAGAAAGTTTTTCGGAAAAAGTTTAATGTAAATTTGACGTTCAAATTATAAAAATCTGCGAATGCTGCTGGCCACTCTCTTATACCTACGTATATATACAGGGTGCACCAACTTCGTTTCCCGGCATTGAACCAGTAGATAGAACTCGAGTAGACAAACAAAACACGTTATTATGGCTGGTTGCCTAAATCAAATTATTAAGGAGTTATTTCATTTCAAAACTTGAAAATTCACACTTTTTGATATGTTTGATAAAATCTAAAAAACATTTGAATAATTTTTTTTATGGTCGTACTGGGTAGGGCTTGAGTAGACAAACAAAAAATGTTATTATGGCTGGTTGCCTATCTCGCATATTTAAGGAGTTATTTCATTTTTCAAATTTGACATTTCGTAAATTTGCAAAAAAATTTAGGTAGTTACAAATTTTAAATTTTAACTCCTTGAATATGCGAGATAGGTAACTCGCCGTAATGAAAAAAAAAAAAAAAAATTCGTCTACTCGAGCCCTATCCAGTATGGCCAATTGACCATCAAAAAAAAATTTCAAATGTTTTATAGATTGAAAAAAACATACCCAAAATTTTGAATTTTCAATGAAACTAGAAGAAGCCCGTCGCGAGATTCGCGACGGCTAGAAAACAGAAGAAAAAAGAATTTTTCAAATTTTAAAACTAAAAATTTAATAAATAATGATTTTTTTAAAATTTTCAATTTTGATGGAAAAAAGTAATTTAAAAAAAAATTAGAATCATCTTATTTATCAATTTTTTCAAAATGAGAATTTTTCAAAATTTTCTTTAGAAAAAATAATACTTTCTTATACTTACCTAAATAATATAATTTCAGAGTAACCGTTTTCAATGAATTCCATTATTTTAAATTTTCGTTAATTTTTTTGAAATAAAATTTTAAAAAATACATTTTTTAAAAATTTTTAAAGTTCAAGTATTATGAAATTTTTTAAAATCCTGTTTGTTCGATTTAAGAACGTTTAATGATTTTAAATTTTTTTCTTTTTGCAAATTTTACTCAAATAAAATCTTTCAAATTTTTATTTTTTGAATTTTGTTTTCAAAAAATTTATTTTGTTTTAAAAAATGAATACTTTAATTGAAAAATACCATTTAAAAAAAGAAATTGTTCAGAATTATCATATACTTTCCTTCAAGTTCTCATTCCCAATCACACCTCAAAAAAGCATTCCCGAGCAGCACAATCGACAAATTATCGAAATAAAAAATCGACAGAATATCGAATTCGATAAAGTGTCGCGTTAGTTCCGCGTAAATCGTGAAATTATCTTTCGATATGTAGATAGATTATCGACGAATTATAGTTAGCAAAAATTTCGAGATTATAGTAAGATATTTTATCGATAATATATGTATAATATCGAAAGATAATTTCACGATTTAAGCGGAACTTTTGCGACACTTTATCAAATTCGATATTCTGTCGATTTTTTATCGATTTTTTATTCCGATTTTTCGTCTTTTACGAGCTTTTTTCTATAATTAAAAATCCTTAATTAGCATAATTAATACATTAAACTATGCCTAAACACATTATTCATGTTACGGTAAAAGGATCATTTCAGAAAAAGTAAAAAAAAATTATAAAAAATCTGCCACCCTTGGGGCTTGAACAATCTACCTCCTGCATGGTAATCCTCTTCCTTAACCACTATGCCATACCTTATCGTTGAGGAATTAGCAATAAAACGCTTATAATGGGCAGTTTAGTACTTCCAGACGTGTTGGACTTAAAAAAATTTTCACCAATTTGGAAATAATTTCAAATATCGTCACAAAATCGTTGAAAAATCGTTCGACAAATTTCAGATTATTTGTCGATAATGTAGTTTCAAATATCGCCACAAAATCGTTGAAAAATCGAATTCGAGGAATTTCATATTACGTGTCGATAATATAGTTTCAAATATCGTCATAAAATCGTTGAAAAATCGAATTCGAGAAATTTCAGATTATTTGTCGATAATATAGTTTCAAATATCTTTACAAAATCGGTAAAAAATCGGATTCGATAAATTTAATATAATCTGTCGATAATATAGTTTCAAATGTCGTCAAAAAATCGGTAAAATATCGAAGTCGAGAAATTTCATATAATCTGTCGATAATATAGTTTTAAATATCTTTACAAAATCGTTAAAAAATCGAATTCGATAAATTTAATATTCTTTGTCGATAATGTAGTTTCAAATATATTTACAAAATCGGTGGAAAATCGGAATCGATAAATTTAATATTCTTTGTCGATAGTATCGTTGACGAATATCGTCTTAAAATTTTAATAACATCGAATTCGATAGTTTTTAGATTTTTTGCCTATGAAGTTGTACCGATAAATCTTTATAATATCGTGAGAACATCTATAGATTTTCAAACGATTTTTTATCGATACGTTACATCTTCCGATATTATCGATCGAGTGTGCCGCTCGGGTTAATAATTTTTTTTTCAAACTTGGAAAAATAAGAAGACAGAATTTTCTTTAGAATTCAATGCTTGATTTACCTATAAAAAAAATAAAATTTCCAGGTATTTTATAAATGTACTTACTCGTATTTTGGAAAAATTGATTTAGAACAAAATTTGGAACAATTCGATTTTTAAGTTTAAAATAGATTTTTGACCTTATATCGAAGAAACGTAAATTATTCTAAACAATTCATTTTTAAAATGGAATTTTTTAACCAAAATTTTAAAAAAGATGAAATAAAATTTGAAAAAACATAGGTACCTATCTATTGAAGTTTTTTGATTTTATTTGATAAAAATTTTAAATAAATGCCTGTTTTCAATTGAACTTGAAGTGTAAAAAAATCCATCATAAAATATAAAATGCAAAGGTCCAGATCTTGAATAGGAAATTTGGGAAGATGATAATAGGGAATTCTCCCCTGTGGTGTAGCCCCGTCGCCCCGTGCACTGCACTGGTATGTACTTAAGGGTGACGTGACCCCGTATTTTGAAAATGTTTTGAATATCAGGAGTCAATGGTGACATTTATACTGGAGAAAATAATTCCCTATTTTTCATTTCCTCGTGGTGTAGCCTGTAGCTTCCGTCGCCCCGTTTATAGCACTTGTATGTACTGTACCATAATGTACTTGCCTTGCACTATGAAGAGTATAATAATAATAATCACGATTTTCAACAAATAATTTTTAATATATAATAAAACTATTAAAGTAAGAAAGGAAATTTGGAAAATTATTATTTAAAAAAATTTGATGAAAAACGATTCTGAATAAAAATTTCAAAAAATGAAAACTTTATATCAAAATTGAAAAAAAAATCAACTTACAAAATTTTAAAATAGCCATTAGAATTTTTTGAAAACAAAAATAAATATTATGAAATGAATGACTGTCTTGATACTTGATAGATTAGATAATTTTGATTTTTTTACAATAAAAGTTAAAATGAGACATGAGTTGACAAAAAAAAAAAAAAAAAAAAAAAAAAAAATGCTGAAGACCAAAATATTTATTATTAAACTTTGGAATAGAAAATTTATTTGAATAACATTTTTTAGAATAAATACTTATTCAGAATTTCATTATTGAAGATTGTTTTTAAAAAGTTCAACAGTTTCAAATTTTATCATTTAAATTTTTTTTCAATTTTGGTGGAAAAAAATAATTTAAAAAAAAATTTAGAATCATCTTTTATCAATTTTTTCAAAATGAGAATTTTTCAAAATTTTCTTTCAAAAAAATTATAATTTTAGAGTTACAGTTCCCAATGAATTCTTTTATTTTAAAATTTCGTTAATGTTTGATTTGAGAACGTTTAATTATTTGAATTTTTTTTCTTAATGCAAATTTTGCTGGTCTTCTTATTTGAGAAAAATTTGAAATAAATGCCCTGAAGTGTTAAAAGATCCATCTTGAAATGTAAAGAACCAGATCTTGAATCGGAAAGGTAATAGGGAGTTCTTCCCCGTGGTGTAGCCCCGTCGCCCTGTGTACTGCACTTACTTTTTATAAAATTATTGAAAAAAATGATAAATTAAAAAAAAAAAAAATCAATTATTTGAAAATAGGTATTAGAATTTTTTGAAAACCAATTGAAACATAAAAACTAAAGATCCATAGATATTTTGAATCTGAAGGATGATAACAGTGAGTTCTTCGCCATAGTTTTGCCCCGTTGCCCCGTGCCCCGTGTACAAACCTGTTATATAACTATAACTATTACGATTTTCAAAAAATGAGGAAAAATCCAGCTTGAATTTTGAAATAAGTAAAATCATGCAGATCCTGAATCAGGATGATTATGATGTACCTATAACTTAGTGTTGTTATTCCCAGTGGTGTAGCCCCATCGGCCCCGGGTGCTGAACTTACCACTTTACACTATGAAAAATGTGAATTAATGAAATAATAAATCAATAATACTTGATTATTTTGATGATAATAAAAACAACGAAAAAAACCATGAGAAAAGTAGAAAACTAACTGAAGACTAAACAAATCGCTTTTAACGAATACCGATTTCATTTACAATGCGGTATTAAAAGCTTAAAAATAAATAAAAACACGAAAAAACAATGCGAAAAACATCAAAAAATATTCAAAAACACGCAAAACTTGGCCTGGCTCCGTTTTCGAGCCGCTTGCGGTTTAGCTGCGCGGTAGTTTTTGTTTGCCTACCAAGTTACCTACTAATCGGTAATACTGCTCGAGTAGTCGACCACGGATACGGCCGGTTATAGTGTTACCAGGCCGGAATGTGGCTGAAGGCTGATTTTTTAATAACGCCAATAACTCGGAAAATATTGACTTTACAAAAAAAGTGCAAGAGACCTTTTTTGAAGGAAATTAAAAATGCTTTTCACCATATCAAAATATTTGAGTTTTTTCGAAAGTTGGTGATTTTTGATTTTTCACAAAAGTCATTAAAATCCAAATATTTTTATACGAGTGGAAATCATTTTTAATTCCCTTCAAAAAAGGTCTCTTGCACTTTTTTTGTAAAGTCAATATTTTCCGAGTTATTGCGATGAAAAGAAAAAATTCAGCCTCTGGCTACAGCGTTGCCAAATCTTATATTCCGGCCTGGTGCCACTATAGTCAGCCGTGCCACGGACCATTAACAATCTCGAGTTTTAAAGAAAACTCTCTCGCCTATGGGGAAATTTCCTTTGATGTTTCGCCAACGCGTTTTTATATAATACGATTTTCAACAAAAATTCATAATTTTTGATATGTTTTTATTTATATAAAAAACATTTGAAAATTTTTTTTGATGGTCATACTGAATAGGGCTTGAGTAGACGAAAAAAAATTTTCATTACGGCGAGTTGCCTATCTCGCATATTTAAGGAGTTAAAATTTAAAATTCCTAACTACCTAATTTTTTTTGAAAATTTACGAAATGTCAAATTTGAAAAATGAAATAACTCCTTAAATATGCGAGATAGGCAACCAGCCATAATAACATTTTTTGTTTGTCTACTCAAGCCCTACCCAGTATGACCATCAAAAAAATTATTCAAATGTTTTTTAGATTTTATCAAACGTATCAAAAATTGTGAATTTTCAAGTTTTGAAATGAAATAACTCCTTAAATATTTGATTTAGGCAACCAGCCATAATAACGTTTTTTGTTTGTCTACTCGAGTTCTATCTACTGGTTCAATGCCGGGAAACGAAGTTGGTGCACCCTGTATATATGAGCGTAGTTGTAGCGTGTAGTCAGGTGCGGTACCTACCTACCTACGTACGAAAATGAAGGTAAAGTGTAAATAAACCCTGTTTCTGTTCGCAGGGCAGGCTGGCACGTGGCGGTGGAAAAACCTTCCATACTTTGCTTGGCACGCGATGTACCATCGGATAAGGAACTCGACTCGCAAACGATGAAACGAAAGGAGTACGCTGGATGCTGGTGCCGCGTCGGTGAGATTTTAAACAGCTTAAACTTACTCGCGTGTATAAAACTAGGTATTTTCAATGAGTGATTTCGGGTGGTAGCTCTAGCTACGTATAAGGTCGGGTCGGGTAAAATTATTGTTAATAACGTGACCCTGCCTCTGGCTCGACGATGCGATGGTTGTGTTAAAACGACGAGTAAGTAGGTATTGCTACAGCTACTTACTCGTATATCTATGCACACGTTATATGAGTTAGTAGGTACCGCTAAAGTTACCCACTTACTGCACGAAACGTAATGCTTTCGCGCCACTACGCATACGAGAGAGTATGTGCGTTTTGAGATAAAATTCTGCATCGCGTTAATGTCGCCGTCGTCGTGACTCTGCTTTCGTGTATCTGCATATAGTATACCTACATATTACTTAGGTTTTAGCGATAAAGGGCGATACTAGTGCAGCATTGTACGATGTGTGGCTGCTGCGGCATCTCTTTAGATTTCCGCGGTTTACCCGATTCATTTTTAATTTCGAAGATCAAAGGTGATGTTGGCAATGTGCGAATGTTATTATTATCTAACCTAACATAGGTAGCTGTGTGCATCGAGCCATATGCTATGCACTTCACCTTTCGTCGTTTTCGTCGCCGATGTAGGTGCACTGGCTGGCTGCTGTGTTTTCATGTATCGGAGCGCGGTTACTTTTTTTTACAGCAAGGTTATTTTAGTTACTTTTTCACTCATTTTGGTTATTTTGGTTACTTTGGTTACTTTTTCACTCATTTTGGTTACTATTTCGTCAACAAATCTGACTTGAAAAAAAAAAAATAAAAAAAATACTTCAAATGTTGATTGCAATCTCTTGAAGTTTCATTGCTTGATTATTAAAAAAAAAAAAACTTTTAAATTTTCAGAAATGTAAAAATACTAAATTTCAAAATGATTTTTGTCAAGGATGAAATTTTTTGAAATCTTCTGAAGTTTGAATGATCGATTCTTTAAAAAAATATGTTCCGATCTCATCGATCACATCTTCAAAAAAGAAAAATTTTCTTTTAAAAATAATCGTTTTAAAATGTTGAAAATATTCAACGATTTTCGAAATCTTCTTTTTTCAAACATTGTCTGCATCTCTAAATCTTCATAAATGTAAAATTGAACTTCAGCAAATGATCTTTTGACATTTTTGAAATTTTTTTGTTATCTGAAGTTTGACTGTACAACTTTCAAAAAAAAATTGTCCTTCTGAAATTTTTAGCAATGAAAAATTGGACTTATGAATGGAGTTTTCTACATTGAAATAAAAAATATTTAGCACCTTTAACGAAATCTTTAGAAATTAAAACCACAAACTTCAAAAATGATCATTATCGCGTTCGAGTTTTTCCCCAATTTTTTCAACTTCAATTGTTCGATTTTCAAAAAATAAATCTTTTGAAATGAAAAATTGAACTTCCAAAAATTAACGATTTTTGAAGGTTTCATTTTTGAAAATTTTTTGAACCTATGAATCTTTAGAAATGTAAAATTCAACTTGAAAATGGACCATTTCATCTTTGAAATTTTTTAATTTTCTGAAGTTCGCTTGTAGTATTTTGAAATTAAATTTCGTATTTTTCAAACTTCAGAACTGAAAAATTACACCTTACAGTAATCTTTGATGCGTTCAGAGTTGCAATAAAAATTTTGTGAATCTGCCTCTAAATCTTCAGAAATGAAGAATTTGACTCAACTCTCGAAAAGTTGTCAGAAATATTTATCATCTTTATTCAAATTTTTAGAAATAGAAAATTTATCAATTTTTTCAAGTCGAATTGCTCAATTTTCAAATTTGAAAAAAAAAGAAATGTCCCACCAAATCTTCAGGAATAAAGAATTTGAAAAATGTCACGATTTTCAAAATTTTTTCAAAATCTTCAAAACTTAAAAATTTGATTATTTAAAAATTATTCTTCAAAACTTTCTTTGTCACGTTAAAAAAAAAATCAAAAAATTCGAAATCTTTGTAATTAAATGCAAAGATCGAATTTTGTATTTTTTTTTTTTTTTTTAAATTCGATTGTTTGATTTTCAAAAAAAAAAAAAACATTATTTGAGTGGCAATAGAAAAATTTTGGTTACTTTTTTTGAAATTTTAGGAGGTTACTTAAGTTACTTTTATTTTTTCAAATTTCGCTTCGATGCATGTGTTTTGTATACAGGGTGTCACGGTACAGACTAGCTTGATTTGAGATTTGGTTATAATAACCGACTGCCAGTAACAAAAAACTTTATGTATACCAGGTGCCTATACCTTGATTATGAAGGGGGAATGGTTTGCGAAAGTTTCACGAGTGGATCGCTGCAGTACTACTGCTTTTTGGCACCGTTGGCGTCGGTCGTAAAAATATAAAAAATTTATTCACCAAGACCTATATCATATTGATACTTTATACTCAAAAGTGAAGGGGAGGGAGGGGTCCAATCGAAATTTTGTAATAACCAAAATTATTCCCAAGACTTCAAGCTACAACTATTGTTTGAAAATTTTTTCAATTCGACCCCTAACTCCATCAATTTTTAATAATATAAGTATCTAAGTCGTTTTATGCGAAATTGGAGAAAAGGAAGGGGTCCAATCGAAAATTTTATAATGACAAAAATCATTTCTAAGACCTTAATCTACAACTTTTATTTGAAAAAATTTTCAATTGGACCCCTCACTCAATTTTGAAAAAGTATCTAGGTAAATGAACTTTTTTCAAAAATAGGAAGAATTGAAAAATCATGAATTTTTTCCAAAAATGCGATTCGATTGACAAATTGAATAATTGAAAAATTCAAAAAGAATCTCTCAGAATGGACTCGAATAATGAGATTTTTTTTTGGCAAATTTTTCAATAAAATTGAATTTTGGGAAAATGTGAAATTGTCCATTGCAAAATTGACTTTTTTCAAAAATAGGAATAATTGAAAAATCATGAATTTTTTCGTCATAACCTCTCAGAATGGACCCCAATAATGAGGAAAAATTTTTTTGGTCAATTTTTTCTAAGAAATTAAATATGTGAAATTTCCCATGTAAAAAGGTCCGTGAAAAAACCGGACCTTTTTACATGGCAAAAATGAATTTTTTCCAAAAATGCGAATAATTGAAAATTTTAGAATTTTTCCATCATAACCTCTCAGAAGTGACCCGGATAGTGAGGGAAAAAAATTTTTGAGCAATTTTTTCAAAGGAATTAAATTTAAGGAAAATTTTAAATATCCGTTTTTTTTCAAAAATGGGGAAATTGAAAAATTCAGAATTTTTTCATCAGAATCTCCCAGAATACACCCGAATAATGAGAAAAAATTTTTTGGCAATTTTTCCAATAAAATTGAATTTTGGGAAAATGTGAAATTGCCTACTGCAAAATGAACTTTTTTCAAAAATAGGAATAATTGAAAAATCATGAATTTTTTCGTCATAACCTCTCAGAATGGACCTCAATAATGAAGAAAAAAAATTTTGGTCAATTTTTTCTAAGAAATTAAATATGTGAAATTTCCCATGTAAAAAGGTCCGTGAAAAAACCGTACCTTGTTACATGGTAAAAATTTTTTTTTTTTTTAAAAATGCAAATAATTGAAAAATTTAGAATTTTTCCATCATAACCTCTCAGAAGTGACCCGAATAGCGAGGAAAAAAAATTTTGAGCAATTTTTTCAAAGGAATTAAATTTAAGGAAAATTTTAAATATCCGTTTTTTTCAAAAATGGGAGTAATTGTAAAATTCAATATTTTTTCATCAGAATCTCTCAGAATGGATCCGAATAATGAGAAAAAAATGTTTGGCAAATTTTCCAATAAAATTGATTTTTGGGAAAATGTGAAATTGCCCACTCTAGGTACCTGATGTTATGTGAAATTCATGCAGAATCCTCCTCTGGCGGAATTTAAAAAAAATATATTTTCAGTAAATTTCAAAAATTGAGAGTTTTTGCCTAATTGCATTTATTCGATGAAAAAAGCTATACTCTAAGATCCCATGCAAAATTCTCCTCTGGCGGAATTTTAAGAATTTTTATTTTCCGTAAATTTCAAAAAATGGCAATTGTCATTTTATTTTCAGTAAATTAATTTCAAAAAATGAGAAATTGCATTTAATCAATGAAAAAAGGTACCCTATAATCCAATGCAAAATCCATTCTGGCTGAATTGAATTTGTAAAAAATTATATTTTCAGTAAATTAAAAAAAAAAAAAAAGAAATTGCATTTAATCAATGAAAAATGCTATCCTAAGATCCCATAAAAATCCTCCACTGACTGAATTTCAGAAAATTTTTATTTTCAGTCCAAAAATGATAAATTGCATTTAATCAATGAAAAAAGCTACACTGAAAGAAATTAGTATAGTAAAATACAGGATCCAAATTACTTTACTTTTACAGTAAAAATTACTATACTGGGTAGTATTTTTTACTATACAGAATAGTAAAAACCACTATTTTGCAGCATTTTTACTTTCCGAACAGCGCGTAGCGTTGTAAGGAAAGTATTGTTTTCGGTGCGAAATGCATTTTCACGAATATTGCACTTAGACAAATTTCGACTTCATACAAATTTGTTTTGAACAATTTCCAGATGATGTTCCGTATGTATGTGTGTGTGTGTGTGTGTGTGTGTGTGTGTGTATGTGTGTGCAGAAAAATTTGTTAACACGATTCCAATCGCCCTAATTGAGATATCTCGTTGAAATTCGGCGATGAGAAGTGGTTTATATAAACGAAGGCTACGCAAGAATTTGGGGCCTTTACGTTGAATAGAAAAAATTTTACGAGCGATTTATGCGAAAAATTTGTTAACACGATTCCAACCGCCCTAATTGAGATATCTCGTTGAAATTCGGCGATGAGTAGTGGTTTATATAAGCGAAGGCTACGCAAGAATTTGGGGCCTTTACGTTGAATAGAAAAAATTTTACGAGCGATTTATGCGAAAGATCGTCGAGTTTCACATTTGTCGTGTTTTAGATGTCGATAAAGGGAACGGTTCAAGTGTTTATCTATATCCGGACATGTCCGCGGGTGTACCGGTTAGCTCTCCTTTCCCTAACATGCGCATTGCGCAATGCTTTGCATTTTTGTCTTATTCATGATAAGATGTACGGGTATTCGAATTTTACTATACTGTATAGTAAAAAATACTGCACAGTATAGTAATTTTTATCATTTTTTTTACTGTACTTCCATACAGGATCCAAATTACTGCAATTATAGGATCCATGACCATATTATAGTACAAAATATTGATTTTATGCTATAATATACTGCATTTTTAGTAAAAAATACATTATTTGTACAGTACCCAGTACTTTCTCGTTCTCTCAGTGTACCCTAAGTTCCAATGCGAAATCCTTCTCTTGCTGGATTCATAAAAAATGTTATTTTCGGTAAATTTCAAAAAATGGCAGGGGTGTAATCGAAATTTTGATAATAACCAAAATTATTTTCAGGATATTAATATACAACTTTTACTTGTAATTTTTTTTTCAACTGACCTCGTCGTCCTTCACTCTTCTATTTTTTAGTTTGTATCTTAGGAGTGTTATGCAAAATCGGCGGGGAAGGAGGGGTCCAATTGAAAAAAACTTCATAGAAAAGTTATAGCTTGAAGTCCTAGGAATAATTTTGGTTATCACAAAGATTTCGAGCGAGTGGACCCCTTCTTCCGCTCCAAAGTTGAATATCAAGTATCTATGAGAGGAACAAAAAAAAACTTAAGTGAAAAATGTGTCCATCTTTGAAAATGAAGGTAGGTACTATAAATCTTCGATAATCGGTATTTTTGAAGTTCAAGGCTCTATAGCGATTTCACTCTCTAAGATAGGCGAATTTTTCATTATGATTTTTTTTGCTCCTCTCAAAAAGTTACACCTGTTCTATGCGTTGTCCTGATGGGATTTTGCAATTTTCATCTCTCATCAGTGCACCGTGATAAACTGAGGTATAGACAATATTTTTGACCGGAATTATGTGTCGCTATAACTCCTTCATTTTTAGTGATAGGCAACCGAATGTGCTTAGAACTTTTTTTGCTTTTTCTGAGTATTATCCATTGCCGGTGTCGATTTTTTTCTGAAAGCAGTGTTGCCAACCGATTTTGGTTTGCAAAATACCAATTTTCAAAGATAAGTAGCAACTCCATTTTCAAATTCAGGCACCATATTGTGTACGTATACTATAGTGTTTTGCTAGTGGGACTTGGTTGTATCCAAACCTCAAAGCCATGTAATTCATTGCCGGGACACCCTGTATCTGTATTACGTATTTATAAGTAACCACCTTCGCACAGTACATATTAATGCTGACGCTTTCAATAACGTAATGGCTACTTTTTTCCTTTTCCACCTTCACCCCAACCACCTTCGCTCTCTGTACTTTCAGTACATATGCGCGAGTATACCAATGATGCACGAGCGACGTGTATTCGATACATATAAGGCTGCAGCCTATGCACGCCGCACATTTCTTTTGTGAAGGTAACATGAAAGGAATTATCATAAGTATAAGCCCGAATACGAATACGACCAATCAAAACGTCCACCTATAGATGTGTAGCACGAGCACATCGTGTTCATCGTACGAGCTTAACGTAACGAAAAATCAGCACAAATAGGTACATTATTCGTCGAAATACTGTACTCCGAAGGTGCCTCGATTTCGATGCCTTCCATTCAATGATAATGCAATTTGAATTACGTCTCTGTGTGTTTAACGCTGGGTTCAATTCAATATCGCTATATCCCATACGTGTGTAGCTTAGCCGAGAGGAAGCCCGCACGTAAGGAAGTGTATTTGAACCCGCCCCCCCCCAAAAGTCCTATTTTGAAAACCATAGAAATGTAGCTTTGAAGATGAAAATTTCGCGAGTATTTTCGATAAATGAAAAAATTCTTCTATGTTTTGAAACCAGCTGTTATTGATTAGAGTGAATTTTAATACCGTATGTGAAATATTTCGTGCTTCCCCTCCCCCCTTTTCCAAGGGTAGTTTCTTTTTATGTACAAATAACAACTGATGTAATCCCAACTTCATAATAATTTTTCATAAAATTTGGCAAATCTTTCAAATTGGTCAAAATTTTTAAAATTTCAGTATCTAGATGAATTTTTGAAATTTTTGAAGTTGCAAACACTTTTGAAATTTGAAAAAATTGGTTAAAATTCAAAATTTTTAAAATCTTTATTTGAGAAAGACTTTAGAATAGCTAAATTCATTGAAATTTAAAAATTCAACTTATTCATTATTTTTTTGAAAATTTTGATGAAAATAAAAAAAGTTGAATTTTTAATTTTTAATAAATTTTATAAAATGGAAAAAAATCAATTTTCAAAATTTTTCGATTTTGAAAGTGACTAATAGGTACCTATTTGAAATTTGGAAAATTTTAAAAATCTAAAAAAAATTGAAACATGGTATTTTTAAAATTTGTATAATTATATTTTTAAAATTATGTTCTTGAATTGAACTTTTTTTAGTCTAAACAAAATTATTTCCATTACTTACGCAAAAATATAAACCCATTAACTGAAATGCTGAGCGAAAATTTTCAAAAAATGGAAAGAATCATTTCGAAAAAAATGAAAACAATTTTCAAAATAAGTAATAATTTCGCCCAATTCAGCCCTTGGCTTCTGTTTCATCATGAACCACTCGCTGAAAAATGAAAACGACGAGGAAACGATCTTTATAATATCCTTCTGTCAGTGATAAAACAGCGAAACATAATAATTTAAGCAGCTATTGAAGTAGACAGCATTATAGATATTTTATGGGAGAACTGCGACCTGCGGAGAAATGTTTAGGGAAAGTTTATTCCTTCCTATAGCCACCTTTGATGTTTTTTTCTCTCTTTTCCCTTAGCCTGCTCTCGAACTGTAGGTGAATTTTTCCGATTAAAAGGAAAAAGCCATTAAAATAAAACGACTCGACGACACGTTCGTCTTTAAGCTTTAAATCTCTCACTCTTTCAAGTATAAGCGAATCCGCCACCAACAACAACCATTAAAAAACATTAACTTTCTAATAAAAAGCTACTCTCTGGAGGCGTTGAACTAGGCTCAGCCACTGTACCGCACCGCACCGCGTCGTGACGTCGAGGCAAAAAAAAAAATCCCATCTGTTCTTTAAATAAAATCAAGTTGACTTAATATATCAGCTTTTTCTCACACTTTTCTCGCTCAAATTATTTAACGCTTTTTCTGTTTTCAATTTCCCACATAATGGAACGTATTTAATCATATTTTTTTTTTCTTCTCTTATATACCTACCTTTACCTCTGCCTCTGCGCCCATCGTCGTGGCCCTGGCTCTGCTGCGCCGCCCGGCTACTCGATAGGACACGCGCCGGCACTTCTTCGGCAATATGAACTTAAAACATCATAAATATCACTTGTCCCGTAAAAAGATCTTCTATAATGGCTTTCGTAATGGAAAAATGAGGTTTTAACGGTAAAAAATGCAATTCTGCCTGCTAAAGTGTACGCCGCGCTAGGCAAGACGTCCACGTTCTTTATTTCGCCATTTCATAAACAAGATAAAGGAGTGTCTATTTCGATAGTTTTTACGTAGTACTTTATTATTTCCTCGTCGGCTCGACTCGACTCGCCCGAGCCTCGTCGTCGTGTCCTTTGCTCGCGTACGCCTCTTCTTAGGCGAGCATTTCCTCTGCGTAAGCTCTCCGTTGCTCGTCGTCTTTTCTTTTTTCCTCGACCATGTACGGGGCTTCTTCATCGCAGAATAAGGATCTGTTGTTATCCTATTACTACAATCTCGTGTGCCGAGTCGGCCCAACGATTTTTTTTTCTGGTATTCGTTGCAGATTGAAAGAATGAGTGAGAAAATTACACTACTACGCCAATGTCGATCGTTTTCTTCGCTCCGGAGTTTTTCCTTTTTTCTTTTTCATTCTTCTGGTTTTTTCCTTTTCTTTTTTTCTTTTTTTTTGATTTCTACGCTTTTGAGTGTGTGGTATGAAGAGCAGTAAAAAAGAGAGTAAAATGAGTCGAGTATCATTCCCATTTTTGGAACATATGAGCCTAATTCCCATCTTTTAAAAGATATTCATTGTAGTTGACGCGTTTGTTCCCGAGAAAAAAAAATTATTTTGAAGTGAAGAGTGGTTCTTTTTTTAGGGCATTTATGGGTGGAAATGTTTTATTTATTCAATTTGGTTCAATTCCAGAGGTTTTTCCAACTTTTTTTTTCAATTCCAGCTATTTTCGTGAAAAATTTCATCAATTTTTATGAAAAATCAAAATTTATGAGTGGAAATATTTCATTTAATCAATTTTGGTTCAATTTTAGAGGGTTTGTAATTTTTTTTTCAATTCCAGCAAATTTTGCTATTTTTTCATTTTTTTTTTCATCCCTGCAATTGTAGGGTTTCTCAAGCATTAATTTCTAGAAAAATGTCATCAATTCTGTCAAAATTTGAATTTACGAGTGGAAATATTTTATATTTTTCTTCAAGCCCATAAAAGCAAATCCTAGGTGTTTGAAGAAAAATAATTGTCCAATACATATTTGCAATAAGTATGAAATTTTTCTTCGTTCTAAATTTAGAAATTTTCTCATTTTTTCTGAAGTAAAAAAACTTTTCAATTTTTTTTGGAGTGAAAAAAATCAAATTTTGTAGAGAAAAAAGTTTTCCAATTTTTTTGAAGTTGTAGAAAACCTTGATTTTCTTGAGAATTTGTTTTGTAGGTAGGTACCTAGGTGTAATTTGTTTTGAATTTGGAAATTTTCTCATTTTTTTTGAATAAAAAAAATATCAGTTTTTTGAAATGAAAAAATTCTTGAACTTTTTCAATGTTGTAATGAAAATTTTTCCATTTTTATTGAATAAAAAATGTGTTTTTTTTCGAAGTTAAAAAATTCTCAATGTTTTTGGAGAATAACATTCTTCCTTACAAATTTTTTCAACTTTTGAATAAAATTTTAAGTGAAAATTTCACTGATCAACTGATTGTACCTACCATTTCTTTCTGAGCTATCTTTACTTATTAGTTATGATTTGATTGAATCCATCCTAGATCGAATAAAAACCTCTACCAGAGGGGCTTTAATTTAAAATAAAGTACAGATTCACGTGGAAGGCTGAGATTACGCGATGCCTTTCATATTTCTCCGGATAACCAACCCCCTTGGTGTTGGCTTGCTATTAACTGTCCAATCAAGCTTTTCTTCTGTCAAGCGCAGAAAAATTTATCGAACGAGCGCTATTGCGTTCCATTTTCGCGAGGAAAATTTGCCATTGCGTTCCATTTTCGCGAGGAAAATTTCAAAGTACCTAACGATAAATTCACGTTTTGGCGGGCGCGAAAATATCGCGAGGGTGAAAAGCACGCGTAGGATAAGAAACGAAAGAAAAAAAAGACGGAACTTATCGAAGGTGCCACTTGAATAGGCTACTTTGTCGAGTATCGATGATTTCCACTTGCCGAAAGGTTTAAGTAAAAACTTTCTCTTTCGTCGGTTCTTTTTTTATTCTTCGAAAAATGCGAAAAAGTTGGTAAGAAGTTGATAGCGAAACTCTTTTGTAAACATTTTACCTCGGTTGGGGGGAGGACGCGGGAGCATGCCTACCATGGTTTAAAAACGAAGCCTTTTTTGGCGGGTACCGCCGCACCGTCGTCGCTCTGTCGAAGCGACGATGAGAACAAAGTGTCTGTAAGCGGGCGTTCATTATAGAAAATGACAGATTACACGTGCTCGAGGAGGCTCGTGCATAGGACAGTCGAGCCGAACTTCCGGCTTTGACCTGATTGGCGAGTCCAAAAAAAAGATAGGAAACTAGACAAGTGGATAGTGTTGTCTAGGTAGAGAATGAGGCGACAAGCGACACGACAATACGAGAGGTCTCCTTTTCCAGTGTATGCTAGAATAAGTTCAAGTATCTTCGGTATGCGATGGTGGTCACTTACATACGAGTGAGTATACGACGTATACGTACAAAAGTAACCGTCAAGTTTCAATTTCTATGTAAATTACACGACGCGGCGGACTAAACAGAAACGACGTTTTAAATATAATCGCGGTGGATGGCGACGACGAAAGTTCGCGCGCTTGTTTATTAATTAAATTAGTTGGGATAATTTGGGGCTTTTGGGTGTAATATATTCTGGCTTTGATATGCGGTACCCAGCAATGCGATCAGCAATCGCGACGAAGCGGTGAGGTGCGCAGGCAGACGCCTTTTAAACAGCCAAAATGGATTTGTTTTGTATTGGTAAAAGCCAATGGTGAAGAATACTTTTTATTTACGAGTACCCTATTACAACTTAAAAGACACTACGAATGATTACGTACACTCTCACATACTAATAAACTGTATTTACGAGGAATTACACGCAAATACAAGCAATTACAATTATGGATTTGTGAGGAATTACGATCAAATACGAGGAGTTACGAGAAAATATGAAGAATTATAATCATTCTGGCATAGGGGGACCGTTATTCATAATGTACTCTCGTGTATTCATGTATTCTACTCATGCAAAAATAAATTCAAATTCAAATATGAGGAATCACAAGCAATTACAATTGAGGCGTCCATTTAAAAAGGGCGTAACTCCAGAAATGGCGTTTTATTTGAAAGTTTTGAACCTGAATATTTCATATAAAGACTGAACTGAGGAGGTGTAGGTATGCGACTTTTATTATTAGATTGATCATTCTAGAACTGAAATACGCGGTTTTTCGTGGACGAACTTTTTTTTCTTTTTTATGAGTAAAAAATCGTCAAATAAAATGTTAAAATGCTGAAAAAAAAAAACACATTTTATTGTCAAAAAAAAATCTTTCAAGATGAAAACCACGAATAAATATGGTGAGTGATAATCGTGATAATGCAACCTTACCGATATGTTTATGCGATTTAGGTACAAAATACTCAACTTTCTCAACTTTGAAAATGTATTGTGAGCATTTGACGATAGATAGTGATGTGAGACGAGTTTTGCCTGATAGTAAATTGAACGTAGAACTCATTTCTGTAATTTACTGAAAAAGGGCGTAACTCGAGTTACGCCCTTTTTAAATGGATGTTCTCAATTATGCATTTACGAGGAATTACGATCAAATACGAGCCAATACAAGCAAATACGAGGAATTACGAGCAATTAAGAGCAATTAGTTACGAGCAAATACGAGGAATCACGAGTATTTAAGAAGAACTTACTTACACTGATTGTAATTGTGCATCAGTATGGTCAATTATGAGCAAACACACGCAGCTACGTTTAGCTAAATTCAAAGAAATGGATGCCAAGAAACACATTTCGTGGTCTCATCTCCTAAATAATTGCACTGTGAATCTAAAATTTGTATTAAAATTTCTTCTCATCGTGGCTGTAGGTTCCAATCATGCTCATCCCTGGTTGCCCTTGAATTGTCTTCCGATCACAATTTCCCAGCTATTCCCCCCCCCCCCGGCCTATTTTTTGTGAATGAAAAGTCAGGCAAAATTCCCAGTGTGAAAGTCTTTATACGTGGTCTAGCGCATATTCAAACAATACTTCACAAAAATTCAACTGTCACCCCTTAGGCTTCTCACTTCCCATGGTAAAAGGTTAATTCAACTAGACCAGCTTTCAGCTGCTAGTTTACCGCAATCATTGTAGTCGAAGTTTAAACCGCCAATGCAACACATTTTCTTCATCCTCATCATCGCTCTCGTTGTAAAGTAATGTAATATAATGTAATGCATTATTATAAAGAGGAAATCTTGGCGAGAATAAAGTACCAGCAAATGGGACATTATCAAAATTTAGACAAGGTAAACACGTTATGGTATTGTTATAAGAGAAGGACTTATGGGCAGTTTGAAATTTACTGCGAAAGAGAATAACGGCAACGAGGTGGAAAGGCAGGTGAATACCCACGGCGAGGGCGACGATTGTAGCCAACCATAGGTATACGGGCGGCGTGTTCTTTTGGTCTTTATGAGTATTGAAAATCTCATTTCCGAAAGGACCGGATACTGCATCCGTATACGTCCTGTATTTTGGCGAAGAAAGGAAGATGCCGAAAGAGGGAGAGAGAAAGAGAATGGACAAAAGGAGACTGGCATGATGGCATGGAGTAACATGAACGAATGGAATCGAGGTTACGAGGTAGAAGACACGCCAAGTATTCAATTAACGTAGCAAATTTTGCACTCGCGTTTCTGGAAATGACGTGGGTTTTAAATATTCTTGTTTCTGTTTCATTAGATTTTCGGCTATCATTTACTTTGTGATACATGTACTACGTACGTGTAGTACAAAGCAGAGTGAGAGAGCGAGAGGAGTACGCTTTTCATTCTTGTTCGGCGCGCTATAATGTTACACGAGTCGATGGACGAAGAAAGAGCGCGCATATGCTGCCAGCGGAAAAAGACAGAAAGACGACGAGCCGGTCGCGGAGGATTATTTTGTATTCATTTGCGCCAGGCCAGGCCAGGTCTCTTTTGGGGTACACATATACACTATGTATAAAACGATATACAGTTTATAACTTCATTCGATCCATGCTGTTTATGACATTTTAATTTTAAAACTGACGTTACGCCCCACCAAATAACTACCATGTTAACTACTCTTTGAAAATTTCGAATACTTACATGGCAAATACAACAAACGGATATCGCGTATTTGTACGCTCTCTCTTACCAATTAACTCCGCCGACATATGAGAGAAAAAGTAATTTTCTTTCGAAATGAGTACAAGCTCTTACTTTGCTGCAGCTTGCATAGATATGCTATGCTTTTGCCAACTCTGCAACGTTGCATCTCATCGCTTTCATACATTTTCGAATGAAGGAACATCACCCGGATGACGATGTGAGCATAATTTTGGATACACTTTGAATTTCAAAAACTGTGTGGGGTTAGGTACTGTTTGGATATAATTAATTAATTTCAGATGTATTTACTGCGAGTGATTCCTGTCTTGTCTTTACATTACATCTTTTTCGTTGTAGGTATGCATTAAACTAAATTACAGTCTTCATCTTCAACTACTTTGATGTGTTCTCACATGAAATCAAAATAAAAAATAATCTTTAATCATCACACCATCATACCACCCTTACTAAGAACCTATACACTCTTGCACACTCGCTGCAGCACACCCAAATCAAAACACAGACCACCTAAACCCCTCTTGCGAGGGACTTCTTCTTCTTCATTCTCTTTCTCCTCTATGGAGGTTGAAGATCCACAAATATAGCTGAATTTTGTAAACAGCTGCCCAGAATAGCTCTAATGATAAGCGCCCCATTGAGCCAAGAGTTTCGGCAGTGCCATGCCGATCTCTTTCCAGCCGCCTTTCCTTCCACTATGACTTGCAGTAATTTGTACCTTTCCCCTCTCATAACGTGTCTGAGGTACATATTTGATTTTCCTTCCTCTAACAGTGTCAAGGAGTTCTGGTTTTCTTTGTACCCATCCTAGTACTTCTTAGGAGAAAAATAGTTGTGAATGTAACCACATGTGCTTGATAACCATACGATTTACTAACCCAAGCAATCAACGGATACTGACAAGAGGTCATTGCAACCACTAGCCAGCAAGAAAGATCGTTACATGGGTAAACATCTTCCTTGGCCCTTCCAGAATGACATGTGCTAGGCCAAGGCTGTACACCATCATGCTCCTTCCAATCTGGATCACCAGTCATGAGTACCCAAGACAAAGAGTCAAAACATACGAGTCAAGGATGATGGAGCATCCAGTGGTCCAGACAATCTCCCTCGCTGCACTAAACTATCCAGACCAAAGCTTCCATAAGACCGAGACAGTTTGAAAGCAGCTGGGAACTTGATTATGTACTTCTTGCTCTGCCCCTGTCAGTTGTGAATATGATATCGCCTTTTGAATCGTAATAAGTACCCCTGTCAGTGCTGAATGTAATCTCATCACATTTGGAAGAAATTTTCTTCAGTATAGTTTTGATGGTTGAAGCGAGTAGTTCTTTTAAACTGAAGTACATAATTATTACTTTTGATTCTCTTTCGCGTTTTATGGTTTTGATGGTTGAAGCAAGTAGTTCTTTTAAACTGAAGTACATAATTATTACTTTTGATTCTCTTTCGCGTTTTTTCAAGTGAATAATTTTCTAATTTTGTGGTGTTTTCAGTGTTTCGCATTTATGCTCTCTCGCCTTTCTGAAATAATTTGTCGATTTTAAAAAAAATGTTGTGGTTATTTCTTTTTGGTTTTCACGTTTAATGTGTTTACTCAATTGGTGTTTCGTGTTTTTTTGAAATAAGTTTTTTCAATTTTGTTTGTTGTTCCGCTGTCTAGTGTTTTTTTGAATCAAGTTTTATCAATTTTGATTTGTTGTTCCGCGGCTGTTCGTTGTTTCCTGTTCAAGATGTTTACTTATTCAGCTAATAAGGGTGAGTGAAATTTATTTATTTATTTCAATGTTCATCATAATTTTTTTTTTTGTTTTCTGTTGGATGTTTTGAGATTTAAGGTATCTGGAGTGTTTTCTGTTGATCAAGTAGTTTATTTTTATTCTTTTTTCAGTGCAGATTCAGTTTCATGGTTTTTTTCTCCTTAGCACTAGGAGTTTTATTTATCTGAAGTACGTATTACTGAAGTACGTATTACAGTAGTGCTGTTTGTTTTTATTCCATTTAGGTATTAATTTTTTCCTTTTTTCGTGATTTTTTCTGTCACAGTGTTTTGTGTTTAATGCGTCCCCTCATTTTGTGTTTCACATTTTTTTCCCCTGAAGAACCTCATCAGTTTTCAAATTAGATAATGGTTCTGTTTAGCGTTTCTCGAGTTTTAAGCTATTTAATGGTATCTTCTGAGTTTTTCCTTTCTTAATTCTCAATTTTGTTCTTAATTTTCAATTTTATGATTCAGTGAAGATTTTTGTCCGTTGTTTCGCAGTTTTTTTCTTATTTAAAAAAAAATTGTGGTGTTTTCTATTCGGTATTTCCCTGCTAAAGTGCTTACTGCTTACTCAATTTTTATCAGTAGTTTAGTGATGTTTCACTATTTTTTATTTTAGTGGTGAATATTTTCATTGTTTCACTATTGTTTGGTCTTTCACATTTCAAGGCAATCACTCAATTGTTGTTTCGCGTATTCAATCTTTTTTTTTTTTTTTTTCTAAATATTTTTCCACGTCCAATGGACATATCTGACCCTTTTCATAGTCCAAAGATGCATTCTTCAACATATTCGTGTTCGTTGTATAAAAATTCTGATACAAGCAGAAAAGCGGGGTAAAATATAGAAATTCCATATTATCAGGATTGCACGCTAGATAAACTCGCAGCAGTGCGATGGTAGTATCTATATTATAGTTATGGAGCTGGTAGTTACAGTTAGTAGCATCAACATCACAATGCATGTATCTACATAGAACGCGAATGAAACACGATACTGGAAAAATCTTCTTTGCGCTTCTTGATGCGTCTGAAAAGAGTGAATTTCGCTCGAATGAAAAGAAGCTCGTCGTCGATGCCTGACGTAGGCTTTTTCTATTCCGCGACAAAAGCCATTACCGCTCGACAACATCGAACATCATATTTTCTAGTGAGTTAGAGTTACAAGTTACATATGCGCGACTCTTCTCTCAAAGATAACAGCCTAGCAAAAGGGAAATCTGATAAAATTTCTATACATTGCTTGTACTTTTTTCATTTTTTCCTGCTTGTAAACTTGTTTCACTCATAAATGCCAGCGCTAGATAGACCGAACAAGTATATAGGGACAATGTGTGTTAGGAAAGAAAAAAAAAAACGCAAATGTAACTGTAAAAGCAAACGAGGATCATTGTAAAAGCCAAAAAGTTGATTAAAAATTCAAAACGTTGCCGTTTTTAAAAAGTGTATCATGCTAAGCTCGCCTCGTATACGTGGAGACTTTATTGGTTGCCGCATTTGACCAGTGCACTAGCCCATCCCCTTCTTCGGCTCATCCAGTACCCACTTTTCTATAACCTTGGGTTCAAGTAAGACCGCATATAGCCGCTCTTTTTTTGACATCCAGCATCCGCACATGTTAAGAAATAATCCCGCATCTCTGCCATAAGATTAAACTTAATCTGAACGTGAAAGTTTTTTTGCCCTTCCTGCGTGTTGACTCTTGTATATACGACGAGCAAACAACGAAGAAGAGAGGAAGGAAAAAACGAATTTCACGTTGCGTGCGAAGGATTAGGATTAGCGTTCGCTCGCGTATATAGCTTTTTTCGGAAATTGTTCGATCATGCAAGAAGTAAGAAAAATAAGTAAAGGTTGTGTATACCTACTATAGGCTTTTCCTATTAAAAGCACGAGGCGTCATTATCGTCACCATTTGCAGTATATATAATATGTAAAAGGAGAGAAAGCGGATCTCGGCTTCGCGATGCAACGAGCGGTAGGGCGAACGAATTAAAAATCTGAAAAGTTTTCAAAAAAAGAAAAAGAGAAAAAACAGCTATAAAGTTGATGGAATCTGAGTTTTTAGCGAGCATTAATAATAAATGACGATAGAGAAAGTTTTCATACTCTTATATTAAAGAAGGGTTGAAGATTTGAAGCTATCAGAGGAATTGTTTTGCGGATCGCTTAATCGACTTCTTTTATGTAAAGGATCAACTCGTTTTTTTCCCTCCACCGCTCCGCTCTGTCATGCTCCGGTCTATGTTTCTCTTTCTGTGTGCTGCGCTATGCGTACGTTCAACTTTACAACAAACTTCAACGGGTATCATGAAAGTTTGCCAAAGCTGGGTACAACATGACAAAAAGTTTGTCATTATGGTTCTTTTTCACTTTTATGTATAGTCGTTGTGTGCTGCAAGTTTCTTTAAAAACTTCTTCTTTATTTACTTTAGCGCATAGCTTTATCTATATTCGTTGGGCGAATGTGAGGCGACGTGGTGGTGGGCACAGTAAAGGCACTCGCCATCAACGCGCGGTTTTTATTCTCAAGACGGAGGTACCTTATATACTCCTACAAAGCCTATGTACATCTGTCTGTTTAACATTCATAATTAATTATTCGACTGAGTGGCCGACTCGCTGTAGGGTACACAAGGCAGCGAAGCTTCGGTTCATTCAAAAATATTAACGAGTATAGCGTGATGCCTCTTTTTTCATTTTCATTCATTCATTCAGGTACACTGAACCAGATCTGTAGGCATATTGAGTATAAATTTTTAAATATTTTTACCAGACCCGTTTACAGAGATAAAGTGAAAAACTGCGATAAAAAGTTTGTAATTATCCGCTGTAAACATGTATCATTCTCCCTAATGACGGGAATACAGGTGCCTTTGACCTCGAGCTCATTGACCCCATACATTTGTTTTTCAAATCTGGTCGAGGAAAATATTCCTACACCACATACTTCTGCTTTTGGGCCAAATTATGACTGGAATTTTTTAATGTAGTTGAAATGGAAAATTTTAAAATCCTCCAGTACTGTCATGATTGTCGATTGTTTTGCTTTGTAGTGATTTTTTCACTCAATTCTCAGTATAATTCTCTACATGATACGCAAAATCTCCATACCATAAAAATTATTTATATAGAAAATTTACAGTATTTTGACCTCTCAATAGTGTTGGCAGCGAGCATATTCTCAAACGCAAATGCGCGAAAGTTCTCGAGTCAAAATTTATAAAATTCGCAAATTTTCTCAAATCTGCGAATTTTTCTCAAAAATTTGAAAAATGTATCTCAAAATACTCGTCTTAGAACACAAGATTTAAAATATAATAGTATTTTTAGTGTTGGCCTAATTTGGCAAAATCATGTTTATTTGTAAGCTATATTTATTTGTAAGCTATAAACGAAATTTGTACGATTTCTGTTGAAAAAAGGTGAAAAAATTGAAGTAATGTGCGCAAATGTGCGCGAATATGCTCAAATGTGCGCGCATATGCGCAATCAAAATAAAATGCGTGCATTTTGCCAACACTACCTCTCAACTATGTATTCCCGCAGAGGTATACCTTAAATGTGGTATATGCTTCAAAATAATTTATCATGTAATGTACCAAAGTGCGTGTGATCGTATACACATAGCCGTGAGAGAGAAGAAAATTAAATGTTTTTTCGTGTGAAAACTACTTAGAAGAGAAAATAAAGTCTGGTTATTATGCAAACATAGCCTCATGCATAATACATATGTTAGATGATATCGCAAGACACCACCCTATTATGTATCTTTTAAAGGGAGGAATTTTTCTCTAGTCTTCATTTCTGTCTTGATCTTCTGCTGTCATACTTGCTACTTTACTTTGGCTCTCCCTCAAACGTTTCAAACTGTAATCTGTAGTGTTTTTTTTAAACCAAATTTTCTCACGCGTGTTGGTGTAGACAATTTTTATAGTTTGGCACGTTTTTTAATATGGTTTCTCAGTAATGGTAATGGACATGTCGATGAAATTTATTTACATTGTGTGTAATTTAGGTTAATCTTTTGACTGTTTAGAATTTTATTGTTCTTAGGGCCTATATGTTGTCTGTCATAGTTCAAGTGAATGTTATTTTATTACTAGTTTAATTATTTTAATTTAATTTAAAAAATCGTTGGGATAGATCTTAATCTTGATTTCTTTGCCACTTTCTTCTTATTCTGGTTTATATTAATCCTTGCCATCCAAATTTTCCAACTAAAATTCCCTGACCTAAGCGGGATTCGAACCGGTGACCCTAAGTTCCTACCTAAACCTAACTACCTAGCTTTAACGACTGAGCCACGAGCACCCGATGGGAAGTTAGTCGATAAATGCAGTACTCATGTAAGTATTAAGTGGAGTGGCAAAGTGTACTTATTTAAAAATTTTTAAAAAATGTCAGAATGAGATAAAGTTTTGAAATTTGGTATATTTGCTACTGGGATCAATATTAAAAATTTTAGAGAACCCGCGCCACCTTGCCCGAACTACCCCATGGCCTTTATCACCTCTCCCCACCCCCTATTCAAGGGTGGTGAACTGGTGATAAGTCGAAGATGTTAGTGTCAAAATCACATAAATTGAACCCCCTGAAAACGAATATGACGTTAGTTTTGCGATTTCACCCCTCCAAGTATCCCTTTTTGGGGGCAGTTTTCCATCAAAATTTGAAACATGCTAATAAAGAGCTAAAGTAATGCTAGCATCATGATTGATAGTGCATGACTGCCATGCCAGTTCGTCTAGGTAAACTGCTAGCATAACATTAGCATTTAACTAGCATGTATTGTGGTAGTGATGTTGCCATATCACATGTCTGCATAATGCTACAGTTATGTTACAATAAATTTTCTCAGGAAATATATTATGTGCTAGCATAATGCTGAAAACATGCTAGTGCACACATGTTAGCACATGAGTGCCATATTGCATGTGAATAAAGTGTTATGTTTATGCTAGCATTATGGTGGTATACAAGTTCTGGTATAACTTATGCTTGTGCAGTGCATGAATTTTTCAACTAAAAATCCAGCTCTGAAGTAATGGAATGCTACTAGAATGTTACCAGAGTTAGTAGTATAATGCTAAATAAATTGTCAATTAAGTGCTAGAATAATGCTAGGGATGTGCTAGTACATACAAGCTAGCATATAGCTAGTATATCATGTGCCAGTAAATGATGTTAGCATTTTACCATCATATTAGTGCTAGTGATGCTGCCTAGTGACATACCAGTATAATGCTGCAGATATGCTAAAATAAATTTTCTAGAGGAACTGTCTGATGTTAGCATAAGGCTAAGAATGTGCTAGCATGTGTATGCTCACACATTGCATGCCAGTTCAATGCTAAGATTTGATAACCATGAATTTTCAAGAGTAAAAAATGCCAGCATGATGTTAGCATTTTCCTACCATGCAAGAGGTAATTATGCTACCATATTACATGCCAGTATGATGCTGCTAATATGTAACAAAAAATTTTCCACAGAAAGTGCATATGTTAGCATAATACTACCAATGTGCCTCTATTTATGTGCTAGCATATTCCTAGTATCAAGTGCTACACTTATGCTAGCTTTGTAGTATAGCAATAAGTGCTAGTTCATCTCATGCGAGCATAACGCTAGAAAAATGCTGGTATGCATGTGCTAGTACATGAATCTTATACTGCATGCCAATAAAGTGCTATGTTGTTGCCAGCATTATGTTAGTACATAAGTCCTAGTTCATCTCATGTGAGGAAAATGCTAGAGTTCATGCTAGTGTAATGCTAACAGAATGCTACTCATGCTAATAATATGCTAGGCATGCCAGCATAATGCTCGAAAAATTGTCAATTGGGATATGGGCCAGTGGTGGGATAGTGGTTAAAAATGTTTCAAAGGCTGAGGATCTGTATTCTTTTGAAGGAATTGGAACGACGTGCAGAAATATTAAGGACAAAATTTGACAGACTTGATGAACTTTCTGCCAAAACTGACTCTGATAATGAAAATGAATGATTTTTTTTTTGTCCTTGTTTTATATTTATGCTGTATTGTTATATGTCCTGTTTGAAATTTCATTATTCTGATGTGGGCTTATTGTTGTCTTTCATCATTCTAGTAAATGGCATGTTATTTTATTACTTGCTGTACCTGCCAAAACAAATTTCAATTGCAGTGTGCTTTCTGCTCTTAATTACTTCAAATGGTGTAGACAGTACTAGTTTTATGAAGTCCCACTAATTTTTGATGTTCATCTTGTTTCAAGATGTTTACTCACATGTTCTATATGAAATTTTATTATTCTTATGATGTTGTTTTTCATTGTTCTAATAGAATGAATAGCTTTTTATCAAAAGTATAAAAGATTCAAGTACACCTGTCATTAATAATTTTTCATTATAATGATATTGTTTTGTGTCTTTCCAGATGTAACTACCTAAAGAAATTTCAATTACGGCTGTGACACTCCAAATCGTAGAGACCAGTTTCAAGGAAGTCTCGCCATTTTTTAATTTTTGAGTTGCAGTGAGCAGTATGTACTCGCTCTTGTATCTAGTGTTTTGTGTATTTGGTGAATCGTGTGTGTTGCAATTTCAAGTGTTTCATGTGTTGCGTTATCGTTGTTTGTGTATTTGGTGATTCGTGTGTCGCGGTATTTGTGGTGAACTGTAGTAGCTCACTCTTGTGTCTCAATGTTCGTGTGTTTCGTTATCGTTGTTTGTGTATTTAGTGATTCGTATGTCACGGTATTATGCGTTATCGTTGTTTGTGTATTTGGTGATTCATGGTTCTTGGTATTGTGGTTCGTGTGAAGTTTTCCAGAAAATGATCCATCGTGTTTTGCTGTGCAACAATGAACAGGTAAAGAATTCACTTTGTATACGGCATGCATTTTTAGCAGTGAACAAGTATTACAACCAATTATTGGGTCGCTTAGCCTAAAATAATTTCATTTTTGACCCAACTCAAGCCTCTTGTATCTGAACTTATGATGTAATTGATAACGTAAATTTTTAATAATTTTTTCCCATTTTTTTTTTTTTTTTTTTTATACAAACATCTTATTACGTATTACTCACAACCCCCCCCCCCCCTTTTCCTACAAAATTTAAATACAAAAAGAGAACGGCATTCTCCGGGGGAAAACATTCTATCGCGATCTTTTCTAAAAAACCATTCTGCACCACTTCGCTAAATCAGAAATATAAACTGTTGAAGAATAATTTGATAATTAAAAACACTGTTAATCTAGAATCTTCTAAACCCAATTACTTAAGTAATTTCTTCTGTAATATTTTCACTCATCATGTGCTTTGTACCTATGACAAATTCTCTGAATTTCATATTCTATTCCAACCTTTGTATGAGCAAATTCATTTTTCTCCTTGGCAAATCTATGAAACTAAACACATGAACAGAGAAGTTACTAGATATTCGCTTGGGAGCTTAGATCTTATCAAGTATAGCGGTGCCAATATTTGCACCGTCAATTTCGATGACAAAAATTTTGACAGATGTACCTAATGTAATGTAAATGAAAGATTGGAACTGTACCAACACATAGACGATTAAAAAATAAAGACAGATGCAGCCCTTCGAATATAAACGGATAAGAGAAATTCTTTCCGCTGGCTGAACGCGCAAAGTAGCGTAATGAATGTCTTAAAATATCGACAAGCTTGTTCTTACTCGTGAGCAAATTGAGACATGTGTCAATAATGTCAACGAGTGGTCAGTAATCAGAAATGGACAGTTATTCCAAAAGGGACCAAGTTACATTTACCTGATAGATGAAAAAAAATCAGTTCAAATAATGATACTGAAATGATGCCATGAATCAAATACACAGCAGACGACATTTTTGGAATGGAATTGCAAAACGCTGACTTGAATGAAATCAAGTGAGTATGAGAAGTTTGCATATTCTTGTACGCGAGCTCCTCTTGTTACACCCATACCCTGAAACTCATAAATGCAGTTACCAAAGTGCGGACTACATATAATTATGCGATGTATGCACCGTAGCGAGTCTTTTGCCTCGCTCGTTTTTTTGATTTGTTGCGAAAGATTTAATTTTCGCGGGGCAAAAAAGAAGAAAAAAAAAACCAGCAAGAGTGAAATTTATTGCGAATTTTATAAACTACATCAACGTCTTGGGTCTTGAGTAAACTATTTCTATGCTGTAGTGCCTTTTCTGGGCTACATTCTGCATCATGAATTATTTATTATATATAAAATTTATCGTCTAAAATACCCGAATGGTCGTTTATCGTTACCGAGTGTGTCCATCTAATTACAATACATTAGTAAACTGTTACCCATACAATGCTACAACTAGACTCGAGGTTTTCTTAATGAAATTCCATTCCGATCATAACATCCACCCTTGGATTGGGCGTTACGTCGTCGTTTGTTGGTGCTTCACGGTTCTATATGAGGTTTCACTCGAATGGTTGCAGATATATGTATTTTGTTTGGCATTAGTTTGGAAGAAAGAGCACGAGGTTTATGATATCTTTCAGTGTTAACACTGGGTGATCAATACGATGGGGTGTTTGGAGATGGAGTAGAGCTTATGAATTCGTTTGATTCAAAGACTAGACAAAAATGACATGGAATAAAAAAAATAAAAATAAAAATTGAAAAATGTACCACAATTGATGAGAAAAGTTTGGTAAAGAAATATAAATAATTAAAAAATATATATTATTAATTTTATTATTAAAAAAATTAAATTCATTATTTTGAGTTTTTATTATAAAAATAAAGGGAAACAATAAAAAAAGAATTATTGAACAAATTATCAATATAAAAATTATTTGAAATATAAAAGTTAATTTATTATTGAAATGAATCAATATATATTAAAGATATAATAATAAGATTTTTTTTTTAATTTAATGTAAAGAATAAATCAATATTAATCCTCTTTAATTTATTAGGAATTGATTGTAAAATTGAATAAAAAAATAAAAAATATGAAGATTTTGATGAATTTACAAAATTGTGACAAAAAAGTAGAAAATTTCAAAAATACGTAACATCATGTTTGTAGACAAAAATCAGTAAAAAAAAATGATCACAAAAGATGGCAGAAAAAACAGAATTAGCCATAAATGAAGTGTTTTGAAATTCACTGTTTTAATTTTCAATAAGAGCTGAAGGCTGGAGAAGGTCCATAAAAAAAGCAAAAATGTTTCATACGGTGGATCATACAATAAAACAACTTGGAAAAACTTGTTGTATTGTGTCAGCTTTACTCATTGTCAGTCGAGAGAAGTTTTTAAAAATGTTGAATTCTGCGGCATGGCACAATGTTTGTTACCCGGAGCAAGTTTTCTTCTAAGGCAACGACGACCTCGGAATGTCAAAAAATTACACCATGGTGTTTCGACGCCACATTTAAGTAACCGAGGTTTCGATTTTCACAGCCAATGCAGCCGAAGGTTAAATTTCAGCTAAAATTAGCCATTTGGTAACACAAACGCGAGCATCACGTTTTTCGTCGTTTTTATTCCTTTTTTTTTTTTTGCTTTTTTGGTTCATCAACACTACTCGTCGAGCGAATTAAAAAGAAAAATTGTTCGCAGACTAGACAACGAGTCGCTGTTTACGCCAGAATAGTGCGAGAATTTAAATTGGAATTGAAATTTCCATCGGTTTAAATAGCGGCATTGCGCGCGTGACTTTTGATTTTAATAACTCGCGTTGCGAGAAAAAAATACAATTTTTATACGAGTATTGGGAGTTTGCGAAGATAACATAATATCAAGATTTCCTCCTCACCTACGTGCCATGCATGCTCCCTTTTTCTTTCTCTCAGTAGGCTAATCACATTCAATAAGTTAACTTAAAAGTTTTTGAAAGGTTTATGCTGTTGACAAAGAGCTTTAAATGAAAAAAGGGAGAATAGAGAAGATTCCACATTTAGAAACTTTTATTTTTCCAAATTACACATATAAACTTATCAGACAGGAGTATTTGTGGAATTCTCACGAACCCCTACAAATATATATATATTTCTCCTTTTCTCGCTTTTCTATTAAAGTTGCAAAGACAAAAGCGTGTAAGTTTTGACCGATTTTCATTTCCATATTTTTCTCTTGTCGCCTGTTGAGTATGAGAAGAAGGAAAATGAAAAAACGTGACCAAATAGTGCAAAGGAGGCCGAGCCCTGTAAAGAATAAAGAAATTTAAACCGTATGACAAATTATCCTACACGAGATAATAAAATCTCCTCGAAATCCCTGAAGAGGAAAATCTAAAGCTTCCGGAGTACTCTCAATATTCAGGTAAACTATTAATAACTACCAGCATAGACGCGTGGAATTCTAAAGTGAAATTTATATCGTGACGTGCGCTTGTGTATGTTGGAGCAGTTTTAGTGTCCTTTTTTCGTAGCTGATTTTTTCCAGTGCAGGTTTCTAATAGGGCCAGCATTAAACTGTGGAATATCTCAGGGTATTATTAGATATAACCCGCCAATTTTACTGTGGCAATTTTCCATATTTTAGTGATATATTTTTTTTATTTTTTTTGGTGATTGGAAATTACTAAAAATAATAATACAATTGAGAAGAAAAAAAATATAACAAAAATGTATTGTGATGGGAAAAAAGTTACCAACATGATCACGAAGTCGCAGAGAGTATCATAATAACAGGAAAGAAACGAGTCACAATAAGAAACAAAATTGGCAGTACGTAGTTGTGTGTACTGGATCCATTACAACACAGTATAGGGTGTAGCATAAAGTAATTTTCAATTTTTATCCGTTTGAAGAATATAATTTTCCCACTTCGTTCCAAACCCTAAGATACAAGTACTCAGAGGAGTAAACGAGACTGAAATAATACAAATCCACTTCACTGATTTATACAACATTCGACAGATCCAATTGGTTTCGACCTTTGCTCCGAAAAAGCGATATAAAAGAACAGGTTGCGGCAGGTATACGGCAAAACGGCGTGACATGGTTTATGACGAAGGATAAAAAATGGTGGTGTATTGAAAAAGAAAAACGTTGATAACATTTTTTTAAGGGTAGGACGAAGGGGCATACGAAGAGAGAATTTTTACCTGTTTGAAAATGTGGATTGGGAGAGCGTGACGAGCGAGGTGCAGTGCTGCGACGAGTAGATTTTTCAGTGCACGACGATGATTAGGTGGATATGGCAGAGGAGGCTGGAGGGTCTGAAAATGAAAAGATTGTGAAAATAATTCCGGTCACGAATTTCGTGTGGATATCTTTCATAAAATATATCCCGGCACTAGTCCGATGGTTATATATATTTTCCCCGTTATTAATTCATACCAGGCGTTGTGAAAAATTGCAGCTCCACCACGTAATAGGGTTAGAGAAGCTTCTCGATTTGCTGAAACTACTGCACAGTATATATCTTTCTGCATGGTATCATTATTCAAAAGGTATATTCGCATATTTAAACGTATTTCATTTTACGCATTCGTGGTTATTAAAGGTTAATCATTGTGTAGTTTTACAGAGCTCTGCCCTCGCTGTAAAAAAATATATGTACTAGTGTATGTATTAACCATAGGTAACACCGTCATCCTTTATTTTTTTCCAATAATAGAAATAAAAACTAGCGAAAGAATGAGAGAAGCGTAAGAGGAGCACGTAAATTTATATTCTCGGATTGTTTGGTGTTTTTTTAACGAATGTTTTCCTCAGTCTCTTCTTACCACGTTCTCTCCACCATTAGTAAATTTGGTATAGGAGAGGTGGCGATGAAATACATTCTGTTTGGATTATAATGGCCGATTACAGGCAAAGTGCTTTTGACATTGGATGTATTATTATGTAGTTGGTTCTGTAAAACTGTAAAATACAGACGTAATGTTTAAACGCGAATTTACGGTGCAGTTTGTATAATGTGTATGCTATTTATATAGATTGAAAGACAATTTTTTTCAAAGCATTGTGATGGAACTTCCTAATTTGACCAATATTGACAAATTCTAAATGTTACGTGGTTTTGTTATTGACATTTTCCTCAACTATCTGTGGAGCTTTCCTGAAGATACTTGCATAGCTCATATGACAATTCCCTGATGTGTCACATCGATTGCAATATTGAATTTTTTGATTTTTGCAAAGGATTAAGTCTAGCAAAAGTCTCTAGTATTAATAAGTTGAATTGTAATAGAATTGAATCAATAGCTTATTCTGAATGTTGAGTCCTTTTATATGTGACACTTGATTTTTATTATGTATTTGTAATAATATGATGGTTTTGAAATCTGATTATGGAAACAAATTGTATTGTAATAAAAATAGAATCAATGGCTTACATGTATTCTGAAGATTAAATCATTTTGCAGAAGACTTAAGATTTTTGTTTATGTTCCTATTTATAATAATGTGATCCTAATTATTTTCAAAATTTTGGAAGCGGAACATCCAGGTAATAAATTTTGTAGTGCTCACCTTTTGTTTTTCCCCTTTTTTCTTTATTGATTCACCCTCTGCATTTTTGTACCTTTGTTTTGTATTTTTAATATTTAATTAATTGATGTTTGATTAAACACTATCTATTAAATTTTTCGCATTTAAATTTTTGTTCAGATTTTTAATTTTTTGTTTTTCTGTTCCAGGTTGGAGTTTTGCAACTTTTGTGGGAACATATTATTGTCTTGTTGTGTACCTGCATACCTCAATTTTCACGCCAGTATATTTTTGGAAAGGAAGCAGTTCTCTGGTATGGTTTTTTCATAGAGGTAGGTATATTATAATTAATCTAAAACGTTTTCGTTGCTAGTGTGGTAACTGTTGAGATTTTTGTGTCTTTATTTGTTCGTAGATGTACCTATGGATATGGGATTGGAAATTTACCTATTCATTGCATCAAGTGCATACTGCAAATGCAATTTCTTTTTGGCGAGGTGTGATTCCAGATTGATTGTTTCTCACTTTTATTTTCATATTTCATTTTTTGGTTCCTTGTTAAGTAATGATGTTTATTTGTTGAGCTATTTGATTTTCTGATTTGAAGAATTTTAATTATCAAAATTATGTTTCATCAACTCATCAACTTAATTATTGCGTTCAAATTATTTTAACCATTTTCATTCATTATTTTACTCGATTAACTGCATGGAAAAAATCAACTCGTTGGCGTTTAATTTGCTTACCTTGCTTGTTTGAATTTCATTTTTTTATATTGGATACATTTTTCATTTTGCACTTCCCATGCAGTGTTTCATTTTGAGATCTGTTTTGTTTCAGACTTTCAGATGTCGAGAGCTATGACAATGCAAGGTCGAAGATTTATCAAGGAATAGCATTTGTTCAAACTGTCTGGTAGGTATAAATTTCAAAGTGCTTGGAGCTTTAACATTATCTTATCTGATTTTTGATGTTTTGCAGTGATTGTGGTTGCGGTGTAAAGTAAATCTACCTACCTGACAGGAAAATACATATGTTGGTATTTTTGCAGTGGCGTACACAGGACATCAAAAATCCCGGCGCAAGAGAAGACCAAAACCCAAAAAATACCGGCGCAGCTGCGCCAAATTTTATTGTCTGTGCACTCCACTGTACTTTTGGTTTGCAGTATTTTGGTCAGCGACATTTTGCACTGTACCCCTGAAACCTAGTAACATGTGAGTAATATTGTCAAATATTGTTCATTTATTCACGATTCTTTGTTGATGGCCTTTTATGGCAAGAATAATAGTTTGATTTTTATTTTGATTACCTACATTTTTAATTAGTTTTGTTTCTTTGAGTCATGTGATAACTGAATTTTGTTTTTTTAAACTGATGTATCATTTTGTTTTATCTTTTGTTTTGCAGTAATCGTGATAGCCGCCCTGTAACCCTACATGTCCAGAAGCATATCGCGTAATTTCAATTGGAATTCACATGCTTCCGAGAAACTGAATTGTACTGATATCTCTACGAGGACTGGAGGACGTGAGAGGCATTTTCAAGGCCCTCTCCTGTGGAATGATCATCGTTGCTTGAACATTGATCCGAGTTTGTATTTTACATAGAAGCTTTATTTTTCAAAATGAAAATGTAGTGTATACAATTTATAATTTATGAATAAGTTTAATTATGCCAATACTTTACATGCTTATAGTGAAAATGAAGTGTAGGTATACAAATTTTTAATGATATGTTTTTGTGCACTAATATTTTTAGTAAAAATTTGTAATTGAAGAAAAGATTATATTAATTATTTATAGATTTTAATTTAAATATTAGAAAAATAATTATAATTAATTTAGTTATGGCTCCTAAATGGGAGTAGGACTTGTTCCTACTTCAACTCCGAGTCGCACGTCCATGCCGTGGGAGCTGGGACCTCCTCGCCAGATCAATATTCATTGAAATGGTGAGGTGCTAACGCGACAGGGGGGCCTGATTGGCACGCTTCTTTGGTACTTCAAAATTTTTAAATAGTGGTGGATTTTTGATTGTCAAAATTTTGGGTGATCTCTGGTAAGTATGTGTATCTTTAGGTGTCTGTCATGCAGCGTCACCCTATACTTTGTAGCGGGTTACGCTACATGAGTTTGATCTTCTACAATGGTGTTTGTGCCATTGGCCTCCGATGCTGCTGGGGATTTGGACTCCATGCCTACCACAGTTGTATCAGAGTCTCTTGGCACTCTTGACATTGCCAGAAGAAGGGATGTTGTCTGTTAGGCTAGTAGTAGGGGTCTCTATGCCTCGTTACGGGCCAACGGCAATCATCGCAGAGGATTTTGATCCCCATATCTGCCTCTGTGGTGGTTCGTTGCTGGTCAGAACGCGCCCTTGCCTAAAGGTGTCATTTTGTCTCTGATTTTTTTGGCCTGGTTTGATGATGCTTGGACCTGGACGCTCTTTTTAGTATCATAAAAATTATGTGTGAATTTAGATGACCTTGAATTCAAGGACACTCAAATTAGACGACCTTGAAGTCAAATTCACCATATTTGAATGACCTTGAAGTCAAGGTAACCTTATTTGAATGCCCTTGCCTTCAAGGTCACCATATTTGAACGACCTTGCAGACTATTTGAATGACCTTGACTTCAATGTCATCTTATTTGAATGACCTTGAAGTCAAGGTCATCTTATTTGAATGACCTTGCCTTCAAGGTCGCCATATTTGAATGACCTTGTAGTCAAGGTCATCTTATTTGAATGACCTTGCCTTCAAGGTCGCCATATTTGAATGACCTTGTAGTCAAGGTCATCTTATTTGAATGACCTTGAAGTCAAGGTCACCTTATTTGAATGACATTGCCTTCAAGGTCACCATATTTGAATGACCTTGCCTTCAAGGTCGCCATATTTGAATGACCTTGAAGTCAAGGTCATCTTATTTATTGATCTTGAAGTCAAGGGCACCTTATTTAAATGACCTTGCCTTCAAGGTCGCCATATTCGAATGACCTTGAAGTTAAGGTCACCGTTTTTGAATGACATTGACTTCAAGGTCATCTTATTTGAACGACCTTGAAGTCAAGGTCACCATATTTGAATGCCCTTGAAGTCAAGGTCATCCTATTTGAATGACATTGCCTTCAAGGTCACCAAAATTAAGCGACCTTGAAATCAAGGTCACCAAAATTGAGTGACCTTGATTTCAAGGTCACCTTATTTGAATGCCATTGACTTCAAAGTCACCAAAATTAAGCGACCTTGATATCAAGGTCACACAAATTAGACGACCTTGAAGTCAAGGTCACCAAAATTGATTGACCTTGCCTCCAAGGTCATCTAACTTGAATGACATTGACTTCAAGGTCACCTTATTTGAGTGACATTGACTTCAAGGTCACCAAAATTTAAATAACATTGCCTTCAAGATCACCAAACTTAAGTGACCTTGAAGTCAAGGCCATTTCAAGGTCGCCCAAATTCACACATAATTTTTACGGTACTAAAAAGAGCGTCTAGGTCCAAGCATCATCAAACCAGGCCAAAAAATTTATAGACAAAAAGACACCACTGTGGTAGGCATGGTGTCCAAATCCCCAGCAGCATAGGAGGCCAATGGCACAAACACCATTGTAGAAGATCAAACTCATACAGCGTAACCCGCTACAAAGTATAAAGTGACGCGGCATGACAAGACACCTAAGGATACACATACTTACCAGAGATCACCCAAAATTTTGACACAAAGATCACCCACCACATTTTAAAAAATTTTTGAAGTACCAAAGTAGCGTGCCAATCACGCCCCCCGTCGCATTAGCACCTCGCCATTTCAATAATTATTGATCTGGCGAGGGGGTCCCAGCTCCTACGACGTGGACGTGCGACTAGGAGTTGAGTAGAATCCAGAGGTTCCACTCCTTAGGGGCCTAATAATAATAATAAGTCAACTGCTTGCTCTTATTAGACATCTGCGTTGCTAATCATTTATGCTTCCCTCCTTTATTCGCTGATATTGATCTTCACATCTGCAACATAGAAAAAAATCGATTAGGTACTTACAATAAAAACGTACATCTTGTGTGCAAAAGAAAAAAATATATACAAAAATTAATTTACGAGTACCAGAGGTAGAAAAAATTGCAGTTGTTTGAAAAAAATACAGATGAAAATTTCGATACTTGATTTGCATATTACCTTTGAGAAGTACCTGGAACATTGGTAAGAAAAAAATTTAGACCTACACATACACTAACCTTTATTACAATTCTGGTTGAAAATTCACACTTGCAGCACAATCCACAGGCGTTGATTCCATGAAACTGATCCAGGTAAAATGCATGTAATGTATGTACTTCGTATGAATTCTCCGCACAAAATGAATTGGTAAACTTCCGCGTCCGCATCAAAGGTGCAGGTATGTCCACACTAAAAGTTGAATCAATGCACTGAAATGGAAAACTTTGATTACTACACTTGCTATTTACAAAATGTAAGTATTCCAGAGATCAACAAATTTAATTAGGTGATATGCAAGTAACTTACTCAGAATTTGTAATGTAAGATGTAACAGGTAACGTTGAATTGATATCAGTATCCATATCAATAAGGTAGCCGGTATGTCCACACCAAGAGTTGAATCAAGGCACTGAAATGAAAAATTTCAATTACTACATTCGCAATTTAAAAAATTCAGGTAATCCAGAGAACAACGAATTTAATTAGGTGATATGCAAGTAACTTACTCAGAATTTGCGATGTAAGACGTAAAATCCAAGTTTCAATCCAATCCATTCTTATAGACACATTGACAAATGATGAATCGCAGCTCTGAAATGTATAAACTTGATAGATTACAACCAGCAATAATAAAATTTTAAATTTAAACAAACATGCAAAAGGAGCATACCACCAAAAAAAAAATGCTTACCTACTCTCTTAGAACAATACAACAGTAACGTTCAATCAATAGAAAACTGATAATTGCTATTATTCAAATTCGGTGAAAATTTTCATGGTAAAATCCCAGCCATTTGTAGCTCTGTTACAAGATGTTTCCAGGCTGAACCCATCACCATACTATACACAAATTAGATTAGGCCAACACTTTGCACCGATGAAAACCTGTAACATAACATCAATAAATCACATTTAAAATACTGAAACATTACGGATGTAAAAAAAAATCCTTTGTGCACCCACCAAAAACATCCTTACACAGAGAACATCCAGTCATGGCATGTGACCCTGCGAAATGCATCCAATACAAATACCTAAAAAGAAAAACACGAATTAACAATTGCACAAAAATTTGAAAAGAGGAATTGAATGACAAAAATCTTTCATAATAATATAAGCATCTCATAAAAATGATCTAAAAAGAAAAACGCTAATTTAAAAAATAAACAAAAATTTGAAAAAAGGAAATTAATAGAAAACAAGACAATAAATATGTATCCATGTACATTCTAGGTACAGAGTTAAAAATTAAATAATGCAATGAAACAACATCATAGGAATTAGCAATGCAAACAAATATAAGGCACAACTTAGCATTAATTAGGTACTCACTCTTTGGGAACATCCAAAAAAGCATCCGGCCCAAAGACTATCTTCAATCTGACTTAAGAAGTAGGCATATATAGAAAGTTATTTATTTATTTATTTATTTATTTATTGACAATATTTAACTAAATAAATAAATAACTTTCTATATATGCCTACTTCTTAAAAACATGGATGAAAAAATGCAACAAAAAAAATGTAAGTATGTGAGGTAGGTAGACTAAGTAATAATTACCACATTGATAATATTACAAATGGTTCCCCTATACCAAGAAGGCGAGAGGGCCAGATTTTTAATACTAGTTTTTTTTTTTAATGAAAACGCATGAAAAGTTAAAGGGAAAGTGGCCAGTAAAAAGAGTGATACTGGAGATGAAAAAATAAAAATGCTCAAGGCAGAAAAACCATAACTATATAGAATGGTGGCAAGGTAACTAATATAACAATAAAAAAATAAAAAAATAAAGAAATAAATGAAGGTATACCTGCTTCCATCCACATCTGTTGGTACTATTCTGATTAATCAATTCAGTCATTTTATCTTGATACTCACTCATCATCAGCTCATAGTTTACTTTCAATTATTTTCAAATTTACTTGAAATTTACTTCAAGCAATGAAAACTCATTTGGAAAAAATATTTAAAAAAAACTGCATGTCGAATTAATCAGAAAACATATTTATTTACAGATGATAAAACATACGCATACGCGTAATTAAAATCTCCTTAAACCATCTAACACGAAAATTCGAACCATTTTAAAACACAGTAATCAAGGCAAAAATAGCATATACTAGGGCGCAAGGATATGCAACCAGTGGCTGTTGCCTTTCCATCGCCAACGCAGTCACAAACAGCTTAGATGCGGACAAAGAACACCACAGAATGGCCAAACAACTCAATACCAAACCGATAACTCCGCTGAAACAAAAAACAAAAATATCATTCGGTTAGGTAGTTCCATCACAAGAACTTGGTATGTACTTTCATCTAGAAGAACAGCAACGCTATAAAATCAAACATTTCTTTTGTCGATTAAGTAGCAATAAAAATTTGTTGCGGGTTTAACGTCTTAATTTAGACCATTTTACGACCTTATCTGTACTCGTGATAAAAGACTTTTTAGAAAATCAACTTATGATTTATTGCAAATTGCATTTTTCCCTCCCTTTGTGGTGGTAAACCAGCGTCTCAAATTTTTCAACTATTTCTCTTTCTTCTCAGTGCTACGCTATGTGAAAAATTTGGACGAAGTTACGAGTATTTTTCTTCTTCTTTTTATCCCAAAAGAATTATCTATTAGTTCATTAAGGGTACTCACCGTAAAGAATAAACCACGCTCTTCTTTTTATCCCAAAAGAATTATCTATTAGTTCATTGAGGGTACTCACCGTAAAGAATAAACCACGCTAAGTCCAGACAAGGCCACCATTGGCAAAAGACAATATCCCATGACTGAGATTACCACTCCAAGTGTGACTCCAGACTGAGCCATCATGGCTAATAATAAATACATGCCAAGACATCCCAATGTTCCAATTCCATAAATATAATTGAAGTGAACTTTTCCGCTCTGAAACAAAATGAAAAACATTATTCTAGTCGCATAATGTATGATATTAGACTATACTACTAATCTGGCATTTCAATATTGGGTTGGGTTGGACTCTTGAGACTGGGGTTGGGGTTGGATCTTGATAATTATAATAATACACTAATAATTATAATAATACACTATTGCCTATCTCTATTGGGTTGATATTTCAAATAAAACGACATAATTACGAGATGCACAAAAATCGACTAGTGTACTTTTCAATTGTACCCAATAAAACAGGTTTGAATTAAAAAAATTATTGAATGGTTGAAAAGTAATGCAAGAAAAATAGTGAAAGTAATCGAGAAAGCTCTCGTCGATAAACTTATATGTAGGCGTATAAGAGTGTCATACACAACTTTTTGAAAATTTTAATAGAAAAATAATACTTTGAGAAAATATCGTATGAATTGTCATTTACCATTACAACTTAGATTTATCATATCTAGGCTCACGCATCGAGCTTCAGATTTATCATATCTAGGCTCACGCATCGAGCTTCATCTACTTTATTAACTCAACAGCACCAGCACTGGCATCGGCAACAACCAAGTAAGCGAAAAAGAAATCTAAAACGAATAGGCTGCCAGTCTGAAATTTATTCAAATTCGAAAAAATTGGCACCTAAACATTCGGCAAAGGGTGAAACTTTCAAACAAATCTTATTTAACATGGAAAATTTCTTATCTCACCAAATGGCCTATATTTGAAAGAAGACCGATCCGAAATGCAAAATACATAGCAAAAGTTTTTAAAACAAAAGGATGGACTTGAGATGGCAACTCTTTTCTTTTTTAGCCGAATTTTCTCTATGAAGAAAAATTCAAGATTATAATATCCCCTTGTTGCGAGTCTTTTGTATTATTTTCAAATTCACAGCAGGCGGCAATAAAATTTTTACTCTTTCATTATAATCTTCATCAATCACTCGGTCATTTTTGCAACTATTGTTTTAAAATGAGTAAGCACCTTAATTGCGAAATACCAAACAGACATAACAATTTTTTTTTTTAAATTCAATAACGCAATACAATAAACAAAAAACTCGCGAAACAACAATTAAGTGAATGTGTAGAAACAAAACGCGAAAAACCAAACGAAAGGAAACAATGAACAAGTATTCAAGTAATTAACACTTAATTAACACTTGAAAAAGTCTAATAAAAAACGCAAAAACACCGAAAACACCACAAAATTTGAAAAAAAAAAACTGTGAAGCGACGACAAACACCACCTCTGACACCACCTCTGAACTAAAAAATTTGGTAATAAAAAACCGCGAAACACCAAAAACACTACGAAATAAAAAATAGGTAAAATGGTAGAAACTAGATTTAAAAACATAAACGCGAAACACCAAATGACTTAACTCCTTAGAATACAAAATATAAAAAAATTCACTCACCTTACAGCTGAATGAGTAACACCTTGAACAGGAACCATCAAACAGAACACCACACCACAAAATTAAAGGGGAAAAGCCTCGAAATAACAAAAAAGACTTTAATAAATCGATAAAACTAATTATAAAAAAAAACGCGTAAATCGATAAAACTAATTATAAAAAAAAACGCGTAATAAATCGATAAAACTAATTATAAAAAAAACGCGTAACACCTAAACGCCTTAAACGTGAAACACCAAACGCCTTAAACGCGAAACACCAAACAGAAAAAAACACGAAATTGAAAATAAAAATGCGAAACACCACACAGAAAACACCACAAAATAAATATATAAATAAAAAGTGGTAGAAATAAAAATGTGAAACAATAAATTAGTAAAACGCCTTGAATGCAAAAGCGCGAAACACTTCCGCCTTAAACTCGAAAAACACACTAAATGTTTAAACGCGAAACACCACACAGAAAACACCACAAAATGAATAAATAAAAATGTAGAAAAAAACTCGGAAGAAAAATTTAAATAAATAAAAACACGAAAAAAGTAAAAAGAAATAAAAACGCGACACACTAAATGAGTAAACACCTTAAATGCAAAAACGCAAAACACCGAACCAAAAAAACCACGAAATTTAAAAAAATGAAAAATAAAAGTGGAACACTAAATGTTCAAACACGAAACACCACACAGAAAACACCACAAAATAAATAAATTGAAAAAAAGTTAAAAAAAATAAAAACGTGAAACATTAAATGAGTAAAATAAAAACGTGAAACATTAAATGAGTAAACGCCTTAAACGCGAAACACTGAACAGAAAACCCCGAGAAATTGAAAAAGAAGAATAAAATTTGGTTAATCAGAACTGGTCGCTTCAACTGTCAAAATCATACTGAAGAAATTTCCTAAATTTCTGAGTGAAGTAAAATGAGTAAAATAAAAACGTGAAACATTAAATGAGTAAAATAAAAACGTGAAACATTAAATGAGTAAACGCCTTAAACGCGAAACACTGAACAGAAAACCCCGAGAAATTGAAAAAGAATAAAAAAATTAAAATGTGAAAAGTTAATTAAATTTATTTTGAAAATAAATTAAACTTTAATGTATTAATTAAATTTATTTTGAAAATAAATTAAACTTTAATGTATTAACTTTTATAAAATTAAAAATTACTATTGTGATATGTACTTTAGTTAATCAGAACTGGTCGCTTCAACTGTCAAAATCATACTGAAGAAATTTCCTAAATTTCTGAGTGAAGTAATCATCAACAACAATAACAAGGGAGTTTCACCACTTTTTTCTTTTCATCCCAATACCAACTTCACATTCGCTATACTTGCATATTTTCCCCTACTTCCCCTAATCTTAATTATCAATTACACGAATTTTGCCTCCTGTGTTCATAAACTTTCCAAAACCTCTTAGTAAATACAGAAGTCTGAACTTACTTATAGAAAATGCCGCTAAAAATGTTACTTGACTCGATAGCTTTGTTCGTTTATTTTACAAACTTTTCAAATTTGTCAGGTAGACGGAGCAAATTCCATTCCAAAAATATCTAAAATAATTCTGCAATTTGATTGGTCGTGCCATCCATTCAATACGTCCATGGCCAATCAAATTTCAGAATAGCAAACAAACAAAGCCACTAAAAGCCAAAAAACTGGTAGAATTTGGAATTTGCTGTGTCTACTGAACAAATTTGATGAGTCTAAAATTTGACATACTGAGCAGGATGTCTTAGTTATGCCTTTTGCGAGTTTCCAATAGAAAATCCAACTCATAAATAGCAGCTCATACTGCGATACTTCCTCCCCCACTTTTGCTCAATCTTTTAAAAATAAAAGAGTCTAAAACTGACAAAATATATAAATGGTCTCACACCACACACTGTTAATCCAGTCTGGTCGAGTGATATAAATTAAGTAATGATATGGTATGCTGAATTTGGATGTGGTCCAATCAAGGTGATATATCTTTCACAACGTTGCGAGAACAGAACGATATATTAACACCGAATTTCATGTATACATATATATTAGTATATACAAACTCCTGAGTTATTTTGGCCATTTCAGAAGGGGTAAGCCCTAGTGCACTCTTCACAGTGCAAAGAGAATCATGCTTTGTAGCATTCTACTGAACTTTAATTTTGTACGACTCACTTGAAATTTATTCTCTGGTCTCAAAATGTTTACAATTGGAAGCACGTAAAAGCAAATGAGTCTATTCACAAGACGTGTTGAAGCATTTTGTACAGGTGTTATTTTCCAAATCTTTTGGAACCTCTAATAAATATAAAAACCAAGAAGGTAACAAATCTTCTCAACTCTGCTGTAGATATATCAAGTGATCCGAGCAAATGAAGGAAACTGAAATTTGAATGACCGGCATTGAAACTAACCCCATCAAGGTAAACGACAAAACAGGGTGAAATGTCTGAACAACTGACTAGAAAAAAGAGTACACTTCAATTCCACTGAATGAGAAGTGGAAACTTTGCATTTTTCAAATGGTCCAACTGCAGAGAGGGGATGCAAGGCATAATGAATTGAGAAAAGTTGATACTTCAAATTTAACAACAACAATATGTAAAGAAGGCTTACCTCTAATTTTACTCTGGAAAAATCAAGAGAATGCTCGAGAAACCCAAGTTATAAGAAATTTGTCCAGTCTTACAGAAAATATAGCATGCGTTAAAATACATAGCTAGGCTGACACCACTCGCACATTGGAAGACCTCACACCCATTTTATCTTTCTCACGCCTACATATATGAGCGCTTAATCAATCTCGGAAGTTACAACTAATGAATAATTTATTCGTGTAAAATGTAGGTTTACAACAACATGGACTACGACGCAAATGTATTCAAATAGAAACTATCTCAGATACCTTTGATTTGTTCATTATACAAATACACGACACTATACACGTTACAAAATCAAAGCAACACCTCGAATACATACACGATCGTGCGATATTTCTCAATCAAACGACAAAATCAACGAAAAAGAAGAAAGCACCTATAATTTGAGAGAGAGTGAAATTGCCCTGCTAATGTAGGTATATCAACTATAGACAACAAATTCCTGCTGGTGGGTGGAAGGTGGGGGTGAATTATCAAATAGGCTTATTTACGCGTTAAAATGTAAATTTCTTCTGTATCAGGTTTTGCGCTGTTGTATAAGGTGGATTAGTGTAGCGTTGAAAGATGCTATCTGTTTTGGAAAGTTTCTCTGAAAGACATTAAATACCTTCTGATAGCTTTTGCAAATTGAATGGCATCGCGTACTCGATGAAATTAAAGAGATATTTTACGTTGATATACTGGCTATATACGGTTCAATCTTTTACTTTATAAAAGACGCTTTTCAATATTCATTCAGGCGAAAGAGTATTACTTCCTTTAATCGTTTACCATAGTAGCTCAGAAGCATAGTTACCTATCGAGCAATTTTCACTTATCGCAGACAGCGCAGTAACGAAACAACACAAACACACCTGGTTTAGATCAAATCAGCGAGAATATTTACTATCTAAATATATATATATATATATAGCAAAGAAGTAGCAGCTAGCAGCAGAGTCGACCTTTCAACATCCAAAACTAGACAGGTGCTTTCAAGATACCCAACATTGAAAAAAAAAACAGAAGACACAACCCGCCCAGTTTCAAATAACAACCTCTCACGATTAATCCAATTGGAATTAGAAAAACGAGTATGCGCTGGCGCGTGCCATTAGTCATTAGTGTGACTTGACACGTGAAATAAGGTAATCTGTTTAAAGCTGCCATCTTTTACAATAATTATAATCTAAAACACGTTAATTCAGTAAATTGAATTCGCACCACTTTCACAATGCGCATTACATGTTAAAAGTTTTTAAACACATAGAACAAATAGAACAAATTGTATATATATACACACATAAAACGACTCCGCGCACATGAGCTTTGGCCCAGCCAGGGCCTGGTGCACAAGCCACCCTCCGTCTTCTGAACACAATCAAGACTATACTCGTGTCTCGTCGATTTACTTACGAGTGAATTTAATTTCATTCCGCTCACTTTGTGTAATTTGCGAAATTCCGCAGCCACAGTGTAGCATAGCGTTTGTAATTTTCTTAAAAAGATAAGTATGGTTAATATTTTCCACTCTGTAATAATATTACGCTTCGCTGTACAGTCGCGAGTACCGCGCGAGAAATTATATTGTAAAAATAATGCTCCGAAATTGCGATTGGAATTATTTATTTCTTCTTTCAAAATGTGCGGATTCTTCCGCCCTTAATTATTGTACTACTTTCTTTCCTCGCTACCCTTCGGAGAAAATGGTAATTTGTAAATTTCCTACATTTTGATATCAGGCTAAAACGGAAAAGAGGAAACAAATTAGGAGCACAGAGATTTAAATTGCCCTTACACTCACATAACAGGTTAACGAGTTCATTACAATTTTAGATTCATGTATCAGTTTAAAAATGTATTAAACAGGGATGCGAAAAACAGCCAAAAATAGAAAGAAAGAACAAACGAACGGAATTGGTCATCAAACAGGAACAAAACAGGAGCAAAAATCATTTTGTTTAGAGAAAACTGAACAAAATTTCTTCGAAGGACCAAAAACCCAACTTTTCTAAACCATCTTCTTCCATATTTCCAACTCTCAATTCATTTTTTAAAAAGTTGTTGTTTCGTTTTTTTTAAAAAAAGATGCTGTTTTTTCCACTGTAAGAAAATCAAAAAACCCTCAAACTTCAAACTTGATTGGAAAAACACAAAATTTTTCAATAAGAATAAAAGCCCAATACAATGATGTAAACAAATAAAGGACAAGACAAAAATATGAGAATGTAGACAGAAAGACCCAACAAAATTGAATAATGAAAACCGACGTTCTCACACCTAATTTTGAACTGCTTCAAAATTGTTGGAGCAGATTGTGTTATGCCGCTAAACCCGATTTCATGACTGCCTTTTAATTTCAGGTCAATGAACCACTCAACCACGTATCATGAATAAAAGGCTGATGAAATTATAGAAATAAATAACCTCGAACAATCAATCGAAAACATATATTCACCTATTTCTTTTGAGAAATGAGCCAGATGGAAAACATCAAAGAAAAAAAAAAGTTGCCCGCAACCTTCCCGCACCGCCAGGTAGCGGGCATTAGCCAAAGGAGCAAATATCTCAAACAGGAACATTATACAGAAAGACCACAAACAAAAACACCAATAAAAAAAAAATGGGCACAAACAAAAAACACCCATGGGAAAAAAAATGGGAACGAGAAAACGCGATAAATGTAATTGAAAACTCAAAACTCCAAACAAAATACCACGAAAAATAATTATGTAAAATTTTTTTTAAACACCTCATGATGGAAAAAAAAAATCAGAAAAAACAGAATGATATAACAACAAAAATTATCATGAATTAATGATTACCCAATAAAATAAATTTCACTCACCATATTATCTGAAGAAGTAAAACACCTCAACAGGATATATCACACAGAAGAATCACAAATAACAAAAAAAAACGCGAAACTCCGAATGAAAAACACAAAAGAAAAAAAACGAAATGCGAAACAAAAAACACCACAAAAAATAAAATAAAACCCCGCACTGAAAAAAATGGATTTTCAAAAACCGTAATGATTCTGGGTAAAACACAGTAAATTTAGGATACATCGCCAATTTTAGAATCATTCCGGTGAAAAACAGAAAAGATTCAGTTGAACTCCGTAATCATTCCGGAGTTCAACAGAATCTTTTCTGTTTTTCACCGGAATGATTCTAAAATTGGCGACGTATCCTAAATTTACTGTGTTTTACCCAGAATCATTACGATTTTTGAAAATCCATTTTTTTCAGTGCGGAAATGTACCAACACATCTATGTAATTAATTAATAACATGAAACTTCAAACAAAAAAGACGACGGAATGAAATAATAGAAACGTGAAACAAAAAACACCACAAACAAAATAATAATAACACGGAAATGCACTTTGAAAACACGAAACTTCGAGCAAAAAACACGACAGAAAAAAATAAAAGCAAAACTCCAAACAAAAAACACCACGAAAAAAAGTATAGAAATGCAGAACCGCACTAAAGAGATATGTAATTAAGGACACAAAACTACAAACAAAAAACATGAAGAAAAACAATAGTAAAAAACACAAAGCAAGCACTAAACACGATGTACTTTAGTTGATAAGAACTGGTCGCCTCAACCCTCAAAATCATACTGAGGCCAATGTAAACAACACAAAAACTAGACATTTCCCCTACTTTTTTCTTTCCAACTCCATCACCAACTTCCCATCCACTATACTTTTTCCCCCGCTTCTCCTAATCTTAATTATTAATTACTCTGTCAATTTTGCATATTTCGTTTTAAAATTTTAATATGCACAACTACATGCAAAATCACATTTACACTATAAATTTCATCATTGTACCTCCTGTAGTTGCTGAGGAGTTGTGTCCATAAAAACTTTTCAAAAACCTTTGTGACGAGTACAAAATTTGGCTAAAAATCTCATGCTTGGGGAAAAAATATCGCGAGAGGAGGTGTCAAGAGAGAGCAAAGGTATAGCTAGGGCAAAGGGCAAAGTAAGGCACTGCGAAAACTTGCCATACACAACCGAGAAAGTAGATTATGGAAAGAACTCACTGTACTCTTATAAGTGTACACTACGTCGAGTATAGAAAACATTATCTCGTGTTTCCATCAGCAAATCAAATATTAAACGACAAAAGTAACTCCAAACTCGTTGACCAAACTACATCAGAGTAAAAATTAATAAAGGTGGGCACCGTAGAATTTCACCTGGTTCCCTATGTGTGCAGTATGCTCAGTTTTATTTTCTATTTTTGTTTCGATCTGTGCTCCAATTCTAGTAGAATATGTAGCAGGTACTCTTACCAATTTACTAACACACACAAACACCTAAATCATCAACGCTGGACTAAGCTGTATGTGGCATAGGAAGACCAGTTGACCACAACAAACACATAAACAGTACAGCAGAAAGAATAGCTTTACATAAAAATCAAATAATGAAGGCCACACTACATTTATGTACGAAAGTTAGAGAGCCAAATAGATCCGAGAACAACAAACGTTACAATGAAAATTGATAACATTGGCCATTTACAGCCATTACTTGGCGAAGTGAAAAATAAAACAAATGAAAATCCGTTGTAGTTCTTCGGTGTACTTATTTCATGAGATTAGAAACAATGCTGAATGCTGGTCATTGCATTGCAACGAGCCTGGAGAGAGAGGAAAAAAGAAGAGAATTGCCCTACGACCTAATACAATATTCTCAAAATAAATATGTATTTGAGTTTCTCTCTTCTTAAATAAATTAAATGGCCGTATCATAGGTGAAAAGGTATAAGAACACGCACACACCACATGAAAAGTTAATTCTTATGTACGTACTACCAACTACTTCGTTTTGCTATCGCCACAATATACAGGGTGAACCAAAGGTCTACAGTTGAGTATTTATGTGCAACAATTCCACATATTTAAAGAAGGAAATTACCAAGGAAGTAATTTGTTTTTTGACAACATACTTTGAAATAAAAATTAGTCTGAGAAATAAAAATAATAATTTTTTTTGAAAAAACATTAACAAATTTTAATTATTATTCAGGAAATATCAGTGAGAAAAGAAATCTTCAAACAAAAATTGTTTCTATATTGCAGAGATGTTGTTGGGACACCCTATACATGGCCCTTGAAATGCTTTTCTTTCTCTCGCGTTCATACGACTGTATTTTTTTTAGACTTGATCTAAAAAACAAAAGCAGGGAAAAGGAAAACCGCAGCAACATTTTTACAATACGTTGAAAAATTATCTGAAGCTAGAGCCATCCACCACCAGCTCAACGACGTTAATTTTTTTACTGTCATTTACGCGCTGGGCACGACGCGAAGCACTACGACGACCGACATATTTATTACGATACAAAAAACATAAAAATCCTAGCTATTAATTGCGAGCGCTAAAAAAAAAAGAGAAAAGAAAGAAAAGATTTTGAAAAGACATTTCATTTCATTACGAAACGCTATTATTTTTTAAAGACATTCTAAATGTCCCTTCGCATATTACATAGTCTTTTCCCACTTCTTTTTGTATATAATTTTTGGTATTATATTTCTCAAGCTGTACTGCCACTGCTGAGTTTTTTTTTTTTACTCTGCCTTCATTTTATTTTTAATTTATCACCTATTTCTTTTTATAATGTTTTATTTTCGGGAGGCTGTGAAAAATAGCTGACAGCGGAATAATGTATTATACTGGCAAAAAGAAGACGGAGAGAAAAAACAGCAAGGAAAGCGAGAGAACGATGCTGGGTTAACATCATTCATAAGCGGTAATCCTTGACAAGCGGGTCGATAGGGTAAGAAAAATCTCTCTGCTATGCCATGCCATGTCACACCCCTAACACAACACAACGCAACTACTACCCCATGTACACAGCATGGCCTGGCCTGGCCAGGCATAGCACCAACAACACTCTCTGGACAACCTAATGATTGATAAGTTTTATTTACCTCACTTACTCCCATTTTTTTCTCGTTCTCATTCCTCCACTACCCAACTACACCGCTAGTATTATTCTGCTCTTCGATACTAATTATGAACAACGTAAGGGAGGGTAAAGAAAAGGCTAAAAATTGGTTGAAATTTTTTCATTTCTCTCGGGAAGGTTTTTGAAGATGATTATGAGGCATTGAGATATTGAGACAATCGATATTCGAAATTTGAAATGCAAGATGAAATTCGCTAGCGTTGCGAAACATTACTAAAATCTAAAATATCTGTACAAAACCACTCAATCCAAATGACGTGGAAAAAATACAAGAGAGCACCGAAATTTTAAGTATTAAAAAAAAATGAAATATTTGCACAAAACCGCTCAATCCAAATGACAGAAAAAGAAAAAGAAAAGCCTCTTTCTAAAGCACCAAAATCTCATGTACCTACAATGAAAAATTTCAAACAAAAGAAGTCTAAATCAGTTTTTGAATCATACTGTTTCATTAGAAAAATTCATCAATAGTTTTAGAAAATCATTTATGAAAACAATTATTACTAAAAAAAATTAAATAATTCCAGAAAAATGAAAAAATTGATTAAATTACCACAAGCACACGAAATTCAACTCAAAAGAGCTACACAGCTGAGAGGTTGTACACCCAAAGAAAATAAGTGATGATTGACGACCACAAAATGACTCCGCCCAACAAAACCATTGGGGTCTGGTGAAAATCCATAGCCAGTCACCAGGATTTACCCATCTTAAAATAACAACTTAAACATCGCCTATACAAAACACAACAATTTAAATCAAAGCACAGAATCACTCACCAGTCTTCTTTAAAATAATCCACAAGCAATTATCACAAACAAATTGTAATACAAAACTCTAGCACTAATGAACAAAAACACATCAAACACGCGAACAAATTTTTATAAACACCACAAGCACACAAAATTCAATTCAGAAGAGAGCTACACACCTGAAAGGTTGTGCACCCAAAGAAAATTAAGTGATGACATAACGACCAGAAAAAGTCTCCGCCGAACAAAAACATTGTAGCCTGGTGAAAACCCAATAGCCACCAGGATTCACTAACTTATCTACCTTCTAATCCATCATACGCTTTTTTTTCCTGTGGTACTTATGGTAATCTCAAACTTCTAAACCAGATGGGTAACTGAAATTAAAACTACTTGTCGAAAATTCGTAAAATGAAAACTTTTAAGTACCCAGACTTCCGCAGAACAGGAAAATATCACCCGTGACAATCGCAACAAAATAAAAAACTACAGTAGGAAACAATCGAGAGGAAAAAAAATCAACACACGTGGGGAAAAAAGAATACTTTACACTGGAAGCGCATGTAAACAAGACATGACAGAAGTTTTGTCAGCTTTAAGCTCAGTATAGACGTTAAATATATCCTAAATGGGAGTTACTATTCGCCGAACGTAATTTATCCTTCCTAAGCGAACAAAAAGTAATGCGTTTTTCAAACGTAAAATCGACAACGGCCTAAATAACTCGAACCGATATAACGATTTAATTTAGAGACCATCTCGCATCGTGCTGTTATTTTCGATTTTTCTTCTCTCGCTTTCGTCTTATATTCACTGCTCAGCCTTCTCTGTGTGATGTTCCTTTGTACAAACCCCCTCTCCGCATTGGCACGCACACTTGCGCACACATATAATCATTAAACAACCATCACATACTGTATTCTAGTCTATAAAATGGAGAGAAAAAGGAAAGCGTTGGAGAGAAAATCACTTAACACACTCATTATTATTTCCCTGCTCGTCGAAGCGTCTTCCTCCGTCCTATTATTTGCCAACAGAAAAAACCAACTGAATGCCAATTATATCGTCCAGTAACAAACTTTGTTTTTCCCAAGCACAAAATCTTAAAATGACGACACGACGTGAGAGCCTTTCAAAAGCCAAGCTCCCTTTGCAAAAATTCTCAACACATATTCGCTGCTCTCCACCCTCCATCTCACTTCCTGGCTATTACTCAATGGTAACTCGTTTAATCAGTTATTTCCCCTTCGTCATTACCCATCCTGATAACTGTGTCGTGTAAAGGAAAACAGGCTGATTTTCTTGAGAGATGAAAACAGCATTTACAAAAGAAGATTTTTTCAATAGTTGGTTTTATCGCGAAAAAGTGTCTAAAAGCCATATTATCTACAGAAGTAAACACCTCAAAAAGAGTATATCACACAGAAGAATCACAAATTAAAAAAAAAAAAAAAACTGCGAAACTCCAAATGAAAAACTTCAAGAAAAAAACATTAAAACGTGAAACAAAAAACACCAAAAAAAAGCAATAAAAACGCGGAAACGCAAATTAAACACTCGAAACTTCAAACAAAAAACACAACGGAAATGACGGAATGAAATAATAAAAACGCGAAACCACGCTAGTTGTGTAATTAAAAGAGCAAAACTTCCAACATAAAACACCAAGAAAAAAAAATGAAAACGCGAAAAATAACTAACCCGTTAATTATGTAAATAAAAACGCGAACCTACAAACAAAAACCACTATGAAAAAAAATTACAGAAACGCGGAACCACACTAAAGAGACACGTAATTAAAAACACGAAACTACAAACAAAAAAAAAAAAAAAAAAACACACAAAAAAAGCAATAGTAAAAACACAAAGCAGCACCAACACGATATAGAGTATATGTACTTTTGTAGTTGATGGGGACTGGTCGCCTCAACCACCAAAATCATACTGAGACGAAAGTAAACAACAACAACAACCAGACATTTCCCCTACTCGTTTCTTTCCATCCCCATTACCAAGTTCGCATCCACTATTCTTTTTTCCCCACTTCCCGTAATCTTAATTATCAATTACTCGGTTAATTTTGCATATTTTGTTTTGAAATTTTAATATGCACAACTACATGCAAAATCATGTTTACACTGTAAATTTCATCATTGTTTCTGTAGCAGGGTTGCCAATCTAGTTACAGATTTCAACGAGGAATAGAAAACTGAAATTTTACTTTAGCTATTAGCGGGAATCCTAGCGATTTGAAAATCATCTAGCGGGAAGTCTAGCATTTTCAACTGAAAACCCTGCTGTTTAGCTTTATATTACCGTTTTTCATTAAAAAAATGAGAAAATTTTTGAAAAAATCCATAATTCATGGCATTTTTAATAAAAATGGGCCACCTAAAATCAGAAAAAATGACTTTTTTACTCTATAAGTAAGTACTTTTTCAAAAACCAGATAAGATGGACTTGGTAGGTTTTATTTGATAGGTGACGATATCGAGCTATGAAAAAATAAAACTTTGTGCAATTTTGACTTTAAGACCCTCAGCATCTGAATTACAGAGCTCATAAAAGCAAAATTTTCCATTATAAAATCTAGCGGGAGAGCGGCAATCCTAGCGATTTTTGAAGAAGAAAATCGCGTTAAATTGCCATTTCTAGTTGGCAGCCCTGAAATTGTAGTAACTGGGGAGTTGTATCCGCAAACTTTACAAAACCTTGTCACGAGTAGGTACATACCAAGTCCGAAAATTACTTAGAACAAAATATCAAAGTAGAAAATATTCGTGATTAAAAAAATTGTCAAAAAATTTGAAATTTCTCGGAAAACCTTGGAAGTCCTGAGATGAAAGCGGACCATGCAGTGCACTATCCTCGCGTACCTGATACTACCAAGCACATGAAGCGGAGAAAGTTTCGTCCAGAAGAAAAATCTCCCCAAACGGCACATAGGGCAACAAGAGAACCTAGCTGAGGCGGAATGTTGGGCGTAAAAAAAACACATTTTTCGTTAAACTACCCTTATTTTTCTTCTTGTCATAGCGAAATTATTTCACTTATTTTGCCAACGTCTTTAATCTCCCCCTTGCCCTGACTGCTCACCTCGAGACCGCGGCCGATTGGTAGGAAAGAAATATATTTCGTTACGCGATATTTGGTGCGCTTCGAAACGTCTAACAATCTTCTGCTAACTCGTCTTTCAAGCGGAACGCAATCGTTGACCTAGTTCGAAGTGTACTTTTACGCCAACCAGCACCAGCCCAGCGTACATATTTTATATAAAAGTATACGCGGCGCGAATTCAACTCGCTGGAAATTTGCAGTGTCCAGTGCACAGCAGTCCACTTGAGCCCCATTCTGTGGAGGGCAACAGGGGGATGTGAAGAGATGTTTTTTGTGCTCTGCGTTTTAAAAGACGTATACTCTTATATATCTACTTTGGTGTACGTACTACGTATAACAGTCGAATGGTCTAGATAGATAATTTAGCTATGATGGGATATACTCCCGCAAATATAAGTTTGGTAAACGTGTGGGCGATCTGCCGTTACGTTTTTTATTTTTTTTTGTTGCAATAAATCTTCATTTTTCGAAGACACGCGCCGAAATCAAGAATTCGATTTGAATTCTCACTCGTTTAGCGGGCAATCGAATAGGTCTGTGGACCAAGGTGGAGGCAAGGCAGCGTTGAAAATCGAAAGGAAAACAAAAAATACGATTTCTGAAGAAAACGAGCATTTGGTTCTGAAACCGGGCGGGTGGAGTAAGCCGCAATTCCCACAGCTCAAGAGTCGGTCGTAGTCGTTAGGAAAATACGAGGCGTAATTTCTATAAAAGCCGCATTTATACGTCTGGGGCTAATTAAATTATTAACGCGAACCGCATAAATTAAAAACTTTACGAATACGGGAGAGTCTCGCAGTCGGATTCGCATACGGGCTCGCGTTCGCGTTTACGTTCTCCAGCGCGGAGCGGACGACGTAGCCGGAGAAAATATATAGATACCTGCGTTACGTTTTCATGTGTTTCGCTCATATATACCTCCTCTCCTAAGTACTCGTATACTTAAGCTCGCATAACTTACCTAGCCGCTCGTAAAGCACAATCGCGCAGACGTTTGTGTTATTGTTTTAATTCAAAGGTGTAATTACTCGTACGAGTTACGTCGAACCAAATGTCTCCCGAGTGGTTTACCATTTTAAACCGCAATTGTGTCGATTTATCAAAAAACTAAACCGTCTCTCGCAGATAAAATTTCTTCTCAATCTAAAGAAAAAACAAATTACCTAAAGAAAGAAACGCGAGGACGAAGATGAAAGAAATACCTAAATCCGATGTTTTTCGCGGTGACTTTTCCACAAACGAAAATGATTCCTCGAGTATTTAAATAGAGAGAGAGAGAGAGAGAGAGAGAGAGAGAGAGAGAGAGAAAACGGGACGAGATCGCGCCGAGACGTATCAACTGTTCTTATAGAGTTATAACGTGGTACTTAATTCAAATTTCACTCGCACAACATGAAAGAAACTGAGCCCGACTGGGACGGCCGCGCGTCATCCTCAGTGAATAATATCGTCGCATTAAAAAACCAATACCTCGAAAGCGACGCGACGATTTAATTTGTAAGCTTTTGAAATTAAATTTCCGCGTACTTTTAAATCGACGTCGTACACTCGTAGTTTTACCATAGGAAGACAACTTAATACAACATCGCGAGTTCTTAACCCGCCAATCGGGCCGCAAACAAAAGAGTAAAATAATAATTAAATTTTATGCGAGAAAAATCATCTAAGAAGGTCGTGACACGTTTAATTTCGTTGCCTTAATCAAAGTTATAGACTTTTGCTGCGAAAAGTTCGATTCTGCACGTTTTCTTTTCCTTCTTTGCTTTCTTCCATAAGTTCTTTTCGCTTACGTTTCCAACTCGGTGGACTTTTTATCCTTTGCACCGTTCTGGGTCGCGCGATTCGACGAGTTGGGACTTTTTTTCTTTTTAGCGAATTCGCGAGATTTGGTAAATTTTTGAATCTATTACGAGCTTTGAGATTTAATTTATTATACTTTCGAGTGGATTTTTTGGTAGATATTCGCGTGTGTTTGTTCTTGGCGCTGAAAATCGCCTTAACATCAATAAAAAATGTTTAAAGAACGTCATAAACGTTTCTAATCTTCATCGAACACTTTGAATTTTGACTAAAAACTTTCAATTTCCGTTATAATTCCGGAATTTCTATCAAAAATTTGATTTCTATTTCAAAAGTGCATTTTCCATTAAAAATATTTGTTAAATTTACGCTCAAAATCAAAGATTTTAAATTTCCATTAATAATAAATTTGAATCTTCTCAAAATTTTAGAATTTCCATTCAAAACTGAATTTCCATTAAGAAATTGGATTTCAATTAAACTTTTTAAAACTCCCATAAAAACTTTGAATTTCCATGGAAAAATTTCAATTTTCATTGATAACTTTGAAGTTCCATACAAATGTTAAATTTCCATTCAAAGTCAAAAATTGAAATTTCCGTTGATAAAAGTGGCAAGCCCGCTGAACCTCAAATAAACATCAACATCATCATCATCAAATTTCCATTAACAAATTTGAATTTTCGTTCAAAAATTTCAATTTCAATTGAAAACTTTCAATTCTCTTCAACAAATTTGAATTTTCTATCAAAATTTCGAAATTGATTTTAAAAATTTTGAATTTTTATGAAATTTACATTAAAAACATCATTGAAGTTGCATTTAAAAATTTGAATTTCCATTTGAAAATTCGAGTTCCCATTCAAACTTGATTTTTATTCAGAACTGTATATTTCTATCAACGTTTTGGAATTTCCGTCAAAAGTTCCAATTTTCAATCTCAATTCTAGTTTGAAGCTTTGAATTGCCATTGCAAACTTTTCAGTGTTCTATAAATCTTCAAATTTCCAATAGAAACTCCAAAAGTTTCATTCAAAAATTTCAATTTCCATTAAAAACTTCCAAATTCCATTCAAAAATTTCAATTTCCATTATTCAAATTCAATTTTTATTAAAAATAAAGTCCCATTCAAAACTTTGGATTTTTATAGAAAACTTTTGGGTACCCTTCAAAGCCAAACTTCCATTCAAAACATTGAATTTCCATTGAAAAACATTGTAGTTCCATTCAAAAAATTGAATTTCAATTTAAAAATTATAAAAACTAAATTTGTTAGAAAATTTTAATTTTCATAAAAAACTTTGAATCTCCGTTAAAAACATATTGAAGTTCCATTCAAAAATTTGAGTTTCCATTAAGTAAAAAAAAATCATAAAAACTGAATTTGTAAGAAATTTTGAATTTCCATTAAAAACCTAATCTCCATTGAAAACATTGAAGTTCTTCAAAAATTTCAGTTTCAATCAAAAATTGAATTTGTAAGAAAACTTGGAAATTCCATAAAAAACTTTGAATTTTGTATTATAAACTGACTGAGTTCCATTCAAAGTTTTGCAATTGAAGTTTTGAATTTCTATTGAAACCTATCATATTTATAATTGACACTTCAGGGAAATTCGGCCATCTCCAGTGCTGTTGACCATGCCATTCTTACACCTTCAGTCTAAATCGTCTACGAATGGATTTCTCCTCCCCGATGGCCCGGCATTTAATTGCGCCCAAACGAGACGTTACAGTTCGTGTTCGGACTTAATCCGGCACACGGTTGAGAAAAAGAAAAGAAAAAATTATAACGCGGAATAAAAATAAGATTGATGGGTGGTATTTGTGCAAAGTGTACAGCAGAGAAAGAAAAATTACCAAGACGCTCTCGTCTCGATCTCGATGCTATGCCATGCCGGTACATACAGCTTTAGGATAGGGTTACATTGGGCTGGCTGGGGCTGGGGCTGGGTATATAGAAGAACGCGCGATAAAATGAAAGACCTGACTGGAACGAGGCTGAGGGCTGCGAGACTGTAGCGCTGCTCTATGCATGGTGTTGTGTGAGCAGCAAACTGGGAATTTTGCCATTACCCACCGATGTGGTGGTTCGAATCCTAAAATCCTAGACTTAATCTTCGCCTTACCTTTATGTCCGATTTGCTTTGAAATAACGTTTATCCTCGTAACATTTTACACTAAATCGGAAGCGTGCGTATAGGTGTAGGGGCTGAGTTTGTAGGTACGTTCAAGTCGCTTCAGAAAAGGTTCGATTCGAATTTAAAGCGACGACACCTTACAGCAAATAAGAGATGCAGGGTGGCTCAGTTTAGAATATCGAGCCCTTCCAGGTAATAACCCAAAATTATCGATGAATAAGTCCAAAAAATTGAAAAGACAGAAGAAGTATCAACAAAAAATTATTAGAAATTTAGTAACTTCCTTTTTATGAAGTACAAAAATAATAGGTACTTAAAATTTTAGTAGGTAGATAATAATTTCTAGGGTTGATTTATTGATGTTATATTTTATGATGATTTCTAATTTTTTTTTTTTTTTTTTTTTTTTGTGATAATTTTGCCAGTGGCATATTTAAGGGAAGGGGTTTGGGGTACAAACCCCTCCCATCATATTTAAAAAAAACCCTTTAAAATACCTCAAAAACTTGCATAACAAAGATGCTCATTTTACATATTTTTCAAAAATTTACTAAAATTGTGAAAAGTTCTCGAAATGCATCCCTAGTTTTTCATAAATTTTCAAAAATGAGATTTTTCAAAATTTTCCCAATTTTTTGTCACAATGAATTTGTATCAAATAAGATTGGTCAAATTTTTCAATTTTTGGAATGATTTTTCATAAATTTTCAAAAATAAAAAATGGATAATTTTTTTTTGATAGGTGTTTTATTTTTCAAGAATGAATTTTTCGAATTTTTGAGGTATACATGATTTTTCTTAAATTTTCAAATACTTGATAAGATTTTTCAATTTTTTCAAGAATGATTTTTTTCTAATTTTTAGAGTTCATTTTCTCTTGAATTTTCAAAAATTGTATTTTTGTTATTTTAAAAAAAAAATAAAGATGGATTTTTTCCAATTATTTTTAGAGAAGATTTTTTTCTACTTTTTAAAAAGTATTAGATTTTTTTTTTCAAATTTTCAAATTCCGAAATTTTACTTACTAATTTTCAATTATTATAACGAATTTTCAAAAAAATTAGTTTAGTCAAATTCTTCAACATAAATTGAATTTTTTTATATTGGTTTTGTTATTAGTGAAAATTAAGATTTTTTTTTTCATAATGACCACTTTCGAAAACAAAATTTGAACCCATCCCATGATTGCATCCTAGATACGCCACTGAATTTTGTGTAATATTTGCAGATCTTCCTATTTCTTTTCAGTTTTACTACATACAATTTCCTAAAAGCGGGAAGTTCCCAAATTGAAGCGCTTGGTGGAAGAAATGCGTTCTGCTACATAACGCCCTTTTTAAATATCTCGTGAAATTTGATATCTTCAGGTCTTTAACAACAATGTACCAAGTCTTACATCTGTAAAATTTCCTTAGGAGATGCTAGAAGCCTCAACACTTGCATCCGTGTCCCGATTTTGATTACAGTTTTTTTTAAAACATTGTTTATGTTAAAATTTTGTCCTATTTGATGAGTAAAATATTGACATATTTTTGCTGAAATGTTGGTATTTCTCAATTATGAGTCTCCTAGGAGTGAAAAAATGCAAAAAAAATCATTAACTTTTTTTTGAAAATTGTAATTATGGAAAAAGGGCGTTAACGGACTGTTACAAAAACGGTTATTTTGGCGTTATAACGAAACCTTTTCAAATTTTTTTTTTTCAAAGTATACCTTAAAGAACACACTATTCACCTATTATGAAAGAATCTATCTAGATTGACCATATATTGCTGTATACCATTTCAAAGCTTTGAACACGTTTTTTTCTTCACTTTTCAAAGTCACCTAACGCCCTTCTTCCACCAAGCGCCTGAATTTGTAATAATTTGAAAAATCCTAATCGACGAATTTAGATTGGTATTAATTATTTACTTGCCTATTCTCTCATTTTGGATGTCAAATTAAACCGAACCAACAAAAAAAAAGAAGAAGAAATCCGACGAAAAAAATTATCGCGGATGAAAAAAATGCGACATCAAACGACGTAATTACTTTCGTTAGCCGGGGACAACAACAACAACAACAACAAAAAAAAGAGGCGTGCATTAACGAAGAACGCGCGTATTTTACACGTTAAAATATCCCCGAGATATTCTTTGTTTGCTTTTACAAATTTGCAAAATGATCGGCTCTGGCTGGAAGGGGACGCGGACGCAGACGAGGATGCTCAGTCATCAAAACAGCGTGTCCGTGTAATTGAGAAAGTTTACAACGAGTGTTGGCCGAGGCAGGGTGAAGCGAAAAAAAGAGAAAAAAAAACGCACTAGAGAAAAAGTTTCGAAAATTAATTCACTTTGCAATTAAATATAATTGCGAAGACACCGCGAGGTTTTTCGCATCAATGTGCCCAAAACTGAGCAGGGAGCGGGCTCCCGGAATATTTGTTGGCTCGCGAGGTTTTTTTTTTTAGAGGAGTACTCAATCAGCTATACCCAAGATGCTGTGTGCTCTGCAACGTTCGATATGACACTTTTTCCAAAACAAACCAAAAAAAAAAAAAAAAAAAAAAAGAAAAACAACAACTTAAAATGAATATAAAGGAAATTTATCTTAATTTTGGGTTGCTAAAACATAAATATTCATAAAATTTAAAAAGGAATATCTGAATAATTTTGTTGCGGATTATGAAACGAGAGAAAAGGGTTCTTTAATGCTTTTTTCGTAGAAATTTCCAACTGATTAATTTTTTTTTTTTTTTTTTTTTTGGTTGCCTCGTCTTTGCATTAAATTAGTTGGCGCAAATTGACGGAACACATCTGCGCACCCTTTAAATTCTACTACAATTTTAAATGTAAATTGTCGCAGAGGAATCGTTCAAGATGACCAATTTAGAGCGCCGTATGAGGCGCCACTGAATACTCGTACATAGCTCCCTTGGTGGCTTCAATGATTTATGATGCCGGTTTAAAAAAAAAATTTAAAAAAATAAATAAATAAAGACATTGTTTTTTTTTTTGTTTTTTGGTAATTTACCCTTCCTCAATTTGCTTTTTATTATTCCAAAACTTGTGTATTGTGCAATCTGAAACACTTACTTAAAAATGTAAATTAGGCAACGTAACGTACGAAATACTTAATTTTCATTTTCATTTAGTTTTTTATTTAAATACCTAGATTCTGCACCTTAAAAATAAATTACGCTTTGATTGAGGTAAAAACTTGAAATCCTATTACGCAGTGTGAGATTAACACAGGCTAAATATTTTTACAAACTATACCTACATTCGTTGCAAAAGCAAAGGCGAGACATTTAATTTCAACGTTAAACTAGCGGATAAACAATTGTACGAGTATTAAACCTACCTCTCTCTCTCAAGCAGTGTTCAAGTCTACTCTACGTACAGCGCAATGCTTAAATTTTCTCGAATTTAATTAGCGAGCGCGAGAATTTAGAAAAACGGTGCAAGCTTGTCCCAGATTTACACAAGATAGAAATCCTTTACGTGTAGCACTAGTCCGGCGCTATGGGGTACTTTTACTTCAATTAGGAAATGAACATTGATTGAGTATAACCCTTTTTCTCACACTTTTTTTCATCCCATTTAACCAGATGAACGTCGGATTGTTTTACTTTGTACGCGAGTGATTTGCGCTGCAATGGATTTTCATCTGGGGTGAAAATAAATGATTCGTTTTAAATGTAACTGATGCGCTATTTTTATTAGAAGGATAGAAATTGGTTATTTTCGAAGGGGTTTAACGTACCTACAGTAAAACAAGTGCAACATCAAATTTTCCGAGTTAAAAGTGAAATTATTCCGGACTTCAAAACTATGTAGAAATATCGAGCGTGAGAGAAGGAATTCAGGACGTGTGTGGGATTGAAGTTTTGAAACATTTACTGTATGAGTGGAAACCTAGTGTACAGAGTTAGGCTTTTCTAGGAAGAATTATATTGAGCATGAGAGGGGGGATTTAGGACCAGTGTCGTATTTAGGGGAGGGTTTTTGGGGTCCGAACCCCTCCCCTTACATTAAAAAAAAAACAACTTTAAAATACCTCAAAAACTTGCATAACAAAGATGCTCATTTTACATATTTTTCAAAAATTTACTAAAATTGCGAAAAGTTCTCGAAATGCATCCCTAATTTTTCTTAACTTTTCAAATATGAGATTTTTCAAAATTTTATCAATTTTTAGTCACGATGAATTTTCATGCAAAAAATAATGGTCAAATTTTTCAATTTTTGGAATGATTTTTCATAAATTGTCAAAAATAAAAATTTTGATATTTTTTTTAAACATTTCATTTTTCAAGAATGAATTTTTCCAATTTTCCAGGTAGATGTGCATGATTTTTCTTAAATTTTCAAAGAATAAGATTTTTCAATTTTTTCAAGAATGATTTTTTTTTAATTTTTAAAATTCCTTTTCTCTTGAATTTTCAAAAATGATATTTTTGTTACCATTTAAAAAAAAATTCAAAATGGATTTTTTCCTATTTTTTTTAGAAGTGATTTTTTTTAGGTAATTTTCAAAACTAGATTTTTTTAATTTTACAATTCCGAAATTTTACTTACTAATTTTCAATTATTATGATAAATTTTCAAAAAAACTAGTTCAGTCAAATTCTTCAACATATTGAATTTTTTTCAATTTTTAGGAAGATTTTTCTTGAATTTTCACAAAGAGAAACTGTGTAAATCATTTGACTAAGTATTTTTTTCAAGGTTAAATTTTTCCTTTGCTTTGAATTTTTTTTCGATTTTCAAAAATTGAATCTTGAAAATTTTGAAAAATACATTTTAAAAATTTTTCTAAATTTAATTTTTTCCAATAGTTTTTAATGACACAGGTAACTTTTCTCAATTTTAAATTACTTTCAATTTTTGAAATGATTTTTCATAAATTTTCAAAAATAAAAATTGGGTAACTTAGGTAATTTTTTTAATATTTTATTATTTTACCAATGAATTTTCTTCAATTTTTAGAGATCATTTTCTCTTGAATTTTCAAATAATAATATTTTTCAATTTTTTTAAGAATGATTTTTTTCAATTTTTAGAATTCATTTTCGCTTGAATTTCCAAAAATAATATTTTTGTTACCATTAAAAAAAAAAAATTTTAAAAAATAGATTTTTTCCGTTTTTTTAGGTGATTTTTTCTACTTTTCAAAAATAGATTTTTAGCCGAATTTTTTTTTTTAAATTTAGGCTATTGTGTCCGAACCTAATTTAGAAGGAGGAGGGTAGAAGAGTTCTGACCCCATTTCTCGACGTTTGGGACCAAAAGATGACGATCTGTCACATGTCACATATTTATATATATATATATATATATATATATATTTATTTATTTATAATTTTACCGCTAGTTTTGGAACTCTGGGGCCGAGCCTAACAGGTCAAATGAGATGAAACTTGATATGTAGGGTCCCCTCGGTGTAGGAATGATGCAAAAAATTTTTTGGGGCCCTAACTCAAAATTGGGGATATGACCCCTTTTTGAGGGGGGTGCAGGGAAGCCCCAATATCATGAAATTTTTTGAAACTTGCCCCAGGAATGAGAATCCTAATTACCTACACCATAGTCAAATTTCAGCCTCCTAAGTCATCCCCACCCCATTTTAGGGCCTAAAAAGTGGATTTTAGGGTCATTTTTTTCACGTTGATCAGGCTACAGACCCCCAAATGGGGCTGGGGGCCAAAATTTTCATCATGGATCAAGTTTGTGTCCCTGATGTGCCTTTTGTAGGTTTTAACTTTTGGGCCCCCTTTGACCCCTGTCAAGGGTCAAAAATCAAGATTTTTCACAATTTTTCATGTTTTTTCTCGCTTCCTGGTACGTTGATCAGCCTGCAGCCCAAACCAAATGACCTTGGATGCTAAAATTTGGTATTTAGGATAGGTAAGGGTCACTGAGGTGCCTTTTGGAGTTTTTGACCCTTGAGCCTCAAAATTGGGGGGTAGCCACTTTTTGAGGAGGGCTCTAAAGAGGCCCCAATTTGACAAAATGATTTGAAATTTTTACCAACAACAGTGACTCTGATTGTCTCCACTGTATCCAAATTTCAGCTTCCCAAGTCATCCCCACCCCATTTTAGGGCCCAAAAAGTGGATTTTGAGGTCATTTTTTCACGTTGATCAGGCTACAGACCCCCCAAATGAAGATGAAACTGGGGGGCCTAAATTTTTATCATAGATCAAGTTCATGCCCCTGATGTGCCTTTTGTAGGTTTTGACCTTTAAACCGCTTTTGACCTCGATACAGGGTCAAAAATCAATATTTTTCAAGTTTTAACCTGTCTTTTCTGACGCGTTGAACAGCCTACAGCCCAAACTAAAAGACCTAAACAATCGAAATTTGGGATGTAGGGTCAGTAGAGGTCACTGATGTGCCTTTTGGGGGTTTCGACTTTTGAGCACCATTTGACCCCCGTACAGGGTCAAAAATCATAAATTTTCACTTTTAACCTCTTTTTTGGTGTGTTGGCCCTCGTCTGAAGAGCTGAAAGTGTGAAGGGGATTGAGAGCGAAGCCCTCAATCCTCTCCTGCCATGTCCCTATTGAGGGTAAAGCCCCCCAAGAGGGGCATGGGGGCGGAGCCCCCATCTGAAGAGTTTGAAGTGACGAGGTGGTTGGGGCGAAGCACCCAACGCGGGGGTATGGGGGCGGAGCCCCCATCCTAAGAGCTGAAAGTGATGAGGGGGTTGGGTTGGAGCCTCAACGGGGGTATGGGGGCGGAGCCCCCATCTGAAGTTGAAATCTTCAATGCAGAAAGGAACTAAAACGGAAGACAAAAACCTGACATTTTTAAACTGAATTTGAAGTTAAAACTGATATTGAAACTGAAATACCATGGATGAAAACGTTTTCAAAGTGGTACACTAACTTGAAAAAAAAAATTCGGCTGTCGCGGAGCATCTTGACTGCTACGCGTTTTTTTAAAAAATTTTACTTAATAATTTTTCATTATTTGAAACGATTTTTCATAAATTAAAAAAAATAAAAATTGGGTACCTGGGTATTTTTCAATACCATTAATTATTTTCTCAAAGAATTTTCTACAATTTTTAGATATCATTTTCTCTTGAATTTTCAAAAATGATATTTGTTACCTACTTCAAAAAAAAATTTAAGATGAATTTTTTCGAATTTTCTTGAAGGAGATTTTTTTAATTATGATACATTTTCAAAAAAAAAAAAAAAAAAAGTTTAGTCAAATTTTTCAACATAATTTATTGATTTTTTTCAATTTTTGGGAAGATTTTCCTTGAATTTCCACAAAGAGAAACTGTGCAAATTATTTGACTATTTTTTGCAAAGTTAAATTTTTCTTTTGCCTGAATTTTTTTTTTGATTTTCAAAAATTGAATCTTAAAAATGTTGAAAAATACATTTACCTACCTAATTTTTTTTTCAAAATTGAATTTTTACCAATAATTTTTAAGGTAACTTTTCTCAATTCTCAATTACTTTCCATTTTTGAAATGATTATTCATAAATTTTCAAATATAAAAATTGGATAGGTAATTTTATTGATAGTTATTTTATTATTTCACCAATGAATTTTTTTCAATTTTTAGAGATCATTTTCTCTTGAATTTTCAAAAATGATATTTACTTCAAAAAATTTTTAAGATGGATTTTTTCGATTTTTTTTTAATTTTACAATTCCAAAATTTTGCTAATTAATTATTAATTAGATATGATAAATTTTCAACAAAAAAAATAGTTTGGTCAAATTCTTCAACATAATTATTGAATTTTTTTCAATTTTTGGAAAGATTTTCTTTGAATTCTCACGAAAGAAACATTGTAATTTTTTTTGACTATTTAGAGATTTTTTTGATTTTGAAAAATTGAATCATAAAAATTTCGAAAAATGCATTTTAAAAATTTTTCATAATTGAATTTGCAATAAATCAAATATCTAAAAGAAAAAAAAACACAATAGAAGTGTTTTATTTCTGTTTAATCTAATTTAATCTTTTATTGAATTTAATTACATTTTCTAGAAGATTTATTGTTTTTTAAAAAAAAAAAAATTAGGTATTATTTTTTTTCAGTAAGGTATAAAAACTACTATGGAGTCTAACATCACCATTTTACGTCAATTTCATTCTAGTAGGTAAATTTTCATTTTAAAATAATTTTTTCCCCAAGACTTTCACTACCACCCCTACTTCCACTACCTTATATCTACAGAAAAGTAGATGAAAATCGAAACTATTCCAAAAGTAAACGAACTCCTTCATTATTCATCATTACTAGAAAAATAGCGTATACAACGAAACTACGCAGACTTCAAGAATAACGACTTAAAAATCGGAAAATTTTCGATAAAAAATAACCTCCGGCGATGCGCAACACAAAATAGGGCATTTTCAATTACAGGCAAAAAATTCTAGGCTTACTATACATTTTCTCGGTACTGAATTGATTGCCCCGTTCTCCGCTGCCTAGATTTACTACAAAGAATAAACTTTTCGGGCACCGAATATCTACTCTACGTTTTTCTTCATTATAAGAGCACCAAGACCGGAGCAGCGAGCGATATTGGTTGGAAAATTTTCGAAATTATGAAAATTCTCCATAAATACGACTCTGAGAGTGTTTCTAAACGCTATAGAATCGTACGAAAGAAGCCATTCGATATAAAGAAAACCTTCGGATGAGATTACATTTACTTTAATCACGCTTATCGATTTATTTCTCTTTCAGTTACAGACATTTTCACTTTGGCCAGGCCTGGTCGGGTCGGGCTGGGATGAGAGTTGTCTTACTCCAAATATAAAATAAATAAGCGAATTTAATATTTCTTTTGAAGAAGCAGCGGTTCTAAAATGGAAAAGTTAATAGTAACGTCGAATTGAAATATAAAACGCAAAATTCATTATAAATGTTTACAGTGCTCAATAGGCGGGCAAAAAATTGCCATTATTCAGTTGGCATTGAAATAATATCTTTTAAGATGTATTTTCTCGAATGAGAAAAAAAAAGTCTTCGGCAAAGACTCGTGATTTCTTATTTGGTGTGAGAAAAAATTGTACGCCTTATTCCGAGAGGATTAGTTCTAGTTGGCTCGAAATAAGACTCGCGACTTGTAACTCGCCCTTATCGTTATTTATTCTTTTTTTTTTTTTTTTTTGTTTCGCTACGCGACGGACGGATATTTTTCAATTTATTAACGGCGATTATGCGAAAGCACCCGTGATAAGAGGGGAACGCGGGGACGGCACGAAAAAAAAGAAACAAAGCATTTAATTAAACACTTACCAGCAACAAAAACGCTCCGAAGGCGACGCAGAAAACTAATGGACCAGCTAAATCAGCATCTTGTAAGATATAAGCATCAGTGGCTCGAAACGGATTCAACACACTCAGCGTCTGTACACAATGACGAAAAAAATTGCATTAATAAATCATCGCTGCCGGAGCTTTAAATACGCCAACATCTATGTGAAAAATATTCAACGCCAAATAAGCGGTCGTAGAATCTTTCGTCTAACATTACAGCTTTAGCTCGAACCTCGCCCATTGCATCATTACAGGGCAGTTTTAATCAGGTCATAACTTGAGATTTTTGGGTAGAACTGAGTCTACAGAGACCCGAAAGCTGTCAACTTCTGAGAAAAATCAATTGGTAAGACTGGATCCAAAAAAATTTCGATGTCAGCAGTAAATACCATTATTAATACATAAATATATAGTTCTCACTATATTGAAATGTCAATTTTTTTGAAATTGAAGGAGTTAAATACATGATAAGAAATTTTTTGGCAAAGTATTACCTTCCTCAAATATTGGAAGGGCACTGAGGAGACATAAAAATTGCAAAATTTGGTCAAGACAATACATGAAACACGAGTGGATCGCCGCAGTACTGATTTATTGACAGCATAGAAAATTTGTCAAGTCCAATACTACATAGACACTTCATATTCAAAATTTGAGGGGAGGGAGGGGTCAAAACTGTTGAAATGAACGTCGAGACTAAACTAATTTTATTGATTGAATATTGATCTACATGTTACGTAGGTAGCGCTCTACCAACTGTTAACGATTAGTCATCATTATGATTAGCTATATGTGTATAGTTCTTATCATTACGTATTTTATTAATTGATACATTTCAACAAAAACGAAATTTTTGTTACGACCAAAATCATTCCTAGGACTTCAAGCCACAACTTTTGTTTGAAATTTTTTTCAATTGGACCTCTCCCTCCCCACTGATTTTGCATAACTAAAAATCACGAGAAACAAGTAAGGAAGGGACTAATTGAAAATTTTTTCAAACAAAAGTTGTAGCTTGAAGTCGTAGGAATAATTTAGGTGTCATTGAAAAAATTTCGATTGGACCCCTCCCTCTCATCCGATTTCATATAATATCAAGTAGAGTAGAGATACTTTTTCAATATTAGGGGAGGGGTCCAATTGAAAAACTTTTCAGACAAAAGTTGTAGATTGAGGTCCTAGAAGTAATTTTAGTAATTACAAAATTTTTGATTAGACCCTCCTTTCCCCCCTAATTTTGCATAATATGACTTAGATGCTTATAAATTATTAAAAACTGGTGAGTTAGAGGGTCTATTGAAAAAATGTTCAAACAAAACTTGTAGCATGAAGTCTTACAAGGGAACCTCGCCCACTCGTCACCTCCGATTGAGCTAAAATTTGGCTCACTGAAAGAGCATGCCACCCAGACCTCACAACCAAATTTTTAGCTGCCGAAGTTGATTTTTCGATCTTTGGCGAATTTTTGAAAATGGCTAAAACCGCCTTCAAAAAACCAACTTTTGAAAAAAAAAAATGTAAGTATATTTTAAGATAGAATCCTGAAAATTGGTTTGTACACTAAAGTCGACCTCTCGAGTCGATTGGCACCATTTTCGAAGGTGATGAGTTCGCACGTGTTTTTTTTAACAACTTGAAAATTTTGCATTTTTTAAAAATTTCCAAAAAATCAATTCTTCCAGCATATCATCCGAAACTTCGTCTACCCCCTAAAATCGACCCCCTGAGTCGATTGGCACAATTTTCGAAGCGATCTGAAGCCTCCAGAAAATGTTGAATTTTGCCATCTGGAGAGATTCCCGTGTGCTGGAGAAAAGTCAACTTTTTCTGGAGGCTCCAGATTGCTTCGAAAATGGTGTCAATCAACTCGAGAGGTCGACTTTAGTGTACAAATCGATTTTCAGGATTCATCTTAAAATTTACAATTTTTCATCAAAAAATGTTTTTTTAGAGGCGGTTTTAGCCATTTTCAAAAATTCGCCAAAAATCGAAAAATCAACTTCGACAGCTAAAAATTTGGTTGTGAGGTCTGGGTGGCATGCTCTTTCAGGGAGTCGGTATGACGACCTGGCCCCCCAATACACATTCCAGCTGATGGTGAAAATTCTCCATAACCGTTAATCTGTTTCATATTTTCGACGTGAAGTTGACGTGTTAAATAGTTTTAGTTCATTTTTCTCGATAACGGGCGTTAACTTGTCTTAAAAAGCGTGTTTCCTGGTTTTGATATTAAACGATTTTTCAAAAAGCGTTGAAACGCGATTACTTCGAGAACTGTCAGTCAAAAGAGGCAAGATGGCTGAGTTTTTACAACTACATAGCTTTGGTATTTCTTCTTCAACTTCTTCCCTCATCATTTCTCCCTCGACTTCCATCTGTTATTCTGTCTCTCTCTCATTCGTGTAGTTGAGAGAATTAACGAAATTCTATAATTACCGGAGTCTCTATCGCGAAAAGTTTAGTTTAAAATTATTTTTCAAAAAAAAAAAAAAGAGAAGCAGAAAAAAGCTCGCAGAAAATGAGAAATTTTTATAAAATTTGTAATTTCCAACGCCTTGTTAGGCCGAAATGCTAGCTGGCAAAAGTTTTTTCGCTGCCAAAGCATTCGTAAATAAAAGTTAAATATTTTTTAGTTTTTAAATTAGCTTCCAAAGAAATTAGTTCGTTTAATAAAAAAAAAGCAGGCAGAAAAAGTTTGTAAGTACGGGAAAAAAAAATCCATTCGTAGCGTACCTAATTTTTCGATACACCCCCCCCCCCCCCCCCAAACCCTCGCCGGTAACTTGTACAGCGTTTGCAACTTGCGATTTGTGACTTGATTCATTACTTATTGGAGCAGAAAAATAAATGACCAACAAGGTGAAACTCGATGAAATTGGATACTGGGCCGTTTCCAATTAGTTTGTCTAAAACTTGAATTTTTCATTTTTTTGTGGTTGTTGATATTTACATATGCAATGCAGTACCATTCTTTTCGCATCCCTTTCACAACTAGTAAGAATGTGAAAATTGAAAGAAATTACAAAACAATTTGTGTTCGGTCGCGTTTTATTAGATTGAAATTTTATAGCAATAAATCGAACTGAAGAAAAAAGAACCAAATAGAATTCTGTCTCATTTTATCACCAAACTGAAATTTCAAAGCAATAAAGCACACAAAAGAAAAATAACACAAATAGATTTGTTTGTTGAATTCCTTTGCATGATAAAAAATTTATAGAACAAAGAAGAGTCCGAACATTATTAGATTTTTATGTTCTTATATCGAGCTGAAATTTTATAGAGTAATAAATCAAACAAAAGGAAAAATAACACAATAGATGTGTTTAATTTCCGTCTTTTTTTATCAGAACTGAAATTTAAAAACAATAAAACAAACAAAAGGAAACTAACACAATAAATTTTTTATATTGAAAATATAATGTTTTGTAATATAAACTATATAAATAAAAATAATAAATAAAAATAATTAATAAAATATATAATTTAAATTAAAAATTTTAAGTTAGAAGCTTAATTTTTTTTATCTTATTGGAATTAAATGTGTTTCATTTCTTTTTAATATAACCTCAGAAATTTTTTATGGGTTCTCTTAATCCCAAAATTAAGAGAACCGTCGTTTTTTCTCCTCAACCCCTCAGGGTTTTTTTGATGGTCTCTTTTGTTTTTCAACTTTGACGATTTCTTAGCATATCGACGTGGACGTGTCAAAACCTCGTATCTTCAAAAATCAAAATTTTAAGGAGAGAGTAAAAACATCGCCAAAAATACACACGACTTACGTAGTTGTTAAAAGTAAATAGGCCAATTGGAACGTTAGAGTTCGACTACGACATACGAGGTGATCAACATTAGATTTCTCCATTTTTTTTCCTATAAGAAACGCCAAAAAAGTTATTTTGCTAAAAAATTGGAATTACGACATACTAGGTTTTGACACGTCCACGTCGATATGTCAAGACTGATAATAGATGGCGAAATTCTGTAAACGAGAGTTTAAAGATAGGTAATAAAAATAATTTTCAAAACCACTAATGAAAAATTCAAAAAAGTTTAGTCAGAACCTCTCAAAATGGACGAGAAAAAATTAAATTTGAGCAATTTTTTCAAACAAATTCATTTTTAGGAAAATTTGAAATTCACCAACCATGATCGCCAAAATGAATTTTCTCAAAATTGGGAATAATTGAAAAATTCAAAAAAAATTCGTCAGAACCTCTCAGAATAGACCCGAATAATGTGAAAAAATTTATTTGAGCAATTTTTTCAAAAAAATTGAATTGAAGGAAAATTTTATTTGAAATCCTTATCCACCATAATGGCAAAATGGATTTTTTTCAAAAATGGGAATAATTGAGAAAATTCAAAATTTTATGGTCATAAACCTCTCAGAATAGACCCAAATAATGAAAAAAAAAATTATTCGAGTAATTTTTTCAAAAAAATTGAATTTAAGGGAAATTTGAAATTCACCATGTAATAAGTACCATCTGGTACTTTTTACATGGCAAAAATGATTTTTTTCAAAAATGGGAATAATTGAAAAATTCAAAAAATTTTCGCCAGAACCTCTCAGAATGGAACCAAATAATGAGAAAAAATTTATTTGAGCCATTTTTTCAAAGGAATTTAATTTAAGGATGAAATTCGCCATACATGGCAAAAATGAATTTTTTCAAAAATGGGAATAATTGAGAAAATTCAAAATTTTTTCGTCAGAACCTCTCAAAATGGACCCGAATAATGAGGGAAAAAAATATTTGAGCAATTTTTTCAAAGAAATTTAATCTAAGGAAAATTTGAAATTCACCATGTAATAAGTACCATCTGGTACTTTTTACATGGCAAAAATGATTTTTTACAAAAACCGTAATACTCAAAAAATTCAAAATTTTTTAGTCAGAACCTCTCAAAATGGTCCTAAATAATGAGAAAAAATTATATTTGAGAAATTTTTTCAAACAAATTCATTTTTAGGAAAATTTGAAATTCACCATGTAATGAGCACCACTGACTGGTGCTTATTACATGGCAACACTGATTTTTTACAAAAACAGTAATACTCAAAAAATTCAAAAAATTTTAGTCAGAACCTCTCAAAATGGACCTGAATAATGAGAAAAAATTTTATTTGAGCAATTTTTTCAAATAAATCCAATTTTAGATTAATTTGAAATTCACCATGTAATAAGCACCAACATGGCAACACTGATTTTTTATAAAAACCGTAATACTCAAAAAATTCAAAGTTTTTTAGTCAGAACCTCTCAAAATGGACCTGAATAATGAGAAAAAATTATATTTGAACAATTTTTTCAAACAAATTCATTCTTAGGAAAATTTGAAATTCACCATGTAATTAGCACCACTGGTGGTTATTACATGGCAAACTGATTTTTTTCTATAACTGAAATACTTGAAAAATTCCAAAAAGTTTTGTCAGAACCTCTCAAAATGGACCTGAATAATGGGAAAAAATTGGAAGCTATAATTTAAAAATTTAAAAAAATTCGTGCGAGTAGATATTTTTATATTACATTCACTGAGATAATTTTTGTCGTGGGATCTCAAGACCCTTGGAGAGCATGGCTCCCCAAAATTTGGACCTAAATTCAAAATCGAGATAAAAAATGAGTGACATATCGTTTGTTACATTTTCGATAGCGATGAATTCGAATATGAACTCAATTTTTTATAGGACCCTTATCAAGCCCCCTACGACGCCCCAAATTTGGAGAAAAATCGACACAAATGGAAAAAATCGTGTGGCATATTGTTTATTATGTTTTCGATGGTGCTGAGTTCAAATATCGTATTAATTTTTTGGCAGAACCCCCTCAAGCCCCCCACGACCACTCAAATTTCGGAGGAAGTAAGCTCCAAAATTCATAAGAGCTAAGATCCAAAAAAAACGGAAATTGCTCAAAACTATTTCTTAATATGTTTGAAGGTTGAAAATATGATTTTACTGTTTTGTTACACCTAATTCAAAAAATAATATGAATTCTGACAGAGACAGGGTCAAATCCACAACGACACCTCGTAAAATCACGTTGACGTTCTAAGAAAAGATTTTTGTACCTACTTTTTGTGGAAATTTTCAATTTCAGTAAATTCAGAAAAACTGCCAAATTGCATTTAATCAATGAAAAAAGCTACACCAATTATCAATGAAAAATCCTCCTCTGACGAATTTTTGAAAAATTTTAAAATCATCAATTTTGTGAACATTTTTAATTTTAGTGAATTCAGAAAAATGGTCAGATTGAATTTAACCAATGAAAAAAGCTACCCTAATTATCAATTCAAAATCCTCCTCTGACGAATTTTTGAAAAATTTTAAAATCATCAATTTTGTGAAAATTTTCAATTTCAGTAAAATAATTCAGAAAAATTGTCAAATTTCATTTAATCAATAAAAAAAGATACCCTAATTAGCAATGTAATATGAAACTTGGCACTTCGCGCCTCGCCAAGTAGGCTACTCTGTGACAAAATGTCTATACGTCATAAAAATTATTTCCATGGAAATTTAAAAATTAATAAAATTCACTATGTGACAAAATTGCCTAAAAGTCACGAATATTAATTTCCATGGAAATTTAAAAATCAAAAAAGTCTAATAAAAATTTAAAAAGTTTCAAGTTCTGAAATGTCTGACAAAAAGTCTAAAAGTCATAAATTTTTTTAAAAATTTTCCAAGTTTCAGAATGTCTGACAAAATGTCTAAAAGTCATAAAATTTATTAAAATTTTTTACACGTTTCTGAATGTCTAACAAAATGTATAAAAGTGATCAAATTTTTTAAAAAATTTCCAAGTTTTTTATGTCATCCAAACCTAACCTAATGTAACCTAACCTCGTGATGGAATTTCGTAACGGGTTTTGATGTCGTTTTTTCCCCCAATTTTGGTCATCGTAAAAGCATTTATACTATGTTAAAAATACAAAAGAGGGAGTTTTCAAGGTCAGAACTTCAAATAAGAGTATTTTGAAAAATGGCACATAAAAATTAAGGAGAATATTCCATAACGATCGTAACATCATCGCACGATATCGCCCATTCGCCCTTGGAAAGCGTTTGCGTCACATTTTCCAACGATAATGGTGAGTGAACCCGAAGCAACATAACACGATGACATCTATAGGCCGGAAAAATTCCCAATGTTGTGTAATTCATTGCTCTAGCAGGCGTGATTTATCTTCTTACAAGAAGTTCTAAATCAAACAAACGCCGTGCAGCGGCTATAACACCGCAAGGTGGAGCAACAATTCAAATTATAGTATTTATTATCAGAGGCTACACACGAGGAGAAGTATTTTTTTCGACAGTTAGTATTCGATGCCCGTCGAGGAACACGAGTACTCTGCTCATGTACACGTCTATAAAGAGAGAAGCAGGCGAGAAAAGCAAGTTGTACACTGTGTAGAGTATAAGGTACACAAAAAGCAAAGACAGATCGGGGTTTGATAAACAGCCTGCAAAGGACAGCTATAAATTCTACCTCGGCAAATGGAATCAGCACTCGTTGGAAATAATTTTCGCGTAAATTTATCGTTTCTAGTCGAACTGATTCCATTACTAGACAGTTTGGTAATAAATTCGAAAAATTAGTTTATTATTAGTTCGGCGTTATGTACTAAAATATACGTACTCGCAGACGCCGCCACCGCTGCCGCCGCTGCAGCGTCACGTCGCGTCGCGTCTCTACTTCGTACAGAAAAGACGAAAAAAAAAACCCAAAAAAACGCGAAATATGGAACTCGTTATTTTTCATCTCTACGAATTCTCGCTTCCTCCCCATCTCACCCCCTTGGCACCCACCCTGCCGTCGTTTTCCTTCTTCCAACACTCTAACTGGTACAGCGTCGATGATTTGTTGGCTTTTAAAACGATTATTTGGGGCGAAAGATTGTGTTAGTGGCATGTTCTTTCGGATGAATAATAAGCTCGCAGCATCGAGTCGAGGCAATCAAAACCCCCGCTACTCCGGCTAGGTTAATAATTTCCCATCGTATCGTACAACCTGCCAACAAATGCCAAAATTTTCCCTTTGTCTTGCAGCGACGGCGACGGCGACGAAGAAGGGGAGAAAAAAACAAAGGCGTCTTTTTCGAGTCGAGGCCTTATCTATTAAAATGACGATCTATAAAAATTCTTACTGCCGTATTTCAACGTTTAGTTAACAATATCCAGTAAAATTTTACTACTGGCTTTTTATTACCCGGCCGCTCACCCATTAACAGCTCGCTTGTTCGACTTGTTGCGTATATTTTCGCATCTGTTCGGACCATCTTGTCGTATCTCGTTTGAAAATTTTGAATTTATTTTAACGACTCTCGAGCTACTTGTATTTTTTACGAGATCGAAGGCAAATAATACTCGTCGTATTCTCAGGTAAATGAGATTCCCTGGAGTTTGATGGTTTCACATTTGTCAATTCGAGTAATATTTCCATCCCGATTCCGCATCGAAATGATTGAAATAATTTTAATAAAAATTCGCAAAAAAATAAGAAGAAAATGAAGAATATTATAATAAACTCGAATGTTTCAGATTTCCGCATTCTTTAATTTTTTTAACATTTTAAATTCCAAAAGCAAAGCTTAAAATACAAAAGGTACGAAGAAAATTTTCATTTCAACCACAATGAAAAATTCAACGAATTTTTTACAAATTCTATCCAGCAAGGGAACATCAAACGCCATCTTTGCTGAAAGATGCAAACTTTTGCCATTCTGTTTTGAAGTAGCGCTCTCTCTGTGGGACTAACGTTGAAACAGTCCTTATTCCTTTAATGGCTAGATACCACCATCAGTACATAGACTTGTTTGATAAATCCTCGAAAGGAATTTCATCATAATGAGACACTTGTGAACAAGAAAATAAGCAAATTACATAATATTTATATTAGATAGGTAAAATAAGAAAAAATTGAAAGCCGGAAAAATTGAAAAATTTGTAAATGAGAAAAAAATTAAATTTTAAAAATTTCTGATTGACAAAAAAAAATGCAAGTATAACAAATTAGGGAAAAATTGAGAAAATCTGAAATTGAAAGAAATTACCATTCATTTTTGAATAAAAAAAAAAAAAAGAAAAAAAAAAGAACAAAAATAGAAAGTTTGAAAAGATCAAAAATGATATTATTTTTTCAATTAAAAATATCAGAAGTGAAAAAGATTTTAAGTAATTTTTTAATCATGTTATAAGAATTTAAAAAATTTTCGAATGAAAAAAATAACACATAATACATATACTCATGGAAATTGTATCAGAAAATTTGAAAAAAAAAATTAGGTAATGGACAGTACCTATCAAAAATTGAACATATTATTTTGAAATTAAAATTTAAGTGGGGGTGAGCTACCTTTCAAAAAAAAAATTGTTGAATGCATAGCGTTGATAAGCGGAATTTTCTAAGACCTTTGCATGACGTCATTTTGATTTTTCACCTATGAAGTTTTGAAGAAAAATTGGAAACTAATTTCAAATTGTTTTTTTTTTACAAAAAAATTAATTTTTGATTTTTGAAAAATAAAATGCATAAAGTTCTCAAAAAAGGAAAATTATTTTCATATTGCATTTTGATTGTGTCATTTTGTAGAAAATGTTGGTAGATTTTTTGGAAAATTTTTAACGTCAAAATTGGAGAAAAACGCGATTTTTACTTAATGCCTCCTTTCTAGAAAAACTATGCAACCTACAAAACTTTTTCTTAGAATCTTTTTTATTCAGTAGAGCCTGGACGATTTTGCAAAATTCGTACTTTCTCTCCGATTTTATCACACCCTCTCATAGTTTTTCCTCAAAGTATTCCAGTCAACTCGAAAGAAATCGTCGACAAATTAAAATGAAAAATTTAACAAGGAATTTAAAATTGAATTAAAAACTGACACAAAAATTGATTTAAAAAAATTTAACGTTTGAAAAACTCCAAGAATTTGTAAAATGAAAAAATTCAATTCAATATAGAAAGTATTTGAATTTCCTCTTATTAAATGAAAGATTTCCAAAGAATTGAAAATGACAAAAAATGAATCAAATAACAAAGTGGTAATTTCATTTTTCAAATTATTTTTTATTTTTATTTTTTTTAAATAGAATACAAACTTTGAAAAAGAAAAAAGTTGTAAATAATAAAAATGCCCAAACCTTTTTTTTTTTAAATAAAAAACTGAAAAAAATGGTAATTGGAAAAAATAGAAAAAAAATTGTAAATTGAAAAAAAAAGTCGAGAATGTAAAAAGCTGAAAAACTATGAAGATAAGAATAAATAATTCAGATAATCACTGACTTAAAAAAAAAATATTTAAATGGAAAAGGGAAAAATCAACATAAAAAAATCGAGTTAAAAATTACGCAAACATTGCGTAAAATGGTGGGAGTTCAAAATTATTTTTTGAAAACTATCAAAATTTTAAAATAAAATTAAAAGCAGAAGAAAATGTATCAAGTAAAAAAAAAAAATGGTTTAAGTTGAAAAGGCTGAAAATTTTGAAGGTGGGAAAAAACTACCTATTCAGATAATCATTGATTTTTTTTAGCAAAAAAATGAAAAAAATAAACATAAAAATTACTTGAACATTGAGCGGAATTGAAAATAAACTATCCAAAATTACTGAAATTATAACAGAAATTTTGTAAAAACGAGAAAAATTATGCTTAAAAAAATTAACCAAACTTTTTTATAAGAGCTTGATTTTTTTTTCAAATAAAAAAATGGAAAAATTCAAAAATCCAAAATTGGAAACGAAATGACAAAAAATGTATAGGTATGTGAAGTATGTACAATTTTCAAAAAAAAAAAAAAAAAAAATACTGAAATTAACAGAAATTTTGAAAAAAAAGAATTGAAAGCTGAAAAAATTGCCAAAAAAAATTGAAGTTGGAAAAAATTATGAATTTTGTAGGTAGGTAACTGAATAGAAAAAATAAAACTAGAAAATTATTGATTAAATTAAACTAAAATAAGTAGGTATCTGCCTACTAAAAAATTGTAAAAACGAGAAAAATTTTGCTTAAAAAAATTCACCAAGCTTTTTTAAAGGGCTGATTTTTTTTTCAAATAAAAAATGGACAAATTCCAAAATCCAAAATCGGAAAAGAAAATAATTGTCAAAAAATGTACCTATACGGTACGTACAATTTTCAAAAAAAAAGAAAATGATTTTAGATACCTTGTAGATATTATTTTCTTCCAACTTGAGATATTTTCTTACAACTCTTATGTCTTATCAATTGAATAAAAAAAGAAAAAAATAAATAAAAATAATGGAAAAAATTTTGAAAATTGAAATTAAATTTTTCAAACTAAAAATTGGGGAAAACATTATAATGAAATTAAAACTTGTATAAAAAAATTTAAAGATCTAGTAAAAAAGCAAAAATCTATTTTTAACATTTTCGTTAATGAGCCCTTCTTTTATAAATTCTCTCAATTTGAAACTTTTCATGTGTAATGAACCATTTCGATGTTCTGAAAAAAATCTACAAGCTCCTAAAAAAAAATGTTGACCGAAAAGTTTCCTTTTGAAAAATAACTAAAATATTGGAGTTCAACCCCCCCCCCCCCCCCCCGGGGAGCAAAACAAAAATAAAAAAATAAAGTGTTTCTTCAGTTTTAAACTTTTGCACTCTCGAAGTACTACAAATTTTTTCCCTTTATTTAAAATTTTTTCAATTCTGCCAATTTTTCAGACAAACACGAATACTTTGCATTTATTTGAAAAAATATTTCACGAAAAATTCTTGGAATTTAATTTCTGATTTCGACTCTATTAGCGTTAAAATTCACTCAAAAAGGGTAGGGGTGTCCTCCTTTTCGTTCATCGAGCCGATTGAACGGTCCTTCCAAGACAAATGAGTTATTTTTCGATCGCGTCAGATTTATACAGCGAAATGTGTCGAATTTGACGGCACGTGAACGAATACACGTTGCAAATTAATGGCGGTAATTAATTGGCGGTGTTTCGATTACGGTACCGAGCGAGAGAGGTTCGATATTAATGCGACGATTACGCTTCGAAAATATTTATTTATTAAATGGTCTTAAACTTTGATCTTTTCGTCAAACCGTCGGATATAATTTTAAAATTCGTTCATTCGTTAAATTGGCAAAACAAATTATTTGTAGATTTGCCAGGCGTCTTTGATCATTTTTCAAATGCCCGTTTCATCTTGCGCCCCTTTTGTCCTCTTCAAGTTCAAAGACGAGACGCGATGCTTGTAATTAGCCATTCGAAACTTTTCAGCAAGGCGAAATAAGTATAACAAAATCAAAAAATTTATGTGAAAAATAACAAACTCTTCTATGGACACGTCGAAAGAAGAATTCAAAGAAAACTTTTAGCAACAACTTTTTCCTCAACGAAGTGAACGATGAACGAATGTCGTGTCGCACTGTCATACTGGTTCTGCTTATTGCTTTTTCCCCCTCCTCTCCTCATCCTCTTCTTTCTAGTCTAGATCGCGAGACAAAGGCGAAAAAAAAAATTTTCAATAGTTTACTCCACTTATATGGGGATTCTATTTTTTTCATACGACTAATTGAAATGATACCTATAAGTTTAGCAACACTGATGGTGCCACTAGCTGCGATCGTAGTGGAAACGTATGTGGTATGAAAAGTTTCCTCAACATATATGTATAGTCATTACTTGTAAATTTCAGTTACGTATCGGTTGATAAGACGAGGGCCGAGGGGTGTAAGCAGACAGGCTAAGGGTAGGTAACGCTATGTGCAAGTGCGAGAAGAAAAATAATTCAAGATGGTGCCAGATTTTATGAAATAACGATTTCACAAAACACACACAGATGTCGAAACTATTTTCGTCCATTTTTGTGAAAATATATTGAATAACTTTTCGTCGTCTATTGGGTTTTCCATTCTTTTTTCTCGTTTTTATATTTACTGTTTTCTTTTCTTTCTGCGTTTTTTTTTTGTTGTTTTCTTTTCTTTTCCTACATCTTTCTGTGTCTGTCTCGCTCGCTCGCTCGCTTGATTTTCTTCTTTTTTTACAGTAGGTATTTTTTATTTTTTGTATAGAGCGAGTTTTCATTATTTTCGAAACAACAAATACGGCGAGAGAAATAGTATATTTTTATTTTTAACTTCGTGTAGTTGATGCGTCTATTTTTCTCCCTCCCTCCCTTCCTTCGCGTTCCACATTCGTTTTATTTTCCTTTCTATTCGGTACCTTCGCGTTCGCCGCACTTGATGACGTGAAAATATGCCTTTCGGTGATTTTCTTTTCGAACCGGCATTTTCTCTCCTTTTTTTTTCCTCGATTGCTAAATTTAATGTGTCGAGGAAACGACGAATGTGTTTAATCCGTCGTATCGTATCGTAAATGATTTTGAGTTTTATTTGATGAATTTTTCATTACGTTTTGCGCGAAACGAATGTGATGGGATGATGAAGGTGATCGCTTTGATAGCGAATGTTTGTTTCCGAGTGTTAATTTATTAAAAGGTCGAATATTTAAGTGGATTTTCAATTATTAGAGTCGTTTACAAAATTCATGGGCACTCGAATTGGAGCCAAAAATGTTGAGAATTTTTTCAATGGTACGAATTTTAAATTCTCGAGTTACAAACTTTTTTTTTCGATCAGATCTACGAAACTGCTAACAAGTTGGTAAGAGTAGTCCTCGTTCGATAATTTCATTTTTTTTAAAATTTTAAATTAAGAAAAAAATACTCACTTAAGGGAAAAAAATCGACAACGCGATAACAAAAAAGCAAATATGCGACGTGAAAAAAGGTCAAGTCCCGGAAGAGGAAAAAGAAAATTTTTTTGAACGACATAAATATTCATTAATTAATGCTGCCGTCTTAATGGAAAATCCTTAGTTTAACGGTCGTATTTCTAAATTAATTAATCACTTTTTCTGGCATCGTGCAAAAGAACTAAGTCACTATTCAGCGGATACACGATACAGCTCGCAGCCTGTCCCGCGTTTATTACGTTGAGCAGACACGATACAATGCGACTCCGAGCTGAAATTACCACGTACAATTTTATTTTCGCCTCTAAATCGCTTGAGAAACGAGCATAATAAGAGATGTAGGTTCTCGCTAAATAAGATGCTATCGTTTATATCAGTTTCAGAAATTTTTTTAACTGATTTTTTTTAAAGGATAGATCATAAAAGAAATCAGATTTATTTGATACATCACTAGAATACAAATTCAAGCGAATTGTACCAATAGGACGAATAATTTTTTTTTTTTAAATTAGTACCTATAAGAAAATTTCACAACATTTTATCGGAAAGAACAATTTTACTTATAGATTTTTTTGAAAATAAAATTTGATATTTAGGTATTTTATAAGAATCAAAAATTTTTTTTTTTGAACAAACGAATATTTTTTAAATTTTTTTCAACGAAAAAATTTCATGTTTTTTGAGAATAAAAAAACTTTAGGTAAATTTATTAGAGTGAAATTTTATTTTTTTGGGATTTAAGACCTTATTAAAAGAAAAAAACTTTGAAGAAATTTCATTTCAACTCTTTTGGCGTGAAACAATTTTTTGGGTCAAGACAATTTCTGAGTTAAAATATTTTATTTTTAAAGAATGAAATTAGCATAGTACGAGTAGGTATAGATACTTAATGCTTTTACAATGATAAAAATGAAAAAAAAAAAAAAAAAAAAAAAAAACGACACAAAAATCCGACACTAAATTGCATTAGGTTAGATTTGGGTGAAAGGTTTTTGGGTATTTTGTCAGACAATAAAAAAAAATTCTCATGATTCTTAGACATTTTGTCAAGTATTCTGAAAAATGATAAAATTTCAATTTTTTTTTGGTCAGACTTTTAAAAACTTGGAAATTTTTTCAAAAATTTCACGACTTTTAAACATTTTGAAACTTATATTTTAAAAATGATTTTATTTTGTTTTAAAAAATAGAACAATTTTTTTCAGGATTTAGGACATTTAAAAAAAAAAAAGTTTAAAATAAATTTTCAATCTTTTGACGTAAGAAAATTTAAGAGTGGGAAAATTTCATTTTCTTCGGTAGGTAAACAAACTTTCTATTTCTATTTAAATGAAAAAATTTCCAAATTTTTTGAAATAAAATCTTTATTGTTTTCAAGCTTTAGGACATTTCAAAAAAAAAGTTTCAAATAAACTTGATTTTAATTTTGAAATAAATTTTATTCTATTTTTTTTAGCGTTAAGAAAAATATTTCTAAGGAATAAAGAAATTTCGTCAGAATTTTTTTGAGATTGAAAATTTTTTATGACGATTTTTCAGATTTTTAAGAATAAAAAATTTCACTTTTTTGGAATAAACAAATTTTTTCTATTTTTTTAAATAATTTTTTGGAATAAAATTTATAATTTTTTGAGATTTTTGGACCTTGAAAAATAAGCAAATAATACTCAACAACTATCTAAATTTAATTTAATTTTTTTTAAATGACGAAATTTCACAATTTTGTGAGATAAAAAATATTAGATACTTAAAAAAAAATAAAAAACTTTTCCTATTTATTTTTTTCCGATGAAAGAATTTCCCAATTTTGAATAAAAAAGTTTTTAAATTTTTTGGAATAAGTTTTCAATTGTTTCCAGGCTTCAGGACACACTTCAAAAGAAAGTATCAAATAAATTTGAATTATAATTTGGAAATAAATTCAATTTTGATGTTTTTGAACGTAAAAAAAAATTCTTAAGAATAATGAAATTTCACAATTTTTTTTTAGGATTGAAAAAAATTTTATGAAGATTTTTTTAGACTTTTAGGCATAAAAAATTTCACCTTTTTGAGATAAACAAATTTTTTCTATTTTAATTTTTCGGAATAAAATTTATAATTTTTTCGAGGTTTTTGAACCTTCAAAAATGAATAAATAATATATCTAAATTTTATTTTATTTTTTTGAAATAATTTCACAATTTTGTGAGATGAAAAAAAAATATTATTTAAAAATAAATTAAAAATTAAAAACTTGTCCCATTTTTTTCCGATGAAAAAATTTCCCAGTTTTGAATAAAAAAGTTTTATTTTTTTTTGGAAAAAAAAAATTTCAATTGTTTCCAGGCTTCAGGGCATTTTAAAAAAATGTTTCAAATAAATTTAATATTGATTTTCTTTAGCGTAAGAAAAATATTTCTTAGGAATAATGAAATTTTACAATTTTTTTGAAATTAAAAAAAAATGTATGAAGATTTTTTCAGACTTTTAGGAATAAAAAATTTCATATTTTTGAGATAAACAAATTTTTTCTATTTTAATTTTTTGGCTTGAAATTTATAATTTTTTTCGAGATTTTTGGACCTTGAAAAATAAATGAATACCGTAATAAGTTTTATTTCATTTTTTTGAAATATCAAAATTTCACAATTTTGTGAGATGAAAAAATGTCATTTCTAAAAAAAAGTAATTAAGATAAATTTTCACTTTTTTTTTTCAATGAAAATTTTTTCCAATTTTTAAGAATAAAAAAATTTAAAAATTTTTTAGAATAAAATTTGGATATTATGTTTTCTAGAATCAAAGACCTTTTTTTTTGGAAAAAATTTTGAAATAAATTTAATTTTAATTTTTGTGACCTATTTTTTTTTTTTTTTTTTTTTGGAAATGATAGGCCGACATATTTTAGAATGAAAAAATGTCTAATTGTGATTTAATTGAGTAAGAAAATATTATATTCTTTAAATTCTCAAGAAAAAATTTCTGAACTTTTTTGGCGCATCAACAAGGCCGTATGTACATTGTGCAAAAATAGAAGGAAATCGTCACAATTGGTCAAATTTGAAAATAACACATCTCTGAAGAGCAGATGAGTGGGACGTGAGCAAAGTGCTCTATTACATTCCGGGGTAGTACAATAATATGTAGAAATTCCTTAAAATTTGCCACCGATACATTGGCACAATACGACAGCAAAATTACTTATACGAATTCGATACCAAACTTTTCATTAAAATGAGAGAACGAGCAGCAAAAGAGAAAGAAGACATGCACTAAAGCAACATCGAGCATTTACATTTCATATCTATCTACTATACCATACTATTGGTATACTCTTACACGCGAGAGGAAGAGACTTTGTATTTACAGAGTACCTGACTACCTGGTACTATGTGCTATTGTAACTCCGCCACTTGCTCCTTTTCATCGTTGCAGAATTTCGAATGATGCGTTTCGTTTGTTCGACGAAATAACAGTCTTCGAATCAACTGCGTATGCCCGTGTACAAAGCACCGAAAGCGAATATACATAGTTACAATGAACGCTGCCGAGCTCCTCCATTTTCTCGGCAATATAATTATAAAGTTACGACCTTGTTGACGAGAGATTAAAGCAGTGCTACCGCGCGTTATATAGCGAACATCTGCTCGAACAAATAATTTGATTTCACTTTGAGTAAGATTTAAAAACGTTGATAATGTTGTTAAACCCTGCGACGCGCTCTTCTTCGCCAGCGTTTCGACTCCTTCCGACTCCTTCGAATGCTACACGACGGCCCAAGTCGTTCTTCGTTTCTACTCCACCGCCTGTGTACACTTGTACAGCATGCAGTATTTTTATATACTTTGTATATACTGTACTGTACACTGTACAGTGCTATAACCTACTCACCCTTGTGCCCTGTGCCCTGTGCCCTGTACCATGCCCTGGCTCTGGCTCATTTCTCTCTCTCTCCCTATAGCTGTTTTTACGTTTAGCCTTTCGGTTATGGCGATTTTGCGGTATTTCTACGCGTTGACTACTCCTTTGGGAAAACGTACTAGCGTTGCCGATTTCGTTTAAATTAAATTACAACGCCACGAACCGACTATATACGACTATATACCTTATATATATATAAATACGAGTACCAGAAGACGATTCGTTCTATTCGTGTGATAATATTTACCATTACATCGAGCATTTTTTCCCCTTTACCGCAAATTTTCCACATTTTCAAACCGAAATCGCTACAAATCTATTTTCAAAATCAAAATTTCCACTCATTTACTTATTCCTATACGATAGGGAGGAACATTTCATCGGAGAGAAATTTGAAGGGAAAAAAAAATAGTAACTAAAATTTCAACAAAAAAATGAACCAAAATTATGGAAAAAAGTGACCAAAATTTTCCATTGCCACTCGAATAATGACTCATAACACCACCCATCTGCCATTTTTTCAATATTTCTGTTGATTCAGATGTTTTGCAACTCCTAAAATCGAGGGTCTTTCAAGCTTTCAAATGATTTCAAAAAAACACCAATTTTTGAAAAATTTTCAATTGCGAACAATAATAATTGGTCCAATGCAAACTCCTATCCTTACTGATATTGAGAAAAATTTTATTTTCAGTAAATTTCAAAAAATGATAAAATTTGATTTATTCAATGAAAAAAGCTAACCTAAGATCCCATGCAAAATCCTCCTTTTTGGCTGAATTTGAGAAAATTTCAATTCAATTAATAACAAAGGCTTACCATTTTGTCCAATGCAAAATCCTACTCTAACTGAATTTGAGAAAATTTTTAATTTTCAGTGAATTTAAAAAAATGAGAAATTGCATTTAATAAAAGCTACTCTAAGATTCCATGCAAAATCCTCCACTGGCTGAATTTGAGAAAATTTTCATTTTCAGGATTCAAAACATCCAAAATCTTCCCTTGGATGAATTTGAGAAAATTTTCATTTACAGTAAATTTCAAAAAATGACAATTTGAATTTAATCAAGGAAAAAAGCTACCCAAAAGATTGCATGCAAAATCCTCCCTCGGCTGAATTTGAGAAAATTTTCATTTTCAGTAAATTTCAAAAAATGACAATTTGAATTTAATCAATGAAAAAAGCTACGCAAAAGATTCCATGCAAAATCCTGCTTTGGCTCAATTTGAGAAAAATAAAATTTTTATTTTCAATAAATTTCAAAAAATGAGGAATTGCATTTAATCAATGAAAAAAGCTACCCAAAAGATTCCATGCAAAATCCTCATTTTAGCTGAATTTGAGAAAATTTTCGTTTTCAGTAAATTTCAAAAAATGACAATTTGCATTTAATTATACCTACCTATAATGAGTAATGACAAATGCTACCATTTTTTTATTTTTTAAAACTTTTTAATCTTCTCTGAAAAATGTTTGCCTCCATAAAAAGTTTCTATTTTCCAAACAATTTTCAATTTAAATTTCAATTTATGAACAATTTTCAATTTTTAAAAATGTTGACAACTAAAAAGTTCTGGATTAAAAGAAATTAAATTTTTGAAGTTATCAATCTTCAAATTTTCAAAAAATTTGATTTCCAAAAAAAATTAATTTTTGAAAACTCATCAAATTTAAAAAAAAAATATGGTTGTGTCTAAAAATATGTTTACTTATTGAATTAAAAAAATTCAAAAATTTAAATGCCTAAAAAATCGTGAGTTGAAAAAAACTCAATTTCTGTGTGTGGCTTGCAAAATGAGTAGGTACAAAAAATTATTCATTTTTTTGGAATTCTTTAATTTGCAAGAAATCGATTTTTAACTTTGTAAAATTTCCAATTTTTAAAAAATTTTAAATTTTGGAACGCCGTTCTTCTAATTTTAAAAAAATCCAATTTTTGAAGACTTTCAAGTTCACGAATTGAAACAATTTTTTTATAATTTCGTTTTTGAGGAGTTCTTCATTCTACATACTTATAAAGTGATCAATTTTAATTTTCAAACATTGTTTTCATGTACTTTGATTAGATTTTTTTTAAATAAAAAAGTAGCTGATAAAATATCATTCAAAAAAAAATTGTGAGTGAGAAGAAATCTTTTTTATTCTTCGACGAAGAAACCTCTAATTCTTCTGAAAAAACTTCCAATTTTTTTGAGTGGAAACTCCGATTTTTTGGACAAAATTTTCAATTTTTTTAAAATTCACCTTAAAATTTTTAACATTGAAAATCGAAGGAAAATGAACGTAATTATACAGTGACCTCGGGCGGACACACGTTGAACAAAACTGCCAACTTTCTTCCAATTTTAAAGCGTGTTTAACGAAATTTTGAATTTTAAGGGCAGTTTTGTATTTTTCAAGTCAGATTTATGGCAGGAAGGGAAGGGAAGGGAAGGGAAGGGAAGGGAATGGAACGGAAGGGAGTCGACAAATCTCGATCGAGCAACTTTTTGGCACCCCCCCCCCCCCGGCAAGCTTTTCCATCGATGGGCAAATATTCGAAAAAGTGTTTCCAATTCGTCATCCGAGTAGAAAATATATACGATACGAGTACGACTATGTAAGCAGTAAGCATACATACGAAGCTCTCTGAAATATGCCCAATTTAGCGACCATTTCACGCCAGGCCATATATATATACGAAGGCGTTCGCGTCTTATTTATGGCCTTTTTCTAACATAAATCCGGGTACCAAGCTCACCATAGAGCTGGCAGCTTTTCCGGTACACTTGGCTCTCACGCAATCAAAATGCAAATATTCTGGTCGTCGCGTAGCAGTATTTTAAACTTTGCAACCGTTAATAAAGAATTGCACTAGCGAAGCTTTTGCATTTATTAGAGCGAGAGCATTGCTACTCGGCCTTATAGTGTCTGGCTGCGAAAAGGACGGAAAAAAGAAAAAAGAAAACAGAAGAAAATTCGCAGAGTCTTTAAATAATTCCTACTCTTATATACACTTTTGATTAAACACGAGCCGAAGCCGAAGCCTGCAGGCGGGCGCGGTCGCCTTTCGGTTGGTAATTTAATTAAATCATTCGATGCTTAATTTTTGTTGACGTTTTTCAATTTATTCGCGCGCCGCGTCGCGTCGCGCAAACTATAGCTCGACGAAATTTCGTTAAATCATTCCAAGTTCGGTTCTCTTCTATAACTTGCTCGTTTTTGGCTTGGCTCTATTTTATTCAGTAAGTATTTGGATAAAAAATCAAGACGAAAAATCTATTTTTGAGAATTGTGTTCTTCCTTTTTTTTTGCCATTTGCTGTCGTTCTTTTTTTTTACTTTTTCTTTTTCTCTTTTTCGAATAAAGATTCAAATTTTTTATGCATTTTTAATGAATTTACATTCCATTACCGACGAACGACAAACGACGACAAACGACGTTCGTCACAATTCGCGCAAATAATATTCGAAAATGAAAATTTCTTTAGCGTACTATGAAAATTAATTCCGCGAAATTCGCGGTTTGGATAGAAGCGACCTTCGGTTTCGCTTCTTTTCTTCTTCTGCGGTATTACGTCATCGACGTCACTTTGTCTCGATGAGATATGGGTCGATTCTTTGAAATCGTTACCACCGTCACCCCAATATTTTTCATTTTATTTCCAATTTGATTAATTTCATCAAATGCGTAGCTTTTTTGCAAAAAAAAATAGGGAAATTATTAAAATTCAAAGTTTATTTTAGAAAATGCAGTTAGGAAGAAATTTACAACTGAAATCAAATAATTCTCAAAGTCAAAATGAACAAAATTGAAAATGAGAAAAAATTCTAAAAAAAAGTTAGTGACCTACTGGAAATTGAAAAAAATAAAATAAAAAATTCCAAAAATTGTAAATTTGAAAAAAAATTTCAAGTCAACAAATTCTGAGTCATGAAAAAAAGGAAGATGAGAAAAAAATCATTAAATTACATATAAATAGCTGAAAGTGAAAAAAATTCAATTATAAAATTTTGCGATTGAAGAAAATGTGAAAATGAAACAATGGTAAATTAGAAAATTCACCCTTAAAAAATTGTAAACTAAATTGAAAATTCAAAAAAGAATATAATTATAAGATTTAAGATTTAAAAAAAAAACAAAGATAAGTGACTTTTTTCAATTTTCAAATATTTCAATTTCGAATTCAAAATCTTTGATTCTTTAAAATTCTTTAATTTTTTTCAATTGCATCATATTTGCTTTTCAATTATTTTTCATTACAAAATTATGATTTGATACAATTTTTCCCAATTTAAAATTTACTTTTCAGATTGAATTTCAATTTTTCAATTTTTCCTTTTTTTTGTATGATTTCTTTCAAATATTCATTTTTATAATTATTATTTTAATAAAATATTGTTCTTTAATTTATTCACTCAGAAATTTTATTTAATTTTGATAAAGTATAGATTTTATTTCAGTTTTTTTTTTTTTGGCAATTTACCACTTTTAAATATTAATTTTTCAAAATTTCACTTTCAATTTAATAAAAATAAAGTTTGTTTTTGAAAGATCAACTTACAAAACAATCAAAAATTTACAATTCTTTTTTCTATTTACGATTAAACCTTATTATTATAATATATAAAAAAAATGATTTTTAAAAAAACTGATCCAAATTTTTGAAAAACGTCTTTTGAAATTTTTTGACAATAATTTACGACTAGGTATAGTATGGAGAAATGTTTTTTTTTCAAAAATGGAAATAATTGAAAAATTCCATATTTTTTTATCAAAACCTCTCAGGATAGACCCAAGCAATGAGAAAATAATTTTTTTGAGCAATTTTTTCAAAGAAATTAAATTTAAGGAAAATTTGAAATTCACCAGCAAAATTATTTTTTTTCAAAAATGGAAATAATTCAAAAATTCCAAATTTTTTTATCAGAACCTCTCGGAATGGACCCAAATAATGAGGAAACAATTTTTTTGAGTAATTTTTTCAAATAAATTAAATTTAAGGAAAATTTGAAATTCTCCAGCAATACGTTTTTTTTTGTTTTTTTTTTTAATGGAAATAATTCAAAAATTTCATATGTTTGCATCAGAACCTCTCAGGATATACCTGAGTAATGAGTAAATAATTGTTTGGGCAATTTTTTCAAAGAAATTGAATTCAAGAAAAATTTGAAATTCATCAGCAATATGAATTTTTTTCAAAAATGGGAATAATTCAAAAATTCCATATTTTTTCATCAGAACCTCTCAGGATAGACCCGAGTGATGAAAAAATAATTTTTTTGAGCAATTTTTTCAAAGAAAATACATTTGAGGAAAATTTGAAACTCGCCATGTAATAAGTACCAAATGGTACTTATTACATGGAAAACTGATTTTTTTTTTTCAAAAATGGAAATAATTGAAAAATTCCAAATTTTTTAATCAGAACCTCTCAGAATGGATCCGAATAATGAGGAAAACGTTTTTTTGAGCAATTTTTTCAAAGAAATTAAATTTAAGGAAAATTTGAAATTCTCCAGCAATATGATATTTTTTTCAAAAATGTGAATAATTCAAAAATTCCATATTTTTTCATCAGAACCTCTCAGGATAGACCCGAGTAATGAGTAAATAATTGTTTGAGCAATTTTTTCAAAGAAATTAAATTTAAGAAAAATTTGAAATTGTACAGCAATATGAATTTTTTTCAAAAATGGGAATAATTCAAAAATTCCATATTTTTTCATCAGAACCTCTCAGGATAGACCCGAGTGATGAAAAAATAATTTTTTTGAGCAATTTTTTCAAAGAAAATACATTTGAGGAAAATTTGAAACTCGCCATGTAATAAGTACCAAATGGTACTTATTACATGGAAAACTGATTTTTTTTTTCAAAAATGGAAATAATTGAAAAATTCCAAATTTTTTAATCAGAACCTCTCAGAATGGATCCGAATAATGAGGAAAACGTTTTTTTGAGCAATTTTTTCAAAGAAATTAAATTTAAGGAAAATTTGAAATTCTCCAGCAATATGATATTTTTTTCAAAAATGTGAATAATTCAAAAATTCCATATTTTTTCATCAGAACCTCTCAGGATAGACCCGAGTAATGAGTAAATAATTGTTTGAGCAATTTTTTCAAAGAAATTAAATTTAAGAAAAATTTGAAATTGTACAGCAATATGAATTTTTTTCAAAAATGGGAATAATTCAAAAATTCCATATTTTTTCATCAGAACCTCTCAGGATAGACCCGAGTGATGAAAAAATAATTTTTTTGAGCAATTTTTTCAAAGAAAATACATTTGAGGAAAATTTGAAACTCGCCATGTAATAAGTACCAAATGGTACTTATTACATGGAAAACTGATTTTTTTTTTCAAAAATGGAAATAATTCAAAAATTCCATATTTTTTCATCAGAACCTCTCAGGGTAGACCCGAGTAATGAGTAAATAATTGTTTGAGCAATTTTTTCAAAGAAATTAAATTTAAGAAAAATTTGAAATTGTACAGCAATATGAATTTTTTTCAAAAATGGGAAAAATTCAAAAATTCCATATTTTTTCACCAGAGCCTCTCAGGATAGACCCGATTAATGAGAAAAGAAAAATTTGAGCAATTTTTTCAAAGAAATTGAATTTAAAAGGAAAATTTGAAATTCACCAGCAAAATTAATTTTTTTTAAAAATGGAAATAATTCAAAAATGCCAAATTTTTTCATCAGAACCTTTCAGGATAGACCCGAGTAATGAGAAAATATTTCTTTTGAGCAATTTTTTCAAAGAAAATACATAAAAAATGTATACCTACCTATTACTTTTATTTTTTCAAATAGCAACGGTGTTGAAAAATGAAATTAGAATTTTGTTTGAAATGGAAAAATCAAAAATTGGGTTAAACATTGCGAAAAGAAATTCAAAATTCTATTTACCAAAAAATGAGAAAAAATAGAAATTCGAACAAGTTGAATTCTGAATAAATGAATGAAAATTTAATAATTGGAAATTTGGAAAATAATCGAAAATTTGAATAATTAAGGACTTGGAATTTGAATTAAAAATTATTCAAAAGTGAATAATTCAACAGAAAAAAAAACAACGACATTTTATGAAATTGAAAGAAATGAAAAATTAAACTGGTTGAATTCAAAAAAATTAATTATAAAAAAATTAAGAAAAAATCAATTTAAAATTATAATAGGTATGATGAAAATTGGACAGTAAACAAATTAAAAATTAGAGAATTCGAAAGAAATTGCATTCAAATTGGGTAAAAATAAAATATAAATATTGGAAAAGAGAGTAATTTTAAGAAACATTGGAATGAATTTGAAACGCTAGAAAATTGGGGGAGGGGTGCCAAGTTTGAACAAAAACCTTACCGTTTTGACATAGGTAGGTACTAGAAAAAAAATTAAATGTACAAGAATTTCAAGCTACAAAAGAGAGACTTTCGCAGGACTTTTGAAAAAAGTAAAACTTTCAAGGCAATAGCAAAACTTCGGTAGGATTTTCACTTCTCAGCACAGTTAGACATCCAGTTCAATCGCTTCGCCGAAAAATTCGCCATTTCCGTACTTCCAAACAAACCACCCCCTGGGCCCCTGCCACATTACAAAATTACCCTTACCGCGAATTAGAAACATCTCGGAGTAGTATTTCGCCAGATAACAATCAGACTTCTTCTTGGGTGCGACGAAAAGACAAAAAGTATAAGCCACCGAGCTCGGCTAACACACTTTATACTACACAAACCCCAGTAGTGGTAACGACCACGACCAGAACAGCAGCAGCAGCAGCAGCAGCGGCGGCGGCGGCGGCATCGGCAACACGTACAAATACAAAAATCTTGGCGAAGGACGCAGGGTGTGACGGGACGCGGATGCGGACGCGGCGGCAACGTAATCGTTAAGAAAAATAACAAAGTGGAAGAAAAAAGGAAAATCTTGCGAAAAAATCAAAGGAGAGAAGAAGAAGCAAAAAAGGTGGATATTTCGAGGTGGTTTAGAATAGATAGGGGTTTATTTGTGTCTATTGGAAAGGCTCGTTTTGCGGTCAGAATACCAAATAAACAAGTGCGAAAGTATCTTTACAATACGAGTCGAAAGAGTCGAACAACGAAACCCGGAATGGAAGAAATTTTACACTCCAGTCACGGACGTATCGGCGTTTAGAAACGGGCTTTCTTTTATTTTTGCGCCTCGTTCGACAAACAATATCCATCTATTGCGTAAAACGCTTATCTTTGCCAAATCTTTGACCGCCAGCGCCAGCGCCAGCGCCGGCCCAGCCGAATGGAAACCTTTTTAAATTGCTTTACCTCGTTAATTATCTGGCGAACGGCGAATGGTGAAAGCTTTGAAAAGTTTTAATGAAAAATTTTTCATAGTTCGACGTAGATTCGGAGGCCGACCTCTCGACCAGCTCAGCGCCGCGGGAGCTTCTAAATGTGTCTGTATATAATGGCACTAGCAGCGCCAGCTAATTACACACGATTCAAATACTACCTACGTCCAATTTTACAACGCCACTTGGTCTTACAACAAATGATCGCCATTGTAGGTTTTTTTTTGTTGTTGTTGCCTATCATCGCGTTTCGCAATTTAATTTCTTCGAATATATAGACATAGAGTCTACCTTCGTATATACACCTACTACGAGTACCATTTCTCGAGCTTCTCATTCTTTATCCTTTTCTTACCGCAAATGCGTTGCTTTCAGACTGGCTTCTTTTCGAACCTTTTGCCTCTACTCGAAAGACCGCGAAGATGACAAAATTCCGACCAGAATGTACTTACCCGAGCGGCACACTCGATCGATAATATCGGAAGATGTAACGTATCGATAAAAAATCGTTTGAAAATCTATAGATGTTCTCACGATATTATAAAGATTTATCGGTACAATTTCATAGGCAAAAAATCTAAAAACTATCGAATTCGATATTTTTAAGATTTTATGACGATATTCGTCAACGATACTATCGACAAAGAATATTAAATTTATCGATTCCGATTTTCCACCGATTTTGTGCAGATATTTGAAACTACATTATCGACAAAGAATATTAAATTTATCGAATTCGATTTTTTAACGATTTTGTGAAAATATTTAATACTATATTATCGACAGATTATATGAAATTTCTTGACTTCGATATTTTACCCATTTTTTGACGACATTTGAAACTATATTATCGACAGATTATATTAAATTTATCGAATCCGATTTTTTAACGATTTTGTGACGACATTTGAAACTACATTATCGACAAATAATCTGAAATTTCTCGAATTCGATTTTTTAACGATTTTGTGGCGATATTTGAAACTACATTATCGACAAATAATCTGAAATTTGTCGAACGATTTTTCAACGATTTTTCAACGATTTTGTGACGATATTTGAAATTATTTCCAAATTGGTGAAAATTCTTCTAAGTCCAACACGTCTGGAAGTACTAAACTGCCTATTATAAGCGTTTTATTGCTAATTCCTCAACGATAAGGTATGGCATAGTGGTTGCAGGAGGTAGATGGTTCAAGCCCCACGGGTGGCAGATTTTTTATAATTTTTTTTGACTTTTTCTGAAATGATCCTCTTACCGTAACATGAATAATGTGTTTAGGCATAGTTTAATGTATTAATTATGCTAATTAAGGATTTTTAATTATAGAAAAAAGCTAGTAAAAGACGAAAAATCGGAATAAAAAATCGATAAAAAATCGACAGAATATCGAATTCGATAAAGTGTCGCGTTAGTTCCGCCTAAATCGTGAAATTATCTTTCGATATTATAGATATATTATCGATAAAATATCTTACTATAATCTTGAAATTTTTGCTAACTATAATTCGTCGATAATCTATCTATATATCGAAAGATAATTTAACGATTTAGGCGGAACTAACGCGACACTTTATCGAATTCGATATTCTGTCGATTTTTTATTTCGATAATTTGTCGATTGTGCTGCTCGGGTAGTCGTTAATTTGCCAGTTAGCAATAATCAAATGCCCACGACAACGAATAGTTTAGAATTTTCTCTCGCTTCTCGTCAACAACTTCAACAATGCGACACTTTTAATACACTACATCAAAGGGCTTTAAATTATTTGCAAATTTGAAATTTACACAGTACGTAGTTTTCCAACTAGGTATTTCAAAGGGTAGCCAACGCAAACGTTCTTTTGTTTCAATTTTAAATACTCCCACGACGTGCGTATAGAATTTTTGTCAACGTGGCAGGCGTATTCTCAAAAGTCTATCGTTCTATTGATGATGTTTTGCCAATTTTTGCTATAACCTTCAGCCTCGCCCACTCTCCAAAGGAGTAGGCACGAGAGCGGATATTTTATAGCAGGCCATAAAATCAATTAAAAATTGACAAGAAAAAATTTTAAAATTTAAAGTTGAAGATTGAAAGTCGAACAATATTGAATTTTTTTTTGAAGAATTGTAACTGAAAAAAAATTAATTCTAAGTAGGAAAAAATCAAGACTTCAGCTCAATTTGAAAATAAAATTAAAATAACCAAGAACATAAGAAAATCAGAAATGAATAATTGAAAAGTTGAAAAATAAAAAAAAATTAAAATGTCATAATAAAAAATCGTTGGGAAAAAAATTTCAACGTTTAAAAATGAAAAAATTTGATGAAAAAAAAAACCTGTTGAAAGACTGAAAATGAAAAAGGAATGAAATGGAATTATTACAAATGACAACACATTAAAAAAAATTTAAATAGATTTTAAATACAAAAAAAAAATGTAAATAAGCAGATATTCAAAACAAATTGAAGACCTGAAAAAAATTCAAAATTGGTAAACAAAAAAATTCAAAATTTAAAAAACCAAAAAAGAAAATACGAAAAATTTGAAATTAAAATAGAAGTGATATTATGGAACCAATAAACTAAACAGAACTTCAAATCATTACTAAGATGGATGAAAAATGAAAATATAAAAATATATTGTTGGTGAAAGAATTAAAAATTGAAGAAAATTGTCGAAATAAATGAATGTTTAAAAACTGAAAAACACGAAGAACAAAAATCGTTGAAATTCAATTAAGAAATCACCACTGGCATTTTTATTAAAATTAAGGAAATTCATATTGGAGAAAATAAAAGAAAAAATCTTGCAATTACAATTGCTGGAAATGAAATGAAAAAAAAAAACTATTTAAAAAAATTCCAAAAACTAAAAATTACGAATGAAAAAAAAAAGATTTGATCGGATGAAATGTCTATAAACGCAAGAATTGACATTTTTTAAATTATTTTTTTTTCATTCACAAATGACATTAATAAAAAATGCACAAAATTGAAATCCAGTGGAAATGACCGGAAATTGATAAAAAAAAAATTAAAATTATTATTTTTTTTTTCGAAAAATAAACTGTAATAAGTCATTTGATTATAGTAGAAAAACTTTTCAACTTTAAATAGGTAACTATCAATTAAAACGAGAAATGACTCACTTATCTATTGATCAACTCTGCTAATTCTAATGGTGGAAAATTCACACTCACCTGAAACAAAAAGAAATATCGATCAGTTAGTGAATTACTAATCTATAAATAAAATGTACAATATCTTGTCGTTACAATGATTCATTTTATTTTCTTTAAAAATTGTATAAAATAAATAAACATTGATGGTCCGGAGAGGAAGGGAGGGAGGAAGGGGGTAGTTTGAACATAAAAAATTTTGCTCTTTAATGCTTCAATTTCATCAAACTTCAAAATAGCAGAAGTAAAATATTGATTATTTTGAAATATTTCATGAAAATTTTGATAAAATTCGGATGTGAAGTTGATTTTGAAAAGAAACAGCTGCAGTTTTTTTTAAAACTAAAAAATACTCAAAAATTTCAAAATTCTAAAAAAATTAAAAACTTGAAATTCAAAAAAAAAAAAAAATGTAAGTACTTAAAACTCAGAATTCTTGGCATTTTTTTAAATTTTTTTTTCAAAAACTAAACTCGAAAATTTTTCAACCTTGAAATTGAAAGATTTCTAAAAATTAGTTTCAAAAATTTCTGTAATCACAAGGAAATAAAAGTTTACCACGAAAAAGAAATAGAAATAAAACTCAATTGAAATTCGTAACACTGAATTTAAAAAAAATTATGTACACTAAAAAAATGGAGAAATTTGACGTGAAAAATAATATATTATTTTTTTTAAATAAAAAATTTGTAAATTTTTCTGTAGTTTTGAGACATCTTTCAAATTAAAAAAAAAAAAAATCTTATCATTCCTATGCAGAAACAAAACTCTCCACTTTTTAAAATTAGGTATTATTTCTCAAGCCAAATTTCAGTTCAATCGGAGGTGACGAGTTGGCGAGGTTCTCTAGTGAGAAGAAATTCAATCAGATTATGAATTGATAAAATTTTTTATTCAGGTACAAATGTTTTAATTTCAATCTCTAATCTTCATGATTTTGAGTTTTTCCAAATGATTTTATTTTTTCTCAATTTTTATTATTATTTTTTTGGAATAATTAATCAATTTTTGTATTTTATTTAGTTTTTTTTTGTTCACATTTTTCCAATATTCAAACTTTCATGTTTTATGCAATAATTTTCTTCAATTTTAAATTCTACGAACTCAAAATTTCCCCCAAATTTGAAATTTTCTTCAATTTTTTTATAATTTTAAATTTTAAAATAAAATTTCTATTTCTAATTTGGATTTATTTTTTTATATATATTTTATATATATTTTTTGAGAAAATTCCAGGTAATTTTTTATAAATTTTCTGTTTTCAGCAATTCTCATTTTGAATTTCGATTTTTTTCAGTTCTTAATCATTCTACGTAACTTGAATTTTGTTATACTTTTTATTTTTTCAATTTTCGTTTTGAAAAAAGAAGAAAAAAACTTGTCATTTCTAATTTTACTTCATTTTCTTGTCATTTTTCATTGTTTTTTAGATCTGTTATTTTTTATAAATTTAGTTTCTTTTTTCTTTGTCAATCATTCTGACTTTTTTGACTTTCAAATTTTTTATTTGTCAATTTTTTTCAATTTTCAATTCTAATTTGGACTATAAAAATTATAATGTCTATGTCCTTTTTTCGAAAAAATTCAGAAATTATTACAAAAAAAAAACTAAATAGAATACAAAAATTGATTAATTATTCCAAAAAAATAATAATAAAAATTGAGAAAAAATAAAATCATTTGGAAAAACTCAAAATCATGAAGATTAGAGATTGAAATTAAAACATTTGTACCTGAATAAAAAAATTTAATCAATTCATAATCTGATTGAATTTCTTCTCACTAGGGAACCTCGACAACTCGTCACCTCCGATTGAACTGAAATTTGGCTCACTGAAAAAGCATGTCACCCAGACCTCACAACCAAATTTTTAGCTTCCGAAGTTGATTTTTCAATTTTTGGCGAATTTTTGAAAATGGCTGAAACCGCCTCCAAAAACCATTTTTTGAAGAAAAAAAAAATGTAAATTTCAAGATAGAATCCTGAAAATTGGTTGGTACACTAAAGTCGACCTCCCGAGTAGGTTGTAACCATTCTCGAAGCGATCTGGAGCCTCCAGGAAAAGTTGACTTTTCTCCAGCGCACTGGAATCTCTCCAGACAGCAAAAGTCAACATTTTCTGGGGGCTCCTGATCTCTTCGAAAATGGTGCCAATCGACTCGGGGGGTCGACTTTAGAGGGTATACGAAGTTTCGGGTGATATACTGCAGAAATTGATTTTTTGGAAATTTTTTAAAAATGCAGAATTTTTAAGTTGTCAAAAAAACACGTGCGAACTCGTCACCTCGGAATTTGGGATTCAACTACGTCAATCGATAGATGGTATCGTACTAACGCTAGGATTAAATTTTCAGCCACCGAAGTTGATTACAGCGCCGTCTGGAGCTATTCCAGTGCGCTGGAGAAAAGTCAACTTTTCCTGGAGGCTCCATATCGCTTCGAAAATGATGCCAATCGACTCGAGAAGTCGACTTCAGCGTACAAACCGATTTTCAGGATTCTATCTGGAAATTTACAAAAAAAATTTTCAAAAAATGTTTTATGGAGGCGGTTTTGGCCATTTTCAAAAATTATCCAAAAATCGAAAAATCAACTTCAGCAGCTAAAAATTTGGTTGTGAGGTCTGGGTGACATACTCTTTCAGTGAGCCAAATTTCAGTTAAATCGCAGGTGATGAGTTGGTGAGGTTCCCTTGTCAGTAAAAATTTGAAACTTGAACAAAAATTTCAATCCAATGTTAAAAGAGCCCTCTCACTCTCCCTACTCAATAAAAAACGATAACTTCGATAAAAATCAATTCACATTAGATGAAAAATAAGAAACTTGAGAAATGGAAAAAGCAGAAATAATTTTTTTTAAAAATGTTTCGATCTACAAATTGCAATACTTCATTGCCACGACCTCGAGAGAAAGAGAGAATCCTTCAATCGCACAACCTTAAAGGATGAATTACGAGTCTGGATACATTCGCTTCAGCAGTCAGCAGCACACGAGGAACATATTGGAATCGGTAGGTATTTTAAAAACATTTCAATTTACATTTCGCATCGCGGCGCATTAATTCGATTTCTTAAGCCAGTCGATTCATTATTCACGCAGTATAAGATTAATAGCAAAATAAATCGTTTACGTTAAAGGTCGATTCGGAAACGGCGCGGGAGTGGCTGGAATTGGAGAGAGGACGATCAAAAAAGAAGGCAGCCAGCACCGCACCGGTAAAGCGAAGAAAAGCATAGCTCGCGCACACGCCGCCGAATACACGTAAAACTAGCCAACTTCATCAATCACCATCGACTACACGATAAATGTAAATTACGGCAACGAAGCGTTTACATGTTATTCGCGTAGGAGGCGAGGTTGCCTATACCTACGCCGCCGGCTCCGCAGAGAGACACAGCACACACAGGCACAGGCACCGACGAATTTACGAGCTACAAAAATACATACGTACTACAGAAAAAAAAAAATTGCTGAAATCAAATATATATTTTTTTTTTTCAAGAAATTTCAAACGCAGATATATGTACTATACTTACGTACAACGTACGAGTACGTTCGTATAGTATAAGATATGAAATAAACAGTGCCCAGACCTAGTCTTTCGTTATTCTATTAAAGCGATGCAAAGAGCGGTTGATTTCCCATGAGTATTCCTCTTCGGATTATGGTCGTAATCTTTCTATAAGTAGCTTTTTTTATTCTCAATTCAAAAACACTTTAAAATGCCATCTCCGTGTGTCGGCTGCGCTATTCATTTTTTCTTTCCCCCTCCCCTCCCTCTCCTCCTCTTCTAGCCTTTCTACGGTACCAACACAGAGCAAACTTTTCTCTCCTTTTTTTTTTTTTTTCATTTTTTTTTATTCTCGCGTATATGAATGTTCGCGTACGTATAAATACGAAGAAAATTCCACACGACGACGTATACAGGGATTCAGTACAAGATTTGAGACGTATCCTAATTTTACCGAGTTTCGCCAGACTGATTACGGTTTTTTTTATGGAATCAGTATATTTCATTTTTTTCAGTGTAGGAATAATTTTGGTTATTATAAAAATTTTGGTTGTACCCTTCCCTGGCGTCCAATTTTGAATTTACGTATCTACGAAGTATTGGACAGCAAATTTTCGATGGTGCCAAAAAAATCAGTACTGCGGGGATCCAATCGTCTCCGACGAATCTAAATTTCAAGTTTGGCACACCACTCACCGGACACCCTGTATACGACTCGACACAAATTCAAAGAGGGGGAAAAAAGAGCAAAAATTGACGAAAATTTTTCCAATTTCCTGCCACGTCCTTTTAAATTATTCGTTCTCGTATCCGCACACGTACCCGATACACGAATAAATATTCATTTCGAAACGAAAGAAACCATCACAGACCAGACTCCTGAGTCAATTGAAAATGTGAAAATATGTATCTGCATATTATACGAATTTGAACCGAACAAAATATGCTCTTTTGCGAGCCAATTGTCACGCTATTATAAGGATGTGCATGTGATATGCTCGTTGCTCACCACGGGGAACTAGAAAAAAGCAAAACGATAATGAATACAAATTACGTAGCCATCGCATCGCACAGCAGCTCAGCTTATATAGCAATCGTAGTACACAAAAGTTACCAACTCTACGTATACTTTACAATTCAATTGTACGAATGCATTTTTACGAGACTAAATTCGTAAGTAGCGTCAGCAGCGCCAGCTCCAGCACCGCCAAAACCCAGCGGTTTATGGCAGAGCTCGTACCGAGAGACTTAGTTTTTAAAACGTATAAATGTACAAATATAATAATAATACACAACTTCGCGTAATTTTTACAAAAATTAAACATACTTTCGTATTATAGAAAAAGTTATAGTTTTTAAATCTGCTAAATTTACTCCGCGAGATTAGTCGGCTGAGTTGCCTCCTGGCGCAGAAGGGGCAGGTAGGGGACGAGTCGAAGATGCAATAAAAACTCGCAACCGGCAACGGTCGTTTAATTCGTATATCCGCGAGTTGAATTACTTAACTTCGATATTCCATGTACGAGTATGGCGAATGCGAATATAGCGAACTACGAGTAGCCAAACGTTATTTTAATGAAAATTCCCTTCTTGACAGCGCGAAAATGCAGTAATTGAATTTTTTTTACTAATTTAATAAACGCCGAGCTCGAGCTCGTTGCGTTGCGTTCCGTTGCTTTGGTTGCCATTTGTCCGTCGAAATTTTATTATTTCTTCCCTTTTTATTTTTTTTCAAACGCGAAAAAATTAATAAATAAAATTCGATTCGATTATCGTAAATTTCGGTCCGAAAATGCGGAAATACAATTTATCCCTTTATAATTTTCTTATTCGAAGGCGATATCATAAGGATTACGAAAGAAATTTACTCGTTCAAATTATTAATGAAATTATTGAACTGATTACCTACGTATTTCGATATCGAGTTTCAGACAGTAGATATGATGTAATTCTAATAACATAGGTCTATCAAAAAAAAAAAAAAAAAAAAAAAAAATCAATCATTATCAAACATACCATGTTTGTAATTCGAAATAAGGAAAAATTTGAAGGTACTTGTAAAAAAAAAAGTTTTGTTATGGAATTTAGAATAAATTACACTTTTTGTCACTTTGCAATGATAAAATTATTTTCTCATGTCGCAGATGACATTTTCGGAATTTTTGAAAAGTGACATTAATGAGACATTTTTGGAACACCACAAAAATAAGAATTTGACACAATTCAAAAGTTACATTTTTGTCACTCGGCAAAAATGAAAAAATCGCACGTGTCAAAAATGACGTAATTACCTATTTGAAATAAATGAAACAATTCGTCACTTCACAACAATAAAATTCAAAATGTCAAAAGTGACATTTGAAAATATTTTGTGATAATTTTTGAGATTCCCAAATGGTGAATATCTACTCGAAAAAAGTAAAAAGTGAAATTAAAAAAAATAATCAGGGGATATTTTTGTCACTCGGCAATTATTACTAAAAAATTTTACTTGTCAAAAGTAACATTTATGGAACCTTGAAAAAGAGAAATTATTCATCACTTGACAACAACAAAAATCTGACAATTATCAAAAATAAAATAGTGTAAATCCAAACCAGTTCAAAGTGACATCGTGTCACTTGACAATAATCATCTATTTTGATTCATCTTTCGACAACAAAAATTCAACAATGATTATTAAAATAAAAAAATAAAAATAAAAATTGTCAAATGATATTTTTGTCACTTGACAATGGTGAAAAAATTACACTTGTCAAAAATGACATTTTTCAGATTTAAAAAAAAATCAAAATCGTTACAAGCAACTTTTTGGTCATTTTTGTCAATAAAAATGTTGTACTTGTCAAAAGTCACACTTTGAAAATTTGTAGAAGGATATTTTTGTTATTTTATAATAATTAAAAAGTCACTTGTCAAATTGAAAAATGTCCTTAATCAAATTCGGGAAAACAAAACTATATTGTCACTTCGTCATATTACAAAATTTACATATTAAAAGTGACCAGTTGAAAAATACTTGAAAATGATATTTTTGTCATTTGACAATGAAAAAATAAGGCATTTGTCAAAAAGTGACATTTTTAGAAGGAACTGTCTCTTCAAGAAAATAAAAAGTGTGTCCCTTTGATGTACTTAATAAAAAATTGACATTTGTCAAAAATGACAGTTGAGAAAAAATGTGAGATACTTTTGGGTCACTTGACAATGATAAAAAATTGGCACTTGTCAAAAATGACACTTTTTGGACAAAAAATCAAAATCGTTACAAGCGACTTTTTGGTCACTCTTGACAACGAAAAAATTGTGCTTGTCAAAAGTCACAATTTAAAAATTTGCAGTAGGATAATTTTGTTATTTGATAATGATTAAAAAGTCACTTTTTGGGTCACTCGACAATTTTGAAGAATTTGTACTGGTCAAAGTGACATTTCTGAAATTTGAAGAAAGTGAATATGCAAAACTGATTCCTGATCAAGATGACATAATTATACAGGATTACTTGAAAAAATTTGAATTTTTTTCACTTTGATTTAACAAAAAATCATGACTCAAAAGGTACTTTTTTTCATTGTCAAAATGATGATAATTTTTGTCACAGGCATGACAATGAAAAAAAAATCACTTGTAAAAAGTGGCATTTTTAGAATTCGAAATGTTGGAAATTTGAAACCAGCCACAAGTAATATTTTGGTCACTTGACCAAAAGAAAAACATCTTTCGTCAATCGTGACATTTTTAAAATTTTGGAAAAGTGACATTTGTGTTAATTGCCCATTTGGACACATTAAAAAGTTGACCTTCAAAAAGTGACAATTTGAGAAAATAAATATCGACGATGATTGGTCATTTTACAAAGATGAAAAAGTTTCACTTGTCAAGAGTGAAATCATTGAAATTTAGGAAAAGTGACAAGAGAAAAATGAAATTTTTGTTGTCAAAAGTGACGTTTTTGAAAATTTGTCAAAAATTATGATCATATTAATGTTATTTGACAATAAAAAAAAAATAAAAAAAACTTGTCAAAAGTAAAATTTTTGGAATTTGAAAAGGTGGAAATTCAAAACCTGTCACAAATGATATTATTGTCACTTGACAGAATACAAAATGCTTTCCTCATTAGTGTGACGTTTTTCAAATTCGGAAAAAGTCAAGTTTTTGTCATTAGATCACGATACAAAATTGACACTTGTCAATTGTGACAATTTGAAAAAATCCAAGCACAACTATTTATGTCATTTGAAAATGATGCAAAATTCACACTTCTCAAAAATACATTTTTGAAATTTAGGCTTTCAAAAAATGAGGAATTATTGTTCTATTTTATCTCAAAACAGACAGGGTGATTTTTTTAAAACACGATTTTGTCGAAAAACAAGCTTCAGATTTTGTAAAAAAATTTTAATTTTGCTCATTTTCTTTCTACTCGAGAACCTTTTAAAATCGTTTAAAATTTTTTTGATAAATTGTTTTTATAATCTCACGTTTAAGATTAAAATTGAAAAATGGTAATAAAAAACTTTTTTTTGGCAATTTTTTTATACATAGTTTTACTCAAAACCCAATTTTCAACTCAACCACCTAATAACTCGAGTATTTTCAATCGAGTTAACGATCCGTGAAATGATGATAAGATAATTTCGATAACAAAGATTACTTGAAAACTCTATCGATTGCATACCTCGAATTGTAATAGAATCAGAGGTGGGAGAAGGGGGGCACAAGGGCAAACAATCTTTGGCGCTGAAAATTCAACCAATCTCGACTCTCATTTGAAATTCGAGCCAGATCAACGTATACTAATTTATAGGGGAAATTACCGCGTTCGAAGCGAATAAGGGTTTAGACAAAAGAAAAAAAAGGAACGAAAGTAAAGGGTAGTGGTCTTCTTTTTACACAAAAACTGCCACACTCTGAAGAGCTCTTCAAACGGAATTTTTTTTTCCACAAAAAATAAAAGATACTTTCGTAATTAAAATGCATATTAACGAGAAAATCCATCGCTTTTGTATACCGACGAAGACCGCAAGTACGTAACAGCGGATAAATTGCAAACGTACCTGAGTCCTTGGGAGTAAAATTACGTTCGGACTTTTGCATTTTTTTAAAAGTCAACTCGCAAAGACACGATTTGCTTTATCGCTATAGACACAGAATGTCTGCCAATCATTGTACACCTTCCATCTCCATCTCCATCTCTCTTTCTGTTTCTCTACAAAATGAGAATATCGCACCTAAAAAAATAAGACTTAAATATTTGAGGGAGAGGGTACGTGTAAAACGCTGGCCACTGCTTTTTACTCGGCAGACTTTAATAGGAAGGTATCCGAGGGCTATGTACTTGATGACTTGTAGTCTGCTCGTCTCTTTTAACTACCTTCCAGGCCATTTAATAATGAAACGACCGCTAAACGACGATAGTTAGGCGGATCTCTTGAAAATTACGCTTTACTAAACTTTACTCTCTTTCTTTCTACTGCCCCCTCACCTGTTTCGTCTTCGGTGGCCGCCTGGCCGGTTCGATGGCGAGAAATTACGAATCGTCGCATATTACAGCACGAGCCAGGCATCCGAACGAAATTTTAACTCGTAGCTGGCCCGCACCGTGATTAAAACAGGCCGCAGCCCGCATCCGTACTCTGCTCGGGTATTGTTATACGCGAAGAATGTATTCGGGATAATTTTGGCGTGAAATTTACATCATCCGGCCGAAATTAATTGTATTCGCAGCAGTACTCATTTTTTGGTACCGTCGAAAATTTGCCAAGTGCAATACACTACACTGACACTTGATATTCAAAAATGGGGAGACGAAGGGGTCCAACCGAAATTTTTGTAATAACCAAAATTATTCCCAAGACTTCAAGCTACATCTTTTGTTTGAAATTTTTTTCAATTGGACCTCTCCCTCCTCACCAACTATGCATAACACTCTGAAGATACTAATGAAAAATTAAAGGAAAGAGGGACGAAGGGGTTAACTGAAAAATGTTTCAAACAAAAGTTGTAGCTTGAATTATTTGAAATAATTTTGATTATTACAAAAATTTCGATTGGACCCCTCCCTCTCCACCGATTTCACATAACATCAGGTAGACACTTTTTCAAAATATTGGGAAAGGGGTCCAATTGAAAAAAATTTCAGATAAAAGTTGTAGATTGAGGTCCTAGAAGTGATTTTAGTCATTATGACATTTTCGATTAGACCCTCCCTTCCCCTCCAATTATGCATAGTATGAATTGGATACTTGCGTTATTAAAAAATGGTGGAGGCAGGGGTCCAATTGAAAAAAATTTCAAACAAAAGTTGTAGCTTGAATTATTTGAAATAATTTTGATTATTACAAAAATTTCGATTGGATCCCTCCCTCTCCCCCGATTTCACATAACATCAGGTAGATACTTTTTCAAAATTGGGGGAGGGATCCAATTGGAAAATTTTTCAGACAAAAGTTGTAGATCGAGGTCCTAGAAGTAATTTTAGTCATTATGAAATTTTCGATTAGACCCTCCCCTCTCCTCCAATTCTCAATTCAAGTATCTATGTAGTATTGGACTTGGCAACTTTTCAATGGTGCTAAATAATCAGTACAGCTAGGAAATCTACGAGTAGTACTAGCCTAGGTACGCGGAAAAGCTCGGCGGTCGTACGTGCATGGAAACGTAAAGTCTAACGATCCGTTTTCTCCGGGTAAATGTTTACATTATCAACATCATACAAGAGAGTAGGCGAGCCTTTCTTCGTCTCTATTACATACATAGCGTCCGCGTCCGTGTCCATAGTACACATATGAATAATTAAGCGATAATCTTTGAAACTCATCCGATATAGTCGGTACTCGAGTATACGGGGCCTTCATCCGCCATTACAGCTCTGTATGCCTAATCTATTAGCATCCTCGTTCTCGTTAGCCCGATGTACTGATAACATCAACGATTAATCTACTGATATGAAAATTGCGATGCCCTGTGAATAGCTTTAACTCGGTTACTCGTAGAAGTATGCCTAATACAGTGTAAGTTGTAGCTTTTTATCCGATAAACGTCGAGAAGGTATTTAAAAACGTGAATGAGCTGCTTATCGCGACGTTTCATCTCAATCTGTGCCTACTCGACCAATCTGTCGTTGAATAAAAGTGAAGCCTCGAGTGTGATTTTTAGATGACAAAAAGAAGACCTCCGATATTTATCTTTGGACACTTTCGTTATGAATCGAACAAGGCTGATCTTGTACTTCAGTTTATTATTGGCGTCCACCTCCATGTTCGGGTATATTGAAAATGTAAGACTAGATACATTATGCTTAATACTCGTACATGCGCTTTTTCAAAACCAACCCATTATATCCTGTTTTCGAATGCCAACTATAGATAAGCTGGGACGATGTTCCATTCGTAGCAGGAGCCAAAAGAATGCTTAAAAATCATTATAAGGAAATGGACAAAGGGTTCCACGAATTGAAGAGAGAATTGGAAAAAGCTGAAAGATCGCGAAGGGAACCACCAAAGGTACTCCGGCAACGTCGTCGATGAAGTTGATGAATGCCAGCGAGTATGTTAATTGTATCTAGAGCCACAGGCCGAGTCTGAATCATACTCGTTGGCATTACAAACTTCGCTTCGGAGCTTTTTAAATGATATTTTTATCAATTCTGAACGCGAAGAACACGCATGACCATTGTTTGTGATAGACTTCTCAGCATAAATGCAGAGTATGAAACTGCACGTGCAAGACGAAAGCACCTATCGGAAAACGCGGTAGATCGTGAATATTCAAAATTGGAAGAGGGGGAGGGGTTCAATTGAAATTTTTTTCAAATAAAAGTTGTAGATTAAAACACTGGGAATAATTTTGGTTATTACGAAAATTTCGATTGGACCCCTCCTCCTCCTCAAATTTTGCATGGTACTGTGTAGATACTGCTTCAAAATTAGGGACGGTGTCTTTCTGAAAAATTTTCAAACAAAACTTGCAGATTGAGATCCTAAAAATTAATATTGATTATTAAAAAAAAATTCGAAACAATTTTGGTTATGAACAAAATTTCGATCAGACCTCTGCTTTCCCTCCAATTTTGAATATGAGGAATTTTGCGAACATACTGTGCTCTTTAAAAAAACAATGATGTTACGCTGTACGTTGCGTCCGAAATTGATGAAAATAATTTTTTGATAATTATTACAGGAAACTGAGGCACCATGACATCCATCCAACAGCGCAGGATGAACGTTTCAATCTTCGAATGGAATTATTACTAGATGCCTTTTGTTTTTTGTTTTTTTAATTGATCATTCCTAAATTGTGAAATGCGACGAATTTCTGCGTATTTCTAGAAACATTTCATGTCATTACTGTTATTTATTCCCCCCACTTCGTTAATTCAACGTATCATGTACTCAGGTATATTGTACTTTCAATTATTGTCATGTATTCTTAAGATTAAAAAAAAAAAAAAAAAAAAAAAAATGAAAAATGAAAAACATATTTTCATTCAGTATTTACCCACGTGCAAAAATCAATTAAGTTTATAACAAAATTATAATACTTTTTCGGTATATGTAAATATTTTGTAGAACTTGAAAAAAATTACAATTTTTCGTCACTTGAAAATGTTAAAACTTCGACTCTTCTCACAAGCAAACTTCTTGAAAATTTGTCAAATGTGATTTTTTGTCACATTTTTTCGTCACTTGAAAATATTAAAAACTTCGACACTTGTCACAAGCGAAATTTTTAAAAATTTGTCAATGATGATTTTTTTTGTCACATCACTTAGCAATGGTAAAGTCTGCACTCGTCAAAGTTGACTTTTTTGGAATTTTGGAAAAGTGACAACGTGACACTTTTTAAACGCAAGAGAATCCAGAATTCGAGATACCAGTGAAAAGTAACATTTTTGTCGTTCAATACCAAATAATGGAAAACTGGGCATTTTTCAAAAGTGAAAAACTTATCGAGTGATATTTTTGAAAATTTGAAAAGGCGAAGTCTCAAAACCAGTCAAAAGTGACATTTGTGCAACATGGACACTGAAAAAAAAAAAATAAAATGAAATTGCTCTTAACTTGACAAAATTAGAATCTAACATTTGTCAAAAATGACATTTCAGAGATTGATGAAAAGTGAAAAATCAAAACCAGTCAAAAGTGACAAGTTGTCACTTGAAAATTATCAGACATTCGCATTCGTCATTAGACATCATTGAAAATTCAAAAATTTACCAAAGTGACTTTTGGTAAAATTTGTCAAGTGATATTTTTGTCACTTGACTATGACGAAGCAATGTGCACTTGTCAATGATGACATTTTTTAGATTTAAAAAAAAAAACTAAAATCCAAAACCAGTTACATACAAGTGACATTTTTGAAATTCAAAAAGTCAAAAGTCAATCCCAGCTTCAAGTGATATTTTCATCATCTTTGACAAAATGAAAAATGACTTTTTTTCAATTGTGAAATTTTTAGAATTGGGGAAAAGTGGCACTTTTATCACTTGATCAATGGTCATAATGAGAAATTCCAATAACAATTTTTTCATCACTTGCCATTCATGAAAAATTTGCACTTGTCAAAAGTGACATTTTTTCACTTGACAATTACAGGTAAATGTCATTCATCATTTAACCTTATCAAATATTCAAAAACCTTCAAAGTTATACTAGAAAAATTGATCGGAATATATTTTTGACATTTGACAGTAAAAAAAAAAGTCACAAGTCATAAGTGACATTTTTTGGATTTGAAAAAAAAAATCCAAAGCCAGTTACATAGTACAAGCGACATTTTGTCACTTAATGATTACAAAGAATTGAAATTGTTGAAAGTGACATTTAAATTATTTGTAGAATATTTTTGTCACATGACAACCCGTCAAACATTTTTTAGAAGTACTGCTAATTTTTGCAGCTAATTTAAATCTAATGCAATTTTTTTGCTCGCATTAGGTCATAATAAGGTTTAAATTAGTTATAAAATCGCAAATGATTGAAAATTACTCATTACACAATTGTAAAACATCTAAAATATCACCATATTTAGCCTTATTTTAGGGGGGAAAAAATTAGTTGTGGTTTAGGTTCATTTGTAGCCATTTTAAAGATAAAATTTTACCTTTAAATTGGCAACAAATGAACCTAAACTGTAAATAATTTTCAAAATAACGTATTTTTCAAAGTGAAGTGTACATGGAGACATTTTGAAGCTAAACCACAACTAATTTTCAAAATAACGAATTTTTTAAAATAAGGAGCGAAGGTGACGAATTTAATTCAGTTTGTGTGAAATGGTCAGTCGTGAAGCACATGTGTTACGTTGGTTGTGATGAACTCGAGATTTATGTGTCGTGAAAAATGATGAGAAGAAAAATTAACATAGTGACTGGTTGGAGAAATGTTTCGAAGGATCATGAAGAATTGAAGAGTACTTATCTTCCTCATGCAAAAACAGAGAGTAAGTTGCTTAAAATAAAAATGCATGTACCTACATTATGATAATGATAATATAGCCAAGTAAACTAAACTTAAACCATAAAAATGGTGCAAATTGTGTTTTGTGTCATTACCCCAAAGATTTTTTGATTTTAAAATGTTCATTTATGTTAAAAAGTTCCTTACATCCCCCCCCCCCCCCCCCCCGCTTTCGGAAATATCTAATGCAAAGTGACCCTTTCATTGTTTTTTGCTTTTAAATCTGCAAATATGCGTATAAACAAAAGAATAGCGATGACTGAAATTAAAGTGCATGAAATTCACAAAAAAAAATGTCAATAAGTATTCACTTTTTTCAAAAAATAAATGGATGGCGCAAAAATGCATTAAAATGTGGGTGAAGAAAAATCAAGATTTCGACTTTTTAAATGCCTATAGTCTGCCCTCTTTCTTAGAAAAATGATTTTAAAAATCTCCGACTTTTAAAATCTTGCCATTTTTTGGATACATACAAATGAAGTTGTCCCTCTTCCCTCATCACGAAAATGAATTCCATAATTTTTTATTTTCCCCTAATTTAATTTCAACTCTTACTTACCTAATTTGAAACGCTCCGAATTTTTCAAAAAAAATCGAAAAAAATCAAAATTTTTGTAGATAAAAGATTTTTAAAAAACACCAATTTTCAAAATTTTGTGCTTCTTTGGTTACATTACAAACCATCAAATGTTGCCCTTGTCATCAGAATGAACTCTCGAGTTTTTCTATTATCACCAACTTTATTTAAAGTGGTAGGCACTGTAAGACACCCCCAATTTAAAAATAAAAAATAAAAAACGACAAAAATAAGGAAATTTTTTTCACTTTGGTTAAAAGTACCTAAAATTTCCCCGAATCTTCGAGAAAAAGTAATTGATTTTTTTTCGAAATTCTCACCTCTCAGAAATTTTGTAAAAAATTTACAAAGAATAATTTTGGTGGAAATACTCCGAGAATTTTGTTACCTGCTTCGTAATTTGTTGAAAAATTGCGTGATATTTTGTGATTTTCCAGAAAATTTGATAGGTATATAATATTTCTGAAGTTCAAGAAAAATTTAAATAAATTACTATTCCATTGTTTTGTAAAAATTCTTTGTGTTAATAATTTCGTGAATTTCAGTTCTTTTTTCAAAATTCTGAAAAGTTTTTTTTTTTTGAAAATTAAAAAAACCGTATCAAAACTTTTTTGTTGTTTTGTTAAATATTTTTCTACATTTTTGTTAAACATTTTTTATGAAATTTTGAATTTTTTTGTTAAAAGTTTATAAATTTTTCAGTTTTTTTCCAATGTATTATGATTTTTTTTGTAATTTTTTAAAAGATTGTATGAAATTTGTCAGCATTTTTTTTTAATTCTGTAGAATTTCTTCAAGTTTTATAAAAACATGTGTTTAAAAAATAATTTTTTTGGAAATTTGTGAAGCTAACCAAAACTATGTATTTTTGTGATTTTTTTTATTCTAAGATTTTGATAACAATTTTATGAAATTTTGCAGCAGCTTTTTTTGTTGAAAATTCTGCCAAAATAATTGACATTTTTTAAAAATAATTGACATTTTTTAAAAAAAATTGTCATTTTTTTTGTTGATAATTTTATTTTGTAAAAACATGTTTTTTTGAAATTCTGCCAAGAAATTTTTTTGAAAATTTCACAAAAAAAATTACCAAAATTTTTCTTTTGTTTTTTGAAAAAATGATTATATGAAATTTTGGAGCAATTAATCATGAATTTTGAAAAACTTGTTAAAGTTTTATAAGAAATTTTGTACGTACAGTTTGGAAGTCCCCCCCCCCCCCCGATTCTAATGGACATAAAGAGGATGAGTGGGGATACAGGTTTTCCAAAATTATCCCTAAATCACGCATCCTCTTCATAATTAAAATTTTTTACGAAATCATCTACATAGATGAAGAATTTTTATTGTAAAAATTCTTTATCTATGTAGATGATTTTGTAAAAAAATTTAAGTATGAAGAGGATGCGTGATTTAGGGATTAATTTTGGGAAACCTGTTTCTCTACTCATCCTCTTCTATGTCCATTGGGATCTGGAAGGGGGCTGTATTTTAGCGATAATTTAGACGTCTCCGCCGCTAATTTATAGAATTTTTTGCAACTAAAACCTATTGGTCAGTTAGCATCCGCTCCTATTTTGGCACCCATTTTAGATGTAAATGTTTCTAATTTGTGTCTAAGTAAACTAGCTGCACTGTTGCTAAAATGCTCCTAATTTATGACTAATGAGAATTAGTCGTAAATTAGAATCATTTTAGCATCTATACTACGAATGAACTTGGACGCAAAGTAGAAACATTTACATCTAAAACGGGTGCCAAAATGGAAGCGGGCGCTAATTTAACAATAGGTTTTGGCTGCAAAAATTTCTAATTCAAGACTATAAATAGCGGCGGAGACGTTTAATTTTTTAGTTTTTTAGTATGAAATTGTTTGACGGGAATGATGAAAGTTTGCACTTGAAAGAAGTCACGTGTTGGATTTTTGCACAAGGCACAATGCAAAATAGGTAGAAGTGACATATTTATATAATTCATGAAAAATGAATATTTTACTACCCAATTTAAAGATCGTAATTTTTGTCACTTGGCAAAATGTAAAATTGGCTTTCGTCAACAGTGACATTTTTGGAATTGTGTAAAGTGGAATATGTTTGTCACTTAAGAAAAGTGACAAAATTGACATTCCTCCTTTTCCTTTTTACTTTGATTTATGAAAAGTGTTTTTGTCAATATTTTGATAACAATAAAAAATCATCAATAATCTATTCAAATACTGGAATTTTCAACATTTGAAAGAGTGACATTTTCATCACTCAACAGCAATAAGAAATTGACACTAATTTAAAAAATAAATATTTTTGAACTAAATCTTATGGCTCGTTTCCAAAAAAAATTTAAAAAAAAAAATTATTCAACGAAATTTTGAAAAATTTGCCTTTAAAATATTTTTAAATTTTTTATCTCGACAGAATTTGAAAAGATAAAATCAACTAAGTACGTTTTAAAACATGTTGTACGACTGGTAAATTAATGGTGTAGCTTTTTATCGCATCTAAGTGGAGGAGATATCTATTAAAACGCAAACAAGCTTATCGTGATATTCATCTCAATATATTCGATGAGAAGTTCGAAATGTGTAGTTGAATAAAAATGAGGCCTCGAGGGTGATTTTAAGATGAAATGAAATCGAATCAACAAGAAAACTGGCAATAGGTAATTATCTTTGGACAATTTTATCATGGCTGAAGTAAGACTGATCGTGTGCTTTAGTTTATTGGTAGCGAGTATTTTTGAAAAAATCGAAGACGTAAGTACCTGAAACAAGTCGAATGCTTGAGCTTTTTCAAAACTATTTCAAAACCACTGTTTAAATATTTGCTAGGTAGATGGAATCCCACTCTTCGAAGGTTTCCGAGAATTTAAGAGAAAAATCAATGAAAGAATGGATAGAGTGATCAATTACAAGTATAGGCCACCACCAACAGGGGATGACGTCATCGTATTGCAACAACCACCAATTCTGGTAGCTCATCACACTTGGGTTACGCCAATCGAATTTGCGAAAGGTGACAAGTGCGATACTTAAAGCACGAGTCACAGGCCAGGACTGCATCACACTCGACCTAAACCAAATTAAATGCTTGCGCTTGTGCTTTTTCAAAACCAAAATATTTTTATTATATCCCAATTGAATATCTGCTAGGCAAAATTGAATCCATTCTTCAAGGGCATAAAATCGAAATGTAAAGAACTGGATGAAAGAATGGCTTACGTGATAAATACTGGTATTACACCAACAGGGAAGAACATCTACTACTTTGGAAGAAAAGCAACTGGGTAAGGAAACGTCACGGTATAAGTCAATCAAGCTTGTAAAATGCTGGCGAATGTGGTAATTGCAGCGTAGAAAAATCGCAGGCCATGGCTGCATCACATTCGTTATTGGCATTACAAATTTAGCTTCCGAGTTATTGCTTCTTAATTATTCCTCAATTTTGGACGCAAAGAACAATTTTGCCTTCAGAATTTGGAGAAATAAATTTTTGATTGTTCTTTCAGAAGTATGGTCGATAACAAATTCATCCTCCAGCGAGGAGTTCCTGTTTGAAATTTTTCAAGAATTATATAAAATTTCCACGAATGGGATTACGTGCGATGAAATAAAATTTACGTACTTTGAAATTAGGTACTTCCCATCTTTATAAATTTATTTCAATATTGTGTTTGGCGCGTTTAATGAAATTTTTTAAAAATGCTGTTCTTGGGAAACATTATAAAAATTTTCTTCAATGAAATTTAAAAAAAAATAAAAACGTGTGATTATTAGGGGGAGGGGGGATGAAAATATGTATTTTCAAACGAAATTTTAAAATTTCAAACAATTGTCTTTCGAATTGAATGAATTTGATTTACCTACCCACAGAAAATCTGAGAGAAAAATATTGGTGAAAATTAAAATTTTTCAAGACCGAAATTTTGAAAAAAATCTGAAAAATTATATTGAAAGAAATTCTGTCAAAAAATGATTGAAAATTTAAAAAAAATTATTAAACGATGAAATTGATTATTAGTAGACAAATTCTGATCAAAAAAATGTTGGTGAGATTTAGTGTTTCTCGTGAAACTCATTTTCAAAGAAATACACCAAAACTTTTAATTTAATTTTGAAAAAAATCTACTGAAATATTGAATGTAATTTTGAGAGAAAAAAAATATAATATCATTAAAAAATTGGGTAAAGTTTTCGAATTTTTCCAAACTGAACTTTTTTTCAAGTGGCGAAAATCTGAGCAAAATAATATGGTAAAAATAGGAATCCGTCAGGAAATTTAAAAAAAAAAAATTTAATACTGATGGCAAAAACTTTTACTTGGTAGGTATTGAAAAAAAAATTTAATTTGCCCAAATTTAATCATTTATAAACCAAAAAAAATGAGCAAAAAAACATAATTAGGTACGTACCTACGTACGTATGATGAAAATTGAAATTTTTCAAGAAACATTTTTTTTTTTAAAAACCGACTGAAATGTTGAAAGGAATTTTGTCAAAAAATAATAAGACTAAGAATTGGACACACAAAAATTACTCACAATTATCTTTACCAAAAAACTTCAAAACCTCTATGCCCTTTCTGTACTATTCAACTTATATCTATCCAACATATCCTGTTCGAATGCCCCAACTTAAAACAAGAGAGACTAACCCTACAAATAAATGAAATCCCTCCAGTTATACCAGATATTCCTTCCGAAATTCAAAAATTCATAAACTTAATTAAAAAACTCAACCTCACAAATAAAATTTAAAAAATCCTTCCGATGGGTGTAATAATCCTGTAATTATAAACACCCCAAAAAAAAATAATAATAAAAAGAGTGAAAGTTTAGAATTTTTTCAATTCGAAAATTTTTCATTTGTGGAATAAAATCTAAATAAAAATAAAAAATATTGACTGAGTTTTTCAAATAATAAAAATGTAAAAAAATTTTAAAAAACCACGCTTTTATTTAAAGTTGGTCACTTTGTAAAATGTTATTCATAGGGAAAGAGTAATGCCTTAAAAAACAAAAAATAAAATTTACTTGAATACAAAAATGTGTCATGAAAATTTTTTTTTCAAAAATTTTAATGATGAAAATCGTGGTGGGCGTTAATCGAAAAGGTATTCGTTTGCTCCTCGCACACCCCACCACGCTTTTCATCATTAAAATTTTTGAAAAAAAAATTTTCATGACACATTTTTGTATTCAAGTAAATTTTATTTTTTGTTTTTTAAGGCATTACTCTTTCCCTATGAATAACATTTTACAAAGTGACCAACTTTAAATAAAAGCGTGGTTTTTTAAAAATTTTTTACATTTTTATTTAACTCTTTTTGTCGTTGAAAATATTTTAATTTCATAGTTTTGAAATTTTCAAAATGGAACCCCCTCATAGGGGCTCAATTTGGGATCGGGGTAAATTTGAGTTCGAAAATCGAATTCAGCGACCTCGAAAACCTACATTTCGATACCAATGTTGTGATTTTCTGAAATTTTCAAAATTGAACCCCCTCATAGGGGCTCAATTTGGGGTCGGGGGTAAATTTGAGTTCGAAAATCGAATTCAGCGACCTCGAAAACCCCTAATGTGAGCACTATGTTCTTTCAATTCCAGTAAAATATTAAATGAGAGAGGATTGGTCGAAAACATACTCTTGGTTCCATGAGACATACAAACAAACAAACAAACATACATACATACATATCAAGTATATAAAAGCGTGGTAAAAATACTTTTAAGAAATCAACTCAAATTTTAAATTAAATTTTGACAAAAATATGTCGATGAATTTTGAAAATTTTTGAGCAACATAACATTTTATAAAACTATAAATTTTTCAAAAAAAACATTTTTGTAAAAAAAAAAAAAAAAAAAAAAACTGAAATATTAATAGATATTTTTACAAAACAAAATAATACTTATTTAAAAAAAATAATGGATAGGAAATTAAAAATTAAAAATTTTTCTCATAGATGAAAATTTTTTGATTTGTAGGAAAAATCCAAGAAAGAAAAACATACCTAGCGTTAAAATAGGTTTTTTTGTGAAAATCTATCCAAATTCTAAACGATATTTTGACAAAAAATCGGAATAATAATTTTTTTTAATTTTGAGAAAAAAATATTGGTAGGTACCTAAAATTCAAAATTTTCTAAGTAACACGTTTTTGAAGAAGAAAAAATCTATCAAAATTTTTAATAAAATTTTGGAAAAAAATTAGATTTTTTCGAGTAGAAAATTTTTAGAGCTCGAATGAATTTGAACAAGATGATCTTTATGTGTCATTTACAAAAAAAGTAAAGTTTGCCTCCAGAAAAAAATTCTCGAAATTTTTCATTCTGAATAATTAAAAAAAAACGATCTGAAGCAGTTGTTTTTGAACAAACTTTTAAAAAACTGTTTTTAACGTGGAAAAATTTGCTTTTTAATATCATCTTGAGAAAAAAAAAATCAAAATATTTTCAAAAAAATTTTAATCACGTCATGTTAAGAAATATTCAACAAGAAAAGAAAAATTAAAAAATAATTTTGAATGAACTTTTAAAAATTTTCTTTTAAATAAAATTTACACTTATTCTCATTCGAGCGTGAAAATTACAGAAAAAATCTACGAATGCCAAAAGATTGTCATCTCGACGCGAGAAAATATAAAAAATACACCTTTTTTTCTTTGAGACTCTGAATTAAAACACAAAAAACGAGCAACATTTCTCAAAATGCACCCAAAGTAGATGTTCGTATCACTCAAAACAGCCGTTCGTTTTCATCACGAGCACGAACAAAGAATCAAACCGCGTGTCTTTTCTTGTAATGCGAATCATAATAAAGGGTACTCGACCCTATACCCCGTCAAAAAAAAAAGGCTAAGTAGAAAAGAAAAGAAGAAAACCCACGCTGAGTGATTTTTTTGGCTAAGGTTACATATGCCAGACAGACGAGAGTGTATATATGTATTTTTAGCGTAGGTAAGTAAAGTACATTCGCGAGTACATGCAGTAACAAGGTGGGTAGGCAGAGATAGGTAGGTAGCTGCTGTTGTGATGAATGTCGCAAATGAGACGAGAATAAGCAACGTGCTGCTAAAAAGATAAGAAAAATTACAACTGGCAATTGTAATTTCCAGTACTTTAGCAAAGCGACTGTACGACTAGGGCAGTAGATGGTACGGTATGGTACTGGAAGAAAAATGATGCACTCAGCGAGCGGACGATTGAGAAGACGATACAGGAAAAAAAAGGGTAAGTGGAACTGAAGGGCACAGAGAGACGAGGCAGGGAGCAGATTGCATTTCACAGCAACGTTCGAAGCTCTCTGGAGGTAATTTTTTTAATAAAACGACATGGAAAATTGTTTGATACGAGTGAAAAGCGTTATGGATACAATTTCAGGTTCGACGGGAAGTGCTACGGTGAAGGGTGGTGGGCGGGGTGAAGTTTTGATTGCGCCAAATGACCGAGCACGTATTTGTACGTTCGAATATGAAAATTAATATTATAGCGAAAAAAATATCAATTCATTCGTACATACGAACTATTATCAAATTCATGCAAATTCGATGATAAAATGTACCATAGCACTACGTTATTCGGAAATTCGCGCTGAAATTTACTTTTATAACGTTTGCAGCTCGGTACCGTCGATTTTGGAAAATTACGATAAATACCACAGCGCAGCGACATGGACATTTTATACTAATAGGCGAATATAACAACGCAGCTCAAACACTATACCACATACCTACGTTGAAAATAATACACGAAAATACTATTACATCCGACAAATTAAATCATAAAAGTAGCCGTTTGATTGGGGATCGACGTATACGTACGTTACGTACGCCGTAACACGATACGCCGCCATCGTTTTAATTACACGATTTCATGTTTGCTGGTTTGCTGCGGTAGAGCAAAAAAAAAAAAAAAAAAAAAAACATAATACAACATCGAACGAGTAAAAGAAATCTGCATTTTTCCAATCAACTGCGGTTTGTAATTTCCAACCATCATTAATATTAATTAGGGTGTACCTAGTTACCTACAATGGCTACACCGCACGTCCACGTGTGTATATAAATTTTGAATGGTGTGGCGAGGTAGACAGTGGTAGAGAGAAAGGCCAATTTTATGACGTCGCCTGTCGTCCCCACCCCGTCCTCCCCCACATACCCAAACAGCTTGCGAATAGTCCATCCTTGTGGAACAATGACGACTGCTAAATATCGTACACACACATCCTTGTTTGAAATAAATTTGGTTTGGATAAACTTTTTTATAAAAAAAAAAAATCGAGAAATAAAAAAAAGAAAATTTTAAATTGCACATTTAAAAAAAATCCAGATTCTTTTCAAAAATTGACGTTTTTTATTTAAAAAAAAAAAAACAAGAAATTAACAAATTGAAACAAAAAAAATCGAGAATTAAAAAAAATTATAAGAATTTTTTTTACCAAAAAAAAAAATTAAAAAATTTTTCATTAGTTAAAAAAAAAACTCGACGAATTTTTATTTTTATTTCAAAGAATTTTTTATAAAATGTTCCAAAAAATTGAAAGTTTTTTCATCAATAAATATTTTTAAAAAATAAAAAAAATGAAATGAGGAATAAGTAGGTACCTACTACCTACTTATACTCCAGAAAAATTGATAAACTTTCGAAATTTTTCAGAAATGATTTTTATTATTGAAATTTCATCAAGTCCCAATATTGCGTATATACTTGATATTCAAAACTGGAGGAGAGAAGGGGTCTGAACGAAATTTTTGTAATAACCAACATTATTCCTAGAGCATCAATAAGCTACATACAATTCTTGTATGAAAATTTTTTCAATTCGACCCCTTCCTTCTCACCAATTTTGCATAACACTCCGAAGATATTACTTAATTAAAAGTTAGAGGAGTGAGAGAGGAAGGGCCCAATTAAACATTTTTTCTAAGAACCTCAAGAAATAAAAAAAAGAAAATTTCAAGCTGCAATTTTTTTTTTTTAAATTCATAATTTTTTTCAAGTGATCCAAAAAACTAAACGATTCCTAACTCACAAAAAATGAACGTTTTTTCTTTTAAAAAAACACAAGAAATTAATAAAATGAACCGAAAAAATCGAGAATTAAAAAAATAACTTAAGAATTTTTTTTCACAAAAAAAAGAGAAAAGATTTTTCATTATAGGTAAAAAAAAAACACTCGACGAATTTTTATTTTCATCTCGAAGAATTTTTTATGAATGTTCCAAAAAATTAAAAGTTTTTTCAATCAATAAGTAAATTTTAAAAATAAAATGAGGAATAAGTAGGTAGGTATCTACTCATACTCCAGAAGAATTGACGAACTTTCGAAATTTTTCAGAAAAATGATTCTTTTTTGTTGAATTTTATCAAGTCCCAATACTGCGTAGATATTTGATATTCTGAACTGGAGGAGAGAGAGGGATCCAATCAACATTTTTGTCATAACCAAAATTATTCCTAGGACACCAAGCTACAACTTATGTACGAAAATTTTTCTAATTGGACCCCTTCTTTCTCACCAATTTTGAATTTGATCATTATGAAAATTTTGATTGGGTCTCTCCCTCTCCTCTGATTTCACATAACAGCAGGTATAATACTTTCTCAGAATTGAGAGAGGGGTCCAATTGAAAAAATTTTCAAACAAAAGTTGTAGATTGAGATTTTAGAAATAATTTTGGTTATTATAAAATTTTCCATTAGACCCCTGTCTCCTTTCCAATTTCGCATAACATGACATAGATGCTAACACCGAAGTATCTATAGGGGTCCAATTGAAAAAATTTTCAAACAAAAGTTGCAGCTTGAAGTCCTAGGAATAATTTTAGTAATTACAAAAATTTAGATTGGACCCCTCCTTCCCCTACAATTTCGAATATCAAGTATTTCGATCTACGTATAGTATTGAACTTGGTAAAATTCAACAAAAAAATGATTTCTGAAAAATTTTATAAGTTCATTTAAATTTTTTAAAACGCTTGAAAATTATTCTTATTCTTGGTTTGACCTTGAAAAAAAATTTTGAAGGGACTTCGCATAAAAAGATGAAGCACTTATTCAGTAAAAAAAATTAAAAGAAGTATGGTGAACGTCCTCATAGCTCCTCCAAATTCCCCCAATAACGTATAAATTCATTAAATTCCTGTTATTGCACGTAAAAACTCATTCGTAATTTCTCGTAATTACTCGTTATTACTCGTATTCTTTCTCGTAGAAGCTGTATTGTATTTTCCTTACAAAATGCTTGTAATTCCTTACAATTTAGTGTAAATTCTCGTTAGATCTGCAGTAATTTACTAAAGCGTAAAATCCTCGCAATTTTGTGTAATTTCTCGTAATTCCTCGTAATTTTGCGTAATTTTTCGTAATTCACCGTAAATACTTGTAATTACTCATAACTTTGCACCAATCCTCGTAATCTTTTTAAAGTAAGGAATTTTTTTAGAGAAAGGTGGCCATTTTTCATTTATACTACCTTTTTCCACTCTACTTGAAAAGATTACCTCTCAAATTTGATTTTTTTTTCAATTTTCAATTATTAAGTATTTTGTTGCACCACCATGAAAGAATGTTGTACCTACTGATTTTCATCTAAAAGTATGACTTTTATTTTTTATTTTTTTCAAAGCCATGTACAGCAAGTCAGCAACTCAGGCTGGTGGCGTTGGTATGACTTATATGACTTGACTTATACACATGACTGACATGACCTAGTAGACCCGCTGAATTTATATCAGTTTGAACTTTGAAGCAAGCGTACAGTATTATTCGCTGCATAATACTATCGAACTTGCGTTAGCATTATTATAATAATGTAACGATAGTAAACAGCATGGCATGGCACACACAATGCATACCTCCAGGCAGAGAAGGGGGGCTGCGAGTAGCGGGAAGAGCGAAGTAAATATGCGATAATTAATTATTCGGCTAAGGATTACGTTTCAATAAGTGCTTGTTAGCAGGTATCTGAAGTAAGTCATCAAGACGAATGCGAGGATAAATTGAAGTATGTGGTTCGACATGCAAATGGTGTAATTATCGCCGCTTACCCGTAAATACAAACAACTTACGTAACTCGTGCAAGCTTATGTCCTTTCATTTGCATTTTGCATATGGTAATGAAGATGAAGTGTAAATATCATATCGTACCCGTGGTACCGGGTTACAAAGGCCGACATTTCAATTAAAATTTCTCAATTTGCAAACCCGTACCATATACCAGGCTATATGCTGCTATGCTATCGTACTATCCTATTAATTTTGCACTGATAGAGTATGGTGGCGGCAATGACACGGCAAGGCAAGGCGCGTTATCTCGTTCGCGGCATCTCTAATTTCCTAAGAATTATTAATATAGGTAGTATTATTAAGGAAAAAGCTAGGTGTGTATATATGTGCATTCTTATAACATTTACGTAATTATATGTAAGTATTACGGTAAAATTTGAATAATTTACAGATTTTCATTTTAGTTAGTCTTACAAACGCTAAGTACCATTTGGTCCAATGCAAAATCCTACCCTTACCGAAAATGAAAAAATTTATATTTTCAGAAAAAAATTTCAAAAATATGGGAGTTTTTGCAAAATTGCATTTAAACAATGAAATAAGCTACCCTAAAATCCAATGCAAAATCCTCCTCTGACTGAATTTGAGAAAATTATTACCTATTTTTATTTCATTTCAAAAAATGACAATTTGCGTTTAATTAACGACAAAGGCTATCATTTGGTCCAATACAAAATTCTACCCTTACTGAAACTGAAAAAAAAATATATTTTCAGTAAATTTCAAAAAATGAGAAATTGCATTTAGTCAATGAAAAAAGCTACCCTAAGTAAGATCTCATGCAAAATCCTCCTCTGGCTGAATTTAAGAAAATTTTAATTTTCAGTAAATTTCAAAAAAATGACAATTTTAATTTAATCAATGACAAAGGGTACCCTTTGGTCCAATGAAAAATCCTACCCTAACTGATATTGCAAAAAATTATATTTTCAGCGAATTTCAAAAAATGAGAAATTGCATTTATTCAAGGAAAAAAGCTACCCTAAGAACCCATACAAAATCCTCCTCTGGCTGAATTTGAGAAAATTTTTATTTTCAGTAATTTTTAAAAAATAACAATTTGATTTTAATCCATGGCAAAGGCTACCATTTGGTCCAATGCAAAATCCTACCCAAACTGAATTTTAAAAAATAATAATTTTCAGAAAATTTCAAAAAATGACAATTTGAATTTAATCAATTACAAAGGCTAAGTACCATTTGATCCAATGCAAAATCCTACCCTAAATAAATTTGAGAAAATTTTAATTTTCAGTAATTTTCGAAAAATTTCAATTTGAATTTTTATTCAATGGCAAAGGCTACCATTTTGTCCAATGCAAAATCCTACCCTAACTGAATTTGGGGAAAAAATTATTTTCAGTAAAATGAAAAAAAATTGAAATTTTTAGCAATTTTACACTGATATAGGTAAATTGCAAAAATATTCAGTTTATAAAAAATGGAATTAGAAAATTGTTTTTAAAAAAAATTCATCGAAAATGAAAATTGCTAAAAAAATTTTAAGTGTAGAGGAAATTGGGGAAAGAATTCAGTATAAAAAATAAAAATGGAAAAGTTGTGAATTAGAAAAAAAAAAAAAAAAACTACACTAAAATGGAGAAGTATGAAAAAAATAAACATATTGGCCAAAAGTAATAATGACCAAATTTTTTTTTAAATAAAGAGAAACAAATATTGTAAATTCTGAATTAACAAATTGGAAAAAATAACTACAAAAACACTCAGCTCCACTCTCCCCCCCCCCCCCCCCAAATAATAAAAAGGTCAATATTTTTAAAAAGTTGATGATTTTTTTTAATTTAATAAATTTTCAAAAATTGTTAAAAATTCAAAATTTGAGAGATTTAAGAAAATTTCCAAAGTTTCAAAATTTTCAAATTTTGTGAAATTTTCAAAATTCAGGATATTTTAAAAATTTAATAAACCTACAAAATTTCTAAATTTTTACATTGTAATAAATTTTGAAATTTGATCAATTATATATTTACAGTTTTATAAATTTTTACAATTTTAGTAATATTATGGTGAATTAAAATTTATTTTTGAAATTAGGTCAATTGTTCCAATTTTCAAAGTGGGTCAAATTGAAAAAAAATTCGAAATTTTTTCAATCTAAAACTTGACAAAATCCGTTGAAAAAATATAACTCCCTCGTCCTCACTTCCATTCCAAGGTGAAATTGAATATCTGACTTTTCCATTTCTGAAAATTCAGCTAAAATCCATACGACGTATTATTGCTATTTCTATTCGTAATTCGATACGTGATTTTACTATTTCAATTTAAAAGCCAGCGAACGCCTTAGTAAATTACACAGAGCTATACGCTGACGAGCGAGAGAAAACGTTCGATAAAAGCATTCGTCGGTATGGCGAGTGCAGCCAACGCAACGGATCTCTCTCGGTGGCGTAATTAAAAATTACTTCTATCCGGCGGGATAACTTTTCAAACGATAAATGTCGGCCAAGAAAGAGAGCAAAAAACACCGCAATCGTTATCTCCGTTTCATTAAAATTTCAACAATGCAGAATACCTAACCTAGTGTACGTGAATATTCCTAAGTACGTATACCCACCCAACTACTACTTACGTCGCACGTATACCACCATATCCCATAACCATACTGCTCTCCGAGACTACAATAACCAACCAAACTGGCGCAGAGAGAGGCAGCCGGGGCAGCGAAAAAAACTTTGCAAGTTTCCGCATTGGTGCTCATTTGTGAAATTTAGCTCATGAATGAAATTTCAAACGTTCCTGTTCCCTTTTTGCCGAATTCAAGGGCCACTGGTTTCGAAAACGTGGCGTCGTACTAGCTACACGTACGAGGTACGAGTATACGTTTAGTTTAGTTCCTCATTGTTTTATGAAAAACCAAACTCGAACTCGAACGCGAAGGTATAAACGTACCTAGCTACCCACCTATACCTACGAATAAAGTATGCCACGCCATATACGAATGCATGAATAAATACTACGCTTCATTTAATTTCCTTCTACCTTGTTCGTCTTTTTCGTGTTTTTTTTTTGCATTTTTAACTCGCATTCTTATGAATTTTATATCAACTATGCAGTCGTTTATGACGAAACTTTTCTAATAAACCCTTTTGAAATGAGATAAATCCAACTTATCGTAAATTCATACCGATTAATTCGAATCTATCGGTTGATGATGAGCTATCTTTTATACACGAGAAGATTTAGTTTGTAAACAAAATGTTGGCGAATATGATTTCGTAATGATGAGTTTTCTACCGTAAAAAAGGACTTTTACATGACTTATTGCGACATTATCAAAATTTTTCTAGAATTAGTTTACAAACCCACTATCCTCGATGAAATACTTCATATCACAGTTAAAAAAAAATGATAATTTGAAATTACCCCTGTTTTTAAAATAAATATTTGAAAAAACATCAAACTAATAGGTATTAAAAGAACTGCCAAAAATTGAATTAGACGGGGGGAAGGGGGATAAAAAATTACTAAGTTCAAAAATTGACAATTTGAAAATTAAAAAAAAAAAAAAAAAATGGAAAAATTTTGAAGCATGAGAAAATTTAAGATAATATGGAAAAAATTTCAAAATTGCAAAGATGTGAAAACTGGAAGATACTAAAATTAAAAATTGTAAGGTTTAAAAATTATATAAAAAATCGTGAAAAATTTAGAAAATTAAGACGTAATAAGGTTTGACAAAATTTTAAAATCATGAAAAATGAAAAAAAATTGAAAACATAAAATATTTGAGGATTGATGAAGATGAAAAAATTATGGAAAATGTAGAAATTTTACCGAGTTGAAAATTGAAAGATTTGGAAAGCTAATTTGAAGAATTAAAAAATAATGTAAAAAAAATTTAAAAATAAGGAGGAAATAAACACTTGAAAAACTTTGAAAACATCGAAAAATCATTTTTAAAAATGTGTGAATTTAGAGAAATTAGAAGGGACTTTCTGGGAAAAATTTGAGAAAAAATTTTTTTATTTCAAAAAATGTTGAAAAAATGGTGAAACATTATTTCAAAAAAATGAGGAATTATTTAGGGCCTATTTAAAAAAATTCTAAATTTTTCAGTTCCAGAATTTTTTTCTTCAAATTTTATTCCAAAAAATTAGATTATTTTTCACTTGAAAAAAAATCAAAATTAAATATATTCCAAAATTTAAAAAGATATCCCAAATCACGAAAAAAATCAAAATTTTATTCTGAAAAATATGAATTTTGTTTTCATTTTATAAAATTCAATTATTATTTTTTTACCTACTTACTTATATTGTGAATTGTTTTTTTAAATCCTTAATTTCAAAAAATTGACTTCTGTCTTACGTCATCGAAAAAAACGAAAATGAAACTTATTCAAAATTGTTTCTAAAGAAGGCTTCAATAAAAAGGATTTATTTCTCATCACTTGAGATTTTTCATTAGTTTTTGCACTGGCGTATTTAAGGGGAGGGTTTTGGGGCCCAAACCCTTCCCATTATGCATAAAAAAAAAGCTTTAAAATACCTCAAAAACCTTGCATAACAAAGATGCTCATTTTACATCTTTTTCAAAAATTTCCTAAAATTGTGAAAAGTTCTCGAAATGCATCCCTAATTTTCAGTCACGACGAATTTTCATAAAATAAGATTGGTCTTATTTTCAATTTTTAGAGTTCATTTTCTCTTCAATATTCAAAAATAATATTTTTGTTATTTAAAAAAAAAAAAAAAAAAAAAAAAAAATCGAGAAAGATTTTTTTCCATTTTTTTAGGGGTGATTTTTTTCTACTATTCAAAACTTGATTTATTTTAATTACTAATTTTCAATTAAGTATGATGAATTTTCAAAAAAATTAGTCTGGTCAAATTCTTCAACATAATTATTGAATTTCTTTTCAATTTTTAGGACGATTTCCCTTGAATTTTCACAAAGAGAAACTGTAAAAAAAATGTTGACGGTTTTATTTCAATTTTTCAAGGTTAAACTTTTCCTTTATGCTTGGAAATTTTTTTGATTTTCAAAAATTGAATTTTTCAAAAATGATTTTTAATGATAACTTCTCTTAATTTTCCATAGAAAAACTTTCAAAATTTTTCAATTTTTGAAATGATTTTTCATAAATTTTCAAAAAAAAATTGAGTAATTTTTATTTTTTTTAATAGGTACCTAGGTATTTTATTATTTTATCAATGAATTTTCTTCAATTTTTAGAGATCATTTTCTCTGGAATTTTCAAAAATGATATTTGTTACCTATACTTAAAAAAAAAAAAAAACTTAATTCGATTTTTTTAAGAGATTTTTTTCTAGTTTTCAAAACGATAGGTTTTTTTGATTTTACAATTACAAAATTTTACTTATTAATTTTTAATTATAATAAATTTTCAATAAAATTAGTTTCAGTCAAATTATTAAACATATTGAATTTTTTTCAATTTTTGGGAAGATTTTCTTTGAATTCTCACGAACATATAGACAGTGAAATTTTTTTTGACTATTTAGAGATTTTTCGATTTTCAAAAATTAAAATCTAAAAATTTTGAAAAAAACATTTTTTGCTATTAGTTAATGAAAATTAAAAATTTTATTTCATAACAACCACTCTCGAAAACAAAATTTGAACCCATCTTATGATTTCATCCTAGATACGCCACAGAAAATTGGGGAGGGTCTTATCCGATTGAATGAAAAAATTTTCATGTAAAAGTTGTTATGGCTATTACAAAAATTTAGGTAGAACCCCCCCCCCCTCCCCCTCCAAAATATTCAATAAGTAATGTGTAATTACATTTCAGATGTGTATGAAAACTTGACTGAAAAACTGAACTGTTCACAACTACTCTAAATCCCCTTTAATCATGCTAATGATGGAAATTCAAACTTGAATTATACCTAATAGTTAGCTGATTTTTTCAAAATGAAAAAAAAATCCAGCTAATAATACATTTTTTCCACATGAAAACAATGTAGGCTGCAACTGAAAATTGAATTTAAAAAAAGGTCAATTTGACATAAACTAATTCCGACAATCAGAAAAAATATACCTACATATAATTTTGAAACGAAAAAAAAAAAAACAAGCAAGAATTCCATTCTACAAACAAAACCTTCGCAGCATTCGGCTGCCGCTTATAGGACACCCCTTGTTATAAGTTCCCAAATTCCAACGCACGACTGTAAGTTGCAAAAAAAAAGGCAGGATACTTGAAGCTCGAAATACTGTGTGTTTGTTACACGGTCATTTTTCACCACCAACGAAACCTTCTTCTTTTTTTTTGCTGGTCAAACTCGCGGAAACATTTCATACTCGCATAATGGGCGTACAGGTAAAGGAAATAACGAAACGAAAACCAGCACTCGAGCTCGATTATCACCTGAACGGTCGGTCGAGCTGGAAATTATGTTCAGTGCGCCCTACCTTAACAACGCTATCCATTCCCATTCGCAGGATAGGTGACGACGATCGTCCAACTAGAGTGGATAACTCAACAAATGAAGCAGCCTGACTCTGCCCTGGTTCTAGCCCTTGCTACACGAATAACTGGCGCGAGAGATAATTTCCTCTGAACAAAGAATTATCAACTATCTCTCCACTCTCGCCATATAAAGATACGAATACAACTCGAACTCGAGATAAACCTACGCACGAAGCACGACCAGGCGAGATAACCCTCGACATATTAAAATCATCGCGGAGGCGGCAAAAAAAATGAATAGAAAATGAAAACGCGGAAAACGCGATCAATTATCAAAACTGGATAAAACGAAGAATAAATTTCACGGATAACGCGATTCTGAAGGGTTAAACAAGACCGCGCAAAATGTAAATACCTCTCTCTACGTATGTACGGTATCACTTGCCGCAATCAATAGCACAGCAGCCAGCCAGCCACCGAACGAAATAAAATATTATAAAACTTTCTACGACGCTTTAGGGTTAGGAGAAAAAAAAAATAATAATAAATAAATGAAATAAAATAAAAACCCATCGCATCGAATCGTTGAAATACGTAAAAAAAAAAAAGTTGGGAAAAAAATACGCAGCCACGATAGGGGAAAAATATTAACCTTTTAAACATTAACGGAAAATGGAAAATGCGATAACTCAACTGTAAACTTTATGCTTTAATAAATTCAAAGCACCTGACTTTCCGGGTTAATTGTATTCTTTGTTATAGGATGTTTTATATACCTACACACAGCCCTGCCCCTCCCCTCCGCTTCACCACTACGTGTTTTCTTCTTCTACGCCATCGTACGAGTATCTTTTTGCAAAAACCACAAATACTAACAACAAAACACGCAGCAACAAGTGCAGCACCCAAAGTGAAACGTGTTCGCTACGGCGCGCCGCACCGCAGCGCGAGCGGCAACCTAGAAAATAGAGTACGCGCGCTTAATAGGGTCGTAAAACACGGACCCAAAACGGCGGTGTCGTTTTCCGGACCGCTAAAACAGATAAAATCAAAGAAACAGAACACCGGCACCGGCAGTGTCAGCGGCAGTGGCGGCGGCAGTTGCTTATTTCAAATGAATGCCATTATGAAAACATTGTAATTAAGTGGTCCATCCTTTGATTGTGACTCTGTCTCTCTCTCTCTCTCTCTCTCGGGTTGTATTGTCGCATTGTGCGGCTGCTACCGCCTTCGATGCCGCAAAGGCAACCGTACTAGCGTGAATACAACAATGGAAATTCCTCCGTGTAACGATTCCCTTTACACAGCAACGTACCCACCCCCAAATCCAACCAATACGGTGGCGGTGTGTCTTTTTCCTCTTCACACAGCTTCATATCGTACCTACCTATCCCAGTATATCTTTTCATAGGTACTTTCCATATACACTAGTTCCTAGTTGGTTCTGCCAAAATCGGAAGCACGCTAACATTTCGAGTGTTTTTTTCCAAGTCTGGTACTGCATACCATATTTTATATTCAAAATTGGAGGGGAGGGAGGGCCCCAATCGAAATTTTTGTAATAACTAAAATCATTTCCAGTACTTCAAGCTACAAGTTTTGTTTGGAAATTTTTTTAATTGAACTCCTACCTCTCTCAGTTTTTAATAATATAAGAATTTAAGTCGTATTATGCGAAATTGGAAGGGTGGAAATGGTCCAATCGAAAATTTCATTGTGACCAAAATCATTTCCACGACCTTAATCTACAACTTTTGCTTGAAAAAAATTTCAATTAGGTAGGGCCCTTCCCCTGATTTTGAAAAAGTATCTACGTAAATGCTATGTGAAATCATTGAAGGGGGGGGGGGGGGGGGGGTGTCCAATCGAAATTTTTAGAAGGACCACAATTACTTTTAGGATCTCAACCCACAACTTCTATTTGGAAGATTTTTCAATTGACCCCTTTCCTCTCACTCATTTAATTTTGAAGAAGACGTTTTTACGGAGTCAGTGAAATCAGAGTGATAGAGAAGGATCCAATTGAAAAAATTTTCAAACAGAAGTTGTAGGTTGAGGTCCTCGGAATAATTTTTGTTATTACAGAAATTTCGATTGGACCCCTCCCTCCACTTCAATTTTGAATATTAAGAATATCTGTGTAATAGTGAAATATTATATTACCAAGTTCAATGTACATAGATACTTGATATTCAAAATTTGAGGAGAGGGAGGGGTCCAACCGAAATTTTTGTAAGAACCAAAATTATTTGTAAGACTTCAAGTTAACCCTTTTGGTTGAAATGTTTTTCAATCGGACCCCTATCTTTAGCAGTGTTGAATAATATAAACATATTATGCGAAATTTTAGGAGAGGGAAGGGTCTAATCGAAAATTTTATAATAACAAAAATTATTACTAGGACTTCAATCTACAACTTTTGTTTGGAAATTTTTTCAATTAGACCCTCCTCCAATTTTGAAAAAGTATTTACCTGATATTATGTGAAATGGGAGGAGAGGGTGGGATCCAATCAAAATTTTTATAACAATAAAAATTATTTTTAGGATCTCAATCTGCAAATTTTCAACAAAAGTTGTGGCTTGAAGTCTTGGAAATAATTACTATTTTTCGATTATTCCCAATTTTGGAAAAAGTTCATTTTTGGCATGACGGTAAATTTCGCATTTACCTTAAAATTCAATTTAGGTATTTGAAAAAATTGCCCGAAAATTTTTTTTCTCAATAATCGGGTCTATTCTGAAAGGTTATGATGAAAAAATTCTGAATTTTTAAATGATTCCCATTTTTGGAAAAAATTTATTTTTGCCATGATAGGTAGTAAATTTCACATTTCCCTTAAAATTCAATTTCTTTGAAAAAATTGTCCAAAATTTTTTTTCTCAATAATCGGGTCCTTTCTGAGAGGTTATGATGAAAAAATTCACAATTTTTCTTTTAATCCCATTTTTGCCATGGTGAATTTCAAATTTTTCCTAAATTTAATTTCTTCAAAAACATTGCTCAAAAAAATTTTTTCTTATTATATTTGGGTCCATTCTGAGTGGTTCTGACTAAAAAATCAGAATTTTTCAATTATTCAGATTTTTGAAAAAAATTCATTTTTACCATGGTGAATTTTGCATTTTCCCTAAATTTAATATCTTTGAAAAAATTGCTCAAAAAATTTTTTTCTCATTATTCGGGTCCACTTTGAGAGGTTTTGACGAAAAAAATAAGAACTTTTCAATTATTCCCATTTTTGAAAAAAAAAAATCATTATTGCCATGGTGAATTTCACATTTTCCTTGAATTTAATTTCTTTGAAAAAATTGCCCAAAATTTTTTTTCTCATTATTCAGGTCCATTCTGAAAGGTTCTGACGAAAAAAATCAGAATTTTTCAATTATTCCCATTTTTTCATGGTGAATTTCACATTTTCCTTAAAATTCAATTTCTTTGAAAAAATTGTCCAAAATTTTTTTTTCTCAATAATCGGGTCCATTCTGAGAGGTTATGGCGAAAAAATTCATAATTTTATTATTATTCTCATTTTTGAAAAAAATCATTTTATCATTTTTGTCATGTAATAGGTACTTACCAGTGGTACGTATTACATGGTGAATTTCAAATTTTTCCAAAATTTAATTCCCTTGAAAACATTGCTCAAAAAATTATTTTCTCATTATTTGGGTCCACTCTGAGTGGTTCTGACTAAAAAATCAGAATTTTTCAATTATTCCCATTTTTGAAAAAAATCATTTTTGCCATGATGATATTAGGGCTTGGTAAATTTTTACAAAAAAAAAAAAAAAAAACACTACTGAGGCGATCCACTCGTAAACCAGGAGCTATGATTCCGATATACGCTTAAAACGTTAAAAATCCGGATAACTTGTTTACAATCCATCGCCTTGTAGCTAATGTCTTGTGCCGCAGGAGAGGAGAAGTGACGATCAACACGACTCGTCTTCTAAAATTCGCTCCCTCAATGACGTCTATCGATACGTACCGCGTTTTCAAATCATCTCACTTCCGCGAAAATTGTTTTTCACTGTGTCAGCATTCGTCAACGACGAACGAGAAAGATGGAAACCGATAAAACATTCGTCGATTCGTCTTTCACCCCGCACCCCTGCTACCCTCCATATCATACGGCGTTGGGTGGGTCGTACTTGCACAACGAAATAATATTTGGGTCACTCGATCGAGCAAAATACAAGTACATCGTCGTATTTGCGGCGAATCGCGTATGCAATTTATGCTACACCTTCGAGAACGTGTATTTACGGCGAATCGGGTAGGCAAATTAATCAACGTCTCGTGTGCTGGTTCTGGTGGCGTTTCTGCCACTCTCTTCGCCCTGCCTGAAAAGGTGTATTGGAGGTTGGAAATTGGATGTTTCTTTGTGGCGAATTAAACGAGTTGTTTCAAAACTACGAAGATTTGAAATTCAACCGTGATGAAATTTTTTATGGCGTGTGATCAAGAGTAATCAATTGATGAAACGGTGTTGTATTCTCCGTCGTAAATAAAACAAATTATAATTATACCCGAATAACGAATGTTTCAATTTTTTCTCTCTCGCGATAATCAGAATTTTTCTTCATCTTACCTGTAACAGAAAAGAAAAATCATGCATTAATAAATTGTTCGTAGGTACTTTACAGGTACTAATTACGTTAAAACTAAAAATTAAGTATACCTAGGTAATCAATAAATTAATAGAAATTGTCATATCTTTTTTTTTGGGGCGAAAATTTCTATTAATATCTTTGGTGAGAATTTTTATTATTAAATTCTTAGTGAGAATTTTAATGAAGTAGGAAAATTTGGAAATTAGGAGTAAAAATAATTCGGAATGCACAAAAATTATCCAGCCACCAAAAAAAAAAATTAAAAGTCGAACAAACCTTTTTTGGAGAATTTTCGTCAATTTTAATTCAGTTCTATTAATTTTTTTATTTTTATCAATATTACCTATTCAATTTTTTTCCTTACACGCGAATCTTGACAACTCGTCAACTCCAATTGTGCTAAAATTTGGCTCACTGAAAGAGCATATCACCCAGGCCTCAGGATCAAATTTTGAGTTGCCGAAGTTGATTTTTCGATTTCAGACGAATTTTTGAAAATGATGAAAATAGACCAATGGTGAATCCACATTTTTTGGAAAGTGTGAATTTTAAAATGAAATTCTGAAAATTTCAATTTTACCCATTTTTCAATATTCATTTTTTTTATTTTTTAAAGGGCCAATCCAACATTTAATTTGATTTTATCAATTTATTTTTTTTTACAATTTTCTATCTATTTTATTTATTTATCTATTTATTTTGGTTAGGAGATAGTTATTATCTCAATTGGTTTTTTTTTGAAAAATTTTTCATTTACAAGATTTCTCCAGTTTTTTTTTTTTTTTTTTAAATAATCAGGAAGAATTTTTCTGGTACAAAAAATTCTAAATTCAATTTTTACTGCTGAAATTCATTTCCCAATTTTCAAAAAATTACCTATCAAAATTAATTTCCTTATAAGATTTTGTTAAAATATAATTTTTTTTATGAGTGGAAAATTGACAAAACTTACTTTATCTCATACCTACCTCAAACTTGTTTTTTTTTTTTAATAAAAAATTTACCAATTTTTTTCAGTTCTCCATTTCATCCAAAAAACGTTCAAATTTTGAATTTTGTCAGTTTTTTCAATTTTCCAAGTTTTTTTTAGAGAAATTCTACGTCAGGCTTTTCATTTTAAAAGTTTTTTAGTCGTTTTGGATTTTAATTTCTTTAAATAAAGTTAAGCTCAATGTTTAGTGATTTTAGCTTCATTTTTAAATTTTGTCAATTTTTTCCAAATTTTTTAATATGTAAAAAAATATCAAAATTATTCGTTAATTTTTTTTTTGATAAAATAGGTAATATTTACGTATTTTTCAATTTTCAAATGCGTCAGTTTCTTTTTTTTGTCCTAGGTATTTACTTATTCAATTTTTGTTGAAATTTTGTAATTTGCAAAATTTCATTTCAAATTTTTCTCTATTTTCGATTTTTTGAAAATTCCTCATGTAAATCCTGTCGTTTCTTAAATTGTTTTTTAACATTTTTATTTAAGAATGATTTTATTTTTTCAAACTTGAAATTTTTAATTTTTTTTTCAAATTTAACTCAATTGTATTTTTAATTTTTGCACAATTTTTATGATACCTATGACTTTTTTATATTTCCAATTTCCAATTTTTTGAAAATTCTTAGTAGGTAATAAATTCGACTTTTTTTTAAATTTTTTTTTATTTAGCAATTTTCACAAATGTCATAATTTTTTTGCAGGCTTTATCTTCCTTTCTCATTCCCATTGAGGGGGAAAAAATTACCAAAAATTAGAATCTGGTCACGACGACGTTTATCTCGCACGTCAGCCCTCTCAACACTTCAACACTAGGGTTAGGCAAACATATCCACACATCGTCGAAACAAGTTTCCGACTTATCAGTTCGAAGGCACTGTATTCTCGACTGAGACACCCTGCATACAATATGTACTCCTACGTACCCAGAACCTTATACCTTACCTAATTACGTATATTTTCAAACAGTGAATAACATTTACTAGACCGCAATGATTATTCCGGCCATTTCTATTGGCTCGGTAACGTTGGCACGATTCCAATACGTTCGTATGGTAGTACTTTAAACTTACATTTTCGAGCGTGCCCTTCTTTTTTGGATGGGAAAGATCTTTTGTAAATTTATGTAAGAAATATCAAGAAATCCTTGGCATCAAAACACACTCACTTACCATTTCTGGCGGCACAGCACAGCACAGCAAAGGCGAAATTTGATACCTATATACGACGACGGACCGGAGGGGAGGAGGTTTTACGAAAACGTGACGGCTGCCGCTTCTGCTACTGCTGCAGCTTATCGCGTCAGCTGCTGCGGCCGTGTAAAGGTAGAAACTTTTCCCGTCGGTGTCAAAAATTTGCGGCGGCGATAAAAAGGAGGAAGAACACGTCGAAAATCAATTCAAGTGCAGGTGACTGGTGCAGGTTTATTTAATACGAGATGGAGAATGTTCATTAATCTTTTTTTTGGTATTCGTTTAACACCTCGATATCATTCATTTTTTTCACACGTACCGTAGACTCCTCCAAATTCGTGTTACCTTCCGGAGCTTCATAAATCACCGGACTGCGTAGATATTGTACCGGCGCGGCGACGTACGCGTCACCAAAACCTCCCCCACCCCCGTAACCATCGCATCGGACACTTTAACGCGAAAAAAATTTGTCTCTTTTTTTGAAAAATATTTCGTCCACACGTTCCATTTTCGATGCATCATTAAGGGGACCGTCGGGGGGAAGACTTCCTTTGAAATCGGGCGTCATTTTTGATTACCCTCTGATACTTCGTCGTATAAAATATACATTTTGGTGACCTGCATTTCAAATTTTCATAACACATTGATACCTACGTATGTTGAACGTAAAAAATTCTAGGCACCTATTTTACGATTCTATTTTCAAAACGTTCTCTTTGATCTCGCGAAATAAAAATAAAAAACGATTTTAATTAATCGTCGATATTATTTCGTTGTTTTTTTTTTCCAACCGAGAACTCTTTTTTTTTCCAGCTCGTAAACGTATAAATGGTGTTTTTTCGCGAGTCGTTACTAATGGAGGGCGATTATTGAAATCGCGATTCGACAGAATTACAAAGGATTATTTGAAATGTTTTAAATAATATAAAAAAATAACGCCGCCTCGCTCGTTATCGTCCGACTCATGCAAATGCGAGCCAATTATTCCGAATATTTAGCTTCTCCGTTCAGTAGCTTCGCGTCGAAACACCACCCAGCCCGTCGACAACGACAACACCAGCAACAGCGACAGCAACGGCGGTATATATTTCCATCAAATCGAAATACCAACTGGCGAAAGGCGTTTTAATAAAATAGCTCGGCGTTTGTTCTACAGGCCTCGTCGAGTCGTCATCACGTATTTTATACTCGTTTTTTTTCGTCTTTCTCGGCGTTCGCTTATTTTATATGTTAGCTCTTCCATCTAAACTGCTACGATACTTACTCGAAGAGTACAATTTTGTATGTTTCCAAAAAAAGAAAGAGAAAAGAAAAAAAGGCAAATAAAGAAAATTAAACTTTCAGCGAGAAATTTCACGCCAGGCCAGGTCTCGTGTTTCATCATCAATTAATTTTCTTCTTCCAGGTATTCGAAGAAAATTCGTTATTATTTCAAAAGGTCTCCTCTTTTAGCCCATTACATCGCGAGAAACTTTAAAGAGTAAAAATTTCCTTTGCAAATTATACGCCAGAAGCAGTTCTGTCTTTTTAAACGTTTCCCAGTAGATTTCTTCCAGCGCCCAAGGACTGAGTAGCGTTTCTAATGGGTCGTTGACCTGCGAAAATTTCATCTCTTGTATTGTGTGATACGGATGGCGGAATTCGCCTTTCTTTTGAAACCATATTCGACGCGGAATCTTTTGAACTGCAACCGAGAACCGAGCATAGCGGATATTTCTATTTATAACGTTTTTCGCTTTGCTTCACTCTCTCTGCTTTTTATTTAGCTCGATAGTGTATACCTACCGTCTACAGGTCGCCTGTCGTCGTGAAAATTGATGAAAATATCATTATTTTATTCAAATTTTCGGTTAGTTTTTGAAAAAGGCGAAATTTCAATGAAAATTTTAACTTTCACGCGTGATAATTTTGAAAAATGAAGTCGCGACGAAACGTCGAAAAAAATGTAATTTCCAACTTTGACAATTGAACCCCCCCCCCCCAAAAAAAAAAAATTTCAATCTGGCAAATGGAAATTGAGACAAAAAATGACATGGTACATATTCTCAACATCCATCCTTCAATTCTCCTCAAATTATTTCCTCGATATTAAAATTGCTGTTTTATCGGTTCATCAAATTTGTAGGGTGTGAAAAAACATGTTTCTCATTTCCGAATAAGTGTAGAACGACTCACTCTCGATTTGGTTTTTCTCAAATTATTTTGTGAACAAATCCAAGTCTTGGCAAAAAAATCTGAGAAATGGAATTTAATGTTCTAAAATTTGTTTTTCCATAATTTCCCCCTTTTTCATAACTTTGGCTCCCGATTTTTTCCGAAAAAAAAAACGTAAAAAATCCATCAGTAAAATTAATAATTTTTTAAAATATGGACAGGAAAAATAAACAGTCGAAAAAATTCTATTTTTAGCATGAAGAAATTTGCGATATTCGTGAAAATAATTTTGAAAAAAAAAAATCTTTCAAAAATCATTTTAAGAAATGGATAAAAGAAATCATCAGAAAAATGAAAATATGTTTGTATAACTCTCGCGAAAAATTCACATTGAAACATGTTTAGTCAAATTGCTTGAAAAAAAAGGAACTTCAGACGAAATTTTTTTTTTGTTGAAAAATTGATAAAGTGAAGAAAGTCATTTTGGAAAAAAAACTCTCCAAGAAAATCTTTCCATATAATCGCAAAAAATTCTAAAAATTGAATTTTTTGGAAAATTCTCGTCGAAAAAATCCAGTTACCATACTAAATTAAATCATCTTGAAAAATATTTTCTCGAAATAAAATTGGTAAAAATTCATCAAAATAACGAATTTGAATTGAAAATTAAAACAAATTAGAATTTTTAAAAAAATTGCCGAAATTAAGAGGATGAAATAAAACAAAAAACGAATGAAAAATTATTTTTTAAAAAGTCAGGAATATAAATTGAAAACTAAAAATCTCGATTGACTGCGAAGTGTGTAGTGATTTTCTAGAGAAAAATGCTGGAAATTTTTTTAGAAATGCAAGATTTTCAAGTTGTCAAAAAAAAAACACGTGCGAACTCGTCACCTCGGATTCAGCTATGCCAATCGATAGATGGCATCACACTAACGATAGGATCAAATTTTCAGCTGCCGAAGTTGATTACAGCGCCACCTGGAGAGATTCCAGTGCGCTGGAGAAAAGTCAACTTTTTCTGGAGGCTCCAGATCGCTTCGAAAAGTATACCAATCGACTAGGGAGGTCGATTCAAGTATACAAACCAACTTTCAGGATTCTATCTTGAAATTTACAATTTTTTTTTCAAAAAATGGTTTTTTGGAGCGGTTTTACCAATTTTCAAAAAATCAACAAAAATCGAAAAATCAACTTCGGCAGCTAAAAATTTGGTTGTGAGGTCTGGATGGCATGCTCTTTCAATGAGCCAAATTTCAGCTCAATCGAAGGGGACGAGTTGGCGAGGTTCCCTTGTAAGTTTTTTTTTTTCAATTCATTCAGTTTTCATCTCCTTAAATTTTATAATTTCAACTTTAATTCATCATTTTTTCTACATATTTATATCTATTCTAACAAAATTTTCGAAAAAATTCTGTATTATACCGTTGCCACTGTTTTACCCCCCCCCCCTTTAAATTTACGTCAATTTTTATTTTTTGTTGACTTTCAATTTTATTTTAGTTATCTTTATTTTAATTCTTCCTAATTTTAAATTTATGCATTTTAATTTTGTATTTACCTATTTTTTTTTATTTCCAATTTTTCTTCAAATTTTCAATTTTATTTGTTAATTTCATTTTCATGTACAATCACATTTCACTTTAAATTTTTTTCATTTTTCCTAAAATTTAGGTAATAAATTAGTTCAATTTCTAAATTTTTTCAATTTTCAACGGTTTTCCCAAATTATTATTGATTTATGTGCTTGGATTATCATTTTTTCCCATCTTCTATCATATCAATTTTTTTTGCCAGATTTCAGTCTATTTTTATTTATTTTTTATTTTTAAATGTTTCAATTTTTGTCAATTTTGAAATTTTTTTTACTTAAATTTTTCCAAATTTTTGATTCATATAGGTAAGTATTTTTTTAAAACCCCTCTCCTCCTCCTCCTCTCATCACACAATATGTCTAGAACGTAGATACTTATTGCATGGGAAGAAAAAATCGACTTAAAAAAATCTATGAAAAAGGAACATTAAGGCATAAAAAGAGAGCAGTTCGAGTGCAAACCACAACGATATATGTGGGGCACATTCGCTAAAAATAGTTTCCATTTTTCGGTTCTCCGACGTAAAATGGAAACGGAAACACGCCATTCGTGGACGAGGAAAATACAACGTTTTCGAAACTGTTTGTGCACGGCTTTCTTGCTCCTTCGCCGCTGTCTTCCTTCTACATTGTACTCGTATTTTCACGTCGCTCGGGCAAAAATACGTACTCAACTTGTACTCCCCTGCAGACGGGGCTGTTCGTCAAACTCGACGCGTTTCTATATCGTAGAACTGTCTCTGTAACTCTCGAACGTAGATTCAATTTAAATCCATTAACCGAGCGTGGAGGAGAGAGGCGGCAGGGGGCATCGGCAGCGAATCGTACATAACAAAAACGGCGTCATCGCCGCCGCCGCCGCCGCGCCATTCCACAATTAGTGAAATTACATTTAGACCGGTTTGATTAATAGGATTTAAGTAAACGAAATTGATTAATGTAGACGTCTAAAGTACACACCGATTTCAATCTGACCGACCGAACGCCAAACTCGGCCCACCAAATTTATAGCCTTCGTTCGACCTGCAAGACAAATATAAATAATATGGCCGACGGATAATTACGCGCAATTTATTGAGACACTTGGTCTAAAAAGCTGCTTCTTCTCTCGCTCTCGCTCTCGTACCCACGATACTGCTATGGCATTTTATTAGTACAAACAAACCTTCTTGCTCGAATAGACCATATGGCCCGATCACACCGCCTCCTGTGCTCACCATTCTTCATCTTTGTTTATGAAAATTCTCGAATATTTCTTACTCTGTTGCGAGTGTAGAGTAGATCGACGTTTCAATATACCAGAGACTGGCAGGTACTTCTTTCATGCGACAAAAAATTCTTCAAAAGAGAACCCCTCCTGTTTTCTTTTTACGTAAATATTTCTTCGTCGAATACTACTCGTAGGGTAGAGAACCAATAAATGGCACGCTTTTTTAGAGCTTCAGCTTCGATGTGGCGACCTAATTGATGTAGAAATATTTTCGATGACCCTATATGCAGAGAAGGTGGTTGCTCTTACCGAAAGTTCAGAATTTTTAAAATTGAGCACCTCTAAAAAAAAATAATAAACGCCATGAAAAAAATTAAGATCAACAGGAAAATTTTCCAAAAGCCAGAAAAATTAAGATTTTTTATTTTAGAAGAATTTTTAAAATTACTTATTGTTCGAAAGAAACGCCCAGTTTTTTTCGCAAATGAAACAAATTTTCGTCCTTACAAAGAAAAAATTAAGAAACTTTTCCACAGAAATTTAAAAAAATATCTTCACATAAGAAAATGTTAGGTATAACATTTTTTCTCAAAAAAAAAAAGATATTTTTTATTCTAAGAAATGCTGAAATTTCTTACTCTGAAAAAATTTCTATTCAGAAGATTTCAGATTTCTCGATATCAAAATAAATTTAGTATTTTTTTTCATTCCAAAACAATTTTAAAAAATTCAATTCAAAAACGATAAAATTCAGATTTTTGATTTTTTTTAAATGAGAATTTTTTTGCGAAATTTAAAAAAATATTTTTATCTATTTCAAAAAAATTGGAATTTTTTTTTAACGCCTCATACAGCAACTAGTTTGGTACCTAAGTCTAATGACGTGAAAATGTGTTAGCATATAGTATAATTATACTTTTACGGAGACCAAAATGGAAAAAAACGACCCAAAAATCCAACACCAAAATCCGACAGTTGGGTTAGGTTAGGTTACATTAGATTATGTTTGGATGACATAAAAAAACTTGGAAAATTTTTAATAAATTCGATTTTTTAGACATTATGTCTGACATTTTGAAACTTGCAATTTTTTTTGAAATTTTATGAGTTTTAGACATTTTTTAAACATTTTTTGTCAGACATTCTGAAACTTGTAAATTTTTTAAATTAATATTCGTGTTTTTAGAAAGATGACTTTCAGACATTTTGAAACTTGGAATTTTTTAAAATAAATTTAATGACTTTTTGATATTTTACGACTTTTAGACTTTTCAATTTTTTTTAAAGAAATTTTTTAAAGAAATTTTATGACTTTTAAACATTTTGTCAGACATTTTGAAACTTGAAATTTTTTTTTTTCATTATACTTTTTAGATTTTTAAATTTCCATGGAAATTAATATTCGAGACTTTTAGACATTTTGTCACGGAGTAAAAGCATAATTATACTATGTTTCATACTTTCAAACGTAGTGTGGAAATAGAGCTAACCAGGGGGGGGTCCGGGGGGCGAATTTATATTCCCAAACCAATTTTTTAAAAATTTTGAACCAAAAATTCATTTTTTTTTTCATTCTACGAATTTTTTTTTTTTTTCATTCCCAAAAAATGGAAATTTTTTCCAATTCCAAAAAAAAAATCTCATCTCAAAAAAAATCAAGAAAATTAATTTTCTTCTTCAGAGAAATCACAAAATTTTATGCATTTTTTTTGTAGTTTTGTCCGGGTGATATTATCAAAAAAATAAAATTCATGAATTTTCTTCACCTAGAAATTTTTTGAAAACTTCATGACTTTTCCATGACTTTCATGACTCATTTTCAAATTTCATGACTTTTTCACGACTTTCATGGTTTTCATGACCATTGTTCATGCAGTCCTTGAAAATTGAGGTAAATTTGAAAAATCGCCATCAAATGAGTTTTTAGGTAAAAATATGTAAATATGTGACATGACATAAGGAAAGTATGCTTAGATCAAAAATGTAAATTTTGCAGGAGAGCCAAAAAACAAACCGATTTTGTAGTATAAATTGGTCACTTTGAGTGCATTTTTAAGCACTTTGGAATTTTTTTTGATTTTTTTGACCATACCATTGGATAGAAGAGGTGTGTGTTCTAGTACAAAAAAAATAATTTTTGATCTAAGCATACTTTCCTCATGTCATGTCACATATGTTAAGACCACTTTGATCATTTTTTTTTTCATTCTGATTGATTTCTGATTTTTTTATGTACCCTTAAAAACTGGGATAATGATGAAAAATCACCGAAAAAGATCTTGTTGGGTAAAAGTACCAAATATGTAGTGACCATTTCGTCAAAAAAAAAAATAAAAATAAAAAAAAATACAATTTTTTGATTTTTTTTTTGGTTTTTTCAAAAAAAGGGCGTTGCGCCACCACTAAAAATAATTTTTTGAAGAAAATTTTTAAAGGAGTTGATTTTACATCAAACGGATCATTCTTAGAGGGCCGGACATTGACATTTCAAACATAAGGTACACCCTATAGTAGACACCCTGTTGAAACATTATCTAAAATATTTGTCATACCTCAACGTCGTTTTCAACCGACGAACACGAAACAATAAAAGTATAAAACATGTGGATTTCGACGATACGAAAATATAGCACAAAAGTACACATACGTTTATACGCTTTAGCATCCTCGTACATAGTTACTTCCATTATGAGATAAAAAGTGGCATCGAGTTCGAGTGGAATATCTTATCGTTGTTAAATTTTCTACCTCGCGTATGCTTTTCTTTATTTTTGTATAACGAGAAATACGAATCGTGTGTTCGATAAATTTTACAAATACTAGTATCTTATATATACGTACACCCGTACACAGCGGTTTGAATCGTCGATTCGACAAAAATTGCCAATTTTCGAAAAATTTACGTAGGTACGCGTATATTTACCTTTTTTGCAAGACGAGAATATACAGTACGTTTCGCTGGTGGAGAATAAAGCAAACGGTTCGGAATGAGGGGAGAAGAAGAGTAATTGCGATTCGTCGAAGCGTAAATGTAATCCTGTTTCAATGACCGCGAAATAAATACAAATTTTAAATCAGCTTTTCTGTACGCAGCGAATGGTGAAATGGTACTTTTATTAACTCGATTCGAAGCGGGCGTCGTTTATTTTTCAATATATCTCACTTTAACGAGTGGAATTTGTGTTTTACTTCTCAATTCGGCAGATACGAAGGACGAATATTTCGAACGGTTTTTATACGAATACTTTCGAAGAAAATTTTTCTACCGAATCATTTTTTAGAGGGTATGATTCGCCCACGACGATATTCCTCGAAATCGACTCTTCGGACGAAGAAGGGGTTCGTAAATTCGTTATCTTTTCATAGGTACTTAATTATTTTCGAGGTTTAATAAATTTTTATAATTTTCAAAATTTGATAAAATATCAAAAAATGGTCATTTTAAAATTCTAACCAATTTTTAAAATTCAGCTAAATTTTTAAAAAATTCTTCAAACAAATTGACCTTTTTAAATTTCTTTATAAAAATAAATCAATTTTTTACGAAAATACCAAATAGGTACATTTTTAGAATAAAATCTGAAAATCGGTTTGTATTCTAAAATCGACCCATATCTAATCGATTGCTACCATTTTCGAAGTGATCTGGAGCCTCCAGCAAGAGTTAAGTTTTCAAAATATTCGAGTAGTGAAAATATACACGTGTCAACTCGTTACTTCGTATTTCGGGTTCAACTGTGGTAATCGACAGATGAGATTATTTTTTAAAACTCATAGAATTTGTAAAATTTTACATTTTTTAAATTTTGTTTATGGGCGGTTTTTTAATTTTCATTGGTTAATTTCTACAATTTAGATAAAACTCAATTTACCTAGGTATTGATTTTTTTCAGAAAATTTTTTTTTTATTTCAATGAAAAGTTTATTTACATGAAAATTTTATTTATTGCCTTATAGGTTAACAGAAATTTCAAAAATTTCAGAAAATAAATTATTTTAATCAAGATTGTAAAAATTGACACTACCTTGTTTGAATTTTGTCCATTTTTTAAAATTTTGATTAAAATTTTTTTTTCAGTTTATTTCGTGTGGTTCATTTGTTTGAAAATCAAGCTTTCTCAAATAATGCTTTTCTCATTTTTTTAAATTATAATTTTGTATTTTTTTTTTGTTTTGAAAACATTTTTTCAAAATTTTACTTACACAGACAATTTTTTTAAATTTTCTCATTGGAAATTCTATTCATTTTGATAAAAATGAAATTTTTAAAAATTGTTATCGAAAATTATTTTTGGATTTTTTTTCTTAAAATGTTTGTTCTTATTAACGCACTCATCAATAAAAATCCATAGTTTTCATTAAAAATAGAAAAAATTACAAGAAACAATTTAATTTTTCGAAGTTTTTAATGAAAAGTGTTTTTTTTTTTTTTTTTACCTAATTTTGTTAATCGGCAATTTTTAAATTTTCGTTGGTCAATTTTCACAAATTTTGGTTGAAATCAATTTATTTTTTTTAATTTGATGAAAAATTTATTTATGATGAATAGAAATTTTAAATTTTTCACAAAAAGTTTCATAATTCGTTTAATTGATTCTGAATTTTTCCTGATTTTGTTGAAAACCCATTTTCATGAAAAATTATTGGACAATTTTAGGTATCAATTTTGATTGAAATCAAATTTTTGAGTTTTCTCCAAGAATGAGGGGTTGACTCTTTTTTTCAAATTTCATTCTGTACTTTTATTACTTTTATAAAAATTTTGTTAAAAATGAATTTTTTTGAATTTTTCCCAGAAATTTTTTTGTTGAAATTTTTTTTACGTAAGTATTAATAAGAATTTTTGCGAATACAATTTCATTTTTGAATTTTTGGTTGTAGCCATTTTATTTTAAACATAGATTTCCTTGCTAAAAAATCACTGGTTCATAAAAAGGCGTTTTTGAACAAAAATTTAAAAAATAGTTTTTGAAAAACCCAATAAAATTGATTTTAATCAAAATTGTAAAAATCGACCATGAAAATTAAAAAATCGCCCTTGAACAGAATTTGAAAAAAAAAAAAAAATTCAAATCAAAATTTCCTGCAAATTAAAAAAAAATGAGGATTGCGGATTTTTTTTTGATGAGTATAATATGAACAAAAAAAATAGAAAAAATACTTGAAAAAAATTTCTGAGAAAGATTTTGAAAATATCATTTTTATCAAAATCAATGGAATTATCTGATTGTAAAAGAAAAATGTATTCAAAAAAATATTTTTAATAAAAAAAAAAAAATTAGGTTGTTGACTTTTTATAAGTTGTTGTTTCAGTTGACATTTTCAGTAATTTCTTAAATCTCACTCTTCCATCTAGGAAAAGGCTTCTTACTTTTTTGTTTTATATTTTGTACCAAATACTTTCGAACGTTTCGTTACTGTAATTTTATTTTTTCCTTTGAATGGCAGAAGTATACATTAGGTATTATTTTTTTTTTTTTTTTTTTTTAATAGTACCTAAAATAGTTTATTTTGTGCAAGGAAGAACTAGGTACCCCCCGAATCTCCATTTTCATAAATTATTTTCGAAAATTGTATGTTTTATTGTTACTGTATAGGAACAGGAAGGTACTCTGAACAAAAAAAATGAATCAGGGGAGGGGGAGGGGTCACTCAACATACGGACGAAATGTAAAAAAATGATTATGGAAAAAGTCATCGGAAATTCATGGATTCCCAAAGAAATACAGTTACACACGATGTAATTTTTTAAAAATTGTGTTTAAAATCAAATTCCTTTTGTTTTTACTAGAAAAAAGTTTTTCTCAGCTGTTAAATTATTTTTTCAATTCTTAATTCAAATGCAAATTTAATAAAATTTTATTAAGACATGTTGTTCGAAATTTCGTTTAAAAATATTATTTCCAAGTCATACGTGCGAAATTATTTTAAGCAATTCTTTCTCGTGTCTTTCGTTTTTTTTTCTGAGTTTTTTTTTTGAAAAGAAAAAAATCCTGTTTTTATCATCTCCTTATTATTAATTTTTCTTTCATTTTTCATCATGATTCTTGACTCGAAAAAATTTCGAATTTGAGCTTTCCCAAAAAATATTCTCACTCGTAATACTACTCCTAAAATCCTAAGTAGGTATATTGAAAACTGTCTGGTACGAAAATCTCTTCTACAAATATATCTCGAAGCGTTAAATACGTAATTGGCTGAATCGACGTGGATAGGAATTGCCTGCACCGGCGTCATAAATCGAGCTCGTGGCAAAAAATAAAGAAGAAGGGGAAAAAAATCATGAAACAATTTACGAAATTAAACGAGCGCGAGTAAAAAATTGGTACGATTGTGCGTCGAAGCGTTATTTCCAGCACATTACGAAACATAACCTCAACAATTTCACGATTTTCTCATACGTAAAAAATTGATATTTATACCGAGCACATAGAAAATTTCGAATATCGGGTGAAAAAAAAAATTGTTTCATTTTCCATTTGCCGATTATGCAACGTCTTTTAGAGGGCTGTGAACGTGGGGTGGAGGAGAATGGAGGAGGAGCGGAAATACTTCGGTATACGTACCGGTGCAAATCGATATTATTCACCAAGTTTGAAGAGATATCGTTCAACTTTAACGGTACGATAAATACGATAAATGTGCGGAGTATTAACACGTATTAGGAAATATAATATATGACAGACGGTAATATCTGATACTTAATACAGATAACTCTTAAATCTATTGAATCAGAAAAGATGAGAGAGAGCAAACTCCGGTTAGCGCGGCGCGGCGCGGCCTCATCGTCGTAGTCGACGCTGCGCTCGCTGGAGCGCCCCCTGCCGCCCGCCCACTCCACAATATACTGTACGTAGGTATATCTATATACACGCCAAAAGGATCACGGAGGCAAATACGTTAAATGTAGCGTGAACAAAATGAATTGGATTTATAAAGAAAAAGGATAACGGATTCTGTCGGTGAAACGGCGCCATCCGCAACGCCAATCGCGCACACACTCGCACATATACACGAGCCACTCGCTACCACAGACGAAACGATTATATGTATTTTGCTTTTTGGCGAAAAACGTTTAGGAAATAGCGTTGGCGGAGTACTACTCCTCTGACTCTGAGCTATCTATGTCTACGCGAGTACGAGTATATCATAACGTTGGTTCGTTCTTTCGTCCTCGTCCTCGTCGGCCTTAATACAATTTACTCTTCAGATTTCGCCCCGATAATTATCTCTACGAAATGAAATGAAGGAGGGGGCCTATAAAAAAAATTTTTTGTTGAATGCATAGACCTTTGCGTGACGTCATTTTGATTTTTCATCTATGAAGTTTTGAAGAAAAATTGGAAACTAATTTCATCTCGTTTTTTTTTTACAAAAAAAAAAATAATTTTTGATTTTTGAAAAATAAAATGCATGCAGTTTTCCAAAAAAAAAAATTATATTCATTTTGCATTTTAATGATGTCATTTTGTAGAAATTATTGATAAATTTTTTGGAAAATCAAAAATTTTAAGCGTCAAAATTGGAGAAAAACACGAATTTTTCTTAATGCCCCGTTTCCAGAAAAACTATGCAACCCACGAGGGGTTTCCTCAGAATGTTTTTTATTCAGTACAGTCTGGTCTGAAGTCTAACGAGAGGGTTTTGCGAAATTCCTACTTTTTCCCCTGATTTTATCTAACTTTCTCATGAATTTCATCTTAGTATTCCATTCAACTCGAAAGAAGTCGTCGGCAAATTAAGGGGCACTGCCTCCCGACATCAAACATGCTTTTTGGGAGTGGTCCAACTGAAATTTTTATAATAACCAAAATTATTCCTTAGACTTCAAGCTACAACTTTTGTTTGAAAAGTTTTTCAATTGGACCCCTTTCTCCTCCCCTCCCCCTGGTTTCTAAATAATGCAAGTATCTAAAGTCATATTATGTAAAATTGGAGGGGAGGGAGTGGTCCAACTGAAATTTTTATAATAACCAAAATTATTTCTTAGACTTCAAGCTACAACTTTTGTTTGAAAATTTTTTCAATTGAACCCCTCCCTTTCCCGGTTTCCAGATAATATAAATATCCAAAGTCATATTATGCAAAATTGGAGGAGAGGGAGAGGCCTAACTGAAATTTTTATAATAACCAAAATTATTTCTCAGGCTTGAAGCTACAACTTTTGTTTGAAAATTTTTTCAATTGGACCCCTTCCTATCCCCGTTTTTAGATAATGTAAGTATCAAAAGTCATATTATGCAAAATTGGAGGAGAGGGAGGGGTCCAATTGAAAAATTTTTAGAACAAAAGTTGTAGATTTAAGTCGATGGAATAATTTTGGTTATCATAAAGATTTCAATTGGACCTCCCCTCCAATTTTAAATTTTCATGTGCTGAAAGTGTGAGAAGAGGGCTAGGGTCCACCAAAGGGGGAGGGTAAAAAAACTGATATGATTATTGGATCCAGCGAAAAATTTTACCCCATTTTGATAGGTTACACGGCTATTTTGCATGAAAAATGTGTGGATTCATCAGATTCATGTGATTCATAATTTGAGGAAATGCAGCTTTTGCGCAACTTTATGACTGCACTGAAGCAAGTTGTGCCGCTCAATTTCAATGAACGAGGCGACGTTGGGTACGTATCGACGTGTACTTTCAAATTATGTGATTCATTTTTGGCTACCTTTGTAATTTTGAAGGGGGGGGGGGGGTAAATTTATCTGAAAAAAACCCAAAAATCGCTAAAAATGACGTTTAAAAGGTCATAAAATGCAGTTGTGACGGCGGTCGAGTAAAAAAAAAGCATATTTGAGGTCGGGAGGCAGTGCCCCTTCAGACCCCGTTTAGTTTTTTTGGCTACCGCGAAGTTCGAAAAATGTTTTTTTTTTAGGCCTCAGTCCCCTTTGTGCGGAGTTGAAAGTTCCAAATGGACATTTTCGCAAATGCTGTATCGGTGTCTAACATAAGCCCGATACACTTTTGTGCTACCAAAAAAGATCGATGGATGAACATTTTTTGGCCTCTGGTCCGTAGACTATACTCCTCTCGAAATCTATTACGTAAGATCTCTTGTTTTCGTTTTTGCTCTTTCTTTCTTCCATCGTTTCTCTCACTTACAAGAGAACCACGTCAACTCGTCAACTACGATTGAGTTGAAATTTGGTTCTCTAAAAGAGCATGCCACTCGAACCAAAGAACCACATTTTGAATCTTTTTGACGAATTTTTGATTATTTCGAAAACTGTTCTTTGAAAAATAAAATTTTACAAAAATTGTGAATTTCGAGATAAAATTCTGAAAATGGGTGTAAATACTAAAATCGATGCCTCTAGGTACGCTGGTACAGTAGCTTTTTTAATTGATTAAAAATGCATTTTGGCAAAAACTCTCATATTTTACAAACATTACTGAAATTTAAAATTTTTTACAAAAGTGTTGATTTTAAAAATCTTGAAAAATTCCATCAGAGGAAGATTTTGTATTGAAAGCACAGTATTTTTTTCCATTGAATAATGTAAATTGAGGGGTCCTTTGTAAAAACAACCATAGTAAAAATTTTCGAATTTTTTTTATTTCAGATTCAGAAAGTAAATTTTACGAGAAAAATGATGATGATATACATTTTTCAAAAAAATAAGTCCTTCGTCACTTTTTAAGGGTGTTCCAAAAAGAGTAGGTACCTTTGTAAAAACGACCATAGTCAAAATATGGTTCTTTTTAAAACATATATACCCAGAGCCGAATTTCAAATTTTGTTTTGATTTTCGATTTTTGGTGATAAAAGATGATTTTAGAGCGTATCGATGATCTTTGACCTCATCCCCGGGGGCTGCTGCCTCGAAATACCTGATTTTAACCTTAAAAATTCCAGCTTTGCGAGTTTTTCATCGATTTTCACCAAACTTGGCATGTATAGGTACAAGTACTCAAGGGCGTTGTTGGGTAAGTTTTTCAGATTTTTCCGACCGCTGAAATGACCTTGAAAATGATTTTGAAAATGTCAAATCGTCCTGAGAGGCACAGTTTGGGAGCTAACAAGCTGGAAATTTTTTTCTCTTGTTTTCTAAACAATTTTACAATACTCAGAATTTTTTCAGATTTTTGTCGGGGTGGGGGGATTCATATCTAAAAATCCAAAAAACTAATAAAATGACTGATATTATTGGTTTTTTGAATTTTTAGATATGAATCCCCCCACCCCGACAAAAATCTGAAAAAATTCTGAGTAGTGTAAAATAGTTTGGAAAACAAGGAAAAAATTTCCAGCTTGTTAGCTTCCAAACTGTGCCTCCCAGGACGATTTGACATTTTCAAAGTCATTTTCAAGGTCATTTCAGCGGTCGGAAAAATCTGAAAAATGTTTCCAACATTGCACTGGGCTATTTGTACTTACATACCAAGTTTGGTGAAAATCGATAAAAAAAACTCGCGAACCTTGCATTTTTGATTAAAAGGACCCCTCAATTGGAAAAAACTCATTTTTCAAAAAATGTCACCAAATTCATGATTTTAAAAATCTTCAAAAATTCTATCACAGGAGGATTTTTCATTTTTAATTAGCGAAGCTTTTATTGATTAAAATGCAATTTGGCAAAAACTCTCATATTCCAAAAATTTCTGAAAATTAAAATTTTCGCAAAATCATTGATTTTAGAATTCTCCAAAAATTTCATCAGATGAGGATTTTGCATTGGATTTTACCTTAGTTTTTTCATCGCTTAAATGCAATTTTGCAAAAATTCTCATTTTTCAAAAATTATTGAAAATCAAAATTTTTACTAAATTATTGATCATTTTAAATTTTTTCAAAATAATATAATTCGAAGACGATTTGGCATTGGATTTTTTTGGAGCTTTTCTCATTGATTAATACAATTTCTTGTTTTTCAAAAACTACTGAAAATAAAAAATGTCACGAAATTGATGATTTCAAAATTCTTTGAAAATTCCATCAGAGGAAGATTTTCATTGGATCTCATGGTAGCTTTTTTCATTGATTACGTATAATAATTATGCAATTTTGCAAAAACTCTCATTTTTAGAAATTTACTTGAAATAATACTTTTCACAAAATTGATGATTTTAAAATTATTCAAAAATTTCATTAGAGGAGGATTTTGCATCGAAAGTACAGTACTTTTTTTCATTAATTAAATGCAATTTGCCAAAAACTCTCATTTTCCAAAAATTTTCCACAAAATTAAGGATTTTTGACTTTTCTCGAGCTATGAAAAATGTTCAAAATTTCCATCAGAGTAGGATTTTTCCTTGATAGTACAGTAGCTTTCATCATTAATCAAATGCAATCACACTAAAATTTTCACTTCTTAAAAATTTTGAAAATTAAGCTTTTCAATAAAAACTTTTTAAAAAAATGTTTTTTGCATTTTGTATTTTTTCAAAACTGGAACCATAAGTTTTTATTGAATAGGTAAAAAAACCAATATATAGGTATATTTTTTTTAAATCGAAAAAAGTTTCTGATAAAGATTTGGAATATCTCATTTTTATCGAAATTAATAGGTACCTAGAATTGTCCAATTTAGAAAATTGAAAAAAAAATGTCCATAAACAAAATTTCAAAATAATGTATGCAATGAAAAAAAAAATTGAAAAATTAGTTACAAAAAAAATTGAGGAAACACATTTTTAGAGAAAGCTTGATTTTCAACAAAATCAACACAACAAAAGAAACTAAAAAAATGTTTAAAACCATAATTTTAAAAAAATAGACAAGAAATCTTACCACTTACTACAAATCTGGAAAGTTGGGGTTTCAACGAAATCAACTTAAAAAAAAATCTGGACAAAATTTAAAAAACTGTTTCAATGAAAACTTGAAAAAAAAACTTTTTCAAAAAGATTGATTTTTAACAAAGTTATGAACCCAGCTAGAGCTACCCATAATCCCACATACCCACATTGCTCATATTAGGAGAATTTTAAAGTTTTCCTCTTTAAAAAATGTTTTACAAAAAGTTTTTAATAATATTTTTTTTTTTAAATGCTTTCAAACAAAATTTTTAAAAATTTTCCTGAATAAAATTCTGTAAGATTCATTTCGGAACAAACGTTATTGTTTTTTAAAACTAATTTAAGTAGAAAAAATTGTATCAAAAAAAAAAAAATTAAAAAGAATTTTTTATGAAATTCTTTAAAAAATGATTAAGAAAATTTTTAATAAATGCCTTATTATACTAAGTAAGTATATTTTTTTAAAAATGACATAAAAAAAAAATCAAAAAAAAATTATCAAAACAGAGTAATAATTTTTCGAATCTGCACAATTTTTACCCATTTCATTTGGCAATGTCACCAACTGTACGAGTTATTCAGTCGATGCGATGAGCCTGGACCAGGGGCGAGATAAACTTGGGAAAATAAATCATCCGGAAGAAGCAGGCCCGTAGTCAGAAGGGGGCTAGAGGGGGCTAATAGCGTCAGACTGAGCCCCCTCTAACAAATTACAAAATTTGGTCAAAAAGTAGATTTTAGTAGGAAAAATTCGCAAAAAAAAGGTTCAAGCCCCCCTCTAATATTTAGTCAGCCCCTCTACAAAGTCACTCTGACTACGGACCTGGGAAGAAGCCGCAAGATTGCTCGGACGCGCTGTAACACACTCGATAGAAATCGTGGCCATATATTGCGGAAGCAATTACAAGACGCGTTAAAAAAGTTAGCTATGAAATATTTCGAAACAGTCGTCAAGTTGGCGCACGAAGTTAAGTACTTAGATTGGCTAGTACGAGTATGTGTAATATTATAGTCGTACCACGTTGAAAGGATCAAATCTTGGTGAAAAGTTTATCGGCGAACTTTGGCAATTTTTCTTAGTTTGCACGACAAACACCAGCATGGGCAGGTGGGCAGGGGCAGCAGAGCGTGCTGGTGGCTTGTTCGGCTTTATACTCGAGATATTAGAGTATTAGAAGAGTGGTGAGGGGAGGGGGCACGTCTCGAATGGAATAATCGCGATGATGCAACTGTATCGTTACTTAGTACGTGTACTCGGATCTAACTTTCATAGTATACAAACAAGCTACCTATGGCTATTGCACCTTGTCCGTCGTTAGAAGACGTTGTCGATTCGAAGAAGACGAAAATTCAGAAGAAATAGTACATCATGGTACAGACAAGAAGGAGTTACAACGACGGCGACGTGTTCGGTATACCATAACGAAGTACTGTCATCGAGTTGGCAGTTTCACTGCGACGTTCTCTCTTCAATGGGATATAACGAAAAGTTTCAGCAGGATACTTTTGGAGAGAAAGTTCTTACGAAAGGACTTTCTCTGTTCGGCGAGAACGCGAACGCGGCGTAAAGTGGAAAAGTTGCTTAAACTCTTCAAGTCTTTTCTAAAAGCAACATTCAGCTTAACATAACGCTAGTTAATTATTCAGCAAACAATCGAGATCTGCGAGTAAATCGGCTTAAAAGGAAAATAAAGTTTTCGGCGATGTTAATTCGCTGCACCATCCGAACCTTATCCTATGGTACATAACAATACCCAGGCAAGACTTTAACCTGCCTTCGGACGAGCGAAGAATTTTTTTAAATATCAAAATACGTTGCCAATCTTCCAATTATCTACACGTGGATACTGATCAGGTACAACTCGGCTGAAGCTGACCAGGCTGTACCTTTGGATTAATTACGCGGTGAAAATTTTCATCAAAAAATTCTATTAGGCTTCGTTCGATGGATTTACTCATCTCTGGCTTAAGCTCAAAAGCTCCTTAGGTCGGAAAAAGAAGTTCAACCCTTCAGAGTTTGCATTTCGCGTTTGTACAGGGTGTTCCGGAAATGAATGTTGAAAATTGAAATTCGCATCGGCCTCTAACCGAGTTTATTATTAAAAAAAACAAAAAAAAACTTAATAAGTACTGGGTGCCTATCTTGATTTTTGAGGGGCAAAAATTTACAAAAATTCAAAACCTCCCAAAACAATACATCAAACAGACATACCTTATTGAGAAAAATATGTGTAAAAAAGTGATGTGAAAAATTTGCCCATCCTTGAAAATAAAATTAAAATATTTCATGAAAAATTTTGTCAAGCTCAAAACTTGAAGCTCTACAACGCCTTCATTTTCATAGATAGACAAATTTTCCACATACGTAAGTATAAAATAGTCCCTTTCAAGAAGTTACGCACTGTTTCTTAGATTGTCTCGAATTTTGACATATTCATGACCTACAAATGCTCATTAAGAAATTGAGAAAGAATTGAGTCATATTTACATTTTTTTTTTTTTTTTAATACTTTGACGTACTTGTGGAAATAACTCCTTCGATTTCAAGCATAGACAACCCATTAAAAAACAAATTTTCTGACGAGTAATTTTCATCAATTTTAATTCGGGTAAATTTCGCTTCTCATTCTTCATTTTACTGAATTCAATTGTTTTTCAATAATTATACTTAATTAACCATTTAATCAATTTGAATTTTGATAAATTGTTACCAAATAAGATTTATTTCAATCATTCATACCAACTAAGTTTTAAAATTTTTTTGTTCTAATTTGAAAGTGAACGAGAATTTCAGGCCAATTCAAAAACTCGAAATCGTACACTCTTTTTTTTCAGCATTCGTAATTCATCTTTCTTCGTTTCTTTAAATTTTAGTTTTTTTCTTTTGGAATAATTATTTTCAATTTTTAGATTCCTATTTAAAATCTTGTTTCTCATTTTTTGCATCCCTGATTAGTGTTTTTTTTTTAAATATTGATAAAAAAAAATCTTGCATAAAAAGGAAAAAAAATAATTATATTTTTGTGAGCTCAAAAATAATTTTATTGACTTTGAACATATTTTTTTTTTACAATTCATAGTACCTATTATGTTCAATTTGCGATTTCATTTTTTTTTTTGTTTGTTTTTAAAAATTGAAATTTTCTTTTTTTTTCACAGAGAAAATTTTGGATGATTTTTCATTAAAATAATTGCTCTGTTTTTAAAAAAAAAAATTCTTCATAACGATTCTTAAAATTTTTTCTTCAATTTTCGCTTAAGATTCCAATTTTTATTTTGTAGTGTTTGGTTAAACTGTGATTTTGTGATCAAGATATTTTTGTTGTAAAAATTTACTTCTTAAAATAATTTTTAAAAAATTGAGCCAGTTTTAAAAATTAAGAAAAAATCTTCCAATTTTAAAAATTTGTTAAAATTGAAGGATTTAGATTGATTTTTTTTTCATTTGAAAACTTGGCATGAAAATTTTAGATTATGGGAAGCTTAGGTACAATAATTATTTCATCGCATTTGAGACATACATTTTTTCACCTTATTGTTCATTATCAATTCATGCTTTTCAAGAGGCATCCGAGTGTTCCATTCCCATTTCCTACCAAATAATTTTTTTTCAAATTATTTCGATTCGAAAATGAATAAAAATTTTAGGTCTTCGTGAATTCGAAATAATTAAGTAAATGGGTTCGAGAAATTTTTACTGCCTTTCATTCGTCTTCAATTCGTAATTTTTATTTTGCTCGTTTTTTAAACACCCCCTCCAAATTAATTAAAATTTTCATTTTTTTTTCATGGTGAAAATTTCGAGACTTTTCGTCGGAGCAATATTTTAAAAATTGGTTTTCATTTTAAAAAAAAAATAATTTTTACAATTTTTACTTTTTGGTTTGTTTTGGAAACTATTTTTCTCTACCTATTTAAAAAATAAAATTATTATTAAGAAATTGACGTTATTGCTTTTTTTAAAATACCTCATTTTTCCAATTTAAAATTTTTTGCTATGAAAATTTTTTAAATTAAAAATAGAAAGAATTTTAAATTTTTGTACTGTCGAAATAATTTTATCGACTGGATAAATAAATCATTTTTTGCAATTATTCATTTATGATAAATTCGTGAGACTTTTTAAATGATTTTTTTGAAAATAGGCCTTTGTTCTTAAACCTATACTTTTTTCGTTATCTTTTTTCATTAGAAAAAACTTGGAAATTTTCGATAAAAATGATGTTTTAATTTCTTTTCTTTTTTTCATTTTTCTTTAAAATGATTCTCATAATTTATTTATATTATTTATTTATTTATTTATTTTTTTAAAAACGCCCTGTTCAGCTACTGAAGGCCAGAGACGCATTTATTAATTTTAATTATTTCTATTTTCAATTTTCGCTCAAAATTTAAATTTTGGTCTGTTAAAAGTTAAAAACTTGAAACTGTTCTCATTTTTTTTACTTTACTCCCAAATTTCTTAAATTTTCAATTTTTGCAAATTTTTCAGGTTTCGAAAATAGACTGAATTTTGAAAATGAACATTCAATTTTTTTTTTAGAAAATTTAGTGAATTTTAAAATTTATTTTGGTACCTACCTAATATCAAAAATTTATCGATGTTTGAAAATTCTTCTAAATTTTTTGACTAGTTATCACGAAGTTGATTATAAGAATCAGTTTTCCTGACGCACTCGATACTTCATAGTTTTAAAAAAAATTCAAATAGTCAACTTTCGAAGCACATTTTCTTCCTTCCTTTTGAAATACCTACTCGCTATTCGTAAATTTCCCAGATCAGAAAATTTCTTCTTCTTTCAGTCGAATAAATCTTTAAATTACCTCCTTTATACCTGCACAGTTCAAAAATAAACCTTCAATTCGTAACGAGCCTTCTCAGTTTTTCTTTCTCTAAATGTTCACCCGTTAAATACCAATTAAGGTCACCAAAAAACTGGCAAACTTTCCCTCAAAGTGGAGAATTCGTAATCGTTACAAAGATGGAAGTGAACATCGCTGAAAATGTTATCGAACTTTACGAAGAACAAAACTCTAACGCAGTTAATGCGTTAGAAAAGCTGATTTTCTATATTTTTATTTTTATTTTTCAAAATTTCCCTTTCAATTTACAGCCAATGATTTTTGATAAATAAGAACTTTTGAACCAATAAAAAACTACATTATCGTGAAAAGTAGGAAGTTAGATAGGCATTGCAAAAGTTTTCAATTATTAAAACTTTGCTAGCCATTTATTTTTCAAAAATGGGAAATGACGAAAAGCTGTTTGTTTTGAAATTTTCCATGGCGAATTTCTCGAGAACCGGTTCTTAAAATAGAAAAATTTATAGAACCTTTTTTGTGCGTCTTTTTAAGTACTATTAAAAAGGTTATTTACTAATTTGGCGTAATTGCTTAATTCGAGGCGCTAGAGGCATTTGAAAATTTCAATTGCTAATAACTCGAGAACCGGTTCACCGATTTTTCTCAAAAACAATAGGGTTCTATTCCCAGTAGTAACAAACCTCTCACAAAAATTTCAGCTCAATCGGTTAATTCCTACTCGAGTTATCGTCTGGACAAATTTTCATGGATACATACATATTATAATATACATAAATATATAAAGAAATACCAAAATGCGAAAATCATGCCAATCGTCTTATTTTGACCCAAAACGTCGAGAAAAATACCCCTCACCCCCAACTTCCATTATCAGGTCAAATTTAATAGCTGACTTTTCTTTTTAGAGAAAATCAGCTAAAAAAGATCTAAACTCGAGCAAAATCCCGGAAAAAAATGATTTGATCAAAATTGATTAGTTTTGATTAAAATCATGACATAAATTGGTCGAATTTTAACAAAATCGATCAAATCAGATCAACTTAGATAAACTGACACACGCAGTGTTGGATCAATTTAGATCAAATTTTTTGTGTTTACATCAAATTTGATCAAGTATTGGTTGATATGTCTTGATCTAACTGATTGAATCCGATCAATTTTGATCAAATGTTTCGTGTTCAGACTAAATTTGATCAAAGTATTGTTTGATGTGCCTTGATCTAACTGATGGAATTCGATCAGCTTTGATCAAATCCGGTTAATTTTGATCAACTGTTTTGTGTTTAGAATAAATTTGATCTAAATATTGTTTGATGTACCTTGATCTAACTAATGGAATTCGATCAGCTTTGATCAAATCCGATTAATTTTGATCAACTGTATTGAGTTTAGATTAAATTTGATGAAAGTATTGATGTGCCTTGATCTAACTGATAGAATTCGATCAACTTTGACCAAACGTTTCATGTTTACATTACATTTGATCAAAATATTGTTTGATGTGCCTTAAATCTAACTGATGAATTCAATCAAGTTAGATCAAGGTTTTTTTGCAGATTTATCAAATTTGATCAGAGTAATGTTCATGATGTCTTAATAAGAATTCGACAAGCAGAACAATTCCAAGCAATAGTTGGCCATGTTATTATTGGATTAATTTTGAATTTCCTTGCACAAAAGGGTGTTATTGATGATTATAGTGTTTTTTTTTTAAACTCTTATTTGAAACGGAGTATATGGTCAACATAGTACTTAGTGTAGTGCATACTTTGTATGAAAATAAGGAAAACCCATGATTTTCATATACTCTTATACTAATCAGTAATCATGCAAAATTGGATGAAAGGAGGGTCCAATCTGAAATTGTAAGTATTTTTTCAGATTTTTAGGGGCCACATTCTATGTGATTCACATTGGAGAAAAGGGGTTCACATCATATTCCTCTAATATTTTTTATATATCTAACATTTTTTCTTGAAAAAAAAAAAAAAAAAAAAAAAAATTGGATATTTTTTTATTCCAAAAAATCCTGAAATTTCTTCATCCGAAAAATTTCTACTCTAGAAGATTTGAGATTTCTCTATTTCAAAAAAAAAAAGTTGAGTAAGTAGATAATATTTTTTTATTCCAAAACCATAATTTTTAAAAACTTTTGAACCAATAAAATTCGTTTTCATTTTTTTCCCTAGATAATATAAATTCCAAAAAATGAGAATCTTTTCTCCAAAAAATAGAGACTTTTTCAAACGCTTTGTACGGCAAGTCGGCAACTACCCAAAGGGTGGTGTGAAAATTTTTTTATTCCATAATAATTTTTAAACAATTTTGTACCAAAATAAACATTTTTTTTTCATTTCACAACATTCATTTATTTTTCATTACAAGAAATGAGGATTTTTTCAAAAAAAAAAAAAAAAAAAAAGTAATAATAAATAATAATTGGTACATAAATAGATTTCCTTCTCCTTAAAAAAATCAAGAAAATTGATTTACCAACTTTCATAATTCCATCTTTAATAGTGTATTTTTCAGTTTGCATAATTTACTATTATCAATATACCTACGAGCATTTATACTTCATTTAATTCCCTTTCTCTCGAACAGCACTAGTGGTTGTGTGGTCAAGATCATGGATTCTGGAACGGGAGGTAGTGGGATCAAATCCTGACTGAACATGGACGGGGAAATTTTCGTTGAAGGATTTGGTAGAAATGGAAAGGTGTGATGCCCTTTAGAATGAAAAGTGGAAAGAAAACTCGATTCGGACATGCCAACCTATTTTTTTTTTGAAATTCATTCCGTACTTTGATCAAAATTGATCAGAAAAACGGTGATCTAATTAGATCAAAAAAATGTACCTATCAAAATAGATCTAACTCGATCTATTTTAATCAGAAAGTATCAATTTTGATATAATTTGATCAAAATTATGTCAATTCAGATCAACTTTGATAGGTACATTTTTTTGATCTAATTAGATCACCGTATTTTGATCAATTTTGATCAAACTAATTTTTTCCCGGGATGACGGCTACGTCAAAAGACCCCCATGGATTTCTTCTGTCAAGGTTAAACGGAATTTTAAATTTTCCACGTCTTTTCATTTTCAACAATTTTTTTTCCTCTTTCGCCCGGGAATAATTTTCATTTCTTTTTTCAAGCACCAGTTGATTTTTTCCCCGTTTTTTTCTCTTTTTTTTCGAAAGTAATTTCTTAAGTTGAGCATTGTCTCGCAAAATGTGAAATATGTTGAAACGTGTACCAATTTTCGTGAAAATACAGCGAGTTTTTACATTTTCACAAATGAGCCTCGTCGCTGATGCTGACGCTGCTGGCGGTTGAAAAACACAAGGAAATAAGGGGGAAAAGTTGAAAAAGAAGATAAATACCTAAATAAAAACGAAACAACATCGAGGTCTAAGTAGGTAGGTATACGAAATGTAAAAATATTTTGAAGCTTTTTGCAAAACAGATAGTTACGCCGCCGAATGGTTTGGAAATTTAAACCTCTGAGAGGAGGGGGTGCTTCGATATTTGAAAAAGTTTACCGCCGAGCCCGCATTTTCGGGTTACCTACTCGTATATCTAATATATAGGTATATAGGCAGATATGTTGTTAGAATAAGTTGAAGGAATATAAGCAAGTTCTCAAAAATCGATTACGCCTATTGCCATAAACAAAAATCCCCTTTTATAATTTCGACGCGCTTTTCTACACATTAGCGGGCTTTTGTTTGGGCGTAAATTTAATTTCCAACAAAATGTACGACACGGCGCCGCGGCGCCGCCACGCAGGTATAAATTGAAAACTTCTATTTTCTTATTCTGATTAAATAAAGTTATATAGTGTGTATAGAAAGTTTGCCTGGTCGGGGAAAAACTTTTGATTAAACGATGTAGCTCGTTTTTCAACCGGTGGTAATTTCCTAGTTGAATTTAATTGTCTGTTTCGGTCCAAAAAAAATTTTATACGCGCGTGATTTCGCTATCTCTCTTAGCGAGAACGTTGTCGTGGTGTCGTCCTAGTCTCTTTTTATCCCTCTTATGCGAGTGTTTATTTCCCACAGCCCGCCCCCCCCCTATACATATATATTTCAAACCACATCACACACAGGACGTATGTGTATACGCCGCTAATTGTTACCTAATTAAAAAGGAAAAGAAGAACGAACAAAAAAAGTGCCACGTACTTTCATTCCTTGGTAAAGTTCCAATTTCACATCCGAGTGTCGCGTTCTATTTTTCCTTTCCTTTCTTTTTTTTTTTTTTTTTGGCTTTTTTGACAGCCTGGATATGGTACTAACGAGCGACAAACGATTATGTTTTGTTGGCCAGTACGTGTTTTCGACTAAAGGGCGTTTACGAAAGCTGAATTTTTAACCGGGATTACTTCGTGTACCAATCAATCGCATCGTTTCTTTTCCTTTCCTTTCGAGCGATATTTTATTATTTCCATCGGCTTCGATTTCGGCCAATTTTTGCCAGTATATTCAATTCGTTTTGGTGGCCTGCTTTTTTTCCTTTTTGCAATTCGGTAATCGTCGTGTATTACCAAATCGATGGCACCTAGTTCGGCCGACGCCTCTTTTTGGATTTATTTTGGGTAAAAACCTTTATCGGAGCATTTTCTAACAAAATGCAAGTGTAAACGAAAGACTGAACTTGGGTTTTCTACCAATTTTCATGCGAATACGAAATGTGGAATGGGAAGTCTGAAACCTAGAAGGGCAGGATTACGCCTGGTGTGAAAAGAAAAATAAGACAAAAACGTTGAATAACGAAATGTTTCAAATCCAAAATTATTCGAAAAAATGAAGAAAAAAAATTGAAAAATTTACGACTGAAAAATCAGGAATTGAATAAAATTTAAATTAACTTTCATCAGAATAATATGTAAATAGGTGCCATTAAAAAATCGAAACTAAGGTAAAAAATAACCGGGTCGTTACCCCCAAGTAAATTTAAAGATTGTAAAATAATCGTACATTAAAAAAATTGGAGAAAGAACGATTAAAAATACCTCAAAAAATTGAAATTAAAATGAGTAATATCCAAAATTGAATAAATCGAAATTTAATTTAAAGCAAATATTTTTTCCCAATGTAAAAATCTAAAAATTGAAGAAAAAATAGAAAACTACTAATTTACAAAGAAATGTAAAAATTGATAGGTAAAACTCTCCCATTTTGGTAAAATTTCATTTTTGACATGTAAAAGGAACCAGTTTTTTCGCGGGGCTATTCACATGGGAAATCTCACAAAAATTGAATTTCTGTGAAGAAATTGCTCAAAATTTTTTTTCTCAGTATTTGGGTCACTTCTGAGAGGTTATGATTTAATTTCCTTGAAAAAATTGTCCAATAAAATTTTTCTAATTCTTCGGGTCTATTCTGAGAGGTTATGACGAAAAAATTCATGATTTTTCAATTATTCCTATTTTTGAAAAAAGTTCCTTTTGCAATGGGCAATTTCACATTTTCCCAAAATTAAATTTTATTGGAAAAATTGCGAAAAAAAATTTCTCATCATACGGGTCCATTCTGAGAAGTTATGATGAAAAAATTTTAAATTTTTCAATTATTCGCATTTTTGGAAAAAATTCATTTTTAACATGTAAAAAGATGCGGGTTTTTCACGGAACTTTTTACATGGAAAATTTCACATATTTAATTTCTTTGAAAAAATTGTCCAAAATTTTTTTTTCACATTATTCGGGTCCATTCTGAGAGGTTATGATGGAAAAATTCCAAAATTTTCAATTATTCGCATTTTTGGAAAAAATTCATTTTTGCCATGTAAAAAGATCTGGTCTCTTCACGGATCTTTTTACATGGGAATATTTCACATATTTAATTTCTTTAAAAAAATTGCCCAAAAATTTTTTTTCTTATTATTCGGGTTCATTCTGAGAGGTTATGACGAAAAAATTCATGATTTTTCAATTATTCCTGTTTTTGAAAAAAGTTAATTTTGTAATGAGCAATTTCACATTTTCCCAAAATTCAATTTTTTTGGAAAAATTGCCCAAAAAAAATTTTATTATCATTCAGGTCCATTTGGAGAAGTTATGATGAAAAAATTCTGAATTTTTCAATTATTCAAATTTTTGGAAAAAATTCATTTTTGCCATGTAAATTTCACATAATTTAATTTCTTTGAAAAAATTGTCCAAATAATTTTTTTCTCATTATTCGGGTCCATTCTGATAGATTCTGATGAAAAATTTTTGAATTTTTCTATTTTTGAAAATAAAGTAAATTCCAAATTTTCCTTAAATTTAATTCCTTTGAAAAAATTGCTCAAATTTTTTTTCTCACTATTCGAATCTCTTCTGAGAGGTTATGATGGAAAAATTTTGAATTTTTCAATTATTCCCATTTTTGAAAAAAACGGATTAAAATTTGAAAATTTAAAAAAAAATCGAATACTTAAATAAAAATTTTAAATTAAAAAAATTCAAGCTCGAGTAAATTGTAAAATACTCGAACCGTACCCGGGCTTCTGAAAAGAGATCTTCAGATTTACTCACGCTGAAATACGTTGTCAATCTATAAGAATGAGCTTTTCAAACTCGGTAAGATTTCACGCCGGTACATCCGACATAATGAAAAATACCCATCCCCCAAAGAACAAAACTCCCCTTTACTTTTCCCGCGCACGTCCAAAATAATTTGGCTTCTTTCGCAACAGTATTATCAAATGGTTAAGAAAGTTACAACCCTTTTTCAAACGAACGTGCGACGCAACGAACTGCTTAAAAAGAGAAGGCCCCGAAATTAATCCGGAAAATCGTATAATTATTTCCACATAAATCTCGCGTACAAAACAGCCTGCCTAAAGCTCCTGCTACAGTCTCTAACTTTTCAAAAGAAAACGCATTCGGTTATTCAGAAATTTTTTCACGCTTCGATAGGACTCCACAAGAGAAACTCGCCCGACTAACGTATATCTACACTTTTCAAAGACCATCACCATCGCAATAGCTATTTAAACTTCACTAAAATGCACGTGCACCTCACTCCTACGATGAATTATAACCCACCTACGCGCAAAAAAAAAAACAAAAAAACAATATTCGTCTCAAGTCGCGAAATTAAAAAGGATGACAAAATTATAAAGAGGCAGATTCGAAAAGGATATTTTTTATATAGTATATAAGAAGGGCTAAAAATACGCCTGTTGTGAGAATTAAAAAAAAAAAAAAAAAAAAAAAAAAAAAATGGAAAAAAAAGGCAACAAACAACCCTTGTCTGCTTTTAATATCCGCTAACAGAAAAAGGACTTCCATTATCGACAATATGCCTGGCATGGCATGGTGCGCGAAATATTTTTTTTTTCATACAAACGCACGATGCGAACAACATTTTTGGACAAATGCCCTAAATTCCTACATAAGTATGATCTTCTTATACGGGATATTGCACGAAAAAAACAACAACCGACTTTATTTTCATATTTTTCATTAGGTATACACAGCGACGCGACCTCGATATAAACGTGCCAATTGGACTGTTAACCGATCGAACGTGGTGAATTATTCATAATTTGCCAAGCCGAGAGCAGATGAGAGAGAATAATGCATTTTATAATAAAAATTTAAAAAAGCACAACGATCGTTTTCCTCGTCATCGCGTTGTGTCTTTGCCTCGGACATAGCTGGCAAAAAAATAGCCGGAAAAGTACAATTAAAATTTCCTTCTGGGTTTTCCTCCTTTTTTTTGCGATATTTTTTACAATAATGAAACGAAAAGAGGGAAAAGTACGAAGAGGAAAAAAGTAATCACAAAGAAATCTTTCTTATTGAAGATTTACTTTCTCTTTTCTGCGGATTCGTATTATTTTAACCAACGTAAACAACGGTTCGGTTTTTTCTTCTTTTTCAGAGAATCTAACCCGATCACTAAACGTCCATTTTGCCAAGGTACAGTAGTGGTTGAAGTAACGTGAGAGATACGATTCGCCATTTTTGTGCTATATGTAATACGTAGAAGTTTTTTCCTCTATACGATACTAAAAAGGATAGGAAACGAGTAGAAATTGGAGAGGAGGGAGGGGTCTAATAGAAATTTTTGTGAGAACCAAAATTATTTCCAAGACTTTAAGCTACAACTTTTGTCTGAAAATCTTTTCAATTAGACCCCTCTACACTCTATTTTCAATATGAAAAGTATCTAATTCTAAGTCATATTATGCGAAATTGAAGGAGAGGGGAGGGAAAAAATCAAAAATTCTATAATGATGAAAATTATTTTTGAGACCTCAATCTACTTTTGTTTGAAATTTTTTCCAATTGGACCCCTCTACTCCCACCAATTCTTAATTATATAAGTATCTAAGTCATATTATACAAAATTTGAGGAGAGGGGAGGGTGTAATCGAAAATTCTATAATGATGAAAATTATTTCTGAGACCTTAAAAAAAAAAAAAAATTTAAATTAAATATATTAATAATTAATAAAGGAACAAAAATTCATAATATTAAACTTGATAAAAAAAAACTAATAAAAAAAAATAAAACCTCAAAAAATTAAATATATATAAATAAATATTATCTTTAAAAATTAATTTAACTAAATCTCTAATAAATTGAATTAAACCTACAACTTTTGTTTGAAAATTTTTTCAATTGGACCCCTCTACTCTCACCAATTCATAATTATAAGTATCTAAGTCATATTATGCAAAATTTGAGGGGAGGGGAGGGTGTAATCGAAAATTTTATAATGATAAAAATTATTTCTGAGACCTCAATCTACAACTTTTATTTGACAATTTTTTCAATTGGACCCATCCCCCATTTTGAAAAAGTATCTACCTAATATTATGTGAAATCGGAGAAGAGGGAAGGATCCGATCGAAATTTTTATGATAACCAAATTTATTTTTAGGATCGTAATCTACAACTTTTATTTGAAAAATTTTTCAATTGGTCCCTTCCTCCCTCCCTTCTTTAATTTTTAATTAGTATTTCGGAGTGTTATGCAAAATAGGTGGGGAGGGAGGGGTCCGATTAAAAAAAAATTCAAACAAAAGTTGTAGCTCGAAATCCTAGGAATAATTTTGGACATGACAAAAATTTCGATTAGACCCCTCCCTCCCTCACAATTTTAAATATCAAGTATCTGTGTAGTATTGGACATAGTAAATTTTAACAACGATCCACGTCCATGTAAACAAATCAAGTAAACTAGACACAAGTGCAGCTAGATGGAGCATTCCCCGTCCAAAAACAAGCGTAAAAGCCTGGTCGATATACTAAAATCAAAACAGGTAAGCCTCTTTTCCGACTTAGGTAACGTATTTCAAATTAATGGCTCGCAGATATTTTAATGATGGTGGTGTTTTCCAAGTTACTCGTATTTTCATTAGCGTTGGCCAACTTTAAAATACTATTCCTTACCTATTGATAAATTATATTTCCACCATGTGTAAGCTGAGTTACCTCCAACACAAGGTATAGCAATATAGCAATAAGTATCTTAATATGAACAGGACCTAAAGTTTACCTCTCCTCGATCCTACCTTTGGCAATAAACTCCACAAAGAAAATACAGTATTGTAACTGGTAGTGGGTGCGCTATGATTGATCGAAGATCATCCTACATGGCTCGAGAAATTTCCACCTTCTTCGAAACATTTCAGTAGGTACTGGGAACCCTTCTCGAAATTTATTTTTCCCTAGCTCCGCGAACGTGATTTTTTTTTCCAAAGCAACTGGTGTTTTTCCAAGACAGCACACGGTCAGTGGACTTTGGTGAGACGGATACGACGACGAGCGTTTCAAAAATACCTTTTTTTGTCTACATACGAGTATAGGTACGTACAGTAAACGCTGGCTGGAAAATAACGATATCGCCGCCGAGCGAGTCTATCTTTCAATCGACGCGACGTATCCATTGTTGCTTTCGATATCGAGCTCATTAATCAATTCAAACGTCGTAAAACGATTAATAACACCCACGAGCAACAGTTACACATATTCGCGCCGAAATAGGTAGGTAGGTAATGCTCGTGAAGGTGTGATACGAAAAGTTCTGCACATTTTCTGCGTCATATCGTGCACAAAAGCGTCAATACCGACGTCATTGCTGGGCATTGAGAACTTGGGCATGATTCCAAGAACAGACTTTGAATAATTTTTTTCATTTTTGAAGTTTTTTGTCTTCTCAATTGAATTTGTTATGTTTTTTTTTCTGGGAATGTTTTCTCAAAAAATTGTGATTGAGTATTTCATTTAAAAAAAAATAACCCAAGATATTTCTTTTGGATCGAGAAATTTCAATATTTTTTCTAAATTTTTAAATAATATCTTAATCTTGCCAAAATATCGTCAGAATTTTATTGAATTCATTTTCACAGAAAATTGTTTAAAAAATAACTTTAAAAACCTATACCTACTCATTCCTTTCAAATTTTCACTGCTTGATTTTTTTCCAAATTCCTCGCATTTTTTTCAAACTAAATAATAGGTACAATTTTTGTGAAAATGATATTTCGAATCAAAAAAAAATTCTATAATTTTTTCATAAAATTGAGAATTGCTTAAAAAATTATAAACTTTTCATGCTCAACTTCAAAAAAAAAAAAATCTTCAAACATTGTACAAATAAAATATTTCAATCCATGACCATTTTCCTGCGATTTTTCAATTATGCCTCAATTTCAAGGGACTTCTATTTTTATTTTTTTTATTTTTTTTTTAATACCTAGAAAATTACAGTTTTTGAAAATTTAGGTAAAATTGAAAAATCACCGAAAATTGTGTTTCGAATTTTTTCCTATAATTTTAGCTAATTTTTAATTAATTTTTTTTCTTCAAAAAACTTTAAAAAAAGGGGCATTTTTCATGCATTTTCAAAAATTAAGGTAAAGATGGAAAATCATTGAAAATGGACTTGTCTGGGTGAACATTTTTTCAAAAAAAATCGTTTTAATTTTTTCTATTTTCTATAATTATATATTTTTTTCATAAAAAAAGGAGAAGCTTTTCGAGACCACCAAAATTCAAATTTAGAAAAAAATAGATAGCTGATTATTTTCTTCGTATCTGTAACTAACTGACAGTGGATCTCGAAAAAATTTCGAAATTGTTCAAATAAGGACCACCCCAGTCAACATCTTGGTCAAAATTATCGTTAAATTTCATTATGTAAAATCGTTATTTTTAATTTCTTAAAAATTGTCGAAGTTCAATTTTAAAATTTTATTGCCATTTTTTTTCTGAATAAAATTTTTGTCCACAATCCTTAGAAATTTTGAAAAAATGGAATTTTAAATTTCAAATAAAAATAATCTTTGTCAAAATTTAGTTGAAATGTTCTTCAAAATAGCTTTAAAAATTTTTCATTTTTCATTTAAGTTCCTAGCAATTTTTTCACCCTTGAAAAAATGCATTTGAAAAAATTAATTTTTCAGGCCATATTTTATGCAAAAAATAAATAAATAAATAAAAATATGGATTTTTTTTTACAAAATTGAAACGTATACAAATTTCCATAAATCTTTTATACTCAAATCATTAATTTTTTCAACTGCAGAAAATAATAATATTACATTATTATTCTTGAAATTTTATATCCAATAATTTTTTCCACAATTCAGTTGAGATTTTTCGATTCCACTTTTACAAAAAGATACTCCAAAAAAAATAACTCAAAAATTTTTCTTCGTTTTTAAATTTTCCTTGCTCTGATTTTTTTTCAAATTCCTCATAATTTTTTCAATCCCAAAAATTTCAAACTAAGAAAAAATGTTGATCATACATCGTACCAGAAAAATTTCACCAGATTAATGTTTAAAAAAACGAATCTTTTGAAAAAAATTTCGTAAATTTTTCATTTTAATTTTTTTCTGGACCACAAATTTCTTCGAGCTGTGGAAAAATAATTTTTTTTACTATTATTAGCTCTATGCAATTTTGATCACATTTTGTCAAGCATTTATAAAATCGTCAAATGAAAAATTAAATAGTTTTCCAATTAATTAGATTAATCGAATTCTTGACCATTCATATTTTTTCAATTTAATTTTTAGAATTTTTTTTGAACTTATTTATGTTTTTTAAAAACAATTTTTGTCCACAAATTTTGAAAAAATTTCAATTTTTCCAATTTTTTTTTTTTATCATTTAGTATTTTTGACAGAAATTTAGGTAAAATTTGCATTTTTTTTTTTTTTTTTTTTTTTTTTTTTTTTTTTTTTTTTTTACAAAACTGCAATGTCATGCCACCTTTAAAAATTGTTCTTTATTTTCATTTTCAATTTTTGTGTCTTTTTTTTTTTCTAAACACTTTTACATCGCCCATTAAAAATATTCTTTAAAATTTTTTTCCAGATTTTTTTTTACACAAAATTTAATTCCCGAAAATAATTTTTCCAGATCACGAAATTCTTTTATTTCGAAAACATCAATTTTTCAAATACATATTATAGTATGCAATTTATGCAAATCATCTCGACTAGTTGGAAAATTTTCAATTTAAACAAAAATCGTCAATTACTTCTTGATGGGTACTTTTTCACCAAATTTTCTTTCGCTCGTGACTGCTTTGGAATTAATATAAATAATAAACCTGTTTCGCAATCGTAAAATTTTCCATTCGCCGGCTCGAAAGGACAGTGAGGGGGTAGGGGGGAGACTGGCAGACGACGCGATAAAACGAATACTCTCGCAGCGTCGAGCACATCGATCGAGCTCTATTAACAAATGGTAACGGTTTTGGCTTTTTCGATGCAATATAAAAGCTGTTCTGTTTTACAAATCGAATACACCTACCTTTTACCCTCCCTCCTTCTTCCTCCTCCTCCTCTCCTACTCGGCATACTGGTCCGAAAATTGTAGCTAGGCCAATGGATAAAGTCTGTATGCGAAAAATACGAACGAGAACGAGCTATTCGGACGAATTGAAAATAATATTCGAGATAAATCGTCGTACGTGACGTGAATCTTAACGACCTGTTTCCTCAATGGTTGCTAAACTTTAAAGTAAACTTTTAAACGGCAACGTTTTCGGCCTTTTCAAAAACTACGTATATCTATCGTAGCAACAAACGTGGATGTGGCGAAAAAAATTCTACGCTGGGATTTCGAAAATTACGATTTCGTAGTTTCGAACGTCGAGGATGAAAAAAAAGGGTGTTGTTATTTCCACCCGCCTGGGTGAGCAGTTCATAGAAATGAATCAACTGAATCTCTGGACTGGAAATATTTCTTTCAAGTTTCGATTGACATTTATTTTATTCAAAATTGAAGGGGAAGGAAGGGTTAAATCAAAATTTTTGTAATATCCAAAATTATTCTCAAGTCTTCAAGCTATAACTTTTGTTTGAAGTTTTTTTCAAATTGGACCCCCCCCCCTCCCCGCAGATTTTGCACAACACTTCGAAGATATAATTAAAAATCCCAGATAAATAATCGAGGAAGGTACCGATTAAAAAAAATTTCAAATAAAAGTTGTAGAGCAAGATCCTAAAAATAATTTTGGTCATTATAAAAATTTCGATTGGATCTCTCCCTTTCCTCAAATTTAACATAATATCAGGTAGATACGTTTTTCAAAATTTGTCGAAGGGGTCCAATTGAAAATTTTTTCAAACAAAAGTTGTAGATTGAGGTCCAAAAAATAATTTTTGTGATTATAAAATTTTCGATTAGACTCTTCCCTCCCCTCCAATTTTGCATAATGGCTTGGACACTTTAAAAAATTGCGAAGGTAGAGGTCCAATTGAAAAAATTTTCCAACAAAACTTGTAGCTTGAAGTCTTGGAAATAAGTTTAGTTATTACAAAAATTTCGATTGGAGCCATCCCTCCCCTTCAATTTCGAATAAATTACATGTTAATTGAAAGAAATTTTCCAAGTTCAGAATCTTTCGTTCATGTTCACTACAAATCCGAGCAACTACTCACCCAGGCGGGTGGAAATAACAACACCCGAAAAAAAAGACCTTTAGGTAATTATTACGAATTTGCAACTTGGCGAATTTGTACCTATAGGTACTCGCTACTCACTCGATAGTCGATATTATCTACATTCGATAGGATAGCAATACGGTCGGATAGGTAGGTAAGTGGAGGGTTTGAAGCAGGATGCTGATGCTGCTGCAGTGGCCATAGGTGCCCTGGCGAAATGAGTAACGCTGCACAGAAAGAGAGAAAGAGAGAGGTTCTCTGCGGCGATGGCGAAGTATATAGCAAAGCATCGTAAGAAACAATATATATTAAAATCGTCTCCGATAATTACATTAATGAAGAAAGACGATTAATGCGGTGAGACCGAGGGCCGCTTCGCTTCGCTTGGGCGGCGAGAAGGCGCAACTCGCGTTCGTTCGTTGGTTCGTTGCTGCGGAGGAGCTGGCGCTACACAGAAGGCGAAAGATTAATCTAACGTCAAGAAAAGGAGAAGACATGAAAATCTACCACCAAATTACAACATCTTGCAATGAGCGACAGTTTCTCAAACAGCTACTTTATTCCGAGGCTATATAAGTTTCGAACCGAAAAAGCAGATACAACTGAACCATGTAAATTCCGCAGAATAATTTATCATGTCATTATTCGCGTCCCTTCACTTCGGGAATATTCCGCAACCGCAAAGCCTTTCGTTGTGCTCTTTGCGCTTACTACGAGATTCTCCGGCGTCGTCGTCCGCGTCCCGGGTCCGGGTCCGGGTCCGGGTCCCTCTCACACGCTCCATCTTATAACTATACTATATCTACTAAACTCGTCGTATACGTATATTCACGTATATATGCTGCAGCCAGAGACGCCACCGCCGCGTCGTTAAACTCCTCTCTTCGTTTTCGTATTCAATTTTATCCACACCGAGGAATGTGTCATCGCGATATTTTCTCGCCATTACTAAACATAGTATATACGTAGCGGTACACGCCGCGCCACTTTTGACGACGTATAATGTGCCGGCAAAAATACCACATATCCGCCAGTAAAACGAACTTACCGAGTAATTTATTATCAGCGTCAGCACAGGCCAACCTTAGGGTGCACCCTTTCTCCCTCTTCATTGCGAGGTCTTCTACGTAGGACTATAACTTATGCTCTGGCTAGTTGTCGTCGCCTCACCCTCGACAAAATTCTACCTTCTGTCCGACGCAACCGTAAACTTGGCCACCTTTAATCTTCGGTTAAGCCTCGTACCACACCGATCGACTAACTCGAAAATTCCCCTCCCTCCAAAAGCGGCTTCGTGTCTAATGAAAATTTTCCAAGTCACAAGCGATACTTTTGCTAGATTTTATGCAACCTATATGGAATTTCTTCGATAAACTCCAAACTCAATGATGAGGTAACATAGATAGAAAATTATAATTTGAAAAATCAGAAGACATTAGTCGATAGATTGGAAAAATTTTCATTTCAAAAACTAAAAATTATGCAACTTGGAAAAATTAGAATTAAAAAATCAGCTAAAATCCAAAAAAATCGACAGCTAATTTTTTTTAAAATTGATGGTTTAAAACAAAAATTGAAAATCAAAAAATGTTAAAAATTTCAACAAAAAAAAAAAAAAAATATGAAAAAACTGGCAGTTGAAAAAAATTAAAACTTGCATAGAAATTCAAGAGTTTGAAAATCAGAAATTTATATTGACAAGTAAATTAATATAGAAAAAAATGATTCTAATCAATGAAAAAAAAAAATCAAAATTCAATTAAAATTTATTGAAAAACAAAATTAGAATTGAACCCTATATAGATGCAAAATCCGCCAAGTCCACTTTTTGAAATTTTTGAGTGGAGGCGAAAAACGTAAATTTGAGATTTTGATTTTTGGAAATTTGACTTCATATAAATGGGTTGTTATTTACTCATTGAGCATAATATGTTGTGGGCAGTAGTGCCGGGTAAGATGTCTGGTCACAGAAACGTTTCGTAACTGAATCAGAAACCTTCCAAAACTGGCTGTTTTTGAATGGAAGAGCGATATTTGATGGCCGATTATACTTGTGTAAAAACTGGACTAAACGGATTTTTTTGTTATGGGTCGATGGAGGATGGTACTTAGTATACGAATCGCGAAAAAAAGTGGACTTGGCGGATTTTGCATCTATAGGGTTCAATTAAATAAAAATCAAAACAATTGTAAGTTACAATTTTTCAGTTTTATTGTTTTGATAATTGATACAAAAAAAAAAAAAAAATGAAATGAATTTATAAAAATGAAAATGAAGAAAATTTTTAAAATTTTTTAGAATTCAACTAAAAAATAAAAACTTGACACTTGAAAAAAAAAAAAAAATTGATGATAATTTTGCAAAATATATGTTTTGTAAAATATTTTTTTGAAACAAAAAAACTCATATTATTTCTAGAGAAAAAATAATAACTTTCCAAGAAAAATCGTGATTTCCGGTTTTGATTACATTTTTTTTTAAATTTCACAATTTTTAAAAAAACACCCAACGTTTTTGAAATTTCAAGATTCTTTCACATTTTTGGGAGTGAAAAAAATTCTTAATTTTTTTGAACTTGAAATAACCGTTTTTACAATAATTTTTTTTTTTTGAAAAAAAAAATATCGAATATTTTTAGATTTTTAGAGAGAGAAAAAATTGTACTTTTGGGAAAATTTGAATTTTCTTTTAAAACAAAAACCTTAATATTTTTGAATTTTTAGAAAGAGAAAGAATCGTATTTTTGAGGAAAATCGTAATTTTTTTGTTTTATTTTTTTAAATCTCTTCATTTTCCTGGGGTAAAAAATTGATTTTTACGAGGTAAAAATTTCCCAATTTATGGAAAAACCCCTAAAATTTTTGGAGTTGAAATTATTTGGAGATTTTTTTCCACTTTTCTTCGAGAGTGAAAATATCTCTTAATTTTCTGTTTCACTTTACTTTACTTTATTTTATTTTATTTTATGAAAAAATTTATACAATTTATTAAAGTGAACATTATTTATTTTTAGGAGAAAAAGTTCTCAAAATTTTGGTTAAAGGGGGGGGGGGGATAGAAAATTTCAATTTTGAAGAAAGAACCTAAATATTTTGAAATATTCAATTTTTTTAAAGAATTTCGTCACTTTTTTGGGAGTGAAAAAATTTCTCAATTTTTGTACAAAACTTTACCAGAAAGATACCGTATGTAAGTATGTCAATTATTACTTGTCTTCAGACAAAATCAATTTTTTATGTTCAATTTTGATTTTTTTTTCACACTTTACTACAAAATCACTACTTTCCATGGCCCATTTTTCAAATCACACGAAATTTTAACAAAAATTATCGTTGAAAAGATTTAAGAAAAATTGCAATTTTTTCAAAATATTTCAAATTTGCAAGAAAAAATTTAATCCATAAATAAAATAGTACAAAAATAATGACAAAATTGTCAAAATAAAATTTAAAAAATTTTCAAAAAACAATTTTACCTATTTAGTAAATAAAAAATTTGACTGCTTCGTAATACGATAAAAAAATATTTTTTCCAGTTGAAAAAATTAATGATTTTGTACATGGAAAGTTTAAGAAAATTTTCATAAGTTTCAATTTAAAAAAAAAAAAAAATCAAAAAAAAAGAACATTGCGTCAAATATCTATCGTTTGAAAAATTAGTTGAAAATTTTTTTTCAACGAACTTGAATGAAAAATGAATATTAACATCTAGGTCATTTTTAAAGGTATTTTGGAGCACATTTTAACAACATTTTGACAAAGATTATTTCTTTTTACTTAAAATTCAAGGATTAAAATTCATCAGTAATTATTATAATTTTTTCAATTCATTAAGAAATTAATTTTCAATGTTGTTGTTATTGTTGTTGTTGTTTTTTAATAGGTAGTTCAAAACTTGAATTAATTTTCTTCAATTTTTACGAATTCCAAAAATTTAATTCGTCATTTCAAAACTAATAAATTTTCGAAAAAACTTTCAAGTGAATAAGTTTTTTAAAAGTTGATCATTAAAAAAAGACTATTGATTGTCAATTTACATATAAAAATCTAATCAATTTTTCAATTCTAATTTTTCCTTGAAAAATTCTAATAATCATTTTTATATTTCTTTGATAAATTTGAGGTGATTTTTTTTTTTTTTTTTTTTTTGAAAAGTCATTGCGATCAAATTTTTCGAAATTTGAGATGATAAATTTTTTTGAAAAATTCTGTTTACAAAATTTATTACTAGGGTGTTGGACTAAAAAAAAATTAAGAATTCAAAACATAAGAATTTTTTCAATTGCAAACATTTGCATATGAAAAAATTCGAATTAAACTTGAAATGACTAAAAATTGAAAAAAATTAGAAAATGGTTTTAAGAACCAAAATTCAGGAAAAATGTATAATGTAAAAAATTGGAGAAAAATTACGTTGCTCTTTCTAACTTAAAATGATAAACATCATCTTCTATTTATTGACTCACCCTCTAACGTGCTCGAGTGAACAAAAAAATAATTTCCTACGATGAATAGCGAAACAAGCATTCTTACTCATTTTCGTACTCATTGATACATTCGACTTGCAAAAATTATCTTCAACTCACCTAAACAAACAAACAAAAAATTTAAAAATTAGATAAGAACCGCACACAAATACAGAAATAAAAAAAAAACAAAAAAAAAACAACGTAGGTATAGTTACGTATTCAAGAAAAATCCACAGTTATATTTTTAAAAGAGTAGGTAGGGTTCAAGTATGCTACGAAAACGCAGATAAAATTCAAACTCATAAGCACCCCCCTCTCTCTCTTGAAATCTCCCTTCGAAAAAGGGAACCTCAAAAAGTATTCGTAATTTATCACTTATACCCCAGTGCACTTAAAAAGCCGAGCTTTTCGTCCACATGACGATATGAATTATCACATTTGTATACTCGTAATAGGTACTACAGCTTTTGGAAGGGATTCAGTCAATTTGCCAAAGGAACGTGGCGCACACCTAAGTGTCGCACAACACGTAGAAATAGGTAGCGAAGTAGGGAGCGCGGCATGGCAGCTAGTTCAAAGTACTAGTACATAAACGCCGGGCTGAGCCGGATGAGGAAGGGTGCTGCAGCCGCGAAATGTGATTTAATTAAAGGAAATGAAAACGGTGGATTTCCAAATAGGTAAGGTAGGTACGAATACTGTAGCACAAGTAGCAGGAGGAGAAGGACGACGACGCGATAGTATACGATAGTGGATCAGGTACTAAGGCGAAATGTGGTACATGGTGGCGAAGTGGGGGGAGGGGGGGGGGGGTTCGGGTGCGGCAATACACACGCATTCGGTCTATGAATTACGAATGGCTTTAATACGACGTTTAAATTCTTCAATATTCGCCAACGTGTTCTTTGGGCGCTGTGTGTAACAATAATATTAAAGGCACGTGTATTTCGTTACCCTGCCACCCCCCGCTGCTCACGGCCTTTGGCTGTTCTCAAGTACACTACAGCTCTATATACTTCTACGTACAGTAACTATACGTATACCTAACGTAAGTTTTTATTCTATGTGCTGTATAATGTTGCGGAGTCACTTTCGAAAAGATGTCACGTTTTTGTGAACGTACCAGGACATTATTTATATTTATTAACATTTCGACCGACTTATACGTGACATTTTGTAATAAAAGAAGAGTATAGTATACGTATATATATATATATATATATATATTGCGTCGCTAATATTTCGTCATTTTAAAATAAGTATTTAGTGCGTATTTCGGCACATAAATTAATTCCAATTCATTTTCAAGTCAAGTCCTATACCCGAGTAACCTAACCATTATCCCATATTCCCTGTATACGTCTGCTTTCCACCCCCCTAACATACATATCTGTGCTATTGTTCCCACTCACACACACATCCACTGCATAGTAATCGAAAATGTCTCTCTATATATAGTCTATACCTACCATCCTCACGATAATAGGGTCACTTCCTCTTTTTTTTCTCACTCCCTCTCACGTTTTCCATTCTCTCAACACTACAGAAAAGAGGAGAGTCTCGAATGTACGCTTATTTTATGAGGCAGGGGATTCTCGTACGCGTACGCGACGCTACGTATGCATAAAAGGGTGCAAGATGCGGTTGTCGAGTGCACTTGCATGGTGTTAATGGCGAGAACTTTTTTTTTATGTTTTTGAAATTCGACATTAAATTTAAATATACGCAGATAAATGATTAAATCGTACGTATTCCCCTTGTGAAGTGCGCGCATATGCAACTCCAACGACGACCTACTTGAAATGGGTATCTGCAGTACGCCGCATCCTCCTCAATTATTGTCGATGAAGCGTAACTTCATCGTTATAGAAGACGTGCGTAGGCGGTAAAGGTGTGATTCCGTAACACTTACTCTTGTATGAAAACCTCGACGTGGAAGGGATACGGTGGCAATTTCTGGGGTATTTTTTTCACCCCTTTTAAGATTCATCACCAAGTCAGTATCGCTGGGAAACGTCAAGATTTTCCACGCATTCGGAAACTGTCGAATAGGATACGTTTTTTTTTTTTCAAAATAGATTTTATTGATAATGGAATTTTTAGAGAGCCCCATCCCATGTGGATCTACTATTTTAATCAAAAGATTGATTTTTCAAAAGATTAGTTTGTCAAGAAAAAAGTAAAAGAATCAACCTCGAGTAGCTTATAGAAACAGTGAAAGCACTGAAATTAAAATAGTTAACAAATGAAGAAATAAACAATTAAAGAATTTGTTAAAAGTCTTCATTATCGAAAAAGTTAAGGTAAGTTGGGGTAACTAGGCTATCCCGGGAAAAAATGGTTGATCAAAATTGATCAAAATACGGTGATCTAATTAGATCAAAAAAATGTACCTATCAAAATTGATCTAAATTGACATAATTTTGATCAAATTATATCAAAATTGATACTTTCTGATTAAAATAGATCAAGTTAGATCTATTTTGATAGAGACATTATTTTGATCTAATTAGATCACCGTTTTTCTGATCAATCAACGAAAATTTCCCAGTCCATGTTCAGTCAGGATTCGATCCCACTACCTCCCGTTCCAGAATCCATGATCTTGACCACACAACCACTAGTGCTGTTCGAGAGAAAGGGAATTAAATGAAGTATAAATGCTCGTAGGTATATTGATAATAGTAAATTATGCAAACTGAAAAATACACTATTAAAGATGGAATTATGAAAGTTGGTAAATCAATTTTCTTGATTTTTTTTAATGAGAAGGAAATCTATTTATGTACCAATTATTATTTATAATAATTATTTTATTTTTTTTTTGTTGAAAAAATCTTCATTTCTTGTAATTAGAAATAAATGAATGTTGTGAAATGAAAAAAAAAAATGTTTATTTTGGTACAAAATTGTTTAAAAATTATTATGGAATAAAAAAATTTTCACACCACCCTATGGGTAGTTGCCGACTTGCCGTACAAAGCGTTTGAAAAAGTCTCTATTTTTTGGAGAAAAGATTCTCATTTTTTGGAATTTATATTATCTGGGAAAAAAAATGAAAACGAATTTTATTGGTTCAAAAGTTTTTAAAAATTATGGTTTTGGAATAAAAAAATATTATCTACTTACTCAACTTTTTTTTTGAAATAGAGAAATCTCAAATCTTCTAGAGTAGAAATTTTTCGGATGAAGAAATTTCAGGATTTTTTGGAATAAAAATATATCCAATTTTTTTTTTTTTTTTAGAAAAAATGTTGGATATATAAAAAATATTAGAGGAATATGATGTGAACCCCTTTTCTCCAATGTGAATCACATAGAATGTGGCCCCTAAAAATCTGAAAAAATACTTACAATTTCAAAGTGTCAATTTTGTTCTACAAAATTCAGATTGGACCCTCCTTTCATCCAATTTTGCATGATTACTGATTAGTATAAGAGTATATGAAAATCATGGGTTTTCCTTATTTTCATACAAAGTATGCACTACACTAAGTACTATGTTGACCATATACTCCGTTTCAAATAAGAGTTTTAAAAAAAACACTATAATCATCAATAACACCCTTTTGTGCAAGGAAATTCAAAATTAATCCAATAATAACATGGCCAACTATTGCTTGGAATTGTTCTGCTTGTCGAATTCTTATTAAGACATCATGAACATTACTCTGATCAAATTTGATAAATCTGCAAAAAAACCTTGATCTAACTTGATTGAATTCATCAGTTAGATTTAAGGCACATCAAACAATATTTTGATCAAATGTAATGTAAACATGAAACGTTTGGTCAAAGTTGATCGAATTCCATCAGTTAGATCAAGGCACATCAAACAATATTTAGATAAATTTTTGAAAAAATTGCACTTCTAAAAGAAAATGTGGGCTTTTTTTGCAGAAATTTTGAAAACGTTCAATAATTTTTGGTTTTTTAAAAGACGAAAAAGCGATACGTTGCCCGAGCGAAGCGAGGGCAAAAATTTTGAAAAAATTGGAATGTTCAATTAAAAATAATGCACTTTAAGCATAATTTTTAATATTTTCAAAAAGATCATGTTCATTTTTTTAAGTTATAAGTTATAACAGTTCAAATGCGCTGATTTTTTATTCCTATTCTGATTCTGAGAGAAAGATGAAGCAGTAGAAGTACATTGCCCGAGCGAAGCGAGGGCGAAATTTTTTTTCAGAAATTTACCGAATTTGTGAGTCGGAATTTCTCTAAAATTTATCGAATTTATGATTCGGAATTTCTCAAAAATTTGCCGAATTTGTGATTTAGAATTTCTAAAAAATTTACATATTTGAAATTCAAAACTTTACCAAATTTTGTAAACATACCTAATTTAATTTGTCGAAAGTTTGCCGAATTTGTCGAAAATTTTTCGAAAATTTGCCGAATGGAAAATCACTGGAGGCGTGTTCCACCCCCCCCCCCCCCCCAAACCCCCCTCTCGCACCGGCTCTGAACGCCTCACTCTCTGAGGTCGTTTTGGCCCAGTTACCCGGACAAATGGGGTAACTGGGCCACCCACCTTTTTAGTCTTATTTTTCTATTGAGTCAAAGTTTATGACTCGTGGGAGGTATCTATAGGCATGTTTTTTCACATTTTGGAACATTTTTCAATAATACATGATACGAGGAAACCGGGCTTAGGGGCGAAAAAATCGTTTTTTTTTACGGATTTACACGTTTCAAGACCTTTTCTTTCAATTGATGTGGTCTAGAAAATTTCAACTTTTTTTTACACGTAAACCCGGTTTCCTCGTGTCACGCCAGAATTTATTTAGAAGCTTATTACGTTTTTTAGCATTTTTTTTACATTTTTAATTTAAGCTCCAAAATTAATATTGTTGGGAAACGAATTAAATTCAAAAAATACATCCTTTAATGGAATAAAAAAACGGGAACTCGAGTTATACAATCGAATTTCGCGTACAAAAACTATTATTTTTTAGTCGTGTTTGATGAAATAAAAAACGAGAAGCTTCTACAGGGGCCTAATCCGGTTGAATTGTTCGAAAAAAGTACACAACCGCGTCAACTGAAAGAAAATATAATTTACCGGTAAATTACCGCGAATTAATATGCGAACAGCTAACGACTTTTCGAGTTAAAATACAATCGATTGCCCATTCCTCCTCCCGAATGTTAAGTAATTTTAACATGGCCCAGTTACCCCAACGCTATGGCAAAGTTACCCCAGACCACAATTTTGAACTGGGGTAACTGGGCCATAGCACCTCAAATCTTCCTCAGTGGAATTTTCAACTCCGTTTCACTTAAGGCATGTACTTTGGTCCTTTCTAAAGTTATTAATCGCAAGAACAAGACAAATATGTCGCATCTTTAGTAGTGGAGGGGGGGGGGGAGTGAAAATGATGTCTTACCTAAGTTATAATTGAGATTTTTTGCAACAAAAAAAAAAGGAAAACTCCTGAGGTCTCCTCAAGGGGAGCTAAGAACCAAATGGCAAATGTTGTAGTAGGTTTACGATGTTAGTAATACGATGCAGATGCAACCAAAAAATTTCGTCAGAATGAATTCGGGAAGGAATGGGAAGGGGTGGCCCAGTTACCCAACTTACCTTTTTTTTATTTTATTTTATTTATAGCCTTAGAATTAAATTAAGACTAGCTTAATTTAACGAGCCCAATCTTGGGCAAAGGCCTACTTTAACCGAGCCCATTCGGCTCAGTCCTGCGCCACCCTACAGTAATGTTTGTTATATCCCAGGAAATGGACTATTTCGTCGTCCCACCTCGCCTTTTATCAATTCAAATTTCATTTTAGGTGTTTTTTTTTTTTTAATCAGGTAATCGAAAATTCAAATTCATATTTTTCATGTTGGTACTATTAGAAAAAAATCAAAAAAGTACGATTTTTTTTCTTCTTTTAAATAGGTACAGAAAAAAATCTTTACTTCTTTATTCGAAGTGAAATGTAGGGCCTATTTAATTTCTTAGTTATTTTATTGGATTTTTTAAAATCACGTGATATAATTTTTACAAGGTACAATTTTTTTTTCTGTCAAGTATCTGTACGTTAAATTTTTTTTAAATTTTCGTGATTTTTAAAATAATTTCTAGTGCATGAATTTGAATTTTCGACTTGAAGACAAATTGCTTTGAGAATTTTTCATTTACGTGATATCTATTTTTTATTTAAAAAAAAAAAGAATTCTTCATTTTTTTTTTGTTGAAAAAAATAAAATGCTCATTTCAAAAAATATTGAATTTTTTTATTTTTTTATTTGGTTGACATGAAGATTCAAAATCTGTGATTTTTCACTTAATAATTTTTTTTTTTAAATTTTAAAATCTAATGATTTTTTTCATTTTAAAAAATATTTTATCATCCAATTAGGTACACATGTTGTAAATTTTTCATAACATATTAAATTAAAAATACTGCACGGTTCATTAACATGGTGTAAAAATTTATTTACTATCTTGACAGATAAGAACGAAATATTCGATTTGAGCTTTCATCATCGACTTTCAAAATATGTAAGTTTAGAGGAATGTTCAATAACGCGATGATACTTCGATGTGTAAGTGCCTCTCCCTTTATATCGTTCAAAAAAATGGGTTTGCGTAGTGTCATTAGATTTGTGATCATACATTCAATGGTTTTTGCTGTCATCATCCGTAACAGTCGCGAATGTGATGAGTCTCAAGTTCCCGAAAATGAAAATTCAACAAGTACGTCCTCAACTCTAGCTCTTAACCCTCCTTCGAAGGTAACAAAGGATACAGCAGTCAACAGTCGCAAAAATGGTGATCAAAATCGACTAGATGAAGTATCAAATCAACTCAAAATGCCAGTTTCTGAACCTTCTTTCAAGAAACCAAATGATCAAATTACTTTTACGACACTCTCTGCTTCCAATGAAGAATATCTTCATAATTTAGTACAACTCTACAACGGTACCATAACAGAGACGGAACGAAAAGAGGTAATTGATAAAATGTTGACATTTTTGAACCATCATAACGTCATTAAATCAGATCGTGACGTCATTAAATCAGATCGTGACGCCATTAAATCAGAAATCGAGGTTTACCGATGCGATAAGTATGTAAGGTCCGCCATTCCTTATTACGAAAACAGGTACATTACTCCACGAACTTTAGATGATGACTTTCATCAAAATTTAATGAAAACCGATTACCTTTTCTTTTCTCGATTAAATGCGTTTTTCCTACATCCAACTGCTGAAGTGAATCTCATTTTAAGTACTTACAACCTCATGTACGATGCCGATAGTAAAATAATCACATATCGAAAATCTAATGACCATTTATCGGACTACCTTCGTGGCAGAAAATTGAAAGATATTTCAAGGATTGAAAAATGGACATGGTTCTTATGCACCCTGAATTATATACCCGAAAACGACTTAAGTGAGACAGAACTGTTATACTGGCGCGATACTTTACAATACTTTGTTAAAAATCGATTCACTTGCATACATATGGCCGATATTGTAGTAAGGAGTATCGACGAAGCTCACCGCCATATTCACGAAAACGAAGACCACGTCGAAAATTCCGCTGAAGAAAGAATGGATATGGAAACGGTATTGGAGTTCAAATGCTGTATTGGTAAATCTTTCGAGATATATCATTCTCAGATCGATACGACTCCCTTTAAAGGTGGAGGAGGTTCTTTGGGTCCAGCCGTACATCCTACACCAATAACTTATAGAAAAGGGATCTTCAGGAGGGAAGAAATATTTTCACGCCTGCGTATGCGTATGAACCGCACTACCCCAACAACACCATAAAACTGTGAAATAAGTATTATACCTATCTTAAGATGTACATACAATAATTGATACTTAATAATAAAAATAAGCAGTAAAATAAAGTAAATTGCGTAGTCTTGAGTTTTTTTTTTCACCAGAAAATAATCATTAATCGTCAATTTTTTATTTCTCTCTTAACTGAATAGGTATTTTAAAGTGGCATATAATCGCCGTTTCAGTTTTTTTTTTTTTTTTTTCAGTTTCACTTATTATTTAATGTGTGAGAAATGCTTGGAATTCAAATTCAATTAATGTTAAAATACTGAATGTACATATTTCAAAGCAATCAGTAACTCGATCTGAAACGAAACAATTTTGAAACGGTGAGAAATTCTGAATTTTTAAACGGTTCGCTATTTATTGCTGACTACAAACTGGATCTACGTTCATGCCGAAAAATAAATTGTGTTTTCGATAGTTTCAAACCTCTAGAATTGATTGGTGTTTTTTTTTTATTCACTCAAACCCACTTATTCAAATTGTAAATTCAAAAATCTGGTTTTGTGAAAACCCCCTAAATGTCAGTTCCATTCCCTTTCACTTCCAAAAACCTTACTAAATCAATACCATGGAGTTTAATAGGTTTTCAAAATAATAGGCGATTCAAATGACTCCCTAAGTCAATTTGAGAGTGACGGGGGAAATGTGAAAGAAAGGTTTTCAAGTTCGAAACATGACAAAATAACTGGTTCCTTCATTGTGCCACTGCAAAAATGCAAAATACTCACTTCCTGGAATGTTGGACCCCAATCAACAAAGATCAAAGATTTATTAAATCTGAAAAATTCTAAAAATTTTGAAAATTTCAAAATTGAAAAAAAAACAATATCTTCAAGCTAAAGCAAAACTTCTGCTTTAGGTACTTTTTTGAAAGTCATTCTCATTACCTTCAACTTTCAAGCAAAAAGTAGTACTTTTGCAGGGCTGCTAGACACTGTGAAAAGGTCACTGATAATTATACAGCTTAAGGGCCTATTACTTTTTCTTTTTGGCCTAACCTGCCCCTGCTTGATCATTTCGAGTTTCAAATTTGTTTTATTGTCTAGATTTAATTTTCATTTTTCAACTTTTTATTCAAATTTTTCGAATTTTTAAAATTTCATTCAGTTTTTCACTTTTTAAATTTTCTGTCATTTCGAATTCAATTCAATTTTTTTTCTCATTCATTGCCAGTTTGTATCAATTTCTTGTCATTCAGAACTTGAATAAAATTGACGAATTTTTCCAGGTCTCAATTTTTAATTAATAAAAAAATTGGTTCCAGTTTTTTTTTCAACTTTGAAGTAGGTAATTTTAAATTTAATTGTGCGTAAGCACACTATTCTTTCGTCTTTTTTTTTACCGGTTTTTAACTTTTTGTGAGTAAATTTAATTTTAAACATTTTTCTTCGAGTAAGTAAGTATTATCAGTTTTTTCCAGTTTCCAATTTTTATTTTCCACCTTTTTTGAATATTTTTTCAACTTTCAGTAATTTTGATTTGATTTAGTTTTTTTCAACTTTCCAGTAATTTTTAATTTAATTAAATTTTAGTTTCATTGCCTTTTTTAAATTTCATTTTTCAACTTTCCGTAAGTAGGTAAATTTAATTAATTTTTTTTTTCTTCGAATATCGACTATTTTTTCCTGGCCTCAATTTTTATTTTCCAATTTTTTCCTATTTTAATTTTTTTTCAAGGAGGGGGCTGTATGAAATGGATTTTTCATCTAATGCATTGAGTAGGTACAAGAGGACCAACTTTACAGTTGAATAAAAAATGTCTGTGCTGCCACTGATGCCAAATTTGGAAATTGGAAAATCTCGAAAACTCCTAATTTTTTTGGAATTTTTATTGTTCAGTTTTCATATTATAAAATGCATAGAGCTTTCAAGAAGTTAAAAATAATTCAATCTTATTGAATTTGGTGAACAAATAACTCAAACATTCAGAGAATATTATTGGAAAATCATAAAAAAAAAATGAAGAAAAAAATTAATTTTCTTGAAGAATTTTTTTCGAGTAGAAGGGAAATCTCTATAATTATTAGGTATGAAAAAAAAAATTGGTACAAAAAATTTTAAAAAGTGTTTTGGAATGAAAAACATTTTTACACCACCAGCCTTGGGTAGTTGCTGTGCAAGGCGTTAAAAAAAATTCTCAATTTCTTTGAAGTAAAAATATTTTTTCAACTTTCGCGAAATATTCTCATTTAAAAAAAATCAAAAATCTGAATTTTATCGTTTTGGAATTGAATTGTTTTGAAGTAAAAATATACTTTTCAAACTCTAGAGTAAAAATCTCAATTTTTTTGATTTTTTTTTTTCAATTTTCTGAATAACAAAATATTTTTATTATTTTTGGGAGGAGGGTCTCTGTTTTTTGGAATAAATTTTTTTTTTAACAAATTGTTTGGTTTAAAAATTTTTGAAAATTGTTTTAGAATTAAGAAAATTACTCAATTTTTTTGGTAATACTCGTTATGAAATCTTAAATCTTCTGGAGTATACATTTTTTTGGAGGAAGAAATTTCAGGATTTTTTGAAATAGAAAATACCTACTTATGCAAAAATAAGAGAAATTTTTTTCCCCTATACTTCTACCAAGTTACGATTATGCCGGATGGAGCCCTGGAATTGTAGAAATATTGTTCATGAAAAAGTCACGAATTTTCAAAAAAAAAAAAATGGTTTTCGGTATTTTCCAATTTCCAGTTTTTGAAAAACTCATTTTGCACCCCCCTCCAAATTCTAAATTTCAATATTTCCATTATTTATTATTTCAACTTTTTTTTCAAGTTGCCATTTTGTCCCTCTTTTTAAATTGATTTCAAGACAATTTTTGATGGGCTATCATTCCTATTACTTGAGGACCGTTCACAATGCACCTTAACTTTTTGCTTTTGCTTTTTGCTTAAAACTCACTACTTTCTGCACCAACATGGTGGCCAGAAATTTGTGTATTTTACACGTTTGTATATGTACTGGTTAAGCAAAAGCAAAAAATAAAGGTGCATTGTGAACGAGCCTTTACACTTCTTCTACTTTTTCTATTATTAATATGGAATAATTGGGTTGGCAAATTATGTACTTTTCGAAAAAGTACCACTTTGTTTTGCATAAAGTGCTGCTTTCCGATGGAAAGTCTGCCCTTAGCCTCGCTGTCCCAATAAATTGTGGAGGAATGCAGAAATTTTACATGGCACAGAAATCTATCGTGTGAGGTTGAATGGACTACGGCGTAGCGATGACCATCAATAATGCTTACATAACTCGCAGAATTTGCCGGCTCATTAGTCGTGCTATGCTGCGGCATCGGCCTGAAAAGTAGGAGGATGACGATGACGACGATGATGACGACGACGGTGGCTGAGGCGACGTTTTACAAGGGTAGTAAATTCTATTAAAATATAGGCGAGCTAGAGGCAGAGAGAGAGAGAGAAAGAGAGAAAGGCGCGACAGAATTTCTCTGGCTGGTAAAGTGCGGAGCTTGGGCTTGGACTGCTACAATGCTCGTTGCTCGCCCCATACAATAGTTTTATTCGTATATTTCACAAAAGACTTTAAAGAAGAAAAAATTAACGAAAAATAAGAGAGAAGAATTTTATATGCGTCCCTTCGATGGCGTGAACTTACTTCGAGTATTTATTTATTTTATTTATTTATAGCCTTCGAATTAAATTAAGACTAGCTTAATTTAACGAGCCCAATCTTGGGCAAAGGCCTCCTTTAACCGAGCCCATTCGGCTCGGTCTTGCGCCATCCTACAGTAATGTTTGTTATATCCCAGAAAATGGGCTATTTCGTCGTTCCACCTCGCCTTTTGCCTGCCTGGCCTTCTTTTGCCATTGGGGTGCCAGTGCAGCAAATCCTTTGTTTCCTCGTTGTACCTAACATTGACCTCACCATCGAATTTTGGGTTGTTTTTAGCCTATTACGTAATTTATGGTTTAAGGTCCATGTCTGAGCTCCATAGGTCAGCACAGGGAGAACGCAGCTATTAAAGAGTGAGGCTTTAAGTTTATTTCTATAAGGTTTTTTAAAGATGTAACTCAACGTCCAGTAATTTTTCCAGGCTTGGGATATTCTTTTGTTAATTTCTTTTTCGGATCTATCATCAAAAGCTATAATTTGGCCCAAATATGTCATTTCGCTCACGGTTTCCAAAGTTTTATCCCCAATTTTAATTTCTATAGGTTGTGAATGATTAGTCATGATTTTTGTTTTCGAAGTAGTAATGATAAGACCCGCTTTTTGGCTCTCCCTCTCTAGCTCTAGAAGCATTTCCCTAAGTTCCTCTTCACTGCTAGCAAACAGAGTGACGTCGTCCGCGAATCTGAGATGATTTAGTTTTTTACCATTTACATTTATACCTTTATTTTCCCAGTCCAAATTTTTAAAGATTTCTTCCAATGCGCAACTAAAAATTAACGGTGATAGTGGATCACCCTGTTTTACCCCTTTTTTAACATCAAAATATTTACCCTCCACGTCTGTTATAATTCTTGCTAGTAATCCGTTATAAAGTTCTTCTATCATCTCTACAAGAGTAACATAAATAAATGCAATAGGGAGTCAAAGGCTTTTCTGTAATCAACAAAGGCGAGGTAGACGTCGATCCCAAACTCCTTGGCCTTTTCGATCAACTGATTTATAGCAAATAAGTGATGAACTGTCGAGAAGCCCTTCCTGAAACCTGCTTGCTCAACTGGCTGTTGATCTAGTAATTTATTTTTTAGCCTATTCTCAATTACTTTTGAAAAGATCTTAGACAAGGTAGAACTTACGCTGATTGGTCTGGATGCAACCAAAAAATTTCGTCAGAATGAATTAGGGAAGGAATGGGAAGGGGTGGCCCAGTTACCCAACTTACCTTAAACATTTAAAAAAGTAAAGGAAATTGAAAAAAATTGTATGAAAAAAAAAAATTGAAACCCGATTTTCTGGAATAGAAAGAAATATACTAAAATAATTTCGAAAAACACGAATAATTTGAATAACGTTTGAAAAAGACTTCCGGAAACGTTCCACGATTAGAATCAAATTATTCGCGAAAAAAATCGTGTGTAGTGATTTATTTTAAAGGAAATTTCGAAAAATTGTCATTCGAATAAGCTTTGATGACATTACACGAGCAGGTTTCGTTCTCATTATGTTGAGTAATTGAAGGCAGAGTGGTACCGATCACCGGGGCAGCAACATCAGGGGTTGACTGAGGCTGGAAAGTTCACGTTCACGTTGAATAAACAGGAGGAAGAAGAAAAAGTTGTAAAAATTTGCTAAACGACGTTAAACCTACAGCGTGACGTGGCGAAGAGGAACGAACGTAGACGTAGCGTAGAAGGACGTTGGTAATTTGGTATAAAAGTTTTGTACATTTAAAAGGAACGAAAAGAGTAGACAAGCAAAAGCAGAATGATTGGAGGAGAAGAAGAGAGTAGAGTCGCGTAATACGAACCCGGTTTTTTTTGTTTCGTTTTCGTTTTTTTTTTTTTTTTCAAACTAACAATAAAGTTTGATAGTAGTCTTGATTTCAGTGGCTGGAAAATAGAATTACTTTAAACGCAAAACACTCGACAGTCGTTGTTTGGGCTTTAATCCTGCGCGACCGTTTAACAGGGTGATTTTTTGCCAGAGCGAGAGAAGCAGGCAGGCAGGAGACGGGGGCGTAGGACTGCGTGAGGTTTTTTGGACGAGCCAGGCGCAGTCTAGAAGAAGTTTCTTAGCCCATTGTTGTTCATTACGTATTCGCAGTTCTGTGGGTTGTCAGAAAACAAGAATTTATGGCGACGTGATTGTTTGTAAGGTTGAAAGAAAGAAGATTAAGTGTAACGCTACGCTATATAAATCTGTTAAAGGAGAAGCCAGTCTGGGTATATGGTGGGTACATTCGGGTAATTCAAATTAAACTCGGTCACATTATATACGTGGAAAATCTACTCTACTGTCTTATTGGCTGGTTGGCGCATAGCGTTGCGTATTCCTCTATCTATACAGCACGATGTCTGTGTGTTGGCCTCCTCCTTCTCCTCCTCCTCCCTCCAGTCTTGCAGTTTTCCTGAAATGAGACTGGGATTTTGTGATCTGTGCTGCTATCGCAAAGGTGAGGCAAGGTGAGGCAAGGTGAGGCGCAGCTACCTTATTCCCGAGTGGTTTTGTCTCGTTTCGCAGAGCAAGGCACCCAAATCCTAGTCGAAGGTGAATTTTAATTAGATTCTTAACGCGAATTATGTTACAGCTGCGATTTAGCGCGACGCAGGGCTCATCAAAGGGCGGAAATCCACCAAAGCGACGTCGTGTATTTTTCTACGTAGCTATAGCCTTATCAAGTACATCTATCTACCTAACCTTCCAAACCTAACCTAACGTTTTGCTGTATTTTCACTTGCATACATCGCCGGCGTTTGCCCAGTTGCTCTTGTGCTCGAACACCACATGAGATTTCTCACACGTGAGAAATACCAAACTGCGCAAAAAATTTCGCTCAATAAAAAAAATTATAATTTTTTTGGGATTTGGGACCTTTTTAAATTTTTTAGAATAAATTTTTTTTACAATTTTTTTAAAACGATTTTTTTTCAATTTTTTAGAATGATTAAAAAAATAGAATGATTTTTTTTTGAATTTTTTAGAATGATTTTTTTTGAATTTTTTAGAATAAAAATTTTTTACAATTTTTTTAGAACGATTTTTTTCAATTTTGTAGAATGAAATTTTATTCGAAAATTTTAGAATGATTTAAAAAAAATTTAGAATGATTTTTTAAAAGTTTTTTAGAACGATTTTTTAAAATTTTTTAGAATGAAATAAGATTTTCCAATTTTTTATGATGAAAACAAATTCTAATTTTTTGGAATAAAAGAAATTTTATTTTAAATTTTTAAAATGATTTTTTTAAATTATTTGGAATGATTTTTTTCTTCAATTTTTTATAATAAAATTTTTTTAAATTTTTTAAAATGAAATAAGATTTTCCAAGTTTTTAGGATGAAAAAAATTATTCTAATTTTCAGGAATAAAATAAATTTATTTTAAATTTTAAGAATGATTTTTAAAAAAAAATTAGAATGAATTTTTTTTCAATTTTTCAGAATAAAAATGTTTTCAAATTTTTTTAGAATGCAATAAGATTTTCCAATTTTTTAGGATGAAAAAAATTCGTATTTTTTGGAATAAAATTTTTCAAGTTCCCAGTTTTTTTTTTGAAATGAATGGTAATTTCTTATTTTAAAAAAAATTCCCTTTTTTTCAATATCATTTTTTTGAAATAAAAAAACGATTTCTCAAATTTTTCTAGAAAATTTGAAATATCCGGTCGTTGAAGAGAAATTGGGTGGTAAAAAATTGAACGATTTTTGGGCATCGGATAATCGAGGTTTTACTTTATAGTGCATACAAATTCTTTTTTTTTTAGTGAAAAAATTGACAAAAATTTTCACTCCGCCCCCCCCCCCAAGAATGTGAGCACCGCTTGAGAAAATAAATGATCTGCCAGCTATGCTTGCATATGTGTGCAGACTGATTTCTTTACCAAATCCGCAAGTGCACTTCGGACTTCTTCGGCTATGTTCGAGTTTTTCAGTATTATCAATATTTTTTTACCAAGTCCAGTGCTACATAAATACTTTATATCCGAAATTGTATTGGAGGGAGGGATCCAATCGAAATTTTTGTCTTAACCAAAAATATTCGTAGAACTTCAAGCTACAACTTTTGTTTGAACATTTTTTCAATCGGGCCCCTTACTATACCTCCCCTCCAGTTTTCAATAATGTATTTTGAATAAGTATGAATGTCATATTACTCAAAATTGGAGGGGAAGGAGGGGTCCCATTGAAATTTTTGTTATAATCAAAATTATTCCTAGTATTTTAAGCTACAAATTTTGTTTGAAATTGTTTTCAATCGGAACCCTTTCCTCACCCCTGTTTTTAATAATGTGTTTTGAATAATTAAGTTGGAATTTGGAGGGGAGGGAGGGGTACAATCGAAATTTTTGTCATTACCAAAATGATTGATAGAACTTCAAGCTACAACTTGGTTGCAAAAATTTTTCAATTGGACCCTTCCGCCTCTTCCTTTTAATTTTTAATTAGTATTTCGAGAATGACATGCGAAATCAGTGGAGAGAGAGGGGCTCAATTGAAAAAATTTTCAAACAAAAGTTGTAGCTTGAAGTTTGAGGAATAATTTTGGTCATGACAAAAATTTTGATTGGATCCTTCCCTCCCCTCCAATTTTGAATATCAAGTATTTATGTAGCACTGCACTTTTGTAAAAAAATACTGATAATAATGAAAAACTCAAGTCCAGCCGAACATAGCCGAAGAAATCCGAAGTGTGTTTGCGGATTTGGTAAAGAAATCAGTCTGCACTTATGCAAGTGCTTTTTCATTCTTCCGGTTCCATTCCAACGAGGACAGTGTCATGTCGATGCTATTTAGCTACACACTCCTCCGCGTACCTATATCTTATGAGCTCTATTCGACGTTAAATGCTGCCTGCTGCGCTGCGTGTACTTACTTACTACCTTTGGAAAATATTAGCATAATCCGAGAGTTTCTTAGACCGAATTAAGGATAGTTAGTTGCTAATTAAAACAACAGCCGGTGGAATTCATTAACATAGTACGACAAAAACAAGAAGCTCGCAATAACGACATTTCTTATTACTCGTAAAAGAAACTGTAAAACTTGCCGGTAATTCCATGTTTCTTCTGTATTTATGTTCGCATAATTATTTCGGAAACTTTGTTATTATTGCGACGAAGCTGCCGAATATGCGAACGTCCCACTTCGTCGGCCATCCGCCTCCTGCGAGATAACTAGGTCGACATGCTCTTCTTCGACTCGACGCCGTTGTTGTCGTCGTTTTTCTTCTATGTTTTTCTTACGTCATATTTGTACGTAAGTAATATGTACGTATAACGTAGCTATCTTTACGTGCATATGCTGTAACGACAGTTATGGATGCTTGTTTTCTTCTCCTCGCTCGAGTCGTTAGTAAACCTGTGTACAATCGGAGCACTTGTGTAGAAAATTGCAAGAGATGGCAATTTTTAAGGTAAATGTTGCGAATACATGAATCGTCGTCGTCGTTTAGTTGAATTGTTTTAAAAGTAGAGCGAAAAATAGTGTGGTTGATTTTTTTCAGAGTGAATAATATTTTCGTGGAATAATTTTTAAACGAAAAATTTTTATCAATAGAAAAATTCTTTTGAAAACGAAAATATTCAAAAATATGATAATATTTTTAACCCCCCCCCCCCCCTCCCTAAAAAAATACGTAGGTAATTTTTTCTGGAGAAATAATTCAAAAACAGATAATTTTTGTTTAACAAAAATCCATTTCGTTTAGGAAACAAAAATATTCAATCGTCAATTTTTTCCCCATTTTTTCTTTAAAGTTTTCGCTATTTTTTTTTATTTTTTTTTTTTGTGATTAAGTTTTTGAAAGCTGTTTTTTCTTAATTAATTTGAATTCATTGGTAAGAAAATGTTTTGCGAGATGAATTATTGTTATTATTACCTATTCAAATAACACGTAAAACTGTAAAAGATGCAACATTTTTTTAGTGATTTTCTAAGTTCTAAATGTTTACTTACTGGTAAGAAAATTGTTTGCATTAATGATGAAAACATTTCAAAATTTTTACAAACTGGAAATAATTTTATTAATTTGATGGGTACACTTTTTTTTGAATTCATTCGTAATCAAATACTTGACACTTAATTGTGTATAAGAATGATTTTTTCCGATCAGCTGACTTTGTTTTTTTTTTTTTACTTTTTTTTCATCAGAAAAGTTTTGAGAAAATTTCAATGTCAAGTACCTATACTAATGCTTTTGAAAGTTGCTTCATTTTCTTCAAACTTTTTTTTGAAGTTGAAAAAAATACCTCCAAATATATTTCAGTTTGTCAAGACTGTTTTTTTAAAAATTTTTAATTTAATTTTTTTTTAATTTTTTCATTGGAATGATTTCAAAATATAAGTAGATACTTGAATTGATTGTTGAATGTTATTAACATAAGTATCAAGAAAATAATATCCACTTCATTATCGATTTGAAATTGACCCTTCAAAAAATAAGGGAATTTTGTAAAATTTCCAAAATTGCGAATAATTTTGGAATCATCCAATTTTCAAAATTTATCGAACTTAATGAAATTATCAATTAGGTATTATTAATATTGAAGTTTAATCAAATTTGTAAAATTCGAAAAATTTTAGAATTTTAAAAATACTTTTTTATTTAATTTTATAAAATGTAGCCAAGTTTTATTACAAAAACTAATTAAAATTCAAAAATTATATTTCAACTTTTTTTTTTGAATTTTTAATTTTAAATCAGGTAACTTTTGAAACTTTTTTAGGAATGTAATAAGTTTATTATAAAAATAGTTTTGAGTTTAAAATTTTTTCAATTCGAAATTTTTTCAGTTTTAAATTTTTTACAAACTTTCAGTCATTTTAAATTTTACTTAAGTTTTCTTCATTTCTTTTTTGATTTTCAATTTTTTTTATAAATAGGTATTTCTCGAGGTTTAATTTGATTTCAATTTATTTTTCAAGTTTTATTGATTTTCAACTTTACTTATTTTTTCCACTTTTTTCAGTTTTTTGTCGTTTTTAATTACATTTCAAGTGCAATTTTCATCAAATTTTTGGAATTTTTCAGTGTTCAAGTGTGTTGTTAATTTTCAATATTTTTTCGTATGGTAAATATTTTCTAGCTCTTTTTTTATTTTCAATTTCATTAAGTATGTAATATAAAAAATAATGAGAATTGAAAACGTGAGTTTTTTTTTTAATTTGATGACTTTTAAACATTAATTTATCTTCAAAAACTTGGGAACATTTTAGAAAAATTTATGACTTTTTAATTTTTTTTTTATTTTAAATTATTTAAGTAAGTAATATATTATAATTTTAGCATAGTATTTATACGTATGCTTTTACGATGACAAAAATAAAAAAAACGACACCAAAATCCGACACCATATTGGGTTAGGTTAGGTAGGTTACATTAGGTTAGGTTTGGATGACATAAAAAAACAAAAATTTGAAAAATTTTATGACTTTTAGACATTTTGTCAGATATTTTGAAACTTGTAATTTTTAAAATACATTTAATGACTTTCAGACATTTTCTAAACATTTTTTCCGACATTCTGAAACTTAGAAATTTTTTTAGAAATTATAATTATGACATTTCAATGTTCACTGGTAACTTATTACTTATAACTGGAAATTTTATGACTTTTAGACATTTTCTAGACATTTTGTCAGACATTCTGAAAAAAATAGAATATTATTTTTTTAGACATTATAAAAGGAAATTAATTGAAACAAAAAATTTTCAATTTCAACAAAATCGTAAGTTTTTTTGAAAAAATGAAGCAAAAATTGATACTTAATTTCTTTGAAACAAATTGAAGATTTTTTCATTTCTAAAAAATCTTCAAGTTTCAGAATGTTTGACAAAATGTCTAAAAATCATCCAATATTGAAAAAAAAAACACTCCAAGTTTTATAATGTTTGAAAAAATACCCAATCTTAAAAAATTAATGTGAGGCGAGAAACGTGAAAACGACGTTTAAAGGAATATGATAAAAATTTTGAAAAAAATTGTCATCGTCATTGAAAATGGTACAAAAGATCGTTGAAATTTAGAAAACTACTGCTAATGCTTATGACCAGATGTCAGCAGCCATTTCAGATCAAAGCATTCAATATGTTGAACGTTAATTTCTTGTTTGTCACAGTATTATTAAAAAACACATTTTCGGTGCTACAATTCTTATTACGCATGCAAAAGAAAAATCATATGTAGCGATGACGCTGTGACTCAGCCCTCCGAGTAAGGTTTAACTTGAAAAAGGTGGAGCGTTGTGGGTGGAATTACCATTAAGCACCGCCATCGTGTTGCAATTAGACGCAGGCTCCGCCCTGAATTGAGCGTTAGTACGAGGATAAGGCGGAGCGTGATAACCTTGATTGCATTGAGTCCCGCCTATGTATTGTAACTGTTCGTTGGCCCCTCCCTGAAGAAAAGCTTTTTTTAAAGATGCATCGATTGTGTTCGAATAATGCAGCTTCAATGAATTTTTGTGACGTTCAACAGTACCTAATTTTTTTCTTTGGAATTTTTTGGGAATGCCTACCTACTTATAATATATTTTTCAAGTTTGTTAGAAATGTACTTTCTTTATAATTTTTCAAATGTGTTGTAAAACAATGTTTTCAACTTTTTTTGAACACCGAATTGGTGATTTCTTTGGGGGAAAAGTTTTGTTCGAAAGAGATTTTGTTTACAAAACATTGTCGAAAACAATTTTTAATATTTAAGGCTAAATTTTCATAATAATAAAAAATCTTAGCACAACTTAAAAAAAAAAATTGACAAAAAATCGTCCAATTTTTTTTGGAAAAATTATAAGAATCTATCATAATTTGTTCCGAACAACTGAATAAAATTTCTAAAATTTTATAGAATAAGAATAAGTACTCGTATATTTTTCAAAATTTTATTCAATTTGAACTACAAAATTTTACAAAAATTTACTCAAATTAATTTTTTTTTTAAATTGGAAAATTAGTTATATTCAAGTATTTTTTAAAAAATTTCATCAGAAATAAAAATTTTAAATCCAAAATTTTCAAAACTTTCTTCCAAAATGAATTTCTAATAAAATTTTATATGAGAACAATTTTTTCAAATTAGACATGCTACAGCTGGTCTCTTCGAAATCCTCGATCTTCGCCAACTCTTGCTCGTGGTATTGAAATAACCGCCTCCAAAATTAATTCATATTCATTACGCAGCCTTCGAACTTCGCATAAGGCTCAAAAACCAACAAACGCGCTACTAAGTCGTCTCCGTGCTCGTGTTGAAAATCGCGAGGATGATAGGATATCTCAGACCAACGACATTAGGCGACGTAAAATCCGCTGAGAAATGTCATCCAACACGTGGTATTCTCGATAATGCAGAAAAATCAACAACAACAAATTCTAATTCTCGCCACATTTTCACGCGGCGCAAATTCATTCGACTATGAGTAAATAACCTTTTTTTGGAAGGGTTCACTCAAGGTTAAGGGTAGATTCCGATACATTATAATAATATTAGGGAGTTTTCAAAAGCGAGCAGAATTCATCCTCTCACAAGCACCCATCATCCGTAAGCAGATTTCTTTCGCCTTAGCGGATGAAGAATAAAAAATAAAAATGAAAAAAAAGGTGGCAAAAGAAAACAATAAGAAGGGCGAACGAGATAAAGAAATTTCTCAAACAAAATCATAACACTGCAAATCGTCAACTGATTGAGCTTCGCAAGTTCATTCGAGCTGAAACTCAATTACTATAAACTTGCGAACTAATTTTCTCAATCAAAAGAGCACGTAACGCCGTACTACTCTCAGCCCTCCCCCATCCTCGCCAGTATCTTTATCAAATAACAGCTGCATCTGGTGAGCCACCCAGCAGCACCTACTCGTAAATATGCCAACATCGCGAATCTGCGTATACCTAATAGAAATAGGGAAAAGTAGGTACACCTACATTAACGAGGGTCTATCTTATTAAAAATTAACTTCCCAAATACACGATGCGGAACGTAGAACGTACTCCTTGAACGGTATTAATTGCTCCTGGCGCAGTATGGCTGGCACACTTCGCATACGTACTAGATGCACGATGTAATGATACCTTCAACATTATACTCACTCTCGCATTCTCTGGCAATCAGTCTCTCTCTCAGCACCGAGAACTCGTCGACTCGGCCTGGCCTGGCCTGGCCTGGCCTGGCGTAACGTGAGGCGACACGTCGCGTCGCGCGAATAACAGAAATACCAACTAATTTGCATTATTTTTGTTCTTGCGGTATAGTTTGTACGTACGTATTTTAGTTAAAACACGCTCGTAAATCGATCAAAGTTAACCGGCTGTCAGGCCTTTCATTCTACAACTTGGTCGTCGGTTTACGATTTTAACTTCGCTAACTCATAAACTATTAAAGGTTGATTTATAAGTGTAGGAGTTGTTTCGTATTTTCCACAAACCCTACCATAGCCCCACTACCATCATCGCTGAGCCCAGCCCTCGCTACTGTCGACTTCCTCTACTCGCTTCCATGGTTCCTAGTTCCTACGGGCGAAAAAAATTACCCCAGTACCAAATACCAACCTACACATGTGCCAACCTCGTCGATAAAATCGATTCCTCCGCATTTCAGCCTGAGGCTATAGCGACGATGATGATGAAGACGACGATGAAAATTCGAAAATTCGAAGATAACTGATTCCCGAAGATGTGAGAGAGTGTCTGACAAAACTCTCAAAAACCAACAAGTAGGATATTTGAAAGGACGTTTTCAAAATGAAAGATTTTCCTAAATTTTTAAAAAATTCAAATTTTTCTAAAACTGTAAAATTGGGAAAATTTTCAATTTTTGAACTTTTATCAAATTTTAAAAGCATAAAAAACCTTGCAAAGCAACTTGAAAAATTCTGAAAATACGAGTGAATTTTGAAAATTTATCCAAAAATCTAAAATGAGCAAATTTGCAGTTTTCACCAAATTTTTAAAATACGAGTAGTTGCAATAAATCCAAGAATGAAATTTTTGATTTTTTTCAACAAAAAAAAATTGAAAATTTTACTGCAAAAAAATTTAGATTGTTCTCAACTTTGTTATTGAAGAATTTTACTGAATTTTAATTTCTTTGGAAAATTTCGAAATATTTCTTTTCAGAAAAAAATGTTTAGACTACATTTTGCAAATTTCGTTAAAAATTTTGATAAAATTGTCGATTATTTTCTCAAGAGTTTTGAAGTATTTCTCTCAAAAAATGTTATTTTTTGAAACAATTTTTTATAAATTGAAAAAAATAAAAGCGAGATTTTCATTTTTTTTTCTTCAAAAAAATTCAAAATAGGTAGATATTTGATACGTATTTCCTTTAAAGGTTCTTTCTGAAAGTAGTTTTCAAAATATTTTTTTAAAAATTAAGAAAATTTTTATGGGATCAATTTTTTTTTTAGTTCCAACAGATTCGACAATAATTATTGTCTCGTAAAATTCAACCCTACAACTGTAGGACTTCACAATGAATAATTTCGAAGAAAAAAAAAATCATAATTTTGAAGAAAATTTGAATTTATGAACTGAACATTTTTTTGAACCAATTTTTCCAATTTTCGCCAACTTGAAATTTTTTTTCTTAAAATCCAACCCGATGAAAAAATCGAAAATTTTTTCCACATTCGCCAGATTTGATAATTTTTTCATAAAATTCAACTCCACAAATTATAATTTTTCTCAAGCAAACTCAATTTTTTTTGTCTGAGGTAGAAATATTCCTCTATCGAAAAAATCGATTTTTCAAAATTAAAAAAAAAGCGACTATTTGCGAATTAATTTCAAAAATGTATTCAAATTAAAACATTATCAATGATTCAACTTTCATCAAATTTTAAATCTTTACGTCTAATTACAAATTTTTCAAATTTTTCAAAATCAACTCAATTAAAGATTATAAAAAATTGCAAAAGTTTATCGCATAATTATAATTAAATTGATTCAAATTAAAAATTTAATCAAAATTTAAAAAAAAACACTTTTTAAAATTTTTAAAAAGTATTCAAAATTTTGAATTTTTTACCTGACATAAGTATAAGTGATTTAAATTTTTTTTCCAAAATAAATGAAGTCCCAATTTTTACAGAATTTTCAAAATTTTCATAATTTTTGAAATTTTTAAAATTTATTAAACTATTAATATTTTAGAATTTAAACTTGATAAAATTTCAATTTTTCACCGATTTAAAAACATTTAATCTTATTTTTTTTTCAAGTTACAAAATTACAAAAATTCATAATTCATTTAAAAAAATTTTCTCGAATAATGAAGTTGATAAGACGTAGCCAATCACATGAAAGATGCAAGATGAAAAGTTCGTTTCGTTCAATTTTTCATTTTCATCTTCATAGTTGGCCATTTTTTTGGCATCACTGATCTGATTTGCATTCTAGTCCCTTTTGACTATAGCACTTTTCTTACATAAGAAGTGCTCGCTGCTCGATAATTGGAATTTGACCGAAGTTAGAACGCATTTCAGGCGTTATTACGATGAAAATTCCAAATTCCACCTTTGCCCTTTGTCCACTACACTTTGGAGCCGAGTCTATGACGACGGTATAAATATAAATATTATAACAAGGCGCGTTTGACGAGTTTAGTATATCTACGTGTAGGATAGTATACTACCAACAGTACACAGGATAGTATAACTATGTAGATTGTAGATGTACGAGTACACTGTAGCACCCTGCCCTGCCACACTTCGCCGTCCAAGAGTTGACTTTGTAATAAAGCCTCGCTAGGATAATTGATATACGGATTAATGTAACTTGACATAGCCTAACATCCTGGCGATTATCCTTTCTTGTGTAAACCTGATATTTAAATAGGCTTGTTAGGTGCTGCTAAAATCGAGATAGACTATATTACGCGAGTGCTGGTATCGTATGCCACGGCACGGCACGGCACGGCACGGCACGGCAGCATCCAATTCTTGTACTGCGATAATTCACTTCCGAGAGTTCCCATTACCGACGTAATTTTTGAAATAATACGCTTCTTGCTGTTAATTTAATTATAACGAAGAGATACTCGATGAATATTCGTGTATACGAATAACCTAGACAGGTTCCCGCCACATATAAACATATTTCCATAGCTCTACTTCTATCATCACGTCAGCCAGAATAACACTCAGCTAACTCGCAGAAAGCATCCAGTATGAATAAGATACGAAACGCCATTCCGAAAAATTTAAATTCGAAATACCGGACTCAGATTATGGAACAATCCGAGAAATACTACAAGTACATAATCTATGGAATCGAATTTTCAGTTCGAAGACCAACAAAAACATACGCCACTTTCAACGTACTTTTGTATAGGTAAACTCCGGACACAAATGTTACACATTCGTAATTTTGTAAATTTTGATACCTTCCCTTTTTTTTTCCAACAAAAGTCACAATACTGTACAGGCCTACACTCGAAATCCAGTCGAGATATGTGTAAGTATTTTTTACAACTCGTACAGCCGTTATAGAGAAAAGCAATAGGCGTCGTATAACACCCTTCTCACGACATTTCAAGGTCTTCGGTACGCGATATTATTGAGCATATTAGAATTTATGATCCAAGTAGTGCTTCGCTTTGTCATCATATATACGCAGGGGAAAAAAACCATGCTCGTGCCATCGAGCTAAGGTGAATACATCGGCTCGTGTACACATCTACATCCTACACTGAAGCAAATCAAATGTTGGAAAATTTTTCTTCATTTTCGAGGAAATCATTTACCAACGTTTTGAAATGCGATCGTGCTCGAAATGTCGTCTCTCCCGTTTCAACATTTGTTACCTCAACATTTGAACAAAAACGAAGGTACTCTTTCGATATCAGACCAAATGAACCACTCTACCTATTGAAAAAATTTTGAATTAAATTTTCGTGAAATTAGACAATTATTTTCGCTTACGTTTGACAATTTTTCAAAAATTTTCAAGAAAAACTTGCAATCGACTATTTTTTGAAATTAGATGACTTATTTCGAAAGTTCTGCTCGAATTTCACGTGAAATTCAAAAAATGCTGATTCGAAAAAAAATTACGAGTAAATCAATTTTTTTCTGAATGTGACTGGGCAATTAACTGGTTAAGTACCTATTCAAAAAAAAAACACGAATTTCATTAAAAATTATTTAAATAATACCTATCGAATAAAAATTTAAACAATAAATAAATAAAATCAATTTTTTTTTCAATTTGCCCACTTATTTTTTAAAATTGATTATTCATTCAAAATATTCCAAAAATGATTTTTTTTCATTTGACAAATTCTTCAACGAGTTTTTTTCAATTTTCCAAGGGTTAAAGTTTTATTTTATTATCATTTTGTTAAAAATTTCATAAATGTTTTTCTAATATTCCGCAATTTTTCAAAATTTTATGAAAAAAAAATTTATATCTACGAAATAACAATTCTTGGAATTTAACAGTTTTTCTGAAATTGTTTATTCACAAGAAATTTCAACTTTTTCAAATGTAAAATTTCTTAAATTTCATAATTTTTTTAAAAGTTTTGTTTAGATTTCACGCAAAAATCATAAATGGATGACTACGTGCAAAAAATTTTTTTTTGATTAAGCCTAAAACAAAACCAGATTTTTTGTAATTCAAAAAAATTAAAATTGACACTTTTTTCAATTCACTCTTTTCTCTAATTTTCTTAAGAAGAGCACATTTTTCTTCAAAAATTGAATTTTTTGATTTGGAAATTTTTTAAGAACTGTCTTATTTTCATATAAAGTTTGAAAATGAGTTTTTCAAGTGTGACAATTAGGTAGGTAGGTATACCCGAGCAGCACACTCGATCGATAATATCGAAAATTGAAACGTATCGATAAAAAATCGTTTACAAATCTAAAGATGTTCTCACGATATGATACAGATTTGGCTGTACGATTTTATAGGCAAAAAATCTAAAAACTATCGAATTCGATAGTATTACGATTTTAGGACGATATTCGTCAACGATACTATCGACAAAGAATATTAAATTTATCGAATCCGATTTTCCACCGATTTTGTGCAGATATTTGAAACTATATTATCGACAAATAATCTGAAATTTCTCGAATTCGATTTTTTAACGATTTTGTGAAGATATTTGAAACTATATTATCGACACGTAATCTGAAATTTCTCGAATTCGATTTTTCAACGATTTTGTGCAGATATTTGAAACTATATTATCGACACGTAATCTGAAATTTCTCGAATTCGATTTTTCAACGATTTTGTGACGATATTTAGAACTATATTATCGACAAATAATCTGAAATTTCTCGAATTCGATTTTTTAACGATTTTGTGAAGATATTTGAAACTATATTATCGACACGTAATCTGAAATTTATCGAATTCGATTTTTCAACGATTTTGTGACGATATTTACAACTATATTATCGACAAATAATCTGAAATTTCTCGAATTCGATTTTTTAACGATTTTGTGAAGATATTTACAACTATATTATCGACAAATAATCTGAAATTTCTCGAATCCGATTTTCCACCGGTTTTGTGCAGATATTTACAACTATATTATCGACAAATAATCTGAAATTTCTCGAATTCGATTTGTTAACGATTTTGTGAAGATATTTGAAACTATACTATCGAAAAAGAATATTAAATTTATCGAATTCGATTTTTTAAAGATTTTGTGAAGATATTTAAAACTGTATTATCGACAGATTATATGAAATTTCTCGAATTCGATTTTTCAACGATTTTGTGACGATATTTAAAACTATATTATCGACACATTATATGAAATTTATCGACTTCGATATTTCAACGATTTTGTAACGATAGTTGTTGAAACTATATCGATTTTTTTCTAGTCAAAAAATACCTACTTTATATTCAAAATTGGATGGGAAGAAAGGGCCAAATCGAAATTTTTATAATAACCAAAATTAAATCCAGAATATTATTCTACAACTTTTGTTTGAAATGTTTTTTCAATTGGACCTCATCTCTAGCCTCTATTATTTTGCATTTACCTACTTACGTGTAACAGTAATATGCGAAATCAAAATTGAAAAAATTTTCAAACAAGTTATCTAGTTTTTTTGGTTTACTAGGTATTTTACTTGAAACCAGATCGTTGTTCTTAAATAAAATTTTACCAAGTTCAATACTACGATTACTATGTGAATACTTAGTATTTAAAATTGAACGGGAGGGAGGCGCCCAATCGACAATTTTGTAATGACCAAAATTATTCTTAGAACTTTAAGCTACAACTTTTGTTTGAAAATTTTTTCAATCGGACCTCTCCTTCTCCTCCAATTTTGCATAATACTCCGTTGATACTTATTCAAAATTGGAGGAGCGGAGGAAAAAGGGGCCAATTTGAAAAAATTTTCAAACAAAAGTTGTAAATTAAGGTCCTAGAAATAATTTTAGTTATTATAAAAATTTCAATTGGACCCCTCCCTCTTCTCCAATTTTGCATAAGATGTTTGAATATTATAATCCAATTCGTATTATGCGAACGAACTCCGATGTTCGCAACAGACGCTTGTTTTGGTAGAAACTGCTGTATTTGGAACGAAATTCGCCAGCCTTAAGCGTAACTACGACTTCAAACTCGCCAGCCGGTCTTGAAAATGTGCGCGCGCATATACCCATATATGCTAAATTATCTACAAAAAATCGATAGAATATCGAAACTAGATAATCTACAAAAAATCGTAATACAAAATCGATAGAATATCGAAATTAAATCGAAATAAAAAATCGACAGAATATCGAATTCGATAAAGTGTCGCATTAGTTCCGCATAAATCGTGTAATTATCTTTCGATTTATAGATAGGTTATCGATGAAGTATCTAACTATAATCTTGAGATTTTTAAAAGAAAAATCGTTCGATTTTATCGAAAGTTTATCTGTTGATGGATTTTGCCAACTATAATTCATCGATAATCTGTCGATATATCGAAAGATAATTTCACGATTTATGCGGAACTAACGCGACACTTTATCGAATTCGATATTCTGTCGATTTTTTATTTCGATAATTTGTCGAGTGTGCTGCTCGGGTAATATCATTTATTGAAAATTTTCATTTCTTTCAAAAACTCAAATTTAAAAATAAGTTTCTGTTTAAATTTTTCCAAAATTTTCAGAAAAAAGTGATAGACTTACCACGCAACAAGTTTTTGAATTCAAACAAGGTATTACTTTTAAATTTATTTGAATCTTTTCAAACATAGTTTTTTTTTTTTTTTTTTTTTTTTACAAATTATTTTGAAAGTTTTGTTTCAATTTCATGCCAATTCAAAAATCGATAGCTTTAAAAAATAAATAATAATTTTTTCTTTCTTCACCTTCTTTTCTAACCTTTATTATTTTTCTTGAAATTTTGAAGTTTTTTGCAAATCTTTCGAAACGTACTTAATGATCTAATGAATATCACAAACCCAAACGAAAATTCAAAACATTTACATTTTTTATTTTTTTCATTTGCCATCTTGTAAAGGAAAAATTGAAAATTTCAAATTTTTGACAATTTAAAAAATATTTGTCATCATCTGAAAGTGAATATTAAAAAAATTGATGGGTAACTTCTCAATAAATAATTATTCAAAAAGTGGAAATTTTTACAATTTTGTTTTAAAACATTCCAAACATTCCGCTAACCTCGATAACTTTTTTTTTCCCGAATTACTAAGTATAATTTATTTATCTATTATTTATTTTTATTTATTTATTTAATTTGTTTATTTATTTTTTTCAAACGAGACAATGTAAAGAAGGCGAATGCTTTAAACTACAAATAAATGCTTTTACTTACTTTAAATAATTATAAATTTCTCAAAAATTTAGGATTTCAAAAAATTCAAAAATTATTAATTTTTAATAAAATTAAACGGACAAATTTTGAGGAACTTCGAATTTGATTAGAGATTCCTATAAAGCTAAGCATTCCTATTTTTTATTTATTTTTTTATTTTTAAATCGTCATTCGTCAAGTTTGTTTTTAATTTTTAATTCCATTGGAATTTTCAAATTTTTTTTAGTCATTTCAAATATGTTTTTTTTCTTTCAAATTTTCAATTATTTGTTCCAGTTCTTTTTTTTTTGAATTCGGAACCAATTTTTTTATTTTCCTATTTTTAGGTATTTTGAAATGTTTTTATTTTTTGAGACGTCAGCCTTGTTTCCAAGTTTTAATTTCACTTGAATTCTACTTTTTCTTCAAATTTAATCACTTTGGAGATTTTTCATCAATTTTCATTCATTTAAAATGTTTTTACTTTCCAATTTTCATCAATTTTCAATTGTTTCAGTTTAGAAAATTCATTCTTTCTTCAAATAAGTATAATTATTTTCTACAGGTTAAAAAATGTTTATTGTACCTAAATAAAATTTTTCTATGGAAACTCAGAACTCTATCTAATTTTTGTGAATTTGGCAAAAAAGAATTCATGCTTTTAAATTGATAATTGGGATAATTCGAAGCATTTGACACCTATCACGAGAAGAAAGATATAAATACTTTCGATATAGTTATTCGCCAGAAACTCCCTAACTCGTCTTAGATATCTAAATATTCTATAATTCGTCGTTTTTCATCGTTACACTGTCTCTACCTAGTACCTACTACCTACTAATAACTAATAAGTATAGACACACATTCGTTCTCTGCAAGTAAATCAACCATGAAATACATTGCGGAAATTCGCGTTCCACGAAAGCTTTGAAGTATTCATTTGGTTGCTCTGGTACGTCAGCAATAGTGGCAGCAGCACCACCAGTAGCAACGAACAGACGCGACAAAACAAAATGTATAAATGATTTAATTTTGTGTTTCATTAACGTCATTCAATACCAACGGAACGACGTAACGCAGAAGCTAAAAGTTTAGCATAGTACTCGACTAACCGCCGAAAACTTCTCTGGCATACTTGTCCAAAAACTTTGCTTGCCAGCGCGAATGTCATTCTGCGAAAAACAGCGTCACCTCACCGTGTCACCGCCACCAACACCAGCACCAGCACGACAAACATACAAAAGAACCCGATTGCGTATCGCGTCGTATCATTCGCCAAAGACCAACTTTTAAAATTTCTTTTTACCCCTCCTCGTCATCTTCTACTGCCAGCTCCCGCTCATTCGGTCTCGCTTCCTCTCGCGATAACTTCGCCAGTATATAGTCGAAAAAAAGGAAAGAAAAACTTGCTACGTGAATAATTTATTTTAAATGTTTACCAGATTTTTTTTCTTTCTTAATACTTGTTTTCAAAAGCTCGAGCGTCGTATTTGTAAGACGAGAGTATTATTATTTTTTTTTTTTGAAAATGTACTCGAGCCTTGTCGTCTTGTATACTTTTAAATGAGCTAAGGAAAGAAAAAAAAGAAGAAGCAAAAGTTGCCAAAGAAAATGAAAAATACACCTCTCTCTTACAAACAACCGTACCTACATTATACTTTATCCGGATAAATTTGATTTTTTGAATGCCACGTTACTTTCGTTTATTTTCATCTCTCTGTCTCTCTTTTCTTTTTTCAATCTCACCTTGAAATTCTTAAGATGATTTCATTTTGAAAACTACCTACTCCCAGTAGGTACAACCATTCATATTTTTGGAAAAATAAATCCTACTTAGACGTCATTTTGAGCAATCCCAATCTCATTTAATTATCGTAGTCGATGTGCCAGAGTGTCCAAAAAAATCTCAAAAATGAGAAACAACTTTGCAACACTTTCAAATGGAATTCTTAAAAGTGAAAAAAAAATTGCAAATATTTGAAATAGGAACAAATTTATTAAACTTTGAAATGAATCGAATTTTTGAAATTTATCTAACAAGGGAACCTCGCCAACTCGTCACCTCTGATTGAGCTGAAATTTGGCCCACTGAAAAAACATGCCACCCAGACCTCGCAACCAAATTTTTAACTGCCGGAGTTGATTTTTAGATTTTTGGCGAATTTTTAAAAATGACTAAAACCGCCTCCAAAAAATAATTTTTTGAAAAAAAAATTGTAAGTTTCAAGATAAAATTCTGAAAATCAGTTTTTGTAAAGTCGACCTCCCGAGTCGATTGGCACCATTTTCGAAGCGATCTGGAGCCTCCAGAAAAAGTTGACTTTTCTCCAGCACACTGGAATCTCACCAGAGACGGCAAGTCAATATTTTCTGGAGGCTCCAGATCGCTTCGAAAATGGTGCCAATCGACTCGGAGGGTCGACTTTATGGGGTAGACGAAGTTTCGAGTGATATGCTGGAGAAATTGATTTTTTAGAAATTTTTAAAAAATGCAGAATTATCAAGTTGTCAAAAAAAAAACACGTGCGAACTCGTCACCTCGGATTTTGGATTCAACTACGTCAGTCGATAGATGGCATCATAATAACGCTAGGATTAAATTTTAAGCTGCCGAAGTTAATTACAGCACCGCCTGGAGAGAATCCAGTGCGCAGGACAAAAGTCAAATTTTTCTGGAGGCTCCAGATCGCTTCGAAAATGGTGCCAATCGACTAGAGATGTCGACTTTAGTGCACAAACCAATTTTCAGGACTCTCTCTTGAAATTTACAATTTTTTTTTTCAAAAAATGTTTTTTTGGAAAAGGTTTTAGCCATTTTCAAAAATTCGCCAAAAATCAAAAAATCAACTTCGGCAGCTAAAAATTTGGTTTTGAGGTCTGGATGACATGATTTTTTAGTGAGCCAAATTTCAGCTCAATCGAAGGTGACGAGTTGGCGAGGTCCCCTTGTTTATTCTAAAATTCGTTTTTTTACATATTTTGAAAATTTAATTAGGTTCACCAAAACTTCCTACCAAATTCCATTTTTTTTTCAAATGTTGAAAAATTTCCAAATTTCTAATTTTTATCTACTAACGTAATTTTAAAAATTACCGAAAACTTGACAGGTCGATTTTTTTTGAAACTTCATCTAAATTCTATTAAGTAATAATAATTGACCAAAACTTTTATTTTCGAGATAATTCGGACCACGAGCGCGGAGTGGCTGAATTCTATCGGCAAAAATGAAAAGGTCTGAAAAGGTGCACCATAAACAAAAATTTGCTTATCACTGAAATTTTTCAAATGTTATCACGACCAAATCATGACAAAATCAACACAAAATGCACCTTATTAGCGAAATCATCACAACACAGCCATCTGTTTTTAAGAAAAAATAAACAAAGGTGCACCTTTTCAATACCTACTTGATCGTAATGTACACTAGCGCGCCATACCTATCCTTGGTCCCAATAGTATACCCAAAATTATAACTTTTATCCATCCTAGAATTTTTACGACTCCTCAACTTTTAAAGGTTTATTTCATTTTTAGGAATTTTTGAAAATTGACTCAACTTTGAAAATGTGTAAGCAAAAATCTGAAAATTGAAAAACATTGAAAAAATGAATCAAAAATTTACCGATTAAAATTTAAAAATGATTAGAATTTCAATTTTTATTCATTTTGAAATAGCAAAGAAAAAAAATTCTCCAAATTTCAGAGACTAATTCAAAAAGAAAATACATCAAAATTTGCTAGAATTAATAAAAATATTGTATTGAAATTTTTCCTTCAATGTTCATAAAAAATCGTAGGTATAAAAATATTTCTAAAAAAAAATCTTCCCAAAATTTACTGAAAAAAAATCATACCTAGTTTTTAAAATATCACAAGAAATTATTCAAGATTTTTTTTTGAAAGGATATAATTTCAAAATTTTTCTGAAAAAATTCGAAGTCCTATGAAAACATTTTTTTTTTCAATTTCAGAAAAAATTTTCAACGTTTTTCAGTGGGTAAAAAATTGAAAATTTCTAATTAATTTTTTATTTTGAGTTCGCAAGAAATTTTACAAGATTTTTTTAGAAGGAAATATTTCAAAAATTTTCTGAAAAAAAATCGAAATTCCATCAAACATTTTTCACAGTTTCACAAAATTTAGACGTTCATTTCCGGAACACCCTGTACGTGCGTCACAAATGTTTAGCACATTTTCCCCCGAAACATATGGTATTTTGCCGGGAAGAAAGGAAGCTTTCGGCTATACTATAGAGGAGGACCCTTTTGTCAATTATTTCACAATTGTACGAGAACGAGGACGAGGACGACAAAGCGATGCGAAGCGACGCAGCGCCACGACGAGATTCTCTTTGTGAATGTAATTTTCTTGTCAAAATAAATATAACAAAACTAATAAGATTATTTCCAACTTTTATCGTAAAATAAATATCGAATCAAAAAACGCTTCTTTTCGCAGCACTGGCATAACGTAGCGTAGGTTAGCAGCAGCAAAGGCGAAAGCAAAAGAACCCTTTTTGTAATAAAATAAGAGGAGTTTGATTTCACGCGCGTAAACTTGTAAACGTATTACCTAAAAGGCAGGCGGACCACGCAGGAGGGGAAAGGAGCAGTACGAAAGTTGAAAATTTTTACTCTCGACAGAAACCACTTCATCTCTAGTATAGGTACAATATTTTTGATGAAAATATTAGCGAACTCTGCTATAATATAATTTATCTCGCGTAATTAACTAATTACTAGTACGTATCTATACGTAAAAAACACGATATTTTTCTCCTTTGTTCTCTCGCTGTGTTACGTACTTATGATATATATGTTGAGAAATGCTGCTGGCTGGAGCCAGTAAGAGTTATAAAGACGAATGACGAGTGACGATGACGTACGTCTACGTAGTACGTGTATACTAATGGTTTTCAATATCCAAGCTTTCTTGATTCAATTTTTGATGGCGGAATTTTCCATCGTGGAAAATACGTACAACGAGTAAGGTAAATGTGCCGGAATACCCATATAAACGCATAAATATGGATTAGGGTTTACGCGAGAATTAAAGATATATTTCAATATTCGCGCTTATAAATGTATGTATACAATCGGTACCTTGTCGATGTACGAGTATATTCCCAAGCATCGTTTTCGCTGCTGACGCTATTACCACCACACCTCGCCTCTCAACCCTTTTGCTCGGTGTACGTATAATATACGTACACGTATAGTTATTAGTTGGTGCTGTTCCATGACGTCGACGTTATTATCGTTCCAGCGAATACAACTCGACGTACGTATTATGCGTTATTTTCGTGTGCCAGGATCTTCCCTAATCTGATGATGAACGATTTAAAGGCGATGAGATGTCAACCTTTTTGACGAAGGCGTGGTTCGAAATATGTTCCGATGGAACACACACGTACCTACTTAAATCGCGTACATTTTTATGTGTAAATATCATGTCGTATTTTTATGACGAAATAATCATTTTTGAAATATTAAAGAAGTGAAAATAAATAACTCTGCCAATTAAAAAAGTCTGACAAGAAATAATCCCTACCAAAAAAAAAAAAAAAAAAAAAAAAAAAAAAAATGGAAAATATGCCAACTCTGGAAGAATATATCATTATTCTGAAAAATAAAAATGCATTAAAATGTAGAAACTAATCCCTATTCCTTTTCAGAATTCTCAAAAGTTGTTCAAAGTACACAATTTCTTAGATACTCGTAATTTCTTCAATGTTGATCTTAATCATTTACGAAAAATCGTGGGCATTTATTGTCGAACTCGAGCTACAGTACATATTTAGATTCGATCAAAAGTGATACCAAAAACGAATTTGGAGGGTAAGAAAACCTATATTTCCACACCCCACATGCCATTTTTGGTAATTCCAAGTTTTGACCCCCCCCCCCTCTCGAAGCCCCCGTTGAGAATTTTTCAAAACCAATATCAAAAACGGATTCAGGGGGTAATAAACCATAGATTTGCATACCCCACATGCCATTTTCGGTAATTTTGAGTTTTGCCCCTCCCCCCATTGAAGCCCCTGTTGAGAATTTGTCGAAAACATTACCAGAAATGTATTTTGGAGGTGATAAAGCCTAAATTTTCATACTTCACACGTCATTTTCGGTAATTTTGAGTTTTGCCCCTCACCCCTCGAAGCCCCTGTTGAAAATTTGTCAAAAACATTACCAAAAACCGATTCCGGAGGTAAGAAAACCTAGATTTTCATACCCAACACGTTATTTTTCGTAATTTTGAGTTTTGACCCTCCCCCCTCGAAGCCGCTGTAAGAATTTGACGGAAACATTACCAAAAACGGATTTCGGAGGTAAGAAAACTTATATATTCATACCCCACACGTCATTTCCAGTAATTTCGAGTTTTGACCTTCCCCTTAAAATAATATGAAAAATGAATTCAGCGCTACCGAAACCTATAAAAACTGAAAAATTAATAATTTGTCAAAAAATTCATACAAAGAATTATTCAGACATTAAAACCTGACAAATGGAAAATTTTGGTAAAGAGTTTGTTATTCTGACAAAAAAAACACGATAAAGTGGTAATTAGGAAAGAAAATAATTTTGACAAACAACAATTTTGACAAGTGGAAAACTCCGAAAAAGAATTAATCTGACAAAAATTCTTGCAAGTAGTAACTCTGACAAATAATAATTTTGACAAATGAAAAACTCAAGACTAAATTTTTCAGACACAAAAATCTGACAAATGGTAACTCTGCGAATTAATAATCTTGACAATTGAAAAATGACTAAGTTCAACCCTGAAAAAACATAATCTGACATGGAAAATGATGACGCGTTTTTCTGACCAAAAAAAAAAGTCAAATGTAAAAAATATTATAGGATATTATTCTGTCAAGCAATAATTCTGATAAGTCACTATAACTTTGACGAAACATTTTTAAAAATTATATTTTGGCATACAAAATGATGAAGAGACAAACAGTGACTCTGACAACAAAAATAATAATGGAAATTGAAAAACTGATGAAAAAATAATTCTGACAAAAATTGTAAGAAAGTCACTCTGACACAAAAAATATATATTTTTGGTAATCCCACGTCATTTTGTTCACGTTTTGATCTTTGGTCTTTTGATTTTGTTCAGATTTTTTTTTTTATAAAATTACAGGTAGGTATATCTAATTAAAAATTTAAATATCTGAAAACATTTCTGTGTGTAGTTGTTTTCATTTCACGTAAGAACTCCGGGGAGTGGGGATGCAAAATCCCCCAAAATTTTGGTCCAAATTCAATTTTTTTTTTCAAAAATCACGTAGCATATCGTTTGAACATTTTAGACAGCGCTGATTTCGAATATTGCCTTCCTTTCTCGATAAGACCTTCCCTAAGCCCTCAAAACCCCCTAAAAAAATTAACGAAATCAAAAAATCGTGTTGCATAATATTGTTTATTATTCGTTTGATAGCGCTGATTTCGAATATTACCTCCCTTTCTCGATAAAACCCTCCATAAACCCCCCCCCCCCAAAAACCCTAAAATTTGACAAAATCAGAAAAATCGTGTTGCATATCGTTTGTTTTGTGTTTGATGGAGCTGATTTCGAATATTGCCTCCCTTTTTTGATAGGACCCTCCCTAAGCCCTCAAAACCCCACAAATTTTAAGAATTCGAAAAAAGCGTGTTGCATATCGTTTGTTATGTTTTTAATAACGCTGAATTCGAATCTGTCCTTATTATTCCGATAGTACCCTCCCGAAGCCCTCAAAACCCTCAAAATTGACGAAATCAAAAAAATCGTGTTGCATATCGTTTCTTATGTTTTCGATAGCGCTGAATTCGAATATGTCCTTATTTTTTCGATAGGACCTTCCTCGAGCCCCCTATGACCCCTGAAATTTAAAAAAAAATGACGAAGTCGGCCAAATTATGTGATATATCGTTTGTCATGTTTTTGGTAGTGTTGAATTCAAATTATGTGCTCATTTTCTCAGTTGAGACCTTCTAAAGACTGATAATATACCTATTTCATGACTTTGGGGCTAGGAGGAGACTTTGTAAGACCTCAATGCGCAGAATAATTTTGAAAAATGAAAACCACGATGAAAAATAATTCCTATGAAAACAGCTATCAAATGCTAACTCTGACTGAAATAATTTCAACAAAATAAAGTCAACAACAATTTCGCTAAAAATGAAATCCTTGTTTTACGTACATCGGAAATTCGTTTTTTGTCTAGTCTTTAGTTCTGTAGGACAAATTCTTCCAAAAAATAGCTCGGTGATTACCATGTAAACCTTGCCACAAGAGGTCGGTTTTCATAAATTTTCATCACCTGGGCTACGTTAAGCTGAGCTCAGCCAAACGACGACAGAAACATCTCGTTGTCGATGCTAACATCGACTTCAAACGTTTACACAAGATGGAGACGGGGATTTTATGAGACCATTGGAAGATTGGAGAAGGGATGCTTTTGAGAGAGAGCGCAATGGCAAAGTGCAAGACGAAGAAGGAAAAAAGCTCGATCTCATTCTTGCGCGGCAAACGAAGCGGCAAGTTAGGGTTGTAATTTAATTAGACCGAGAACAAATAAATAAAAACGTAATTCGACACGTGGTTTCACTCACTCACGATCAGTGTACCGAAGATGGCGATGCGCCGCGTCAAGCCAAGCACTTAGCACAAAAGCGCCATAAGTAACGTGAAAATGCACTCGTTGGGACATTAAATTGAATTCGCAGCCCTCTCGCGTGCGTTTCGCGAACAGCAAACGAACGCTTTTTAATACTACGTACTACGTACGCGGTACGTTTGTTGTGAAATACACACTCGAGATGCACATACTACTCCATTAAGTTATAAAACTCTCATCCCGTCGTCATGTCAGGATGAGGGTGGCTGCGACTGCGAACATCGTCTACGATATGGACGAGTTATAATACCATGTATATGTTATGTACTTCTACGTACCTACGTCTACGTATCGATGTACGACGTACGTATATTTTGAATCGTTCGATCATAAGTCAGTATCCCTTTCTATGGTTATAGTGCCCCCCCCCCCAATTCCTTCATCCTTCGTCGTTTATTTAAATGTAATTTGAACGTCGTTTCGTCGTCGTCGTCGTCGTAACTCGCGTCCTCCTTTTTTTCGTGCACTATTCTCAAGTATCGAGCGTTTCGTTTAATCGAGTATATGTTTTTCTCTCGTCGTTACCGACCAATAACCCTGGCAGACGTGTGGGTGAAGGAGATGAAACCTGGTACTTAGTTTTCAAGTTATACAATCGTACGTATGTATACAGAGATATACATTAGGGTGGAGTGAAAATAAAAACATATCTCAGATTTAGACTAAACTCGCAGAGGTGGTTTACTTTGAGTTGAGAACCTCCCAAAAAAAATCTGAGCCTCCTACCTCTCAGGAGAGTGGAGCTAGGGGCCCTCAAAGTAGGGTCAATTTTGAAAAAACGCAGCTTTTTGCCACTTTTGGGTAGTGCCACCTACATGGTACCTCGAAAACTGAGTTTCTACACCTCCCCATACCATTGGCCTTGAAATTTGATATCGAATTTTTCACCCTACCAGGGGGTTGAAAAGTTGCAGATCACTAAAAAATCGAGAATTTCAAATTACAAAAAACGAAAATAACATGTGCTTTGTACCAAAACTAGTCTCAAATGGCTCCTATTGATACAAAAAAATTATTTCGACAGAAAAGTTGAAAAATTTTCATAGCAGGGATGCCAACTTTCGATTTTTATAAAACATCAAAATTTCTAATTTCTTTTTGGTAAAAATTGATTTTTTATAAAAATTGAAAGTTGGCAATCCTGCTATGAAAATTTTTCAACTTTTTCTATCGAAATAATTTTTTTGTATTAATAGGAGCCATTTGAGACTAGTTTTGGTACAAAGCACATGTTATTTTCGTTTTTTGTAATTTGAAATTCTCGATTTTTTAGTGATCTGCAACTTTTCAACCCCCTGGTAGGGTGAAAAATTCGATATCAAATTTCAAGGCCAATGGTATGGGGAGGTGTAGAAACTCAGTTTTCGAGGTACCATGTAGGTGACACTACCCAAAAGTGGCAAAAAGCTGCGTTTTTTCAAAATTGACCCTACTTTGAGGGCCCCTAGCTCCACTCTCCTGAGAGGTAGGAGGCTCAGATTTTTTTTTGGGAGGTTCTCAACTCAAAGTAAACCACCTGTGCGAGTTTGGTCGAAATACGCGATATGTTTTCATTTTCACTATACCCTAATACAATAATTATTATACATACTAGGGTGGAGCAAAAAAAAAACATACCTCGGATTTCGACCAAACTCACAGAGGTTATTTACTTTGAGTTGAGAACTTCCCAAAAAAAGTTTGAGCCCCCTATCTCTCAGGGGCGTGGAGCTAGAAGCTCTCAAAGTAGGACCACTTTTGAAAAAAACGCAGTTTTTCGCTATTTTCGGGAAGTGGCACTCGAGTTACCACCCACCGCACCCCTCTGAAAAAGTGCAGTTTGAGTTTCTACACCTCCCCGGACCATCGATTTTGAAGTTGGATACCACTTATTGCCCTCTACAAGGCGTTGAAAAGTTGCCGATTCATATTGATGCAAGAAAAATAATTCGATAGAAAAAGTTGAAAATTTTTCAATGCAGGTGTGCCAACTTCTAATTTTCTTAAAGCAAGGATTTTTGTCATTGAAAATTGGGATATTTAGATTTTTTCAGAAAATCAAAAGTTGGCACATCTGCAATGAAACATTTTCAACTTTTTCTATCGAATTATTTTTCTTGCATCAATATGAGCCGTTTGATCCCAGTTTTGGCGCACCTGAGAGATAGGGGGCTCAAACTTTTTTTGGGAGGTTCTCAACTCAAAGTAAATAACCTCTGTGAGTTTGGTCGAAATCCGAGGTATGTTTTTTTTTTTTTTTGCTCCACCCTAATACATACCTACATATTTACAAGGGAACCTCGCCAACTCGTCACCTCCGTTTGAGCTGAAATTTGGCTCACTGAAAGAGCATGCCACCCAGACCTCACAACCAAATTTTTAGCTGCCGAAGTTGATTTTTCGATTTTTGGCGAATTTTTAAAAATGGCTAAAACCGCCTCCAAAAAATATATATATTTTTTTTAAATTGTAAATTTCAAGACAGAATCTTGAAAATTGGTTTGTACACTAAAGTCGACCTCCCGAGTCTATTGGCATCATTTTCGAAGCGATCTGAAGCCTCCAGAAAAAGTTCTTCAAACTTACAATTTTTTTTTCAAAAAATTATTTTTTGGAGGCAGTTTTTTAGCCATTTTCAAAAATTCGTCAAAAATCGAAAAATCAACTTCGGCATCTAAAAATTTGGTTGTGAGGTCTGGGTGTCATGCTCTTTAAGTGAGCCAAATTTCAGCTCAATCGGAGGTGACGAGTTGGCGAGTTCCTTTGTTAGAGACTCTGAAAGCAGCAAATTCATCTGTTCGTCGAATGTTTCCGTTTTCCTAATTCGAAGAATTCATTTCGCGAGTAATGCACATAGAAGAGTTGTCCGTACGAGAATTTCAAAGCGATGGATTCGCAGATGGACCCAATTAACCGAGAAAATGAAGCACACGCCATCGTCCTCCGCTGCTCGCGAAAACGCCAAGGAAAATACTCGTAAGCTGAGGCAGTAGCTGGTGCATGGATGTGGTGTTGGCTCGAGTAAAATTAACTATAGCGGGGAATTTATTTTCATTGATTTATGTTCGGTAGTAAAATGTTTAGGCGCTCTGCTCTGCTATATACTTACTATACTGTATACGAGTAGAAGTTGAATTTCAAAATTAATGATGCTCTCGTTGCGTTAAAACCGTTATTAGGAAATAAGGTCTCGTATTTAAGTCAATTTTGTCGGCGTTTTATATAAAATTCGTTAAGTGTTTCGTAAATGTTTATAATTCGGATTTGAAATTTAAATGAGGACAAATTTCATTATAAACCCCGACTGCCGCGCTATTTTCACTCGGCACTCTGGTGTCGACGTCTGATTCGCTGCAGATTAGCTTGGAAAGTGCTACCTCGTCTCGATCAAACGACTTATGTACCCGTAGACAATCTTATATAGATACTCTTTGGCTTAATCTTCGCTCGACGTTGTTGCTATCTCTTGGCTTCGGCTAATGGTTTAGCGAAATTTTCCCAAGGTTTCGAAGACTTATGAATGATGGGTCGAGATGATACGACTACCCTGTATTCTCTGGTGTTCTTCTAACTACACAAAGTATGCAGAGTGACTGACAAACTTGCTGTCTTACAAAAGTACCTGCTGATTTTTGCTCGAAGGTATTGACTTCTCGAAATGTCTTGCAAGAGTTCAACTCAAATTCGAAATCATGGCATTCGAGTGAAAATTAAACGATGAAAAAATTTTCCAACATCTAAACGCAACTACTACTTTGAATAATTATTTCCAATGAAAATCAAAATTTAATATTAAATTTGAATTATTATAAGAAGCAGGTATTATAAAAATAAAAAACTTCAAAAAATATTAAAATAGGTAAACATTTTGGTAATTTTTAAATTTTAATAAATTTTTAAAATATCTCAAATGTTCAAAGGTTGAATAAATTAAAAAATTTGGTAAACTTGATAATTACTTAAAATTTCAAAATTGATAAAAATTTACTGGTCGCAGGGGGTGTCTCGTCGGATTTTTTTTTTGAAAACTCACAGCTATTTAAAAAAAAACTCTAACGCAGTTAATGCGCTAGAAAAACTGATTTTCAATTATTTTTATTTTTATTTATTTTTATTTTTTTCAATTTTATTTTTATTTTTCAAAATTTATGTAAAGTCATGTGTAAATTAAATTATTTTTATGTACTTAATGATAACTACATCAAATTGAAAATTTTAAAGTGATTAAAAAAATTATACAATTTACAGCTAGCTATTTTTGATAAATAAAAACTTTTAACAAGTTTTAAACCAATAAGAAACGACATTATCATGAAAAGTAGGCAGTTAGATAGGCATTGCAAAAGTTTTGAATTTTTACAACTTTGCTAGCCATTTATTTTTAAAAAATGGGAAATGATGATCAGCTGTTTGTTTTGAAATTTTCCATGGCGAATTCCTCGAGAACCGGTTCATTAAAATGAAAAATGCTTAGAATCTTTTTTGTGCGTCTTTTTAAGTACTATTAAAAAAGTTATTTACTAATTTCGCGTAATTGCTTAATTCGAGGCGCTAGAAGCATTTGAGAATTTCAATCGCTAATAACTCGAGAACCGGTTCACCGATTTTTCTCAAAAACAATAGGGTTCTATTCCCAGTAGTAACAAACCTCTCATGAAAATTTCAGCTCAATCGGTTAATTCTTACTCGAGTTATCGTCTGGACAAATTTTGGGGATACATACATACATACATACATATAAAACGAAGCATGATTACCGTTAGACATCTAAAAATGAAGCCACTTTATCCATAGATAAATCTTATATATATAAAGAAATACCAAAATGCGAAAATCATGCCAATCGTCTTATTTTGACCCAAAACGTCGAGAAAAATACCCCTCACCCCCAACTTCCATCATCAGGTCAAATTTAATAGCTGACTTTTCTCTTTTGAGAAAATCAGCTAAAAATATTGAGGGAGGGACGAATGTCCCATCAACTCGCTAAGCGATGCATATGTCCTCCGAGAACCTTTTTTTTTTGTAACCAAAAAAATCTACAATTTCTAATAAAAAAGTTCATTGAATACTTACTTAAAATTTTCAAGGATGTAGGTAATTCCATTTCTTCCCTAAAAGGTGGATGCTTAAAATTGTTTTCATGTTGTAATGTAAGAATGATTTTTTCCCGGCAAATATGAAATTTTTACAACTTTTTCTACAGAAAAACATTTTTTCTCTTTTTTTTTTTAAATTTATTTTACTTGGTATCAAAGAAAAAAAAATGATTAGAAAAAAAATATTTTTTTATTTCAGTGGAATTTTTAAAATTATTGTTCAAAAAATAAATCCCAGTTTTTTTTTTCGAAAATGAAACGAATTTTTTTCTTCAAAAAAAAAAAAAATTACGAAACTTTTCCACAGAAGTTTTAAAACATATCAAAAAAATTTTAAAACATTTTTTCTCCGAAAAAATTTTTTTTGGGGATATTTTTTATTACAAAAATATCCTGAAATTTCTTCCTCCGAAAAAATTTCTACTCCAGAAGATCTGAAATTTCTTTATTTCAAAAAAATGAGTATTTTTTTTTATTTCAAAACAATTTTAAAAAATTTTTGAACCAAAAAATTCGTTTTTAATTTTTTTTTATTCCAAAAAATGAGAATTTTTTTCTCCAAAAAACAGATACCCTCACCCAAAAAAATTAAAATTTGAAAAAAAATTGAGATTTAATAGGTACTCTAGAGTTTGAAAAGTATCTTCATTTCTAAACAATTCAATTCCAAAACGATAAAATTCAGATTTTTGATTTCTTCAAAATGAGGATTTTTTGCAAAAGTTTAAAAAATATTTTTAGGCACTTATACTTGAAAAAAATTGAGAATTTTATTTTTAACACCTTTTAGGTAGAGCAACTACCTAAGAATAGTGACGTAAAAATATTTTTTATTACAAAACAATTTTTAAAATTTTCTTTTTTTCATTCCAAGAAATGGAGATTTTTCCCAAAAAATAGTGATTCCCTTTCCCCTCCCAAAAAAAAAAAAAAATCTTCAAGAAAATTCATTTTATTCTTCAGAAAAATCGCAATATTTTTTATGCCTTTTTTTGAGATGATGCAACAGTTTGAAAAAATTTTACTTGTAAGCGAATTTGTAATTTTGCCCTGGTGATGAAAAAATCATGACTTTTCCATGACGTTCATGACCCATTTTCAAATTTCATGACTTTTTCATGACTTAGCTGTAGACACCCTGCGGTGAAATCAAATTATTAAAATCTATCAAATTTTTCAAGCTCGACTTTTTTTTTTAAATTTGGTTAAAATTCAAAATTTAATAAAAATAGGATTTTTTCGAAAATTGTATCAATTTAAATTTGTTAAAATTTATTAAATCTCTGATATTTGGAGAATTTTATTCAGTTTTTAAATTAAAAAATATATAAAAGATCGTATTTATATTCCAATATTTTTTAGAAGTTGATAAATTTTTCAAAATTTTCAAACATTAAAAAATTTTGTGAAATTTCAAAATTTGAAGCAATTTTATAGGTAATGGATAAATGTTGGAATTTCGGCCATTTTAGTTGGTGGATCAATTCCTGAAATTTATCAATTTTTTGGGGGGAGGGGCGGGTTTCAGAAGTTGATATACATTAAAAATTTGAATGAAATATAATTTTTTTACGTTTGATCAAATTTTGAAATTTTTGAAATTTAAAAATGGAAACTTTTTTCAAATTTGGAAAAAAATTGAAATTTTTGATTTTTTCTATGAACATGTCAAAATATTTCCTCTAAAAAAATTAATTTTTTCAGGCAAATTTTTTGTGAATCGAAAAAATTTTTCAAAGGATTTTTATGGCAGTTGTTTGAATAATTTTTTGATTAAATTCTGAAATTTTTTCCATGCTCTTTTAATTAACTCCATTTGAAAAAAATGTTTATCTGCAAAATAATGTCAAATTTGCACGTTGCTTTCCGAGACACCCTGTACTGATGTATACTGACTGATTTGTATAAAACCCATTTCTTCTACTTTCTTCAAGAAGATGGTTCCATAATCTACCTCTCCAGCGGAAAAAATATCACCTATTGTCCAATCCAAGTATTCCAACCACTCCCTCGAATGAAAGCGAAGTTATACGAATCACCCCGGTACGTTTATGACTATATGGGATATGAGAAAGGGTGATGGGCAATGGCCATTCGAAGAACGAAAGTTATTCGTACTATGGGCTGAAATTTCTCTATTCAACCATCAGATAATGGTCGTCGTTAAAATTGCATTATCCCATAACTCGTGTTCTCTCGTCCAAACGATATTTCTTATCGAAGCTGCGGAGACGCTACGTGCTGCGGTAAGCAATTGGGGAGCAGGAAATTTCTGCTCAAAAGACGTACTCTGCTGTACGGATCGAGAAGTATAATACGTATGTATATACTGCGCCGCAAAGAGATGGACGACCCAGTCGGCGAAAATTGCTGTACGATTTCTAGCCTCCAATACATCACCATTGTCTCCTCTATAATATACTACGAGCGGTATATATTTTGAGAAGAGTATACTGCGAGTATAATATATATTCGGTATATAGCATCGAGCCTATGTATGCGTGTGCAAGACGCTGACGCTCGCGATGGAAGCGATATTTTTCCAAAACCAAAACAAAACGAGCATGGTATGAAGCTTCGAGTGCCTGCGATATATTTTTAATACAACAAAAAGAGCAGCGTACACGGTACACACGCATAAGGTGGCAGGCTTAGGGAAGATGTGAGAGAGGGATCGACGACGTAGAAGAAAACTCACGCACACGCCGTCGTCGTCGAGTGTACGCAAGCATAAATAAGAAAGTGTGTAGAAGACGGAGCGAGTGAGAAGGTTGAAAATGAGTCGAGATGGTGCGACAGAGAGACAGAGTGAAAGAGACCTTCGTACGTATATATCTATATAGCGCAATATAAGATACAACAGCAGAGCAGCAGTAGCGAGCAAGAAGATGTATATAGGAAAATTACGTACATCGAGGGGAGGGGGACAGGGCGAGAGGGAGCTTGGGCTTCTCCGCTCGCTCGCGTCGTAGTAATAACTCGGTTTGGAATTATTTTTGCGGCTGGTGTGTGTCGAGTGGTACGGGTAATAGAACATAGCCCACAGAATCCCATTGTGTTGATGACAGCAGCTTTTCTTTGTATGACGTTTTCACTGTCGGCAATGTTTACACGATAATCTAACGCTGCGAGGATATTTTTTACTCGTGCCAGCCGCCAGCTTTTCGCAAATATTTCTTCTTTCTCTTTTTATTCGCGTGTACACTTATCGCCGGCATGGCAAGTTTCGTCGACTAGCGTTCCACTTTTTCCAGATTAATATTTGATATTTGTGTTATCTGCTTTTTCGCTTTCTGCCCGTGCCCCGCCACTCCTCACTGGTCCGTTCTACGATTCGTGTATTTTTTTTTTTCGCCTTCTCCTCCGAGAAAGGCATCTCGTCGTATACGTGTACACAATGCACATAGACGACGAAGCCATCACCGACGACCACCTATTTACATAATATTCCAAGAGAGAAAAAATTTTCTAACCAAGGTACTTACTCGAGCGTGGATCTGGAATGCGTCATAGTTTCGAAGAGCGACAAAGTATCCAAACCCATACTTATTCAGACACACTAGTATAAAGGTAAGTAACTAGAGGTACACCCAAGCAAAAAAGGTCAACACTAACTGAATATCAGATTCGTCAGGTGCGTGCCAGCGAACGAGCGAAGGCAAAAAACAAGGATCAGAAAGGACTCGGATCTTGTGTAGAATCTCGTGCCAGGCGGGCAGCAGGGTCGAGGGGATGAAAGTAACCCGTATCCATATGCACGTGGCATACTTGTAATATTTTCGTCATCTCAAACAATTTGCGGTGTTCGCGTCGTCTAGAATTTCATGTTAACAACGACGACGTAGCCGGCGAGAAGACGAACGTGGGTATTGACAAATAGAAAGCGTCGAAATACCCGACTTTACCTTTGAAAAATCGTGTAGAATTTTCGATACTATCACGGAGTATTTTTGAAAACAGAAAATTATTCGTGTGTTGGGGTGTTTGAGAAATTGAGAGATAGGACAGTGAAAAAAAATGACAATAAAATGTTTGAAATGAATAAGTACAATATTTTTTCCAAAATTAATAACCCCCTCCCCCCAAAAAAGGTAGAAGATACAAAAAATTGAAGAGAAAAAAATTGCATCCGAAAGACATGGCATTTTACTAAAAATCGGGGGGAGGGTGAGGAAAATTGAAACAAAAAGTTAAAGATGTAAAAAAATGAAAAAGAATTTTCAATTTAGGCAATTAGAAATTAATATCTACTAAATTAAAATAAATTGCATCTCATTTTAATTTTTTTTTCTGTTTTGAAAAAATCTCCAAGTTTATTCATCTAAGCCTATTCATTTTTTTTAAGAAAAAATCTCTAGGTATACTTCTCTAAGAAGAATTCATTAAATGACCAAAAATATTCGTAAAATTAAATAAAATGGAATTAAAAATTGAAAAAAAAAATTGAAGAGTAAAAAAATAAAAAAATATTGACAGTTGAAATTATTAGGTAAATGAAAATAGAAAACGAAAAATTCCAAAAAGAAATTGAATATTCTGAAAACTGAAGAATTAGAACTCACATAGAAATAAAAATGAGAAAAAAGTTATAAACGAAACAACTCGAAATGAAAACAAATTGCATATTAAAAAATTGAAGAAAAAAAACTACATTAAATACCTACTGCACTTAATATGACTGGAATTGAAAAAAAACGAAAGTAAATATTGGAAAAGTTTGTTAAAGTAAAGATTCGAAAAATTGAAACACTTTGAAATCAATAAAAATTGGTAATTTAAAAAAATGAGAACTCTAATGGAATTAAAAATTGGAAAATTGTGATAAGACAGTATCAGAAATAAATTTCAGACGATGTGAAAAAAATTCAAATGTACATTGTACATAGATAACTATTTATAAATTTATTTAAAAAAGATGACGATTCAAAAAAAATGAGAAATTGAGAATTCAAAAATGTACCTAATTAAAAATTGAAAAATGGTATTATTCGCTTGATACTGTACAAGTAATTTGAAATAATTGGGAAAAAGTGGAAGATTCAAAAAATTGAAACAATTATCTCATTCAAACTGATAAAAATAGGAAAATTAATATAATTGAAACAAATTCACAATTGAAATGATTATAAAAATTAATGAAAAGTGTACTTTGAAGCAATAAAAAAATCGAAAAAAATATTAGATAATAATAAAAATTGGAATTGAAATAAAATAAAAAATTGAAGGGGACATTATTACAAAAAATGCACTTCAAGTGATTTAAAAAAATCAAAAATTAAAAATTACAAAAAATGAAACAGTTCAGAATTATTAGAAGTTATAATATAAATTCAAAAAAAAAATGGTTTTACCTACAATTCTGCATTTAAATAATCAATAATTGGGAAAATTGCAAACGGTTGAAAAAATTAAAACAATATGCAATATTATTAAAAACACGAATTCCAAGAAAATTAAAGTTGAAAATTCCATAAATTAAAAAAATTAGCAACTGAATCAATTAAAAATTAACCACAATACAAAATTAATAATTGAAAAATATGATATTTTTACATGCACAATAGAAAAGAAACAAAATTGAGATTTCAAAATTGTAAAAAGGTGTCGATTCAAAAAGCTGAAAAAATTAAAATTGAAAAAAAGTCATTTCAACATAAACCTATTTAGCACAGGCACGATATTTCAATTCACAATTTTTTTTAGTGGCTTCAAAAAGGAAAACAATAACAAAATAGTGAACCTAAATTTTCAATAAAAAGGACAAAAAGGAGCGTACTTACTGATCAAAATTGCATATTGGACCCCCCCCCCCCCAATTCCGAAAATCGTTTAATTCATTTTTTTGAAGAATAAATTTCCTAAAAAAATTCTAAAATTTCAAAATTTGTCTGGATTTTTTTTTTTCTTAAAAAGATACCGCCTAAGTATTTTCTTTAAAAAGAAAAATTATTAAAGACAATTCCTTATTATTTGCTTTTAAATTCCTTCTGAAAATTTCGAAGTACTTCCCTTTTAGAAAAATTAAATTAAAATTTTGTACGTGAAAATCGAAGAAAAAATTTACAGACGATTTTTTGTAAATTATTTGTAAATTTTTGATAGACTTTGATTTTTTTAGGAAAATTTATTTTAAAAAATTCCTCCTGAAAAAAAGTTGACAGTGTTTTAATTTTTTTTTTTTTCAAAAATTTTGAAGTATTTTCATTTGAAAGTTTCCGATTTTTTTTTTACAGAGATGAAAAATTATGGAAAAATTTGTTTTTTTTTCATGAAAAGAAAAATGAAAAAGTTGACTTTTAGCGGTTTTTGAGCGAAATAGTGACAAAAAGTGAAAAAAAAATATTCAACTGAAATTGAAACCTGTAAAAAAGTGGCATAATCGCATTATTACATTTAAAATGACTGAACATAAAAAAAACACGACTTGACATAACATTGGAAAAATAAAAAAATAAGTAGAAAATAAAAATTCCCAACACCATTTGAAATCATTTTTACGACATTTCAAGCAATTTTCAGCCACATTTTATAACGATGTCTATTAAATCAAACACTACTTGAAAATCTTCGATTGAATTGGAACCCTTTATAACAATATGCCGCATTGAACACCTACATTCGACAGCCATCAAATGAATTTTCCCCCTTTAAACTGGCTTTTTGCAATACTCTTTGGTCTTATAGCCGAGTACGCCCTTGACCGAAACACGAGTTTATAGTCATACCCACATAAAACCTTCATCACGGACTGGAATATATTTTTCCAATGTTGAAAATGAATTTTGACAAAAAAAAATGACAATGAAAATGAAAATAGCAAACGAAATACTTGCAAGAAATAGTTACACACGACACCACGCGACGCACTAGTCAACGTACGTTGAAGTAATCCTACGGGAGCAGAGGGGGGCTTTGCGCCAGGAGTCGGAGAAATATGACGGCGACGTTCAAACCGAGCACACAAATGGTTCGCAGCCCTGGCTAATTCGCATTCGACATTGACCTTTGATTTAGGTTACTAATTACAAATACGAACGCATACCACACTACTCGTAGAGTATATAAAACGCGGCAGCTCGCTCGTCTAATAATAGAGCTTTTTAAATTAAAATAAAACTTCATTCGTTCGCTCGTTGGCAGGTATTACCTTTGTTAAAAGTAATACTGCCTGTACTATACCTGTTAGCTTATGCATAAAAAATTACCGGCGCTTATTTTAAATTTAAAACTCGAGCCAGTTAGGAGAGGGCACGGCATATTGTGCGATGAGCGCCGCGTCATGAGCACAGGTGAAGAAGTGAGAGGTAAAGAAAAAGAAAAATCAAATGTAAACGAAACGAGAGCTCGTGTACTCGAGTAGAAGCTTTACAATAGACGCGAACAAGGCCTAAAATAAAATGGGGTTTTCGCATAAAAAGGTACACTTTGTAGGTACCTTCGTATTTTAGGAAAATCGTAAAGGGATCGTATTCTCAATGAAATATTAATAACGAGAGAACCACCGCCCCCCCCCCCCAAACACGCCTTGGATACATATTCTCAAGATATGTTAGAGTAATTATTAGTAAGTACACATCGCCAGGGCCACACAAATACAGCGAATATAGAAAATCATTCGCAATAAGTTATCGAATAGTTTACGACCACGATGTCAGCCAGACTATACTGCAGTTCGATTTCATCAGACGAAATTCATCCAGCTTATTGGTGCCTGCATTAAGAGTAGGTATGGTATAACTCTTTTAGCATATTGGTCCCTGTATTTCTCTCCCCTTCTACAGTCTCAGATACTCTCATCAACTAGCTCCTAGTTTGCACTGCGGAGGTTGGGAATAAGCTGAATTTTTCCAAAGTCCAAAACCATATAAAAGCTTAATATGCAAAATTAGAGGGGAGGGAAGGGTCCAAAAGAAATTTTTATAATAACCAAACTTATTTTTAGGATCCTTATCTACAACTTTTGTTTGAAAATTTTTTCAATTCAACCCCTCTCTCTCTCAATTTTCAATAATGAGTGTCTTCGTTCTAATATGTGAAATAAGAGGAGAAGGAAAGGGTCCAATTGAAATTTTTATAATAACTAAACGTATTTTTAGGATCTTAATCTACAACTTTTGTTTGAAGTTTTTTTTAATTCAACCCCTCTTTCTCTCCCAAATTTCAATAATGAGTGTCTTCGTACGTAATATGCAAAATAAGAGGGGAGGGAAGGGTCCAATTGAAATTTTTATAATAACCAAACTCATTTTTAGGATCCTTATCTACAACTTTTGTTTGAAATTTTTTTTAAATTCAACCCCTCTCTCTCTCCCAAATTTCAATAATGACTAATGAGTGTCTTCGTACGTAATATAGGAAATAAGAGAGGAGGGAAGGGTCCAATGGCAATTTTTATAATAACCAAACTTATTTTTAGAATCTTAATCTACAACTTTTGTTTGAAAATTTTTTCAATTCAACCCCCCCCCCCTCTCTCTCTCTCTGCAAATTTTCAATAATGAGTGTCTTCCTACTAATATGCGAAATTAGAGTGGAAAGAAGGGTTCAACTGAAATTCTTTTAATAACCAAAATTATTTTTAAGATCTTAATCTACAACATTTGTTTGAAAAATTTTTCAATTCAACTGCTCCCTCTCTCCCTGCCTCCCATTTTTCAATATTGAGTGTCTTCTTACTAATAAATGCGAAATTAGAGGGAAAGGAAGAGTCCAATCGAAAATTTTTATAATAACCAAACTTATTTCTAAAATCTTAATCTACATTTTTTGTTTGAAAATTTTTTCAATTGGAACCCTCCCTCCTCTCTAATTTTTCATATTAATACATGGATACTCATTATTGAAAATTGGATTTCCATTGGACCCTCCCCTCCCCTCTACTCGCGACATCGACTCGTTGTCGTAATAGCACTCGTATTTGCAGCGTAAATACAGCACTATTACCTCATCTAGACGAATACGAATTCGTCGATATCGTCTTCACGAAGCCTGTACAATTTTCCCTCGAAGTTTAATTGGCGTAAGAAGATTTCTTTTTTCGCGACTGCCACTGCGACGATCGAATTTCAAGAGGCAAGAAAAAAGCAAAATCAACCTACGACGACGTCAACAACGACGAAAAAATGGAGAAAAAAATCTATCCAAATAAACAATTATTATCATTCTCGAAACATAATGAAACGCGATGAGATTGAATTGCGATTCGCGAAAATGATTATATAGAAGAACTCGTAGGTAATGGATACTCTTCACACAGCTTTTCATATGTATACTCGAACAGACGTTTCGACAGCCGCATCATTGTGCGAGCCTACACTATGAAAAACGAGCCAGCCACGATGTTTTCTTTATTTGAAAGCAAATTGTTCGGTTGCTGTGTTCTGTTGGACAACTCGTCGACGTGATTTATTCGCGGCGCGGCGCAGCGTACGATTTTCAGCAGCTGTTTTGCGAGCTGGCTGCGGTCGTGCGCTAATTCATATTTCAATTCGAAGCACTCGCTTACGAGTATGCAATTTCGCATCGACAATAAACAAGGCGAACGTTTTATATTGTACATTGTACAATATACAATTAACATGGCCAATGTTACTACGTTTAGTTTGGATTGGTATAATCGACCTGCGACATCGCGTTATACGCTTTATTAATAAATTATTCCTAACTTTTCAACGAGTTTTCGTCACGGAATCTCGTTTTAGAACATCACTACGTATTGTGGTACACCTACCCATTGATGATACGTATCGAAAAAACAAAATCGGCTTGTAAATTCCGTTTCAGCGAATAATAAGCCCTATTCATGACGATATCATTTGATTTGTTGGTTGGTTAGTTTTTTTTTTTCACATAAGTACATAACACACTCGTATTGATTTTATTTCGAAGATAATTTTCGATTCAATTTTAATTAACCATGGGTGGCTGATAATTTTTTTTTCCAAACTCTTTCCGAAATAGGCGAACATGCATGACCTTTCTAAAAATTGATTCCTTTTCAAAGTCATTTCAATATCAAAACTTTCGAGACAAATACGTATTTTTCGAAAATGCATAAATCAAGAAATTATTCACGGATGAATATCAAAAAAATGTTCGAAAATAATTTCATTCGACAACAGGGATGTCGTGATACTGAAAAGTATCGATACCGTATCGATATATCAGTATCAAAAAGTATCAAAAGGTATCGATACGAATCATGATACTATTTCATTTTTTTCCCACGGGGATCGGTCAAGTTCAATGAATGATAAAGGCATTTATCATTGATTTACTTGAGCGATCTCCGTGAGAAAAAAATGAAATAGTATCATGATCTTTATCGATACTGTATCAATACCAGCGAAGTATCGATACTGGTATCGATACGGTATCACGACATCCCTGTTCGACAAAGCTTACTCCTGAAATAAATAAGTTCTTACTATGACTAAGTATTTGAATTAATTGAAAAAGTAAAAATTTTAAAAAACAATATTGAAAAAATGTTTTAAAACTTTGTTCCGCACAAAATTAAGAAATAAATGTTTTAGGATATCTCAAACTTGAAATTTGGTAGGTAAGTAAATATCGTGCAAGTCAAAATAAAAAATAAAAAAAATTTCACCTAATTTTCAAAAAAAAAAAAAAAAAAAAAATGGAAAATGGAAAATGAAACTTTTTTTTTTGTTGAAAAAACTAGAAAAATGTTTTTTAAAAATTTCATCAAATATTTTCAAGAATTGTTTTGAGCACTATTTTAGGATTCAATAGCAAATTCCCAATATTTAAAAAAAAAAAAATCTCAAAAAAACAACTGATTTTGTTGATTAAGTAATTCTAAAAAAAAAAGATGAAAATCATTTTTGAGAAAAACGTGAAACAGGAAAATCTTACAAAATACAAACATTTTTGAAATACTTAGTTCAAACAAGTATTTGAAAAAATTTTCTTCATGCGTACATTTCATGAAATTGAAGTTTTTTTTCGTGGCAATTCGACAATATTAACTATTATTTGAAAAAAAAATCAAAATACATAAATTTTGTAGGTATTAAAAATCAAATTAAAAAAATCATCAAATTTCAACTACAAGCTTTGAATTGGTGGGGGGGGGGGGTGGATGGATTTAAAAAAATTCATTTTTTGAGAGAATTTTGGAAAAATTAAATTTGAAATTTAAATCATCAAATTTCAACTACAAGCTTTGAATTGGGGGGGGGGGGGTGGAGGGATTTAAAAAAAATCATTTTTTGAGAGAATTTTTGAAAAATGAAATTTGAAATTTAAATACCAGTTATGCTAACAAGAGTTCAAACTGTACAAATTTAATTATTTATTTTTGACGGAATTTTAGAAAAACTGTTTGAAGTGTTTTTGAGCCAAACATTTAGAAAATATAAATTAAATTCTTCAAAACATTTAATCTTTAACTAATTTTAAAAAATGATTTTTGTAAAAACCTATAAACAAAAGTGTTGCACTCACCAAAAAATTGAGAATTTTCTTCCTAAAAATAAGGAATTTTAGAATTTTTTTATACCCGAAAAATGAGAACTTTTCATTCCAAGAAGTGGGGAACTTTGGAATTTCGTTCCCTTAAATTATGAGAATTCTTTCACCAAAAAAATTGAAAATTTGATCAAATGAAGGATTTATGTTTTTGCAATGCCGCAATTTCTGTAAACGCCCGCTCCACCACCCACCCCCACCCCCCTTTCACGCAATACATAACCTTCTAAATCTAATTTTTGAAGGAAAAAATTTGAAATAATTCGTAACCGAAGTTTCGTAAAATTCACGCTCGAGTCGATATTTAGGAAAAATAAGTTTTTCACAAAAATTGAAAAATTGTATACTTAAACCAATTCGTTTGAAATTTTCGAAAGTGATGGAAATTTTTCAAACCCGGACATAGAAATATCGCCCAAAAGGGCATCCTAGCCCCATTGCCCCCCCCCCCGGGAGAACGCGAACAAACAACGTATATTCAATTTATACTCGCATTTTAAATTTATCGCCTAAATTTATAATATAATTCCGGCGAAAATAGACGTCATCGTTATTGTCGTTTTCTCATCATTTAAATCATCTTAATAGCGCGCTATCTTCACTACGAAGAGAAATCGCTCCCGTTAAATGTAAAATACTTCTCTCTTTCGCTCTGTCACTCTCATACAGTCCGAAAACGGAAACGAGCGGAACCGGCTACAAATTTAAATAGCAAATTGATTAAAAAGCCGGCTAATTTGATTGCCGAAATGGGACTACAGCGAGCCACTCGTCAAAAGCGTTAAAGGGTGGTGATTTTTTTTTCTGCTTCGAAACGAACGCCGATGAATGGGGGGGGGGGGAGGGAGGCAGCCGTCCAGGCTTCCATATCTTCTTTAATTTAATGTAACTAATTAGAGCGTTTAGTCCGTCACGAACATTAATACGACGAGGAAGAAGAGAGAAACAGCCCGCGAAATACGGATGGACCAACAAGAGGGAAGTAGAAAAAGAGAAAGGAAAAACAAAAATTATATTTAAAGAAAAAAGTACTCGGCGCGGCTGTGTGTGCCGATATACAGGCGAAATGTGTAAAAAAGCTCCAGCGCGAAGGGCGGAGCGGCATGGCATGGCAGTGGATACCGCCAGTACTGGTACACCGAAAGCTGAAGCTGCCGAGAAGCCTTTAGGGACGTCTGTATACAAGGCATCGTTAAAATATCATAATCTATTTCCACACCCTAACCCTTTTACCCATTCGAAACGCTGTGGCCGCACGCAACACAGGCGCGATGCGGCGACGAGAGCGCGAAGCGTGCAAAAAAAATGCGAAATAAGCGAGAAAAAAAAATCTAAAAAACATTGAAGAGGGCCGTCATCATTCGTTTGATGTTGATAGCAAAATGCTGACAAATGGATGAAAGATTGTAGGTACTAGGTACGCGTACGTAGTCGTAGGTATATACTTTCTGTAGCCGGCAGCAATAGCAAATGAAGCGAGAAAGGACGAGGCAGAAGGTGTAAACACGATAGTGTGCGAATTCTAACACGACACGAGCGTCAGCAGCCTATACAGGGTGTCCCAATTCAGAGTACTCAGACTTGGGATTTGAGTATTACCAACTGTCAATAACAAAAACATTATATGCTTATGCTGCCTAAACTTGAAAATGAAGGAGCTACATAGCTTCGAAAAATTCATTTTTTGCCAATCCAAATTGATTGGCAATGTAGCTTTCAAAAAAAAAAATTAAGCCCGGCATCGGCAGTGGATAGCACTTTGAGAAACTCGATAATTCGCCAGGGGAAACTTCGTTCCCTGGACACCCAACTTGATTATATTTTCACACTTTGTTTGAAAGTCTGAAACATACTTACACTTTGTACATATACAAGTATCAAAATGCCTGGCAAAATGTCTCAAAGTCATCCAATTTTGAAGAAAAGTTGAAAATATTCATCAGTTTCAGAATATCATCACTTCATCAGTCAAAATGTCCAAGACAGATTCAAGAACCAATCAAAGTCCACAAATTTTCAATAACTTTCAAGTCGAGGAAAGCGTGCCAATCACACCCTTGTCGCTTCTGCACCCCGCTAAACCAACAAGGTGCTGGTCCAGCGAGGCCCCAGCCTCCACCACGAGGACTTGCGGCTAGGAGCTGAAGTATCATCCAAAACCCTACCAACCTGCTTTCAGAAAGCAGACAGGCAGGTAAGAAATCTTGCCTGACTGTCTGCTTGACTTGTCTGCCTATCTGCCTATTTGCTTGTCAGCCTGCCTGATTTCAGAAGGCAGGAAGGCCAGCCAGGCAGGCAAGAAATTTGACCAGCCTGTCTGCTTGCTTGATTGATTGCCTGCCTGGGATTCCTATGGTGACGATGGTTTCTTTAGTTGGTGCAGTGAGCTTTTTTCGCTTCTTGATCAACTTTCTTCTCCGCTCATCTCCTGACTTTCTTCGTACCATTGCTGACTACTTACTACATCCCCTATGTTAAGGTGGTGGTGGAGGTGTCAAATTTTCAGCGGTGGTAATTTTTATACGCAGCATCACTTCTGTTTATGTGGTACGAAGAGTTGTTTTCATCGTTACTGCTCTTCTCAGTTGAATCTCTTGGGTCCCGATAAATGATCTTCACAGGGATGTCCTCCTCGTTGCCACTGTTGTTGTTATTGTTGTTGTTGTTGTTGATGATTTTTGGGCCAGAGCTTCCAGGCCATTTGTTGGTAAGTATCTGGTACTTTCCTAATTCCGGGGTAGACGTTGAATTGTTGATAAGCGTTCTTTAATTCCTGCACCTCCTTCCGCAAGTCTTGCATAATCTGATGTGGTAAGAAGAGTTTTTTCATCGTTACTGCTCTTCTCAATTGAATATCTTGGGTCCCGATAGTTGATCTTCGCAGGGATATCCTCCTCGTTGCCATTGATGTTGTTGTTGTTGATGACGATTCTTGGGCCAGAGCTTCCAGGCCATTTGTTGGTAAGTATCCGGTACTTTCCTAATTCCGGAGTAGACGTTGAATTGTTGATAAGCGTTCTTTAATTCCTGCACCTCCTTCCGCAAGTCTTGCATAATCTGATGTGGTAAGAAGAGTTTTTTCATCGTTACTGCTCTTCTCAGTTGAATCTCTTGGGTCCCGATAAATGATCTTCACAGTGGTATCCTCCTCGTTGCCATTGATGTTGTTGTTGTTGATGACGATTCTTGGGCCAGAGCTTCCAGGCCATTTGTTGGTAAGTATCTGGTACTTTCCTAATTCCGGGGTAGATGTTGAATTGTTGATAAGCGTTTTTTGAATTTATTCCTGCACCTCCTTTCGCAGGTCTTGCATAATCTGGGAACTGAAAGCATCATATCAGCCTCTTCGCAGCTGTTCAATTGCTTCTACGGCGCATCTTCCAGCTGCCTCTCTAAGCTGGCACTCCTTGATGAGTTTTTCTTGGAGTTGGTGCAGCTCTTTCACGTCGATCGCAGAGAGCTGTTTCTTTTCGAATGTAGGCTGAATGACTGAAAAAATGACTGCAGGTGGCTCTGCGCTACCCGTCAACATCTGAACATCCAATTCATTTGCTGCAGTCTTCTTTGCAGGGTATACTTCTTTAGGTTTACCAACGGGTGCTTTTAGACCAGCTGCAATTTGGGCGCGGATATTTGCCTCTTTTGCTGCATCTTGCTCATGTTTTTTGACAGTAGAAATGCAGACGTCGGCAAAGCGCTGGAGAAGCTTTGTAGTCCCTTCATTTTCAAAAAAGGCAAATTTTTTACATACATTCTCGTTCCTTTCAAAAAGTTAGGTACACATACTTCATTTATTGTCTTGGAAGTATTTTGAAATTTTTGTACACCATTGCCCTTTCAAAACCAAGATATGCACCACCGGTACATGAAGCTTTTTGTTACTGGCAGTCAGTTATACCCAAATCTCAAGTCTGGTAACTCTGAATTGGGACACCATGTTTTATATATTTTCAGTAGATACCTCGAAAAATACTTGAAAACTTTTACAAAACCATTTTTATACTGCTAATTGAGCGCCTTGTCGAGATGTCGTACATACATATACCTGACGCGACGATGTTACGAAGCAAAGGAATTTTCTAAATTGAAAGTATTTAACAAGATAGGAAAAACATTACCTAAGACATTTCTTTTTCATTTTTGTTTACTTCTTCTTTGACGCCACATTACATGCAACCATTTACCATGTTTTCTCGCCACGACACACACACCCAACCGCATTATATCGACCAACTAAATCCGTTAAGCTTACACACGTACGTGTTACATACCTGAAACAAAAAAATATAACAAAAATCAGTCACAAATGTACCATTGATATCTTCATAGTGCTAATCAAAAAACCGGTAAAATTTCACCGGTCGACGCCGCCGATTAGATTAGCTAACGTGACCAGAACGCAAATAGCAGTATCTTTCGGTCATATAGGAACGAATATGAAGCCTACGTCGCGTCGTCGACGCCGCTAGCGCCTGAAAAAAAAGAGAGAAATAATAAAGTTAGGCTCGACGACGACGACATTCGAACAGAGGATCGAGCAGGTCGCAAAATTTTACGCGTTTTGTCCCAATACGTATTTACGTACCTGCGTATACGTGTAACACATCCATTTAAAAAGGGTACCGAGCCGATTTTCTACATGCATATTTAATTTGTCGCACGATTACCGAGCCAGTCGACGACGACCCCCGATGGCAAATTATAACCAAATGTTGCCTCGCCGAATAAGCCACGATTACGTTTTTACTTGGTTCCCTATACGTCTACTTTCGGACTACATACTTATCTACTTGACGATATTCTAACTAAATGGTATATTTATGACGAGCAGTCTACTACATAAATATGAATGACTTAGTCGAGTCGAGACCGCTCGAATTCGAATTTATATATGTAGAGTGTCTCATTCGAGAATATGCCCCTAGAACTCGCTAAGTAGGCAACTTATTTTGAGCGATGCGTGGGTATGTTTGCCTAAAACCAATATCTAAAGTAAACACATAATATATCTTGTCAACAGAAAACGTCTACATTTCCTCTGCATTTTTTTTTTTTTTTTTCAATTTTAAGGGAAAATTTGTTAATTTTAATAAAGAAGGAGGGACTGGAAGGCCCTTCTAAGAATTTGACCAGGGAACAAAGAAAAACTTGGGTGTTCTCACGAAAAGGAATAACTTTGATGAGTTAGCATCTAAAAAATATAAAAGTTTGAAAATCTGCCAATTTTTTTAATAAAAAGAAGGAAATGGGAAGCATAATGACAAAAAAAAATCCATCAAATATGCATGGTGTTCGATAAGCAGGGATGGCAAAACCGATGGAATAAAAGGTTTAGGTTTCGGTTAAAGGTTTTTGAAATAAAGGTTTAGGTTCAGGTTTAGGTTTGGTTATCGGTTTTCTTTAAATTCAATCGGTTTTTTCTGAGTTTTATCGGTTTTCAGTTTCAGTTTTCTCTGGGTTTTCTCAAAATTAATGCGTAAAACCTTGGAAAAACAACAACAAAACTTTTAAAAGTTCAGGTTTTCGGTTTAGGTTTTTGGTTTTCCATCCCTGCCGATAAAGGGCATCGAATACTTGCGAGTTGGATCTGGTAAGACGGCAGTATTACCCAGCCAAGTTAAATTCCCGACGACGCGTATACTGCCGACTTACTATATTAACAGTAAGCACTAATGGGCCGATTTGCGTGTGTTGTAACTCGCGACTGGTTTGAGATATTGGTTTCAAAACTTCAAAATAAAATGTAAAATGCCATCTGACCACACCTTTAAAATTTGGTTGAATTACGATGGATAGGACCGGAGATATAGCACCCCCAAGAAGGCCATTTTTACACGTTTTGTGATTCTTGTTTCTCCTATCTCCTATCTCCTATCTCCGTTCTCCGTTCTCCTTCGACAAGCATACAGCTTCTGCTAATGATCTGATCTTCCTCAAATTTTGCATATGGCTTCACTTTACCTTAAGGAAGTGCCTTTTGATAATTTTGAAAAAAAATCTCCCTCCCCCGAGCCTCAGCCCCCTACATCAATTTTCAAAAATATGCGAATTTTAATGAACAGTACATGTTTATATATGTAGAATTTTGCGCTGAATTCGAATCTGCAATCCTTTTCCCGATACGATGCTTCGTTCAAAAGATATTACCAAAAATGTTTAGTAGAATTTAATTTTCCAATGTGTGAAACTCGTATGTGAATGGCACTGGCATCGTATTCCACGAAATGAGTCATCATCATCGTCTTTATCAATCAACACAAACCATCGCACATCGGCAGTATTTTTGACCGCCGTTTGATTATTTTCAATAGAATTACGTGGATAATGATTTACAAGTAAGATATCTACTGTATGATCATAAACCTGGAGAAAGAGGGTATTCGGACATTTTTCTTTGAAAATTCGTCTGTAATAATCTGTAATGATTTCAATATCAAAAAGTACTGATATCCCTTTCAAAAAAACACTTACGTGTAAAAAAAAAGTAGCCAAGTTAAAAAAAAGTATGTAACTTTGAAGAAAAAAAAAGGCTTTAAAAAGCATTGATATCAGTGTTAAAGCCAAATTATTTTTGTTCCTCATTGTTAGGGTACTTCTGTCTCCCATACTTAGGTTAGTTTCATACTTGAAAAACTTGGCGCTTCGATTAAATTTGCATTAGAAAGGTTAGACACTGTTTAGGCATCATAGACAGTGTTACAAGTTGGGAAAATAACATTGATAATGAATTGGGCAAATAATTGACGAGTAAGAATTTTTTTTACAAATTTCTGTTTAAAAAAAGTTCCCTTTACACGCAGAATCGAAGCGCAAGTTTTTCAAGTATGAAACTAACCTAAGTATGGGAGACAGAAGTGCCCTAACAATGAGGAACAAAAATAACTTGGCTTTAACACTAATATCAATTCTTTTTAAAGCCACTTTTTTTTTTCAAAGTTACATAAATGATATCTAATCCAACAAGAAAACTAAAGTACAGTTACACCAAAAAAGAGAGGAAATTTCGGGCATGAGCGAAAGAGCCAGTCGAGCAAAAAGATGGCAAAGCAGCCAGCGCAGCGCAGGCAGGCAGGGCACAGTGTAATTGACAAGATCACGAGCGCGGTAATTCCGTTGGTATTTCCTACACCACCTGATGTCACATTTGTCACTGCGAGCTTTATCGGCGCTAAATAGCCTGTTGGCGCAGAGCGCGCCACTAATCAGCGTTCGGCTGATTAATTCGAATTAGGCGACATTTTCGTGAGCTTGGCTATGCTGTGCTGTGCTGTGCCCCGAGCCCCTACACCACCGTCCCATCAGTTCCAGCCAGCTTTGGTAGTATTGTACATGTAGTACGAGTTGTTTGTGTGTGCCTGCGATAGTAGGTATTCGCACAAACGAAAGGCGCCACCGCTCAGATTCATCGTCGACGCGCGGTCAGTGTCGAGGATTTGGCCAAAACGGCGTGTATATTTATTATGCACGGCGGGCTTGTAATTTAAAGAGTGTTAGCGACGACGACGACGCGACGCGACGCAGTCGAACTCTAATTATATTTAATTACCGCAGTTGCCTCGCGCCTAGAAATTTTCTCCCGACCATGAAATTCCATGTAATTCGGCTGTATCGACGCGTTGGCCCGGATACGTACAAAGGATTGATGTATGGACGCGACATATAGGGTGTCCGACGAGTGGTCAGCCAAATTAGAAGTTTGGATATAACCGAGTATGACAAAAAAAAAAAAACTTTTTGCAGACATATTGCCTAACTTTGAAAATGAAGGAGCTACACAGCTTTGAAAATCAGTAATTGCCAAGCAAAATTAGTCAGCAACACGCGTCCAAAAAATTTTTCACACTATAGCAGTGGATAACAGTTTGAAAAAACAAAAAAATTTGTAATCACATTGGGATACCTAAATGTGAAATTGAAGGAGTTGTAATAACATTAAAGTCCTGCCAAAAATATTGCCTACCTCACTCAGTTCATAATGGTGCACTGGTGACGCAGGAAAACTGTAAATTCCATCAAAACAATGCACGAAATATGTGTAACTATTTGAAAGAAACAAAAAAAAAGTTATGCGAAAAGATTGTCTAAGTATCTTTGAAAATTAAGATGCTATGGGGCCTTGAACTTTGAAAATACCTATTTAATAATAATAAAAAAATAAAACATAAAATTTTCTAATTTAAAAAAAAAAATAATTAAGAAATTGAATTTTTTTTAAATTTTGGGTTAGTCTTACCCTCTGAGAAGTTAATATTATTCCTAGGACCATAAAACCATTTTAAATCGAAATTTTTTATAAAAAATTGATATTTTTTGATTTTTATTGATTTTGGGTACCTAAGTGTTGTCTCTTGGAAGGCTGAATATTGCTCCTAGGACCATGAAACCATTTTTAAATGAAAGTACAGGTCAAAATTGACAAAATCAATTTTTTGGCACTTATAGGTCCCTTTTCTCATCCACACTCACACTTTTATTTTCAGTAAGTTTCAAAAAATGCCAATTTAAATTTAATCAATGACAAAGGCTACCATTTTATTTGCTCCAATGTAAAATCCTAGGTAGAGGTACCCTTATAACAAAGTAAAATTAGGGGGGGGGGGGAAGGAAAAAAATGATTACAATTTTTTTCTCGCGGAAATGTTAAATGAGGTCCCAGTAGTCTCCACACAAAACCCACCGTCTCTACCTAGCTTAGCATCTCCCCCAGGGGGTGAAACGTGTCCCCCATTTTCGTTTTTAGCGAATTACTCGAGATGTTGGTGAGATAGCGTAAAATAGGTGGTATAAGAAAAAATTCTACATGAAATTTTCTATCAAACGATACCATACATTGCACCCCACCCTTCAATACAAGCCTACCTAGGGGATGTGGAAAATCAAGCAATTTTTAAAAATAACAATTTCTTGTGAATAACTCGAAAATTTTCAAAAAAAGAAAAAATTGGTATAGAACAAAAAATGTTTCCCATGAGCTTTTCTACAGAATAATGTAACTTCAATTTAGCACCTCCCCCTCCCCCCATTGGACCACCAAAAATTAAATGTTACAGAAAAAAGTTTCAAACAAAAGTTGTTCACATTTCAATTCTAGACAATAATAGTTATTACCACTTTTTCATTTTAATCAATACTTCCTCAGAAAACTTCACCTAAAGCTACGGTATTTACTCCCAAAAATTGAAAATTTTCGAGTTTGTTGCAAAATCCGCTAGTTTTTACTGAATAACTCGAAATTTCGAGTTATACAGTATTTATATTTTCGGTAAATTTAAAAAAATGCCAACTTTAATTTAATCAAAGACCAAGGCTACCATTTGCTCCATTGCAAAATCCTACCCTTACTGAAAATGAGAAAATTTTTATTTGAATTAGTGTTGGCAGCGAGCATATTCTCAAACGCAAATGCGCGCATATGCGCGAAAGTTCTCGAGTCAACATTTATAAAATTCGCAAATTTTCTCAAAAATTTGAAAAATGATGTTGTATCTCAAAATAATTGTCTCAGAACACAGAGTTAAAATATAATAGTATTTTTAATGTTGGCCTAATTTGGCAAAATCATGTTTATTTGTAAACTATAAACGAAATTTGTACGATTACTGTTGAAAAAAGGTGAAAAATTGAAGTAATGTGCGTAAATGTGCGCGAATATGCTCAAATGTGCGCGAATATGCTCAAATGTGCGCGCATATGCGCGCATGCGCGCAATCAAAATAGAAAGTGCGCGCATTTTGCCAACACTAATTTGAATATAATTAATGACAAAGGCTACCATTTGGTCCAATGCAAAATCCTACCCTTGTTGAATTTAAAAAATTTAATTTGCAGTAAATTTTAAAAAATGAGATATTGACATTCTACCATTTCAACCAATACAAAATTCTACCCTTAGTGAATTTGAGAAAATTTTTATTTTCATTAAATTTCAAAAAATAAAAGATTTCATTAGCAATGAAAAAAGCTACCCTAAGATCCAATGCAAAATCCTCCTCTGGCTGAATTTGAGAAAATTTTTATTTTCAGTAAATTTCAAAAAAGGGCAATTTGAATTTAATCAATGACAAATGCTACCATTTGGTCCAATGCAAAATCCTACCCTGAGGTACAAAAATTTCAATTGGATCCTTCCCTCCGCTCCCCTCTAATTTTTGAATTTTTTTTTATTTGAGTCAGATTATTTGATTGACCATATTGACCCAAATGGGTAAATGGAAAGATATCTATGGTAGATTCGCCATAACCGCTGAATTTAAGAGAAAAAAACCTAGCAGGCCATCGAGCCTACCCATATACTCCTATTAGATTTTGATCTACGAGAACAAGTGAGTAAAAATCGAGATCTGCACCCAAATCGAGGATAAGATTCCCTTTCTTTAGAACATCGCCCACAAGACGGTATGTTCAGCTCACTCATACTCCTTCAGTGCATCGTTTAGACAACACCAAATTCAACACGTACGTCGTAAAATCTACATCGACATAAATCAGTCGAACACTCGATACATCCTCGTATACTTAAGGTATTATCCGATTACTTAGCCAAAGAACATCGTACTAAATCGCTCAAAGTATCAGTTCGTCAATGACACAGCTTCCATGGTACTTCGAGAGTACATCGTATACTATACATCTATCAATAAAACATAAATTGCACTCGTAAAGATCTATTCGTCGCGTATATAAAAAGGCACTCGATGTAAAGCTCGCTAATAAAACTCATATACTCTCGTACAGTAAGCATTAAAGGCTGCGCAAGGAAGCCAGCAGACGAGAGAAAAAGACAGTCGATGCGGTATCTGCGACGAAGAAGAGCTTCGTAGAAGAAAATCGACGTACACATCAACAGGTTTTGAAAGCTCGCCGTTTTAAGTATATGTAAACAGCCTGTAGCTATTTTTCGGCTCGGTGCCGCGTGTACTCGCTATACTCGTGCAAATGAAGCGTCACAACAGCGGCGGAATTGTTCTCATCTCATCTCATTGTATCGTATCGCATCGCATCGTAATTCGTACAATGACGAACATGTAATTTACCTTGACACGCCTTAAATATAATAAGGTCAGTTTGCGATCGATAAATCACTGACATGGTGCGGTGTTTTTTTTTTTTACCTCAATCGAGATGTCGATATATACGCACTTACGCAGATACGTGGAATAGTAGACCGTGTAGGTATAAACCAACCATATATATATATATATATATATATATATATATATATATATATATATATACGAATAAAGTAAACAATACTAGTATAAAAATGCGTCCCGTAATCCCAGCACGTCATAAATATCACAATATATATACGCGAGCTTTTTCGCCCATCTCTCTCTCCCCCCCTTACCCCTTTAGATAGAATACCAACCACCGTATTATCGTTTTATGTACAATGTCGATGATAATAATATAATGAAAAGTTTTAAAAAATTCTACAAAAGGTCCACTAATATTAATCCACACCTAAATATATAAGTATAGATGTGAATTGTAGACAGTAAAAGTACATGCAAGGAAATTAAAAATTCAGAGGAATTTGAACTGTGAAACATTTACAACAAATTGAAAGAAATATAGGAATCTTGAAAATTTTAATCGTTTAAAAAAATTAATGCTTTAAACGAAAAATAGGTAACTATTTAGAAAAACTGAGAAAGACTAAAAATTTGAAGAAAAAAAATCATCAATTTCAAAAAGAAGCAAAAATAAGTAAGATATTCTTGTTCAATATTAAAGAGGATTTGGCGATTTTTTTTCAATTCCAGCAGATTTGGAAATTTTTTCGTTTTTTTCCACCCTAAAAATGTAGGGCTTCTCGAGCAATTATTTGAAAAAAATTTCATCAATTTCATCGAAATTTGAATTTAGGTAAGATGTGTCAACAATTTTTTTTTCAATGCCATTTGGTACATTTGGAATTTTTTCGTTTTTTTCAACCCTCCAACTGTAGGGTTTCTCGAGAAATTTTCATCAATTCGGTTGAAATTTGAATTTATGAGTCAAACAATTTTATTTCATCAATTTTTGTCCAATTTCATCGGATTTGGAAATTTTTTTAAATTCTAAGAGATTATTTGGCAATTTTTTACTTTTTTTTCAGCCCTACAAGTGCAGGGTTATTTCGAGAAAAATTTCATCAATTTTATTGAAATTTGAATTTATGAGTCAAAAAATTTTATTTCATCATTTTTTTCTTCAATTTCATCAGATTTTGGAATTATTTAGGGTTTCTCGAGAAATAATTTTGAGTTAAATTTCATCAATTCTGTTGAAATTTAAATTTATGAGTCAAAAAATTTTATTTCATCAATTTTTGTTCAATTTCAGTGGATTTTGCAATTTTTTTTCAATTTCACCAGATTTTGCAAATTTTTCATTTTTTTCAACCCTGCAACTGTAGAGTTTCTCGAGAAATAATTTTGAGTAAAATTTCATCAAATGAGTAAAAAAAAATTATTTCACCAATTTTTGTTCAATTTTAGTGGATTTTGCAATTTTTTTTCAATTCCACCAGATTTTGCAAATTTTTCATTCTTTTCAATTCTACAACTATAGGGTTTCTCGAGAAATAATTTTGAGTTAAATTTCATCAATTCGGTTGAAATTTAAATTAATGAGTAAAAAAAATTATTTTATCAATTTTTGTTCAATTTCAGCAGATTTTGCAAATCTTTCATTTTTTTCAACCTCACAACTGTAGGGTTTCTCGAGAAATTTTCATCAATTTGGTTGAAATTTGAATTTATGAGACAAAAATTTTTATTTCATCAATTTTTATTCAATTTCAGGAGATTTTGTATTTTTTTTTCAATCCCAGCAGATTTTGAAAATTTTTCATTTTTTTCAACCTTGAACTGTAGGGTTTCTCGAGAAATAATTTTGAGTAAAATTTCATCAATTTTATTGAAATTTGAATTTATGAGTCGAAAAAGTTTATTCAACCAAATTGTTTTTTCAATGCCAGTAGATTTGACAATTTTTTCGTTTTTTTTTCAACCTTATAGAACTGTAGGAATTTTTAAGTTATGGTTTTGAAAAAAAATTTCATCAGTTTCGTAAGAATTTGAATTCATGACTGGACAATTTTCTTATAATCAATCTTTTCAGTTCCATCAAATTTGGTATTTTTTTTTCAATTCCAGCAGTAGAATTTTTCAAGAGTACCTTACCGAAATTTTCAAGAAAAAGAGAGGTGACAGAATAAAATTGCAACTGCATAGAAGTATTCCCAAATCCCAAAGAAATTGTCAAATTTTTTTGAAAATATTTTTTTCAAAAAGAACTAGGTATTTCATAAATTTTATTTTATAAATCTTCAAAATACTCATTTCCTTAAAAAAAAAAAAATCTGATAATTTATACGTACCTAGTGAAACTTTGGAAAATATATTTTTATAAGACTTATTCCTGAAATTTTTTCAGAATTTCAAATAAATCATTTTTTGGGCAATTTGTTACCTACTTTTAAAAAAATGAATTCTTCAATCTTTCCAGAGATTTATTTGCGAAAGTTGTTTTAAAAAAATTGAGAAATTTTTGAATGTTTACAGGAAAATTTTAGAAAATTTTGTGTCCAAAAATATTTTAGATGATTTTTTAGTCAAGTTTAAAGAAAAATTGATGAATTTTTGGTACCTACATCGAAAACATCCAATAAACTCCTCGAAAGATTTTTTTTTTAGTCTCGTACGACACATAACCTTCACAGTACACACATTCAACATTGGCATTCGTTAGCTCGCTATTATTGGAAAAGCACGCCAGCGAGACCAAACTACAGCAGACGATTCGGCTCGTTAAAGCAACTACCTCAACATACAGTCTGGTTACACCCTTGGCTACAATTATACCCAAATCCTATGTATTTAGTATTTACTGTAACCGAACCAAAGCGTACCGTAAACACGACAGTACAGCGTAGCACGTCTTCATCGATCTTTTATTCTTAAATACGCGGTTAACGTACCTCTCACTCTAAGAGACTAAGACAGTAAGTCGAACGCCGTCCAATCGTCTCATCCAGGTACCGGCGCCGAGCAGACTACAAATGAAAAAAATTCATGAATTTCAAACAGTCAATTCGCCGGAGAGAAGCCACCGAAAGTGGAAAAAAATTAAAACTTTTCTCATTGCGCCTTTTGACGATGGAAGAATAAAACACGAGTGCCACTTGGCGCACAGAGAACCTCATCAATGTAAATCGATCTCGTAAAAATAATTTAAAAATAAATTAGCCCCGGTATACTATACAACGGCGAGCCCGTTCCATCCGGATGCACTTTCGAGTGCCGATGAGATGCCAACGGCACCACCGCATCGCATCGTCCGCGTCCGCGTCCGCCACCGAGCATCGTGAAATGGCGAGACGACATTACGACACGCGACGCGACGCACAAGCGCAATTCTTATCTATAATATACGGCCTTATAGTTGTACATCGCTTTCGCCCAGCTAAATGGTAAAAATTTTCTTATGCTTTATCTCTTTCTCTGCTTTCTTTCGCGATTCGTGGTCGTCGTAAAACGAGACTGTCTGCTGAGCAATCTGCTACTTTATTACTATCTGCAGATGTACACGCAATACAAGCTGCATTATACCGTCCGCCTTGTATTGATTACCTTTTCTTGCTTTTTATCTATGAACCGCAGACAACTTTGTAATTACTTTTAGGCTATTTGTTAATTGCACCAATTGCTTGCAAAAAATCACAACGAGCCTAAAATTCGAATAGGTACACGAAATTTGGTGTGTGACTCGATGGTCTTGTCTCATGAGACATTTTGATCCAGCTAAAGGAACACGTTTCGTCGTTTCAAGCTTATAACTCTTTAAATTTTTGACAAGTTTTTGAAAATAAAATTTCGACCCTAATTGAGAAATGTTTCAAACAAAAGTTGTGTACTTTGATCACAGAAATAATTTTAGTAATTACAAAAATTTTGATTGGATCACTCCTTCCCCTCCAATTTTGCATTTTAGGTATGAAAATCGCATGGAAAGGAAGCTAGGCAATCCCTTTTTTCCAAAGACTCTCTCTATATCTGTACCTAAGGCCCCAATCGAAAAAATTTTCAAACAAAGATTGAGTATTTCGATCTCAAGAACAATTTTGGTCATTACAAAAATTTTGATTGGTCCACTTATTCCCCTCCAATTTTGCATCATACGTGTTCATGAAGAATAATTTTGCATTATACGTACGTGATTTTCCATGTGATTTCCATACGTAAAATGCGAAAATGGAAGGGAAGGAGTTATCCAATCAAAATTTTTGTAATAACTAAAATTATTCCTGAGATCAAAATACACAACTTTTGTTTGAAAATTTTTTCGATTGGGGCCTTGGAAAATTTTTTATAACATATTTATTTTTCAAAAACTTTCAATTTTCAATGGATTTTCGACACCAATTTTTCTTTTTTCCAAAAACCTCACGTAGGCATTCTGACAATTCCATTTTTTGTTCAAAAATTAAAAGACATTTCCTGTCATTCAATACTGAATTGGATTTTTAAAACCGTGCCCTAATTTTTTCTATTTAATTTTTCATGTTCTTGACTGGGCATTTCTCAAACCTACTTGATGGGAATCAATTTTTCTTTCAATTACCATAATTTCGAAATTAATTCCACTTTTCTACTATAAAATTCAACGTCGCCGTTTAATCACCTCAGTTAACTAGCTGGGAAGTTCCCATACACCGTCTTCTATCGTATAACCGCGAATAGATACGTGGTAAAAATTCCAGGAATTTTTCCCTTCTCGAACAGGAGGAAATGATAATCCGGCGAGAGAACGAGCAGAAAGGACGAGTTAAGGTTTTCGTTTTTGGTCGTTACAAAAACATCAACAACTTGAAAAAGGCTGTTATTTAAAAGCACGTAATAAAAAAAAAATAGATTGATGGATGATATCGGATATAAAATGTTTTGTTCGTAATAATAATAATACCTCGCGCTAACGTTGTAATCCCCGTAAATATCGTGTTGTAAAATAATTGTGATAATGAATACCATCCTTATAGAATAATGTATTTAGTCTACCGAAATCGCAGCAAAAAGGGTGAATTTCAACGCATACGATATTTTTCACAGAAAAAAGAAATTCTGAAATAGGTATGAGTGAAATTGCGTTTTTAACAAGGGAGGTACGTATGTCATCTTTTGATATGGCACGAAAACGTCATCCTATCTGAAAAATTAATGTGCAGTTGAAATAGTCTGTAAATTTTTTATCTTTAATATTCACAAGCAAATAATCAAAATTATTTTCCAAGTAAATAGGTAATCCCAGTTCAGCATAAAATTTCTGAAAATTTATTGATAAACTTTTTCTTTAAAAAAATACAACGAACAAACTCCGTATTACAAAAGTTATATAGAAGAAAAGAAAGGGTACAATTAAAAACAATGAACTTTGGAGTTTAGACAAACACAAAAAATTGAAAAAAATAACTTAACTGAATATCACCTTTTCAGCCATAAAGGTAGGTAATAAAAAATAAGAAATGTTGCAAGTGAAAAAAAATTTGCGATTTTTTTAAAATGTGGAATGAATTTCATTTTTATTTTTTGGAGTAAAAATATCGATTTAATTTTTTTTTTTTCAATTTAAAAAAAAAATAAAATTGAAGATTTTTCCAAGTTTTTTTAAATGAAAAATTTTACGTATGTAAGTACTCATTTTGGAACCAAAAACTCGAATTTTTTAAAATTGATTTTTTCACTTTTTTGAAAAATATATAATTATGTCAACTGAAATTTCTCATTATTTTTAAATGATAAATTCTCATTTTCAACAATAATAAAAAAATTCTTCATTTTTTGAAATTAAATTTCCCAATTTTCTTTTTGAAATTGGTAAGCGCTTTTTGAAATAGAAAATTATACACCTATCTCGAATTTTTTGAAGAAAAGTGAATCAGATAAAAAAAGATTGATCAACATTTGAATCGGCTCATGCAAAAACAGGTCAATTCACATTTTTGAAAATGTCATCGAAAATATACAGGACGCAAAAAAAAGTGTATTGCACACGTTTTTTCGTCTCCTCTAAAATTTCAAAAAAATGTGACTTGACCTGTTTTCGCATGGGCCGATTCATTTTGGACATAAGTTTTCAAGTTTTTTTTTTTTTTAGTGACTTCAGTGATTTTCTCGAAAGAAAATAGAGACACGATAATGACTCAAATTTTTAAGAAAAGGAACTTACCAAACTTTATAGTTAAAAAATATAGTTATTCAACTTTTTTTGGAAAAAATATCAACTAGTTATTCGAGAAAAAAAGAACGTTCAAAAACAATTTTTTAACGGAAATATTTCATCAAAAACTTAATCAAAGTACCTATTTCCTTTCGGAAAAAAAAATCGAAGAATTTTTGTGAAACTTTCGAAAATATACCTTATACAACTTTAGGTAGGTAGGTTTTTTTCAGAAAAATTTTGAGACCCCCCCCCCCAAAAAAAAATACCTAAATAAAAAATAATAAATAGGATTAGGTAGGTAACTAAGGTATTGTTTTTTTTTCCAGGAAAATTTCGAAATAACGTATTTTTTCTCAAAACATTTTTTTTATTTGATATTTTTTTTATTTAAATGAAGAGAAATGGTGAGAATTTTTCATTTAAAAAAAAAGAAGTACTAAGATAAGTATTTCCAACCAAAAATAATTTTTAAAAGTTTTTTATGATTTTATATTCCTCTTTCAAAATGATCGGATGATTTTTGCAAAATTACTGAAAATATTTCAATAGGATTTTGAATTTTCTTCAGAAAATTTTTTGAACAGTATTTCCTTTTTAAAAAAAAATTTCGATCATTTTTTGGCATCAAAAAGAAAGTATAAATGTTGATAGGATTTTTGATTTTTTTCACGAAAATTTTGAAATATCTGGTTTAAAAAATTATAATTTTCAGAAGACTTATGAAAATTTCAATTTTTTTTTCAAAAAAGATTCTAAATTTTTTTTTGAAATTTTTTTACAAAGTCTCGGAAAAAAAGTTTGATGGATTTTTACCAAAAGTCCGAAAGATTTTTTCGAAATGAAAAATACTTGATAAATTTTTTTCTGAAATGGAGAACTGAGGAAATTTTTAATTTTTCAAAAGGAAATACGAGAAAAGAAAGGTGACCAAAATATGAAATAGTAACAAAGTAGCCCACAAAGTGACACCCAAAACTGCTTGGAATCTAGTACGTTTTTTTTTTTACAAGAGGGAAGACGTGTAAAAACAATGTCTATAAATAAAGTAATTTTTTTTTTTTTTTTTGTTTTGAAGTGATAACACTACAAAAGAACTTCAAAAACAGTTCTGGAGTAAAACGTATAACTTGGTGCTTTATGTGTAGTTTTATTATTATTTTTTTATTATTTTATTTTTTTTTTTTTTTTGAAGTAATAACACAAACGAAAAGAGAATTTAAAAACAGTCCAGGACTGGGTACAAGCAATTCGGTTTTTTATTAAAATATTTATCAAGCATAAAAGTTCTGATTTTTTTTTTTTTTTTTTTTTTTTTTGAATTTTTGATAGAAGCCCATTTTTGAATTTCTGTTCAAACTGAACTTTTTATTTTATTTGTACAGAAACAAAATAAGGATCGAAGATTCTTTCCAAATTTCTTCGAAAATTGAATTTTAAACAAAAACGGATGATTTTTCCTCAATTTTTCAGAAATTCGACCCCTTCACAATCAAACGTCGAAGCTTGCCAGCTCGAAGTCATGCACAAAACAGAAAATTCGACCATAATTTTAAATCGCTCCGCACATCATTGTCTTCCTTCTTTTCTTTTTTTTTTCGACCCGGTATTTCACGAGGACGCGTATAACGACAGGAAGGAGAAAAAAATTGCGTAAGTGTTTCGTGACAAGCGACGAAACTTCGGCCTCAGAATTACGCCTCTAAACGGGGCTATTGCGGCTGCTGAGCTTTTATTAAGTGCTTCGTTCATTATGAAAACTGGCGCGTCAACAATGGCCTCTTATACAGCGGAGCGGACGCAAGATAGAGGCCGTTTTCGAGCACCGCGCCGCGCTGACGTGCGTGCCCGAGTCCGTCGTCGTCGTTGTCGTCGCTTTCTCTGGGCCTAGAGAGTGAGAGAGTGAGAGAAGAGTTCGGCGTACTTTTTGCATCAAAAGAACGATTATGCACGACGACGTCGCCTTATACTCGCAGTATACCTAACTACCTACCCGCTGAATATACCCTCAGCAGATCAATAACAAACGGACACGGCAGAGCAACGTTCAACGTTATTACATAAATATAAACGTTCTGTAACAAAGAGACCTTTTCACGCTTAATTCCTTCGTATATCTACGTAAACGTATAATATATACGTATATATATATGGTAAAGGTACCATAGACTTTTCCTTTCCTCGCTCTTTCACGCAGCCGAACGCTGCTGCGAGCTGCGACGGACGACCAAACCGTGTAAAAATACCACTCTTGTTAATTACAAATCCTTTAATACGCGTCTAGATATGATTAAATAAATGGAAGATCGCCGCGGTATGACACTCGACGACCAAATGTAGTCCCCGTGTGCCATGCCAGTTTGTGAGTATGCCCAATGCACATTCCGGCCCGGCCCGGTGCGGTATTTCTCTCCGCGTGTGTATGCCTTTTGCTTTTCACTCTTTGCACGCGTAGGTAGGTAGGTAGGTATATTTTCCTCTCGGTGGTCTATATTTTCGTGACGTAATGCGCTGACGTGGCATCGGTGGTGGCACTGGTGGCGGTGGCGGTGGCATGTAGTATTTCTTTCGAGTGCTTTTTCGTTTAATTTGGTTCGACCTTTCCAATATAGGTAGTATACGAATACACGTCGAGCTCATCAGCGAAGCCCTTGAAATTGATTTTCACACAATTTCAATGGTGCTATTTAGAAATTGGCAGTGCTAATAACGAAACTTTGATTTTTTCACGAACCTTCTCTATCTCATCTTTCTTCTTGGATGATTTTTCAGAATTAAAAAGTCAGCTATTAAATTTGATTCGAATGTGGAACTTGGGGTAGGCGTTATATGTATACAGGGTGAATCGACTACGTTTCTCAACATCGAACCTGGAGATAGCTGGAGTTGGTCTGACAACATACTTAAAATAGAAAATTCTCAACAGGAAAGAATAGAAAAATTATAGATTTTTTGAAATTAAAAATTTTTCGTTTCCATGAAAATGAAAAATTTCTTAATTAGGTATTTTTTAAAGCAAAAGAAAATCTCAATTTTTTGGATAAAATTTTTTGGAGAAAAAAATTCTCAATTTTTGTACAAAACATTCACAAAATTCTCTTTAATTTACAAAATTCAAATTTCATTATTCAATTTGCATAAGTTCCCAGTCATATAGGAATTCAAGGAAACGAAATTTTCGATACACTAGCAAAATCTGTCATAAATTCCTCCCCACTCTCTTCCCTTTCCACAGATGACATCAAATCTTTGTTAACCCAACGAATTTACTTAAGCTGGCAAAACTTCTGGTCCCGCAACAAGTAACCAATAAATTATACCAACATACAAAAGCAGTGCTCGCTTGGAAAAACCTCTCACAACTAAATAGACAAGATGAAATCATTATAACCAGACTAAGAATTGACCACACAAAAATTACTCACAACTATCTTTACCAAAAAACTCCAAACCTCCATGCCCATTCTGTACTATTTGAACTTATATCTATCCAACATATTCTGTTCGAATGCCCCAAATTAAAACAAGAGAGACTAACCCTACAAATAAATGAAAAACCCCCAGTTATACCAGATATTCCTTCCGAAATTCAGAAATTCATAAACTTAATAAGAAAACTCAACCTCACCAATATGATCTAAAAAAAAAATTTCCGATGGGTGTAATAATCATGTATTATTTTATAAACACCCCCCCCCCCCCCAAAAAAAAAAAAATTGGAAAAAAAAATTCTTAGGTAATTTTTTGAAGAAAAAAAAATCTCAACTTTTTGGAGAAAAAAATTCTTAATTTAAAAAAAAAAAAAATTAATTTTTTGGAGAGAAAAAAATCTCAATTTTTACAATTGATTTTTTTTGTTTTATATTTTAAAAATGTCTCATTTTTCTAGAATGGAAAAAATTTCCATTGTTTTAGATATGAAAAACTCATTATTTTTTGGAATAGAAACATTCTCAATTTTTCTGAAATAAAAAACGTTCTCAAATTATTAATTTATTTTGAAATAAAACAACAATTTTTTTGAGGTATACTTTCATGAAAGAAACTCTTAATGTTTTAGGAAAAAAACATTCTCATTATTTTTTGGAATAATTTTATTTTCCATCATTAGGATTTTTGTGTTTGAAAAATTTCTTTCTGTAAATGAAAAAATGAAAAAAAAAAAAAAAATGAAAAAAAATTTGAAAATTTTACAGATTTTTTAAAACGAAAAAAAAATTCTTATTTTTATGAAAATATGAAATCGGTATTTCTCAATTTTTTAGAAATAAAATAATTCTTAATCATTTGAGGAATCTGAAAAAAATTTCAATATTTTAAAATAGAATACCTTATAGGTAATTACTAAGTATTATTTTTCATTTTGTGTCGAATTTGAAAAAAATTTCATTTTTTGGATTTAAAAAAGTTCTTACTTTTACTACATGAAAAAACTCTCAATTTTTTGGAGAAAAATATTTCTCGACATTTGCCCAATTTTTTCCCCTTTTTTTGGATTTGAAAAATTGATTATTTTTTTGGAATAGAAACATTCTCATTTTTTTTTTTTTTTTTTTTTTTTGAAATAATTATAAAATTCTCTAATTATTTTGAAACAAAAAACCCCATTTCCAACGTACCTATTTTCGATCATTTCATGAAACTATCATCGCTAGAGAAAAATTCTTCAAACAAAAATTGTTCCTCATTAAATTTTCTATCAAAATGCTACTACTCATTTAATTTTTCATTGGAGGAAGTTATGTATGCTTCATGCTTCAGTATCAGTTTATTTTTTTTGTTTTTAGGAAAAAATGTTTTGTATACACATGGTGCCTATCTCAAAATTTGAAGGGGCAAGGCAAAATGAAAACTGAGAATTTTTTCCCTATTGGGCAAATATGGGTGTTACTTTAAAAATTCAATATTTTTTTTTCTTGAGATTTTTTGCCTACCTTAGAAAATAAAGGCACTACAGAGCTTCTCATTTTTTTTTAGTGTACCTATTTCTGGAAAAAAAAATTTCGATTTTTTTAGAATTGGGAAAATTTATTGACTGACAAAGAATTTTTTTCATTTCTTGTATTTAAAAAAGAAATGTTAGATCGAAATTATTAGAAAAATTCAGTAACTAAAAAAGGAAAAAAATTACTTTAGACACCTAGTGGGTAAAAATATTTCAAAAAATAGAAAATTTCATTTTTGTCCTTATACAGGGTGTCTACATTAATTTTTTTTGTTGAAAATTCATGACTTTTTCATGACCTCTTTCATGAATAATATTTCAACACTTTCAGGGGACCCCCCCCCCCCCCCTCTTCCAGCATGAGTGTAACTTGGAATGAATATTTGGGGGGGGGGGGAGCAACAAATCTTTATTTCTCCCCAGTGACGCAGCTAGGATGAAATCATGGAGGAGGTTCAACTTTCAGGGGTGGTCATTTTGAAATAAAAATTTTCATTTTTTCTTCGAAAACAAAGAGAGCTGTATTTTGGTATTTTATGCCCTTAAGCAGAGAAAAAATTGCACCCCCAAACAGTGACGAACTGAAAGAATTTTTCAAGGGAAAAGGGCAGAATTACTGAAATTACCAAATTCAAGTACCGAAAATTTGAAACTTTAGCAAATGAGATGAAAATAATATATATCCCTCGCTTCGCTCGGGAAATTTTTTTTGAAAAAAACTGCAATTTTGAGTAAGAAAAATGTAAATTTGAACTACTGAAAGTTTCAATTCTGTTATCAAATAGAAAATAAAATATTGCTCGAGCGTAGCGAGAGCAAAATTTTTTTTAAGAAATATTCAGTTATAAAATAAAAAAAGGGCAAATTTTGCCTAATAAATAAAAATTTCATGACTTCCAGCAGCAAAATTCATGACTTTTCATGACCTAATGATTTTTTTGAAAAATTCATGACTTTTTCATGACTTTCATGACCCATTTTCAAATTTCATGACTTCTCATGATTTTCATGACCTGTAGACACCCTGTTATAGTTAACGTTAAGAAGAAAGTTTTTTTTTGTATAGAAAAAAAATAAATCCTGGATTTTTTTAAAATGAAAATATCTCGAAGAATTTTTTTTTTGTACCTACCTATAGAAAGAAATCCCTAATTTTTTTGGAAAAAAGAAATCCTGGATTTTTTTTTGAAATAAAAATATCATTCTCAATTTTTAATGATTATGTACCTAGAAGGAAATTCTCTATATTATTTTGAGAGTAAAAATTTGTTCAATATTTTTCTGAGAAAAAAAAACTTTCAGTTTTTCAATAACACTCACAGCTTACTTAAAGTACCTACCTATTACAAAAAAATTCCGTTTTTTTTTTGTTTTTGATTACATTGGGATGTCCACCTTTGAAATTGTAGAAGTTATCGCAAGAAGAAACTCAAGTGAAAGGTATTGCCTGCCTCAAAATTATCAAGGGGAACCAGCCAGACATAAAAACCGAAACAATTGCTTTATGACAATGCACGTTATTTGTACAACTCTGTGAGAGAAACAAAAAATGTTATTTGAGAAATTTGCATATTTTTGAAAATGAAGGAGCTGCGATGCATCAAATGAAAATCCAAATTTTAAAACTTTGTAGCGCCTTCATTTTCGGACATAGGCAAAAAATCTCAGGAATAAAAAAATGTTTTTTTTTTCAAATAAGTATACTTACTGTTTCATTTCATTTTTTTGAAAAATATATATAATTTTTTTTTAGAAAATTGAAAAAAAATCCTCAAATGTTATTTTGCCTTGCCCCTTCAATTTTTTTTCTCGATTTTCCGCTACTTCAGCACTCGAAAAATTTTCCAACCTTGAGAAATCCGGCTACAAAAATATAACCACATCATTTTCGCAATCAAATATACGAATGGGAACATTGTGAAAAATTTATATACAAAATAACGCCCGCCAATTTCACGCTTTAAAAAAATTTCCTGTTCGTTGGGTCGACATCGCACCGCATCGCATCGGCAACGATTTCGAATGGCGGCACAAGGCGCGGGGGTACCGCGAGCAAAAATTCAATTTCGCCGTCTCTTATCACGAATCACGCGAATGCAAACTTATGACAAGTTAATCTAGAAATCTTTTGATGTTCGCTGGCAAACAATAAACCTCGCTCGTTTCCACATCGTATATAGTCGATAAATCATCGCTTACTTTGCCTCAAATGTTTCCAAAATGACAAAAAAAAAAAAAAAAAAAAAAAGGTAGAGAACGAAATAAAGAAAGGAAACTGGAAAAGGGAAGAGTGACCGGGGGAAAGGTTGGAGTAATGCAAATAACACGAAAAACTCGCTTCGTTATGTGTAAAATAGCGTACGTCTAAAGAATTTAGCGTACTTGCCATACACACAAGTGACAATAAGTGAGTACAGTGTCAGTAAGAGCACGTAAGCAATGCGTAATTTCCAAATAAATAAGTACTATAGGAGTACGATAGTACTAGTATATACGCATTGAAGATAATTCGTCCTGACCTCCCCTACTTCTATAAGTAAGTCTCAGCTGGGTTTCGTCTCTCGTTTAATATGACTCATTCTGTAGCAATAGTAAGATTAACTAGGGGATGTATTCCCCCTGTCGAAATTTTCATTAAACGACGTTGCGTTCGCGTACGCGTACGTATCTGCCACGTTCAAACGCACTCATTCGATTTAATTGGTACATTTTTAGCGAACCGAACTCTGAATTGAAGCAGCAGCCAAGCCAGTGCACCGCCAGCGCCATTCGCACCCTGCATCAAATCTTTCATCGTGACGCGGTGTTGGCGTAATAATCTATACGTTTTAATATACAGCATTTGGAATACACAAATGAGGTCGACGTTGTTGCTGCTGCTGCTGGTGACGCTTACGGTGGTAGTGGTATCGTAATTAAGATCTTGTAAAAGCTTGTCGTCCATCTTGGTACCATGTATGGTGCTGGTACATAGCTCTAAGAAATTAAGTTCTCGATGTGGGGTTAATTGTATAGGGTAATCGGCTTGTTTGAAATTTGAAGCGTTATCACGTTGGGTTGAATCGCATTGCTATGTGCAATAGTAAATCGGTGTAGGGTGGTTAAGCAAGGTGTCCCACCATGAAGATTCGAACAAGTTATATAAATGCCAAGAATTCCCCATTGTATCCTATTAATCCCAAAAAAATAAAGAAAGAAAATTTTAAAATTGAAAAAATCAAAAACTGAAGAAAATTTTAAAAAATTGAAAAACAATCCCAATTTATAAAAATAATAAGTAGCAAATTTACTTGAGCTTGGAAGTACTTTAAACTGAAAAAAGAAAATTTTATTCAAGAGATATGGAAAAAATAATTTCTAATTGAACAAATTGAAAAATTATTTAAAATTTTAAAAGCAAAATTTTAAATTAAAAAAAAAATCGAAATCGTGGAAAAATTGGAAATTAATAATTTGAAAAAAATCTTATAAAAACTAAAAAATTGAAAAAATTTCAACTGAAAAATTTAAACATTCGAAACAGTGAAAATTGAAAAGAATAAATCAAGAAATTGGAAAAAAAATTCAAAAAATCGTAAAGAAAGTATAATGAGAAAGAATAAAAAAATCTACAAAAAAATTGATTTGGTAAATTAAAAAACAATGAAAATAATTGAAAAAAAATCAAGAAATTGGATATGTTTATTAGGTATAAAAATAAGTATAACTGAAGATTGAAAAAAAGAATCAAATTCTTAAAAAAATTGAGGTTCAAAAAAATTAGGAAGTGAAAAACAATTAAAAACTCGGCGCTTCGAGCCTCGCCAGGGGGGGCTTCGCCCCCCGGACCCCCCCTGGTTGGCTCTATTTCCACACTACGTTTGAAAGTATGAAACATAGTATATACTTTTACTCTGTGACAAAATGTCTAAAAGTCATGAATATTAATTTTCATCGAAATTTATAAATCATGACAGAATGTCAAAAAGTCATCAATTCTAAAATGATGAAATATTTTATTTCCATGGAAATGACAAAAACCCGAGCAGCACAATCGACAAATTATCGAAATAAAAAATCGACAGAATATCGAATTCGATAAAGTGTCGCGTTAGTTCCGCCTAAATCGTGAAATTATCTTTCGATATTATAGATAGATTATCGACGAATTATAGTTAGCAGAAATTTCGAGATTATAGTAAGATATTTTATCGATAATATATCTATATATCGAAAGATAATTTCACGATTTAGGCGGAACTAACGCGACACTTTATCAAATTCGATATTCTGTCGATTTTTTATCGATTTTTTATTCCGATTTTTCGTCTTATACTAGCTTTTTTCTTTAATTAAAAATCATTAATTAGCATAATTAATACATTAAACTATGCCTAAACACATTATTCATGTTACGGTAAGAGGATCATTTATGAAAAAGTCAAAAAAAATTATAAAAAATCTGCCACCCGTGGGGCTTGAACCATCTACCTCCTGCATGGGAATCCTCTTCCTTAACCACTATGCCATACCTTATCGTTGAGGAATTAGCAATAAAACGCTTATAATAGGCAGTTTAGTACTTCCAGACGTGTTGGACTTAGAAAAATTTTCACCAATTTGGAAATAATTTCAAATATCGTCACAAAATCGTTGAAAAATCGTTCGACAAATTTCAGATTATTTGTCGATAATGTAGTTTCAAATATCGCCACAAAATCGTTGAAAAATCGAATTCGAGGAATTTCATATTACGTGTCGATAATATAGTTTCAAATATCGTCATAAAATCGTTGAAAAATCGAATTCGAGAAATTTCAGATTACGTGTCGATAATAAAGTTTTAAATATCTTCACAAAATCGTTAAAAAATCGAATTCGAGAAATTTCAGATTATTTGTCGATAATATAGTTTCAAATATCGTCACAAAATCGTTAAAAAATCGAAATCGAGAAATTTCATATTACGTGTCGATAATATAGTTTCAAATATCTTCACGCAATCGTTAGAAAATCGAATTCGAGAAATTGCATATTATGTGTCGATAATATAGTTTCAAATATCTTTACAAAATCGGTAAAAAATCGGATTCGATAAATTTAATATAATCTGTCGATAATATAGTTTCAAATGTCGTCAAAAAATCGGTAAAATATCGAAGTCGAGAAATTTCATATAATCTGTCGATAATATAGTTTTAAATATCTTTACAAAATCGTTAAAAAATCGAATTCGATAAATTTAATATTCTTTGTCGATAATGTAGTTTCAAATATCTGCACAAAATCGGTGGAAAATCGGAATCGATAAATTTAATATTCTTTGTCGATAGTATCGTTGACGAATATCGTCATAAAATCTTAATAATATCGAATTCGATAGTTTTTAGATTTTTTGCCTATGAAGTTGTACCGATAAATCTTTATAATATCGTGAGAACATCTATAGATTTTCAAACGATTTTTTATCGATACGTTACATCTTCCGATATTATCGATCGAGTGTGCCGCTCGGGAAGCCTACAAGTCATAATTTTTTTTTTTTAAATTTCCAAGTTTCAGAATGTCAGACAAAATGTCTAAAAGTCATAAAATTTATTAAATGTCTGATAAAAAGCCGAAAAGTCATAAAATTTTTAAAAAATTTTCCAAGTTTTAGAATGTCTGACAAAATGTCGAAAAGTCATAAAATTTATTTTTAAAATTTCTAAAATACTTAATTAAATTTAAAAATTTTCAAAATGTCTGAAAGTCATTTTTCTAAAAAAATTTTCAAGTTTCAGGATGTCTGACAAAATGTCTCAAGTTTAAAAATGTCTGATAAAAATCCTAAAAGTCATAAAAATTTTAAAAATTTTTCCAAGTTTTAAAATGTCTGACAAAATGTCTAAAAATCATAAAATTTATTTAAATTTTTTTTAAAATACTTAATTAAATAAAAGTTTTAAAATGTCTAACAAAATGTCAGAAAGTCATCTTTCTAAAAAAAATTCTAAGTTTCAGAATGTCTGACAAAATGTCTAGAAAAATGTCTAAAAGTCATGAAATTTCAAAAAAATTACAAGTTTCAGAATGTCTGACATAATGTCTAAAAAATCGAATTTATTAAAAATTTTGTTTTTTCATGTCATCCAAACCTAACCTTTTTTTTTTTTTTTTTTTTTTACGAGGATCCCCACTTCGGACTTGCCCGATGGGGAAACTTTATTACACAATATTTTAACATGGCATATCTGTTAAAGAGCCCCTTACCAGTAAGTATGCTGGGTACTCAATAACAGAATGAATGTTTAGTTTAAACAACTTATAAAATAAATTTAAATCTTAATCTTATCGACGGTCCTTACAATCTTATTGTTATTCGGTTATCTAGTTTGTTATGGGAATTGGTATTTCTGGTATTGTGAGTTCATAATTTCTTTACAGAACGTTTTAAAGTTTGTAGTAACCTAATGTGCCCTAACCTAACCCAACTGTCGGATTTTCCTGTCGGATTTTGGAGTCGTTTTTTTTTCATTTTGGTATCCGTAAAAGCATATACTATGCTAAAATTTGGGAAAATTGGGCAACTGAAAAAATCGTAAATAGGTTTCAATGACCGAAAACACTGACAATTGAAAGTCAGAAAAAAGTAAAAATTGAAAAAAAAAGAATGAAGACAATTTAAAAAATTAAAAAATATGTAAGTAGGTTCCAAAAAATTCATGAAAAAAATGACAACTGAAAAGGTCGTACCTAAATGGAAACAATGGTCGAAATTATTGAATAAAATCAAAGACAAGACTGGTCAAAAATTGAAAAAATTGAAAAATCTGAAACATGCAATTGAATTTCAAAAAACTGTAAAAAAAAAAGTGAACCACCCATAAACTGATTCAAAAATTTGAAGAAAAAACTGTAAAAATGTAAAAAACAAATAAACAACTCAAAAAACTGAGAATTGGAAAAATTGTAAAATAAGGAACTTTTACGTAAAGAAATGAAAATAATGGCGATAAAAAAAAATTAAAAAATAGAAATAATACTCGAAGGAATATTGAAAGATGAAGAAAATTTTGAATAAGTACCTACGGTAAGTGAAAATGGAAAAAATGGACAAAAATTAAAAAATGGAAAGATTGTAAATTCAATTAGGAGAAAAATTAAAAGAATCAAAAATTGAAACATTTCAAAAACAATGAAAAAGAAATCATAATAATAAGTAGATTGTAGATATGTTAAAAAATTGAAAAAATAACAACTGAAAAAAAATCAAAAGAGAAAAAATTTATTGAAAACTAAAAAAATGAACAAACACTTAGATATATATATATATATATATATATATATATATATATATTAAAAAAAAATAGGCAGCTCAAAAATGAAGAAATTGGAATTTTAAAAAAATTGGAGAAAATGTGAATTCAAAAAATGTTGAGGTTATTTCTTTGAGGATTGTGTATACGACTGAAATTATAATAATAATTACGCCATCGTTTGGGCGATTAAAACAATAGCGAGTAGAAATCTTGATTCGTAATTTTTGCAATTATTTTCTCTTTAATTCATTATTGCATTGGTGAATTATACACAGCAATATATGAGAAACCGAATAGAATGAAAATTTTGTCGTAAACTTTGCAAAATCATCTTCAATTTAATTTATACTCATATGACTCATTCGTCATTGCATCGTCTTTATAATCCATTCAATTATCATTGATGATTTTCATTCATGTTGATAATTCATCAACAGATCAACATCGTCTATCAATGAAAGAAAAAAATTTAAAAAGAGAAATGATCAACTAGGTACAATTAGAAAAATATTAAAAATTCGGAAAAATTGTAAATTAAAAAATCAATCAAACCTGAAAAAACCAAAAATAAAAATTTAATAAAAAGTGACTATTTAGGACTGACAAAAAAATTACAGTCATTAAAGAAAAAATGGCTAAAAATTGAAGAAAAATTAAATTAAAAACTGAAAAAGTTTTGAACTCCAAAACTGTGAAAAAAATTACAACTGATACCAAAGAAAATTCACGACCGAAAAGTGAGAAAATTGCAATTGAAAACAATTCTTTCGCCCTGCAAACGTATCATTCTCACGTATCCGAACCCGAAAGCCATAGCAGAAATTACACTCGAACCGCATATTAATATATAGGCGAGCACATGCACTCATAATTTGAAACAAACCATTTCCATTAAGCGACCGGAATAGCTTTTAAAATTTAATCGTAAAAGCATTCCACTTAAGAGATGATGTTAACGCTTTTAAAAGTCAAATATGGCAACCGCAGCAACGCCAACACACCATAGGTAGAGGAACTATGAACTGGTGTACCGCCTACCGCGATATACTACGTGTTTTTTTTGTCTTTTATTTTATTTTTTATTTTAATTTTTTTGTTTTTTGTTTTTTACCTCTTTACAACCCGCGTAAACGCTGTAAAGGACTGCACACCACAAGATGGTTGTCGCCGACAAATCGATATAGCTCACAAGTACCCAACTAACCAACTACCTATACCTATATACAAACAAATATATCGTAGGTGAAACCTGCATGCCGAAAGAAAAGAACAACTGATCAAACAAATCGTACAAATATGTTTCATCATTTAAATAAATAAAGAAATTAAGCTACCTCGTTGACGGCTAATTAAAGGTTTCTCGGTGCAGTATTTTTTTGTTACCCTTTTTACCACGACAACCACCACAGCAATATTCCAACAATTTAAAGGTTTTCGACCTGAACCGCGACCGAGGCAGCGTGTATTCTGTACAACGGTGTACACTGCACACCCACGCATCGACTGAATTAACCACCTATGTTTAACTTTTCCCAACAATACCGCCACCGCCGCGTCCTTGTAATCTGTTTGAAATTGCTTTATCGATAGTAAGGCGCATCAAATATTTAAAATTAATTCTTTTTCCAAAGTTATAATTTGCAAGCGAGTTGTATAAAAGTGAAATTTCTAACTCGGTCGAGATCTATTTTTAACTTCCACTTGGGCGAAATTTGTTTAATTTTATGCCGACCGAAGGCGAACGCCGATTAATAATTCAAATTTTAAAAAAAGGAAAATTATTTCGAGCGAAAAATTTTAATAAACGTGACATTTGAATTTTAAAACCGACTTCTAAAATTAGAGCAGCAAGGCGCCCGCAGCGTTATTTCGATATTTCGCATTCACGTTATTTTGCCCACTTTGGACATATTTTTGGAATTTGGAAGCGACCTACACAGCTTTGAGAATTCACAGGTCAAAGAACAATAGTTGATTTTTCAAAGTGGAAAAGTTATAGTTAATGTGGGGGCAGTTGAAGGTGATTGGAGTGGCATTTCTCAAAGGTTTATTTAAAAATGAGACCTTTTATGTAAATTCCACGATTTCATTATTCCTTATACCTAGTACCTACATCTGTTTTTGTATATTATGTCACTAGTATAAGTATGTGAGAAGGTTGAAAAACTTACCAATTTTCAAAGTTTATTAAAATTCAAATATTACCTACCTACTAGATTTTCAAGTTTTATCGAATTTGAAATTTTTATAAAAATTTCAATTTTTCAGATCTCGAAAATTGTAAAAATGTTATCCACATCATAAAAATTTATTCAATTTTAAAAAATTCAAGAAATTTGAAAAATTTAGGAAATTCAAAAAAAAAATTTCAATAAAATTTCAATAATTTTAAAATTTTAAAAAACTTAAAAAATTTGAAAAATTTAGGAAATTCAAAAAAAAATTTTCAATAAAATTTAAATAATTTTAAAATTTTAAAAAACTTAAAAAATTTGAAAAATTTGAAAAATTAAAAATTTTTTAAAATTTTTAAAATTTAAAGCATTTTAAAAATTTAAATACATAATTTGAAGAATTAAAAAATTAAAAATAAAAATTTGAAAAATTTGAATAGGTATACGGGTATACCTAATTTAAAATTTTTAAAAAACTCACAAAATTCAAAAAAATTAATAAATTTTTTTTTTAAATTTAAAAAATTAAAATTAAAAAAATTTGAATAAGTATTTTGAAAATTATAAGAACCTTGAAAACTTTGAAAAATTAAGAAAATTTGAATAATTAAAAACAATTAAAACATGTTAAAAATTTGAATAATTTGAAAAATACAAAATTTGAAAAAATCAAAAATGACTAAATTTTGAATTTTCAACATTTATGCACCTACCTGTCTTAAAATTTTTACAATTTTCAACTTACGAAATTTTGAGAATTAAAAAAATTACCAAATTTTGAAAATTAATCAAGTTTTTAATTTTTGTCTGTTTTTAAATTCAATTTTTACATACCTACATATTTTTGTCTTCTTTTTTTTCTTTTCTTTCAGTCGTTAACTTTTATTGTCAGCTTTAATTTTATTAGACTTTCAATTTTTCTCTATCTTCAATCATTAATGATGAAAAATCTTTTTTTTTTTTTCAATTTTAAATTTTTCTTGATCCTTCAAATTTTTTATTTACCCAATCAGTCCATTTAAAAGCATTTTTCAACTTTGAATTGATTTTTTGAAATTTTGAAATTTTAGGCTATCTTTAGAGTTGAATTTAGATTTCCTTCATCAAAAGTGTGTGATTTATTCCAACTCCCCCCAAATTTTGTTTTTTCTCAAATTAGATATTAGTTTTAAATTTTTCCTCAATTTTTAGTCATTCCAAATTTAAATTCACTTTTTTTTTGTTTTTTACAATTTTTCAATTTTTTATCATATTTTTGATAGAATTTTAGTTCAATTTTAATTAGTTTTCAATTTCAATTTATTTTTGATTCAACTTCAATTTCTTTCAATTTCCTAATTTTGAATTTTTCAAATTAAGTATACACATTTTTAGAAGTTTCAGTTACTTTGGATTTAAATTCATTTTTTTATTGCAATTTTTCAATACAAGGTCATCTTTGATTTAATTTCAGTTTTTTTTCATAACCACTCCTACCTAGTTCAATTTTTCAATTGTCGATTTTTCTCAATCTTCCAAATTTTCAATTATTATTATTTTTTTAAATTTTTGGTCATCTTTGGTTCAACTTTTTTTTAGCACCTGGTGATTTTTTTCCGATTCCTTATTCGTTAATTTTACTTAATTTCAATGCATCATTTCATTTATTCAACTTCAATGTTTTAGCCTTTTTTCGATTTTAATTTTTTCGTTTTTTTTTAAATTCATGATTTTCATTTTTTTTTTAAAGTTTTCAGTGATTTTAAAATATCTTAATTATCTATATTTTCTCCAACTCCAATTTTCAATAATTTTTACTCTTCTTCCAGTTGTTTCAATTTTCTCCAAGCATTTCCTATTTTTCCAAATTTTTTCAATTAAAAATTTTCCTCGCCATTTATTTGCTCGAGTTTTAGTATTTTGAAAATTAATCAAGGAGCTGTCGTCAAATACGAACGAAAATCAGTTCTCCTAATGCAGTCGCTGTCTCGAGAGGTTTTGGAATTCGAAACGGATCTAGAGTTCTGAGAATCAAACCCCAACGAACATTTTTCTTTATTTTTATCGACTTTCGTACCATTGAATACCACTTCTTCGTCTAATTTACGAGTTCCATTTTCAGAGCTCCCAAAATAAACGTAGATAAGCATTCTTCAAAAACGCAGATAATGTCGTTTTACGTTGAATTCTCCATAATACGCGTACTTTGTAAACTATACTCAGACTCACCTATATAGACGAACATCCTGCATCATTTCGATACAATCTTATCGTCCAAAAAAAAAAAAAAATCCTTATCAAAATTCTATTCCAAAAGCGAAAACCTTGGTAGCGATTTCGAACTTATAAAAAGGTCCATTTTCGAACACACGTCGCCAAAGGGGGAAACAATTATGCCCAATAGGATCTTCAGTCCATCCGGCGCGAATTTACATTTTTGAATGTATAAGCTGCGAAAACGTTCGCACGGGACGTGCGAAATTTTTTTCACTCGGCTGGCGGCCTGGGTATTAAAAAAAGGGGAAAAATGCTCTAAAATAACTAGTGTTTGTATAATTTACGGCCTCGTCTCGTAAACTTTATCATTTGCGTATTTTCTTATCTGGTTCTTTATTTTCTAGGGGGTGATAAATTAATTTTCATTTTGCTAGACAAGCCAACACAACGACAACTGCGCGCCAGTAATGAATGAAGACTTATCTGCGTACGTTACCGACGTCTATTGCATTTTGAACGTTTTTTTGCTTTGTTTTTTGTTTTTTTGTTTTGCCACCAACTTTTCTCCCTCTCTTTCGAGAACAATGCCGCTAGTTGTACGTAAATTATTAATTTCCATACAGATTAGTTGGTTTAGTTTACTCGTTTACTTCGTATAATCGTACACACCCCGAGATCTTGATTCGAACACACCACTTTCGACAATTCTATTATAACGCGAATTGGCTGTGGCTGTTGCATTTGACATAGTATTCTGCGATTGTACCACTCTCCGCGTCGTGATTCCTATCTTATTTTAGCACACCTCCTGCTCTGTCGTTGAACTGCAGCGTTGATGAATTTTCGCCCACATCTCGTACAACAATGTTCCAAATCTCTAACACACGCACACAAAAAAGGTAGCTACCCTGCTTTTCGCAGCGCAAATTAAAATAGTTTATAAACGGAACGTCGTCTTTTATACGTAAATCGCTACCAGGACCTATGTAGTTTTCATCTTTGTATTGGCAGTGGCGTCCACCTTCTTCTGTACGTAATAATTCGGTGGCCGGAGATCAAAGGCTTAATATTCCTTTGACCACGGTTCAATCTTAATAAACTCGCAGCATTGGTATCAATAATTCATTCGACGAAAGTTCAACATTGATTGAAAATTCTAATCGCCTGGTCTTGGGTAAATTCTGCTTGTATTTAAAAGGTCGTTCGAATAGTTTGCATGTGTCTGATTTCATCTGATATGAGGAAAATTGAGTTTGCACCGGAAAATCATGATTTTTCTACACAGGGAGGGAGAGGCGAGGTATCGAAAAAAGTCCTAGCATAAATAATTAGCAAAGAAAAAGTAGACTTCAAATTGACCTATATTGAAGAAATTCCGAAAGTTGAATTCTCAAAAAAATTGTACCTCTCTCTAGACCACAAAAAATTAAAGTATTGGACAAGAATTGAGAATCACTTTGGTAACATCGATTTTTTTTTACAATTCTTAAAAGAATTATAGGTGCCAATTAAAAAACTCGAGGCTCGAAAAATGAAACGTTGAGATGCTAACAACACTACAAAATCCCTTCTTGAAAAAAAAAATTAAATACAAAATTGGGTGGCACCGACAGATTAAATTTTAAATAACACTACAGTTGGAAAAAAAATTGAAAATGACCAAGTAAAAAAAAAAACTAATCTTGAAATCATAAAAAGTGAGCAGAAAATTAGGGAAACTTTTAAAGCAAAAAATTGAAATTAAATTACCTAGAGACGATTAAAAATTAAAAATACTTATAAAAAATATTTTAAAACTGGAAAATGAACAAAAACAGGGACTTGAAAATTATTTCGAAATGACAATAAATTCGAAGAAAAAAAAATCAAAATTGAAAAAAATTAAAATGAAAATTGAAATTACTGAAAACTTCTTATAAACTCAAGGAGAAAATTGACAGAGCAAAAAATCAAAATTGGGAGGCACCGACAGATTAAATTTTCAACAACACCAAAGTTGGGAAAAAATGTAAAATGACAAAGTAAAAAAAAAAAAAAAACTAATCTTGAAATCATAAAAAGTGAGCAAAAAATTAAGGAAACTTATACCTAAAGCAAAAATTTTTAATTTAACTATAGATGATTGAAAATTACAAAATATATTATAATATAAAAAATACTTAAAAAAAAGAAAATGAACAAAGCAAGAAACTTGGAAAGTATTTCGAAATGACAAAAAATTTAAAGAAAAAAGAAATTCAAAAATTGAAAGAACGTTTAAATCGAAGTTACTGAAAATTTCTTATAAACTCAAGGAGAAAATTTACAAAGAAAAAAAATCAAAATCGAGAAACACTGATGTGGAAAAATTAAAATTAAATTTTACAGGAATAAAAATTATAAAAATCAGAATTGAGAAAAATTGGCTAAAAAATGAAAATAAATTTGAAATGACTGAAAAATGAAAATATTAAAAATTAAGAAAAATTGGCAATCAAAATTGAGTTTAAAGTGACCTCAAAATTTCGAAAAATCTAGAGGAGAAATTGACAACGTAAAAAAATTGGAATTAAATTTGAAATTAGTAAAATTTTGAAGAGAAATTAAGTTGAAGATTGCACTAGAACTTGAAAAAATGGACTAAGTAAAAAAATTTAAATAATGGAAAAAAATTGGAAACACTGTCAAAATAAATTTGAAATGACTGAAAATTAAAAAAAAAATAAAAAATTATGAAACACTGGCAAAGTAAAAAAAAAAAATAGTCAAAGAAAATTGAAAAAGTAAAAAATAAATAAATAAATTAAACTTAGAATGACTAAAAAAATTGAAAACACTGCCAAAATTAAAAATAATTTTTTTTAGAAGTGATTTAAAAAAATCAATCCAAATTGAGAAACGCTGATGATGTCAAAAATTGAAATTAAATTTGAAATTGTTTTTTATTCTAAAAAAAAAAAAATTGAGAAAAATTTAATTTAATTTCAAAATGACAAACAATAATAATTAGAAAAAATTATTGGAACACTGCCAAAATAAAAAATTGATTTTGAAATCACTAAAAAATAAATACAGCGGGAAAAATAGAAAAAGTGAAAAAAAGTTGGATCAAAATTGAAATGATTAAAAATTGAACTGAAAATTGAGAAACACTGCCAAAATTTAAAATTGATTTTGAAATGACTGAAAATTGGAAATACTCCAAATTGGTGATATTGTAAAAAATCAAAACTTAATCTAAAATTATTATTTTGTTCAAAAAAAAAAAAAAAAGGTGAGAAATTACTGGAAAATTTGAAAAGAAATTCAGTCAAAATTGAGTGAAATTGACAAAAGTAAGAACAATTACCTAATATTAAATGATTGAAAATTAAAAAGAAAGAAATTGAAAGTATAAACTGTAGAAAAAAATGAAGAAAATTTTAATCAAAGAAAATACTAAAAATTTAAAAGAGCAAATAATAGAAAAAATAAAAACAGAAAACTAAGAGAAAAAAAAGAAAACAAAGTTATAATGCCAAATTGAGTAAAACTAAAAATAAAATTTCTGAAAATACAGAAGATTGAAAAAATACCCATACGTCATAAAAAATAAAGAAAGAATTTAAAAAATCGAAAATTTCAACAAACAAAAAATGATGACTTGATTATTTTGAAGAATTAAAAAATCTTTCATTAAAAAGAAAATTTAAACCTGAATTTTCACCTGAATTTGTTGAAAGAAGGATTTCTAAGACAGTGAGAAATTTTCGGCGAGGGGTGGGGGGGGGGGGGGAAGCACGATATGAAATGAGGAGGTATCTGTAAAAACAACCCTCGCTCGTCGAGATCTTGAGAATAAATAAAAGACCATTTGCAGTTTCAACTCCTTTTACTTAGTTATTTTTGCAAAGGTTAATTTAAGAGAAAAGTTCATGATTTTAGAAACAGTAATTTTGTACTTTAAATTCCTATTTTTTTTTTTTTTTTTTTTTTTTTTTTTTTTGTATGTACTATCTTTACAGGTGTTCAAAAAATATATTGCGATAAAACTATTTTTTTAGAGACAACTTCTTCACAAAATGAATAACTACTCCCAACCATTTCAGCATCTAGGCACTCATTTTAAAAAATCATTCTGCTCAATCTAAGTGACTTCGTATGGTAATTTCTTTTCTTTTTTTGGTACCTGTTCAATTATGTACCTACATTTTTTTAAAATGCACCTAATTAGCTCGTTTTCCAACAAAAAAATAAAAATAAAAATAAAGTACTCCTGACACGTACAATTCGAATATACGAATCGACACTAACGACTCGTCCATCTCGATCTTCCTAATCCTGAAAATTAATTGAGGGCTTAATCTCGTTAAAAAAAATGACCAGGTAATCATTCAGTTACACCTATCGACATTGGCATTCGCACACAGGTCGACAAATTGGAAATTCAACGATTTCCAGTGCGAATATCTCACCCTAGTTTCGGTTCGCGCCTCGATAAAATCATTTCCAAATATTCGAAAAGCTCAAAAAGCCGCTACGTACGACTCCCAAAGTCGCACACCCCGTCCGGCAGCCGCGTCCCACATTCGACATACACACACGCAGCACCACTGTGACTGTTTGTGAGACTGCGAGAGGCGCTTCGTATCACATTCTCGGCTTTATTTTTTAGTTAGCCGCGTATTCCAGACGCAGCGCTGGCTCGGCGATCGGCGCGCCGCGCACTAGTCCCCTTTCGAGATCACGAACACGCTATTTTTCAAACTGTTTCCTTCTCTTCCAAGTGATCAGTGGTTAAATGTTCGTCATCCGGCCGATTCCAACTATACTCGAGCTCTCCTCGACGCGTATTTTTCTACTACTTGCCGTTTCATATTATTTTTTCCAACGAATTATGGTGGCGGTTTTTTCGCATTTTATACTCGGGCTACGATCGTTGTCGTCGAATTTTTATTTTACAGTATTTTGTGGCGGTCGTTTTTTATTATTTTAAAACCGCGAAGCGAATGTTGTTGTTTTTTTGTGTGTGTAAATGAAAATTATTCTGATTTTTAATTTTCTACTCGTCGTCAGTGAACGTTGATAATTTTTTTCCTCGTTCGTTCGTGTGGTTGTGTCGCAATAAATTATTCGTAATTTTTTTTTTCTTCAATTTTATTCGAATCGTTTGCGAACCGGTTCTCTCGATAATTTTTCATCGTCATCCGATTTTTTGCTCTCCAGTGAAGTGTTAAAGTGCGTGCATTCGAAAAAAAAAAATTGTGTGATGTACGTACGCGTCGTCGTCGAATTTGTAAATTCGATATATTGTTTCGCGTCGATAACGTCGTCTGATCAGTGCTGGTCGTGGTCCAGATCTTCGTGTTCGTCGTGTACTAAAATGCACGAGGAAGAAAATCGTTTCGATAGAAATCGATGATTTATTGCGCGACGACGTTAAGTGCGTGGGTGTCGTTTTCATATCATCACCATCAACATCATCATCATCATCTCCATCAGCGACGACGACGTCGAATATGCGTCGCATCCTCGTCACCGTCGTCGATCGGCCCCGTTCTGTGTTATATTTCGCGACGCTGACGTTGTGCTTGGCCAGCTTCTCCTCCATGGTGCTCGCTTCCGACTTCTGCCCGAGCGTCTGCACGTGTAAATGGCGCAGTGGCAAGCAGAGCGTCGAATGCACCGAGAAAAATCTGATTACCATTCCGGAAGGCATCGACACCGAGACCCAACTACTCGACATCTCCGGTAACAACCTGCAAGTGCTGGCCAAAGAAACCTTCATGAAACTGTCGCTGCTGGATTTGCAGAAAGTCTATTTGCGAAACTGCTCCATCGGGCAGATCGACGATCGAGCTTTGAAAGGCTTGTCTAATGTGGTCGATTTGGATCTGTCGAAAAATCTCATCACGTCGATCCCATCGTCCATCTTCGAAGACGTTCCGAATCTGCGCAATATTTCGCTGGCCCACAATCCGATCCAGAAAATCGACGCTTTGGCTTTCAAGAACGCCGGCTCGTTGACCAAGCTCGATTTGTCGCATTGCCAAATCAAGACGATCGCTTCGCGAGCCTTCGAAGGCGTCGAATACCTCGAGCTGCTCAGACTGAACGATAATAAGCTGAGCGAGTTGCGTATTAAGACGGTGGACTCGTTGAGCGGATTGCACGGCATCGAGTTGCACGATAACCCTTGGTACTGTGATTGTAGTTTACGTAAGTTGAAAATATGGCTAGTGGAGAAAAACGTTCCGTATCCGATCGATCCGGTCTGCATCGGTGGGCCGACGCGAGTATTGAATAAATCCTTCCATCAGCTGCACGCCGACGATTTCGCCTGCAAGCCTGAGATCAAAGTGAAGCCAGAGTACAGGTACGTGGACGGAATTGCCGGAGGCAATGCTTCCATCACGTGCAAGGTGGTCTCCATACCTCGAGCCACGATCACCTGGCATTGGAACGGGCGAACGTTGCAGAACAACAGCAATTTCAGCCCGTACCAGCGTATCGTCATCCTGGAGACGGGCGACGTCGAACGTAAGAGCGTGCTGACGCTGGTCAACGCTCAAGAATCCGATTCTAGTCAATTCACGTGCTTGGCCGAGAACCAGGCAGGTCGCGCCGAGACCAATTTCACCCTCAAAGTCAGCCACCGTCTGTCCGGCTTCGCCATCCTGAACAGCAGCTACACAGCCGGCATCAGTCTGGTGCTGGTCGTCGTTATCGTGTTCATCATCAGCGCCATCATCTATCTGCTGATCCGCATCAAGAAGATGCCACCGGCGAGGGAGATCAAACGATCCAACGACGACATCATCCCCAATGGGAACATCTGCCAGTCGAACGACAACAAAACCTTGTCCATAGAGCCTTCGATGGTCGAGATCAAAAAATCCTCTTACACGACGTCGGTCTGCAACTCCGGCGGTGGTGGCGTTGGTGGTGGCGGAGTCATCGGCATAGTCCCGTACTCTCGAACCACAGACACGACTCAGACGTTACCTCGCCTCAATGACCTATCCTATCGCACTGCCACGTTCGACGACTGCGGCTTCAAGTCAATGGTCGGAGCGCCTAATGCAACCTCCGGAGGAGTTGGAGGTGGTGCCTACCAGCACCACACGCAGACCTCAAATCCGGACCTGATAGCCGATACCAGATACCAGGACGGTATCGAGGCGCAGCACGTGGCCGGAGGTCAATACACCCGAGCCAACGATATCCTCTACCCGTCTAGTCTGTGGAATCAAAACGAAATACAGCAATTTTTTACCAAAACCTCCAGCGCGTCCGAGTTCCGCTACGATACCAACGACAAGACGCCCATCATCGAGGAGGTCTCCTTCTACGAGGATACCACCAACGCGGCCTTGTCGCTGGCCGATAAGCAGCGTGCCCCCAAAGACTGCAACGAATTCGCCGCCTCGGCGACAGCCTCTAGTCCGCCGCCAGAGCCTCCTGGATCCATACCGGGCTTCAATCATCCGCACTCGCATCCGCCCAACGCTAAAACCATTCGCGTCTGGCAGAAAGGCGTCCAGGTTTTGCCCCCGGTTACCACGCTTAAAAGGGTCCTAATACGAGCCTCGCCCGATGAAGGTTACCTAGACGGTTGTGGAACGGACGTTTAAGACGAAATGTATGTAAATATAAATCTTCTTTCTCTCTATCTACGTATTTTTCTATCTCTCTATATCTCTCTCTTTCTCTCTCGTAATACGCGCTAATTAATTTATATACTACATATACGTATTATCAATTTTCCAAGTCGTCGTTTTTTTTTGGTTTTTTTTTTTCATTTTATTTTTTATTCATTTTTTTTAAATTTATTTTTTTACTTATTTTCGAAGCCCATTTTTTTCTGTTTCTGTTCATTGTATTTTTGTGTCTTAGTTTAATGCATAGTTATTCCTGTTTTGGAGAGATATTTTTATCCTTATGTTATGTTTTTTTTTTTTCATTTTTTTTTTTTTTTTTTTACTTCTTTTTCCAAGGCGTAATTTTTTCATCCACGTAAACGTATTTCTTTCTATTATTTTTTTTTGTATCTATTAAAATTATATTTCAAAAAATGAAAAAAAAAACTGAAAGAAACTTTTCATCGATTTTTCCTTAACCTTTGTGTTTATGTCGTAATAATTTCTCCTTACTCGGTTAATTTTCGTATTCGACGACGTTTTCAAAAGTTCCTTGAAAAAATTACGCCTCTATAATATTTATGTCTTTTATCATTTTTTTTTTTTTTTTTAATATTCGTAAAAATTTTTACTTGTAAATACGATATCCGGTATTTGTTTAACTGAAAAAATTGTGATATAATTTTGTATGTCATTAAACCTTTTATCAATGTTTACCTTATCGCATTTTTATTTAGTAAAAATTCGACCAAGATCGTAAAATTCAATTTAACGTCTTCGCAATGTATTCATTCGTTCGGAAAATTGAAAAAAAGTACCTATGTGACTGGAAAAAGTTCAATACCCAATTTCAAAATTTTCATTAAAAATTCGGTGGAAAAAAATCGCGAGCTAATTATAGAGCGTATTTACCCACTATTGGTATTTTTCCTAATAAAGGCGCCAACAACGTGATGAAGTAATTTGTTCTGTTGACGAATTTCATAACACTAGTCAGTAATACACACGACCTTTTTAACAACACGCGAACTTTCCATTGCCATACGTCATTTTTAAGAAGTGCCCATCGAATAAACAAACTGAAAATAAAGTTGTCTAGTTTAAGATTCGAGAAAAATTTACAGAAATTTTTCGAAACAAACAAACAAATTAAGTTCAAAAGTTTTCAAAAAAAAGCAAATTGCGAAACAAACAAAAAAATTCAAGTTCAAAAATTTTCCAAAAAAAATATATAATTATAATTCTTCATAAATTATCAAATAAATTTCTCAAAAAAAAAAAAAAAAAAGTGTAGCAATTTTGAAAATTTTACTGAAACTTATGTTTCAAAACAAACAAAAAGTTCAAGTTCAAAAGTTTTCAAAAAAAAAGTATTATTCTCTTATAGATTAAAAAAAACTCTATCAAATAACTTCTTCAAAAAAAAAGTATACCTAGAAATTTTGGCAATTTTTACAGAAACTTATGTTGCGAAACGACCAAACATACTAATAAATAAGTTTACAAGTTTCGATAAGAATTAAAATTGTTACTCCCTCAAAAATTGAAAAATTTCATCAAATAAATTTAAAAAAAAAAAACAATTTTGATACTTTTACAGAAAGAAACAAAAAAAAATAGTTTAATAAATTTTGGATGAAAAAAAAACAACTAAATTGTTGCTTCTTCAAAACATTTTATCAAAAAATAAATTTTTCAACAAAAAAAAACGGGTAAATAAATAAAGTTACAGAAAGAATTAATTTTTTGAAATTTTTCGAACCGTGAAAGCATGTCCTTTACCCCTTTTCCAATATTTAATTTCGGCAAAGAAAAGGGTGTCTCCCAATTCTCTGTTAAATTTTAGAGGCCACAGTTACGCAGACCCCCAAATTAAAGTTTCCAGTTCAAATTGGCAAAAAAATAAATACCTATATTCTTCTTAAATTGTGCAAATTTGTGTTGTAAACTATGTACATTCATTTCAACTCTCCCCTCATATCGAGAAACCTCACACAATTTCCATAAAGCCTCTGCCCCTCCTCAAATTGAAATGTAGTGTTCGTAGTGTTGCTAAAATATTTTATTCCAGTTGCGCTAATTTATGTGGCAAATTGTACGTTTTCACTCGTTTTATTCTTTTCTAGAATTTTTTTTTCAAGTTTTGGTATTTGTACAAAAATTCTGATATGTTTTTTTTTTTTTAATTTTTATGAAATTCTCCTCAAATGAAGTCTTAGCAAATTCCCTCAAAATGACTTTTATAAATTTTTTGAAGGAAAAATATTATTTTTTAAAAATTGTATAGGAAAATTATGAGCTGATGAACGGTAGTGAACTAAATTAATATCGATAGGTATTTGTTCAACGTGTGAAAAAAAAATCTTCATTTTTACATTCGGTGTAGGTAGCTTTAGGTATTATTTTATTTTATTTTTTTTGATAACCATATATTTTTGCTTCTTTTCAATAATTACTGAGCACCTACCTATTTTTTTAATTTTTTTTTTCAACTCTTCTAAAAAAATATTTGAAAAATACGAATTTCTAATACAAAATTTCAAACGAAAATTTTTCAATATATTTTATTTTGATACCTAACTAAAAAATTAATAATTTTTTTTTTAAATCGAAAGGAAAATTTGAGAAAATTATTAATTATGTATAATAATTGTTCTTTCCTTGAAAACAAATTCTCAGAATAAAATTCTCATGGGTAATTTTTTTTAAATTACAAATACTTGGCCACAATGTTGAAATCAGAATTTCTAATAAAAGTAAATTTTTTTTTTTTTTTTAATAAGTACAGTCGACATTCATTAAAACACCATTTTTATCCTGCTCAAAGAAAGCTTTCATTTCAGTTCACGGCTGCTCATACTCGTGCTGTAATATAAAATACGCGAAATTTTACCCAACAAACACTCGATCTCGGTACTCGAACGCTTATGTAACATTAGCCTTTTTTTTCCCTTGCTAATAGACCCAGCATATCGCGAATTCCTCCACCATTGAAGAGCCTTTATACGTAAAAATGACCATATTGCGCAACCTTTATTCTTTATTCACCTTCTGTATGAAAAAAAACAAACCTAATCGAGATAGAAATCAGCGACTAAACGTGGTAAAGTTTCGTTAAATTATTTAAACGATGGGGAATACCCAGCAGTACGTCGAGGGAAGGGAAAAAAAGAAGGAAATTCTTTCGAAAAATATTCTAGTTTTTGAAAAACTTTTGAAAAGGCACGTTCGCCATCGTATTCCGTTCCCCACTTTATTCGCGAGTAAACAAAATATTTTTTATATTTCTAGCTGCTTTTTTCGCCGACTGACTTTTTCTATTAACTCGTATAACGGGGTCGCCTTTTTTAATTGGTGTTTTTTCTTTATCCTCTTTAATGCGATAAGTTTCGTGTGCGGCTGTGTATTTTCACATTATAGCCAATCCTACGCGCTGTCACAGCGCCAGGCCTGAAAGTCACGTGTTTGAATTTCTACAGGATCCTTTACTCGTATCCACTGTTACTGTGTCAATCGAAATTCCTTATTAAACCCCTTTGATCATATTTTTCTTCTAGTGAAAATGTCGTCAATTAATTTCGATATCATTTTCAGTTCATTTCCTGGGCGCCGAGCGAGGGAGTTCTTCGGCTTTGGCTTCTGTTTTGCGCTTTCAAAGTGTACTCGTATTTCTTAGTTCCTCGTAGGTGCCTATTTCTTGTATCGATCCTAAAGACGCTATTATAGAGGTTCCTATCTCGCCCACTCATACGCCTATTTTTGGCGGCCAGAACGATGTCATTCGACGATTACTAACTTTATAAAGAGCAGGAGTATAAGGTGAATTTAAAATTTGAATAAAATTAGTATAAAAACAAACAGTACAAAGTAACTTCGTCCTATATAAATAAATGAAAAAGAAAAATTTCAAAGGCAACCTACAAGTCTCAAATTTTTGTCCCCCTCTTTCATGTTCAAATTTAAGGGGAAAAAATCCAATCCCACGCTTGAACGTATCCTTGGGGGAGGCTCGGTGACAGTAAAACTGAATACTTGATTTTTTCGATCTTACGGCCAACGAGTTGTTCTATCGAGTGCCTTAATAAAATTTTACCAGTAAATTGTACCACATTTGCAGGACACTTCGTGAAATAAATAGAATTATTGAAAACTAAAAAAATCTATACGTACCTCACTTAAAATTGAAAAAAAATGATCGATTACTGAAAACTAAAATTAGAAATTTTCTTGTTCATTACCAAAAATCAAAAATGACTGAAAGTCGAAAGAAAATTTTTGGGGAAATAGCAAACCACCACCTCCAGATAGAACTTTTGCAAGATTTTAAAATACAGAGACAAATACAGTATTTATATCGAGAAAAATTAGTTACTTAACACGAAAAAAGACAGAAATTGAAACAAGTAAAATACCAGAATAAAGTGGGGAAAAATTGAAAAAACATTCAAGTTCAAAAAATCGAATTCTTTGCTCGCATTATGAAAAACTATGATTGTATTCAAGAAAATAAAAATTTGAAAAAATGACAAAAACTCGAAGAAAAAAAAAATCAGAATTTTTCAGAATTTTCAAGTTCAGAAACTAATATTTTATATCCAGGGGAAAAATGAGAAAATGAGACAATCCCCCGCCCCCCCAAAAAAAAAATAATTATAAAAGCCAAAACATAATAAAACAGGTTTTCCTGCCGGAAAAAATGCATTTTTCATTTCTATAAAAATAACCAGATTTTTCTAAAGAAATAAAACAAACGAGATTTTTCAAATAAAAAAATTGAGAAAGAAATTAATTTTTTCTTAGTAAGTATGTATATCAAAAAAAAAAAAAAAAAAATGAAGTCATTTACTTTTCAGAAGATGAGAAATACATTCTTTTATTTTAAAAACGTGAACCTTTTTTTCACTAAAAAAAATAATAAAGTCCAGTAAAATTTAGTGTTTTTTTAAAAAAAAAAACCAAAGAATTTATTTTTAAAAAAATTCAAAAAATATTCTTACTTCAGAATAATTCAAGTATTTTGTTACCTATTCCGAATAGAGTTTTAAAAATTACTTACCTCCAAAAAACTAAAAAAAAATTTCCTGCAAAAGAAATAAGTAAAAGTTATTTCAAAAATTGAGACTTTTTACAAACATTTTTTTTTCAAGATTTTGAAATTTTTTCACTCTAATAAAATTTGGTAATTTTCTTGCTAAAAACCCAGAAATGTTTTTTTTTTCTTCAAAAAAAATAAAATAAAAATAAGAGATTATTTTCCAACAAAATTTTTAATATAAGTAGGTACCTTTACCTACGTATTTTTACTCTAATAAAGAATTCAAATATTTCATTAGATATCCCGAAAATATTTTTTAAGAATTCTACCTCAAAAGATTGAAAATACAATTCTTTTTTCTTTCAATGAATTGAGAGACCTTTTTTCAATTTTTTTTTTCGCTAATTAGATAGATTAAAAATTGAAAGTAAAAAATTAAAATTTAGAAAGATTTGTGACCCCCTCCCTCCTCCACCGCGTTCACAAGACTTTTGCAATATTTAATAATAAATTTATTACTTTAAAATTGATACAAAGTTTCAAAAAACTTTGAGAAAATTGATGTTGAAAATTATAAAAAAAGTACTAACATTTTTTTTTTTTTTTTTTTAAATTGGAAAAATTGGTACTTGATTGAACTAAATTAAAATTAAGATTTTGTTTTATTTTTCAAAAAAAAAATCAAGTTCAACTTTAAAATCATTTTTAGCGTCTTTTTTGTCAATCGTGAAAACACATTGAAAACAGGGGAAATTTTCTGAGTTCATTTTGAAGAAAAAAAAATCTCCCAAGAAAATTGTTTGAACTTTTTCTTATCTACATTAGGTAGTAAATTTGAAGAAAAAAAAATTAAAATAAAATTTTACAAAACCCAATCATTTAGTTCACTAAAAACAATTGAAAATGACTGAAAATTTGAAGGAAAAAAAATACTTTTGCAACGTTTACCAGAAATGATTTACCTAGGTATGAATATTTTATACCTATCTACCATTAAAACAAAATACCAATTACTTTGAAATGAATGGAAAATGGCAAAAAAAAAATATGTGAAAAGCCGACAATTTAAAAATTTTAAAAACTACGAAATCATAGGGAAAAATTTGTACCTAATTTATAAAAAAAATAATAATAATGAAGATGTATAAAAATTAAATCAATAGAAAAAAATCAAAATTCAAAAAAAAATCAGAAAAAATTGTCTCATTATAATTTATTTTTAAATAATCATTTTCAGAAAAATAATATTAAAAAATGCTAATACTAAAAGTCGAACGAAATGGAATGGACCCTGTAACGATCGTCCGAGTATCAACAAAGTCTGCGAATTTTTTCCAAAATTTTCCTTAGCGTTTCTCGCAAATTAATCCATATTTCCAAACGAAACTTTTGATCACCTAAAGAACCCTTTCGCAAACAATATTTTTCAAAACCACTTGCACTTATATATGGTTAGCTCAACGCCTGTTGAACGTACAACAATTTCACAGAACCCAAATTCCGGCTACTTCAACGCTCAATAAAATTATATTAGGATACTTCGGTCGTAAAACAATCACCTGAGGGAATAAAACAGAAAAAACCACAACTAATTCTTCACTAACGTCTTTCTCTTTTTTTTTTGCCACAGAAAAAAACTCACGTCTATAAGGATTTTTGATACGTTATTGAAGAAGGAGCCCGTATCTCGGTAAAATATCGAACAGATGGGAAATCTTTCTCGATTCACTTGCCGTATTTTTAGTACTAGGCCAGACCATTTTATTTTTCCGCCGAATATCGAATTTCAACGGTGTTTTCTTTCGAATGAAAATACACGAGTACGTGTATACGAGTTAGATATACGGTCGCAGATTTAAACCACGATACCTCAGAATCGATCGGCAAACGATGCAATACTCGGTTCAATTTTTCACTACCATGAAATTTTGATCGGATGGATAAAACGTCATGATAAATTTAACGAAATTACAAGTTTAATACGATGCGAGGAAAAGGAAGAAAAAAAAACGAAGCTATCTAGTAGTTGCGATATAAATGTTATAGGTACTCGACGTAAACGTATAGATAGGTATCCTCTACCTACTACTTGGCAATTCCAAAATGGTTACCTTGTTACCTTCTCGACGTTATCGAGACTTATCGACAAACTGACTCAATTCCGAGTAAATTCATCCTCGTATTAAATTTTCAAACTATCCCTCGTGCGAGCAAATAGAATACAACACGCATATACGCTTTGCTGGCCGGCATATTCTTCTATATATCTCGTACGAGTATAAAGCGAGTTATGTAAACTCCAAAGTATTAATAAGGAGGTAATATACGAGCGTAGGAAATCTACAAGTACTCTTAACCCCCTTCCACAGCCTACGAAACTATAACCACCGTTTTATTGATAAATACGATTGTTTTCTCCCCAGTACACCAAGTATTAAGAAAGAACAATATAAAGCTAGTAAATTAAAAATAGATAAGACTATAGGAAACCTTGTCCCAGTATATTATACGACTACGTTCGAAAAAGAAGATAAGTTTGAAATTTGGTTAACTAAATTGCAAGTTATAATTGAGAAACTTTTTGGTACAAGATAATTTTTTAACGCTCGTACTAGCGTGTAAAACGTTTATTAATTTATTTTTAAATTTTAAATTCAAAGCTTCGCGTTTTTCCACTTTCCCCATTAAAAATGACCGTCTAAATTTCATTGGCGACAAAATATTGGTAAATATTTGAACTAACGTGTAGTTCGTCGCTGTTCGAAAAAAAAAAAAAAAAAAAAAAACGCCCAAAAGAAACACGAAAATGACGGAACTCTCGACGAGATAATTTCAGCTCAAAAAAAATTCTTTTCAAAAAACGTGACACGAGGAAAGGCTCGTATTCGATCGGTGAAAGTGAAAAAAATATAAAAAAATACCACGAAACTGGCAGGATGAAAGGTTCGAGGGGGAGAAGTATAAAATCGAATCGAACGTTCTCAAAGTGTGTTTTATTAAGCCGAATAGGATTTATATATAAAAAAAAATTATTTCCTAGTAAATGAGATTGCTTCTCGTGCTCGAGGGTTAATTTCGATCAAAGATTTTCATTAGTGCCAAAAATAAGCGACCAACGGTATAACGTACGCGAAAATAGGCAGAGCACGATCGTCGACTCGTGACTTGTGCCCATAGCACACTCGTTCATCAGCGGAAAGGTGGAAAACTTCGTTACGTAAATATTAATGAGGCGAGTTCGCGTGCTTCGAAATTAATTTCCATCGCGTAGAAAAAATTCGCCAGAAATCAGCTCTTGTCGGTCTCGCGATGTGAGGGATTGTTAATAAAAAATATACCTACCGTATGTATTTAAATTTGCCTTTTCATTTGGCTATTGGGTATATAGGCTCGACGTGGAATATTTTTTGGTCGATTTCTAACCCTTTGGGACCTGAGACCAGCCTGGTGGACGGATTGAAAAAATTTTCGCAACAAAAGATTTACTATTAGCTCACTTTTAAGGTAATTATATAAAAAAATTTAGGTGGAGTAATTCCTCATTTTGGAATTTTGGAATTTTGGAATTTTAGGACAAATAATAGTACAAAAATTGACAACATTTTTTTTCAGATTTCTAAAATAAAAATATAAGCTAAAAGTCCAAAAAAATACATGAAATTGTTGCATGACCAATAACCAACCACGTAAAATTTTTTTGACTCAAGATAATAAGTATTTTTGAGAATTAAAAAATCAAGTATCTATAGGAGTCTTTTTTTTTTTTTTTTTTGATAACCATAAATGCCCAACTCAAAATTTTTCAAAATTCAGTAACATTGACAGTTGAATGAAGTTTTAAAAAAATTAATTCTCTCCCAAAAAGAAAAATCAAAAATTCTGAAAAACTTTCTTCCAGACTCTGCTCTCAAAAGAGTTGAAACTTTCACTACAATGACTTAGGCCCGTATTTTAAAAATTTGCTTAAGCAAACATTGTCCTTAAGGCGAGGCGATTTCACACGTATCGTGTCAATTTACATCGAGCAGCCATTTATTTGTATGGATAAAATAAACAAAACCACTTGGTATGTGTAAGAACGCTTCGCCTTAAGTATAAGGAAATTTTTAAAATACGGGCCATAAACTAATTTTCAAAATTCATAAAAATCCCTCTCTAGTAATTTGATATATAAGATGAAAAAATTTCATTTTTGTTATGATGTCATTAAATATCCATTTTGTCCCCCCCCCCCCCAAAAACCACGCAAAATTCAGAAAAATTTTCTCATGTGCTGCTCTCCAAAAAATTCAATTTTCACAGCATAATATTATGGAAATTTTCATAGCTTATACAAATTCCGCATTGGTAATTTGATGAGATGAAAAAATATTATTTATGTCATGACGTCATTCAATAAGTATTACTTTTTTCCAAAAAATAAGAATCTTCATTGTTTTTTTTCAAAAAACAAAAAAACAAAATCAGAATTAATTTTTTTTTAAAAGAGAAAAATTGAAGAAAAAAGGAAACCTAAAGCATTTTTATTGAGGTTTTTTTTTTTTCAAAAACAATCAACATACTTACCTAATATCATATATTTTTGTATTTTCAAAATTAAAATTCCAAAAATTTTCAAAAGTTTCGAGTTCTTTTTTAATGTTCAGTTTCAGTTGAAAGGATGATAGATTTTTTAATTTGTTGATTTGATATGAAGTTGAACTTCAAATTCCAAAATGAGATTATTTTTAATGAGAATTCAGGGCAGTCGCATTCTTCATTCATCGTCTGAGGTTACTGAATTTTGAAAATTTTCTGAGTGGAGAATTTTTATGGATATCAACGAAATGGAACTAATATCGTATAGTTTTTTTGATTCTCCAAAAAAAAAAAAAAAATTGAGACAAAAATTCAGAATTTTAGGAATTTTAGAAATTTTACTGAATTCCAAAATTTGGTAATTTTTTGATTTAATTTTTTTTTTGCAATTGAAACAATTCTGAAAATTTCCCACAATTTTCCTAATTTTTCAAAAACTATTCCAATGGAGAAAATGTCAATTTTAAAAAAATTTAGAAAAAAATTGCTTAAAAAAAACAAACAAAAAAAAACTGAAATTTTGAGGGAAAATTTAAAGAAAATTGTGAGGATTGTTTCGAAGAAAAACATTGTTTTAATCAAAAATCATCTTAAACTATTTCCAGTGAAAAAAAAAATGTAAATTATTTTGAAAAATTGAGATCATTTTTAAAAAAAACAACACCAAAAATTGAAGATATACTTTTTAAAACAATCATATTCGTAAAAAATTATTTCAAAATTTTAACAGTAAAAAAAAAATGAAAATTTCAAAAACATCGAGAAAAAAGTTTCAAAAATAAACAAAAATAAAAATTACGAGTTGATGAACGGAAAATGAATCTAAAAATGTCTCAAATCGATAAAATTATTCTCAACTCTCTAAATAATTGGTATAATTTTTATTCGACGTCGAATTGAAACAATTTTTTTTTTTAATGCAATTCTTTTCAAATCAAAAGAAAGATGTACAGAAATTTCTGACAGATACCTCAGATAATTAAAAAGGATCCGATGAATCAAGTTATCAAAATTAATTACTTAGTCACATTAAAAATTAAAAATTAAATCCAAATTTATTCGCAACGAGGTCAAATCAAATAACTGACTTCTTCAATGTTAAAAATTAGCTCAAAAAAATTTCAAAATGAAACCGACGTAGCCAGTCAGACAAGATAAAATTCCAATAGTAATAATAATAATAGCAATTCGAAATAAAAGAAAATAAGTTCGCATCCACACAACGCGATATTATAAATAAACCCTCGAGAGTCGATCAAACACGAAATTGATTTTATTAAAAAGTTATTTCTTCGTCGAGAGAAAGAATGCGGAAAAATTCGCTTCGTTTTCGCCCGGAAAAAACGTACGATAGGCTTAGAAAATTCACCCCGACGAAACGAGATTTTGCTTTCGCTCATCTTGCGAAAATGGACTTGTTCGTTCATTTTCGTCAATTAAGATATACTCGCCACGCCATGCCAGGTGCGTTCGTATGGTTCGTACAACGTGATGCGATGTGGGTGCTTGGTGCTTTTACTTGTACGTAGTTAGTTACGTCGATAAGGAGAACACGTCAGGCTACGAGAAGCGACAAGCAAAACCACGAGGAAAATAATTTTTCACCGAAATGACACTAAATTTCGCCTATATATTTGGTTGTAAATGGTTCGCCAAAGACGACGAATTCCTCCGCGAAGGCAATCAATCTCTTAGTAATTTAAGGCTCTCAATTTCAGCTGGGTTAGCACCGCCGCCGCCACCGAGCCGGACGGACGGGCCCTCAATCGGCGCCATCAATCATTCGCAGCGCACTTTTTCAATAAACATCGATTATGAAAATTTTTTCCAAATTGAGCTCCCTTCCCAATGCCCTCGTCTCGGTAGAACATACCGAAAAAAAATATATATAGAGGGAAAAATCGCCTTCGCAGTGGATTCTGACGCAATGGCCGGATTTTCTTTACTTTTTTCTTTTTTGCAAAATACATACGCGAAAATATTCAAAAGATACGTGTTTTGAAACCGTAAAATTCGAAAATTCTTAGCCCATAATAATCCCAACAAAATACAAAATTATGTGTTTGGAACAAACTTTGAGAAAACTGGTTTCATAATAAATTTTGAAAGAAATCACTTTTGAATCAATTGAAAAGATTCATGAATAAAAATTTTCAAACTGAAAAAACAACCAAAAAAAAACCTAGAAATTAATTTTAAAACAAAAGTGGTGGAAAAGGTACCCAAAAAAAAAATTGAAAAACAACAACAATAACTCTTGAATTGAAGTGAAAATTTTCATAACTCAGCATTGTATTAAGAAACGAAAAAAATTCTGAAAAAATTATAAACGTTTACAGATGAAAATGTTCAAGTTGAAAAGATACAGAAAAAATTGTTTTCATAGTAAATTTTGAGAAAACTGCACTGAAAGAAGATTGAGAAAATTCATCAATGAAAATTTGATAGCAAAAAAGAGATTGAAAAAATTCAATAAGAAAAATTTTAAATAAAATTTATAAATTGAAAAAATACTAGAAAATATTTAAAAATTTGTTTTGAAACAAATTGGTCCTCCATTAAAATGAAAAAAATGAACAAATTTTTCTAATTTTTAATAACAAATTTTCTAACCAAAAAAATTCCTGGAAAATTTTTTTAAAAAAAATATTTTTTGAATGAAATTTCAAAAAATTATGAATTAAAATTTTCAAACTTATAAGATATTCAAAAAAACTAATAAAAATTTTCAAACTAAATCATGAATAAGATTTAATTTTTTAAAAACTGTCCATCCATCAAAAGGGAGCTTCATATTGAAAAAAAATATCGAAAACATTTTTAAATACCTAATAGGTTTTTTAGAATAAATTACAAAATTTTATAAAACTTCTTTTTTTCTGAAACATTGCTAAAAAAATTTTAAAACAAAAACATCTTGAATAAAATTTTTAAAATTTATAAATTGGGAAAATATCTGAAAACTTCTAAAAATTAATTTAGAAACAAAAAATTGGTTTTCAGTGAAATTGAGAAAACTCACGAATGAACATTTTCAAAGTGAAAAAATCCTATAATTTTTTTTTCTATAATATTATGAACAATTTTTGCTACTTTTGAATGATAAATTTTCAAACCGAAAAAATTCTTAAAAAAATTCCAAGAAATTTTTGAAAACTAAATGTGAATAAAATATACTTACCTATAATAATATTAAAAATTTATGAATAAAAACTTTTAAACTGAAAAAATAATCCAAAAAATTACAACCAAAATTCTTGAACAAATCTCGAAAAATCGTTTCTGGTTTTTTTTTCAAACATAAACAGAAATTCTCAAACCCAACCGAAGCTGGAAAAAATTTTAAAAAAATCAAAACCATTTTTCGAATGATCTTTAAAAAAAAAATAATGAAAACTTTCAAACTAAAAATTTATAAAATTTAACAAATATTTAAAAAACATACATTTTTTGGATAAATTTGAAAAAAATTCAAGAAATTAACCTATGAAATTGCAGAAATGCATTTTTGTTTTTGTTTTGTGAAACTTTTCTAATAAAAAAGTGTTTTAATAGGTAAAATATTTTGGGAACATAAATTATAAAAAATATATAAAGAAGCAGTTTCGGAATAAAATTGAAAAAGTTCACGAGAAGGTACCTTTCAAACTGAAAAAATACTTAAAATATATATTGTTTTGAATTGAAAAAAAAATTCCGAATTAATTTTTTAAAATTCAGGAATTGAAATTTTCAAGCAAAAAATTTTTTTGAAACAAAATTTAAAAAATTATGAATGAATTTATTAATAAAAAATTTCAAACTGAAAACAATTAGGTACCAAACTTGAAAATAAAAATATTTTGAAATACCTAATCACCTATTTTGAAGAAAAAAAATTGAAAGAGAAAAAGTTGAAATTTTCAAAATATTTGTTGCCTCAAAATTTTCTTTTTAAATTGTTCTCAAAAAAAAATTAAAAATTTGCATTTCAAATGAAGTTGGAAAAATTTTATGCTTTATTAGGTTTTTCAAGTGTTTTTTGTTTCACAAAATTGGAAAAATTAGTATTCTAGGGAAAATTTTGAAAATTTATTCGTAAAAAAATTTGTTCACGTTGTAAATTAATTTTCGATATCTACCTACGCAGGTTTTATTTTTAGGCGTTAAATTCTCAAAAATCGCAAAATAAATTCCAGCCCATGAAAATTCGCATTACACCGTTTTCTCTCAACAAATCTGCTGTAAATTTCTTCAAAAAAGGTTCAAAAAAGTCTAACCTCGCATTCGAATCTGTTTGACCAAAATAAGTAAAATCTACGTTTGTTTTTTCAAGAAAATCCTCTTAAAATAACGTTCAATTTGCTAGAGAAAAAAAAACCCTCTGTGGTTTAAAAAAAAAAAAATGAATTTTCCAAACCTCGAATTTCGGCCAATACCATCGTCTGAATTTTGCGAATACCGTATTAAAAGGGCGGATACACGACGTGAAATAAGGGAGGCTTAGAGAGCGAGAAAAAGAGGCGCAAAAACGATGCGAGAGGGGGCGAATCGGCGGCGGCGAAACATCATTTGGAATAATTTAACGCAGATCGGGATACTTTATTTTACATTTGGAAACATGCCACATATTTTTAGCATTTTCTTCTCGATATATACGCTTTACTCGGCGCTCATAAATCTTTCATAAATTTGATAAGGCCGCAATCGATCGCAATTATTTTCATATTAATGGCGTAAAATTTTACTTACATTTTGTTGTTTTCGCTTTCTCGCGTATAAAAGTATAAGTATCGTACACTTACAAGCCAAGCCAGCCTTAGACGTGCAACGCTTACCTGAAAGTAAAAACAAGATGTATTACTACTTTAGGCCAGATTAAAAACCTTCGAAGGAAGTAAGGAGGAAAAAAACCAGGCAATATTTCTTGTTAAGAAGTTCCGCCACTTCGGTGTTTTTCCCTTCGCTTTAAATTTCGACGTCGCTTTAATTATTTTGCCACAGAAGAAAAGTCTACCGCGTTCGAAGAAGGAGGAAACGCAGATAGAGGGCGAGATGGCGAACAAAAAAAAACGCGAAGAAGACGCCGCGTAACCCACTTTAAAGCGAGCGGTCTCTCGTTCGGCGAAGAAGAGAAAAAAAACAAGTGAAAAAAAATTGCTTTGAAATGCGCGAAACAGGCGAATAATTCGTTTTGAAAAACGCCGATCAAAAATTTGCCGATACGTAGCGAAGCTGTAAACTCGATTTTTTACGCTTTTTAAATTATTCGCGCCGGGTAATATTTTTAAATTCCAGCAGCGTGGTTTTTTATCCCTTTTTTTTTTCTCCCCAAATCGTTGACACAAATAGAAATACACTGCGAAGCAACGTAAATTCGTTAAATATTCATCAAATTTTATTTTTTATCCGGCGTCAAGGGCAACTCGAACCTAATATTTTGCGTCGCTAAAGGAATCTCTTCTGTATGGCAATGATGAAAAGAAAAAAAAATACAGAAAAAAGGTAACTTCGTCGACGTCATCGTCTCCTGCGAAATCTTCAACAATCGAGGACGAAAAAAAAAAGAAGAAAAAAGCTAAGGTCGATATAATACCACCTTGATATACGTATGTAGGTCATTCTAAAATTCACCATTATACAGTTAATCGTTCAGTTGCCTAAAATTTGAGGTTAATTTTTTTTATTTTTTTTTTATTGAAAAACGTAGGTAGATACGTAATTGATCACTTGACGAAAATTACTCCAAAATCTTGACTTCTAAAAACGTGCTCGTACTTGCCTCTAGAGCACACTGCCAACTCGCACAATCAATGAAAATTTCGAACCATTGTTAGGGTCCCAAAAATAATGAAAGCGGCATTAAAATTCTATTGTTTATAACCCCTCTAGTTTTTGTACACATTTAGATATTATTCGTATATTCAATTACTAGATTATAATAGTCTTCTTTTATAGTTTATGTCGAAATATACAACATCTGCCCGCGTCCGTAATCAGAATGTCGACCCTTATTCTACATAACGAAGGAATAAGCGCATATTTTAAATTCTTCCGCTTTATTTGAAATGTTTGAAATTCCTGTATTTTTCCACTTTGTTCAAATCGCCATTTTTTTTTCACAATCTGTACCTATTCTCAAAATTGGGAAATTGAGAAATCAAGTATTCGAACAACGTTTGAAGTCCATTTAAAGACATTTGAAATTTTTTCTTCAAAATGTCAAAATGAACAGTCAAAAAAATCAAATACTAGATAAATTAAATTTTTAATACGTAAGTACCTAACTACTTGACAAAAATATCAAAAATTCTAAAAAGTCTAAGTTTAAAAAAATTCAAGAGAAATTGAAACTGAACTTGAAATGACTAAATATTTTTTTAATGAAAAAAAAAAGAAAATCAAAATAAATTCAAAATGAATAAATAAAAGGGGAATTGAAAAAAAATGTAAACTTTGATTCAAAAGAGCGAAAATCTTGCTTCAGGAAAATTTTTTAATTATTTTGAGGAAATTGAAAAATTTGCTTTTGGAAATGCTGAAAAGTTCTAAACTCGTTTACAAAAAAATCTTCAGAGATAAAAAACTCGGTTTAAAAACAATTAAAATTATTGTTAATTTTTTTTCAAATTTACTTGAAAACTTTCTCAGTTTTGATTTTTGAAATAACAAAAATTTCATTCTTTCAAATAAATCAAAAATGGTGTTTTCGAAAAAAAAATTGAAAAATTTGTAACAAAAAATGAATTTTATTGGATGATATGTAAATTTTTTAATGTTTTTGAAAAAATACTTGATCAAGTAGGTACCTACATGCTTTCTCAAGTTGAGTGATTTTCATTTTTGAAAAAAAATTCGGTATATAAAATTAAAAATTTGAATAAAAAAATTAATTAATTTGTTTTCAAAAATGTTCCCTGCAGTTATTCAAAAAATGTTTTTAAAAAAATCATAAAAAATGAAAAATTTTCATTTTCAAAAGAATTGAAAATTTTATAGATTTTTTGTTCTCAATAAAATACTTAATTCTCATTTTGGAATAATAGGAATAAGTAAGGATTTTTGAAAAAATTGAAAAACTTATTCAGAAAACTGAAATTTTTGTTTTCAAAGAAATTTGAGTTCATTTCCTAAAAATCAAAAATTTTGTTTTTAAAAATTGAAATATTAGGTACGTACCTATTTAATTATGAACTTTTCAATTATCCCCATTTTTGGTAAAAATTCATTTTTGCCATGTAAAAGGAACCAATCGGTTGTTTCAACGGTGCGGTGCTTTTTACATGGAAAATTTCAAAAATTTAATTTCGTTGGAAAAATTGCTCAAAAATTGTTTTTCTCATTATTCGGGTCCATTATGAGTGGTTCTGACGAAAAAATTCTGAATTTTTCAATTATTCGCATTTTTGGTAAAAATTCATTTGTGTCATTTAAAAAATCCGGAGTTTTCGCGGGACTTTTTACATGGGAAATTTCACAAATTCATATTCTTTGAAAAAATTGCCCAAAAATTTTTTTTCTCATTATTCGGGTCCATTCTGAGAAGTTATGATGGATAATAATTCTAAATTTTTCCATTATTCGCATTTTTGGGCTAAAATCGCCTCCAAAAAACAATTTTTTTCAGAAAAAAAAAATTGTAAATTTCAAGATAGAATCCTGAAAATTGGTTTGTACACTAAAGTTGACCGCCCGAGTCGATTGGCTCCATTTTCGAAGCGATCTGCAGCTTCCAGAAAAAGTTGACTTTTCTCCAGCACACCGGAATCTCTCCAGACGGCAAAAGTCAACATTTTCTGGAGGCTCCAAATCGCGTCGAAAATGGTGCCAGTCGAATTGGGGGGTCAACTTTAGGGGGTAGACGAAGTTTCGGATTATATGCTGGAGAAATTGATTTTTTGGAAATTTTTTAAAATGCAAAATTTTCACATTGTCAAAAAAAACACATGCGAACTCGTCACCTCGGATTTTGGATTCAACTACGCCAATCGATGGATGGCATCATACTAACGCTAAAGTTGATTACAGCACCACCTGGAGCTATTCCAGTGCGCTGGAGAAAAGTCAACTTTTCCTGGAGGCTCCAGATCGCTTCGAAAATGGTGCCAATCGACTTGGGAGGTCGACTTTACTGTACAAACCGTTTTTCAGGATTCTATCTTGAAATCTACAATTTCTTTCAAAAAATGTTTTTTTAGAGGTGGTTTTAGCCATTTTCAAAAATTCGCCAAAAATCGAAAAATCAACTTCGGCAGCTAAAAATTTGGTTGTGAGGTCTGGGTGGCATGCTCTTTCAATGAGACAAATTTCTGCTCAATCGGAGGTGACGAGTTGGCGAGGTTCCCTTGTGAATAAATTCGAAGTGACTCAAAAAATTGTAATAAAGAAGCGAAAATAATTAAACTGAATTAAATTAAAATTAAGTTCATAATGAGTGAAATTTTATCCATTTTAAAAAAATGTCAAATTCGAAAAAATTAGAAATTAAAAAAAAATGCACTTTAAAAAAATTATGCACCTACCTACTTACACTTAAAAAAAAATATATATATATATATTCACATCAATTGTTGAAAAATAAAATTGAAAATTGAAAGAAATCACCCCAAAAAGATTAATTAGCTATGTAGGCAAATTAAAAATTCAATTTATAAAAAAAATGGCTCATAAGTTTTTGAAAATAAAATCACAGTTTTGGATTTCAAAAATCGAAGAACCAAAAAAATAATGAAAAATTCGAATCAAATAGCAGGTATTTTACAAGCTTCACCTTCATCGTACAATTCTGCACCACACGTAGGTAAGATAATCAGTCGACCAAATACACACGCTGTAAGAAGCTACATAACCAGAACCACCAACCACCATTCACCTAAAACTTATTCGGATCAAGTACGCAATACTAATGCATTGCGCGACTTGGTACTTTAAGTGTGCGGTGACAGCACAAGCACATACGAGTAGCTATGAAACAAATCAGGGGATGAGGTTATACTCGTAGTGACGACCTTACTACTGTAAAACCGTCATCGTCAGCGAGTCTTTTCAGCGAGCACAGGACACGATGCGATGGTCAGACGAGGCAACGCTCGAGGGGTAACTTTTTACTGGCATTATATTTCGCTTGTTTACGACCGCTGCCCGAGCAAGACAAACGACAACAGCCAGCGAAATCATGCTTGCGACCAATTCGTCGCATGCAGCATAATCAAATGCAACTTGCATTACGTGATTGCCATATTCGAGTATCGAGCGTATAAAATTTTCATTTATTACCTAAGGACTCTGGCTGGCACTGCGCTGCGCTGGTGACAAAACAAATTTACCAGTGTAAATGCGTCAACTGCTATCTACGTATACAATCTCTTTTACACCCTCTATACGTGTGTCTTCGTGGTGCTTCATCTTCCTCATATCCTCCCCCTCTGTCCCCCTTTTCTGCGGAGTTTGCGTTATACTTAATACGATACGTTTACCGTACTCTCGTATCGCGTAGATATAAAAATAAAACGCGAGAAATATATACGCAAACGAAACCAGCGCGTAACGTTTCGGCTTCGTTACGAGTTAATGAAATTAAAACTTTGAAAAATAGGATCTACGCCGTTGTTGGTATACTCTTTTTTCTTTATTTTTCTGCTCTTCTTTTTTCCTTTTTTTTTTTTTTTTTTTTTAAACGAAACGTTACGTTGCTGGGAAACGCAATTTTTTTCTAACTCTCTTTCTTCGGGTTGCACAACAGCGATGAGAAAAAAAATATATACAGCACACCGTCTGTATAGTAAAAGCTAGACCAATTTTTTTAATAAATGCCTAACCTCGTAAATATAAAATATTCGAGTAAATTTCTCCAAATTATCGTTCTTTTTTTCTCGACCGTCGGCGTCGTCTTTTTCATCGCCTCCTCGTATCGTACGCTCGAACAGAGTGGCTCGAGGGAAAACCTTTTTTCACGACGATTTAGCCTGGTCCATTCTATATGAAATAATACAAAAAAAAAAATAAAACAATAATACCACCAGCAGCACCAGCACCACACCATCATCTCCTCGGTCTGCGAAAGAAAAAAATCCATTTACGTCGTAAAAAAATGAATCAACCTCGACCTAATACAGTACCTACCACCGTACCTAAAACTACAGTACCCCATGTGACAAAAACACCACCTCGCCAAATACCTACAAGGGAACCGCGTCAACTCGCCACCTCAGATTGAGCTGAAATTTGGCTTACTGATAGAGCATGCCACCCAGACCTCACAACCAAATTTTTAGTTGCCGAAGTTGATTTTTCGATTTTTGGCGAATTTTTGAAAATGGCTGAAACCGCCTCCAAAAAACCATTTTTTTGAAAAAAAATTTGTAAATTTCAAGATAGAATCCTGAAAATTGGTTTGTACACTAAAGTCGACCTCCCCAGTCGATTGGTACCCTTTTCGAAGCGATCTGGAGCCTCCAGAAAAAGTTGACTTTTCTCTAGCACACTGGATTCTCTCCAGAAGGCAGAAGTCAACATTTTCTGGAGGCTCCAGAACGCTCTTTAGGGGGTAAGACGAAGTTTCGGATTATATTCTGGAGAAATTGATTTTTTGAAAATTTTTTAAAAATGCAAAATTTTCAAGTTGTCAAAAAAACACGTGCGAACTCGTCACCTCGGATTTTGGATTCAACTACGTCAATCGATAGATGGCATCATGCTAACGCTAAGATTAAATTTTCAGACTAACGTCTAGTTTGATAGTTTTGTTTACATTCATGAGGAGGACCTTCGATGAATTTTTTACCAAGTCCAGTGCTACATAATACTTTATATTCAAAATTGGAAGGGAGGAAGGGGTCTAATCGAAATGTTTGTAATAACTAAAAGTATTTGTAAAACTTCAAGCTGAAAATTTTTTTAATTGGGCCCCTTACCTCCCCACAGTTTTTAATAATGTATTTTGAATGAGTGTGAATAAGTTATATTACTCAAAATTGGTGGGGAAGGAGGGGTCCGATTGAAATTTTTGTTATAACCAAAATTATTCCTAGTACTTCAAGCTACAACTTTTGTTTGAAAATTTTTTCAATCGGGCCCCTTACATCCCCCCCCCCCACCAAAGTTTTCAATGTATTTGAATGAGTTGGATTATCCAAAATTGGAGGAGAGGAAGGGGTCCAATCGCAATTTTTGTCATAACCAAAAGTATTAGTGAAACTTCAAGCTACAACTTTTGTTTGAAAATTTTTTCAATTGAGCCCCTTTCTCTCCACTTATTTTGCATAACACTCCCAAAATACTAATTAAAAATTGAAGGGGAAGGGGAAATGGTCTAATTGAAAAAATTTTCAAACAAAAGTTATAGATTGAAATCCTATAAATAATTTTAGTTATTATGAAAATTTCGCTTGGACCTCTCCTCTCTCTCTAATTTCACATAGTATCTCATATGATACTTTCACTTCTTACATATTATGCAAAATTAGAGCAGAAGGAGAGGTCCAGGCGAAATTTTCATAATAACTAAAATTATTTATAGGATCTCAATCTACAACTTTTGTTTGAAAATTTTTTCAATTGGACTCCTTCCACCCCTCCAATTTTGAATATTAAGTACCTAATTAGAATTATTAGCATAGTAAGTACGTGGGGAGGGAGAGGAACAATTGAAATTCTTGTAATGACCAAAATCATTCTTATGAACTCGATCTAGAACATGTTTGAAATTTTTTTGAAAAAAAATCCTTATTTCCACCTATAATAATGCATCGTAGGTACAAAATGATAACAACATCGAAGTTCCTCCTCATGGATGTAAACAAAAACTATCAAACTAGACGTTAGTAATTTTCAGCTGCCGAAGTTAATTACAGCGTCGTCTGGAGCTATTCCAGTGCGCTGGAGAAAGGTCAACTTTTTCTGGAGGCTCCAGATCGCTTCGAAAATGATGCCAATCGACTCGGGTGGTCGACTTTAGTGTACAAACCGCTTTCCAGGATATTCTATCTTGAAATCTACAATAAAAAAATGTTTTTTGAAGGCGGTTTTAGCCATTTTCAAAAATTCGCCAAAAATCGAAAAATCAACTTCGGCAGCTAAAAATTTGGTTGTGAGGTCTGGCATGCTCTTTCAGTGAGCCAAACTTCAGCTCAATCGGAGGTGACGAGTTAGCGAGGTTCCCTTGCTAGCATTTTACAACGAGTAGGTAAGGTACGCATAGGCAAAGGCACTAAACAGACATAAAAGATGCTCGCAGAATGGGCTGAGGCAAGAGGCAACGCTGGGTTAGAAACTCTTACCAAGTTAGCAACTTACTCTTACTAGCAATAGCATAGAACAACGCACAATGATAAAGTTAAGGCGATTGTTTAAAACACTAAACAATCCCGAACACGGGGGCGCTAATATTGCGTAAAAGTTTAAAAACGAATTTCGTCGAGAGGCATAACGAAGCGTGACTGGCTTTTTCAAGGCCGCTCCGGCGGCGGCTTCGGCTTCGGCTTCGGCTCCGGCTCGTACCCTCGATTATATAGTTAGATCATTTAGAGTACCCACAGGCCCACCAGCACGTATAGAAATACGAGTATAAGACCGACAAACAAAAGGACCAACTATAACGCGAACGCAATTTGCCACAATTAAAACGAAATGTGTATTACATTTTACATTTTCTTGAAAAACTTTTTGCACAAGTATACTAAAATCGAGTGGAAAAGCCTGACGCAAGATCTTGGCTATCCTGGTCGCGTAACTACATTTACATTTCTCGTAGTTGTTTCCTTCGAGGGAAAGATCGAATTTTAAATTAGATGGCGCTATTCGGGCCCCAAATATTCAATTGCGATGATGGAAGGGGTGCCACCTAATTGTGCAAATGTATTTGAGCAACAAATTAAGTGGTGGGTCAGCTTCTCCAGATTGTCAAACAAAAGTCTCAAACCCAAAAAACAGAACGTTTGCAGCCTTTTACTCGCCCTATATTAAGATCTGGAGGCTAATATAAGGCTTTGGGAGACCCCCAATCAAAAAAGTAAGTAAATATTCGAATTCAACACTATCAAAAACATAACAAACGATAGGCCACACGATTTTTTTGATTCGTGTCAAGTTTTCTTCAAATTTGGGAGGGGTTGTGTGGGACTTGGTCCTATCAAAAAATTAAGTATCACTCTTTTTTTTTCAATTTTTGAATTGGAAATTAACAAAATTTCAATTTTTATATACTTAGTTAGAAAAAAAATTTCAAATTTTTTCAAAATGTTGAAAATTCAAGAAGTAGGTAATTCAATTTCAAAAATTCATTAAAATTCAAGAATTACAAAATTCCCATTTTTACCTAGTTTGAAATTTATTTCACATTATTTTGAATTTTTTCCAACGTTCCCAAGTCAAAAAAATTGATTCAACTTCTAAAATCCTTTAAAACTTAAATATTAAAAAAAAATCACCAAGTTTGAAATTCGTCAACATTTCATTGAAAACCCACAAAAAATACAATTTTCACGTAGTTTAATTTTTTTTGTTGATATTTTTCGAAATTGAAAAACTCCAAAAAATTGTTTCCAACTTTGAATTCAAAAAAATTCTAAAATTACCAAAATTCCAATTTTTATCCAGCTAAAAAAAAGCTCGAATCGTGATTTTTTCAAAATTTAAAACGTAAAAAAAACTTACTCGCAGTTTCAAAATTTGTAAAGGTTTAAAATTACGAAAATCCCAAGTAGAATAATTTTCCAAGTTTGAATTTCTTCCAAATTTCAAAAATTCGTTAAAATTTGAAAATGAACAAAATTTCAATTTTAATGTAGGTAGTTTTAAAGTTTTTCAAACTTTGAAAATTCAAGAATTGATTCAATTTCAAAAATTTATTGAAATGCATAATTACAAAAATTTCAATTTTTATCTACTTTGAAAACTTTTTTTCACTTTGAATATATATATTCCAAATTTTCAAAATTCATTAAAATTTAAATATTAAAAAAAATCCGTTTTTACCTACTTTGAATTTTTTTTTCCCAACTCTAAAAATTCATCAACATTTTAAAAAAGACAAAAATTACAATTTTCACGCAATTTAAACAAAAATCGATTTTGATCGAAATTGAAAAAAATCAATTTCAATTTGAATAAAACTCGAAAATGATCAAAGTTCCAATTTTTATCCAACTTTAAAAATTGTTCGAATCCTGAATTTTTCCAAATTTAAATCATTTTCTCCAGGTTTGTATTTTTTTCTAATTTCAAAACTTCTTTAGACTTTGAAAGTTTAACAAAATTCTAACTTTGATTTAGTTGAAAATTTTTTAGATTTCACTATACTTACTTATCTAATTTAATTTCAAAAATTCATTAAAATCCAAGAATTGCACAATTCCAACTTTTATTATACCTTTACCTAAGGTACCTACGAATTTTTTCCAAATTTTCCAAATAAAAAAACTGATTCAACTTCAATAATACATGAAAATTTAAACATTAAAAAAGTCTATTTTCAACTAGGTAGTTTGAAATTTTTTTGAATTTTAAATTTTTTCAAAAAATTTGAACATTCATTAATAATTTAAAAATGACAAAAAATACAATTTGTACGTAAGTGTAAACATTTTTTCGATTTTTTTCGAAATTCAAAAAAGTTTAAAAATTGACTTCAACTTCAAATTTAATAAAATTCGAAAATTAACAAAATTCGAATTTTTTTCCAACTTTGAAAATTGCTCGAATACTGAATTTTTTTCAGATTTTAAAAATTCCAATAACTGACATAATTTTAAAATTGTATAAAAACTTAAAATTTACGAAAATTCCAATTTTTACCGAGTTGGATAATTTTTCCCAATTTTAATTTTTTCCCCAAATTTTTAAAAATTCAAAATGATTCAACTTTAAAGATTTATCGAAATTAAGAAATCCCAATTTTGATAAAATATTGATATTCGCAAAATTTTGATTTTTTTTTTTTAAATTTTAAAATGTACCTATACCGCATAAAATGTTTTAAATTTTTCAAATTGTGCTCAAATACCTACTTACCTAAAAACATAGGCTAAAAATTTACAAAACATTTAAAATCGATTCAATTTTCAAAATTTCAAACTTTCATCATATTTTGAGAAATTTTCAAACTTTGAAGAAAAATTCTCATGAATAAATGAATAAAAAAAACAACAAAAAAACAATGAAGATGCTGCGATATACAATCAAATCCAAATCCTTCAAATCGAACGTACGTGTACATTTCAACTCCGCTATACGAAGAAGCTTCTTAATGCTGAGATGCAAGAAAACGTAATCGCTGCGCTGTCAACAGGTAAGCATTTTAAAAATATACCTTTTCAATCTTCTTTTCTCTTCCAATTCTCAAAGCTTTCGAGTTTATTATAGTTTAATACTATTACGAGTATAAGTACTTCGTATATATTAGGTTTACGCGCTTCTACGACACGAACGACGAGATTTCCTTGAAACGAGCTTTACTGCGACTCGCAGCTCGTGCACTACGAAATTTTCCACTTCGAGAGGCATACACAGTACACAAACCTTTCAAAAGTTGTAAACAACAAGCCAAGTCAAAAGGGGAAAATGTTGCTATCATGGGGGCGGCATCATAAAGCGTCATAAACTTCGGACACAAGAAGAAGCAAAAAAAAAAAAATAATTAAATAATTCCAAAAGGGCAAGTGACTCTTTCCTCAAAAGCAGACTTGTCGCGAATTCATTCAGACGTGAGCTCGTGACCGTCTCTCTCTTCTTCCGTCGACCAGTCGACAGGTAAATTAAAAATACGAGCTGAAATAAACTCTGGAAAAAAAGTATTTTATTCGCTCGAAATATTTTACTGTTCATTCTGCTCCTCTTCAAATAAGATTAGGCTTATTCGTCACCAAACGCAAGACAGAAACTTGCCAGCCTCTGGATACACCAACTACCTACCAACCTGAGTCGAGTCTTCTCTTTCTCTGTTTTCGTACGCAGAACAACTTACTTAACCTACCACCACAAACTCACGAGCACAGTGCCTACCTATTTACTAAAAATATAAACTTTTACTTTTGTGTAACGTTCACTTTGAATTTAAACCTTTCTATGTTCACGTCAAAGGTAATTTTTTCGCATACATGTCTAATTTCATCGCGCCTTTTTATTTTTAATTTTCTCTTTTTGTTTGGCTCTATTCAGAAGATCGTTTTTTGAATACTGGCGAGGAATAGACATTTGTAGGTGTGGAAATCGTGAGCCAGATCAGAAATAAATTCACGTAGAATGCATGTATTTTTGTATTGATTTGATATAAATATTTTACTAAAGCTGATCCCTAATGTATTTGCGAAATATTGTGGTAAATTGGTAATTTTAAGAAGTTCAATATATTGTAGAATTTTTGTAAATTTTTCATGATACAAAATCAATAGAAATTGAAAGAAATCGATTTAAAACTAGGAGAAGGGGAGGGGGGGAGTAAATGAAGTTTGAGAACGTGAGAACAAATATAAATAATTGGAAAAAATTTCAATTCTACAAATTGAAAAACCATAGATTTGAATTTTAAGTGATTGAAAATTAGGAAGAAAAAAATTACGTAAATAAACAATTCGAAAAATTTTCTATTTCAAAGAATGAAAAAATCTAAAACTAAGACAACTTAAAAAATTCAAAATCAAAATATGTAATTGAAAGTTGAAGAAAATTGAAAATTTAAAAAAAAATAGAAAGAGGAAAAGATTAACTTCTAAAAAAATTAAAGTTGAATTACAGAGAACTAAAAGCTGTAAAAATTAGAAATCAAAAATGTCAGATATATTACTCATTTAAGATACTCTTAAGAGTGTAATAAACTTATGTCAAAAAAAAAAAAAAAAAAAAAGTTGGGTATTCGAAATCGAGACATTTATTTTAAAAATTTCAAACTTGAAATTTTGTGAGATGAACTCAAAATCGAGAATTTGAAAAATAATTGGAAATATTTTAAGTGTATGCAAAAGATTAAGAAAACAAAAAATGGGGGAAGGGGAATAGGACAAAAATCAAGAAATAAATATGAATCAAAAATATTTTATTTGACTGATGATTTAAAAAAAAATTGAAAAACATTATAAATAAAATCAAACATTACCAGGAACTGAGGAAAAAATATAATTCAACATGATTCAAAATTAATTAAGAAAACAATTAAAAGTTCAAATTTGGAAGAATTTGAAAAATCAAGTATTATGAAAAATACAGAATGACATATTACCTGGGAAATTTCCAAATATTGAGAAAAACCCTTAAATATTGACAAAAATAGAAAAATGAGGAAAAAATTTAAATAAAAAATAATTGAAAGTTTGAGAAATGAAAATTCAAAAAAAATGTAATTCAATTAGGAAAGTTAGCATTTAAATCAAAAACTGAAAAAAACTTCTAAAATTTTTATAAAAAAAAATACTTAGATAAAAAATGAAAAAAAAATAATTATTAAAATGTTCAATTTCAAAAAATGAGAAAAATCCAAAATTGAGGGAAAATCGAAAAATGAACAGCTGTAAAATTTTCGAATCGAATGTTCTCAGGGGCATACTTGCCCACCCATGAAGGATTTGAGACAGATGAGAGCTTTCTTCCTAAATACGGCAGTTTTTTCAGAAAAAAAAAAAAACAAAAAAAACTGTAGGTACCAAGTACATTAGCAGATTTTCCCGCAATAAACTTTGAAAAATTAAGGTTATTTTTCATTAAAAACCGTATTTTTAGTGTATTTTTGTATAAAAAAAGTAGTTAATTTGCTCATCTCCTTAAAAAAAAATACAGCATCAGTTAGAAAATTGTTGGATTTTTTTGAGTTGGTAAATTTTTTATCACCGCTTGAAAACTGAAAAACAATAAAAATTGAATTTACAATTGCTAAAAATTTGGGGCGTTCAAAATAATAAAAAAAAAATACATGTATTTCAAATATGAAAAATATTTTTAAAAAAATAAAAAATTGAAAACTGAGGAAAACTCGAGAAAAAAATTTGTAAAATGAAAAATTGGGAAAATAAAAATGAAAAATAAACAAAAAAATTGAGTAAAACAGTAACAAAAATTGGAAGAGTTGAAAAATAAAAATTGTTGAAAAATTAGAAAAACGACAATTGAAAAAAAAATACAATAATTAGCTGGTTTTTATAATTTAAAAATGATGAATTTATTCAAATTTCAGGGAATGAATAATAACTGGAAATTAGTAGAAAAAATGAAAAGCACTGAAAACAAAAATTAAAATAAAACCATAAAAAAAATTGTTTGGTATAATAAGGAACCCATTATTCTCATTAGGAGAGCTTTGATAAACTTTCGATTTTTTTAATTTTTAGAATGACAAGTTTTCCCCTACTCATTGTGAATAAACTGGAGCTGGGCCAGTTTCCAACACCGAAGTATTTAAATCATGATTTTTTTCAACGATATCTTTCTTAACTGAGACACTTCGATAATATTTTAATCATGTTTTTTTTTTCCTTTTCCAAAAGAGCTTTCCATACAAACATAGAGAGCTAATAAAAAAACAGCAAACCAATGTATTGTGCCTAAATTACATCCACGGTTGCACGTACCTCTTGGGATAAATATTTAAAACCTGTCGTTTTTCTCACGTAGGTAGGTATACAAGGTGTAACTTTATTAATTTACAAACACCACCACAGGGCACATTGAAAATCTAGTAAAAATATAACGCCACGAAATTCTAATTCACGATCAAAGTATATACGACGTTCTACGTACACCCATTCGTAGCATTTAAAAGATAACAGCCCTTCGAAGTTTGAAAATAGGTTCGTTCGAAGGTACGAATAATTTACAGATTAAGAAGAGTTTCGACGAAACCGAAGTTTCGTGCTGTGGCTTTTTGCAATCCGATGAGAATTTTCAAGCTTATAAGAAAAAAAATATTCCAAAATCCGCCGACCAAGGCTTAGAGTTTTTCCATTCATTATCTACTTAAGCTTATGGGCGAAAGGAAGCTGAAAAAGCTAAACCCATCGAGGTGGTGTCCGGTGTGCTTAGGTATAAGCACAAGGCAAGGCCTTCCAAAGTACGAAATATGACAACACGTTATTTTGCTGCGAATCGGTGTTTAAGAAATTTATTTGTTTGCGCCATTTGTTGCAACGCAGCCTCCGCCGAGCCAAGAGTAAATACAACGAAAATAAATAGTCTCGATGTCAAAACGAGCTCGTGTACGAGGCATTATCGACGACGACGAGAGCGATGCGATGTCTACCGGCAACAGCAGGGATACACAACGATGAAGGCAATACAAAAACTCGCAAATCTCCCTTCAAAAATGTACAACGTCGACGTTTGAAATTTTTTCGGCGTTATTCCCCTGCTTTTTTCTCGTCTTCTGCCCTCTTCGCACCGACCTCTCTACACCAAAGTACGCAGAAAGACGTGGAAATCTTCAGCCAAGTATTTTTACGACGGAGCCATCTGGCGTTTGATGTGATTTGATTGGAAAGACATCTTTGGAAATTATCATGGTTGCGGTGTGTATAGGGCTGCCAAATTTTATCACCAAAAAACCCCTCTGTATTCGAGTTTTTCCTCGTATCCAGATGTCAAACATCTGAATAATAAGTTTGGAAAATCATTAATGCCCGTCGAGCGACTTTTCCTGTCGAAAAACGATGCATTATACAGGGTGTCCCGGTTAAGAATAACACCCTTCAACCTGGTAAGAGGGCAACTCATTTCAACAACGTGTAAGTATGTTTGCATACCCTTACTATTGAAGGGACTGAGATACTGCATGGTGAAAAAAATTATTTTTCATTTTTTCACTTGAAATTAAAAATTTATTTTTTCTGATTGGAGACAGATAGAAAAAAATTGGGTAAAAAAATTTGAAATTTTGCATCGTCTTCCTATCTCTTTTAATTTTTGAGTAAAAAATTTATTTATGAGTCGACATGTAGGTTAAAATTTTTTCAGATTTTCAAAGTCAAATTTTTAAGAATTAATTTGTACTCATTAGAAAAATTCTAACTCAAAAAACTAAAAGAGATAGGAAGATGATGCTGAGGAACATTTTGTAGAGGAAGTAGAGGGGAAACATTTGCTGACAAAAAATAACTAGGTTAATAATGCAATTTTTTTTTTAAATTGCAAAATTTCGAATTTTTTTGCCCAATTTTTTTGGTAAAAATAATTTGTTGAACACTTGGGTGGAGCGAAAATCAAAAATTTTCGATTTTCAAAATGCGGTACTGCGGAAAAGTTGCGTCTAGGTAATACATGAAAAACAAAAAAAAAACTTTAAAATCGAATAATATCTTCCAATCGCGCAAGAGTCCTCAAATTTTTGAAAATTTGCAAAAAATCAAAATTTGAAGAAAATTCCAAAATGTTACAAAATGGGTTTTATGCTTTTGGTTGGCAAGTATTATCATCGTTATTAATATTTTTTGAAAAAAAAAATCCAGAATTCATCAGATCATCGCATTTATGAGACATTTAAAAAATGCCATATTTTATATTTTTTCAAAAAAATTAAAAAAAATAGATTAAAAATTAAGAAAAAATTTTTCGTAATTAAAAAGTGCTTAACTTACACAGTTTCGCCCAAAATGACAATTTACGACAATTTTCCATCTTTACTTTCATTTTCAGGAACCATCATTTTTCTCATTTTTTTTCAATTTTTCGTAGTTTTTGAAAAATTCTCAAGGGTACGAAAAATAAGAAAAATCGCTGCAAATTGTCTTTTTAGGCAAAACTGTGTATGTTGAACCCATTTTAATTCCAAAAAAAATTTCCCAATTTTTAATCTATTTTTTTTTTTTTTTTGAAAAAATGTAAAATATGGCATTTTTTAAATGTCTCATAAATGCGATGATCTGATGAATTCTGAATTTTTTTTTTTCAAAAAATATTAATAACGATGATAATACTTGCCAACCAAAAGCATAAAACCCATTTTGTAACATTTTGTAATTTTCTTCAAATTTTGATTTTTTGCAAATTTTCAAAAATTTGAGGACTCTTGCGCGATTGGAAGATATTATTCGATTTTAAAGTTTTTTTTTTGTTTTTCATGTATTACCTAGACGCATAACTTTTCCGCGGTACCGCATTTTGAAAATCGAAAATTTTTGATTTTCGCTTCACCCTATCGAACACCCTATTACATCGATTTTGATGAAAATTTTTTCAGACATTACTACAAGTATCCTACTCTATGTATTTCCCACAAGTTTCATCTGTCTATCTGTCTTCAATCAGAAAAAATAAATTTTTAATTTCAAGTGAAAAAACGAAAAATATTTTTTTTCACCATGCAGTATCTCAGCCCCTTCAATAGTAAGAGTATGCAAACATATCTACACGTTGTTGAAATGAGTTGCCCTCTTACCAGGCTGAAGGATGTTATTCTTAACCGGGACACCCTGTATAGAAAAACACACACGCTATACTCGATCGCTGGCTCGTTGGGAAATTTTAGGTTCGAAGACGCTCGCCCCGCCTTCCTATGAATTCCTTTAAACGCCCATCTGATTATCATAATTTATTAGTCAGAATTCAAAAGCTCGCGAGACGTTTACTTTTCGTTAATTTTTAATTATTCGACAATCAGGCAGAGAAAATTTTCCACCCAAAAATCACACCTTTCGCTTAATAATGTCATTGTCGTCATTTGTGCGCCTCTAGACCTAATTACCTACCCGCGTTCGAAATTAATTAACAGGTGCTTCGAGCTGGCTTCCTCTCTCTATGCATTTTTCAAATCAATCCACCTCCGAGAGAGGGAGCACTTTTACTTCTTATAGTATCTCGCTATAAAAATCGAATCCTTATAGACTGTTCGAAAAAATCTTTCAAAACACCCACACATCTATAAAAATCTCGCGACCGAAACTTCAACGATTAATGAAAAAAATTACCTAAAGGGAAAAAAATACATCAGCCAAAATATACGGCTTCTATATAGCGAGGCTTACGCGCCATACCGAGCCAAGTTTTTAAATAAAAAAGAAGAAAAAAAAAGAGAGAGAGAGAGAGAAAAAAGAATCTACTCTCGACGCGACTTTGGTAAAAGTTCTCTCTCGAAAACTGCCTTTAAAACTTATTTTTCACTCGTTTTCATAATAAAGCGCTATTATTATAGGATTATTATTTCGTTAATTACGCGCAGACATATTGTCTTTTACGCGGCCTCACTTTCTGTAATTACAAAAAGCGCTTCGCGTTCGCGTTGGCGAAGGGGAAAAATTCTTCGACGTAGGTACGCGCACAAAGATATCTATACAAATTTTATTCTCTTTTATGACGCCATTATGGCGGATACGACACGTTGAAGTGGAAATTTCTGATATTTACGTCGTAAACATTTGATCAGCGTACTCGGTGCGAAATTTTCGCCCCGAGGTATTGTGCTCGCCGAGCTTTTGCCAGCGTCGATTCATTTATCGAAATTCCCTCCCCGGTTTCCGTATATTGTACTTTAATAGGTTTCTATTCAAATTCCATGTCGAGGACGAACGAACAAGCCGAGCTTTTGCTTTTCTAGAATTTCATTTTTTTTCTTCATTCGATTGCCTCGCGAATTACCCAAGTTTTATTCGTCTTTATACGTTCGTCTTCAAATTTTGATATTTTTAATGGAAATTTATGCGAGTATTTGAGAATTGAAATTAAATTCAAGAACGCTGAAATTAAATTAAGCGTAATAAGAAGTTAATATTATTGCAAATTTTGCAAAATTAAAAATTAAAATTTGATTACATAAGTAAGTATAAATAATTTAAAAATTGGATAACAGTAAGTATAAAATCATGATTTTTTTTTTAAATTTAAAAAAGCTTAAAAAATGAAGTGATAACAAACATTAACAAAGGAAAAACAAAAACAAAAAAAAAAACAATCGAGTACTGAAAAAAATTGAAGAATAGGAGAGAAAAAGATATTTACAGATTCATAAAATTAAAAATTTTGAAATGAGTATTTTAAAACTAAAAAGAATCAGCACTGAAAACAATTTTTAAAAAAATTAAAATTGAATCAAAAATTTACAGAAATAACATAAGTTGAACAAAAATTTAACAAATTCAAAATTTGGAAAAAATTTACAAATAATAAACTTAAAAATTAATAAAAATTGAAATTGAAAAAAAATGAGAGAAAATATAGAATTAAAAAAAATCAAAGTTGGTATAGACTACAAAATTAACAAAATTTACAAAAATATTTTTTTAGAAAAATTTCAAAATTAAAAAAAAATAAAATAAAATAAAAATTTTTTGGAAAATCCAATAAAAAAATTCAGAAACTGCAAAAAATTGAAAAGTAAAAAAATAAACTGAATAAAAAATTACTAATAAATTAGAAGATATTGTGTATAAAATTGAAAATTTTGAAATTTGAAAGAATAACAATTCATTCAAAATTTTGAAGGACAATAATTTTTAATGAAAAAAAAAAATTCGAAAATAACTGAAATTGAACGAAAAATGATCGTTGAAAAAAAATTTATAGGTACTTTTAATTGAAAGAAATGGGGAAAAATATGAAAAAGTTCATCAATGAAAAAAATGAAGGTAAAAATTGGAATAAACTTGAAACAAAAAAAGTGAGTTTGAAATAACAGAAACTGAATCAAAAAGTACTAAGTAATCAGAAAAAATAAGGTAAGTATAATATAAAATTGAGAATTTTGAAATTTGAAAGGATAAAAATTTATTCAAAATTTTGGCTAATAAGCAAATAGGTATTTATAATGAAAATCAATAACTGATAAGAATTTTTTTAAAAAACTGAAAAAATTTCATCAACAGAAAAAATTGAAAATTGGGGAAAAATTGAAACAAAAAAAATGGGATGAAAAAAAAGAAACTGAATCAGAAAAAATTACTAGTATAATTTAGAAAAAATCAGGTAAGAAATTAAAGTTTTGAAATTACAAATAATAAAGTTTATTCGAAATTTTAAAAGATTTGACAAACAAATTTTAATGCAAAAGATAAAAAATCGAAAATAATTGAAATAAAATTTGAAATAACTGTTCGAAAACTGCATGAAAAATTTTTCATTGAAAAAAAAAATGGAAAATTCAGGCATTTAATTTTTTAATTTTTTATATTTTATATACCGTAGCGACTTTTTTTTTAGGGAAAATAATGAAAAAATAGCGACTCAAATTTTCAAGAAAAGAGAGCTTAATACAGTTTAAAATTCAAGCTAGAACCCCCCCTCCCCTATGGAGAATCGTTCAATCCTTTTTGCTATACTAGAAAATATTTTTAATTGTTTAGAAAATAATTCAAAAATTCGAATATTTTTTAAAAATAAATTCACAAGAAATCGTTCAGAAATTTTTCTTAAAAAAGAAATAAAAATTTTAAAATTATACCAAACAAAAAAATTTTCTTTAAAAGAAAATATTTCATTTTTTTTAACGTTTCCTTTCAAAAAAAAATTGAGACGATTTCTCATGCGTTTTTAAAAATACTTACTTACGATCTCAATATAACTTTTCTATTTTTATGGAAAATTTTGGAAAATTTCCTTTAAAAAAAAAATGTAAGTGACATTTTGTAAAGTTTTTATAAAATTTTTGATAGAATTTTCAATTTTTTTTTTTAAAGAAAAATTTTGAAGCATTCCTCCCCAAAAATAACTTTTTTTGGGCAAATTTTTGTAAATTAAAAAAATAAAATTGATATGATTTTCATTTTTTTTTTCAAAAAACTTTTACCTAAATGAATATTCATTTTCAAGAAAAAAAGAGATTATGTTGTGAAATTTTTGATTACATTTTTTCCCAGAAAAGTTTTAAAAAATTCTTTCCCAAAAAAAGAGTTGTTTACATTTTTTTTTAAATTAAAAAAAATTGATAATTTTTTTGATTTAGTACAACGTGAAATTTGTTTTCATCCCTTTTCTACCTACTCATATGAACATATGAACATTTTCAAGAAATCAAAACTTTCAATGGAATTTTTTATCTTTTAAACAAAGCTCATTTCTTTATCTGAGAAAGAAAACAGAAAAAAAAACGATTTTTAAAAAAGAAAAAAAAGTGACTTTTAGATACTTTTGAGCGAAAAATAATTACAAAAAGTAGGCAAGATGTAAAGTACTGATGAAACAACAACGAGAGTGCCTTGCAATTAGGCCTGAAAATTCAAAAAAAGATACTTAGAAAAAATTTTAAAACTGGGAAAAAAACATGGATGAAAAATATAAATGAAATTTTTAAAAATCGTAGGTTTGAAAATTCAGTCTGAAAAATCCCATCAAAAAGCCTTGAACTGAAAGCAGGTGTTTGGCCGAAACTCGCAACAGAATTCGTAGGACAGATGGAAGTCTTATTACATTCACGTCCTCCCCTCTCCCTCTCACCCAATTGAACTCGTAACTGGCCATTTTTCGCCATGCCTTCAAACAATTAGCCTTTTCTTTTGTGAAATTCCCAAAACGGTCATGATTATGGCGAGAATTTGTAAAAATGATAATTGAATTTTTTTTCCCACATTTTGCACGCAGGCTGGTAAGCATTCGTTCGCATCTCCCTGCTGTTGCGGGTATATGGCGAACGGCGAGAGCCTACGTCGCGAAAAAAATTACTTTTTTGTTGGCCATAATTAACGCAGCGCTAATTTATCGCAGAGTATTTTTAATAACTAACGGCCATTACAGTTAATTTTATTGCTCATTTTTCTTGGCATTTGTTTTCTTTAATAATTCTCTCATCCCAGCACTGTTTCTTCAACCCTCTATACGCACAGCCCCCTGCTTTAGCCCGGGTCCTCGTGTCTACCAGAGCAAAAAAAAAAAGAAAAAAGCTTTGTTTATTAATCAGCCAGATTAAAAAACGTAGTGTGTTTACAGCCAGCCAGAACATTAGGCAGGGTACAGACGAGCTATGTGAAGTAAAATGAAAAATAGTATAGGCATAGTGTGCACTTGTACTATGGATTTTAAAGTATAATGTAGCGAGCAGTATAGCGAAGTACTTTATAAGTTTCTTGAGTTGTACAATGACATTATGTAATATACGGTGTACAACGGTAATGTGGCCCGAAGCAAGTTTGCGGTTTGAAGGATCTCGAGAGCAGAGCGACAGAGAGAGAGGCGAGAGAAACGTCGAGTATCGAGGGTGCGGATAAAAATTTGTACCGCAAAGAAGTGTGCGGCGAGGCGGACAATTTCTCACCCTTGAGAAATCAATATACCAAAGGCTTTTTCCCAACGACCAACAGACTTGTGCTTTCTCTTCGGGTGATTCTCGCTTCATGCCCAACTATCCAATTTGCAAACTTTCAAAAAGATGTACGAGTGGGAGGGGCAAGCAGGGGTGGAGAAATTCAATTTTTTATAAATACCTACTATCGAATTGTGTATTGTTACGATCTTACGATACCGTCGAGAGGTATATTTCGGTTAATTAAAAATAAAGAAACTCGTTAAATTTTCTTTTGAAGTATAAAATTTTCATTTTAAGCGAGCTTTTTCGTTTTTAGTGTTGCCTTTCTTCTAACCCAAGATACCTTCCTTTTTAGAAACTGAATCTGTATAAGCTTTTATGTTTTTTCCCCTTTTTTTTTTTTTTTTTTTTTTCTTTTTCAAACGAGTAAAAAGAAAATTCATTTTTTTTTAATAACGAAAAATTTCACGTATTTTATTAATTTTTACGTAAGACTATTAGTAGACAATGGCCGAGCGAAGAGATGTCTCCCCGGAGACTCTATATCTCTCTCGAGTACTTTCATACACCGGCGAAAATTTCAAGATATTAATACAGATGAATTTTTCATCTCTCGTGAGTTGCGTTTTCTTCTTCGTCGTCGTATATACACAAATACTTACTATACTCTCGCTTGGTAGGTATACCTTACTACTATTTACGTGTGTAAGCGAACTTGAGGGAATTTTAAACGTGGACTGAGTTTTGAGCAGGGAGTTAATCAGCAGCTTAACGCACGTATAAAATAGATAAGGTGGCAGCAGCCGAGTAAAAGTAACTAAAATCTAAATTAAAACGTTTTATACGTCGAAATGAAAAGTACATTTTTGTCGAAAGGCGAGAAAATACGTATTTATGGAAACGTTGAATAGGCTCGCAAAACGTACATCGAGTCGACCATCGAGTGAAGTTATTAAAAGAAAAAAAAATGAACGAATAAAAAAGAATGGAGAAATGAAAAATCCAACTCAACAAAAAGTTTAGTGAATTTAAAATTGAAATTAAAATTAAGAACAATGGAAAAAAAATACCTAAAAAAAATCAGTAGAAACTGGCGATAAAAAAAAATCAAAAATAAACAAAAAACAAAAAATACGTTTAAATTTTAAAAAATGAGATTGAAAATATAAAAAAATTGAGAACTGATGAAACAGGGAAAGTTAAATAAATTTAAATTTATTTCAAATTAGAAATTACTAATTAATAAAAACAAAAAAAAAATTGTGAAAAATCAAGATGATTTTTTATTTAAATTGGTGATTGAAAAAACCAAAAATCAGAAAAAAAAATTTTTAGGTATCTACTGATCTACTCGCAAATTCGAAAAAAAAATTAAAAATAGAAAAAATGGGAAAACAATGACCATTAAAAAAATGTAAATTGAACCAAGCAAAAACCACTAATGGAAAAATTTTTAAACAATTATTCTTTCAAATTCAAAAAATAAACTTAAGAATTTAGAACCGAAAACAAATCAAAAATTTGATTTAGAATTGACTAAGAACTGAAAAAAAAACAAAATCTGAAAAATAAAGAACTGAAGTTGAATTAAAAATGGTCCATTGAAAAAAAATTCTATAAAAAAAAGCTTAGACGAAAATGGCATAAACATTGAAAAAAGTGACATGAGAAAATCAAAGATTCAGAAAAACTAAATTTGAATTTAAAATGGTTAATTTAATTTAATTTTTTTAAAGAAAGTATTTTAAAATGTGAAAAATCAAGATAAAAAAAATTGACGACCATAAAAAAACTAGTAAATGAAAAAACCAAAAATTAGCAAAAAGTGATTTTGAATTTAAAATGATTTACTCATCTGCTCGCAAATTCGGAAAAAATGAAAAATAAAAAAATAAAAATGAGAAAACATGGCCAGTAAAAAAATTCAAATTGAACCCTGCATAAACGACTAATTGGAAAAAATATAAAACAATTATTTTTTCAAATTTAAAAAATTAACATAAGAATTAAAAACCGAAAACCAATCAAAATTTGATTTTGAAATTACCTTAGAATTGAAAAAATGAAGAAATAAAATCTGAAAAATAAGAAACTAAAGTTGAATTAGAAATGGCCCATTGAAAAAGAATCTATTGAAAAAAGAACTAGAAGGAAATGGCATAGGTAAACATTGAAAAAAGTGACCTGAGGAAATCAAAAATTCAGAAAAATTAAATTTGAATATAAAATGGCTAATTTTTTTTAAAAAGGAAGTATTTCAAAATTAGCTTGAAAAAATTTTTTAAATTCTATTTTAAAAAAACCCAATTCAAAAAACAATTTCTCGTAAATTTTCATCATTGGAAAATTAATTTTCAAAAAAATTATGCCATTTTTTTGTAATTTAAAAAGAATTATGAGTGTTTGATTAATTTTTGTCTTTCGGGAAAATTTTGAAATAGGTGATTTTCTTTCCAAAAAAGTTTCATTTCGTAAAATTAAAAAATACCTACCTAATAATTTTTTTCAAAAAAATGTCTTAATTTCCTGAAAAAAAAGTTATAGAATTTTTTGTGAAAGTTGCCTGAAAATTTTTTTGAATGAATTTTTTAATTTTTTCAGAAAAATTTTTTCCAAAAAATGTTTTTAAGACAATTTCTTGTGAAATTCTTCAAAACTTTCTGGTACCTACGATTTTTAATTATGTACAAAAAGTAATTATTTTTATATCAAAAATTTAAGATTGAAATACTGACGAAATAAGAAAAATGAAAATGATTGAAGTTGAAAAGTTGAATTGAAGATGACTTGAGAAAAAAAATCCAAACATTGGAAAAAATTAGATAGATAAGAACTATAGGTAGGTATAAAAAAAAAAAAAAAAAAAAAAAAACACTAAGAAGAAAAAAACTGAGAAGAAACTGGCATAAACATTGAGAAATTAGAAATGAAATGCATTTAAAATGAGTATATGGTTTATTTTTTTTAATTTAAAAGTTTTAAAAATAGGAGAAATTGATAAGTAATAGAAAAAATTAGTACCTATAGTTAAGTAAAAAAAAAAAAAAAAAAAAAAAAAAAAACTAATAGAGAAAAAAATTAAAAACTAAAAAAAAAGAATTTGGACTTGAAATGATTAAACATTTAAATTGAAAAATAAAACCTGATAAAAATCAGAAAAATTTGAACCTAACCAGAAAATTTGAAATGCAAAAATTGAAAAATAAATAAAAATTGAATAAAAAAAAATCAAAATTAAAAATTTACAATAGGTAGAAAAAATTGGTAGCTGAGAAAAATCATAAACTCGAACCAAAATTCGAATTTTTTAAAATGAAGAAAAGATGTAAACTTATAAAATTGGAAAAATTGACGATAGATAAAATTCGAAATTTAATTTTAATTGATGAGAAAAAAAATTGAAAATTAAAAGAAATGAAAATACCCAATATTAAAAAATTGAAAGGAATTGAAAAATCAAAAGAAAAATGGAGACAGAAAAAATCCAAAAAATCAAATTCGGATTCAAAATGACTAAAAGTTGAAAAAAAATCGGAAAATTAACCATTTAAGAAAAAAAATAATTCAAAACAGCTAATTGAAAAATTGATAAAATTCGTATTATTTTTGAAAAAAATATGAAATATTTTCAATTAAAAAAAAAATTAAAATTCGAATAAAACTAAAGTGTCAAGCGAAAAAATATTTTAATCAAATTAAAAAATTGATAAAATGGGGAAAAAATAATGACCATTTGCATCCCATTCACACACTTTTCTTCAAAAGAGAGAGGGCACAAAAATTTCAAAAAAAAAATAGAAAAATAATAATCACTCAGATAAATCAAACTCACGATGGATACTCAAAACCAGTACGATTACAAAGACCCTTATATTCGAGGTCCGATTTCCGATCCAATGTTGGAAAAATGATTGATAACGAGGGCGCTCATTTCGTTCATGGCATTTGTACCCAAATCACGTGCTGCATCGAGTTGGTGGCAGTTCAACCAACTATTAAAGGGATGGAAATGCGTCCGAGTGCCATGCCGATAAACTGCATAGCCAGGGCGTTTTTTTTCTCTCTTCTCGGTCGTCTCCTTTATTTATTTATTTTTCTCCAACCCCCGTTGTATCGAAGCAGCAGGGTGAGAATCAGTTCGTGACTCACGAGACTGGTCGAGTCGCCTTGTCTACTCGCGTCTCGATCGGGTATAAGAGATTAATAAAAAAAAATAATGAGGTGTCTTCGTCTTAGGTAGGTACTATTTTTACAACTACTTGGGTAGGTAACTAGATATATGTACTTGTTCGTAAGAAGTGAGCAACATGCATCGCTCCAATGAAACGCTTTACATTTAGCACCCTTTTATCCACGAGCAACGACTTAAATTTAATTTATTATTGGTTTACCAGCGAAGAAAAATGGCTGAAAAGGCGGAAGGCAGCATCGACGTAGACGTACCTATTCGTATATATACCTATTTCCTACAAGAGTAAATATCGTTACAACGAAACACGTAGAAATTTTCAACGATTCTACTCGTAGATTAAAAATTGAATTATATTCGATAAGTTACGTAGACTGCGAAGCTAACTATATATACACAACCCGTGTAGCAATTGTCGACATCGACATTTATGTCGACAAAATTCAGACACATTTTTTTCTCGGTTAACGATGAATTAAAAATGATATTTGAGATTTAAAGTAATGTTCTATGTTAAACATAACTGTTCAATCAAAATTTTTGAATTTTTCTCAGTATTTTCCTATAATTTAGAAAACGTTGTTTTTCTACATAGACAAGTCGATGTAAAAATCGATACTCGATAAACGCATCGACATTTATGTCGACAATTTCTGCCAATTAAATTTACAAATTTTATATCTAAAAAGAACTAAAAACAATTAATAAGAACATTTTAAGCTCAGGAATAAATATGTAATTTTTGAAAGAATCACAAAATTTTCTTATTTTTCAAAGTTTTGAATAATACAACGACTTGTCGAGTTATTGTCGACATAATTGTCGATGGTCGAATAATGCATCGACTTCACTGTCGACAGTGTCGACCAGAGGAATTTTAAGTCGAGATAGTGTCGATGTGATTGTCGAGGGTCGAATAATGCATCGACTTAACTGTCGACATTGTTGACCAGAGGAATTTTAAGTCGAGTTAATGTCGATCTAATTGTCGAGGGTCGAATAATGCATCGACTTGACTGTCGACGTCTTGAGGGTGATTGTGATACTCGGAGATAAAGTGTGTTGTGAATTAGTACATAAGGTCTAAGAATCATCTCTATGTTAGTTGGACACTCGCATGTGTCCAGCTACAAAGGTGGCCTCAATGCCGCAGATTTGACAAACAATGTCGAAATGTTGGCTTGAACACTATTTTTGGTGTAATTTTAATATATACTTATATTGAATATTTGAACTTAGCATATTTTTCAAAATCTCACCATTGCAAATGTCGATGTGGATGTCGATATAAATGTCGACACATCGAAATCGGTCACTTTTCGATCGTACATGTCGACACGATTGTGGATGGTTTGTCGAGCTTATTATCGACATGTTTGTCGACCGTCCAAATATGTCGATAATAAGCTCGACAAACCATCCACAATCGTGTCGACATGTACGATCGAAAAGTGACCGATTTCGATGTGTCGACATTTATATCGAAATTAGCATCGACGTTGCTACACGGGAATATATCTACGTACAGATACAGAGAGTTGGCATCAGCTTATGCTATAGCTAACGTTACCTCTTCCACTGCTGCTCGCACCTGCGCCTATCAAAGTGAAAACGAAAATTTAAACCACACATACTAAAAGATCAAAAGAGTCAAAGTCGACCATACATTCGATAAAGAAGAAGGCGCGTGGATATGGCAAAAAATTCCCTCGCTCCGTATTTAGTTATATACGCTTCCAATTAATTTCTCATTTTTATACCATACGCAAGCTCCATCGCCATTCGCGTGTAATATGCCCGTACTCCGCTCCACTCCTCGACCCTCCAACTCTCATCGAAACGCCGGCAAACATGAAAATTCATCCTTTGACTTTTTGAATTGAATTTTATCGCCGACGAGGCCTGATTCATCTCTCTCAACCGTATTAAAAAGGAGAAGACTTTTTAAATGAAAGTTCTTTCTTTAAATGTAACACATTATTTTTCAATTTTCTTCAATTACTTTTTTCGTTTAAATTCGCTTTTTCTCTCTCTCTCTCTCGTTCTCTCTTTACCTTTTATTTTAATAAGAGAAAATGTGCCCCGCAAAAACGTAGCAAAAATCGACGTATTTTTTATTACCTTTTTTTTTTTTTTTTTTTTTTGTTACCTGCTTATACTTTCATGCACACTACCTCACTCTCTCACGCTCTCGCCACCTTTTTTGGTTTATCTCCAGTACCTTTGTATTTCGCTAAACACGACAGTACAGGGGTTATTTTTTTCTCTCGAATTTTTCCAAAATAATTTACATTATTAATATACTGTAAAAGAAACGTCGCCTGAACAAAGGCTAAACAGAAAACCGGAAAAATATACTCTCGCGTATGGGCGTTCCAGCACTGTCCATGTCATGGAAACTACTCTCGATATTATTTTCACGAATATACGAGTATAAGGAGCGTATAGGAAAAATAAAAGGAATATAATAAAGAGCAGAGGTTCGTAAATAAGCCATTTTTGGTCGATATTCATTATATATTTTAAAAAACATTGATTTTTTTTCCATAAACGTAAAGCCTTTTTAGAAGCTAGTTTATACTTTCATCGCAGCATTGTCAGATCGTCAGCCAATTTACCATATAGAATGGATGAGGAGTTTAAGGGATAATAAATTGAACGCATTACAGTCTCCCTCCGCATGTATAATAATTAGCATATTTTTCGTACATGCACACCACACGTAACACCCTCGCACTCTCGATCATCCCTTATTTATATTATACAGCCTCGTATGTATGAATAAGAAACAGGAGCTGAAAATCCGCAAGAGTATAAGCGTCTTTGCTTTGGAAAAAAATGAAATAAAAAATACGTGGGTGAATAAAATTAATTTCACGTCCTTCCTCTTACACGTGTGAATTTGGAAAATATCTAATAAGATGGGCACTGGTCTTACGAGTATAAACGAAAAATAATAGATGAATAATGTCCACGTGAACATATAATATAGTCAATTTTTCAAACACATTCCTCAACAAAGACGAGCACCAGACTGACATAATTTTTCCTCATTTCCTCGCTGTCCTACCAATAATAATGTAAATTTCAACTTCGAATTTCGTGCCTCAAACTCATCGCTGACGCTGTCTTGTCGTTTTCCAGCAGTAGCAGTATTAGCAGCATTCGACCTACGCGAAAATACGACGCGAGCTATACGCGGTGGCGTCGGCGTCGCGCTCGTCGGATCAAATTAATCGTTAAATATTCCGCGCACGATATGTAGTAAAAAATAGCTTTGAAACTTGAATAAAGTTTGTCCAAATTATAGGCTACTTTTAGTATAAACTTATCGTATTATTCTTTTTCGTACCTTTTGGGAGTTAAAATGTTTCTATCATTTAAATCGAGCTTACTTCGTATAAGAAAAAAGGCCCTGGCTCGAGGCTCGATGAACCGTCGACCAAGCGACGGAAGCGACTACAACGAAAAGAACGTTGGCCAGATTGCCTGCGCGTCGCTTCGTTTAGAATAAAGAAAGAAAAAAAATCGCCCGAGAGAAAATAAACAGATGGTAATTTTAGCCGAATTTGCTTTCCTTCTTCTTTTTTTTTTTTTATTTGTATGGAATACAAACTTTAAAAGAGTTAGATGTAAGTTGATTGAAGTTGTGAAGAATATAAAATGGCCGGTGAAGGTGAAATGGAAAAATTACAACAAAAAAAAAACTTCACTGACAAATAAAAAAAATATTTAAAAAAAAAATTGTAGAACAAAATTCCAGACCATAATTTATTCTACCAAACAGTAAGAGTTTCCAATAAATTACCTCAAATCCACAGAAATTGTGATTTTGAAAACCCAAAATAGAAATAGGTATAGATACTAAGGAGAGAATCAAAATCTTCCATTTTTATTTTTATGGAATCAGGTGGAATTACATTTTGCACAATTTTTTAATTTTTTCAAATGAACAAATTTATTAATTTTTCGAAAATGGCAATTTAAAAAGAAAATCAGTTAAAAAGAAATATTACCTAGCTACACTCAATTTTTTAATGATTTTTTTTTTATTTTTTTTTTTTACAAATAAAAATCAAATTATTAATAATAGCTTTTGGAAATTCTCATCAAAAATCGATTATGAAAATGATGGAATTTTTTTAAAAAATTAATCGAATAATTTTTTTAACGAAATAATGTACTTCCTTAATTCATGTTTTTAAATTAGGTACTGAATTCATTCATTTTTGCTAAAATGACACTCTTAAAATAATAATTTTTAAAAATTTACTATTGAAAGAATACTGAGAATTTTCAACAAAAAAAAGAACTGATTCAATTTTTTTATAACTACTTTTTTAAAGTACATATTTTTAAAATTTTCATTGAAAAGTTGATATGAAATTCTTCATTGGAAAGGAGATAAAATAATTAATTATTAAAAAAAAAAATTCTTAAATCAATCAACTTTAATTTAAAAAAAAAAGAAAATAGAAATTAAGTAAATTAAAACTTTTTTTAATATTTCAATTTTTTTTCTCAAGATGAATTTTAAAAAAAAATTTCATAAGTGAAAAATTTTCATATAATTTTTTTTGATTTTTTTTAGGGAGGGTGAAAGGGGATTATTAAGTTCAAATTTTTGAATGCATTTTATCGAATTGACGAATTAATTTTATTTCTTCAAAATAGCAATTTGAAAAAAAAAAATGATTAAAAAAATCAAGCATAATTTTCTTTAAATCTATTTTTTCCTTTTTTATGAAAAAATTTCAAATAGGTAGCTAATGAAAGATTTTAAAATTTGTCATCAAACATTGATTATGAAATTTTACAGGTTTTTTTGAGAAGGGAAGGAGATCAACTGACTTATTTTTGGAACTTTTTTTCAAATCAAGTACTTAACTGATTTTTTTCAGAACGCAATTTTCTTAATAATTAATCAAGAACTTGAAAATTTTCTATTCTTTATATTTTTCAAAATGAATTTTAAAATTTTTTAAATAAAAAGTTTTCGATGAATTTCTGCATTTTTGGAGTGAGAGGGTATTTGATCTAATTTATTGAATGTATTTATTTTACAGAATTCAAGAATCTGCAATGTAGCAATTTAAAAAAAGTCAATAAAAATACCAAGTACAATAATTATAAAATTTGTACACTAATTTTTTTGATGGCCGGGGGGGGGGGGGGGGGGGGTCCATTCGATTTATTTTTTTAAACAAATTTTTCAAAATTGACCATTCACTCTTTTTCTCGAAACAGCAATTTTTTTCAACATTGAGAATCATCCTTATCGACAAAATTAATTTTTTTTTTCTCTCAAAATGAGTTTTAGCATACTTAGTATATTATGCTTTTACGATGACCAAAATGGAAAAAAACGACAGAAAAATCCGAGACCAAAATCCGACACCAAATTGGGTCAGGTTAAGGTACAATAGGTTAGGTTTGGGTGACATAAAAAAACTTGGAAAATTTTTAATAAATTCGGTTTTTTAGACATTATGTCAGACATTTTGAAACTTGTAAATTTTTTTTTGAAAGATGACTTTCTGACATTTTGAAACTTACATTTTTTTTAGAAAGATGACTTTGAGATATTTTGTCGGACATTCTGAAACTTGTAATTTTTTTTTAGACTTTTTAACTTTTTAAAATAAATTTTATGACTTTTGAACATTTTGTCAGACAATTTGAAACTTGGAAATTTTTTTAATAATCATTCTTATGACTTTTAGGCTTTTTGTCAGACATTCTTAAAAAATTGAATTTTTTTTTATTTTCATTAGGCTTTTTTAAAATTCTAATTGAAATTAATTTTTACGACTTTTAGACATTTTGTCACAGAGTAAAAGCATATACTATGTTTCATACTTTCAAACGTAGTGTGAAAATAGAGCCAACTAGGGGGGTCCAGGGGGCAAAGCCCCCCCTTGACGAGGCGCGAAGCGCCGAGTTTTTAGCATAGTATATGCTTTTACGGAGACCAAAATGGAAAAAACGACCGACCCCAAAATCCGACAGTTGGGTTAGGTTAGGTTTGGATGACATAAAAAAAAAAACAGAAAATTTTTAATAAATTTTTTTTTTAATTTTGTATACATTGTTTTCAATTTTTTTTGTATTTTTTGAAGAGGGGAGAGGGGGATTATTTGATCGAATTTTCAATAATGTATGTTTTCAAATTAATGGGATTCATTAACTTCATCAAAAGAGCATTTTGAAAATTTTCACTGAAGAAAAAATGCAATATCATATAAGTATAGGTAACTAAGAATTTATGAAAAATGTTAACTTCCATCAAATTTTTTTCTTTCTTTTTGATAAAAATTTTTTAAATAATCCATGAAATTTTTTTGAAATTTTCATCAAAAATCGATCGTGAAATTTATTTAATTTTTTTAAACATAGGTATTAGGTACCTCTATAGTGAGTGTTTTATTTTCAGTGGAATGAACAAATAGTAAATCAAACAATAAAATCTGCTTAAAATTTTTTTATTAAATTCTTCAAAAAAAAAAAAAAAAAAATGATTAAAAATTCACTTGAAATTTTCATTCTAAAAAAAATATTTTTCTGAAAAATATATTACTTAGGTATTTCAAAATTTTAGGTGGACTAATTTTTCAAAATTAATTTAAAATTGGTTTTTAATAAAAAAATTTTTTTTTAAAATCATCTCGATTTGATTTAGAAATAGATGCATTTGAAAAAATATCTAGAATCACATTCAGAATTCTATTTTTGGATCCCGAACAACTCTGGTTTCCAAATCCAAAAAACTTGCAAAAAAATCGTCACTGAATTTTCCCACAAAATAGAGAAATTCGCCCTTAGCATATGGGACGGCTGCACCACCTTGCACCGTTTTTATCTCTCTTCTTTTCTTATCACGTCTGTCCATTTCTTTTCATCTGCATTTCATTCGATTCTCGCTTCATTCTTACGTGAGAGAGTATAGACTAGACTAGCACAGAAGCGCGGAAAATTTCAGTTTGTAGAATGACGGTAGTAGTGATCGTGTTCTCCCAAGTAGCTCCTACGAGAATAACTCATTCAGCTCTTCGAATTAAACCAACAAAAGGCCGAGACCCTTCGAAAAGAGCAACAAATTATTATTTTTTACTTCTTAACCTATTTCCGGGTTTTTGTTCGCCACTACAAAAGCCATAGAGGGTGCAGCAGGGTGGACTCATGCACGTACATCGTCCTAGCCCAGGCCCAAGCCACCACCGACGACAGCAGAATGAATGTCATTTTGTCCTACATATTTTTTCGGCGAAACTATCTGCCATGATGTGTACGTAGTAGTACTATGTGTACGATAAATCGAAAATATATAGTCGATAACGTGTGCGTAATGTACAATACACACACGTACATGTATACGAGACCCCGACCGACTATAATATGCTGTCCCTTTTTTTCGTACGCGTATTTTCTATAATATTTCGACGACTCGGGCTTCGAGATGAAATTGCCTTCGCCCTGCGAACTGCGAACGAACGAGCGAGCAAAAAAATGAAAATATTTCTCGACCAAGATGTTCTATTATTCCACACTAAGCTGCTCGTCGCTCCATTTTTACCGCAGCATTATGCTAATAAAGTTATACCAAACGAGGCATATTTCGCCTAGTGAAATACAAATTTAACACGCGTCACTCATTTATGCGCGAGATGTCCTGCCACTGCCACCCCCAGCGGCTGCTTTCTCTTTCACCCAGCATCTCCTCGACTGACAGTACCGCAGCCTCAGGGGGAGGGGGTGCAGTGGCGGCACCATTTAAACGAACACCTGTCAACGGAACCGTTTATCGGTTTGTTCACGTGCTGCTGTACAGTCAGAGCCAGGCTATGGGTAAGTATGGTATCCTTGGCCGCCGACACCCTTTTTCGTTTTCTTATCTCCTCCTTTCACCTCTCGCTGAGCCGGCCCAAGGTACCTATAATGGGGGTGAACCGTGCAAACGTGTAAATCTTCTAACGTCATAAATCACACCGGAAAACGGTTATTAAAACTGGCCGCAAAAGATTATTCGATCACCTTTCTCATACTGCTTATAGCTGCTCTGCTGACCCCGACGAGGACGAGGACGAGACTCGGTCCAGCGTACCCCTTCGGTCTGGTGGCTCGACTCGTAAAATTCCCGTTTAACGTCGTATATCATTTTTACATCTTAAAATTCCTAATAATAAGCGCGATTCGCGCCCTCGACACGTATCTCATTTTTGCGATAAATTTCGCAACGAAAAACGTCTAGCCTCGCCTCACCCCCCCCCCCCCCAAACCCTAAACCGAGATCTTAATATCCTATTTTTATCTGTACCATCTTGCGTCTCGTCATTTGTTAGACAGCCAACTTGAATCTTTCAGATGGAATTTTTCAATCGAAAATTTTCAACACGGTTGGATGAATTTTATAACGATTTTAGAATATCGAAAAAATTTAATAAACATGGAGCCAATGCTTGAAACGACCTACACACTTGAAGTTGAAATATTTGGGAAATTCAAGAAATTGTTAGATATTAAATACCAGTATGGCGGAATCTCTAAATGAATCGTTACTATCTTCAATAAATAATCTAGAATTCGATAAAAAAAAAATTGAAAATCAAAATTTTGTACAAAAATCTGAAAATTGATAAATTAAAAAAACTACAATTTTTCGAGAGTGAATATTCCTTTGTAAAAAATTTTAAAAGTTGTAATTTATAAATTTATTAGAAATTCAAGAAATTCTAGAATATTCAAGATAAACTAAGAATTCAAAAATTACATAAATGGAAAAAATATCCATAGCAGTAATTCATAGATATTTTTTGACAAAAATTTTCATCTTGGAAAAAATTCTCAAAAAACACCAACACACCCATTCTGAATTTTTTTTAAGTCGAAAATATTTTCAAAAATAAATAACAAAAATAATACGAGTATTGAGTATATAGTCTAGTCGCAAAAGGAAAAAAAAAGTCTTCCGTGCGATCATTTTGTTAAAAGCAATTTTATGATTGATTCGTAATCTAGGACATATTTTGAAAAAAATGAGCTGGGGTTACATTTTTTTAAGGCTCCCCCTTTCTCAGGATCCACCCCCCTTTCCAAAATTTTTCTTTATCTCTGAACCTAAAGCCTCAATTGAAAAATTTTTCAAACAAAAGTTGTAGATTCAGATACCAGGAATAATTTTAGGTATTATAAAAATTTTGATTGGACCTCTCCCTCCCCTCCAATTTTGCATAAAATATATGAAAATCGCTGGATCATTTTCATAAGTTTTATTCAAAATTGGAGGGGAGGAAGGGGTCAAATCGAAATTTTTGACATAACCAAAATTATTCCATGGACCTCAATCTACAACTTCTGTTTGAAAATTTTTTTAATTGGAGCTTTAGGTACAGAGATAGAAAAATATAATTTGTAGGGGGCGGACCCTCAATTAAGGGAAAACAATGAAAATGTCAAACTCGCTCCCTGTTTTACCTAATTGTTGGGTCGAGTTTTAATCGAAATGACTATTTACAGAACCCATTTTTCACCTTTGCTCAAGTTACATAGGGGTGATTGCTAGCTGCACAAGTTAGATTTAAAAATAATTTTCGCACATATTATGCAAAATTGGAGGGGAAGGAGGGGCCCAATCAAAATTTTTATAATAACTAAAATTATTCCTGGGATCTAAATCTACAACTTATGTTTGAAAAAAATTTCAATTGAGGCTTTAGGTTCAGAGGTAGAGAAAATTTGTGGAAAGGGGGGTGGACCGTGGGAAAGGGGGAGCCGTAAAAAAATGTAACCCCAGCTCATTTTTTTCAAAATATGTCCTAGATTACGAATCAATCATAAAATTGCTTTTAACAAAATAATCGCACGGAATTTCCCTTTGCGACTAGACTAATATTAAAAAATATACAATTTTTCAAGAATATTATTTGATAGAAAGGGAAACCCTCAATTCAAGGAAAATTTTCAAGATTTATTAAAATTGGAAAAATTACGGAATTTATCTAAAAAATATATATATCACTCAAAACAACATTTTAATAAATAAATCCACCTTCGCAAAACACTTCCAAAAGAACAATCATTTCTACAGAATTATAAAAAAATCTAGAATACCTAATTAAGATCAATTAAAAATGGAAAAATAGTAATTTTGAAAAAATGTCTCTCATTTAGAAGTAATTTTTTGGAACAAATTTTCTTCTTGGAAAAAATTTACAAAAAATTACCAATTCAAAAATTTCACATTGAAAAAAAATTCATACAATAGCCGGAAATTTAAAAATCGTGAATTTAGAGAAAAACTAAAATTTTTCAAGAACACGTATTATATTCTTTGATAAAAATTTTCATTTTTGGAGAAATTTTTAAGAGTGGATACTTGGATAGGTACCTAATTAGAAAATTGAAAATTGAAAAAATTGTGATCAACATAAGTATTTTTCGATGGATAATTTCATCACAAAAAATCCAAGAAATAAATATTAATTTTTCAAAAATTATCTACCAGTTTCAAAACTTGACTTTTTTTTTTAGTCATGTTCAGGGTTCGGATTTTCATGCTCGAGCATGTTTTTTTGTTTAATACTAGATCGAGAATTTTCAAGTTATCTTTACGTTTCAGAAAATTCTAAGTAAAATTGACCCAACTTGTTTTTGCATGTTTGAGCATATTTCACCTTTCAGCGCATATAAACGCATATTTTGGGTATTTTTAGGGAATATTTTAGGTTTTTCGAGAATATTTCACGATTTTCGAGTTTTTTCGAGCATATTTTGACAAATTTGCAATTTCTCACCTAAAAATTTAGCAAAACTGATACCGCTATTTTTTTTCACCCGAATGTGCAACACTGGTGGTACTTTTTTGCATATGCCGGCTAGGCGAGTCGATTTAATTTTCAAACTTACCTACTTATTTTGATGAAATATAATTTCGTTATTTTCTCTGATTTAATTAGAATCAGTAGAATTACCAAATTAGAATTAGAATTAGAACGTTTTTTGCTTTTGAGTAAAAATAAAATTCATTTTTCGTTCTTTTTTGTGTCATTTCTCAATATGTGTTCTAAATACGTCCAATTATGAATCAAAATCATGTAGCTGGCGTTTTCCTCTTTAAATTGACACCCATATCGTTCGAGAATATTTTTAGGTTTTTCGCGCATATTTCGTGTTTTTTAAGGGAATTTTTATGCGCATATTTCCCGTTTTTTCGAGAAAGAAAATCCGAACCCTGGTCATGTTCAATCACTTTCCAACGTTTTCTTAAAAGAAAAACATCCAATGATACACGAGTAAATTTCATGTTCAGCTTTGACTTGTGGTTGTTTTCTAAATTAAGCTTCATTTTTAAATTCTTAACAAATCTGAGTATAAAAAGTTGAATAATATTAGCTCGTACTTCTTCGTGGAAACTCGTAGTGATTCGCACTTCACTCGTGCTTTTTCGCACATTCTCGTAACCACTCGAGTAATTTCGCATATGTTCGTAGCGATTCGTAATTTCCTCATAGTAGTTCCTCATACAAATTCAAGTATATAAAACGTTGAATAGTATTAGCTCGTACTTCTTCGTAGAAACTCGTAATGATTCGCACTTCACTCGTTCTTTTTCGCACATTCTCGTAACCACTCGTGTAATTTCGCACAAACTCGTAACAATTCGTAATTTTCTCGAAATAATTCCTCGTAAAAATATAAGTATAAAAAGTTGAATAATATTAGTTTGTACTTCTTCGTACTCGTAGAAAGTCGTAATGATTCTCACTTCACTCGTTCTTTTTCGTACATTCTCGTAACCACTCATGTAATTTCGCACATTTGTAGAAACCACTCACACTCGAGACCCTCTGCACACGTGAATTAATTATTCTTTGCTCGTTCGAAAAACCTGTTCCAGATAATTTTCCATTCAATATTCCGGAAGCTTATTTATTTTTAAAAACAATGTACAAACATCGCGCCCATAACACCTCCAAAAAAAGAGGGAACCCCACCAATCACCATTCTACATCTACATCGAAACAACTAAGTATTCATAAAGTCATCTTGGAATTTGACTGAAGAAAATAAGGCAGGCTGCCGCCGCCTGCGTACACAATATTTATACTTAAACTGTATACTATTTTGATAAAAGAATGATTTTCAGGCTTCGAGAGTGATGTTGGGAAATTTCATAGCGAAAAATATCGTGTTTCGTTGGGTAATTTGAAAAGATAGGGTGTCTCCCCAATTCAACGCGCACAGGTTACGCTTAACCCCTCAATATTTATATCATTTCGTTGTAATTTTTATCATCTCCGCAAGCTGTACATTCGCTTCGCTCCCCCATTGTTTCGCCGTTTCGGCTCGAGCGTCGGAGCGTTTCGCTTTTTCGTCTTCTTTTGCACGTTCGCAAATCTCACTCTCGGATGACTCGTTAGGAGCAGAAAAGCTCTACTACTATTTTGGCACACCCTGCCAGCTCCGACTGCCCACCACGTGGATGCTTTTAAAAAACGATTAAATCCTTTGTACGTATTAAGGGGCAGCATTAGCATTCGACGTCGTCGTCTTCTTCACTTTTCAGATTTGGAGCCGGAAACGGGCGAATGTTTTTTTCTAGCACGAATTGCGCCGCTGTTCGCCACCATATGGTGTTGGTGTATAATGGAAATTTTTTCACTTTCTTCGATAAATACGACTTATTTACGAGAGACCGCTCATTTTGAACATTGAAGAGAAAACTGCGGTTTGAGAAGGGTGGCTCATTGCTATGGTTGATTCTACAGTGGATAAATATCAGACTCGAAGTCGTAGTACATTTTTTTTCTCATCATCCAGATCACACAGAGTCCACTTATTTTAAACGAGAGAATTTTGCCCAGGAAAAACATTTTTTCAATAAAACGAGTTGTTTTCAAATTTTTCTAAAAGAACTTTTCAAGAAATATTTCTTTTTTTGAAATCACATTTTTAACTTTTTTTTAGCAAGAGAATTTCTCTTCTAAGAATTTCCCCTGAGTTTGATCTAATGCAAAATCCTACCCCAACTGATATTAAGAAAATTTTTATTTTCAGTAAATTCCAAAAATGAGAAATTGCATTTAATCAATGAAAAAAGGCTACCCTAAGATCCCATGCAAAATCCTCCTCTGGTTTAAGAAAATTTTAATTTTCAGTAAATTTCAAAAAATGAGAAATTGAATTTAAGAAGAATAAGAAGAACAAAAAGTAAGTAGATAATTACTTTTTTATTCAATTTAGTTTTTCTTCAGAGAATGTCTCTGGTAGATTTTTGTTATTGCTTTTCATTTTTCTTACTCAAAATTCATAATTATTTATATCAAAAAAGTAGTTAGTTAGAACACTTTTTTATCAACTTTTTTCAATGCAAATATTTTTCGTAATTTTTTTTCGAGATTAACAAAAAATGTTCCAAAATTTCAAAATTTATTCGAAATTGTAAAAATGTATGATTTTGAAAAGTGATTGGAGTTTGAAAATTAACTAATTTCAAATTTTCAAATAAATCTGAAAATTTTTAGCAGTTTGAATTTACACTAAATTTTGAAAATCTATCAACCTCCAAAAATTACTCTTACACATGTACATTTTTTTTTTTCACTTTAAAATACAACGAAAAATTTTAAAAATTGATCCAACTCCAAAAATTTATTACAATTTGAAAATTAAAATTTTTTAAATACTTGCAATTTTTAAAAAAAATGTATAAAATATAAAAATTTGTCGAAATTTCAAAATTGATTGAATTTTGAAAATAAACCAAATTGAAAAATGACCATAATTCTAGTTTTATTATACCTACTTTGCTATTTCTTTCCAAACTTTGAATTTTTACAAAATTTTAAAAATTATTCAGTTTTTCATGTTCGCTCAGTGTTTAAAATTTTCTAAATTTTTCAAATTTTACTACCTGCATCTGCATTTAAAAAAATCAACAAATTCTGAAGATTTGATAAATTAAAAATATGACCAAGATTTTGATTTTCATCACATATTGGAAATTTTCCAAATTTTTGTTCTTTACTTAATTTGAAAAATTGATCCACCTTCATAAATGAATTAAAATTTGAAAATCACCCAATTTTAAGGAAAATACCAAATTGTGAAAATTGTAAAAAATGCAAATGTTCATCAAACTTGAAAAATTGTACCTATCAATTTTGATGGTTTATTAAAATTCAAAAATTACTAAAATTCCAATTGTCATTATATAAATCATTCACTTTTACCAAATTTTCAAAGACGAACTGTATACAAAATTTTCAAAACTTATTAATTTTATGAAAATTTATCAAACTTTCAAAATCGATTAAAATCTCACATTAAATTTTGAAAATTTTACTAAAAATCATCAAAATTCCAATTTTTATCCCATACCTATCTATGTTGAAGATTTCTTAATTTTCGAGTTTTCATCAAATTTAAAAAATTTATCTGATTTCCAAAATTTGGGAAAATGTAAAAAATTCGCCTATCTATAAAAATTGGTTCAATTTTGAAAATTTGTTGAAGGTAATGAATGACCAAAATTACAATTTTTTCAAATTTTGCAGACTCAAAATTCAAGAAATTTTATAAACTTTAAAAATTTAACCGATTATTAAAATTTCAAAATTAGGTAGAAAAATTCAAATTTTTAACCAAATTTTGAAATTTTTCCTCAATCCGAATTCTTACCAAATTTGAAGAAAAAAAATTTACAGATTTATCAAGTTTTGATGCCAAAAATATCAATAAAAATATACAAGGTCAGAATAATGGCAATAAAATAACAAAAAAAAAAACTGGATGGAAAAATCACATTCTCGATAATAAATGTCAAATAATGAAAGACTACTTTCGAGCCCAGAGAGTTTGACATAGAAACCGTCAATGGTTCATTCATTGTTTGGACTCGAAATAAAGGCAATCTGGTGCTGGAGCAACCAGAAAAATCTCTCTCACTGTATTGGTAATCACGGTGCTCAGAATGAGAAAGGAAAAGACGAATGAGACGTCGTGTCATCGTTACAACCGAAAATAGAAAAAGAAAAGAAAACAAGAGAAAAGAAAAGCGAGAAGAAAATTCGAATTATATTTATAATCCCATCAGTAACACTAAAGAAACATCCATTACGGTGATTATCATTTAATTAATAGTGTACCAGTGTACCACGGTAGCAGCTCGGCTGTTCCTATGTAGAACAAAGTGTATCTCTATAGAACACGGTATCAGCATCCGTATCCAATTAACATAATGATTCGTCATAATTAAGCCAATAAAAAAATAAATGAGGAAGCAGCCGAGTCAAAAAGCTCGACTCGATGTTTTCGTTTCGTATAGACGGGCGATAAAAATCATTTAATGGTTGTCGAGATTTTGAAAAATGTGTACGCGACCGAAACGCCAGCTCTCGCTTGAATTCCATCAGCATCGGCCCAAAAATGTACGTGTATCTAGAATTCTAGATCTTTACGTACTGTACACAGAAGAATGAAAAAAGCAGCGGAAAACCCTCCGTTAATGACGTCTCTCTCTCTCCGCATTAACATTTCTCAAGTAAACTATCGTTTCTGCTCGAATCGTTCGGATCGTATTCGAACCATGAACGAAGCTTTTTCGTAATATTTAGAGGTACGACGTTTGATATGATCTGCGAAGAAAAGCTTACTCGTTCGCGATTCACGACTCCATCCAGAGCCTGCCAGCGACGCCGACGAGTCTTTAATCTTGTGTCACGGAGAAGAGCAAAAATCTTATTTACTCCTTAGTTAGAAACGACGAAGGAGGCGACGACAACGAATTTTAATAAAGCGAATGCTTCGGTAAACGCAGTCGATACACAAAGAGCACATCAGCGTCGCAATTCTTTCGTCGTCGTCGCGTTCTAGATTCGACGGCGTGCTTTTTTCACGTCGTATTTCCAGCACATTACGATTATTTGGTTTTCTCGCCTCTCTCTATTTCTCCTCCCTCCTAAATATATATATATATATATATATATATATATATATATATATATATATATATATATATATATATATATATATATATATATATATACGTATACACTATTTGACAGTCATCGAAAATCGTCGTTACATTAATCGAATGAATTTTTCATCCGATATAGAAAATCTTATCCAATTCAATCCAATCCCATCCAATGGGATCGCATATCGTATCTCATCTCATCTGGTCAATGGCTCTCTCTCTCTCTCTCTCTCTCTCTGCCTTCCATTTACCAACTCATCGTGCATCTCCTTCCAAATTCCCTTTCCCTCATTCGCAATAAGTGCAAAAAACTCACGAAAAATAGGGAGACTAAAAACATTACTTTCCAAGCCAAATACATAGAAATCTGTTAAAAGTGTGAGCTACGAGATGGTTTGGACTTTGGAGTTGGACGCAGCGCGGCGTGGGGAGCAATTAAGGGAGGAAATGACCGATGCACGACTCTCCATCGCATCGTCGGAAATAACTTAAACGATGAAGCGGACTGCATCGGCTTCGGCATAATGTTCCGAACGAGTTGGCCGACACAATGAAGCGTAGCTCCAACTCCACTTTTCGAAGCCGTTGAACCACGGCGCTGACACCTATGCCGACCACTGTGAATCGCGCTCCTATAGTATATCGTCACGCTAATAACCTGGCTCTTCCATTCAATAAAATACGGAACGTAGAACCGTAGCTACCCCGAACCTCACCGCCGACCAACGAAAGAGATGCAGCTCTGCTTTTTTCTCACTCTCGCTGTCTTTTTTCGGGTATAAGGTTTTTTTTTACGCTTCTCTTCTTCTTTCATCGTCATTCTATGTATCACGTTGGTTGGTGTGTCGGCTGACTGCTTGCAGTAGGATGTTCGATAAATCACCAACGATGTCCCGAAACGTCATTCGAACAGCATATTGCGCTTTATCTGCGAGCTACCTGCGCCTATTTTCCTCTCTTCTACAGGTACTTTCATCCTTTTCTGTTCGGTTTTTACGTGACAATTGTGCCAAAATAAGGAACGAAACAGAGGATCTAGTGTTTCAGGTATTTTTACCTGAAATAACCTTATTAATTCTGCAATGCGACTGATGCAAGTCAGAGCTACCTTCGGTGTTATTTAGTAAAAGATGAATGATCAAAAAAAAATCTAGCTGATTTTCATCATCGACTTCGTGATAATTCTTCACAGAATTCAATGTACAGATGTTTAAAATCAGTCGAAAACTAAAATAAAAATTAAATAAAATTCGAAAATAAAGAATTTAAAAAAAAAATTGAAAATTGATGCAACTTTGATAATTTTGAAAAATATTTCATTTAATTTAAAAAATCAATTTTCCAGGGGATGATGAAATTGTTTGATCAAGCATAATTATGAAAAAATTGAAAAAACATCAACAAAACAAAAAATTGAAATTTTGAACAAGTTTTTTTTTTTTTTTTGCTAAACTGAAAGAATAAAAAAATAAAATTTCAAGATTCGAAAACAGTTTGAAAAACAAACAAAAACAAAATCAAATAAAAATTAAGAGATTAATGAGATGTGGAAAAAAATATGTAGGTATCAAGCCTATAAAAATTTTTCAAGTTGACAAAAATATTTAATTCTCAACATTTTTAAATCAAAAGTTTTTTTAATCGACAAAAACTTGAAAATTAAATTACTTCCATTTTACAAATTAAAAAAATTAATTTTAAAATACCTAACTTGAGAAAAAAAAACTCTCAACTGAAAAGTTGTAATTTTCGGCAAAAATAATTAGGAAAAAGTACTAAAAAAAAAAAAAAAAAAAAAATGACGCAACAACTAGGCCAGATAAGATGAAGATGAAGTTTGTCATCAATTCCATCATAGGTAATTCTTATCAATATTTTAGTAGATCTTTAAAAGAAATTCCATAAAAATTCAAAAATGGAACATTTTCGAATCTTGTTAAACTTTGGAAATTAAATCAATTTTCAAAATTCACCTAAATTTTTGAAAATTTATTAAAACATAATTTTCAAAGTTCGATAAATTTTCACAAAGTAAAAAATTTGGCAAAAATTCAAAATTCAAAATGATTTAGGAATTTGATAAAGCTTTGTATTTTTTCAAATTCGTAGATTTTGACATACAATTATGTCTATAAGATTTGTTTTCAATGAGCACTACTTTTTACAAAATTTTCAGCCCCCCCCCCCCCGAACACAAAAATTTAGACGCCCATCTGGCTCTAAAAAAAAAAAAAAAAAATAGAACAATAAAATTTTGTAAAAAAAATCAAATAGCAGGAAAACTCCATTTTAAATTTTGTTCAGTAATGGACGAAACTTGAAAAATGTGATTTTTCAACGTCGACTTTTCGATTTATTTATTATTATTTTTTTTTCAATAATTCATTAATCGTGTCAATTACACCAGCTGTTATATTACCACAAAATACATTTCAATTTCAATTTTAATTTTCGTTCCTTTTACTACAATAATTAATACCTAGGTGATTTCGGCCCCAAAAGCGATTTGGGTCAAACCTACCCTAAAAGGTCGACCATGATGAGAAAAAATTTTGACAAAAATTTTAGACCCCCAGCGCAATTATTTTGGGGTGGGGACTCAAAACGTGATTTTTAGTCATTATTTTTTGGATTTTCGCCAAATTAAGATAGAAATTTCGCGTTTTTTTAATAGATTCTATATTATTAGGGGAAGCTTGCGCCGAGTTATAGCGATTTGAAAATTGAAGCCACTTCGGCACAATCGTAAGTTTTTTACTGAAAACGTGTCATCTAACCCGAAATATACTGTAAAAATTTCGAGACGTTTGAAGTGGTGCGTCATTGTCAAAAATGCAAAAACTGATTTTTTCGTCTATTCGTTGATTTTTTCCTTTTTTTCCAAAAATACCCAAGTGACGCCATTTTGGGAACCCAGAACCTCTTCAAGATGACCTAGGGGCCTAAAAATCATGTCTGGGCTTGTTTCAAGTCGATATCTCTCATATACTGCAATTTCAGCAAAATCGAGCAACTTAGATTTTTTTCAACTTATTTCATGCAAAATTTTTGTCAAACAGTCCAAAATATTCAATTAGCCCAAGAAGCAAAGTTATTCGAGAGACCATCTGTTACAATTTTTGGTCAAAATGTTTTTCTCTTCTAATCCCTACCAACTATAGATATTTCTATCAAGACACACCACACCACACCAAGAAAAGAAGAAAAAAATACATCAACATTCGACGCATCTCGTATCCACGACTACGTGTACTCCACCTCATTACTCGCTCGCATTCGTTTTGCTCTACGACCAGCAGCAGTAGCGACAGCAGCAGTCAAAGAACTTATCCGAAGAAACAACAAACCCGTGAACAGATAAAAAAGACCGATTTATATTAGAGAAGAGAGCAAAAAAAAAAAAAAAAAAAAAATGTAAATCTAAACAAAGAAACAGTAAAATCTTCTGAAATAAATCCACTATAAAGATCGTACAAAGGTCGTCATACTCAGTCATTCATTCGATGTTTTGTCACATGAATGAATTTCCTTTGTCCGTTTAAATAGACGCGAAGCCTCCAGTACAGAGTTTTTATATTGTGACGCTAAACATTCGATTAGATTTCTGCCTCCCTCGTCTTCTTATGTGCTCCTATCGCTATTGTAGGCAGACTGTGAACTAAACTACGCGCTAGAGATGGTGCTACGAATAAAATCTGCGCCAATTAATCAACTTCTGGGAATTATGGTTGTCGCCTTCACAAGCCAAGGCATCGGATTCCAGTTTAGTCATCTCTATTTTGTATTATATAATATATTTTTGGAAAAATTATCCCATTCCAGCCAAAAACTGGCAACAGTGTCCCTGCCTGTTCTCGATTTGATAGAGGGGTCATTTCACTCTTTTGTATGCGTAGCAACGTTTCACCTCGCTCTTGGATTTGGATCATTCCATACTACGTACGTAGGTGCTTCTACTGCCCGTCATTATACGTACTACTACATGGTCGACATATTTACTACTATATCTAGGTAGAGGGATCCCTTTCCATTTCCTCGTCTATACATATGCGAGATGTGGCCAAGTGCGTGACTAAACATTACGTATACCTACCTACGCTATTTAAATAACGCGCGTCCTCGTCAGCGTGCCACGCACGAAGCAGAAAAAAAAGAGAAAAAAACATTATAATTAGAATAATTGCGAGTAATTTATCGGTCCATAATCCGTTAGGAACAATCAATGTTTATTTAGCCCAATCGACTATTTAAAATCAGCAAAGTTCGATTTTACCTGGTTGGTAATTACGTACATCGATAACGCTGATGGTAAGTTCGCCGAAGATGTGTAATTACCCCGAAGCTCGTCAAATATTGAAATGGTACTAAAAATTTTCGACCAGCGTCGAAATAAATATTTGTAAAATTTTGTCTTCCGAACCGAAGAGTAGCCATTTCGAGTCGAAAAGTAAGTACTTCGGTAATCAGTCGAAAGTAATGAGAACAGAAATACAAGACTAAGAGTTCTTGTCGACACATTTTTCTATGTCACAAAAGAGTTTGCCATTCTCATAACCTCTCGATTCCTGGAGTCAGTCCTATGAAAATTTGAAAATTTATTAAATCGACAAAACTATCGATGAATAGAAAATCTTACAATTTATTAAAATTGAAAAAAATTGAAAATTTGTTCAAAAAAATTATCGATTTAAGTATTCAAAACAAAACAAAAAAAATACATAGGTAATTGAAAAAAATCGGAAATGAAAAATTTATTGAATTGGAAAAAAATGAAAATCAGTTCAAAATAATACCTATCGATTAATTGAAAACAAAAAAAAAAAATGAATAAAATAATCAAAATTGAAAACAGTTAGGTATCGAATAAAAAAATTGCAAATATGTTTGAAATATCATAAATTTATTGAAAATGAAAAATAAATCGAATCATTAAAAGCCAAAAAATTTATGGAATGATCAAAATTGAAAACATGAACAATTTTATTGTTAAAAATTTGCAAAAAAAATTATCGACAGTTAAAATCGAAAATAAATCAAAATTTCAAAATAATATTGATAGATCGATATTTTAAAAAAAAATTGAAAATATGTGAAAAAATTGAGGTCAAACAAAAATTCAAAATCGAATAATTCATTGTAAGTATTAACAACATACCGACGATAAAAAAATTTGCAAAAAATTATCGACTATCAAAATAGAAAATGAATCGAAAAATCGAATTTCAAAAAATTATTCAAGTAACAAAATTGAAATTCTGTCTGAAAAAATATGTATACTTATATCCGTTATCATTTATCAATTTTTTTTAAATTAAGAATGATTCGACTCAAATCGAAAAATTAACCGAATGATTGAAATCGAAATTTTTTTGAACACAACAAAATCGAAAATCTGTTGAAAAATTGTAGACTGATCAAAATCAAAGAAATCGTGCAATCGCCAAAATTTAAAAATCTGTAAAAAATTATGCACTTATCAAAATCAAAAATAAATTTAACAATCAAAACCTCGAAAAATTATTAAATTAACAAAATTAGTTTTTTTTTTCGAAAATTGAAAAACACTTTCAGCACCATTTCAAAAGAAAATAATCAATAAAATAGTTTTTTTTTGTTGAAAATTTTTAAAATTTTTTGGAAAAAAAAACAAAAAAAAAACTTTAAATATAAAAAACGAGATGCGATAAAATTTTTGAAAATCAAGTTAGAAACTATACGATCTAGGGTTGTGAAACGAAACTTTTTTGGTTTGGTTATGTTATTTCGTTTCATGATACTCGATTTTTTCGTTTTCGTTTCGTTTCCTTATTTTGTACATGTCAGATTTTTGTTTCATTTCGTTTCGTTTTTCTGCCAGTTCAATTATTTCGTCATTTCAGCAGTACCCCCATTTGGGTACTCAAAATATTGGAAATTTTGTCTTGAATTCAATTCTGTAATTAAATTTCAAATTTTCGTGCTGGAATAGCTCTGTACGACAAAAAATAATATTTTTTGAGTTTCAGACAATGAATTTTTTGAGTTTTTGAAATTTTGAGCGAGTTTATTTTTCGAATTTCCAACCAAAAATGCTCAAGAATCCTTTTTCTTTCAAAAAATTCAAAAAATTAAGTATTTGCAAAAGTGGTTTTTTAATATAAATGGTAAATTAGGCACAAATAAATTTTCAACGTTATTTTAAAAACAACAATTTTTTGCGTGATCTCATTTTTTTAATTATTCAAAAAATCTCCATCCTGGCCCCAAAAGCATAATTCCTTTGAAAAAATTTTCAAACAGTTACCTTTTTTGATGTAAAAATTTATTTGCAAAAGGTTTGAAAGGACCACAAAATATTTTTTTGAATTTCTATTTCCAACGAAAAGTTTTGAAGAAATTCTCTACAAAAAATTATTTAAAAATGCAGTAAATTTTCAATGCTGTTGTCATTATTTTTTTTTTACACAAAGTCAATTTATAAATTTCAAACATGAAACGAAACGAAACGAAAATTGTTTTCGTTATTTTGTTTCGTTCTTCTCAAAATTAATTTCGTTTTTTTCATTTTTTTTCCGTTTTTGTTTTTTTGAATTTTTTCGTTATTTTGTTTCAATAACGTTTCATAAGCCTGCTACCATAAAATGCCCAGAAAATTATTTTTATTTTGTCCCTTTTGTCTAATTTCGTTCTGCCTGTCCCGTGTTTCAATTTACACCTACTTAATCCTATTCGACCTTTATATTTCCTACGTAAATGTAAATTATTAGCCACGTCATATCGAGTCGTACGTATAGTTTTGTTTCTCCACATAATATAGGAAACTTTCTGCCAAGTCTTAGTCGAACAAAAAAGTCTACTAGGTATAAAGGAACGGGCTTGTAAAGCGTATAAAGCCTTTCGTCATCTATTATCAAAATTTCCATTCCATCAATACGATCAACTTTTACTTTATCGGTCCGTACGCTGGTTTATTGTTTACCTACACAAATCAAAAGTGCCTTTTTACCTTCACGAGCGAGGCAGCAACCTCGTTTCGTCTCTTTTGTTCTGGCATCGTTCGTCGTCATTCGAAATCATACGTATAGTATAGGTACGTGCGTATAAAAGAGACTTTGAAACTTCGTCATAATTAAGTACTCATTCGTGCACATCTACCCACCAACCATACATATTCGTCGCGTAAAACGCATGAAAATTACCATCGCAAAACTCATCGTCTGTGGAATTGTTAAAAGCATAAGTACGGTCGACTTTTGCCAAACACATGCGAAGAATTTTTGCTTCAGCCTTTTTACAGCACTCCGTGGTACGATTTTCCAATTTCCTTGTACATACGTAGTTTACATACACACGGTTAAAAGGTATAGTCGACGATTATGATAACAATGTCGTCGTATCTCATATTAGGTTATACCTACATTCTTTTCTTAGATATCGTTTAACTTTACCTCTAGGTAGATGGTAGATATGTTGCGGTTAATTGGTCGAGTTGACCGTTAGTCTTTTGTTACACATCATACATACATCAACAATCGATGCACAGGTGTCTTCTTATTCGAAAATTAACGATGGACAAAAAAAAAAAGTGAGAAGCTGAGTAGGAAAAAATCTGATAACAATTAAAAGGTATGTATGTAGCTGGTGATTACATAGTATACAAGTAGAGACGATTCGCGACCATTTTACAGGGTGTCTACATTAATTTTTTTTTTTTTGGAAAATTCATGACTTTTTCATGAACAATATTTCAACATTTTCAGGGGCCTCCTTCCAGCATAAGTGTAACTTGGAATGAATATGAAAGGGCGCAAAAAAAATTAGCCTAATTTTTTTCCTATGTGGTAAATGGCTATTAAAAAAATTATTGAGGGAGAGGGCGAATGTTCCTTGAACCCCCTAAGTTATGCCTATGCCTTCCAAGACCCCCTTTTTTTGGTAATCAAAAAAATCTATACAATTTTTTAAAAAAAGTTGAATTACTTAGATTTCTTCCCTAAAAGGTGGATTCTTGAAATTGTTTTCATGTTGTAATGTGGGAATGATTTTTTTCCTGGAAATGAAACCAAAAAAAATCACGCCAAAAATTCTCCTAAAAAATTTTCAACAACTTTTTCAACAGAAAAACCTGGCTTTTTCGTCCCCAGTTTAAAAAATATTTTATTTATTTACTTCACTATCAAACAAAAAAAATGATCCCAAAAAAATTGAAACTAATTTTTATCTTCACAAAGAAAAAATTCAGAAACTTTTCCACAGAAATTTTAAAAAATACCTCCACATATGGTACAAAAATTTTATAACATTTTTTCACCAAAAAAAAGAAGAAAAAAAGATTTTTGGATATTTCTTATTCCAAAAAATCCTGAAATTTCTTCCTTCGAAAAAATTTCTACTCCATATTTGAGATTTCTCTATTTCAAAAAAATTGAGTAACTAATCAGGCGGCGCGCTAGTGCCGCCCACCCGCCCTACCCAGGCTTCTAGTGCAGAGTATAATTCTGTACATAACTCGCCTTTGTTATTTGCGATGCCGCTAACGCATTTTCCACCGAAACTATGCACTTTATCGAAATTTTGCATGAATGAAATTGATTTTATTTTTCAAAAAGCTTTCAGAAAAGTTAAGAACGAAATTTGTACGATGGAATTTGAGGAAGATATGAATCGGCTGCTTTTTGTCATTTTGCTAAAATTCTTCTTTAAGTACAATTCTACTATACGGCAAACTACTGAATGGATTTTCACCAAATTTGAAAATTGGGTTCAATGTATTGAGTTTTAGCGAACCGTACAACGAAATTTGAAATTTCCCAAAAATTGCCCCTTCACCCCCCCTTTTTGGGCCCCGAAATTTCGAAAAAATTCAAAATTGCCCTTAAAAGCTCATCTACACATCAAAATGCATGTGTATACCAAAAATGAGCTCAATCGGATAATTATAACCGCAGATAAAGGAGGTCAAAGATTTTGAAATTTTGAGATTTAACCTCACTTTAGACATCAAATGTATCAAAATGGTTATCCGTTCATTAAAACCGATAGCAAAAGGCACATCTGCGTGTTTTTAACTATATATATACATAATTTGAGCTCAATCAGATGTTTACAAGAGTCTGCAGAGCCGTTCAATGAAAGTTCAATTAAGAAGTATTGAAATGAATTTGAATTTAACGTTTATCAAATGATAATGTCGCGATCCTAGCGGTAAGAAAAAGAAACTTGTTACAGCGTTACCTGCAGTGCAGTGTTACCACTCAGTTCTACTTTGTAATTTTTAAAAATATGTAAACAAAAATGATAAGAACATTACACACCCGAGGTTAATAATCAAAATAATCACTCTAGAATAAAATTATTAATGAAATGATGAGTTGAATGTTGAATAATCAACTGTTTATCTTACTACACGCATTAGCGACATTTCGGCTAGTTGGAACGAATTCTGTGATTTGTCTCAATCAAGATCCACCTTGAACTTCGAAATGGAGGAAGGATGATTGTAAATAATTATGAAAAATATGATCTGAAAAGTGATCAATATCGCTATAGAACCAATAGCGATAAGAAAGATCGAAATCGAAAATTCCGTAATTGTGAACAACCAAAGTGAATCAGCAAGTTACGATTATTGTAAACGAAGAACGAGTGAAGAAATACATTATTGACAACAGGGGATAGTTAAGGGGCCCGATTGAAAAAATTTCCAAACAAAAGTTGTAGATAAAAGTTCTGGGAATAATTTTGGTTATAACAAAAATTTCAATCGGATCCCTCCTTCCCCACCAATTTTGAGCAATATAACTTATTCACACTCATTCAAAATACATTATTAAAAACTGTGGGAAGGTAGGGGGCCCAATTGATAAAAATTTCACTAAAAAGTTTTAGCTTGAAGTACTAGGAATAATTTTAGTTATAACAAAAATTTCAATCGGATCCCTCCTTCCCCACCAATTTTGAGCAATATAACTTATTCACACTCATTCAAAATACATTATTAAAAACTGTGGGAAGGTAGGGGGCCCAATTGATAAAAATTTCAATAAAAAGTTTTAGCTTGAAGTACTAGGAATAATTTTAGTTATAACAAAAATTTCAATCGGATCCCTCCTTCCCCACCAATTTTGAGCAATATAACTTATTCACACTCATTCAAAATACATTATTAAAAACTGTGGGAAGGTAGGGGGCCCAATTGATAAAAATTTCAATAAAAAGTTTTAGCTTGAAGTACTAGAAATAATTTTAGTTATAACAAAAATTTCAATCGGATCCCTCCTTCCCCACCAATTTTGAGCAATATAACTTATTCACTCTCATTCAAAATACATTATTAAAAACTGTGGGAAGGTAGGGGGCCCAATTGAAAAAATTTTCAAACAAAAGTTTTAGCCTAAAGTTTTACAAATACTTTTAGTTATTAAAAAAAATTCGATTAGACCCCTTCCTCCTTACCAATTTTGAATATAAAAAGAAAAATTAGCTGATATCCTCGAAAAAACTCTTCAAAAAAGAATTAAACACCGCCCTCCCCAGGCTCCTAAGAAAACGTCTCTTTAAAAAAAAATATCTCTTTAAAAAAAAAACCTTTTTAAAATATTAAGTTATGGTATGAAATGAAATATTGTGAAATTTAACTCGTTAAGTAATTAAATATACTGATATCATGAAAAATCCGCCTTTTTCGATTTCAGACCAATTTTCATTATACAGTAAAACTCATATAATCATTTAAATTAATTCACTGTCAAATAAGAACAAACCACTCTGATATCATTAAAAAAAAGAGTGAGCGAGAGAGAGAGAGAAAGAGAGAGAAAAATAGGGGCGGGAGCAGTATCATTGCATGAAAACTACGTTTCTTCCTTGAAACCTTATTTCTTAAGTAAATAGGAGGGACTGCTCCCGCCCCTATTTTTCTCTCTCTTTCTCTCTCTCTCTCGCTCACTCTTTTTTTTAATGATATCAGAGTGGTTTGTTCTTATTTGACAGTGAATTAATTTAAATGATTATATGAGTTTTACTGTATAATGAAAATTGGTCTGAAATCGAAAAAGGCGGATTTTTCATGATATCAGTATATTTAATTACTTAACGAGTTAAATTTCACAATATTTCATTTCATACCATAACTTAATATTTTAAAAAGGTTTTTTTTTTAAAGAGATATTTTTTTTTAAAGAGACGTTTTCTTAGGAGCCTGGGGAGGGCGGTGTTTAATTCTTTTTTGAAGAGTTTTTTTTAAATTCCAAAACAATTTTTTTTTAAATTTTAAACCAAAAAATTGGTTTGCAATTTTTTTTATTCCAAAAAATGAGAATTTTTTCTTCAAAAAACAGAGACCCTTCCCCCAAAAAATACAAATATTTTATTTTTTAGAAAATTGAAAAAAAAAACAAATAGTTGAGGTTTTATATCTAGAGTTCAAAAAATATTTTTACTTCATAACAATTCAATTCCAAAACAATAAAATTCAGATTTTCAGTTTTTAAAAAAAAATTAAAAAATTTTCGCGAAAGTTTAAAAAATATTCCTACCTACTTCAAAAAATTTTTAGAATTTTTTTAACGCTTTGTACAGCAACAATTAAAATTTCTTGTACTAAAAAATTATTTTTTTTCATTCCAAGAAATGGGGATTTTCCCCAAAAAATATAAATTTTCATCCCCTCGAAAAAAAAAATTCGTCAAGAAAATAAATTTTCTTCTTCAAAGAAATCACAATAGGTAGGTATCTTATGCGTTTTTTGTTGTTGTTTTTTTTTTTGGAGAAGATGCAACAGTTTGAAAAAATTTCACTTATAAGCGAATTTCTAATTTTGCCCGGGTAATATTATCAAAAATTTATAACTTCGAAGAGTAAAATTCATGACTTTTCATGACCTAGTGATTTTTTTGAAAAATTCGTGACTTTTTCATGACCTATTTTCAAATTTCATGACTTTTTCATGAATTTCATGATTTTTATGACTGTAGACACCCTGCTTCAGGATAGTTATTAATATACATCTTATTAATAGATTGTTATGGAAACATATTTAGACCAATAGACAAAATAGTACTATTGCACTGTCTACGTATTTTTATGAACCTACGTGTTTTTGCTTCGTAATATTTTAATGATTTCAGGTATGATGGGATGAGTAGTAAACTTTTCCACAACTGGACCAAGTGCGAAAGTAAATTTGCCAAGGTTTGGTTTTCAAATTTTTTCCATTTAATTTATACACTATTCTGACTATTTAGCATTCTGCACCATAAAACTTGTTAGGTATTTTCTTCAAGAATAAAAAAAATAATTTATTGTCTTATTTTAAAATAAATTAAATCTTTCAAATTTTGCGAAGGAAACATTTCTAAATTTTCTGATAAGAAAAAACTTGATTTTCAGTCTGTTGATTTTTTTGAAAGCAATGATCTCTCATTTTTTTAGAGTAAAAAAAATCTCCTAATTTTTTTTAGGAAAAGAGAAAGTTTAACTCTTAATTCTAACGTTTTTGGAGTTAAACTCTTAATTTTTATGCAAAATTTTTTTTCTGTTATCAGGTAGGTATATCATAATTTAAAAAAAAAAAAAAATAGTAATAGGTTAACTTATAAGTACAGTAGAACCTCCATTATTCGATTTCTCGATTATCCGAACAAAAATTACTACCGATTCCTTTAGATTATCTGATGTCCAAGATTCGGCTCATCTATTACTATCCGATTTCCTTTTATATTTGCTCTTATGAGTACGACCTTATATTCATATTATTGATGCTTCAAAAAAATGCTGATAACATTTTTTTTATGGAAAAAGTTGAGAAACGTAATTTTTTATTTCAAAAACTTGTTGAAAAAATTGGTAAAAATTATTTCTAAAATACAAAAAAGAAAATGTTTACCTACCTACCTATTATAAAAAAAATAAATAAAATAAAAATTTTTAGAAAAAAAAATTATTTAAAAAAACTAAGACTTTTCTATTGAAAAATTTTTATAATATTTCTTTCAACGCCAAAATAATCAAAAATCTTGTCCCTAATTCCTGAAAACTAAATTTTTGTTTTATGATACCTATACCTATTTTTTTTTCACTTCCAAAAATTTTATTCTAAAAAATTATTTTTTTATTCCAATAAATTAGGATTTTTTTATCCCAAAAATTCGAATTTTTTTATTCCGAAAAATTATACCTATAGGTATAAATTTTTTTTAAATTGAAAAAAATCAAACATTTTCTTCAAAGAATTAATTTTTTTAACTTCAAAAAAATTATAAAATTTTTTTGTTTCAAAAAATGAATTTAAAAAAAAATGAAATTACAAAAATAAAAAGAATTGCATTCTAAAAAAAATGCTTCAAAAAATTTAGAAAAAAATTATTCTAAAAAGCTTAAGAAAAGTTTCCAGTCTCAAAAAACTGAAAAAAAAAATTGTGCAAAGAAACTGAAAATAAATTCAGAAATTTTATTCTCCAAAAAAATGAGATTTTTTCATCAAATTTTTATTTTCTCTAAAAATAAGAAGTTCCTTTCCCAGAAGAAACAGATTTTATTTCCCCCGGTATTAAAATATTTTTACTGCAAAAAACTTTTTCATATGTTTAGGTAGGTAAGTACTAGATAGGTATACGTACTAGGTAGGTAAGTGCCCAAAAATGGAAATCAAAAAAAAAAAAACTTATGAAAATTTTCCAGTCTAAAAAAACAGAAAGATTTTCTTCTACAAAGAAACAGAATAAATTTAGAAATTTCATTCTCCGAAAAAATGAAATATTTTTTTTCAGAAGATTTTTTCACCGAAAAAATTCATCAATTTTTCCTTTCTCTAGAAATAGGAAGTTCCTTTCCCAGAAGAAACTGATTTTTTTCAGGCATTAAAATATTTTTACTGCAAAATTTTTTTTGACTGTTTACCTACCTAATTTAGATATTAAAAAAAATGATTCCAAAAAGTGGGAAAATGTTCCTACAATAAAGAAATTATTGTTTTCTACTCTAAAAAATTAAAATAAAATTGAGAATTTTCTCACGTGAGGTACTCATAAAAAATCCAAGAAAATTCAAAAAAAAAAAATAATAAATAATCGAAACCCCTCTGCAAAGATTTCAGAAAGGTTTTTATTCTCGAAAAATACTAAGGTAATAAATTCAAATCAAAAGATTTAATAAAAAAAAGAAATATTTTTTTCTTCCAAAATTAGCTAAACCATTTTTAAACTCCAAAAAAAAACACGGTTTTGATTCTTTTTTCAAAATAATTAAAAATTTTTTTTGCAAAAAAAACTTCCAAGATTTTTCTTCTCTAAAAAATGAGATTTCTTTATCTAAAAAATAAATGAGAATTTTCCCGTTGACATTGTTTTCTCCAAAAAATGTACCTAATTTAAGTATTATATTTTAAGAAAATGATTGGAAATTTTATACCAAAAAATTGAAATATTTTAACATGAAAAAAATAAAATAAAAAAATAAAAATGATATCGGATTTATTTCACCGAAAACTCGGTAATACGGCTTATAACTAACCAAAAATCAGGTAAAAAAATTGAACAATAGCTTCGCTAGCAGTCTGATGCAGACTGCTAAATAGTCAACACTATAACGGAGGACGAGGTGGAATGCGCTCAGCAGTCGTGGCCAAAGCTGATTCTTCGAATAATAGAATACCAGGTATACCGAAGATCTACATCCTGTTTTCCATTCACCTTCGTAGGTCACGATTCGGGGGTGGTTTGAATATAAAAGCCTGTTCTAAAGGCTATCTGTGTGTGTGTGTGTGTGTAATTGGATGTGTCTATGAGATAGATCGCATATCCGTTTCGATTTAGTAAGCATATACGCCACATATCCGCTGCTCGGCGTCGCGGGCCCACCGCATAGCTCTGCTGCGGGGGGAAGAAGGGGGCATGACGATCGAGTCATCGAGTCGAAAATTATTCTTGTACGTTGCATTGGCGAGAAACTGAGAAAGGTTGGTTGGCTTTTTGTTAAATCTTTTTAGTCACGGATCGAGTATTTTGGAGAAAGAGCGCGTCGTTTCCTTATAAAAATATTTAAACCTTCGAACTATACGAGCTCGTCTGATCTTCATTCATAATAGTCTACACACGTATTCTCGGACTACCCGAACCCGCGAGCATGCTATTTACCTATACATATGACATAGGCATAGGCACACATACCTATGAATGGGGCGGCAACAGAGATATCCATCTACCTGCTCACTGCTCCAGAGCTGATCCCCTTAAAATTGGACTAATTCGATCGACAGGTATAATTTTCTCTATATAAATAGATAACGATAAACGTTCCACCAAAACGACGAAGAAGAGGAGAGAGGAGAGGGGAAAAAAGGTACGCTCTTGCTTTGACTTTATTCTCGCACTTATAGCACTATCAAAATAATATAATGGATTTATATATATCCGAGCAAAAGACGCGCAGAGAAGCGGATATTTTCCAACCTGCTGAATTTCGTCGACATCGTACAACCATCAACCAATTATCTCCGCAGCGCTCGATCCAGTTACTCGAATTACCAAAGAAAAATCTACGTAATAAGGCATCAGCGAAAGCATCAACGAAGCCGAGGCAACCCTATATTTTGGCACCTCGCGAACCCCACCTCTTCGTTGTCCTTCGGCGACGCTTCCAGCGCTATCAAACGTAGCAAAAAAAAAATTGACTTTAAAAGAGAAATTGAAAATAATGGAACTTTTAACATAATGAGCTCAAAAAGATAAAAATTTTATTACCGAGGTTTATTTTTAAACGAAAATTCTTTTATCATCAAACTACGCTATCTTTCTTTAAATATTCTCTTCTTTCACTTTTTGCCTCCTCTCGGTCTCCCTTTTTATTTTTATTTTTTCGTCAAATATTTTTCATTTTATTTTATTCCAGCATTTTTTTTTCTTCTTCTCTTTTTTACTTTACTTTATTTTTACTTTACTTTTTTATTCCGAGATAAAAAGTCGCTTTACGTTTTTATTTATTACAATTTATTTTTCTATATCGAAGAGATGTTTTATATATTTTTTTTATTTAATTTACCAGCCCAGCTATATAGAGGCTCACAGCGATTCCTCCCCCATTATTTTCGAATATCGTTCCGTGTGTAACTTGCATATAAAAAATATAAACGTAAAAATTTGCGAGCATTTCATTTCGCCATTGAAGAGAAATATTCGTCGATAAGTTGTTTTCCATCGTCGATAATAATGCCAACATTAAAATACGCCAGCGAAAAATGTAAAAAAATAAAAATCAAGAGACGAACGACGTACGTAGCCCATTCCATCAACGTACAACACGAATATCTCAACACGGTACACGTTACGTACCTCTCTGTCTGTGTATTTTTTCAAAGATCAAGTTGCTTTTTCGCATAATGTAAAAGGAGACAAAACCCTCCAAAAGCTTCGGAAGCTCCCACTTGTGCACGACTTTTTACGACTTAGGTATCACATGTGTTTTATTTCAAAAAAAAAAAAAAAAAAAAAAAAAAAAAAAAAAAAAAAAAAACATACATACATACGAGCCGAATATACGAGTACTGCAGCATACCACATACCTGTAACAAAACAAAACAGAAGAAAAATTCGCAATTAATTAACATCCGTGGAAAATCTCATTTTTTTTTGGTATACACATACAGGGTGTCCCGGTTAAGAATATCATCTTCCAACCTGGAAAGAGGGCAACTCATTTCAACAACGTGTAGGTATGTTTGCATAAATGGTGAAAAAATTAATTTTCATTTTTTCACTTGAAATTAATTTCTTTTTCTGATTGGAGACAGATAAAGAAAGATGAAACTTGTGGGAAATGAAGTGAGATAGTTGCAGTAATGTCTGAAAAAATTTTCATCAAAATCGATGCTTATTTTAACCAAAAAATTGAGTAAAAAAATTTGAAATTTTGCTATTTAAAAAAAAAATTGCATTATTAACCTAGGTTTTTTTTGTCAGCAGATGATTCTCCTTCACTTCCTCTACAAAATGTTCCTCAGCATCACCTTCCCATCTCTTTTAGTTTTTGAGTTAGAATTTTTCTAGTGAGTACAAATTCATAAAAATTTGACTTTGAAAAGTTGAAAAAATTTTAATCTACATTTTGTCGACTCATAAATAAATCTTTCACTCAAAAACTAAAAGAGAGAGGAAGATGATGCTGAGGAACATTTTGTAGAGGAAGTAGAGGGGAATCATCTCCTGACAAAAAATAACTAGGTTAATATTGCAACTTTTTTTTTAATTCCAAAATTTCAAATTTTTTTACTCAATTTTTATGGCAAAAATAATTTGTTGAACACCCTATTGCATCGATTTTGATTAAAAAATTTTCAGGCATTACTGCAAATATCCTACTTCATTTCCCACAAGTTTCATCTTTCTATCTGTCTCCAATCAGAAAAAATAAATTTTTAATTTCAAGTGAAAAAATGAAACATAATTTTTTTCACCATGCAGCATCTCAGCCCCTTCAATAGTAATGGTATGCAAACATACCTACACGTTGTTGAAATGAGTTGCTCTCTTACCAGGTTGAAGGCTGTTATTCTTAACCGGGACAGGGGACACCCTGTATATGAGCTCGCTAGTAAGGTAGAAACTTATAATATAAGTATAGTTAGACAGCTTTAAAAACTTGATGATGCTTAAGAATTGAAACTTCAACCATGTACAATGTACATCGTATACACGTAACACATACTACACGCAGGTGATGTCGAGTATGATGTCTGAGAGCAACAAAAAAAAAGGAAGGAAAAAAAACTTTTCGCGAAGTTGGCTCCGCAACTCGCAGCGATGATTTTACCACGATGGTGTTAGGCCAGGGGTACGAGGTAGAGAGATCTCGTTAATACGAAAATACACGACGCTTTTACGTCTTCTTTGAAACATCTTGTGACATTACTTTCAACATTGTTACCAAACATTAACCTGCGAGTTTGCTCCACATTTCCGCCTAATTTTACCAATTTCGTCGGCCATCTAAATAAACGATCTATGCGCCGTTAGTCGAATAATTTTCGCGGATATTTTTATAATACTGTGAAGGAACGTTAGTTCTACCAAGAGCTCGATATATAGGTAAGGGTATACCGAGGATAGTGTTTATTTTTTTTATGGCTAAAAATTCTACGTCTGTTGTACTTTGAAATGAGTACCTACTTCCTTTTCTTTTTTAGTGTATTTTTTTTTAAACTACGAAGTGTCTTCACGTAATTTCCTTGGAAGAAAGCAAGACTTTTATAGGATTACAAGTTTTGCGGTTTACAACCCCCCGGTTTACAACCCCCCTCCGCCCACCAGTTAAAAAATGATAATATTACATCAAAATTTTGGGAAAATGGAATGAATTAGGAATTGAAAAAAATATAAATGAATCCAAAAAATTAAAAAAATCTAAAAATGAAACATAAATTTAGGTGGTTAAAAACAATTCTCAATTATTTAAAAATGAAAACTGAAAGAAAATAACGATTGAAAAAAAAAGAATCAAAAATAGACTTTTTTCCAAAAAATTCCAAATCTTAAAAATTGCAAAAAATTAAAAAATGGAAAAGACAAAATTTAAAAAAACCTAGTAATTTGAAAAAAATTGAGAACTGTAAAACTAAATAAATTGAAATTTTCAAAATTAAAAATGATTACTGAAAATTAGAAAATAATTTTGAAATTAAAAAATTGAATGACTAAAGAAAGGAAAAATACAAATTATAATAAAATTTGTAGGTAGGTAACTTCAACAAATTTAATCAGAAAAAAAAGAACATCAGAAAAATTATCTAAATTAAAAATGACGATGAGACTTTTAAAAATTCAAAATTCAAAAAATCGGTAATTTGAAAAGATCATAATTAAACTATTAATTAAACATCACAAAAAAAAAAAAAAAAAAAAAAAAAAAACAATAAGGAAAAAATCCAAACCTTGAAACATTGGACAAAATAAACATGAGAAAGTAAGAAAATATTTCATGTGAATTGAAAATTTTAAAAATGAGAAAAATAATTGTAAGTTTGAAAACTAAAAAAAAAAAAATTAATTAAAAATTGAAATTTGCCAATGTAAAAAAAGTAAGCTAGAAAAAAGATATGTACTTGAGTTAATTGAAAAAATTTAATTAAAATGAAATAATGACGAAACATTTTTCAAATTAATGACAATTTGGAAAAATGAAAAGAAAATATCGAAATTAAACAAATAAAAAAATTTAAAAAAGAAAGAAATGGAAATAATATGTTCAATTGGAAATGACTAAAAATTCACAAAAAAAAAATCGAAATCAAGTGAGTTAAAAATTGATCAAGAATGAGGAGGAGAGAGATGAAACATACCCACAAATTTGAGAAACTTTTATGTAAAAGAAATCAAAACTAAAAAATTTCAACGTGACATTTTTTAAAATTCAAAATTTTAAAAACTGAAAATGAATAAATTGAAAAAAGTGACCACTTATTTTTCGAAAATTCAAAATCTAAAAATTCAAAAAAAAATTGAATGTTAATACGTATTAAAATTTAATAAATTAAAAAAAAATCAACATTAAGCAAGTTCAAATTAGTCAAGAATGGGAGGGCGTGAAACATTCTAAAAGGAAATTAAAACTTTCAACGTGATATTTTTTTCAATTCAAAATTTTGAAAATTGAAAATTGATGAAGTAGAAAAAAAAATTGAGCCGATAAAACGTGTTCCGAGGTAGTCGTTTGTTTGTGCGTTCGTACATTTCGTGCTATCTTTGTAACTTATCAACTCAGTTCGCTCGCTTCTTTGTGATATCGTGTTCCTGCCATATCTCAACGTTTGCGAAAGATTTTAAACTTTTTCATAAACCGGTCTCAGCTAGCCTGAGCCGGCCACTCGCATAACTTAACGTGACGGATCCGATACTGACTACAGATCGGAAATGTCTTCTTATTCCAAAGCAGTCCAAAAAGATATCTTCCCTTCAGCTAATCAAGCAATAATTTTTCCATACCTCGATGGAATCCCGACAGCCTACTACGCTCAAAAAATGATCGCTAAAATAGGTAACAATATTCTTCATTGTGGTAAAATATCTAATAATCGAATCCGAATGTATTTGAAAACTCGCGAAATCGCAGAAAAGTTCATAGACACTGGTGGAGAAATCGAAATTGATCGCAAACCAATAAAAGCAAGATGGTACCGTCAAGAAAGGAATGATAAAAAAATCATAATATCCAATGTACCGCCACATGTGCCACATGAAGTGATTACTAAATCCATGGAAAGTCAATGAATATCACTTTCCTCACCTATGAAATTTTTACGATTTTCTCAAGAACAAGACCTCTCTGGAGTACTATCTGAAAGACGTTTTGTTTACATTCCACTCGATCTCGCTGATAAACTCCCATCTTCGGAGGTAATAAAATTCGACGAAGAAGAATACCGAGTTTTTTATAATGACGCGCAATTGAAATGCTTTATTTGTCATCAGTTAGGGCATACTACACAAACTTGCGAATTTAATTATAATAACGACAACGGCGAAAACGACAATAACGATCGAGCCGCCAAGAAAGCACCAGATACTCAAGTAAAACCCTACGAAATCCCATCCAACAAAAGACCATTATCTGAAACAGCGTCGTCGTCGTCTTCAATTATTACACCAAGTGAAGCTCAAATAAACATCGACACTGATACACTCTCAAATAAGCCTGAAATACTATTGGATAAAATCGCCGTGAAGAAGAAAACACCTAGTACAGAAAACGATAATCTTACACACAAAGTTGACATCAACTCGCACTCTAGTCTACCTAAAAAGAAAATAAAAACTCCGAAACAAAAAAAAGTAAAAATTGAAAAAGAAGCTGTTTCCATTAAAGAGCAACTAAAATCCATGGAACAGAATTTCACAGATCACCAAAAAAAATTATCCAATCTCATTCTCGAATTTTCAACTCATGATGGACATGCTAAAAGGCGTAAGCGATCCACTTCCAATCATATCGCAATTTACAGACAACGTTGATGGTGTTATTCAAATATTTAACCATATTAAACACCCCAGATCCTACACATTTTAGCCCTTCATACAACTCTTGGTCTACAATAGATATGATACTCTGCTCACCATCTTATAGTGATGAAGTTACCACTTTCTATCATGATGACTTATGCGGCAGCGACCATATTCCACAAATTGTTCAATTTAATAATCAGTCATATAACATTCCTCCTCCTCCACCTAAATGGAACTTCAAAAAAGCCAATTGGACAATGTATCAGGACCTAAGCTCAAACATTCCGAATATAGATTTCAACAATGATATTGACGAAATCATAAAAATGTTCTGCGACCATCTCCTCGAATGTGCTTCTTCAAGTATCCCTAAAACTACATTTACCTCAAAAAGACAAGTACCATGGTGGAACGATGACTGTTCTACAGCTATAAAAAATCGCAAAAGAGCCCTCAAACTTCTTAAAAATAACCCAACTTCAGAAAATCTTCTTAACTTTAGAAAGCTAAAAGCAAAAGCACAATGGACTGTAAAACAAGCCAAACGTAATTCTTGGAGAGAATTTACTTCAAATATTAATATAAACACATCTCCATCTCAGCTATGGACCTCCATTAGAAAACTTCGTCCAAAAAATTCAACTTCACCCCCAATCAACATACTCATCAATAATAAAATTGAAAATGATCCAAAAAATATAGCAGAAGCCTTCGCTTCTCATCTTCATAATATATCCAGCGATGAATCTCAAGACCCAATATTTTTAAAATTCAAATCAGAAAATGAAAAACCTCTAAATTTCGATGAAACAGTCCCACAAACGTTCAACAATGATATAACCTTAAACGAACTTCAAACTGCAATTCAAACAGCCAACTTATCTGCTCCAGGCCCCGACCTTATTCATACACAATTCTTCAAAAATGCTTCAGATAAGGTAATCGCTGTTCTTCTCGATATTTTCAATCTTATCTGGTCCTCTCACACATTTCCTAAATCTTGGACAAGAGCAATAGTTATACCCTTTTTAAAGCCAAACAAAAACCCATTCGAAATAGATAACTATCGACCAATCTCCTTGACCTCCAACCTATGTAAAATCTTTGAAAGAATTGTTAATAATAGACTTCTCTGGATACTTGAAAAGAACAAAAAGCTCTCACCTTCTCAATGCGGCTTTCGATCTTCACGCTCCACTATACATCAACTTTCCTACTTAACCTCTCGCATTAAGACCGCCTTCAAAAACAAACATCACCTACTAGCTATTTTCTATGATATCACTAAGGCCTTTGATACTGTATGGAAATATAAAATAATTTCAATACTCCATTCTTGGAACATTAAAGGAAATATCCTCTATTTTATAAAAAATTTCCTAAACAACAGAGAATTCACCGTTCGAATTTCCGACATCCTCTCTCAATTCTATCCACTTATAAATGGAGTCCCTCAAGGAGCTGTTCTCAGCCCAACGCTATTCATTATAGCAATTAATGATCTCCCCTCCATACTTCCTGCTCTTGTATTTGAAGTTATATTCGCTGATGATCTTGGCACATTCATCGAATGCAACGACCCCTCTATTGGTGAACAAATTCTTCAAGAAGCTGCAGACAGCATCCAAAATTGGTCTTTACAAAATGGTCTAAAAATCTCATCTTCAAAATCAACAGCTATTCATTTCTGCAGAAAATACAAATGTCCTAAAACTCTTGATATCTTACTAAATACAAATATGATTCCTTCGTCAGATACAGCTAAATACCTTGGTATGACACTTGATAACAAACTCTCATGGAACCAACATATTCTAAAATTAAAACAAAACTGTTTTTCAAAAATTAACATTTTAAAAAAGCTAGCCCATACAACATACGGATCTGATAGAACTACCCTACTTAATTTATATAGAGCAATTATTCGCTCCACTCTCGATTATGGATCCTCTATTTATGCCTTCGCAAGTCCATCAACACTCAATAAACTCGATACCATCCTCAACTCTAGTATTAGAATAGCTCTTGGTGCATTCCGCACAACTCCCACTGCAAGCATACTTTCTGAAGCTTCAGAACCTCCCCTCAGCTTGAGAAGACAACAAACAATAGCAAATTCGGCTCTTAACATACTTTCTACCCCCAACTTTCACCCTAAATCAGAATTTATTTTTCCATTCAATGATTTAGAACCTGACACTTCCCATTTACTTCAATCTATAATTACAAATGAAACAAAAATCCATCATTATGTCATAAATATTCTCCCACCTTGGTCTAACTTCAAACCAGTCATAAATACTTCTCTGACTGAACTAATACAATCAGATACAAATTCTCTCATCGCTACATCACACTTCAACGAACTCGCTAATAAATACCCAAATCACGAATTTATATTCACAGATGGATCTAAAACTTCAAACCTCACTGCTTGCGCTTTTGTACATAATGACGAAGAATTTTTATACCCCCTCCTTCTCAATTTTCAATTATGTCAGCTGAACTATACGCCATTAAGCAGGCACTTACCTACATCAATAACTCTTCTTTCATCAACACAATCATATTTTCAGACTCCCTCTCAGCGTTGCTATGTATACAAAATTACAATAAAAAAAAACAACATCCAATAGCTCAGGAAATATCCCTCATGCTTTCTTCCTCATTAAAAAATACGATTTTATGTTGGCTACCTTCACACAAGAACATCACAGGCAATGAATCAGCTGACAAAGCTGCAAAACTTGCTCTAAATATAACTCCCATACAAAATATTCCTATTCCTCTTACTGACCTTAAAACCTTCATCAAAGCTAAAACTCAAATTCTTTTTCAAAACTTCTGGAATCAAATTCCCTCCACTAATAAACTGAAAAATATCAAAAACGATATACTTCCAAGAACTTGCTTTGATATCTCTCGCCGAGAAGACGTTCTACTCACACGTATACGAACAGGACACTCTCTTATGACCCATTCTTACTTGCTCAACAAACAACCTCCCCCCATTTGTTCAATATGTAACACTCAAATTTCAATAACACATTTAATTTTTCAGTGTCCAAAATACATAAATGAAAGATCCCTATACCTATCCTCTAATAATCCAAAAGAAGTCCTATCAGATGACCCCATTAAAATTCAAAACTTATTATCCTTTCTATCCAAAACTGGTTTACGATCCCTTCTCTAAGTAATCCTCCTCCGTGACACGCCTCTAGCCTTAGTTGCTGTATATGGCGTTTAAAAAAAAAAAAAAAAAAAAAAAAAAAAAATTGAAAATGGCCATTTCTTTTACGAAAATTCAAACCCTAAAAATCAGGGAAAAATTGAATGTTTATAAATATTTAAATTTAATAAATTAAAAATGACTTTAAAAATGAATCGACTCATGCAAAAACAGGTTAAGTCACATTTTTGAAAATGTCATCGAAAATGTACAGGAGGCAAAAAAAAGTGTATTCCACACATTTTTTTCGTCTCCTCTAAAATTTCAAAAAAATGTGACTTGGCCTGTTTTTGCATGAGCCGATTCAAATAGAAAATAAAAACTAAAATAATGAATAATTTAGAATAAACTATTTTTTCAACAGAAGTTTTTTCAAAAATTGGGAGAAAATTGAAAATTTAAGATCCAAAGAATAAATTAAAAATGACTAGATACTAATAAAGTTGAATATTACCATTTCTTTTGAAAATTCAAACTTCCATAAAAGACTTCTCATTACAAAACAGTATCATTTTTACCGACTCTCTTTCTGCTCTTTTATCTATAAATAACTTTAGATCAAAATACGCCCACCCCATATCACAAGAAATTATAAATCTTCTCCTTAATCAAAATAACACTATCATACTTTGCTGGATCCCCTCACACACTCAAATAGAAGGCAACGAAGCAGCCGATTCTTCAGCTAAACATGCTCACCGTACCCTTCCCATAGCAAACATTCCTGTTCCTCTATCAGACCTCAAACTATTTGTAAAAAACTATGGCACAATAAATGAATTTAAAAAAAAAAAAAAAAAAAAAAAATTGGCAATTTAAATGAATCGAAAAGAGACAAAGACAAATTGACATCATAATAAATTTTTTAATTGAGAAAAACTACTACCCTGAGTTGGAAGTTACTAAAAAAATTTCCATCGAAAAAAAAAAGAAAATTGAAGAAAAAAAACTGATATTAAAAATGACAATTTTTTCAGTTCAATAAAGGGACAATTTTGAAAATATAAAAACTGGAAAAATTGAAAATAAACATTTTGTTCATTTACATTCAATAGGCGAATGGACTTTTCCAAGACTATTTCATAATACATACGAAATATTTTTGATTTGAAATTTTTCAAAAATTTAAAAAAGTACCAAAATAGTTTTTTTTTTACAAAAAATTTGAAATTTTGATTTTTGACAAGTATTAACATGCATGGTGTGCTCAAATAAGAAAAATAATTTTTAAATTGCAAGGTGTCATATTGCTGAAAATATTGGTAGATTTTTTGGGAAACGAAAAATTGAAACATTGAAATTTGCGAAAAATGAAGTTTTTTGCTTCATGCCATACTTCCAAAAAAAAAAAAAAAACACGTTACAACTTTTCAGGACATTTATGAAATTTTTTATTTATTTTTTCATTTTCCTATACCTACCTAATGCTTAGAACATTTTTACGTTTTCTTCATCAAATTATACTGTTACAAAGGTAATGGAAATTTTTGAAGCTTTCGACACCTGCTTCAGTAAAAAATTAAAATTTCTCAAAGGGCTATTTTTTGAAAGACTCCAAGCGGCGAACCCGAAGGAATTTTTCCACTCCAACCACTAAAAATTTCCTAACTCACCACATTTGTGTTGATCTCGTGTTATTCAAAACAAAAAAAAAAAATGCAAACTAAGAGAGAGAATAAAAACATTTTTAAATTCTCTTCTATTTTGAGCTTGGTAATTCCCTTGCTAGCAAAAATCAAAGGTAAACACTAAATACTGCCCGAGGGTAGCGAGGGCAAAAGTTCTGAGAAAATTGAAATTTTGAATGAAAAAATATGTATTTTTGGCATACTTAAATTTGAAGATGAGTGGATTCTTTTTTCAGAGACTTTTTTTTACCACACTTTTATTAGCTTGGTATGTAAATGTATGTTTGTAATTTGTATGTCTCATGGAACCAAGTGTATGTTTTCGCCCAATCCTCTCTCATTTAATATTTTACAAGAATTGAAAGACCAAAGTGCTCACATAAGGGGTTTTCGAGGTCACTGAATTCGATTTTCGAACTTGAATTTACCCCGACCCCAAATTGGGCCCCTACGAGGGGGTTCAATTTTGAAAATTTCGAAATTCACAACATTGGTATCAAAATGTAGGTTTTTGAGGTCGCTGAATTCGATTTTTGAACTGAAATTTACCTCCGACCCCAAATTGGGCTGCTAAAAGGGGGAGTGAATTTTGAAAATTTCAAAAATTACAACATCGGTATCAAAATGTAGGTTTTTGAGATCGCTGAATTCGATTTTCAAACTGAAATTTACCTCCGACCCCAAATTGAGCCCCTGAGAGGCGGTCAATTTTGAAAATTTCAAAAATTACATCATTGGTGTCAAAATGAAGGTTTTCGAGGTCGCTGAATTCGATTTTCGAACTTAAATTTACCTTCGACCCCGAATTAGGCTCTTACGGAGGGAGGGGTAACTTTGAAATTTTGAAATTCACAATATTGGTATCGAAGTGTAGGTTTTTGAGGTCGCTGAATTCAATTTTAAAACTTGAATTTGTCAACGGCAAAAAGAGTTAAATAAAAAGGTAAATTTTTTTTTTTAAATCACGCTTTCATTTAAAGTGGGTCATATGTTATTCAGGTATAGGGGTTAAAAAACGAAAAATAAAATTTACTTGAATAATGATGTGTTGAAAAGAAACTATTTTTTCAAAAATTATGACGATGAAAAGCGTGGTGGGGTGTGCATGGAGATAACAATATGTACCTTGTCGAATAACGCCCCACCATGCGTTTCATCGTCATAATTTTTGAAAAAATAGTTTCTTTTCAACACATCATTATTCAAGTAAATTTTATTTTTCGTTTTTTAAACCCTATACCTGAATAACATATGACCCACTTTAAATGAAAGCGTGGTTTTTAAAAAAAATTTACCTTTTTATTTTCAAGCAAGGAGCTGATTTTGGGTCAAAAGTAAGGAATTTTTTTAGCTGAAAGTATGACTTGTATAAACTCATGGTCCAAAGTATGACTTGTATGACCTTGTAGACACCTTGTTTTAGTAAAAAAACAAACATTATAGAAGATCTGCTGTAGTATCTATAGGGGTAGTTATTACATTGAGAAACGATTAGGCACAGGCATAGGCAATGATCAATGAATACCTCTGGTAGTAATTTTGAAATAAGTCTTCCTGCCCTGAAACTGAAATAATTTTAGATCAATAAGTCAAAAAAATTATAAACAAAGATTTTCGCTGAAAAACCACGAATGAAATCTGACTTATTTAACCTACTCGTACTATCCTATAAGAGCAAACCGATCCAACTTGCTATAGATGCAATCGGAATCAAAGAATACAGTGAAAGCACGCCAAAGCACACATGCACATGTAACTTTATACAGCATAAGAAGACGAGATAAACTACAGCAGCAAAACCGAACGCCGAACCACATCGCCAGAAATAGAACACACGACCATGCCTCGTCCTTAGATTACCTAAGGGGGTTTTGTTTTTCGTTGTTTTACCGACTTAACTTTTTCTAAAGAGCTTCGTTAGTTTCAATGGCCGAACATTCTAGTTCATTTCGTTACAAAACGTTTATTTCATTACGTTTTTGTACGTTACAAATTGGATAAGCGATTATGTCGCTCTTTTTTTTTTTTTTTTTTGCTTGCCCAGCGCCACATACTCTTCACGAGTTTTAAGCTCTTTCGCAATTTCTACAAACACGCTGGGTTTTTTTTCTTCTCTCTAGCACACACTCCCTTGCTGCTTTCTTCGTTCTGTGTACTATATACGACATAAGAGTATACTATAATTTGGTCGAGCAACGTTTTTGGCTTCTTTCTACGATGTCGTCGCCACCGTCGCAGCGTTTCGTCGTCTTTTGTATGGCAAAAAGCTCTTTTCTTTATATACGTACGTAAGTTTCTTCGAAGAAATCGCAAAGAGTTTGTCGGAACCGACGATGTAAAGGAACACCATCGTTTCTTCGGGTAAGTAAACTTGTAGTACAAGAGTCGAAAGTACTCGTCGGTCGTTACCTCGAGACTGGTATACGAACTAAACATTAAACGATTCTTTTTCCTATAAATGCGCAACCTCGTCTTATACTTATACTTTGGCCTTTTGAACAAACCGCAAGCAGCAGGGAGAGTAAGGGAAAAAAATGAAATGATAATTCGACATTCGTGTATCAACAACTTAATCTAACTTATTACGTGGGTACTTTGGATATTTTTCGATGACTTTATCAATGCTGCGGTGCAGTGTTTACGTAAACTCACGCTTCGTTAAACGCTGCTATGCTATGTGTGTTGTATAGCTTTGTCGCCTTTAACGTTAAAGTAAAGGTAGGTGCTACGCCATGCAATGCCATGGCATGGCGCGAAGAGAGAAAAAATTCTCGTTACACGTTCACGAATTAAATTCGTCGTAGCATTTTTCGCATGATGTATAATATTCGCATGTTTCGTATTTAATTACCCATTACTGCTTTTTTCTTTGCCTCGCCGCCCTTGCCACGTTACCACGTCCTCGAGCTGTGCTACCTACACACGTACCCAGTGTAGTAAACCCACCACCACCTACATTTCACTACGGGGGTAAGGGCATTCGAAAAAAAATGACGTTTTAATTTTATATTACATACGACACGTACTATACCATACTTTCGTGCTATACAAACCGCTCATTTACACTATAGAATCGTCAAAATGATAAGTTTCAAACTTGGTTTCTGACTTTTTATCGCGATTTATACGTATTTTTTTCGAAGGTAAATTTGCCATCGTACAAAATTATACACCTCGTTAGGTTGGTCGTATCTGAGTCTGGGTGGACACAAATACAATCCAGCCAATTTTTACACCCCAACTTACCAAAAAAACAAAAACAATTTAGCCCTGCATAATAAACATTTTTTTTTTTTTCAAAATCACCCTGGTGGACTGGAATGGAAAGACGTCCATAATTTTTCACATTTCAATAGATAAAATGATTCTTCACAAAACATTCAAAATTTCATTCACTTTTTAAAGTTGATGTAATTTTTGAAGATTGGCAAAATTTACTACCCTCTTAAAAATTTGATAAATTTTTGGAATTGGACAAATTTTTCAAGTTTGACATCTTTTTGAAGTAATAGCAGAATTTTTTATAATTTTCAAGACAATTTTTACACAGAAAAGAATTATTAGGTACAAATTAAAAATTCGGCTTCAAAAAATAGGTAGAGATACGTCTTATTCTTCAAAAATGTTTTAAAATACCTATTTTGTATTCCAAAAAAATTAAAAGAATTTCCACTTAGGTTCTTGCAAAGAAATTGAGAATAAATTGAGAACTTTTGATCGAAATTTTTTTTTTTTTTTTTATCAAAAATAATAAATTTGTAGGTATTTTTTTGATAAATTGCTAATTTTTCATCCAAAAAATTACTAATTCTTTTTTTTCTAAATCATAAAGAATTTTCCTACTCAAAAAAACAGTTATTGAGGAAAATTGCGATTTTTTTTATTCGAAATTAAACTGGGAATTTTTTGTTCAAAAATGTGAATTTTTTACTCGAAAAAAAGAAGATTTTTTTTTATCGAAAATGATTTGTATTTTTTTTTTTTTTTTTTGATAAAATAAAAAAATTTTAGACCATAAAAATTAAGCAATTTTTAGGTATCAAAAATAATTTCAATTTTTTTTATTAAGTAAATTATTGATAATACCAGAGTTGACGATGTATTCAGATGAGATATACCTGGACAGTAACAACAAAACTATACGAAAAAAGTTCAAAAGTTCATGAAACATGAATAAAAAATATATAGGTATTATTCTCATTTTTAAGAATTATTCACGAATTAAATACCCACCTTGATTTTTTTTTTTTTAAGAAAATACAATTCGTGAAAAAAATAATGGACACCTTGCTCTAAATTTTTTTTTACTTTATTTCATTATAAACCGAAAGTTTATGTTAAAAGATGACCACTGGCAAAAAAATAATGAAAATCGGTTCATTAGAACGTCCAAAATTAATTTTTACATTTTGTCGTCAATGAAAACGCTACCTTGATGCGAACCCTGTAGTTTGACGTCATTCGATAACATGCGGCGTCTTTTAACGTAGCAATATTGGTTTTCGATTACGAGTCGCGATCATTTTATTTTTTCATACAATTTTTGAGAGCAATGACCTTTTTTTTGGATTTTATTTTTAACGTGTAAATGCCACGCGATAAATGTCATTCATCGTTCGGCATAAAAATCAACGATTTTAAGCTCCGCCCCTTTTCCAATCGTCGCGTGAAATTTCGAAAAAATCAAACTTTGAAAAAAAAAAATTCTCGGCTCCTATGGCTTCAAAAAATTTCGGGTTTTTTGCATTCATCTTATAATTATTCCCTATATGATATGAAGTAATAAAAAAAATTAGGGCAAGGTGTCCATTGAAAATCCAAAAGGATAAAAAAATAATAGGCCTAAGCAAAAAATTTTCAATTTTTAAAGAAAAACAAACATTTCTCGTGAATCGAATACGATGAAGTATATTTTCATTTTTGAAAGGTAGAAGGAGAGGAGTGTCCCTTAGGTATAATAAAAATGTCATTTTAGTCCTTTAACCTTAGAGAAACGTCATTATTTTTACGTGTCCATATCATCCCCACACTTTGTCCAAAATCATCCTTCAATTCCGGATGATTTGAACAGAAATAGCGTTTTTTCGACCTATCAATTACTCGTTCAACATCAACATACAAGCTCAAAAAATGTTTTTCCTGTCAAAATATAGACTAGATAAATGGATTGTAGTTTCAAAATAACGCATTCAAAGTTTGTCATTGATTCAACTTTCAAGGTCATAAAACTCAAAAACCACTTGGCATCTACATCCTCCACCACCATCTGCCCTACTTTAGTCGAATTATAATAAACGCGACATCGCATCGTCGTTCGCATCGGCACATCCGAGCCATATACTATATTATATTTTTTTCAAATCGTTCGCTGTCAAGCAGGCGTTTCACATAGACAACCTACACATCTCCTATGCATTCACGATTGCCTATTTTAAAGTCACTTTCACGACAAGCGCGAAATAACGCCGACACACGACAACGGGGACGGAAAAAAAAACGTCGAATATTGACATAAAAAATTTACGCCTCAGCATTGCCATAACGAACGCAAATATTTGTATTAAAATGCCGCCCTGTATACAGTACGTAGACGTACGCTATGTACGTGTTGCCTACGCGTAATAATAAAGAACACGTTGTACGTGTTGCCTATTTGGGGTTGATTTAAGGCGTTACAACGCTTAATGATACACCCTGTGCTTGCAGTACGTATATACGCGTATTATACGCCGCATATGCGATGGTAAAATATATGAACGAGTGTAATCGGTTATTAATGATCAAATCATCAAAGTCAAGGTACGTTATTTTTTTTTTTTCTCTTCAAACGCCAACGCCAGCCAAGTTCATTTTCTTTTAAAAACATCACTTTAGGCAATTCCGAAGAAAATTTTTTCATGAATAGTTTACCAACTGCCTTCGTTCTTCCCACCTACACAAGACTTACAAAATCGAATATTTTTCACTAATTAAAATCTTCCAATGATGCTGAATGATGACTTCAAAATTAATTGAAAATTCAAAAAAAAAAATGATAATAGATACTTGATATGAGAAAAATTGAAAATTGAAAATTTGTATTGTTTGTATAGTCAGAATTCAAGTAACTAAAAATTATAAAATAAAAAAAAAGAAGAAAATGTGCAATATAAAAACTTGGTAACTGAAAATTAAAAAAAGAATGAAAATTTTCTTGATTTAAAATACTCACCTACAAAGTTTGAAAACTAGATCAAATTTTTAAAAAAAATTGAACATTAAATAAATATAGATAAAACAAAATTTGAAATTCAAGAAGTTGAAGAAATTAAAAAATTGAAACATTTTTACAAAGAAGTTCAAAATAAATTATTAACAAAGAAATTAGATTCAAAATTTCAATTTATATCATCTGAAAATAAATAAAAATCAATAAAAATTTAGAGGGATGAGAATATAAAACTGAAAAATGCATAATTTGAAAAAATTCAAAACTGAAGATAAAACTCAACTTGAAATTCAAAATTTATGAAAGAATTCGAAATTGAATTTGAAATGGCCTAAAATTGAGGGAAAATATTAATAACTGACAACAAAAATAAAATAAAATTTAAATTTAAATTCACTAAAAAAAATTGAAAAAAAAATTTACAGGTAAGTATGAAATTTTAGTTTCCAATTTTTCTTTAAGTTATCTTAGTGGGATTTTGAGGGAGAAATCTAAGCCTAATGACCAAAGTGGCAAATATAACCCCCCCCCCCAACCTCAATTCCAAAAAAAAATCGTCAATTTATGAAAAAACCAAAGTGGGACCTTTTCCGAAATAATGCCACATATTTGGATTAAAAAAATATTTTGAAACCAACCAAAAGGTCCAAAGGACTTCTTTTATAGAGAATCATGTAAAAAATGGATAATTTTTTCATCACTTCTTTCAATTTTTACACAAAATTTTCTGATCCAAAAAAATAAGCTGTAGCATTTTTCAAAATCAAAGTGGTAATTTTTCGAGGAAATTGTACAAAAATAAGCTCAGAGAAATTAAAAAAAAAAAATGTCTTTTCTATTATTATTTTTTGGACATGTTTTTTAATACAAACAGAATTTTTTCCTCGACATTTATTTTCTAGAGGATTTTTTTTTAGAAAATTTTGTACCAATTAAAAAATTTCTCACAACTGTTTTCTTTAGAAGAATTTTCTGCCTCTGAATAATCATTTTTAAGAACTTTTTCTCAAGAAGGTTTTTGGAATATTTTTCAACTTTTTTTTTTATTTACCTATTTATTTTTTAAGAGAAGAGTAAATAATTTTTTTTCCAAATTTTCAAATAACTTTTTTCCTCTCTAATAAAATGGCAATCATTGCAAAAATTTAAAAAAAAATATAATTTGAAAAAATCCTAAACTAAATGAAATCAATGCCAAAAAATTGTAAACCCAAAAAAACACAAGTTTCGATCAAAAAGCGACACTTCCGCAAAATTTACCACACGTCAACTCGTACGTACATCGTGACTCTGAATTTAATAAAATCGATTAAAAATGGTCCTCATACATAGAAATAAATTGGAATTGAATTTTATGCGTCATTTGTAGTAACGTAACTTCTCTCCAGAATTTTTTTCTTACTACAAATCTACGCTAAAATATGATTGAACCAGTGAACAGCGGGAAGGCACATCCGTTCGAAAGAGTTATTTTCTCGAAATAACCCGTAATCGTTTATACCGCTCGTCCTCGTGGGTCTCTCCGTCTCCGTACACGGTACATCCTACTCGCACAAAGGCTCGGAAAACGCGGCGATTTTTTTCACTTTGATGCGAAGCTGGAAATTCAGCCAGAAATGGATGAGCAAATTCTCTATGCCACGAATAGGCTCCGAATACTGCCGGATAATTTCGTGTAAAGCGACTCGTAGGTATAAAAAGCAGTAGACATAAAAAGTTGAAGAGAAGGAACAAAAAGACTAAAAACTTACATAAAGGAAGATGATTCGTATTAAAGCTCGCTGACAAGTTTAGAAGATAATAAAAATCGACTACCCGTGTAATCGGATGCGAATATGGTCGAAGACACGACCAAAACCACCTTGAGATACAAGCCATGAACGTAGAAAGGCAACGTCGCATTTTCGAGTAGTAGACGGCCGACTTTCCAATCCGTTTTTTGACGATAACTCGGGAAATATTCATCGAATCGAAATTCTGACAACACACTAACGAAAGGAAATTTTCTGCTCTACAATTTTGGTTCAGATCAATTTTCACGAAAAATGCTTCGTTTGCTCTGAAAATGAGAATATGTGAAAATTTGCATATCCAAGAAAACATTTTACGCTGAGAAATCGAGGTATTTTCGTCAAATCGAAATTTCAATAATTTTAGGGTGAAAGGATTTTTTTCGCTCTACAATTTTGGTTCGTATCAATTTTCACGAAAATCGCTTCGTTGACCGGGAAAATGAGAAAATTTGGTAGACGGCCAACTTTCAAAATCAGTTTTTCGACGATAACTCAAGAAATATTCGTCAAATCGAAATTCCGACTACACCAAACAAAAGTTTTTTTTTTTTATCTACAATTGTGGTTTTTATCAATTTTCACAAAAAAGGAGTCGTTGACCTCGGAAATGAAAAAATAAAAAAAATGTTGACGATAACTCAAAAAATTGGTCGAATCAAAAATTTTAAAAGCACTAAAACTGAAGGATTTTTTCTGCTCTACAATTTTAGTTCTTATCAATTTTCATGAAAAACACTTTGTTTATCCGCGAAATAGGAAAATATGAAAATTTGCATATCTGAGAAAACAGTTTTTCCTAATGAATCGAGGTATTTTCGTCGAATCAAAACTTCAATGATTTTAGGATGAAAGGATATTTTTTTCTCTACAATTTTTGTTCTTATCAATTTTTACGAAAATCGCTTCTTTGACCGGGAAAATCTGGTAGACGGCCCATCTTCAAATCAGTTTTTGACCGTAACTCGAGAAATATTAGTCGAATCAAAATTCCGAATACACTAAACGAAAGTTAATTTTTCCCTCTACAATACTTCGTTTGCCCAGAAAACGTATTTTCAATTGCTCAAGTCGGCCGTCTTCGGCAAGGTTGCCAAATTTAACTTCATGGCTTGTAGTGTCTAGGTGGTTTTGACACGACTGATGCCAGTAAAAAGACTCTGCAAAGAATTACAATGAAAAAGAAAAGCGATTTCAGATATAGGCCTACCTAAATCAAAAAATCTGCTTTTACGTCGTTGGTAAAAAAAAAAAAAAAAAAAAAAACAGAAAAAAAAAAAAAACTCTGAAAATGACATCTTTTTTAGCTCCTTTTCGAAATACTAGCAAACGAGACCTAGACTGAGGTAGCTATCTCACGAAAAATTCGTTGGCCAAAAATGTCATTCCAACTTTGTTAATTGAATGAAAATTCATAAAAAAAAACAACATTTTTTTACTTGTCTCCTCATCTGTACAAGTGAAATTACCTAAATATCTCAGATTCGACACAATAATTAGAAACTTTCGCTGCAAGATTACTCAAATATTCTATCTAACGCAAAGGTACAGGATTTCCAATACTTTCATAACAGCGACTAATGGAAATAGGTCGTAGAGCGAGATGGTATAAATTACTGGACACTTTTCAAACTTCTATTTTGCCAATCTGTACAAATTGCAAGGTAAGTGGATACGAGAAAAGTTCCATGGAGTAACTCCAGCCGGGGGGAGGGGGTACTTTCGGGATAAATCGTGGTAGCTTCAATAAGAAATTGATTATTTCTTCTCTTCGCTCCTACTCAATTATGAAACACATTTCGAATCAATTTTTTGAGAAATTATAAAAACAACAAACTACCTTTTAAATAATCCAACAAGGATAACTTGGGGTTCGAACGAAGAAGAAAATTAAAATACGCTATACAAGTTTTCACGACGATAATATACCTAAAGCTGCGAAAAGTGCAGGCCTCGGATAAAAGTTTGAAAAATTCATTTTACTGTAATGAACTTAAAAAAGTAAGTAAACTTGTGAGAAATGTCGGCATCTTGAAAAATCATTATCACACAAAGAAACAGCAGCGGTACACGGTACGTGGTATTTAACGGACGGAAACATCGCAGGCGTAAGGTATCGTAAAGGTTCGCGGTTGCGGTGTCAAGTTTTTTCATTTTTGCTATTTCGACCGAACATTTTAGCTACATTTTTAATACGTTCATAATTACGGACAAAGTAAGTTTTGAAAATGCGAAAGAACCAACGAAAGTAACATTTGTGTTGTATGATGTCGGAAAGTTGTTTCAAATAAAATCCCTTTTTTATCCTTTTTTCAAACACTACGCCCCCGTCGAATTGTTTTTCTCCGTTGCTTTTTAATTTAACTTTCGTGTAAGCCTTTGGACTGACTTTTTTTTTTTCAAAACTTATTCCGTAAGTGTATATTTTTCTTCAATTCAAAAAAGCAAACTTTATTCGACAAATATGGGCTAAGTGCTGGATTTCCAACAACATAATATTATACTACATATACATACTACGATGTTTCAAAATTTTAAACTAATGTTTGGAACTTTCGATCGACTGAATAATGTAGATTAATTTAATCATTTCGACATTTAGGTACAGTAAAAGTCAGCCTATAGCACCAATATCACAAACAGAAACTGAAATATATACAAATAATAACGAAATTATTGTTTTGCAAGAAACACAATTTTCATGAAAATCCTGTATCAAAATTCAATGTGAATTTAAAATTGAGCTTAATAACACAAAAATTCGATGAAAATATTCAATTTTCTAAAAAAGAAAATCCTACTCAAGTTTTTTCACAAGAAATACCATCAAGAAAGGAAATTTTGCGAAAAAATTGCATAAAAAAATATCATTCATTTTTTTCAGGGGGAAATATTTTTAACAATTTTAATGAAAATAAAAATTGAAAACTATAAAGTTGGGAAAAATGAGTAGATAATAATATGAATTTGTACCTACAGCTGACCTGAGAAAAAAAATTGAAAATTGTAGAAACTAAGAATTGAAAAATTTGATAAAAATGTTATACAGGGATCCAATTTTGTAAAAAAAATCCTACTCATTTAAAAAAAAAAATCATTAGAAATTGAAAATAACAATATTTTCATAACTAAGAAAATTATAAACAAAAAAACAAATAAATAAACAAATTCTATGGAGAAATTTTGTGAAAAAAAAAGTTAAAAGAATTTCAAATTTTCTATACATTTTAATTTAAAATTGAATTCACGTATAAAAATTAATAAGCCTAGAAAATTGCCAAGTTGAAAATTTTTAGTGAATTTTAAATAGTTGTTGAGTTAGAAAAAAGTGAATATCTGCATTTAAAAATAGGTTAAAAAATTATCTAATTTCAAATTTTCTACCGAAATGTCAAAAATTTTACAAATTTTAAATTTCCCAAAATTTCTAAAAATCTATTAAACGTCATAAACTGACCTATTGATATTTTTTTTTAATTTAGCTGAATCCTAAAAATGATGGCCATAATTTTCAACGTTCAGTTGTAGTGTTAAATTTTACAAAAAAAAAAAAAAAAATCTATAGAATTAAATTTTTTTTGTAATTATTACTCTGAAAACTCTATAGTTTTAGGTAGGGTTAAATTTTACAAAAAATTGCCAAATTTTCACAAGGTAAAAATTTTTTGTAATTATTACGCTATAGAAACCTTACAGTTGCAGAGTCGAATTGGGAAATTGTTCAGACTTTTACAACCCTTAAAATGACCTTGAAAACTCATAAATTGAACTCGACTAAAATTTCAGTGATAACACGAAATGATCGAATAACAAAACTTATCATGGATTCGAGTTCTACAAGTCAAAAACTACATACTTCGATTTAGACCTATTCAGCGACTGTTTTGCTCATTAAAGAACTGTCACTTTCACTAAAAAATCAATTTAGGAAAATGAAAAAAGTATGCTTGTAAAAATGTAAATTTTGAAAAATTTTCCATACTTTCAATTTTTGATAAATTTTGAAAATTTAGAGAGTACCTGCTTACTGAAAATTTCAAAGATTTTCCAAATTAAAAGATGTTTCAAATTTTCAAAGTTGTAAAAATTCACCAAGTATAATTTGAAATGTAGGTACCAAATTTTAATTTTGAAAACTTTCTCAACTTTTCAAAAAATAAACAAAAATTTATTGAATTTATAATTTTTTTAAAATTATAAAATTATAAAAATGGGCTGCTCTAGATGATTTTTCAAAAAAAAAAAAAAAAAAAAAAAACCAAAGCAAATTTATAGATTTAAAAGATGGTACAGAAAGAATCCAGCTGGGTTTAGGGGTGATTTGTCCTTGAGCACCGAATTTCGAATTATCTAGTGAAAGTTGGTCCTTATGGTTTAAAATCTTCGTCACAAAATTTTTAGCTTGATACCGTTTATGGGGAGCGGTGGGGGGGGGGGGGGGGAAGACACGGATGTTAGTTTAAAATTTTCATTTGTGGCAGTTTTCAATAGAATTTTTTCAAACTTGAAGAGATGGTAGACAGTACCAAGGGTAATTTATCGATTTAAAAAAAAATTTGAGAACTTTCCAAAATTAAATGAACATCTCAAGGTTTACAACGACCATTTCCGTAACTCCTTTTGGAGGTGCAATTCTAAAAAGTATGAAATTTTTGTAATAATCAAAATCATTTTCAAGACTTCGAGCTACAAATTTTGTTTGAAAATTTTCTCAATTGGACCCCTCTATACCTCCGCCAGTTACATTATGCAAAATTGGAGGGGAGGGAAGGGTCTAATCGAAAATTTTATAATGACGAAAATTACTTCTGGGACCTGAATCTATAACTTTTATTTGAAACATTTTCAATTGGACCCCTCCCCCAATTTTGAAAAAGTATCTACCTGATGTTATATGAAATCGGAGGAGAGGGAAGGGTCCAATCGAAATTTTTATCGTAACGAAAATTATTTTCAAGATCTTAATCTACAACTTTTATTTGAAATTTTTTTCTGTTGGCCCCTTCCTTTCTCACTTCTCTACTTTTTAATCATCATCTTCGAAGTGTTATGCAAAATCGGTGGGGAGGAAGGGGTTCAATTGAAAAAAAAAATCAAACAAAAGTTATACCTTCAAGTCTTGGGAATAATTTTGGTTATTACAAAAATTTCGATTGGACCACTCTTTCCCCTCCAATTTTGAATATCAAGTATCTATGTAGTATTGCACTTGGTAAAATTCACCAGCAACGATCCACATCCACGTAAGCAAATAGAGTAAACTAGACACTAGTGTAATCGAAGCGCAGAAGAGAAAAAAATAAATAAAAACGTCAGTTCAGCGAAATCCGACGCCAAGCCGCAGCGAGAGGAGAATAAACAAACGTCATTTATTAATTTTTTCACAACCGTTCGCCGCACGATGATCGACGTACTCGTGGCAACTCATTTGAAAACGAAAAGAAAACAACCCTAGGAAAAACTGTCACATAGTTAAAAATACCGTAGTATGTATATTGTATAAGATCTTAAACCGATGCTTGTCAATCTTCATAACCAAGATACTCTGGCACGTCAATCTCACGAAACTTTTTTTCTATCTTCAGTACTCGAACAACAAGGGCGAAATGCTCGAAGAATGAAAGGGTTAAAATTATTCGCGCGAAGATCTAAAAATACTCGATCTGGTTATACCGAAAGCTATTACGTCGTATATATTTCGAGAGGGCAGGCTTTTCGTTCGCGTAATACAATTATATTATACATTTTCATTACGTACGTACGAAGAGAAACATTTGTGGACAAAATACCTTTGACATGTTAATTAAAGGACATACGCAGGAAAAAATACTCCCTGTTTTGAGTTTTTACTCGGAGAAGTTCCATTCTGAGAGATTCTGATGAAAAAATTCTGAATTTTTCAATTTTTTTCAGTTTTGGAAAAAATTGATTTTTCAAATTTTTCTTTTTAATTTCTTTGAAGAAATGAATCAAATTTTTTTTCCCCATTATTCGGGTCCATTCTGAAAGATTCTGATGAAAAAATGTTAAATTTTTCAATTATTCCCATTTTTGAAAAAAATTGATTTTTCAAGTTTTCCTTAAACTTAATTTTTATGAAAAAATTGCTCAAAAAATTTTTTTCCTCATTATTCGGGTCAATTTTGAGAGATTCTGAAGAAAACATTTTTCAATTAGGTATTCCCATTTTTGAAAATAAATGATTTTTCAAATTTACCTTAATTTCTTTGATAAAATTGCTCAAAATTTTTTTTCTCTTTATTCGGGTCCATTCTGAGAGGTTATGATGAAAAAATGTTGAATTTTTCAATTATTCCCATTTTTGAAAAAAATGGAGATTATTAAAATTTTCCTCAAAATTAATTCCTTTGAAAAAATTGCAAAATTTTTTTTAAAAATTTTATTCGGGTCCATTCTGAGAAATTCTGATGAAAATTTTTTGAATTTTTCAATTATTCCCATTTTTGAAAAAAAACGGAATTATTTCAAATTTACCTTAAATTTAATTCCTTCGAAAAAATTGCTCAAACAATTTTTTTCTCAATATTCTGGTCACTTCTGAGAGGTTATGATGATTTTTTTTTTGAATTTTTCAGTTATTCCCATTTTTGAAAAAAAAAATGATTTTTCAAATTTAGGTACCTACCAAAAATTTAATTTTTTTGAAAAAAATTGCTCAATTTTTTTTCTCTTTATTCGTGTTCATTTTGATAGGTTATGATGAAAAAATTCTGAATTTTTCAATTTTTTTTAGTTTTGGAAAAAATTTATTTCTGCCATGAAAAAAGAACCGGTGGTTTCGGCGGTAGGTACTTTTTCCACAGTGAATTACACATTTTCGTCAAAATTTCATTTCTTGGAAAAAATTACTCGAAAATTTTTTCCCCTCCTTATTCGGGTACATTTTGAGAGATTCTGATGAAAAAATTTTGAATTTTTCAATTATTCCCATTTTTGAAAAAACAGATAAGTATTTCAAATTTTCCTTAAATTTAATTCCTTTGAAAAAATTGCTCAAAAATTTTTTTTCTCACTATTCGGGTCCCCTCTGAGAGGTTATGATGAAAAAACTTAAAATTTTTCAAATTTTCCTTAGGTATATATTTAATTTCTTTGAAAAAATTGCTCAAAATTTTTTTTCTCATTATTCGGGTCAGGAGGATACGATCGAGACGACCACTCTAGTTAAGACCACACCTTGTAGAACTTATCCATCCATTATCATTGAGCTCGAAGGCTCGCCATTTACTCGTACCTTCCATTTCGTATAAAATGCACGCATGAAAAGAGATGAAAAAATTTTAATACAATTTTCACAAACAAACGAAATGAAGACAAAACAATGCAAAGGTGGCTCGAGGCATATACCTACGATACGTAGGGTAGGTAAGTATACGAGCATGTATCAAAAAACAACAACAAGAACAACAGTAAAACGACGACGACGACTCCATGGTATAAATTCCCACAGCGGATGCGACAAAACATCAACGAATATACCAAGTATGATACTCGTACCTACCTCCACATTTACCAAGGAACTCATTCGAAACGAGAATCTTTCCGCAGCAGCCTAATACGGTGGGATTTATTCGGGGGCTCCGCACCCATTCGCCTTACACGTCTCTAAATTAGATTATTACGCGACGGTGGCTCATGCAACAGCAGCCAGCCAACCAGCCAGCAGCTCATACCAGAAGTACGCGAAAAGAAAATGAGAATCCTGCAATGGTATTCAAGCAGCAAAGCAGCATACATACGAGTATAGTATAGCGAAGGCAAGATACACGCCAAACGTAACTGACCTTTTCATTGCAAATAAAGCTAAAATTATTGCATCCCAAGTGACGGTTTGTGCATAAGAAGATAATATTCTCATTATAGAAGCGACACGTTTTTCTGTGTAGATAGCGCCGGAATGCTACCTCTTGGGAAATAATGGAAACTCGGCGTGTTTTAAAACAGGACGAGGAGATGGTGGGAGAGCAGCGTCGAGCGACGAGACCAGGATCAATGTCGCGGCAAATTCTCAAATATCGAGCAAAAAAAAAAAATTCAACTCGTGGAGGTAGGTATATCTACTGTGTACTGTACGGAATATACAAGTATAACGCAGCACCACCGGTAATGAGAGAACGATACTTGCCTCGTAGCTTATCCATATAAGCGCACTCGTATAGTATACGTAGTAAGTGATTGCTATGCGAGAGAAGACGACGAAGAGCGATGCCATCCATGTCGAAAAAATAACTAGTACGTTGTAATAGGCAATTGTGACGAGACGAAGAATACACATACGAGAATACTCGTTCTCATTTTTTCTTCCTCTCGACCCTTATGCAGTAACTAGGTAGGTAGGTATCTGTTCTGCTTTTTAGAATTAGAATCACATTCTGTGTAGTCTATATCTGAAATTTTGTATCATTTCGAAATTAACCAACTACCAATTATAACACATTCAATAATTTTTTTTTTTTAATTTACCCGTGTAGCAATTGTCGACATCGACATTTATGTCGACAAAATTTAGACACATTTTTTTCTCGGTTAACGATGAATTAAAAATGATATTTGAGATTTAAAGTAATGTTCTATGTTAAACATAACTGTTCAATCAAAATTTTTGAATTTTTCTCAGTATTTTCCTATAATTTAGAAAACGTTGTTTTTCTACATAGACAAGTCGATGTAAAAATCGATACTCGATAAACGCATCGACATTTATGTCGACAATTTCTGCCAATTAAATTTACAAATTTTATATCTAAAAAGAACTAAAAACAATTAATAAGAACATTTTAAGCTCAGGAATAAATAATTTTTGAAAGAATCACAAAATTTTCTTATTTTTCAAAGTTTTGAATAATACAACGACTTGTCGAGTTATTGTCGACATAATTGTCGATGGTCGAATAATGCATCGACTTCACTGTCGACAGTGTCGACCAGAGGAATTTTAAGTCGAGATAGTGTCGATGTGATTGTCGAGGGTTGAATAATGCATCGACTTAACTGTCGACAGTGTTGACCAGAGGAATTTTAAGTCGAGTTAATGTCGATCTAATTGTCGAGGGTCGAATAATGCATCGACTTGACTGTCGACGTCTTGAGGGTGATTGTGATACTCGCAGATAAAGTGTGTTGTGAATTAGTACATAAGGTCTAAGAATCATCTCTATGTTAGTTGGACACTCGCATGTGTCCAGCTACAAAGGTGGCCTCAATGCCGCATATTTGACAAAAAATGTCGAAATGTTGGCTTGAACACTATTTTTGGTGTAATTTTAATATATACTTATATTGAATATTTGAACTTAGCATATTTTTCAAAATCTCACCATTGCAAATGTCGATGTGGATGTCGATATAAATGTCGACACATCGAAATCGGTCACTTTTCGATGTGTCGACATTTATATCGAAATTAGCATCGACGTTGCTACACGGGTACCTATACTATCTCACTTGCATAAAAAAATAAATTTTAATCGAAAAAAAAAATGAAAATAGAAATAATACATCCTGCTAAAAAAAAAAAACAATATTGGAAAAAAATATCTAGTGTATTAAAAAAAATATTATTGTAAACTGCACTAAGAATACAACATAACAAAATTGAAATGAAAATGACTAAACATGAAATGAAATAAAACATAAAGATGTCTAAAAAAATCAATAAAAATTGAAACTAAGAATTTTTTTTTATGAAAATTGCTTAAAATTTTTCAAATAAAAATAATTGGTTGTTTAAAAAATGAAAATACCTAGGGATTCAAGAAATAATTGAAAAAATCTCAAAATTCTTTTTGAAAATTCAAAATATTTTCAGAAGTTGAATTCTTGAAAAAAATTGATGTTGTAAAAAAATTGCAAGGTGGTTTTTTAGAAAGAAGTAGGCACTTACCCAAGTTAATCTTTCAAAATTTTATTTTGAAAGTTGAATTTTTAAGAAGTGAATTTTTGAAGATTTCTTGAAAATTAGTGATTCTCAACTGGTACTTGCCCTCCCCCCCTCGAAACTTTGTTAAACATATATTTAAAAAATTGAAAATTGGGAAAAGTTACTTATTTGAAATTTAAAAACAGATTTTAGATACCCTAAGTATAAATAAAAGAAAAATTGAAATTGAATTATAATCAAAAAATCAAACAAATTAACATCAGAAAAATTGGTGTTAATAATCAGAAATCACAAAAAATTACAATGAATTTGAATATCTGAGTGATTTTAAAAAATCAGTTATTTATCGAAGAAAAATTTGAGAAATCGAAAGTTGGAAATGAAAATTAAGAAAAAAATTATTGGAGATTTAAAAAATTAACGACAGAAGAAATTAGATTAGAAAGAAAAAATATGAAATTGAAGAAAAAATAAAAATATGAACCTATACCTACTTAGTTGATAATTAGTTGAGATATATAAAATTATTCAGAATTTTGAAAAAAAAAATAAAAGGAAGATAGTATTTATATTTTTTAAATTAAAAAAATTCAAAATTTAAAATCACGTAGGACAAAAAAAAATCAAATTCAACTAATCATCATGCTTCATGAGAAAAATTGAAAACATGGAAGATTGAAAAAATAAATAAATTTAAAAAAAACTAACAAACAAATAAAAGATTAAAATTGACAAAAATTGAAAATTCAAATGAAAATTTCAAAATGACAGAAAATTGAAAGAAATTAGATACGCAAACATTTAAAAACTTGGAAAATTAAAAAAAAAATAGAAAATGGAAATAATCAACAAAGATGCAAACATTTGAAGTTGCAATAGAAATATTTTTCTTTTCAAAATTGGTAAATAAAATTTTTCAAAACTGATTTTAAAAAAATACAGATTCAAAATTGTAATTAATTCAAATGAATTTGTTTCTAAGCCATAAATAATTGAGAATTTCAGTTCTAAATTTGTCCAAAATTTAAAAATTAGAATTTTTCTTACAAATTTGAAAAAGAAACTAAAAATTCTCAAACATCAGAAAATTTGAGTTCCTTTTTTCAAACTGGCAAAAATCGAGAAAAAATGAAAAATTTAAATTAAAAAGATTCAAAACCAAAGAATCTAACTTAAGTTTTTAATCATAATTAATTGCGAAAATAAAAAATAGAAGTCTGGGAGGAAATCGAATGGAAAAAATTGAAAGTAATAAAAAACAGGATGGGTATGAAAATGAAATTTAAAGAAAAGAAAAAAAGATACGAGTAAATTATTGTTTTTGAAAAAATTACAAAATAACAAAAAAAATGATATTAAGGTTGAAAATAATTTTTAAAAACCTAAAACTCGAAGCGTTGAAAAAAAAATATCGAAGAAAAATTGAAAAATCAAATCATGGAAACACGAATTTACAACCTGAAATAAAAAACATAAGGTATAAAATAATCAGCAGTTTAATAAAATGTTATTAAAATTGATTTTGAAAAAAAATTAAAAACTGAAAGAAAACCAAATGGAAGAAATTAAAAATCACTAAAAATCAAATTTAAGAAAACCCCAAAAAATTTGAAATATTAAAATACTTAAAAATAGAAATGAAATCAAAACCATACACATGGAGAAAATTTAGAACTAAGTACAAAATTATTGTGATTAATTTTTTTTCAAATAATTATTGTAAAAAAAATAATAGAAATTAAAACTAGGAAAAAAATTGAATAAAATCTCAACAAACGGATTTTGCACTTTAAAAAAAAATGGTCAAGAGAAAAAATGGAAGTCAACTTACAGTAGTTAGGTATCTAAAAACGTTTTTTTTTTTTTTTTAAATTGAAAACTACAAAAATTAAAATTCATTAAAAATTTGAAGAAATTCAAAATTGAATTTGGAAAGACAAAACATTGAAAATTACAAATCAGAAAAAAATCAAAATTTCAAATTTTGGAGAAAATATACAATAGATAATGATTACAAAATTACTCTAATGACTTTTTTAATATTGAAATTAATTTCAAAAAAATTGAAACTAAAAAAAATTATGCCAAACATTTTTTTTTTTTAAATTTACACTTTGAAGAAATTGGCAAAAGAAGAATTGAAGTCAATTAACAAGTTTCGAAATTTTTTTTTTAAAATATTGAATACCACAAAAATTAAAAATCACTAAAAATTGAAAGCAATTAAAAATTAAATTTGAAAAAAAGTCGAAATAATTGAAAAAAAGTTCAAGATTTCAAATAGTGGGAAACGATCACTATAACTACCTATTACAAAATTTATTGGATATTTTTTTTCCTATAAAATTTTAAAATGGGGGGAAAATAATAAAATTTTAAATAATGAAAATTTCCAAAGTAAGTAAATATATTTTTGGTAGGTGCATTTTAAAAAGAAAAATTGAAATTAAATTACAAGCACTGGGAAATTAAAAATTCTTAATACCCACCAGAAAACTAAAAAAAAAAAATCAAAAAATTGAAAAAATCAAAAATTTCAATGGCCAAAAAAAAATGTTAAACATTCATAATTGAAAAAAATTTATAACGGCTGCAAAACAGATCATTAATTATTACGACTTTGCCAACATCGAACGAGATAGTTAATCATCTCCGATGCGAATTTTTTAAGAAAAATGAAAATCGGCCATCTCGCGCCTCATCCATCCAAACTTTTCGGCAATTCCATCCCCCTGGCTTCGGATCGAAATAACGGACAAAAAAAAACTTTATTTCGCGCGATACTCTGGCGAAGTGAAACGAAATAATCCGTTTCGCCAATATAATGAGTTTGTTAGTATGCAAACGCGTTGCTCATTAAAGTTTTCCTTTTGTTTCCGCTTCCATTGGGGTGACGTAATATTGTAGAATTAACGTCTTCCAGTAACTGTTTAGCCGATGCTTTTCAGAAAAAAAAAAAAAAAAGAAAAAAAAAGAAAAGGTCTTCTTGAAGCGCAACGCGCAAAGACGAGAAACGCGGTGGCGACTTAAACTTTTTACCAAATCCGGATCTTCGTAATAACTTTTCTTTTGAGCGAACCGGAGCTTTAAAAATGAGCGATTATTCCGGCAACTTCGTTTATGTCAGGCTACCGCCGCACCACACCCTCCTCCTTCGGAGTTCGTCGAGGCTGCCCCGCCCCGCCCCGCTCGGCCGGCAGCGTAGAGGGTTGTTTTGTCAGCCTTTTAAAATCCTGCTCTAAAACCTTATCCGGTAATAAGATGATTAAAAGTGGCTTTAATTAATAATGGTAAAGTAATAACTCTTTGGGAAGATGATTTATTGTGGTTGCTGAGTGCTTTTCGTCACCGCCGAAATTCACCTTTATCGCCTTCTCTCAGCGAAGACGCCGCAGAGACGTTTATTAAGATACGCCACCCTCCCCCTCCCCCGCCACTACCGCTGATAACGAGATGAGAAAGCTTTATATTATCGTTTCTCAATCGTCGTTAGCCCGGTAAAGTTTTAGGATATTTTTCATATATCCGATCGAATGAGCAGTCTTTTCCCCATTCTCAGACCAGCATTTACTCGTACCTAATACGTCATCGTCGTATACAAGGCCACGTCTCGTACAAATACAGGGTGTCTAACTTTATTTTTCATTGAAAATTCGTGACTTTTTCATGAACAATATTCCTACATTTCCCTAATTTTTTCCCTATATTTTGTGATAGGTAAATGGCTATTTTAAAAATATTGAGAGAGCGGGCGAATGCCCCTTGAACCCCCTAACTTATGCCTATGCCCTCCAAGAATTTTTTTCCCTAACCAAAAAAATCTATACAATTTCAAAAAAACAGTTAACCCGAGCGGCACACTCGATCGATAATATCGGAAGATGTAACGTATCGATAAAAAATCGTTTGAAAATCTATAGATGTTCTCACGATATTATAAAGATTTATCGGTACAACTTCATAGGCAAAAAATCTAAAAACTATCGAATTCGATATTATTAAGATTTTATGACGATATTCGTCAACGATACTATCGACAAAGAATATTAAATTTATCGAATTCGATTTTCCACCGATTTTGTGCAGATATTTGAAACTACATTATCGACAAAGAATATTAAATTTATCGAATTCGATTTTTTAACGATTTTGTAAAGATATTTAAAACTATATTATCGACAGATTATATGAAATTTCTCGACTTCGATATTTTACCGATTTTTTGACGACATTTGGAACTATATTATCGACAGATTATATTAAATTTATCGAATCCGATTTTTTACCGATTTTGTAAAGATATTTGAAACTATATTATCGACACATAATATGCAATTTCTCGATTTCGATTTTTTAACGATTTTGTGACGATATTTGAAACTATATTATCGACAAATAATCTGAAATTTCTCGAATTCGATTTTTTAACGATTTTGTGAAGATATTTAAAACTTTATTATCGACACGTAATCTAAAATTTCTCGAATTCGATTTTTCAACGATTTTATGACGATATTTGAAACTATATTATCGACACGTAATATGAAATTCCTCGAATTCGATTTTTCAACGATTTTGTGGCGATATTTGAAACTACATTATCGACAAATAATCTGAAATTTGTCGAACGATTTTGTGACGATATTTGAAATTATTTCCAAATTGGTGAAAATTTTTCTAAGTCCAACACGTCTGGAAGTACTAAACTGCCTATTATAAGCGTTTTATTGCTAATTCCTCAACGATAAGGTATGGCATAGTGGTTAAGGAAGAGGATTACCATGCAGGAGGTAGAAGGTTCAAGCCCCACGGGTGGCAGATTTTTTATAATTTTTTTTGACTTTTTCTGAAATGATCCTCTTACCGTAACATGAATAATGTGTTTAGGCATAGTTTAATGTATTAATTATACTAATTAATGATTTTTAATTATAGAAAGAAGCTAGTAAAAGACAAAAAATCGGAATAAAAAAATCGATAAAAAATCGACAGAATATCGAATTCTATAAAGTGTCGCGAAAGTTCCGCCTAAATCGTGAAATTATCTTTCGATATTATAGATATATTATCGATAAAATATCTTACTATAATCTCGAAATTTTTGCTAACTATAATTCGTCGATAATCTATCTATATATCGAAAGATAATTTCACGATTTATGCGGAACTAACGCGACACTTTATCGAATTCGATATTCTGTCGATTTTTTATTTCGATAATTTTGTCGAGTGTGCTGCTCGGGAAATGAATACAATTCGAATTTTCAAGGGTGTAATTCAATCTCTTCCCAAAAAGGTGGATGCTTGAAATTGTTTTCATGTTTTAATGTGAGAATGATTTTTTTTTTTTTTTTTTTTTTTTCGGGAAATAAAACAAAAAATTTTCAAGCAAATAAAAAAAATTTCAACAACTTTTTCAACAGAAAAACATTTTTTCTGTATTTTTGTCCCAAAGTTTAAAAATATTTTATCTATTTATTTATTTTACTACCTATCAAAGAAAAAAAATTGATCACCAAAAAATTGAGATTTTTTCATTTCAGAAGAATTTTCAAAATTATTGTTTAAAAAAAAACTGGGATTTTTTTTTTCGAAAATGAAACGAATTTTTTTCTTCACAAAGGAAAAATTAAGAAACTTTTCAACAGAAATTTTGAAAAATATCTTCACAATATATTATGGTAAAAAAAAATTATACCTAGCATTTTTTCTCCAAAAAATTTTTTTTGGATATTTTTTATTACAAAAAATCCTGAAATAAACCCTAAAAAAAAATTCTACTCCAGAAGATTTGAGATTTTTCTAGGTATTTCAAAAAAATGAGTATTTTTCTTATTCCAAAACAATTTTTAAAAAAATTTTAACCAAAAAATTCGTTTCTTATTTTTTTTTAAATTCTAAAAAATGAGAATTTTTTTTCAAAAAACAGAGATCTTCCTCCCCAAAATGAAATTTTTTGATTTTTTAGAAAATTGGAAAAAATGTACACCCTAGAGTTTGAAAAGTATTTTTACTTCAAAACAATTCAATCCCAAAACGATAAAATTCAGAATTTTGAATTTTTTTTAATGAAAATTTTTCGTGAACGTTTGAAAATATTCTTACCTACTTCAAAAAGATTGAGAATTTTTTTTAACGCCTTTGTACAGAAACTACCTAAGGCTAATGGCGTGAAAATGTTTTTTATTTCAAAACAACATTTAAAATTTTTTGGACCAAAAAATTCACTTTTTCTTTTCATTCCACAAAATTCATTTTTTTATTCCACAATTTTTTTTTTCATTCCACAAAATTCATTTTTTTTCAGAAGATGCATTACTTTGAAAACTTTCCTTTTTAAGCGAATTTGTGATTTTGTTCGGGTAATTATTATCAAAAATTCATGACTTCAAAGAGTAAAATTCATGACTTTTCCATGACTTTTATTGCCCATTTCCAAATTTCATGACTTTTGTGATTTTTATGACTTAACGATACGTAGGTCTTTTGGACAGGAAAAAAATTTAAATCCAATTTATCAATACTTTTTGAGATTTTGAAAACATTTTTTTTGTAATTTTTTCAAAGAGAATTTTTCTTAAAAATTTATTATTGCTAGGTATTTTTTTTTTTTTTTTTGGTAAGTTTTTTTCATTATTTTTTCAGAGGATTTTTTTTCACAGAATTTCTGTAAAATAAAACTGGTTACTTTTTTTTCTAGAAGAAATTTTTCTGGGTTTTAATTTTTTAACAAGTTTTATGGATTTAAGAAAATGATTAAATATTAACCCTTCTTTGGCAATAACTCATATCCAATTATCTATATACCAATGTGTCCGTTTGAATAACGGATTTATTTTAAATTTTCAAAAATTTCGCTCACCTATACTTTTGGTACCTAAGGTTTTTTCTCTTTAATTTTTTAATATTTTATTATAGTTTTTTTTTTCACGACGAGCTATTATTGGTTTAAATAGTGATAATTCCTGCCGATTACTTACATTTCTTAAGAATTTTTCCAATTGAAATTTTGAAAATCGATCATTCCAGAATTTTTGATACTTATAAGATTTGACGTCAACTTATAAACAATTGAAGTTTTTGTACTCACCTAAAACAAAAATAAAAACATAAAATTAATATTTTCAATTCACACGAATAAGTCAACAATTAGGAGTTCAGCTCAAAAGAGAAAATTCGCTCTTCTCTCTCCTGCCACTCTAGCCCCCTTTTTAAACAAAATGTAAATTCGAATAAGTTGGTAAAAAAATTTCCATCCCTCCAGTTCCAAAAAAAAAAAAAAAAAAAAAACACCAAAAACTAATTCAACAGCGAGTTGGTTTTATTAAAACCAAACCTTAGGGCCAATTTAGCCTTTTATTCGACGTAATAATTTTCGAATACGCTAAAAAGATAAATCTTCGAATATATTCTTCTTGTTAATGCGAGTATTTTAGCGCGTAAAATTCAGCCCCCCGTCCGCTCTTCATCCTCCTCTGCGTTGCACACCACACCATAAAAGATTTCCTCGTACTTCTTTGTTAATTGCGATTAAAAAGAGACGCCGAGTCGTACAGTTTAAATTACTCAGAAAATATGATAAAGAGTTATTGTGTTCTTTAAAGATGTAATAAGTGTACCAAAGGAAACGCGGCATCGTTATTTAAGTACTCGATAAGCGCGAATCGATTAATCAAAAATGTCTCTAGCGAGGTTTTTCCTTCGTTTTTTGTATAATTTACGAATAAATAAGTACCTACTTACGAATATTTGAAAAAACAAATAGGTACCAACGTATAATAATGATAAAAACCGAGTACCATATTGGTTGAGGTTGAGAGTGTGGTCGTGCTTGTGGCATAGATACCTCGTCGTCGACGTCGTCTTCTTAGTCGATTACATAATAAACGGAAATTCAACTATTAAGAATATTACGATTATAGCACATACTCGTGCAGTATAACGCCAGCGACGATGTAATTTTCCAAAATTAATACGAAAATGAGGAATAAGGATGAATTTACAAGCATTACCAACGTACCTATTTACGTATACTTGAATTTGTCGAGCTCATTTCACGAGCTATAGAAAAATCTGGAGAATTTTTATACGTTCAATTTCGTAATAATTCTTCACACAATTTAATGGATTTTAAAAATTAATTGAAATCTAAAAATCAAATACGATTCCAACATAGAATCAAATTTTAAATAGGTATAGTTTTCAAATTTGAATCAATTTTCAAAATTCAGCTAAATTTTCTAAAATTATTTTAAAAAATTACCCAATTTTTAAAGTTCAATAATTGGGTATATTTTTACGATTTCAAAAATTGGGGAAAAACAAAAGTTGATAGAACTCTAAAATTTAGTAATTTTTCAATTTTAATACCTAATTTTTTAAAATTGCAGCAATGATAAAAATTTTGCACAATTTATTTACAAAATTTGACAAAATTTCCTGAAATTTTTAAATGTATTTTTTGATCAAAAATTTTTTAATACGAGGCAATGTTTCCTTCTTTAAATTGTCAGAAATTGAGAAAATTGATAATCAAAATCAGGCGTTGTGATTAAAATTTTTCAATTCAGAGATGAATGCATCTTTTTATATTCACAAAAATCTTGAGAAAACTGAGGATTTCAAATTCAAAATTTGTCGAAATCAACGATTTTTTTTACATAAAATCAAAAAAAATGCAAAAATTTGAAGTTGAGATAGAAAATTTAGATTCGAAATTATTATGTAAAGTCTAATGAAATTGTTTCATGGTCATAAACAATTAGGAATTTCAATTCTAAATTTATCAAAATTTGAAAATATAGTAATGAATTTTTCTTACAATTTAGAAAAATACTAAAATTAGAGATCATGAAAAATAGATAGGCTAACTCCTGCTATTGTTTTTTTTTTAAGCTCAGACTTTGAAGAATTCCAGAAATTTTTTTTCTCTAAATTAACAAAAAATGTAAACCAAAAATGGAAGTCAGAAATAGAAATAGTTAAGTAGAAAAATTATCAAACATATTTATAATTTGTTATTTTTTCTAAATGGAGCAAAACTCGAATAAAGAAGTGAACAGAATAAGAAAATTTAAAAATCTCAAAATGGGAATTTTTTCATAATTGACAAAATTACATACTGAAATTCAGGAATCTGAATTGAAAATTACTTACTAGAAATTAGATTATTATATTTTAAATTGTTAAAAAAAATGAACTAAAAATTCTTAAGCATCAGGGAATTTGACTTCATTTTCCAAACTGACAAAAATCGAGAAAATTCAAAAAAGAAAAGTTCAAAATCAAAGATCAAAATTTTAAAAAAATGATCAAAATTAACTCAAAATTAGAAATTTCAATTAAAAATATGAAACAAATTGGTTATTTTTTTTCTTATAAAGTGACCTTTACCTAGCTCATTTTTCCAAATTGGTAATTGAGTATAGGTAAAATCAAAAGTTTAAAGATCGTATGTTCAAAAGCAGAAATAGGATAAAATTAACAAAAATTAGATAAATAAAAATAAAAGAATTTAGTTTGTTTCAAAATTAATTTTTTTTTATTAAAAGTGAATAAAAATTAGAACAAAATATCAAAAATCCTTAAATATCAGAGTTTTTTTTTTTTGGAATTGGCCAAAATCGTTTTTGAAATGTAAAATATGAAAAATTTCAAAAAAAAAAATTGGAAAACAAAAGAGAGCTGAATTTTAAAGTTCAACAAATTCTTAAGATTTAAAAATTTGACGAAAATTCAAATTTGAGAAATTTTAGAAACTTTTCAAAAAATTTTCAAAATTTAAAAGATCAATAATTTTCAAAATCACTTGATCACGACATTTGTTAATTCCTTTTTCTTCAAATTGTTCCAATAAGAAACATTAATGAAACTTATGAAATCGGATCAATTTTTAAAAAGTAGATTTTTAAAGTTTGAGAAATTCTTACATTTATAGAAAAATTTGGCAAGAATTGAAAATTCGATGAATTTACTCTCATTTGATAATTTTTTCATTTTAATAAATTGGTGATTGGTGCGATTTAAAAAATTTGGCAAAATTCTCTAAAAATGAAAATTTTTACAAACATTTAGAAAAAAATTCGAAACTGAAGAATTTTCAAGATTCAATCAATATTCAAAATTTAGCTAAACTCAAACATTTTCAAAGCTGTAAAATTTTTTACAAAAATTAGGGAGACTTTATGGGAATGTGATATACTATCCCTAAAATTTCTAAATATTTTAATGTTGAAATTTTTTTTAAATCAGAGAAATTTTTAAACATATAAATGCCTAATAATTTTCAAAATTTTCTAATAGCTAACCTTTCAAAAAAAAAGAAATTGTTATGACTTGATCATTTGGCATGGAATTTGTTGGTTTGTTTGTTTGTTTTCGTTTTCATTATTTTTTTTGTTTATTATTTTTTTTTAAATTCTAAATTGTTTTCAAAAGAAAATGAAATTTTGAGTGAGAATTGAAAAAAAATGATAAGAATCTTTTTGAAGAAAACTTAATTCAAAATCTTCCCAAATTATTTCAATATAAATAAAATTAAAAAAAAAAAATCGATAACAATTTTAAAAACAAAAATATCTATTCATGGCTTAAAAGTCATCTCATTTTTAATGATTTTTTTTTTAATTAAAAAAAAACTACGTCTTCAAATCAATTAAATTATTCAAATTTTATAAAGATTCGATTTTTTTTCGTATTTTATTATGTAAAAAATTTTCTCATACCAACCAATAAAAAATTAAAATCAATTCGATGTAAAAAACAGCTTCAAAAACTAACCAAAAAAAAATCAGCAAAAACTTGTGAAAGAATAATTTTGAAAACAAAAATTCAGAAACATCATTCTAAGGTAAACTTTCAAAATTCATCCAATGAAAAATCGAAAATTTCGACGAAATCGAGGAAAACAGTTTGAAAAATAAAAATAAAACTTACAAGTTGATGAGTAATTAAGAACAAAAAATGCTTCAAATCGATAAAGTTATTAATTTCGAGTTTCAATGACCTAAAATTTTCATTGACTTATGATAACCCACATACAAATACATATTATTAAAAAAAGTAAAGAATGGAACAAATTTGTTAGGCTCCCCTCAGAAATCACATTACTGAAGGGTTATGATTACTGAGAAAGCGATTTATGGCAAAATAAGAGGGAAGGTACTTGCATCGGTAGGCATTTTTTGGTCAAGAATTTACTACGAGGTTTTTCTTCTTTTGGCCTGGTTTGTTGGTCAAGTACTTCGAGCTCCTTTTCATAAAAATTGCTAGCGATGGATGGATTTTCGACGTGGTTTAGTCAGGGGAAATCATCACGTTTCAGATTTAGGCAGTAATATAGGTTCGTAAATACATATCGAGTTACATCAGCATCATTTTATTGTCGTCTCGATCTCGTATTGTGCATAAACAAAACCACCTTACGCTTAGGATAGTAATTATGGTTGATATAGTATCAACATAGCTGACACGTCTTGTGTGGTTTATTTTTCTGCACAGAAGTGCATCTGTTGATGAAAGCTCGCTTCTACTGGTTTAATTTCATCAAAATATGATTATCTACACTAAATAACAAGAGGGATGTTTCATACGAACATTACAAGGAAGGAAGTATTTCTACAGTTTGGCTTTCTCGTAGTAGAAACAACCGAAACCTAATAATTTACACTGTAACGGTACCCAGGCCTCGAATCACTTTCAACTTTCAAGTTTTCACTAGGTATTCGATTACAAAAGTACTGAATCATAAAATTATTTAACCTTATCACTGGAGATGATTCACTGCGTACATGTCAAGCCGAATACAAAAGAACTTAGGTAAACGTATGAATCACCGGCGATACTACACATATAGGCCCAAGCCAGTAGAGTACTGAAGATAAACCAAGTACCAAAGAATGTGAATAACATTAATTATTTCAACATTTTCTTACCTTCTACGAAGTATTTGAGAAATATACTGCACCCAAAACCGACAGAGAATTGAACACCGGAGCACCGGACGAGTATTTCATCACTCTCACTTTGGACAAATTTAACATCTGAAGAGTTATTTTTAGGATTATTTCATGAACTGTATCGATAATAATACGTTTTCCGTCACGAATTGTTTGAAAAAAAAGGACCAAAGAACGCGATTAATTAATTATTTGAAAAATATACCGCACCCAAAACCGACAGCGACTTGAGCACCGGACGAGTATTTTATCACTCTCACTTTGGACAAATTTAACATCTGAAGAGTTATTTTTAGGATTATTTCACGAACTGTATCGATAATAATACTTTTTCCGTAACGAATTGTTTGAAAAAAAGGACCAAAGAACGCGATTAATTAATTAATTTACGCGATCGCGACATTGCAAATTCGTTAACTATAAAATCACCGGCAGCTACCGACTATTGAAACGTAGATGTGGCACAAAACCGGGTTGTTTTCATAGTCGGCGGTTAGTTACGCAACTTTTCTATAGGAGCGCTAAGTACTGCTACTCTCGGAACGCGAATTTTTTATTTTTTTTAAACAGTGATTGTGATTAATGATTTTGCATTATTTTTTCATTTTATTTTTTTACATTCGTTATTCGAACGGTTTTTTTTAGCCGAATTTTTTTTAAAAAAATTTAGGCTATTGTGTCCGACCCTAATTTAGAAGGAGGGGGGGTAGAAGAGTTCTGACCCCATTTGTTGACGTTTGGGACCAAAAGATGACAATCTGTCACATGTCACATATTTATATATATATATATTTATTTATATATATATATATATATATATATATATATATATATATATTTATTGATAATTTTATTTTCGTTTGACAAAGTTTTTGATTAATTAAAATCACCGAATGAGGTTTTTGAGTAATTTTGAACGCTTTTAACAATAATTTTTATGATATTTTCAGCTTGTATTGAAATATCAAATCCGAAAATTTCACCTGTTACGTTAAATAAAAATTATTTTCAAGGATGGAAATCAAATTTAAGGTATTTTAAACGTAATTTATCATTTTTCACGTCTTCCAAGTCGACTGGAAGACTCGAACAATTTTTTCAAGCTTTAGACTAGTCTCAAAAATCAAAATCACTTCCCAAGTGGAAAATTTATACGATAAAAGCTACGAAACAAATAATACAAAACCATTATGATTTTTTTTCTCGCATTTATTCGAGAAAAACCCACAGCAACGTTACCAAAGACACTACAATTCTCTCGCAGAAGAAACAATTTGTATTGGAGTAAACGATAGCGTGTTACTTACAGTAGAAGAAATAGAGGTGCTCGGTTTAGAGTTCAACAAATAGAATGTTCGTTTGGCAAACGCATGAAAACGTACTCTGGTTTAAATCCAATCAAACTTGTCACGGCGTTAATGGTTAAAGCCATAAACGTGTACTCGTAATGTTACTTTTCGCGTCAAATATTTGCGTTTCGAATTGAACATGGGCCTACAGTAACTTTCGAGCCTTCGCCCGACATAATGGACGAACTGAGGCTATGCGGAGTGTGAACTCAGAACTCACCACATAGTACAATTTTAATTACTCTGTCTCTTTTTCAATATGTGAGTAATTGTACTTTCGAGTGCTACTAGCTCTATCGTTCTTGGCCAACAAATTATTAATTCTTTTTCGCTCGTAATTAAGAAAAAGACCGAAGAAAAGGAGCATCCCCCCCCCCGCCATTCTAACCAAAGCTGGAGCTAAGAATAAGAAATACCGTTCAACTCGAACCGTATACTAAAAACTCGCCTCAGCAGTAAATTTAAAATAACTTGGGAAACTTTCGTATTCGATGATATTAGTCGTAAAAAATATATATATATAGCCTGCCTATTGCTAAAAATTAATACTTGATACGAGTTCGAAAACTTATCAGATGAGATATCTAGCGAAAACTTCGTACTCCTAAACTAGTGGCTCGTAAACTATTGAAATTCTAAATTAAATCTAGAGACGACGAATTTTCAGTTTTAATCATCCACTATACGCGAGTCGAAATATTATAGTTAATGATTTTAAAAAGTGCATTCTTTAAACAAGAATTTTTCAAATACTTTGACTACCAACTCGTCTTCAATTCTGTTTTAATTTTATTTTTTTAGTAAGTATTTTAGTATTAGCCAGAAGGCGAAAATATTTGATATTATAATTTTAGCATAAAATCTCGTAGAGTACTTTGCCTAATAAGTATAATATTTCAACCTATAACCAACGCACAACTTATACATTTCATCATCTTCTCCGCGTTCTTTCCTTTACATAATTTTACCCACTTTTGAAAATACTCATCACACAACAAGTGTATGTGAAAGCAGCAGGAAAACGACGCAACGTGAAATTTGAAAGGAACTTAATTAAAAACAGATATTTTAGATTTACGCGAATTTCAATTCGCGAAAAGCGAAACACCCGAATGAAAGAGCTTTCCGCTATTCGAGTAGGCAGAATGAATGGCTGAACAAAAATAAAATGAAACGAAAAAAAAACTTATCGAAAATTCGCGAAAACTCTACCTTACGAGTACAACGTTTTAACGAACCAAGAAACACCTCGATCGTCTCGTGTAAAATAAACTCAAACTCCAACTTGGCGCAAATCGCAACGTAAAATATTTCGCTTTTATATAATTTCGCCATTTTATAGCATTTGGGTTGCTTTCTCACCAAGTATTAGGTAGTAGGTAAGGTACCTACTGCATGGAAAAGCGCGGTAAATAATTTTATTATCAAATAGTGATTTTTTTTTCCACTTTCCAGAGAGCAGCTTTTACGAAAAACAACAACGATAAAGTAAAAAACTTCGCCGAGTTAACTTTCTCTCCGTATATTTTGGTAAGATTTTAATTATGATGAATAATCGCGTCGAGTATTAAAAAGGGAATTAATTTTTCAAATTTTAATTCAATTTTTCGGGCTAAACTTTCTAGCATGCTCGCAAATTATAGTATGGGAGATTCAACAATTTCGTATATAAAATAAGAGTACTAGAAACGAGATGGGAAAAGTATACCAGGAGAAAGAGAGAGAGAGTGAAAAGAAACGAAGAAAAGAGCAAATAAGTATTCGAGGCGACAATTATTATGTCGAGATAATTCGAATGGCGAAATATTAGAAATTTGAATTTTTAATCAAAATTATTCGAAAGTTGTTCTTTCTTTGTGTCATAATGAAGTAGGTACGTAGGATTTCTTTTCCAAGTCACGGTGCTATTAACTGTCATGTTAAATCATTTTTCGGTAGGTGTAGGTACTTCGAAAATCTTAATAGGTAGCACAGATGGGAAAAATATGTCCCCATTTTTATCACCTAATATAATTGGTAATTTAAGTAAGTATCACTTGAGAAAACTTCGAAAATGCAAAAATCAAGTACACTACACATTACCTATTGAAATCATTTTTAAATTTTTTTTTTTTTTATTATTTATTAAGAAAAATAGATTCAAAATTTTTAATTTCAGTACCCAACCTATGAAAACATTTTTAGAGAAAAAATTGGAGAAAGAAAAGAGAATTTTCTTGAAATGAAAAATAGATCAATCTCATTTGAATCAGTGTAAGAAAATCAAATAAAATTTTTAAAAAAATCAAATAAAATTTTTAAAAAAATGAAAACTACAATTTTTTAGGACAAAAATCTTCAACTATACTTACCTACATACCTATTATTATAATACCTATCAAAAAAATAACAATTTTTTTTTTTGAGAAAAAAATGTCTCAAATTTTCTAAAGAAAAAATATTTCTGAGCATTTGAAAGTAAAAAAAATCTTTATTTTTTCAAAGAAAAAGTTCGGTGAAAAAAATCTATTTTATTTTTTTTTTTGGGGGGGGGATACAAAAAAAAAATCTCAATTTCTTGGGATAAAATAGATTTTCAACTTTTCTAAATAAACAATTTTTCGATTTTGTAGAACAAAAAATTTTTAGAAATAATTTTCATTCCTTATATTTTTTAGAGATTTTTTTTCTGAAATTTTTTGGAATAAAACTTGAAGTAAAAAAAAACTTCAATTTTTAGATAGGTATTAAAAAAAATCAAAATTTTTGTACCTACCCAATAAAAAAATGTAATTTTTTGGAATAGAATATTGGAATAAAATTTTTCAAGTAAAAAATTGATTTTTTGGGACAAATTTTTGTTTTAAAACTTTACAGAATAGGTAGGTACTAGATAGACACCAGAAAATTTTCAATTCTTTGAGATAAGAATCAGTTTTTTAGATTTTTTTTGTTTTTGAATAATTTTTTTTTAATTAGGGAAGTAAGTACTTGGAATAACATTTATTTCAATTTTTTAGAATAAAAACCTTGAAGTAAAAAATCATATTTTTGGACTTAAGAAAAAAGCTGTACCTATACCTAATGGATTTTTAAAAAAAATTTAATACCTAATACCTAAATTTATTTTTTGTGATGAACATTTTTTTTTCAACTCCTTAGAACACGAGAAAATTTTCAATTATTTGGAATAAGAAAAATTGGTACCTGCATAATTTTCAATTTTTTAAAATAAGAAAATTTTCAGTTTTTTTTTTTTTTTCATTTCCAAAAATGAAAAATTTCAATTTATTGGGATTGAAAACAATTTGGATTTTTTTTCGTTTAGATAGTATTTTTCAATTCCTTGCAACAAAATTTTGAAATGAATAATTTTTTGATTTCTTGGAATAACACTATATGTAAATGCCTACATAATTTTGCAACTTTTTTAAAATAACATTTTTTCAGCTTTTTGGAATAAATAAAGACTTTGAAATAAAAAAAATTAAAAATTAAAAAAAAAAAATTAAAAAATCTCTGAATATTTTGGAATCAAATACATACTTTAATAATAATAAATTTAAAAAAATCTTTCAATTTAGAAATTCAATCATGAAAATTATAATTTTTTTGAAAAAAAAAACTCAAAAAAATTAAAAAATTTGCTTACAATAAACTTAAAAAAGTAACATTAAAATCTTTCAATTTTTTCGGCTAAAACATCTTGTTGTTTTTTTTTTTTAATTTTTGGAGAACAGAATCTTTTAAATCTTTGGGGAAAAAATCGTATTTTGAATCGTTCTGGAATAACTAAAAAAATTTAAAAGACTTTCTAAAAAACCTTTCAGAATAAAAATACTTACCTATAAGCAGGTGTTTCTAAAATTTTTGGAAGTAAACATCGTGAAATTTTTTAGAGAAAATCTGTCAATTCTTTGGAAGTGACAACATTTTTCAATTTTTTTATTTTTTATTTTTTTGGGAATAATTGAATTTTTCTATTTTTTAAAGTAAAACATATCCAAATTTTTCTGGCATAAAAAAATCCACGATTTAATCTCAAGTTCATTCAAATTAAAAAATGAACTTCTCATCATTTAATTTATTCAAACATGAAAATTATAATTTTTTTGAAAAAAAAAACACAAAAAATTCACTTGGAGTAAACCAATTTTAATTTTTTTTAGAAAAAAAAAATCTCCAATTTTCTGAAATAAAAATGCTCATTACATTAAACTCAAAGTAATTAAAAATCTTTCATTTTTTTTTTTTGCTAAAACATCTGTTTTTTTTTTAAATTTTTGGAGAACAGAATCTTTCAAACGTTTGGGGAAAAAATCGTACTTTGAATATTTCTGGAATAACTAAAAAATTTTTTAAAGATTTTCTAAAAAACCTTTCAGAATAAAAATACTTTTAAGTAGGTGTTTCTAAAATTTTTGGAAGTAAACATCGTGCAATTTTTTAGAGAAAATCTATCAATTCTTTGGAAGTGACAACATTTATTTTTTTTTTTTTTTTTTTTTTTTACTTTTTGAGAATAATTGAATTTTTTATTTCTTAAAGTAAAACATCTCTAGATTTTTCTGGCATAAAAAAATCCATGATTTAATCTCAAGTTTATTCAAATTAAAAAATGAACTTCTCTTCTTCCAAAAAAATCACGATTTTTTAAAGAAAAGTTTTTTATAATAAAAATATATTGTACTTATTTCCCAAATTTTTGGAAGTAAAAATCATTCAATTTTTTTGAATAAAAAATGTAAAAAATATTTTTTTCCAAGAATATCCAATTTTTTTGAGAAAAAAAAGTTATTCCTATCAATTTATCCGAGTCCCATAGATGAATATGTTGCATTTTATAACAAGTCGTAGCAGTTCACAGGCATTTTGGTAGAAAAATTTATTAACAAATAAACGATTTAATATTAAAATAATAGGTATATTGAGCTCGATCGTTGAAACATTACTTAGAAAACATTTTTATACCAAACTGTTATCTTAATTTTCAGAATTGGTAGATACTTTTCACCACTTCCCAATCAGTGATCAGGTGTGGAGTGGACTTCTGGAATTGTATCATTTGTAGATGTGACTCGTATCTGTCCATCGTGTTCCAAGAATTTACCTTCATTCGAATACACACATACACCCCATTTCGAGACTATCCTCTCAGAAAATACGAGACCAATACACAAAACTTTTTTTTCAGAGTTTAAAAACTTGGGAACGTATTTTTTAGAGCATCGGTCCAACGGATTCTCGGTATTATTGCCAACTGATTTCGTAATAGCGATGTAAATTGCAGTGTGATCATCCAAAACGACGACGTCGGCGTTTTCTCTACTTGAATTAGCCCGCTCGTCCAATTCTACCCAATTGAAGCCAGCAAATATCATCAAGGATTGGTATAGGATCTGGTAGTGTTTATCTGTGGCATTCGTGTCTGCGTTTGGAAATAGCTTCGGTGGGGTTTTAGCGAGGAATTCATTCAATTTAGAGATGAATCCTACCCATTGACCTGAAATTATGGATTTCTTCGCCGATTCCGCTAGATATATAAATCGCTGCGAATCGTTTAAAAATATTATAGGAGAAATATGTCTCGGATATTCGCTTTGAATCTCGTAATTAGGAAATCGCAGGGAATATGCCGTACCCAAGCCATCGAGTTCTACTTTACAGCTGCTTAATGTTATGTAACCGGTATAGATGAGCATTTGCAACAACGTTTGAAATGTTTCTTTTTCGAGATCAACGTATCCTTCAAGTTCAAGCGCAGAACTGCGTAAAGTCACTATCGGTGGATAGGAGAACTTGGGAATTGGGAGACCAATTCGATGAAGTTTAGTCATCTCCAAAGCTTCGCTGGGAAATTCTTTCAGCTTCCGAAGTAGATACGAATGGCGTCCAGATTCGGCCCAAAATTTCGTCTCCCAGCCTTTGGAATCGAGATATCGAACGACAGAGATGGGATTGTAAACTCGCTCGCTTTCGCAGGAAAATTGGTAGCCGTCGAACCACAGCTCCATTTCCTGCAAGACTCCTTCTGTGGTATTGCTTTGGATTCGTGCCACGTTTTCAATAGCATCTTTGTAATTATTTATCAAATCTTGCTTGGCGAATCCGACGATCGTTGCATACTCCGGCTTGAGAGTGATATCGAGATAGGTATTGAGCCCAGAAGGAGAAGAAGCAACTGCTACTCTGGTCACTCCTGTAATTAAACAGAAGTGGATGATCGATGACATACTCTTCAGCACACTGAAGAAGCTCTGCATGGCACACAATATTTTTTTAGCTTCGCTCGAATTGAATCCATGTTGCGATAAGTACGGAATATCGTAATCGTCGATTAATACGACCACAGGCAATCCAAAAGTTTTATTCAAGGAATGAAGAACTTCTTCGGTTACATTTTCGACAGTTTTTCCACTCAAAGTATCAAGTCCATTTGAAGCTGCTATTTTTTTCAACTTTCCTATCAAGCTCGCATTAAACTCGACTTGGCACCGACACGGTAAAGCGGAAAAGTCCAATCTGACAATCGGATACTTCGTCCACGAGTAATTATTTTGGCGAACCTCGGAAATGTAAGTTCCATTGAACAAGTCTCGCTCGCCTTGGAAAAACTCGTTCAGGGTGTCGATGAGAAGAGACTTCCCAAACCGGCTGGGTCGTGTTAAAAAGACGAAATTCCAACCACCTTTTTCGAATACTTTATGGATCATGAGGTGTAGGATCTTCGTTTTATCGACGTAAGCATTTTGTTCGATAAGGTTTCTTAAAGATGGGGTATTCAATGCTGGTAAATTCAGCTGACTGAATGGTGGGATAACATTTGCTGTAAAACGAAAAGTGAGTGTAGTTCATCGAGCTTTATGTTTTTGTGATACCTGAATCGTTGGGCCTTATAAAATAATGGAATTTCATAATTTGGGCCATTTTTTGGCTGCTCGATCAACTATTTCAGAAATATTCCAAATGATTACCTTGACTTCACTCAAGGTATTTTCACTACAGGCCAGGAGTATGCAATATTTGCACGATTCTCTCTGCTCGTATCACTTCAAATCATTCGTTACAGGAAATAAGTAAATAAACCTACCAATAATAAAGAAACCGAGAGTAAATTCGTGTGTCAAGAACTTCATCTTCAGCAAAATCAGCGAGAAATGTTATATATCAATTTTACACATTTCAGAGTTTTTGAAAATGATGTGAAATACATACAAAATTCCATGGAATGCACAAACGTTTTCGAATAAGATACATTACACACGAGCAAAATAGGAATAAATCGAGTTTGGCAGGCTGTACTGCACCTACAGTAATGAAATTCGTTCAAGAATCAGCCTAGTCCTATCACTATTGATAAGTAAAATTTTGATCATTTTGCGATTAAAAATATTTCTCAATCTATCTGGTCAATTTCGAAATTTTTATGATAATGTTAGAATTGAGAAAGTAAAAGTACTGTATTCCAATGAGAGACGTCCTGCAATTTTTTTATTCAGTTCAACGTACCTACCGAAAAAAGAATTAAAATTTCTGAATTTTGACCACGTTCAAAAGTCAAAAAGAATCCAAAAATCAAAAACCACAAAACGCACATCAAGGGCAGAATGCTGATTTGGGATCCAGAGTTCAATTTAGAGAGCCTTTAAGCAAATCAACACGAAAAAATGATTCAATATTCACCTTCTGTGAGCTGAAAAGAAGTAGGGATGATCTAGGAAGCTGAAATTTGGATATGCTAGCTAAATTTCACAATGTTTTCTACCAGGTTGGTCTTCGTAAAAGAAAAAATCCCATGTTAGATAAAAAGACTCTGATTTTTGGAAAAAGAGTTTTTTTGAGGACAAAAATTTCTCACATTTTTTTCAGAAAAACACATTCCTCAATTGTTTCTCAGTGAAAATATTTTGAAATTTTTCAGAAGTAACAAAATTTCTCAAATTTTTAACACAAAAAAACCTGATTTTTTCATTTTTTTTAGAAATGAAATATTTTTAGGTAAGTTAGGTACCTAAACAAGTAAGTATATTTTTTTGGAATAAAAAATTTAATTTTTTTTTGAAGTAAAGTATCTCTAATAACTAATTTTTTGATGGATAGATTTTTTTGGAGCAAATAGCTAAAAAAAATTTTTTGTAAAAAAAAAAAAAAATGTGTTCATATTTTCTGCAAAAAATTAAAAACTGTATTCTTCAACAGTAGGTAATTTTAGAACTGTTTTTTGAATGAAATTTGAAAATACAAAAGTTGAGGAATTGTATTTTAAAAATAAAATTCAAAAAATAGTTTTCAACAAAAAATGGAAATTTGACCAAAATTATTTTGAAATTATATTTTTCAAGAAAATTAAGCATTTTTTTTCATCAAAATAAATTCACGAAATTGCTCATTTTTTTCGAAATAATTACTCGAGAAACCCTACAGTTGAAGGGTTGAAAAAAATGAAAAAACTGCCAAAACTTCTGGAATTGAAAAAAATTTCCCAAATTTGGTCAACCCATAGATTCAAATTTTTCACAAAATTGATAATTTTTTTTCGAAATAATAACTAGAAACCTTACAGTTGTAGGCTTGAAAAAATTTTAAAAATTGCCAAAACTTTTGGAATTGAAAAAAATTGTCTAAATTTGGTAGAATTGCATAAAAATTGATTGAAAAAAAAATTTATTTCGACCCCTATAGATTCAAATTTTTACAAAATTGATTTTTAAATAAATTCTCATTGATATTTTTTTTCTCGAAATATTTACTCGAGAAACCCTACAGTTGTAGGGTTGAAAAAATGAAAAAATTGCCCAAATCCACTAAAATAGAATAAAAATTGATTGAAAAAAGTTTATTTCGACCTATATTGTATTTTGTTTATTTACAAAAAATGGAAAAATATGTTTTCAATTTTGTTCTCCAACAGAATAATTTTAACTTTCCAAAAAAAATATATATATATTGTCCTTAAACTGTTATTTCTAAAAAGACTAACGAAATTTCGTAAAATTTGCCAACTTTCAAGCCAAACTTGGAAAAAAATAAAATCATTGATAATTTGAAAATTTTAGCTTAAAAAAAATTGGAAAAATGAGTTTTTCATTTTGATTTTTTTTAAATCAAAATTTATTCATTTGTCGTTCTTCAATTTTTTTTTGTTCTGTTTGAATAATTTGTTTCTAAAAATTCTACTCGTAAAATGTTATCTACCTACTTTGCAAAATGATTTTTTTCAGGAAAATTCTTCAATTTTACCCAATTATATAATATATCAAAATTTTAAAAAGTATGAATTTTTCAGCAATTTGAAATGTCACGAAAATTTTTTAAATGTTTTCTTTAAAAAAAAATGAAAATTTTGTTTTTCAACAAAGATTTCAAAATGTTTTGTTTAGGTATTAACAAAAAAATTTAAAAATTAAAAAAATCAAATATTTCTTCAGATTTTTTTTTGAAAATTTGAATAAGAGTCTCATTTGTTTCTTTGAAAAATATAAGTAATTGGAAAATCCTTTTCTGATGGATTTTTTAAAGAATTTTCAAATCATCAATTGTGTAAAAATTTTAATTTTCAATAATTTTTGAAAAATGAGATTTTTTTCCAAATTGCATTTAATCAATGTAAAAAGCTATCATAAGATCCAATGCAAAATCCTCCTCTGATGGAATTTTTGAAGAATTTTAAAATCATAAATTTTGTGCAAATTTTCATTTTTAGTAATTTTTGAAAAATGAGAAATTGCATTTAATCAATGTAAAAAAGTATCATAAGCTTCAGTGCAAAATCCTCCTCTGATAGAATTTTTCAAGAATTTTAAAATCATTAATTTTGTAAAAATTTGTATTTTCAGTAATTTTTGAAAAATGAGACTTTTTTCAAATTTCATTATAAGATCCTTATGTTCTCAAAAAAAAAAAAAAAAAAATCGACGTGATTATTTTAATAAATCTTAATTTTTTTATTTGGCACCAATTGAACAAAAAAAAATCACCATAATTTTTTTAAGCCGGGAAGAAAATTTTATTTATTTATTTTTTTTTTTTTTTGAGAAAAGTTGTTTCAATTTTTTTTTTGGTATATTCTTTAGTTTTTAATTTGAATACTTACTTAATTAGTTTTGAAAATGTAATTAAAAATTTTTTTCGAAAATGTTTTTGGGCATAATTACGGAATATTTTGGCAAAAAAATTTTGAAAAATCATTTTCCTACTCAATCTACGTTTAAACGGAAATTAAAAGAAAAAAAAACTGCAGGCAGTTATTTTTTGAATTTGTAAAATCTGTGAGTAAACAACACTTCATTAGACTCTAAAAAAAAAAAAAAAAAAGGGGAAATATATCACGTTCGTAGAAATTTGGTAAGACAAAAATTTGTATTTTCAGTAATTTTTGAAAAATGAGACTTTTTTCAAATTTCATTATAAGATCCTTATGTTCTCAAAAAAAAAAAAAAAAATCGACGTGATTATTTTAATAAATCTTAATTTTTTTATTTGGCACCAATTGAACAAAAAAAAATCACCATAATTTTTTTAAGCCGGGAAGAAAATTTTATTTATTTATTTATTTATTTTTTTGAGAAAAGTTGTTTCAATTTTTTTTTGGTATATTCTTTAGTTTTTAATTTGAATACTTACTTAATTAGTTTTGAAAATGTAATTAAAATTTTTTTTCGAAAATGTTTTTGGGCATAATTACGGAATATTTTGGCAAAAAAATTTTGAAAAATCATTTTCCTACTCAATTTACGTTTAAACGGAAATTAAAAGAAAAAAAAACTGCAGGCAGTTATTTTTTGAATTTGTAAAATCTGTGAGTAAACAACACTTCATTAGACTCTAAAAAAAAAAAAAAAATCGACGTGATTATTTTAATAAATCTTAATTTTTTTATTTGGCACCAATTGAACAAAAAAAAATCACCATAATTTTTTTAAGCCGGGAAGAAAATTTTATTTATTTATTTATTTTTTTTTTTGAGAAAAGTTGTTTCAATTTTTTTTTTGGTATATTCTTTAGTTTTTAATTTGAATACTTACTTAATTAGTTTTGAAAATGTAATTAAAAATTTTTTTCGAAAATGTTTTTGGGCATAATTACGGAATATTTTGGCAAAAAAATTTTGAAAAATCATTTTCCTACTCAATCTACGTTTAAACGGAAATTAAAAGAAAAAAAAACTGCAGGCAGTTATTTTTTGAATTTGTAAAATCTGTGAGTAAACAACACTTCATTAGACTCTAAAAAAAAAAAAAAAAAAGGGGAAATATATCACGTTCGTAGAAATTTGGTAGGACAAAAATTTGTATTTTCAGTAATTTTTGAAAAATGAGACTTTTTTCAAATTTCATTATAAGATCCTTATGTTCTCAAAAAAAAAAAAAAAAATCGACGTGATTATTTTAATAAATCTTAATTTTTTTATTTGGCACCAATTGAACAAAAAAAAATCACCATAATTTTTTTAAGCCGGGAAGAAAATTTTATTTATTTATTTATTTATTTTTTTGAGAAAAGTTGTTTCAATTTTTTTTTGGTATATTCTTTAGTTTTTAATTTGAATACTTACTTAATTAGTTTTGAAAATGTAATTAAAATTTTTTTTCGAAAATGTTTTTGGGCATAATTACGGAATATTTTGGCAAAAAAATTTTGAAAAATCATTTTCCTACTCAATTTACGTTTAAACGGAAATTAAAAGAAAAAAAAACTGCAGGCAGTTATTTTTTGAATTTGTAAAATCTGTGAGTAAACAACACTTCATTAGACTCTTAAAAAAAAAAAAAAAAAAGGGGGAAATATATCACGTTCGTAGAAATTTGGTAGTCAGTCCGTTAATTCCACGTCAAAATTACGTTTATAATGCAGCTTTAGTACACGAAAGTTATGAAAATATACGAGTATATTATAGAACACGTGCCGGTTATTTTATTCATGCTTTCATATCGTAGAGAGAGATAGAAAAAGACTGCCATATAAATATGTGTACGGATATGATAGGTATATGAAGAGGCGTGTTTATTGGGATTTGGTGACAATGATCGGCTATAAAGAATTATAGTTTTTAGTGTCATAGGACTAGCGAAGGGCAAAAGGGCGGAATGAGAGAAAGCACGAGTCTCGATCAACGTTGGTTTTGGTGTTTTTGAAAAAGCAGTTCGCGATTAAAGAGGAGAGGAAGGCATTGTTGATGGAATTATATTGTAGAGGTTGTTAGCTGTCGTTTTCAGATACGATTTCATTCATGATATTCGAACGAACGTAACGTTGCGTTGGTATTGTTTGATGTATTTTCCTTCTTGGCGTATTTGGAAATAGATTTTCATTGTAATAGCGAGAGCAGTGAGCAGCGAACAGCGACGTAATATCGGCGCACGATGCGGATACATTATCATATTTTACATTGTTTTCATCGTCGCTCGCAAAAGCTTTATCGTCCCATCGATGCTGTGCAAAATTAAGACTACGTCTTTGAATTTTTGTTTAAAACGGCTGCAAGTGCTGTGCTGAAGGAGCTTCGGGGCTAGAATGAAATCTTAATTTACGTTTCATTTACGTCGAACGACGATGAGCAGAGGACCCACCCACCCCCGCATCGGTATCGTTCGGAGTTTTTCTCACCATGTAGCGATTTTCGACTAGAGTTGCATTTCATCTGCCACCTTCACCTTTTTCATATTTAAAAAAAAAAATTTATTTTAGAAATTGTAAATCTTTTTGAAAGGGAATTTTTTTAGGAGAATTAAAATTTTTAGGTATTTGTTTATACTTAAAATACTTTTTTTTACAAAAGAAATTTATGGCCCAAAATTTTTCCTAAAAATTTTGAAAAAGTTTTGTTTCAATTTTTTTTTTTTAAATTACTGCATGAAAATTTCTCAAAAATATTCTCTCACACTAAAAAAGAAAAGTTCAAATTCTTTTTTGGAGAAAAAAGCACCAATCGAAAAAATTTTCAAACAAAAGTTGTGTATTTTGATCTCGGGAACAATTTTGGTTATTACAAAAATTTTGATTGCGTCACTCCTTTCCTTCCATTTTCGCACGTACGGAAATCACATGGAAAATCACGTACATATTATTATAATGAAAAATTATTTTACATGAACACGTATAATGCAAAATTGGAGGCGAATGAGTGGTTAATCAAAATTTTTGTAATAATCAAAATTGTTCCTGAGATCAAAATACACAACTTTTGTTTGAAATGTTTTTCGATTGGGACCTTAGGTACAGATATAGGGAGACGTGGGATCACCTCCCTCTCCATGCGATTTTCATACGTAAAAGGCGAAATTGGAGGGGGAGGAGTGATCCAATCAAAATTTTTGTAATAACCAAAATTGTTTCTAAGATTAGAATACACAACTTTTGTTTGAAACATTTCTCATTTGGAGCTGAAAATTTTTTTTTCAGAAACTTGTCAAAAGTTCAAAATGGATTTTCGAAACCATTTTTTCGTTTTTCCAAAAAAAAACCACGTAGACATTCAGACAATTCCATTTGTTGTTCAAAAATTGAAATTATTTTTCAAAATACCTATTTTAGAAAATATTTAAATATTTCATGATTTTTTTTTCAACTGAAGATTATTTTTGAATATTTTGTCAACAAACATTTTCAAATTTCTTCAAAGAACATTTTTATTTTCTATACTTTTTTGAACAGTAAAATTCCTAAATTTTGATTTCAATAGTTTCAAATTTTATCGAGGAACAAATAAAATTTTGAAAAACATTTTTTAAGTTTTGGTTCAAATGTACATTTTAGGAAATTTCGATGAAAAATTATCAATAAGGTAGTGGAAAGGAATATTAGCTATATTCCACTTTTTTTTCAAGGACCATGTTTTCTATTTTTGAAAATTTTGTTTCGAAAAGAAATTTTTTCAATTAATTAATTTTTTAATATTTCAATAAAAAGGAAAATGAAATGTGGTCTTTTTTTGTCTTTTTTTTTTTTCATTTAACGAAAAACAAATTTCAAATCGCGAAGCGAAATTACACGAAACCCTGGGATTATCAAGGGAACTAAGCTAATGTACCCGAGAACGAAATCAAAGTACGAAAATCACCAAATACAAACACAACATCCAATTTAATCATTTTCTTTCGAAAATCCTTCTTAACTGGAATTTTATTTTAAAAATAAAAAATGAAACGAAAATTTAACAAAATTTAAACATCGATGTAAGCAAGTAATTTTTGAAAAACAGATTCATCGTCAAATTATTCGCCAAGTCTCTCCAAAAAAAAAAAAACCTTCACTGGAAAAAGAACGAGAGTGGGTATTTCGAAACATAACGAGCGAGATCATTATTAAAAAACAAACAACACACTGGGGCGATTTAGCAGAGGGGAAAAAAAGGAACAAGAAGCAAACGCAGGATGAGTTTTTAAAATTAATAAAAATCTTTCCTCGGTACTACGACACACTCGTATCAAATTTGTTGCCAAAGAGTGGGCAACTTAGGCATACTTTCTCGACGAGAGAAAAAAAAAAGAAGAGAAGCTTTTCCATTTATTTCCTTTCAAAAACAATCAGTATTTAGGCTTATAGGAAGAAGCAGACACCTACACGATGAAAATTAATAAACGCTAAGTCGAATATTAAGGGTAACGATTTTTCGTATTTATCTATAACGACGAAACTGAGCGAGCGAACGAAAAAAAGGGGAAAAAGAGAAACAAATTACACGTTTTCTATGAATGTTTTGGTGAAAAAGCACGCTAATGCTTTCAATTTCGGATAACGAACGCAGCGCAGCGCAGATTTGCAAAAAATTCCCTCTATCGGAAAAGTTATAATTGGAAGAGACAAAAGGAATTTGCAAAACATGATATGAATATTAATGGGTATTCTGAATTTCGCTCCGAGAGTTATAATTGATGTCATTTAGGTCAGGATGTAACATTACTAATATAAAGGTCCGCTGCAGAACGTAGAGTAGTTACCTATGGCATCGATAGCAGGGTGAGGAAGGGAGCGAATGGAAAATAGCCGAGTTTCAAACATTACAAGCGCCAGCGAAGAGACCCGAAGTGAGCGGAGTCGAGTACAGGGTACCTAACTACCTATAGCACGTGTATAAATGCTTCGGCTCGATCCCCTAAATTTTCCACAAGCCTGTAATTCGTTTCTTAAGTATGTCTGCGCGTGATAGCGAGGCATATCTACGACATCTTCGATCTTCGGCGAGGTAAATTATGATTTCCTCTGCACCAGGATAAAACGATATAGCGTGATTTCCTACTCAGCCACAGCCATCTCCATCGCGTCATAATTGCCAGTTACAGTGGCGTATTTATGGGGAGGATTTTGGGGTCCAAACCCCTCTCATGATGCATAATTATAAAAAAAAAAAAACTTTAAAATACCTCAAAAACCTTGCAAAACAAATATGCTCATTTTACATATTTTTCAAAAATTTCCTAAAATTGTGAAAAGTTTTCGAAATGCATCCCTAATTTTTCTGAAATTTTCAAAAATGAGATTTTTCAAAATTTTTCCATGAGTATTGAGCAAAAAATTTTTTGGAAAATTTTTTCAAAGAAATTCAATTTGTGAAGTTTCCCGTGTAAAAAGCTCCGAGAAAAACCCGGATCTTTTTACATGGCAAAAATGAATTTTTACCAAAAGTGGGAATAATAAAAAAAATTCAGAATTTTTCCATCATAACCTCTCAGAATGGACCCGAGTATTGAGAGAATTTTTTTTTGGGCAATTTTTTCAAAGAAATTCAATTTGTGAAGTTTCCCATGTAAAACGGTTCTTTTCCAAAAATGCGAATAATTTAAAAATTTAGAATTTTTCTATCATAACCTCTCAGAATGGACCCGAATATTGAGAAAAAAATTGTTTTGAGTAATTTTTTCAAAGAAATTTAATTTGTGAAGTTTCCCATGTAAAAAGCTCCGAGAAAAACCCGGATCTTTTTACATGGTAAAAATGAATTTTTTCCAAAAATGAGAATAATTGAAAAAATTTAGAATTTTTTCATCATAACGTCTCAGAATGGACCCGAGTATTGAGAAAAAAATGTTTGGGTAATTTTTTCAAAGAAATTCAATTTGTGAAGTTTCCCATATAAAATTACTCTTTTCCAAAAATGAGAATAATTGAAAAAATTCAGAATTTTTTCATCATAACCTCTAAGTATGGACCCGAGCAATTTTTAGTCACAATGAATTTTTATAAAATAAGATTGGTCAAATTTTTCAATTTTTAGAATTATTTTTCATAAATTTTCAAAAATAAAAAATGGATAATTTTTTTAATAACTATGTGTTTTATTTTTTCAAGAATGAATTTTTCTAATTTTTTAGGTAGGTACTAGGTATACATGATTTTTCTTAAATTTTCAAATACTTAATAGGTAAGACTTTTAAATTTCTTCAAGAATGATTATAGTTTTCAATTTTTAGAGTTCATTTTCTCTTGAACTTTCAAAAATGATATTTTTGTTATTTAAAAAACAATCAAGATGGATTTCTTCATTTTTTTTTTTTTTTTTTTTTTTTTTTTTTTGGATAAGATTTTGTTCTACTTTTTAAAACTAGATTTTTTTCAAATTTTACAATTCCGAAATTTCACTTACTAATTTTTAATTATTATGATAAATTTTCAAAAAATTAGTTTATAGTCAAATTCTTCAACACTACATTTTTTTTCAATATTCAGGAAGATTTTCCTTGAATTTTCACAAAGAGAATCTGTGTAAGTTTTTTTCATATTGCATTTCAATTTTTTTTCAAAGTTAAATTATTCCTTTTGAAAAATGCATTTTAAAATTTTTTCAAAATTGAATTTTTTCCAATAAGTAGTTTTTAACGGTAACTTTTCTCAATTTTCAATTACAAAATTGAAAATTTTCGAAATTTTTCAATCTTTGAAATGATTTTTTATAAATTTTCAAAAATAAAAATTGGGTATTTTTTTAATATTTCATTATTTTATCAATAAATTTTCTTCAATTTTTATTTTTTAGAGATCATTTTCTCTTGAATTTTCAAAAATGAGATTTGTTACCTACTTTAAAAAACAATTTAAGATGGCTTTTTTCGAATTTTTTTAAAAGGAGACTTTTTTTACTTTTCAAAACAAGATTTTTTAAATTTTACTATACTTACCAAAACTTTTCTTATTAATTTTTAATTATAATAAATTTTCAAAAAAATTAGTTTAGACAAATTCTTCAACATAAATTATTGATTTTTTTTCAATTTTTGGGAAGATTTTCTTTGAATTCTCACGAATAGAAACAGTGTATTTTTTTTTTTACTATTTAGAGATTTTTTTGATTTTTAAAAATTAAATTCTAAAAATTTTGAAAAATGCATTTTAAAAATTTTTCAAGATTTTTTTTTTTGTTATTAGTGAAAATTAAGATTTTTTTTTCATAATGACCACTCTCGAAAACAAAATTTGAATCCATCCCATGATTTCATCCTAGATACGCCACTGACCAGTTATTGTTTTGGATACGGGCTCGCATACGATATATTTACTTTTAATGCATATCTGACGACGATGATGGCGAGTAAACAAACCAAAAAAAAAATAATAAAAAATAAAATATAGGTAGCCAAGTAGGGAGAACGAGAAGGAAAAAAAACAAAGCTCGCGTTCGTTCGTGTATATTGTACAACGTTCGCCTCTATATATTTGTATCGGGTGACTTCAAACGTTAATTGAAATTCAAAGTCATTAGTTGATCGTGCAAGTGCTACGACCACTGTAGTGTTGGTCAACATAAACAACCAGCAATAAAAAGAAAGCAATAGGTACACCAGGTTCGGTTCATTGAAGCGTGTACTTTGTATTCTTTAAAATAGGCTCGTTAGAGCGTAAATCCTTTCCATCTTTTAGGTAATGAATGTGTCCGCAGTCTGGTTCGATTGACCGTTTTTTTTTCTTCTTCTTTATTTCTTTTCATCTCATCGGGTTCTCTGCTGCTCTTCATCGAGCACACTAATACACGCGCACCATCTCGTCGCTTCCTTCTTTCTCTTTCTTACTCTCGTTTAATGTATCTTGTTTTTGTGTTTTTCTCTCTCTCTCTCTCTCTCTCTCTCTCGATCTTCCTCTCAGCTCTTCTTCCTAAATGCTCGTCGTCGTTTTGTTTTGTCGTTATTGGTTGGTTGATCAAAAACATCAGGTGTAGTAATACTAGCTGAAATACGTAAGTATGCTTGATTTGGAGCAAAATATCGAACGAAGCATTTATGAAAAATGAAAATCAATATCAAATCAGAAATTGAAGAAATTTTATTAAAATATTAAGTACCTAATAAAATTTTTAAAAAGTTAAATATCCAGAAAAAATTACAATTGTAAATTGTTAAATGAAATTTAAAATGGCTAAAAATTGGAAAAAAATCAAAATAAACAGGTTCTCAATTGTTTCAAAATTTAAATTTTCATTCTTTTCTTTATCTACCTATTTTTAAAAAAAAAATTATTTCGTTTCAAGTAATTTATAATCTTCATTTAAATTTTCAGTTTAATAATTGAACAAAATTAAAAATGAATGGAATTTGAAAAAAATCAAAATAAACAGGCAGATACTTAAATTGTCTTAAAATTTAAATTTTTAACATTTTTCTCAACTTGTTTTTTTAAAAAAATTTTTATATATATATTTTGATCGAAAAAAAATCCACTCCTGGCCGGTCAACTGAAATCTTTTCGATTTCCAAAATTTTAATGGACACATGGGTTTTCAGATTTTTTCCTTCGATTTCAATTTTCAATTATAATTTTTTCAAATCTAAATTTTTCTTTAATTTTCTGAATTTGAAATTTTAAAAATAGTCGATTCCATCTTTTAACCAAAAATGCTTCAGTAAAAAGTTTTGATCGAAAAAAAATCCACTTCTGGCAGTTGAACTGAAATCTTTCCGATTTACAAAATTTTAATAGGCAAATGGGTTTTCAGATATTTTCATTCGATTTCGATTTCCAATTTTATTCTAAATTTTTCTTTAATTTTCTGGATTTTAAATTTTCAAAATAGTAGATTTTAGAATTAAATTTATAGATGTTATATTTTTGTAACTTTTTCAACTTTTAAAAAATTCTCTTAAATTTTTAGTAATTTTTATTTTTTTTTCAATTTTTAGTTTGTCCAATTTTACCATATTCTTTTAGCGACTTTTAATTTATTTATTTACAATTTTCAAAATTTTAATTCACATTTTTTTAGTTTTTTACTTCAATTTATTTCAGTGTTTAAATTTCGATTTCTTTAATTCTCGATTTTTCAATAATAATTTTTCAAATTATTTTCCAATTTTTAAAATTTTCATTCTAATTTTTTAAAAATTTTTTTTTGCTCTAGATGAACTTCAATTTTTAGTAACTTTCAATTTAACCAAATTGAATTTATGTACCTATATCTTAAATTTTAAATAATTTTTGTTTAATTTTCTCAACTTCATTCAATATATAGGTAGAGGTACCTACCTACCTATAGTCATAGTCATCTCAGGTGCATAGGTTGAAATTAAATTTTTTTTCAATTCTCGACTTTTCTACAGTGTCTAAAATTTTGAATTTTTTAAAAAGTTATAATTTTAATTTTCAAATTTCTTTTACAGCAATTGTTAATCAGTTTCGTGAAAATTTTTGATTAATTTCATTTTGATAATTTGATTTTTTAAATTTATTTCAATATTAAATTTCAACTCGTGCTTCTTCAAAATTCTGGATTTTTTGTCATTTTCAAATTTTTAGATTTCCAAAAATTTTCAAAAACTTTATTCAACTTTTAGCACTTTTCAATTAATTTAACCAGAATCATAAAAATGTTTAAAAATTTAGATTCTTTGTATTTCCAGTTTTTTCCAACTCAGTTCAGATTTTGACTACTCTTGATTTTTTTCAGTTCTTGATTTATCTACAATTTTCAAGTTTTTTTTAAATTTTGCCAATTTTTTGAATTTATTCTCTGTTCAAACTAATTCAACTTTTAGTGATTTTTGAAAATCTTTCATTTCTTAAATTTTTGTATTTGAACTTTTTTCAAAATTATTTTTGTTTTTGTTTTTATTTAATTTTATATTTTAAGTTTTTTTTTTTAAATTTTGCCAATTTTTTGAATTTATTCTCTGTTCAAACTAATTCAACTTTTAATGATTTTTGATAATCTTTCATTTCTTAAAATTTTGCATTTGAACTTTTTTCAAAATTATTTTTGTTTTTGTTTTTATTTAATTTAATTTTTTTTATTTTTTCGATTTCATTCAATTTTGAGTACATTATTTTCAATTTATCTATCAATTTTTATTATTTTTTTATGTTGATTTTCATTTCTTGATTTCGTTTTTCAATTCAAAGTTTTTAAATTTTCAATTTTTCCATAATTTTCTAAATTTTTACATTTTTTTAATTTTACAATTATTTTTATTGATTGTTAAATTTCTTCAATTGAACATTTTCTCCAATTTTTAAGAATTTTTATTGTTCATTTTTTAAAATTGCTTCCAATTTTAATTTAATTTTATTCAAATTCATAAATTAAATTTTTCTATAGTTTTAAAAATAATTTTGATAGGTTATTTTTTTCAATTTTTAAAAAAAATTATTACAATTTTTAGTACTTTTTTTTTGCAAATTCTTGATTTTTCCACAATATTCTTCAAATTTTGAATGTATTTAAAATGACCAATTTTTAATTTTTTTTTTTTTAAATTTCTGTCAATTTTTTTTTTTGTAATTTATGTTTTTATCTCAGTTTGTTTCAATTTTTAATAATTTTGATTCAATTCAGTTCCCAATAAGTTTAAATTTTTCATGTAGGTATTTCTGCTACGTTATATTCAATTTGAAATAGTTTATTTATTTTTTATTAGATACTTATTTTTAAATTTATTCTATCAAAATTTTTTTTTAAAGTTTTGATCATCTCCAGATTTCAATAATTACGTCGAGTAACAGGCATTTTTTTTACTGGTGTATTTCAAAACAAAAATTGAAAGTTTTTTTTTTTTTTAGGTTGCTGTAAATATACGTAGCATACGTACGTACGTATCCTATGACAGTTCTGCTTTTTATCAGAATCCAGAAATGTGTAGTTTTATAATTCGAAGGAACCTTAGTAAATTTTTCAGTTGTCTTTAATTATTAGGCTGCGTCGGTTGTGACTTGTGAAGGTCATTGCAACGTACCCGGATGGATTCAGTTCACCAGGAAAAATTCGTGGTCGCTGTGATGCCAAAGTACGAGTAGACTTTACAAAATCCTTCGAGAGGCTGGAAGCTCAAAAAGAAAGACCAAAGGGAACAAAAATAAAGGAAAATGTACCTACTATAAAATAAGTTTATGAAAAAGTTGAAATAAAGGTCTTCGTCGTCGAATAGACTTAGCATTTTTATTTTCACATTTCAAAAGCTTCGTGTATACTACGTATCGATTACGCTGCCTGCCACGCCGCATTCGACCTAGAAAAGTAAAATGAAAGAAAAGCCGGCCGCTGCGCAACCCCGCGCCCCGCCTGCCCCGCAGACGACGACGACGACGACGACGACGACGACGACGTCGAGAATATTATACGAATTAATTATTCGTGCATTTTTACACACAGAGCACCGGGGGAGGGGGCATGGGCATTGGGCACCGCTAAGAGGCAACGACAAATTGGGTGTAAAAAATAATAACACACAGCTCGGCTGGGGCTGGGGCTGCGGAGGGCCGGCCGAGGGCCTCCGAAGACGCGTGTGTATTGATCGCATTGTGCCCGCTGGTAATTTGCGGGCGCTGCTCGCTGTGCGGCCGTGTAATTCTTGCGTTTTGGTCCTCATTTAGTGGCCACGGACTTGAGCAGTTTGTCAGGTGGTAACTGCTCCTTAATCGAGAGAAAGTGATTAGAAAGGGGTCCGAAAAGCAATTTCGCTGTTAAGTACTTCTTAGCACGCAACGCGTCCGCCCCCGCCAGCCCCACACTCGGCGCGTATTTTCCGCAGCTAATGACGATCCGGCCGCGGCCTCTCCCGCATCGTTGCCAAATCGTTCTCTATTAATTTTCCGTCCACCGTTTGTTTGTAACAATCGTTTTGATGAAAGAAATACTACTACGTACTGTACCGCACCGGTAATATACCTATTTATTCTACCCTCCCTCGCCCACAACCCTTTCTGGCTGCCAGACCATATTTCGCGGATTTTGTCCTTTATTTTATTTTTTCCTTCTACTATTCGTCGCGTCAATTCTTCTACCGCGTGTTGTGCTCTCTTGCTCTTTTTTTTCACTCTTCAAATAAGTACCTAAGTATAACTTTGGTATTATCCACGCTAACGGGCAATTTAGTCAAAATATCGGAGACGCTTGAACGTATATGGACGATAATGTCGCGTACCTAGCGAGTTATTTTTACGCATACGACGACTATACATATAACAATGTATGTCGATATAAAGGGCGCGAATGGAGTAGGTGAGGGGTAGTTTAAGCGAACGTACAGGGTGATTCGGAAGTAAATGTAAACACTTCAGATTTGGATAAAAAAAATTGCATGTAAATTGGGTGTCTATTTTCGTAAATGAAGGCTCCATGCACAGAGCTTTGGAAATTTATATTTTCTGAGCAAAAATGACGAGAAATACTTACTGCATTCAGAAATTTTTCCACAAAATTTTAATCACATTGGGATGTCTATGTTTGAAACTGAAAAAGTTGAAAGAACAAAAAATTCATTGACACGAGCATTGCTTTCTTCGGTTTATTCAGGAGCACTAACGAGACATGAAAATGATTTTCACTTTTATTTTAAAATTTACTAGTTTTTAAAGGTTTACCATTTTTGAAAATTTTCTCTTTTTTTGAAATTAAAGTTCGTCAAAGTTTGTTCATTAGGTAACATTTTTAAAAATTTTAAATTTTTCATATTGAATTAGGTGGTTTTTCAAGTTTGAAGCTTTCCCATTTTTTAAAAATATAACATTTTCAAAGTTTTCAGATTTTTAAAAACAATTGTTCTTAAAATATGTCAATATTCTAAATTTTACATGGAAAATCTTACCTACATTGTTAATCTTTCAAGTTTTTAATTTTTTTAAATGTTTTTTAGAAGGAACTTGCAATTTTTTTTCTAAATTTTCAAATTTTCAAATTTTACTGTATTTTTTACAATTTTTAAGATCTACCCGAGCAGCACACTCGATCGATAATATCGAAAGTTGAAACGTATCGATAAAAAATCGTTTAAAAATCTAAAGATGTTCTCACGATATGATACAGATTTAGCTGTACGATTTTATAGGCAAAAAATCTAAAAACTATCGAAATCGATAGTATTACGATTTTAGGACGATATTCGTCAACGATACTATCGACAAAGAATATTAAATTTATCGAATCCGATTTTCCACCGATTTTGTGCAGATATTTGAAACTATATTATAGACAAATAATCTGAAATTTCTCGAATTCGATTTTTTAACGATTTTGTGAAGATATTTGAAACTATATTATCGACACGTAATCTGAAATTTATCGAATTCGATTTTTCAACGATTTTGTGACGATATTTACAACTATATTATCGACAAATAATCTGAAATTTCTCGAATTCGATTTTTTAACGATTTTGTGAAGATATTTACAACTATATTATCGACAAATAATCTGAAATTTCTCGAATCCGATTTTCCACCGATTTTGTGCAGATATTTACAACTATATTATCGACAAATAATCTGAAATTTCTCGAATTCGATTTGTTAACGATTTTGTGAAGATATTTGAAACTATACTATCGAAAAAGAATATTAAATTTATCGAATTCGATTTTTTAAAGATTTTGTGAAGATATTTAAAACTGTATTATCGACAGATTATATGAAATTTCTCGAATTCGATTTTTCAACGATTTTGTGACGATATTTAAAACTATATTATCGACACATTATATGAAATTTATCGACTTCGATATTTCAACGATTTTGTAACGATAGTTGTTGAAACTATATTGATTTTTTTCTAGTCAAAAAATACCTACTTTATATTCAAAATTGGATGGGAAGAAAGGGCCAAATCGAAATTTTTATAATAACCAAAATTAAATCCAGAATATTATTCTACAACTTTTGTTTGAAATGTTTTTTCAATTGGACCTCATCTCTAGCCTCTATTATTTTGCATTTACCTACTTACGTGTAACAGTAATATGCGAAATCAAAATTGAAAAAATTTTCAAACAAGTTATCTAGTTTTTTTGGTTTACTAGGTATTTTACTTGAAACCAGATCGTTGTTCTTAAATAAAATTTTACCAAGTTCAATACTACGATTACTATGTGAATACTTAGTATTTAAAATTGAACGGGAGGGAGGCGCCCAATCGACAATTTTGTAATGACCAAAATTATTCTTAGAACTTTAAGCTACAACTTTTGTTTGAAAATTTTTTCAATCGGACCTCTCCTTCTCCTCCAATTTTGCATAATACTCCGTTGATACTTATTCAAAATTGGAGGAGCGGAGGAAAAAGGGGCCAATTTGAAAAAATTTTCAAACAAAAGTTGTAAATTAAGGTCCTAGAAATAATTTTAGTTATTATAAAAATTTCAATTGGACCCCTCCCTCTTCTCCAATTTTGCATAAGATGTTTGAATATTATAATCCAATTCGTATTATGCGAACGAACTCCGATGTTCGCAACAGACGCTTGTTTTGGTAGAAACTGCTGTATTTGGAACGAAATTCGCCAGCCTTAAGCGTAACTACGACTTCAAACTCGCCAGCCGGTCTTGAAAAAAATTATCTACAAAAAATCGATAGAATATCGAAACTAGATAATCTACAAAAAATCGTAATACAAAATCGATAGAATATCGAAATTAAATCGAAATAAAAAATCGATAGAATATCGAAACTAAATCGAAATAAAAAATCGACAGAATATCGAATTCGATAAAGTGTCGCGTTAGTTCCGCATAAATCGTGTAATTATCTTTCGATTTATAGATAGGTTATCGATGAAGTATCTAACTATAATCTTGAGATTTTTAAAAGAAAAATCGTTCGATTTTATCGAAAGTTTATCTGTTGATGGATTTTGCCAACTATAATTCATCGATAATCTGTCGATATATCGAAAGATAATTTCACGATTTATGCGGAACTAACGCGACACTTTATCGAATTCGATATTCTGTCGATTTTTTATTTCGATAATTTGTCGAGTGTGCTGCTCGGGTAGGTATCAATTTAAAAAATTTCTGTTATTAATACTTATCACAAATTTCCCACCTTTTAAAATTTTTTATCTAATACCTATTTCAAATTTTTTTGCTTTCTTAAAGCTTATTAATTTTTTAATACTTAGTTACTTACTTAATTTTAAAATGTCCAGTTTTACAAAATTTTCGATTCTCTAAAATTAATTTGACTTTTTTTTCAAAGTTTCAGCTTTCAATTTATCTAAAAATTTTAATTTTCCCCAAAATTATAAATTTTTTCAACATTTTAAATTTTTTTTTAAACTTTATTTTTTTCCAAAATTATCAATTCATTTTTTTTAAAATTCCAATGCTGTGTACAGCAAAGAAGGCTAATGGCATCAATTATTTAAAAAATTGATTTTCTTAAAATTTTCAATTTTCTAATTTTATTTTTTTTTTCAAGTTTAAAGCTTCTTAAATTTTTTAGATAAAAAAATAAGCTGGAAAAAATTCATCAATTTTCAAACACTCCCAAAATTTTCAATTTTTCAAGATTCAACTTGTTCGTTTTTCAAGTTTTTCAAAGTTTACACATTTACAATAAAAATTAAGTTTTAAGAATTTGTCAATTTTTTAAATTTTATTTGCAGGATTTTTCAAGTTTCAAGTTTTTAATTTTTTTTAATAATTTAGGCACCCACCTACTATTTTTTTTTCTCTTGAAAAATTGTCAATATAGTTTTTTTAAATTGTCTGTTTTTACAGGTTTGCAAATTTTTACTTTTTTCTGCTAATTTTTGAAATTTGTCCGTTTTTAGATTCTTTCAATGTATGCCAATTTTTTAATTTATTAGTTTTAGATTTTTAAAGATTGAAGTTTTTTCATGTTTTCAAATAGTCTTTCATATATTTTTTATAATTCATCAAATTTTTAAAAATTGTCTTTTTAAAATTTTTCCATTCATGAAAATTCCTTTTTTCTTATAATTTATTTTTTCCAAGTTTGGACAGTTTTCGATTTTGTTCTTAAACTTACTAGTTTTCAGTTCAGTATCTTAAAATTTCTCAGATTCTTAGGTAAGGTTTGACAACTTTCAAGATTTTTATTTCTATTTAAAGTTTGTCGATTTTTCAGTTTTCCAAAATTTTTGAATTTATTTTTAAACAAAATTTCCCAGTTTTCAAGTTTTGCTGGTTTTTCTAAATTTTGAAATTTTTTGATTTTATCCAAACTTTTCAATTTTTAAAAAGTTGCAGTTCCTTTTTTATACTTTTGAAAACTGTTCTATAGTTTCCGAATTCTTCACTTTTCTGAAATTTTCAATGTTTGAAATTAGAGCTTAATAATTTATTAATTTTTTGAATTTCCAAGTTGAATAATTTTTTTTTGATTTTTAAACATTTTTCCAACGTTTTCAAATTTTTCAAGTTTTCAAGTTTCCACGTTTTCGTTTTTTAGAGTTTGCTATTTTTTGATTTGCTTTAACTAAATTTTTAAAAAGCTGCAGTTTTTTATATTTGATCAAAATTCGCCCATCATTTATACGAGTAAGTAATTCAAAAATGTTTCTTTGTAGTTTGCGGATTTTATTTTCATTTTCAATTTCACAAAATTTTCAATTCTCAAAAATTTTTCTCATGTTTCCAAATTTTTTAGGTTTTCAAAGTTTTAAATTTTTTAAAAGTTATTAATATTTAGAAAAAGTTGCAGTCAATTTTTTCAATTGATTATTTTTCAAAATTTGTCCTTGATTTTCAAAAATTTAATTTTAAATGTAGCCAGCTTTAATTTTATTTAATTTTCCAAAAATTTCAATTTATCAAAATTTGCTGTTTTTTTTTTTAAATTGTTGATTTTTTAAAAATGTTTTAACGAGATTTCAAGTTGTTTTTTTTGGGGGGGGGGGGGGAGGGAAGCTGTTAACGAAAATGGCCTCGGTTACATAAAAAATTAACTTTATGACCATTTTGCTCAAAATTTTTAAAAAATTCGAACATATTATTTTTTTTTAAATTTCTTCAAATTTTGGTCCCCCAGATCATGACTTAAAATTCTGTTGGAGGAAAAAAAACAAGGCTAATAAAAAATAGAGAGAAAAATGAAATGTGAAATATTGCCTATCATTGAAAATGAAGGCGCTGCAGAGCTTCAAACTTTGAAAAATGTTATAATTATTTTCCGAAAAACATAATTTTTGAAGTGCCACAACACCTTCATCAACAAAGACAGGCAACTTTTTCACATAACGTTTTTTCTTTCTCTTCAGAAGTCTCGCTTGTTTCTCGTATGTATTATGAAAACCACCAGTACCACCCCATCAAAATAATTAAGATCTACCCGAGCGGCACACTCGATCGATAATATTCGAAGATGTAACGTATCGATAAAAAATCGTTTGAAAATCTATAGATGTTCTCACGATATTATAAAGATTTATCGGTACAATTTCATAGGCAAAAAATCTAAAAACTATCGAATTCGATATTATTAAGATTTTATGACGATATTTGTAAACGATACTATCGACAAAGAATATTAAATTTATCGATTCCGATTTTCCACCGATTTTGTGCAGATATTTGAAACTACATTATCGACAAAGAATATTAAATTTATCGAATTCGATTTTTTAACGATTTTGTAAAGATATTTAAAACTATATTATCAACAGATTATATTAAATTTTACGAATCCGATTTTTTACCGATTTTGTAAAGATATTTGAAACTATATTATCGGCACATAATATGCAATTTCTCGAATTCGATTTTCTAACGATTGCGTGAAGATATTTGAAACTATATTATCGACACATAATATGAAATTTCTCGATTTCGATTTTTTTACGATTTTGTGACGATATTTGAAACTATATTATCGACAAATAATCTGAAATTTCTCGAATTCGATTTTTTAACGATTTTGTGAAGATATTTAAAACTTTATTATCGACACGTAATCTGAAATTTCTCGAATTCGATTTTTCAACGATTTTATGACGATATTTGAAACTATATTATCGACACGTAATATGAAATTCCTCGAATTCGATTTTTCAACGATTTTGTGGCGATATTTGAAACTACATTATCGACAAATAATCTGAAATTTGTCGAACGATTTTGTGACGATATTTGAAATTATTTCAAAATTTTAAAAGTCCAACTCGTCTGGAAGTACTAAACTGCCTATTATAAGCGTTTTATTGCTAATTCCTCAACGATAAGGTATGGCATAGTGGTTAAGGAAGAGGATTACCATGCAGGAGGTAGATGGTTCAAGCCCCACGGGTGACAGAGTTTTTATAATTTTTTTTGACTTTTTCTGAAATGATCCTCTTACCGCAACATGAATAATATGTTTAGCCATAGTTTAATGTATTAATTATGCTAATTAAGGATTTTTAATTATAGAAAAAAGCTAGTAAAAGACGAAAAATCGGAATAAAAAAAATCGATAAAAAATCGACAGAATATCGAATTCGATAAAGTGTCGCAAAAGTTCCGCCTAAATCGTGAAATTATCTTTCGATATTATAGATATATTATCGATAAAATATCTTACTATAATCTCGAAATTTTTGCCAACTATAATTCGTCGATAATCTATCTATATATCGAAAGATAATTTCACGATTTAGGCGGAACTAACGCGACACTTTATCGAATTCGATATTCTGTCGATTTTTTATTTCGATAATTTTTCGATTGTGCTGCTCGGGAGGTACCTAATCAACGTGAAGTTTTTTGTCGTTGGTATTCGATTATATTCAAATCTGAAATTTTGACATTGATTTCCGGAACACCCTGTATACGTAGGCTACATATGTAGCGTGGCCTTTGCGAGCTGCGATATTTCGGTACTTTTCTAATCAGTTAAGCAATATCGGCGTCATTTTACGTCGTTGAATGCTCGTAAGCTATCATTAATTCATAATTAAGAGTTTTATGGTCCGTGTTCGGCGTTTGCAGCGACCTATACGCAGGCTGGCCGTTCCAACGACCCCTCAAGCCGTACGTGTTAGTATAAAAGAAGCTATGTTCTTTTTCCCTCAGTGCATGCTCGTAAAATTGCACGGACCGTGTGCTTGGCACCTTATCCTTTGCTTTGAGGCATCTACGCAGTGCACCCACACGTACTCGAGGTTATACGCCAATTACACGATATGCATTTTTCAAAAAGCCATTTGTCTGTGTGACGATTTCTACGAGTCTCCTCGGATACTCGTCAAGTGCATCGTTGCACATTCATTATTCGCTCGAAAACACATAAAAGAGAAACGCGAACGCGTCGTCGCTCGAGCTCTTTGGATCCTCTTCTTCGGCAGATGAGCATGAAAAAAGTTTTCCCAACAAATCGAATTTTCTGCAACGAATATTCTATATTCCTCGCTCACAAACTGTGGTGAGGGGGCTCTGTAGTATCGTATGGAGTAGATAAGATTCAGCGACTTCATCTTTTGCATTATCTACCTGGTGCGAAATTGATTTCGCGCACAACTTGACGTAATCGTGTCAGCTATATCTGGAAATTTCAAATTGTTCTTTCACCTTTGAAAAAAAAGCTCCTCGCTAGCTCGCTACGTAAGTATATCGTTGTTTATCACACGAGTTAAAAAAATACTAGTACGTAAAATAGAAAAAAGAAGTAAAGGTGAAATTGGAGCCAGCTCCGCAGCGAATCATCAGTTGCTGTAATGCTTCGGGGAAATCTGTGATTGACAAAATACTATATACTCTTATATACGAGAGTAGTAGCAGCGTTAGCGTTCGGTTCGGTTCGGTTCGGTTCGGTTCGTTGGCCGCCTTTGGGAATATGTGTAAGTTTGCCGACAAACCGAACTTAATTATCCGAATACGTTTCGCGAATTGTCGAAAAATGTCGGATAAGTTATGGCGTAAATACGGAGATATTCAGCTTTCGGCGAACTTGGTGGTAATATAGCGAGACCGAGAGCATGGCCGGACAAGGTGTGAGGTGGTGGTGTTGCGATGACTTATGTTCTGTATTGTTTTTAGCGGGTTGCATTAACACTTGGCAAAACTTGTTGCTCTCTCGACTCCCAGCTAATTCTCGTCTATTGGTTTACTTAATCGGATATCGTCGACGATTCTGCGTTGAGATTTCCTTATCGTAATTATACCAGGACAGGGTGTTTGATGTCGCCCAATATCCCTATATTTTAACAAAGTCTAAGACTCATTTATGTCGGTTATTCGAACTGAAATGGGTTTGTTTCTAATTTACATTTTTTTAAACTGAAATTTTATTATTATTTCTTTTCATCGTCGATTATTTGTTTAATTACTTACTATTTTTTCAGTTTTCAAATATTTTCCATTCTTCAAATTAATTTTTTTTTCACTTTTTTTTCAATTTTTAATCATAAGATCCAAGGTAAAATCTTCGCTCTGGTGAAATTAAAAAAAAAAAAAATGATTTTCAGCAAATTTCAAAAAATGAGAATTTTTGAAAAATTGCATTTAATCGATGAAAAAAGCATTCCTAAGATCCAATGCCAAATCCTCCTCTGGCTGAATTAGAAAAAAAAATTCATTTTCAGTAAATTCTGAAAAATCGCAATTTAAATTTATTCAATGACAAAGGCTACCATTTGATCCGATGCAAAATCCTACTCTTACTGAAAATGAGAAAATTTTTATTTTCTGTAAATTTAAAAAAATTGCCTAAATGCTACCATTTTCTCCAATGCAAAATCCTACCCTTACAGAAAATTAGAAAATTTTAAAAAATGCAAATTTGAATTTAATTTATGAAAAAGGCTACCATTTGGTCCAATGCAAAATCCTACCCTTTACTGAAAATTAAAATTTTTTATTTTCTGTATATTTCAAAAAATGAAAAATTGCATTTAATCAATGAAAAAATCTACCCTTACATCCAATGCAAAATCCTCCTCTGGATGAATTTGAGAGAATTTTCATTTTCAGTAAATTTCAAAAAATGCCAATTTTAATTTAATCAATGACAAAGGCTACCATTTGGTCCAATGCAAAATCCTACCCTTACTGAAAATGAGAAAATTTTTACTTTCTGTAAATTTAAAAAAAAAGTTTATTTTGATTTAATCAAATACAAAGGCTACCATTTGCTCCAATGCGAAATCCTACTCTTACTCGTATTGAGAAAATTTTTATTTTCTCTACATTTCAAAAAGATTAGAAATTGCTTAAACAATGAAAACAGCTAAGTACCATAATATCCAACAAGATGTTTATTTCAACTTTTAAAAAAAAATTATAATCATTTTTTTCATTTTTAATCAATAAGTTTAAATCATTTCATACCTATTCAATTTCAAGTTTTTCAATTTTTTTTTTCAATTTTATTTTTGAATGTCATTGGTATTTTTCTCCTTTGTATTGAAATTAAAATGGAGAAATTAAATTCAGTCATTCCCCGAAAAATAGTCAATAATAAATTGGGCATTTTTAAAAAATCTTGAAAAAAATCATTAAAAATTGAATAAAATTGGAAAAAGTGAATAATTTTTAACTAACTAGAAATTTCAAAAAAAAAAAAAAAAATGACAAATAAATTTTCAAATTTAATTGTTAAAAAAAATTGTATAAGAATTTGGGGGAAATGAATAAAATTTTAAAAAGTGATGAAAGTTTTAAAAAAAATCAAAAATTAGGCTTACTAACAAGGGAACCTCGCCAACTTGTCACCTCTGATTGAGCTGAAATTTGGCTCCCTGAAAGAGCATGCCACTCAGACCTCACAATCACATTTTTAGCTGCCGAAATTGATTTTTCGATTTTTGGCGAATTTTTGAAAATGGATAAAACGTCCTCCAAAAAAACATTTTTGAAAAAAAAAATTTGTAAATTTCAAAATAGAATCCTGCAAATCGGTTTCTACACTGAAGTTGACCTCTCGAGTCGATTGTCACCATTTTCGAAGCGATCTGGAGCCTCCAGCAAAAGTTGACTTTTCTCCAGCACACTGGAATCTCTCCTGACGGCAAAAGTCAACATTTTCTGGAGGCTCCAGATCGCTTCGAAAATGGTGCCAATCGACTCGGGGGTCGACTTTAGGAGATAGACGAATTTTCGGGTGATATGCTGGAGAAATTGATTAATTGGAAATTTTTAAAAATTGCAGAATTCTTAAGTTGTCAAAAAAAACACGTGCGAACTCTTCACCTCGGATTTTGGATTCAACTACGTCAATCATTAGATGACATCATACTAACGCTAGGATTAAATTTTCAGCAGCCGAAGTTAATTACAGCGCCGTCTGGAGCTATTCCAGAGCGCTGGAGAAAAATCAAATTTTTCTGGAGGCTCCAGATCGCGTAGAAAATGGTGCCAATCGACTCGGGTGGTCGACTTTAGCGCACAAACCAATTTTCAGGATTCTATCTTGAAATTTACAATTTTTTTTCAGAAAATGTTTTTTTGGGGCGGTTTTAGCCATTTTCAAAAATTCGCCAAAAATCGAAAAATCAACTTTGGCAGCTAAAAATGTGATTGTGAGGTCTGAGTGGCATGCTCTTTCAGGGAGCCAAATTTCAGCTCAATCGAAGATGACGAGTTGGCCAGGTTCCCTTGTAAGAATAAAAATTTTACAAATTAAAAAAATTCCATGCGTTGATTCAAGAATTATCAAATCAAAAATGGAATTATAAATTTAAAAAATAAATAAACCGAATTGAAAACCGCATCGAAAATACGAAATGAAATAAAAATTGAAAATTTTCGACTTTGTTCCGCCTCCTTTCACTCGTCATTTTTCAAAAATTGACAAGATCCAACTAAATCCGAACGTTATATTGTATTCCTTCGCCAGAATTTCGTCTCGAGACGATAAATCTGGTCTGTTGTATTTTTTTGCCGATCATATCCCGCGAAAGAAAATTGTATTCCGTATATTTTCCTCAAGCTATAAATTTTTCCAGGCCGTATTACTCTAACTCGTCTATCTATAGATTCGAAAAAAAGGCTATTTTTTGATCTACGAAACTCATTCTCCGCGTTTGGAAAATTTTGAAGTTTGAAATGGTTTTTGCTTTACACAGGGTAACATTTCATATCGTAAAATTCTCACCAGCGGCGAACAATTTCAGCGAAGGCTCATTTTGATATATCCTCCATCCTTCGCCACGTCCTGTCACTCAACTCCCAATGCGAATATTGGCGTTCGATTGATAAATCGTAAACTGACAACTTATTTGAAATTTTCCAAGGAAATGTCACTCGATTAGGTCCATAGATTACAGTATAGATATTGCCAGCGTTCGAAGAATATTCAATTTAGGTATCGAAATTTGAAAATATTTGCGAATATAGAATTGAAAGAGAAAGACGAATTTGATTTTTTTTTTCTCTTTCATTTCGCACTCGCAATTCGCGACTGAGAAACATAGGCTTATAGAGATAGAATAAAGGAAAATATGATCGGGTAAATTACCCCAAACTTGGTGTATTTGAAAAGTCACTATAGATAAGCTGGCTAGAAATGGAAATTCCTTTAAATGCCATCGTCGTGTTTATTAATTAAACGACTCTCCGAGTATTCTAATTCACTCGAAATGGATATTAAATAAGCTCTCTGTTGGTCGATTTTGTCTACGCATAGTAAGAAATGGGTCTAAATTTTCGCTCAAAAACACACGAAACAAACGTATTTAATTCTCGTACGGAGAGACGTTGCGAGCAGGGGTGTGTGAGGGTAGGATTTACACCCTCGCAGAAAATATTTTTACCGGGCAAATTCGGAATATTCAACAAGATAAGTATAGTTCATTGGGCAAATAGGGAAAATTCGATGGGATAAAAATTTTACTTAGGTACTTGGCAAATTGGGAAAAAGTGTTTTCTGATCAAATTCAAATCGAAATAACGACCAATTTAGTAGATTCAGCCATATCGTAATCTCATTCCAAACATTGATCTCTCGAAAAAATCATGAGGTATCTTCCAAAAAAATTGAGATATTTGTTTATTACAGAAAAAAATCATCTATTTTTTTTATTTAAAAAAATTGAGTTTTTGTTCAAAAAATTTAGAACTTTTTTTTCCAAATAATAAATAATGGAATTCAATTCTCACAATTTTCTCCAAAAAAGGGTAAATTTTCAGTTTTATCCCAAACCTTTTGTATATTGTAGTTTTAGGTACTTCAAAAAAAAAAATAATAATAATAAAAATACACTAAATATTGTTGAATATGGACCATTGAACCTCAATGGGAAGTATTCAATATTCGAATATGGATTCTCTTGAGATTGTGAAATGATACCTACATCCTTCAAATATGGAACATTTAGAAATATTAAATTTTTGAATGTATGAATTCTCTCGAAATCATGAATTTAATGATGAATTTTTCAAATATGGACCCAATTGGACCCCAATCAAATTAAGATTTTTTTCTACAGACGATTGACAGATTTTTTCAACTTTAATTAAAATATTTTTCTCTAAAAAAGTTGAAGTTTTTTACTCCAAACAATTGAAGAAAAAAATATTCTATTCCTATTTTGAAATTGAAAAATTATTTCTTCAAAAATTTGTTTACTCCTGAAAAATTGATACGTTTCTCTGAAAAATTTGAGATTTTTTTTGGTTTATCAACCCATTTTTCTACTTCAAAAAATTGAAGATTTTTCCTTCAAAAAACTGAGAAAAAAATTACTCCGAAAAATAGAAATTTTTTTCTCCAAAAAATTGGATTTTTTTCCCTACGAAAACATATTGTGTTTACTCCTGAAAAAGTGATACGTACATTTATTTTTTAAAAACATATTCCAAAAAATTCTTTGATTCAAAAAAATGAAAATTTTCATTTTATCACAACTAAATTGAGAAAATTTTCAATTCAATAGGTATTTTATTCTACAAAAATCTGAAGATTTTTTTCTTTAAAAAAAAGTTAAAGTTTTTTTTTTCTATAAAAATTTGAGATTTTGACTTAGGTATCTATCTATTTTTTTACTTCAAAAAAAAAGGAATTCTTTCATTCTAAAAAATTGAGAAAATTTTCAATTTGAAAAATCATTTGCCTATTCAAAAAAAAGAATGATTTTTTAAAATCAAAAATTGAAGTACTTTCTTCGAAAGAATCAATTTTTTTCCTCCTAAAAAATGATAAATTTTATCAAACTATTTATTTGCTTCAGAACACTAAGGAATTTTTTATACAAGAAAATGAAAATGTTTTTTTTTTTTTGTTGAAAAATTGTAACGACGTTTTTTCAACAACTCTTTTCCCCAAAAAATTTATAAAATATTTTTCTTGCAATTTAAAGCATTCTTTTCTTTCAAAAAAAAAAAAATCTAAAAATAAACGATTCTTTTCCTTAAAAACAATAGTTTTTTTCTACAAAAAAATTTTTTTCTACCAACTTCAAAAAATTAATTAAAATGAATTTAATAAGTTTTTTTTTCAAAAAATTAAAAGTTTTCTTTTTACAATGTGGACAGGTTCTTCTCTTGGAAAAATTAAAACATTTTTCAATACGAAAAAATTGGGGGGGGGGGGGATGATTCAAGTGCCATAGGTAAGTTTTCTTCACGTCAAAAAATTGAGAAATTTTTTAATTCTAAAAAAAACTGAAAGAATTTTTATTTGGAAAAAGTTAAAACATTTTTTTAAATGAAACTGAAAATTTTTTTAAATCTATTTTTTACTTCGAAAAGTTGAGAGATGAAAACAAATAATTCATTCATTCTAAAAAAATTGAGAAAATTTTCAATTTTAAAAATTATTTACCTGCTATTATTCAAAAAAAGAATGATTTTTTGAAATCTAAAATTGAAGTAGGTACTTTCTTCGAAAGAATCAACTTTTTCCCCCTAAAAAAAGATAAATTTTATTATCAAACCATTTATCTGCATCAGAACACAAAGGAACTTTTTATACAAAAAAATGAAAATGTTTTTTTTTGTCGAAAAATTGTGACGTTTTTTCAACAACATTTTTTTCCAAAAAATTTATAAAATATTTTTCTTGAAATTTAAAAAAAATTATTTTCTTTTAAAAAATTAAAGTTCTTTTCTACAAAAAAATTGTTCTACCAACTCCAAAAAATTAAGAAATTTTTTGAATTTTTTCTATTTTATCGAAATTGCTTTCAATTTGAGATGATTTTTATTTACAAAAAATCAAAATATTTTTTCTTAAAATAATTGAGATTTTTTTGAAATGAATTAATAAGTTTTTTCTTCCAAAAATTGAATTTTTTTCTTTTTACAATGTGCACAGGTTCTTCTCTTGGAAAAATCAAAATATTTTTTAATACGAAAAAGGAAGAAATTATTCAAGTACCTAGGTAAGTATTTCTTTACGTTAAAAAATTGAGAAATTTTTTTATTCTAAAAAATTGAAAGAATTTCTGTTTGGAAAAAGTTTAAACATTTTTTTATGAAACTGATCATTTTTTTAAAACCTATTTTTGTACTTCGAAAAGTTGAGAGATTTTTTTTTAGTTCAAGATGATGTACAATTTTTTTCTGAAAAAACACCAGTGAAGTTGCCATTTGACATTTTAGGGTTTTTTATCAACCAAAATGAAAGGTTCATTCAGCAAACCCATAACTTCCACACGTTCGGTGAAATCAAGGTCACGAAGCCACTGTGCTCGTACGTGATGGAAATTACCGTAAACAAAAATTTGGCAAACCGTTCATTTGGTATCTGTAAAGTATTGGCCTGGGAGAAAGAATATCCATACAAAGGGGGTAATCGATTCTACTCGAGAACATAATTCAACTCGTGTATCGTAAAGGATGGACAGTTTGATTGGTATATGGCAAAGCTGTGCGAGGCTGTACTGTACGTTTCTCTTATATTGCACAAACAACCAACAACACGACTGCACGAGCATCGAACCGAACGTTTAACACTTTAAGTGCTACCTTAAGTTGGTAGTTAAAAAGAGTACGAGACGGGGCGTGGGCGGGGGCCGGGCAAAAAATAAATCTGGTTAAAAGTTGTTGTTGTTGTGCGTATTGTGTAAAAGTTTTTATCACTTTTCTGCGCTTTCGTTTATTGAGTTTGACTACGATACGCGAAACTGTTATTCTCCAGATACCGAGGCAAGTTTTGCGAGAAATTTTCTCTCCTTTGCGAGCCATGTCGAGGGTGAGGGGGAGGGAGGGTTCTGCTGTGCGTGTTCTATACCTAAACGTGTGCGTAGGTAGCCGGATGAGTGTGATGGTGCTGGTAGAGGAGGTGTTCTTTTTTTTTTCGTATTCCCATTTTCTGTGGCTCGAGTGTGTGCTTGTGTTTACCTATCTGAGTATATCTTGGTATAGGATGCTGAAAGGGCTGGAGCCCAGTGCCAGTGCTCGGTGTAGGCCTACTACGTATATATACGTTTACGATAAAGTGTTTTCTTTATTCGAATGTGACGCCTATGTACATGTACAGGGTACACTTATACAGTGGTTGTGTGTTCATTGTGCGTTGAAAAATTACCTTCGCGTTCGCACAGCGGAGAAAGAAAATTTCTCGACTTGAAATAGTAGAACGAACGGGAAATATCATTTATACGTTATTTAAGAAAGAAAGAAAGAAAGAAAGAATGGGTTAAAATAGACTAAAAACGAGTACGGTACCTACAGAAAATACTCGTATTCGTACACGTAAGAGCAGTGAGCAGGTTTACAGTATATCTCTGCTGTACTTCGCCTCCGTCTCAGCCTCACACACTTTATCCAAGAGGTAAAAAAAGGAGACTGGAAGAGAGAGAGAGAAAGAGAGAAAAACGCGCTAGGAAATGCGTGCATACCGCAAAACAAAGAACTATGTAATGGATGAAATGACAATGTCCACGAACCGTGACCGGTATCCTCAGGTGTTTAAGATCTCGTATTTCCGACACAACGATATTCTTATTCAATGTGGAGACTATTCTGTTCTGTTGATCGTTGTTTTTTTTTTTCATCTTCCTCTTCTATATCTTCTGGTAGATGGTGTAGACTTCTTTATTTCCATTTTTTTTTTCAACACGCGTGTATGCGCAACGTCCGGTCAACCATATCGTAAAGGACGGAAACCGAGATGAGATGTAATATTAATTAGTCAGTCCAAGATTTATATCTTGTTACATTACACTGATTGTGAGACCAATTCGTAGGATTTTTGGTGCATTTTGTTCAGTATAAGTCAGTGGGGTAACTAGGGACGGATCTGGGTGGGCCACGCCCATTCAAAAAATAGTTTGACCATTCTAGTTTTTTCCAAGCTTGTCTAAATTTTTTTACCAAAAATAAAAATCGATTTTTTTTTCATAAAAAAAGTTTAAAAAAATTGAAATATTTTTTTTTTACTCTCTACAAATAACAGATTGTTTTTCCAAAAAATTAAAATACCTACTCAGTTTGTTTTTCAAAAAAGTTGAGATTTTTTTCCTCCAAAAAAATTGAAAGACTCTTCTGTATGAAAAAAATACAAGTAATTTCTTCTATAAAAATAAGCTGTTTTCTCTCCGAAAAATTGGAAATAATTTTTTCTTTGGAAATTCGAGAAATAAGAAAATCAATTTGCATGATTTTTTTCTTCAAAACTTTGAAAAATATTTTTTGGTAATCGAGAAATTTATTTCTTCGATTTTTTTTCATTTCTTTTCTTAAAAACAGTGATTTTTTCTAATTCAAAAAAAATAAATAAAAAACTTTTTTTTTCATGTATGGCACACGTTACATTGTAAAATGAATTTTTTCTAAAAATGGGAATAATTGAAAAATTCAAAATGTTATCGTCATAAACCTCTAAGAATAGACCCGAATAATGAGAAAAAAATTTATTCGAGTAATTTTTTCAAAAAAATTGAATTCAAGGGAAATTTGAAATTCACCATGTAATAAGTACCATCTGGTACTTTTTACATGGCAAAACTGGGGTTTTTCAAAAATGGGAATAATTGAGAAAATTCAAAATTTTCTCGTCAGAACCTCTCAAAATGGACCCGAATAATGAGGGAAAAAAATATTTGAGCAATTTTATCAAAGAAATTAAATTTTAGGTAAATTTGAAAAATCATTTATTTTCAAAAATGGGAATACCTAATTGAAAAATGTTTTCTTCAGAATCTCTCAAAATTGACCCGAATAATGAGGGGAAAAAATATTTGAGCAATTTTACCAAAGAAATTAAATTTAAGGAAAACTTGAAAAATCAATTTTTTCAAAAATGGGAATAATTGAAAAATTCTAAATTTTTTCGTTAGTACCTCTGAGACTGGACCAGGATAATGAAAAAATGAGCTATTTTTTCATAGAATTCAATTTAAGGATAATTTGGAATTCACCTTGTTTCATGACAAAAATGAATTTTTCCAAAAATGGAAGTAATTGAAAAATACAGATTTTTTTCGTCAGTACCTCTTAGACTGGACCCGAATAATGTGAAAAAAATTTTATTGCGCAATTTTTTCGAAGAAATTCAGTTTAAGGAAAATTTGAAATTCACCATGCAATAACCAATAAGTACCACATAATTTCAGGAAAATTTTTTTTTCTCTAAAAATGAGAGATATTGTCTCTGAAAAAAGTAAAAGATTTTTTCTACCAAAGAATTGAACCCCCCCCCCCCCCCCCTCCTAAAAAATAGGTAAGAAATTTTTTTAAAAAGTTCAGTATTATTCTTCTCCAAAAGAATTGAATTAGGTAATTTTGTTCAAAAAATATTTGAGAAATATTTTTCAACTCTAAAAAAATTGAGAAAAAATAGAGGAAAAATCAATTTCTTCTATAGAAGTAGACAAGCTATTTTCCCCTCAAAAATTTGAAAAAAAATTCTTTGGAATTTCGAGGAAAAATTTTAGGTTTTCAATGAAAATTAATTTGCATGATTTTTTCCTTCAAAACTTTGAAAAATATTTTTTACTGCAAGGAAGTTGAGAAATTCATCTCTCCGAAATTTTTTCATTTCTTATCTTAAAAACAGTGATTTTTTTTTAAATTCGAAAAAATAAAAAAATAACTTCTTTTTTCAAGTAATTTGAGCGATTGAGAGATATTGTCTCTGAAAAGAAGTAAAAGATTTTTTCTTACAAAAAAAAATTGAACTTTTCCCCCTTAAAAAATAGGTAAGAAATTTTTATAAAAAAATTCAGTATTATTCTTCTCCAAAAAATTGAATTAATTTTGTTCAAATAATACCTATTTGAAAAATATTTTTTTACTCTAAAAAAATTGAGATTTTTTTCTCAAAAAAAAAACAGTTTTTAATATGATTTTTACATTTTCCTAGTTTTGCTGGGGTAAGTATATAGCTCATTTTTGATTTTCCATGAGACATTATGAGTGTTAAGTGCCTACTTTACCCTTTTGTGCCTATCCAAAAATAAGGTCTTTACTCGGATGGTATGGATAGTTTGATAGATACGAAATATAATTTTAACATCCTCAAGCCTCGACTTCCAATGGAATACTTAAAATAATTATTCGTTCTCACGGTGACTCGCTGCCTTAAGAAAAAAAATGCGACGGTGATGAAATTAACGAAATTTTATACACTTCGTTATCGTCCTAGAATACGAGTAGGTACATCGAAAATAACCGAGACGAGCCAATTATTCGCCATTTTTCTACCAAACAATAACCGCATTTATCCAACTATTTTCACGCCGGTTAATGCTGGTATTCTCGCGTTCATGGTTCATTCGCGAGCTTTTCCAATACTCGAACCAAATTACTTATGGCGATCGCGTATACGAAAAGCAAAAAAATCGTCTATCGAAAATTTGCTATTGCAAGTACCTACGTCCACTTACTCGTATATTTCTGTCGAATTTGCGGTTTCAACTATTGGTAAAATGCTCGTATTGAAAATAACTTACTCATTTCTAAGTCGAGCTTTTGAACGAAATACCATGGAAATTCAACACTCACCTGAAACAAACAAGTTCTCGGTTAGTTGATTGCTAATCATCTTACGTTGTAAAATGGAATCTAGATTTCATTATATTGAATTGATTCGCAGCTTAAGTTGAGGAGTTTTTTCACAATTGCATAAACTCGAAAATTTTCAGTACGTATCGAATTTAATTTCAACATGAAAAAAGTCAAAAAAAAAGTTGCAAAATTGCTCACTCAAAAATTTTGGACAAAATTTATAAAATTGTTTATTAGGAAAAATTGAAATGAAATATTTTTAAGGGTTGAATTTAATTAAAATAATCGATTTTTTAATTTTTTTTTTTTTATTAAATTATTTTTCAACAAAAACTTAATTTTAATGAAAATTAAAAAAAAATTACACGAAATTCAAAATTTAGTAGATATACCTACCAATACAAAATTTTTAAAAAATTCAAGAAATGTTTTTTTGCCAAAGTACCCTTAAACAAAAAAATTAATTTCAAATAAAACTTTAAAAAATTGGGGAAAAAATTGGACACAATTTTGAAAATTAGCTCCTATAACTAGAAGAATTGATTTTGAGCAAAGAAATTCACTACGTATATACAAAACTTAAAATACGTAGATTTTTAATAAAATTTAAAAAAAAAATGAACAGAATTTCAAAAACCTGATTTGAACTTCTCAGCAAAATTTCTTTAAAAAAAAAATCGAAGTTGAATAAAATCATTAAAAAAAATGAAAGTAATTTCGAATGAAATTTAAAACCATGATTCCAAATGAAATTCCGAAATAAAAAATATTGGAAAACAATTTTGAACATAATTTCAAAAACTCGACTATAAACTCCTTTTAATTTTCCTAAAAAAAAAAAAAAAAAAAAAAAAAAACTTAAACAACAAAGTTGAATAAAAATTTTAAAAATACAAAAAAAAATCGTACAAAATCGGTAACACATTGATTTTGAATAAAAAATTTCAAAATTTTTCTTTTTTTTTTAAATCATGAAACACACTGATTCTGAATAAGATTATAAAATTTTGAAAAAAACAATTTTAAACAGAATTTTGAAAGCCATTACCAAACAAAATCGAGGGAAAAAACAAAAATACAAAAAAAATCGTACAAAATTGGAAACACAATGATTTTGAATAAAAAATTTCAAAAAGTTTATTTTCAAAAAAATGTGCATAGATAGTTTTTTTGAACAGAATTTAAAAAATTTGTTTTTCATCAGAAAGATTCAAAAAAGTAACTTTTGAACAATTTTTGAAAATTATTTGATTTTGAACTTCCTAATAAAATTACAAAAATTAGTTTCTAACGAAAACTTTAAAAATGAATGAAATTCAAAAAAATAATTTTAAGGGGGGGGGGCCATAAAAATTTTTTTTTTGTTGAATGCATAGAGTTGACAAGCGGAATTTTCTAAGACCTTTGCATGACGTCATTTTGATTTTTCATTTATGAAATTTTGAAGAGTCTGTAATCTGACGAGAGGATTTTGGAAAATTCCCCGATTTTATCAAACTTTCTCATAATTTTCTTTCGAATTGACTGGAATACTACGATGAAAATTATGAGAAAGTTCGATAAAATCGGGGAATTTTCCAAAGCCCTCTCGTCAGATTACAGACCAGACTCTACTGAATAAAAAACATTCTAAGAAAAAGTTTGGTGGGTTGCATAGTTTCCCTGGAGAGGGGCATTAAGCAAAAGTCGCGTTTTTCTTCAAATTTTGACACTAAAAATTGTAAAAAATTTTCATTTTACAAAAAATTTATCAATAATTTCTACAAAATGACATCATCAAAATGCAAAATGAATATAATTTTCTTTTTTTGAAAACTGCATGCATTTTATTTTTTAAAAATCAAAAATTAATTTTTTCGTAAAAAAAAAGCAAGATGAAATTAATTTCCAATTTTTCTTCAAAATTTCATAAATGAAAAATCAAAATGACGTCATGCAAAGGTCTTAGAAAATTCCGCTTGTCAACTCTATGCATTCAACAAAAAAAAAAATTATCCCCCCCCCCCCTTAAACAAAATAAATCATAAAAATGAATAAAATTTTCAAAGGAATAATTTTGAATATATTTGACGTAAAATAATAACTCAAACAAAATACGTAGATAGCTTTTATAAAAATTTCAAACAATCTTTAATAAAAATGCTACGAGATCATCTCGTACTATTTTTCATCATTATTTTCCTGTCTATCTCAGTTTCGTAAATTCTGAAAAATTGTTCAACGTCGTATGTAATACAAATAATTGAAACTCTCTTCGATGTCTCACACTGAACCGACCCCGAGTTCAAATCACAATCGAAGCAAATGACGAAAAAAAACCAGCAACCTTTGTCAAATTAAAAAAATCTCGGGTAAAAATTTCTTATCGCCGAATTCGTCGACCAAACCATCGAGACAAGTCTGAAAAACTCATTCATGCTGAAATTTCGCAACTCGACTAAAATTGCTCCGAGCAGCGAACTAATTTACGGCCATAACGATAGCAACGTATTCGCATTATCATTTCGAATAATGGATGAGAAATCCTGGACAAGTGCGCTTATCGCGCTGAATCGAAGGAAAAAATACGCCTGGTCGGCTGTCGGTCGCTTATTCTCGAGCAAAACCATACATACTCGTACTACGAAAGCTCAACGAGAGTACGATACATTGTACACTCTCTATACTCTCGTACGTATATAACAAAACCTCGTGACCCGAGCACAGCGTACACAGAAAAGATTACAATGTTTCGGTAAATTGCTTCTGTTACTCGAGGATCATGCAACTTGATCCAAATCCGCGTATATGAAATTGCATAGCTTCCATTAGAGACGACGCCGACGCATATTTCGGCATCGTCTACTACACGCAACACTGACGCTCTATTATTTCTTTTGCGAAAGCCTTCTTCGTTCACTCATTCAATTTGTAATCCTTCCAACGTGGCACGACATTACGAGTACATCCTCTTTTTAGCCAGTTCTTGCTGCCTCGATGCACTCTTCGCTATCGACTCTCTTCTCAGACCGAATCTCAAATAAACGAAAAACATTTTCAAACGATACCAGGAAATGAAGTACTTCTCTTATATATGAAAATCTCCATTAAATAATTGAACGACGGAATATAGAAAAATGATTCCATTTTTCAATTCCTTAATATTTTTACGACACTTTTAATCATTTTGAAATTGAAAAATCACCCAGTTACCATCCTCGAACAGGCCTAATATTTCCCCTTGCATTTCGAAAAGTTGCATAACTGTCTCACGTATACGACGATATTTCAATTTTATTGCCTAATAAGTTGCCTAACAACGTATCGAAGGAGTTGAATTTGAAATTCTAATCCTATATAAGTGCATTTTTCGAGCATTTGCATTTTACGCTGCTATTAAATTTTCAAGATCAAGCCTTTCCCAATTTCACAACTTTTAGACTTTTCAATTTTTTCATTTTATTTTTTATAAATTTTATGACTTTTAGACATTTTGTCAGACATTCTTAAACTTGAATTTTTTTTATTAGAATTTTTTGATTTTTAAATTTCCATGGAAATTTATATTTTCAATTGTTTTTTAAGATGACTTTCAGACATTTTGAAACTTGAAATTTTTTTATAAATTTAATGGTTTTTTGAAATTTTACGACTTTTAGACTTTTTAATTATTTTTAAAGAAATTTTCTAAATAAATTTTATGATTTTTGGACATTTTGAAACTTAGAAATTACTATTAAAATTTTAAATTTCCATGGAAATTAATATTAGTGACTTTTCGACATTTTGTCACAGAGTAAAAGCATATACTATATTTCATACTTTCAAACGTAGTGTGGAAATAGAGCCAACCTGGGGGTCCAGCGGGGGGGGGGGGGGCAAAGCCCTCCTGGCGAGGCGCGAAGCGCCGAGTTTGATATTGAATTTCAATTTTTTTCAAAGTTAAATTTTTCCTTAGCTTAGAAATTTTTTTGATTTTCAAAAATTAAATCCTAAAAATTTTGAAAAATGCATTTTAAAATTTTTTTAAAATTGATTTTTTTTCCCAATAGTTTTAATGGAAACTTTTCTTAATTTTCAATTAGGTACAAAATTTTCGAAAATTTTCAATTTTTGAAATTATTTTTCATAAATTTTCAAAAATAAAAATTGGGTAATTTTTTAAATATTTTATCAATGAATTTTCTTCAATTTTTACTTTTTAGAGATTATTGAATTTTTTTCAATTTTTTTCTTTGAATTCTCACGAATAGAAACATTGTATTTTTCTGACTATTTGGAGATTTTTTTTGATTTTCAAAAATTAAATTTTAAAAATGTTGAAAAATGCATTTAAAAGTTTTTCAAGATTGAATTTTTTCCAATAATTTTAAAGGATGACTTTTCTTAATTTCCAATTAAATTTTTTTCGCAATTTTTAAACTTTTGGTAGGACGTTTATAATTAGCTAGGTTTTTACGTCCATCGGAAACGGGCTTTGGATGGAGTTTATTTTTTGAAATTTTAATTTTTCTACTTCGTATAAATGATTTTTATTAAATTTTCAAAACGTTATTTTTTTTGTTATTAGCGAAAGTTAAGATTTTTTTTCATAATGACCACTATCGAAAACAAAATTTGAACCCATCCCTTGATTTCAACCTGGATATGCCACTGCTTTTTGCATTTTACGCAGCAATTAAATTTTCAAAATCAAGCCTAATGTGGTTGTGGTAAAAAGTAAGGGGATGAAAATTTAATATTTTCAGCGTTTCGCGTGTAAACGAAAGCCTATAGAAAAAGTCAACGTACTATCATTATAGGTTAATTTATCACCGTTGAAAACCATCACCGTCGTTTGTTCCAATTCGACGAACGATTTAAAAATAAAAAAACTACTTTAAAAATACGCTGATAACGGTGTATTATACAATAAAAAAATTTCTAAAACGGATCGAGCTTTAATAATGAAAACGGTACAGGAAAAAATATATCAAGATTCAAAGGGCAAAAGTGAAAGAAAAAAAAGTTTCCATAAAGCGACCTTGCCTTCACTTGAAAAAGCCTTTTACGTTTAAACCTAGTAATTTGGGTGAAGTTTATAAACTTATACCATATAGTCAATCTTGATGTATTATTTTTACGAGGTCAGGCAGGAAGTAAGTGCTACTTTTAAGGTTTTTTCCACGACCGGTAGCGCGTACCTACCTTACGGTGGCTCGGGCTCGATCGTGGTGTGTGGCGAACAAACCTACAGTATGTTTTCAAGCGGCGAGATTATTAATTACGGAAACCCTTGGAAAGGAAATTGAACTGCGCGTCGAAGTTTTCCGATGCGAGTTTAATTAACACGAAAAAAAACGAGTAATTCTTATTCAAAAATTAATCAAGTGAAATGGTATTTTTTCTCATACATTCTAGTCGATATAGATTGCTGGCAAAAAAAAAAATAAAAAAGTAGAAAAAACGAATAAAAAATGGTCACTATACATGTATGGCGCGCCAATGTAGCCGCGTTAATTTTAAATAATTGAATAAATCTTCGGAGGTAGTGAAAATTACCATTTTAACGATAAATTACATTGCTAATTTGAATTTTTAATTTTGCAATAATTTAAGCCTTTAAATTTTCCAACGTAGTTTCCTTTTTTTGCTATTTTTTTTTTCGTTATATTTTCCATGCAAATTTTATTAATTAGCTTAACGATCGTTCGAAAAAAAATTCTAATTTTTTATACGTCGATATTAGGGCCGATTGGAATTTTGCAGTGTTTTTTAATCGTGTTGTGAAATTAGTCCGAATGGCGAATTCAATTTTGAATTTTTGACGTAAAGCAGAGATGAGTTTTTGGACATTTCTATATGCAGCGAAATTGAAAATCATTCTTTGAAAACAAAAGGAAAGTTTGATTTGCATAATTATCATCAAATTTGATAATACGAGTGGAAAAATATCAAAAATTTTACGATCGAAAATCATGCTCAAAACTTTTTTTTTTTTGTAAATAAATTATTTGAAATACAGATACAATTTCGTTCACAATAAACTTTCTTTTAAACCAAAATTTTTGGCAAGAATAATAAAAATTTAATTTAGTTTTTTGCTCTGAAGATCAATTTTTCTCTCTAAGGTTAATTTAAAAAAATTTTAATCATCAAAAATGTGAGAAAAGTAAAGACTTGAGCTTAATTAAGCTCATTGTCTTTCCTTTTCCGAAATAATTACTCGAGGAACCCTACAGTTGTAGGGTTAAAAAACACCAAAAAAATTCAGAAAATTTGCTGGAATTGAAAAAAAAAATTGTAAAACTAGCTGGGATTGAATAAAAGATGATTGAAAAAAAATCGATTCATGAATGCAAATTTTCACAAAATTGACGATTTTTTTTCGAAATAATTACTCGAGAAACCCTACAGTTGTAGGGTTGAAAAAAACGAAAAAATTGCCAAAATTGCTGGAATTGAAAAAAATCGCCAAATCCGCTAGAATTAAACAAAAATTGATTGAAAAAAAAAAATTGTAAAACTGACTGAAATTGAATAGAAGATGATTGAAAAAATTTTTCGATTCACGAAGTAAAATTTTCACAAAATGGACGATTTCTTTCTCGAAATAATTACCTACTCATCAAAAATTGAAAAAAGCGAAAAAATTACAAAATTTGCTGGAATTGTAAAAATTGCAAAAACATCTAGAATTGAACTAAAATTGATTAAATAAAATATTTCCACCCATAAATTTATATTTTGAAAGAATTGATGAAATTTTTCTCGAAATTATTGCTCGAGAAACCCTACAGTTGTAGGGCTGAAAAAAAAATGGAAAAAATGCAAAATTTGCTGGAATTGAAAAAAATTTCCAAAACCTCTAGAATTGGACCAAAATTTATTAAATAAAATATTTCCACCCATAAATTCTAATTTCCACAAAATTGATGAAATTTTTCTCGTAATTTTTACGGTAGAAACCCTACATTTGTATGGTAAAAAAAACGAAAATAAGAAGCCAAATCTCCAAGATTTGAAAAAAAAAATTCAAAATTAGCGGGAAATGAACAAAAATTGGTTAAATAATTTTTTTTACTCATAAATTCTAATTTCCAAAAAAGTTAATGGAATTTTTCTAGAAATCATTATTTGAGGAAGCCCTACAGTTGTAGGATTGAAAAAAACAAAAAAATTGTCAAAATTGCTGGAATTGAAAAAAATCGCCAAATCCGCTAGAATTAAACAAACATAGATTGAAAAAATTTTCGACTCATAAATTCAAATTTTCACAAAATTTACGATTTTTTTTTCGAAATAATTACTTGATAAACCCTACAGTTGTAAGGTTGAAAAAAAACATGAAATGAAAAAATAAGTTGTAACTCAATTTTTTCAAAAAAACATTTTTTTTTGGAATTATTTTAATTTTTTTTTGTAGCGATTTTTTTTTTATTTTCTTGGAGCAAATGATTTTTAATTATTTTTTCAAAATAGCTAAAACTTGTTTCTTTTTTTTTTTTTTTGAGAAAAAAATTCCTCAATTTTTTTAAAGTAAAAATATTTATAAATTTTTGAGAAAAAATACTTCGATGTGTTGTACGATGGTAAATTTTTTTGGAAAATGTAATTTTCTCTTTGTACCTGTTCGATGACAGTCGAACACATTCTTACACAATGTCCCTTATTTCATTCCATTCGATCTCAATTCCTAAATGAACCTTACACCCTCTCTCAAATTCTCTCAGATGATCCTCCCAAAATAATTGCACTCCTCCAGTTCCTCAAGCAATCCAACCTCTTCAATAAAATCTAACTCCCTATCTAATCCCGTGCCTCTGGCCATAGCGGCAGTACATGGCACGTGAAACCAACAGGTAACAGGTAAAAATATTTTTTCTAGGGATAAAATTTTTTCAATTGCTTGGAGCAAAATATTTTTTCATTTTTTTTTAGAGTAGGTATAAGTAAAAACATTTTCAGTTCTTTTGGAGTAAAAAATTTCTCGATTTTTAAAATTTTTTTGAACTAAAAGTTTTCAATTAAGTAGGTACTCTGAATAAAAAATAATACAACAACTTCATTTCTAAGTGGAAAAAGTCTTTCAATTTTTTTTTTTTTTTTTTTTTTTTTGACAAAAAATCTTTCAACTTTTTTAGACTGGGTGGAAAGTTATTTTTTATTTTTGAGAATAAACACGATTAAAAATACTGAGGTATGTATCTCAATTTTTTCGAAAAAATATTTCAATGTTTTGTACGAGGGTGGTAATTTTTTTTGAAAACATAATATGTGAAATATTTACATTTTCTTGTGGTGAAATTTTTTTAATTTTCTTTGAGCAAACAATTTTTTTATTTTTTGAATAAAAACTTTCTTCAATTTTTCTGGAATAAATCATTTTCTCCATTTTTTTGAAGCAGAAAAATTGTCAACTTTCTGGAATAAAATCTTTACTTTTTTTTTATTTTTTTTTTTTTAGAAAAAATCCTAAAACTTTTTTAAAGTATAAATTTTCCTGATTTTTTTTTTTGCGTAAAAACACGGTTAAAAATACTGACGTATGTATCTCAATTTTTTTGAAAATTTTTTTCAATGTTTTGCACGAGGGTGGTAAATCTTTTTGGAATTATTTGAAAATATTTTCAATTTTTTTTAGAGCGAACATTTTTTTCATTGTATTGGAGCAAGCATTTTTTGTTTTAGAATTAAAACCTTTTCAGTATTTTTTTGGAATAAACTTTTCCTCATTATTTTTGGATTAAAAAATGACCAATTTTTTGGAATTGAAAATTTTTTGATTTCTTTGGGATATTAATCTTTCAATTAAGTTCTTACTAAAAAAGGAAAAATTATACAAGTTGAAATTTTGCAAATGAAAAAATTTCTTCCTTGAAAATCTGCCCGAGTATAACATTAATTAGGTACCTAAGCATACGACGTATAAACATTGATGAATATTTATTTTATTCCTCGAGGAAGTGATCGGTGGCTGAATCGTTCGGTACAAAATTACCAACACATCTTGGGTGAAAAAGTTATAGATATTAATCACACGGCGAGTACGAACTACGAATGTGGATGTACCTCGATGTTGTGCCCCTTGCGGAAAAGTACAAGTTGTAAATAGTCATCAACAAGTAATCCATAGTTGTTAACAAGTTGTATTTTACAAAACAACTTATTTTTCAAGAATAGTTGTAAATGGATTAGTATTCATTTACTTGTAGCAACTCTTCAATGTGAAAACAACTTGTTCTTCAGAAGTTGTTGTCAGTAGATAAGTATTCTACAACTTTGAATACTTTGTAGTTGGAAAATTTTCAATGGACAAGTATTCAACTGAATACTTGGACTTATTGAGAAAAGTTTCAGACCATTATTATCTCACTATATCGTATTTTCATACAACTTGAAAAAATTCAGTAACTCGTTTTGTAAAATGATTTTTTTTATAACTGTCCAGTGTCCATCACTCTTGGATTATGTAAATCATGATTCATGAAACATACAGGTCTCGAAAGTATTCTTTTAAAAAGTTGAAATTTTAAACATTTTTTAGGATTGTTTTCCATCTCATTTTTTAAAGAAAATCGTACCCTTCTCATGATGGATAACGCCAAATTTATTTTGATAATTCATAAACAGTTGTTTTTTTGCTGCCCCATCGATCATCGTGGTCTTAGGCTTCCAGCATGACTGTACAAATAATTTGATTTAAAAATATAATAATATGAAATTTCAATTCGAAATAGAAATAGAAAACTTATCAGTAATTTTCCATCGAAAATGTACCAGAAATGCTTCAAAATTATGATGAATTTTGAGTTTTGCTCCTCTCCTTGAAGACCCAGTTGAGAATTTTTCGAAAACGATATCAAAAACGAATTCAGGAAGTAAGAAACCCTTAATTTGTATACCCCACATGTCATTTTTGTTAATTTTGAGTTTTGCTCTCCCCCCTCGAAGCCCATATTGAGAATTTGTCAAAATCGATATCAAAAACGGATTCAGCACCTAGGAAAACCTAGATTTACACACCCCACATGCCATTATTGGTAATTTTGAGTTTTGCTCCTCCCCCCTGAAGCCCCTTTTGGATCTAGAGTCAAAATAAAATGAAAAATGGATTCAGCGCTGCGAAAAACCCCCACAAGCCGATTTTCACAATTTTGCATGGAGTTGTGAGATTTTTATCCATTCAGAAATTTTGAGGGTCATTTTGATACTCGCAGATATAGTGTGTTGTGAATAAGCATGTTATAAATACTCATTTTGTACCTCCCATTTTGTGAATACTTGCTGTAATAAGTTGTGAATAGTTATACCATTATGTATTGTTGTGAACATGTTATGTATATCATGTATAAGTAGTGAATAGTTATACCTCAGTTAGTTGTTACAAGTTAGTTGACACTATCACAACTTGAAGGTATCAACAGTAATCGAAGATTTGTTTTTGGTAGTTGGCCTGATTACTTGTATTAGGAATACTTGAGACAACTCATACCTAAAATAAGTTGTTACAAGTTGTCATAACACCTTCCAATTTACAACTTATCATAAATTCTACTTGTGACAACTTGTAGTTTTCCGCAAGGGTGGTTTATTATCCGCGCACATAACTCGACATAGTGCGGTACGTACGAGTATTTGCAGATCGTGTATCTATTAATGTGACACGAGAACACGGAATTTAGTATATAAAAGCGTTCCGCCACAGCTAACTTATTTTACAGTAAATTTATTTCAATTAAAAGCGATCGCCACGTATTTAGCGTATCGATTAGCGCGCGTAAAAATATAGCACAGTATAGCATAGGAGATGAAAGTTAGCTCTATTTTGGCGGCGAGTGAGTACGAAGCGCGCGACGTGGCGGTCTTTATTATTAAATTTTTAAAGCCATAAATTACATTAGGTCGAGCGGTAAATTTGATGTATGAGCTGACTAGAGACTTAACTTTCTCCATTAACGTCAGATCGCTGCAGTTGAAATTTATGTATCAAATTTGGAGGCTACCAAATTTCTGGCATTCTGCGGATTTAATGAAGGTGCGCGGTGGAAACCGTCCACGTCCACGTCCACGTCCACGTCCACGTCGTCGTCCAGCTCTCCGGCTCAAGCTTTAGGAGGATAGAGATACGAGAAGAGCTGTTTTAGTGTAAAATACACGCACGGCAGGCTAAATCTGACTCATCTCGACGTGTGCCTCAGCTGCCTGGCCTCGGCGTGTCCCTCGAATCAACGCCGCCGCCCTGGCTGCGGATTTTAATTGTACGACACGCTTATGTGTGGCCTAAAGGCTACAGCATTGCCACTATATATGTTTTCGGAATCTCTGACAACGTTACATAATCGTCGAATAAATTAGAATACGTGCCGACGATACGGTTTAACGTGGAAAGCCGGCTATACGCTTCCAAAAGCCACCCAGCAGCAGCGAGCAAGGGAGGGAAACGGTACGAAGGCGAATTTTGATTAAAATACGTGCTAAAATTTAGAATCCGATTTTGAGAAAACGTTTCAAGGTATATAAATTTTCAGAGAACGCAGCCGGTGCTCGCCTGTGCTCGCTCGGGCCAAGAAAGACGTACGAGCAGTATACGGAATGCATCGCTTCGTACGCGGTTTTGCAGGACTTAGCAAAGAGACAAGTCTAACTTAATGATTAATAATGTTAGTTGTATCGCGTTACTACTCATTAAAAGTGTATCTAGCAGAATGACCTTTCTGTATTTCGACAGCCGTTGAAGCTGGCTGGGCGCGCTGCGGTAGTTTCTAAAGTATACTTTATCATGTTTCTTGGGTGTACTTTTTTTTTCTTCTCTCGTATACTGCTCTTCGCAGACTCGACCGTAATAGGTGAACCCTTGCGGTACGGTATTGCAAATTTTCTCGCTGATGGGTTTATAAATAGTCAGCAGGGGTGTTTTTGCGTAAATGGCATGGCTCGATGCACAGGCATACATATACAGGGTCACGGTTGTGTTGCGTTTTTTTTCTTCTTCTCTTCTCTTCTCTTCTCTTCTCTTCTCTTCTTCTCTCTGCCATATCCCAAGTTATACGGACTGCCTTTTGTACTCGCCTATTGTACCCTTAATCTAGCTTTGCGTAATCGTGCTGAAATACCTACCTACCTACCTATCGTACCTAGCTAGCTACGAATCTACCTATTCGAGAGAAAATTTTGCATCTCGTAAAAAGTCTGCTGCTTTATCATCAATTTTTTTAAAAATTATCCGAAAATTGGATTTAGGCGTTTAATGCTCCGAAAAATATTTTCAAGAAATTAAAAATCTCAAAAAACACAACTTTGAAAAAAAATCATTAAAAAAATCACAAAAAATTCTAAAGAAAGCGCTCTTTAAAACATCAAAGAAAAAAAGGAAAAATCCAATGGGTTAAAAAATGATTTTTGGTATTTATAATAAGTACCTAAAGCCGCCCCCCCCCCCCCCCCCTCAAAAAAAAAATTATTTTAATTTTTTTTTAAGGTTCAGAACAACAGTGTTCAGAAAAAAAAATCCACACCCTTGGAAAAAAATTTTGTAGACTGAAAAAAAATCTGAAAAATACCTACCTATATTTTGAAAAACAGATTTCAAAATTCTTGAAAAATTTTGTCACAAGAGAATCTTGGCAACTCGTCAACTTCGATTAAGCTGAAATTTGGCTTACTAAAATACCACGTCACTCAGACCATATAACCAAATTTTTGGCTGCCGAAGTTGATATTTCGATTTTTGAAGAATTTTTAAAAACAGGGCCTATTCTAACGTGCAGTTCCGCCCATTTTGTGGAACTCCAAAAAAAAGGCATGCAGTTTGAAATTACTTTGTGCAGCTCCGAAAAAATTCAAGCAATTTTTTATTTTTCCAGTTAGTAGTAGAAGGAAACAAAAAATAAAACACGCTTCGAACAAGAGCAAAAATGAAGACAAAATAACTAATCTAGTTTCTAAATTTTAATTAAGCAAATAATAAAACTATGTACGTATAAAACAAAACAAAAAATTTTTCTATTTTTTTGTGAAAGAAAAATTCTGTAGTTTTTTTCGAGTAGAAAATCTCAAATTTTTCGAAGTCAGTAATTTTATTTTCTATTTTTTCAAATTAATAAAGTCGAAGAAAAATCTTTTGATATTTTTTTAGGAGAAGAAATAAAATTTTCCAATTATTTTTCCTGAAACAAAAATGTTTAAATACGTACTAAATGTTTTTAGAGAAACAATTTTTTTCAGTTTTTTGTAGCAGTAAATTTTTAAATTTTTTCAGAGAAACAAAATTAAAATTTTTTTTTTTTGAGATTTACAAGTGACGCTTTCACCCCCTCCTCCGCTAACCAAACACCCATTATACCAATATTTAACATGGCTCTGGACTTCTGGAGCTATACGTTTGAGCAGCTCCAAATTTTCCTTAGAATAGGCCCTGTTCAAAACTAAAGTCGATCTCTCGAGTCCATTGCAGCCATTTTTGAATCGATCTGAAGCCCTCAGCAGAAGTTGACTTTTCAAGATTGTTGAGTTGTAAAATAATTTAGGTGTCAACTCGTAACCTTCTCAGATTTTGAGTTGAACTGCGCTAATCGATTTTCTAAAATTCTCCAAAGATCGAAAAATTCACTGTTCTGAGGTGTGGGTGGTATGTGCTTTCCGTGAGCCACATTTCAGCTCAATTGGAGTCAGCGACTTGCCAAGGTTCCATTGCTAGAATGTTGCCCAACTGCAGAAAAAACTTTTTAAAAAAATAAATGAATAAATAATTAATTTAAATTCCTTTATAAAAAAGCTAAAATTATGTTGAAATTTTTTAAAAATAAGTATCATTAAAAAAATTTGAATAAAAAATTCTGTTTACCTACAATTTTTCACGATTTTCGCAACAAAAAATTTCTAAAAAAAAATCTTCAAAATTACAGTTAGATAATTTTTATTGAACAAAAGTAGGCACCTAAGTAACATTCTTTAGAATATATTTTCATTTTCTAGGTAACATTTTTTGAAAAGTGAAGGAATTTTCTAAAAACGCAATTTTTTATTTTGAAAAAGAAAAAAAAAAAAAAAAAAAAAAAAAATGGTGCGAACCATTCTGGATCAATTTTTCACTGCTCACACAAAAAAAAATTATTTGAAAACTTTTTTTTCAATAAATTGTTCAAAAGAATTTTTTACGAAAAAAAATGAAAAATAATATTGAATAAAAAAATGAAAACCAAAAACTAGATCGAATGGACTTCGTGGGATTTACCTGGCACTGGCAGATGAAGATATAATGCATGAAAATTTTCTTGAAAATAAATAGTTAAGTAATAAAAGTTGAGAAAAATATTCATTTTCTGGGGAGGGGGGGGGGGGGGGGGGGTTGGAGACCAAAAAATTCTCTATAACATATTTTTGAAAGAGGAAAAAAATTAACAACTTTTTGAACATTTATCATAGAACTCGCATAAAAAAATTCTTCTTTGAAGAAAAATCGTGAAACTGATTTGCAAAAATCTTACCTATCAAAAAAAAAAAAAAAAAAAAAAAAAAAAAAAAAAAAAAAAATTTAGAAAATCGCCACTGAAAAAAATATAATTCTCCAAAAACAAAACCTTAAAAAAAAAAAAAAATCACGAAAAATTCTTGAGAAATTTTCTTAGAACCTGCATCAAAAAAATGTTTCCCAGAAAAAAAAATACGGGAAAAAATTGCAAAATTTTTTTCAAAAGAAATTCTTTGTCGAAAATCGTCTGCAAAAAAATTTAAAAATCATATTAAAAAATATAAGAAGCTGTCTTTATAGGGGATAAGTTTTCTTTGAGCGAAATAAAAATTATTTTGAATTTTTTACTTATTCAAAAATCAAAACGAAACGACCTATTTCAGAATACTTTTTTGAAAATTCTCTAAAAACACATATTTTTTTTTAAGGAAAAGAAAAACTTATAAATTTTTCACAATTCTCTAAGAATTTCCATAAAAGGTAATTCATTTTTTATAGATTTTGAGCAAGCCAATTTTATTTGATTTTTTAGAAAATTTACTCAAGGACCGGTTTAATTAAAAATCATAGAAAATTAAACAAACAAAAAAAAGTATACCTAAGAGAATAGAAAAATTAGAAAAAAGGTTCAAATTTACAATTTTTTCATAATTCAAACTTCTTAATTTCTTTTTTTTTTTTTGTAATTTTCAGGTAGTCTTGTTCAACTTTTTTTCAATAATGGTCGATTTTTTCAATTTTTCAAATTTCTGAGTTTTCCCCGAGTGTTGATTTTACAGTTCAATTTTTTTCAATTTCCACTCGACATGTAATGTATTTCAAGTCGAGTAAGGGAAGATTCTCGTTATTAACCTTGAAAGTACACAGGTGACAGATACTTCAAAAACACAACAATCGACGTAACACGACCCAAACTATATCACGTCTAGCACAAAAATGAAAGCTTCGTGGCGGTCAGTGCGACCAAAATAGACGGCAGACGACACGTAAAATGTAAGTATCGCACCGAAAAAAACGTCGGAATACGGTAAACATTTAATTATACCGTTGGCAAAAGATGTTACGTTCTTTTGGTAATTACAGAAGCAAGCGAAAAAATTACGGTGCCGGATCATTAATCACTCTATGGCAATGGCCGCCTGTCACTCGATAGCTTAACACGAGTCGACTTTCGTGTTAAGATTTTGGTGGAATGGCGGACAAACCAATGAGAGGAATTAATAGCGTGGCTAGCCTATAGCTTCGTGTATGGTACGTCAGCTTCGAGAGAGAGAGAGAGATTTCCCATCGTCGTAGTCGTCGTCATCTTCGTCCTAATGCCCACAAGTTGGAAAAGTTGCCTAAAGGATGGGTCGTACCGCGTTCTACGACCTTTTCTTTTATATATATATAGGTACGTTACGTACGTAATACGTATACGTACGCTATATACGTACGCTAATCGCAAACCCCAAACAGAAATCCGCCTGGTAAAAACCCTTTTTCGAAAATGTTCGAACATCGATGTAAATTTCAGGCTCGAGTAAAATACGGCTTTCTAATTTTATTTACGCGAAATGCCAAAGCAACCGTGTGGTGAATATGGACACCCTTCGGCCACCGTGATCGTCCTCGTAGCTCCAGCTCGTCTCGTATATGTACGTATACTCACGCACACGTGTATTCTTGAACGTTCGCGTACATCGGCCTATACCTTTATCTATCCATGACTACGAGTATACAGCTTTATTTGTGAGGAGAATTTATCAACCGAACAAATCCGATTTTATGGACAAATTATTCCGTAATATAGAGTTCCAAATTCATAATGGATCAGTTATACGCCCAGGCCAGGTAATCAGATAAATAGATGAAACCTATATCTATGGTACGAAACGGAGATGGATAAATTTAAATTAACGCCGCTGCAACTACCTATGTGATAATGTCTTCGCCCATAATGTACCATACGAATACCATCCGACTACAACCCTCACTCTAAAACCACCTTCTAATGCTACAGTGGCAGATTATAATACAAATTCGTAGCCTACATAACGCACATATGCTTTCTCTGTATGCAAATTACACTCCATCTTGTTTTTATTATTTTTACTCCGCTCACCTGTGAAATTGAATCATGAAAATGGTGCAAATTGCATTTTGAGTCATCAAAGATTTTTTTGATTTTAAAGTGTTCCTCTCGGTGTCCTGATCAATCATCAAAAAATTCCCTATCCTCAGCTCTCTGCAACTCCCCCAAATATGTATCCAAATATACTCCATTTAAACAAAAAATTGGTAATAAATAAAATTGAAGTGCATAAAATTTTAAACAAAAAATGTTATTTATTATTATTTTATTTTTTTTTTGAAAAAAGAACGAGTGCGTGGTGCAAAAACAAACGTCAAAAAATCTTCTTTATGGCAAATGAAAGAATTTTCACTTTTTTTACCCTGCATATTTTGAGGCTTGTTTTTGCGCCATCCGTACACTTTTCGAAAAAAATTAATATAACCTCAGCGATTTTGTGTAAATTTGAATTTATGAATGGAAAAATTTTATCGAATAAATTTTTGTGCAATTCAAGCTACAGATAGGTGATTTTATAATTTTTTTCAATTCAAGCGAAATTGAAAACAACTGTAGGGTTTCTCGAGTAGGTAATGAGAAAAAAAATTCTGAGCAATTTATTCAATTCAAAGAAATTAAATTTAGCGAAAATTTGAAATTCACCATGTAATAAGCACCACTGGTACTTATTACATGGCAAAAATGCATTTTTTTCAAAAATGGGATTAACTGAAAAAATTCAGAATTTTTTCATCAGAATCTTTCAGAATTGACCCGAATAACGAGAAATTTTTTTGAGCACTGGTACTTAATATTACTAGGCAAAAATAAAATTTTCTCAAAAATTAAAAAAATTAGAAATTTTTCATCGGAACCTCTCAAAGTTGACCCAATATAACGAGAAACAAAATTTTTGAGCAATTTTTTCAAAGAAATTAAATTTAGGGAAAATTTGAAATTCACCATGTAAATTACATGGCAAAAATGAATTTTTTTCAAAAATGGGAATAATTGAAAAATTCAGAATTTTTTCATCAGAACCTCTCAGAACGGACCAGAATAACGAGAAAAAAAATTGAGCAACTCTTTCATAGAGATTAAATTTAGGGAAAATTTGAAATTCACAATGTACATTACATGGCAAAAATAAATTTTTCCCAAAAATTAAAAAAATTGAAAAATTGAAAATTTTTTCATTAGAACCTCTCAAAATTGACTCGAATAACGAGCATTTTTTTTTTGAGCACTGGTACTTATTACACGACAAAAATGAAATTTTCTCAAAAATTAAAAAAAATTAAAAATTCAGAATTTTTTTATTAGATTCTAATAAAAAAATTCTGAATTTTTAATTTTTTTTAATTTTTGAGAAAATTTCATTTTTGTCGTGTAATAAGTACCAGTGCTCAAAAAAAAAATGCTCGTTATTCGAGTCAATTCTGAGAGGTTCTAATAGAACCTCTCAGAATTGACCCGAATAACGAGAAACAAAATTTTTGAGCAATTTATTCAAAGAAATTAAATTTATGGAAAATTTGAAATTCATCACCATGTAATAACGTAATAAGCACCACTGGTACTTATTACATGGCAAAAATGAATTTTTTTCAAAAATGGGAATAATTGAAAATTTCAGAATTTTTTCATCAGAACCTCTCAGAACGGACCCGAATAACGAAAAAAAAGAGATTAAATTTAGGGAAAATTTTAAATTCACAATGTACATTACATGGCAAAAATGAATTTTTCCCAAAAATTAAAAAAATTGGAAAATTCAGAATTTTTTTATCAGAACCTCTCAAAAAGGACCCGAATACATAGTTAATAATTTTGTGAAAAATTTCAGCAATTTTGTGGAAATTTAAATTTAGGATTGGAAAAATTTTATTTCATCAATTTTGTCCAATAATTCTATTTAATTTTGCATTTTTTTATTTATGAGAGGAAAAATTTCACTTCATCAATTTTTTTTAATTTCTTGCAGATTTGGCATTTTTTCCGGTTTTTTTTTACCCTGCATAGTTTGAGGCTTGTTTTTGCGTCATCCGTACACTTTTCAAAAAAAATTAATATAACTTTTTTGTTGCAAATTTCATGTACTTTGATTTTACTCATTACCATTATTTTGTTTAAAAGCAAATTTTCAGAGTTATAAGCGAAAAACAAACAGAGATTATTCAAGACACCGAAGGAAACATTTTAAAATCAAAAAAACCTTCGTTGACCCAAAATAAAATTTCATTACCTCATTTCGCAAAGCTATGCTTCCGAAAAAAATGTATTCGCAATATGCACACTACTCAGCCCCCCCCCCCTCTGAAAAAAACACCACACAGTCACGCGGAACAATTTAGCGAAAATTTCATAAATTTTGTATCACGTACTATCGACTCGATATAGGCAAAAAAATAAAATAAAAATAGGACTATTTTTACTCTGAAAACGAAAAGGTACCCTACACGATACCACCGTACTATGGCAAAAATATAGATTTTCTGCTCGTCCGCAAAAATGATATTTTGATTACATTCGACGACTACTCGCTCGATTTAATGGTAGTAAGATCATTAAGCTTCGTTCATACTATAATGTCCACAATCCACCACATCCCGTTTATATACCATCGTTCATCGAGTCGTAGCTCGTAGATGATTTTTCAATTTTTACCCTCTTTTTTTTATTATATTTTATGGCCGTGATTTCGTCATCGTTATTCGGGTTATGCTATATCGGAATGTATACGAGCGTTGCGCCCTTTTTATGGGTGAGAATTTGCGAAAATGTCATCCTTTTTCAATGTTCTATCGCCCTATAGAAAAATGAACCGAAGACGAAAAAAAAAAAAAAACGCTTTATACTATTTCCTTGATCGCCTTGTGCCCTGCGTTATAGAGTTCACCAGGCTTCGTATTATCCCTTGACAGCGGAAAACAATATGCTCGTAAAAGTCTATTTCGACGATCACAAAATCCAGCAAATATCGTACACCAGACCGATATTTTATCCACTTCAAGTTTCCTATTATGTAGTTTCGCTCGTATGTGATAAGTGGTCAGTAATATTGGGTTATTTGTGAAAAGCACAAAAGTACCATGAATTTAGATGATTCGTGCGAATGCCAGTTCGCCCATTTTGCGAGGGAGTTTTCTTTGCACAAAAAGGTAAAATCGGATTTTATTCGAAAAGAGCTTTTTAAAACGAGTTTTTCAAAAATTTATTCTAAAGTTTCTAAAAGAATTTGTATCGCTTGGAACATTTTATGTAAAAAATGATTTCTTCCTCAGAATATTTTTTTCTATAAGTAGATATACTACTTAAGTAAGCATGTATTTTTAAAATTCTTTTTAAAAAAAATTAATAAAGTTTTCTAAAATGTGTTTGATTTTTTTTAAATACTTAACTAGAAGTTGTAAGAAAAATATGTAAGTATGGAGTTCTAGATTTTTTATTTTTATTTGTTTCAAAATTTTTTTTCCACTCTGTAAAAATTTGTTTAAAAAAAATTGAAATACCTTACCTATATAAAATTTTGAGGTATTTTTTGCACGATTATTAAAAATTTTTGCAACATAAATAATTTCAAGTAATTTTTACAAATATACCTACATAATTACTTTGTCCAGTTTGAGCAAATTTTGCAATTTTTTTTCAATTCCAGCGGATTTGACATTTTTTAGTTTTTTCAACTCTACAACTGAAGGGATTCTCGAGCAACAATTTCGAGAAAAATTTCAACAATTTTTTGGAAATTTGAATTTAGGTACGAGTCGAAAAATTTTATTCAATCAATTTTTGTTCAATGCAAGCAATCGGATTTGATAATTTTTTCGTTTTTTTTCAACCCAACAACAACTGTGAGGTTTTGAGAAAAATTTCAAAAATTTTGTTGAAATTTGAATTTATGAGTCGAAAAATTTTATTTAATCAATTTTTGTTCAATTTAGCGGATTTAGCAATTTTTTCGTTTTTTTCCACCCTACAATAGCTGTAGGGTTTCTCGAGCAATAATTCCGAGAAAAATTTCATTCATTTTCTGGAAATTTGAATTTATCAGTGAAAATATGAGTAATAATTTCGAGAAAAATTTCATTAATTTTCTGGAAATTTGAATTAACGAGTCGAAAATTTTTATTCCATCAATTTTCGTTCAATTCAATCGGATTTGACAATTTTTTCGTTTTTTCCAACCCTACAACTGTAGTGTTTCTCGAGTAATAATTACGAGAAAAATTTCAAAAATTTTGTTGAAATTCGAAAATTTTTATTCAATCAATTTTTATTCAATTCCAGCGTATTTAACAATTTTTTCAATTTTAGTAGATTTGTCAATTTTTTCGTTTTTTTCCACCCTACAACAGCTGCAGGGTTTCTCAAGCAATAATTTCGAGAAAAATTTCATTAATTTTCTGGAAATTTGAATTCATCAGTGGAAACATTTTTTTAAATCAATTTTTGTTCAATTCCAGTAGATTTGGCAATTTATTTTTAATTCCAGCTTTTTTATCAATTTTTCATTTTTTCAATTTTGCAAAGGGGTTTCTCGAGTAGATACCTAATGATTTCTAGAAAAATGTCATTCATTTTGTGTAAATTAGAATTATTTTATTATGAGTAGAAAAATTTTATTCAATTAATTTTAGTTCATTTCCAGCTAATTTTGATTTTTTTTTAATTCTAGCAGATTTAGCTTTTTTTTCATTTTTTTAACTCTACAACTGTATAATGATTCCGAAAAAAAATCATCAATTTTGTGGGAATTAGAATTTAAGGATCGAAAAATTTTATTTAATCAATTTGGGTTCAATTCCAGCGGATTTAGCAATTTTTTCAATTCTAGCAGATTTGGCAATTTTTTCGTTTTTACCACCCTACAACTGTGTGGTTTCTCGAGAAATAATTTAGTGACTAATTTCATCAATTTTGTCGAAATTTAAATTTATGGGTGGAAATATTAATTTAATCAATTTTGGTTTAGTTCATTTCTAGAGGGTTTTGCAATTTTTTTTTCAAATCCAGCAAATTTTGCAATTGTTTCGTTTTTTCAGCCGTACAACTGTAGGGTTTCTTGAGAAATAATTTCGAGAAAAATTTCATCAGTTCTGTCAAAATTTGAATTTATGGGTGGAAATATTTTTTCTATCAATTTTTATACAATTTTAGTTAGTTTGACAATTTTTTTTTTCAATCCCAGAAAATTTTGGAATCATGTTTCATTTTTTCATCCCTACAATTAAGGGGCTTCTCGAGCAATAATTTCGATAAAAATTTCATCATTTCTGTCAAAATTCGAATTTATGGGTGGAAACATTTTATCCATGAATTTTTATTCAATTCTAGCTGGTTTTACTTTTTTTTTCAATTCCAGCAAATTTTGGAATTGTTTCGTTTTTTTCAATCCTACAATTATTGTAGGGTTTCTTGAGAAATAATTTCAAGAAAAATTTCATCAATTTTGTAAAAATTTGAATTTATAGGTGGACCTATTTTTTCCATCAATTTTTATTCAATTCTAGCTAGTTTTACACTTTCTTTCAATTCCAGCAAATTTTGAATTTTTTTTTCAGTCCTACAATCGTGGGTTTTCTAAAGTAATAATTCCTAGAAAAATAATTTTAAGTTAAAAAAAAAAAACAATTTCTGATAGCAACAATTTCAAATATTGCAGATCCGAAAAAAAACTTTTAAAGTGAAAGCCATACTTTTACACTGAATTTGCTCCAAGTTCATCTAAACAAAAAGACTCGACTAACACCCCACGAAGACCCTACGACATTTGACTCAGAATAAAAAGAGGCAAGCTCCCCCGAAGTAACGCTTCTCAATTGTTTTAAAGACCACGTACAGCGTCCCTACGCGACGACGAACGCAAAAAGTAGCTTAATTCCGTCTAGAGTAGGTACGTATATTTTTAAAAATAACTTTAAAGACGCGGAATTCACCCTAAGATGAAATCTCAACTATTAAAGTTCCCTCCTACGGTGCGCCAAAATCTTACCATCGCGATAAAACATAACGTAATTACGTCTGAATACCTCTGATAAACCTTAACTCGAGCTCAACAGCGCCACACTCGAGATAAAGATTATCTCTGCGACTCCTCGTATGAAGTCTCCTATTCCTATAAGAGCTCGATTCACGATCAAATCACACTAAGGTAGCCTCGAGCTGAGGATAAGATACGAACCAGTATCGAGCATCAACGAACATCGACCTGTTGTAGTAAGGTAGTAATCCAATCCAAACTTGGAGTATTCTAAGCTGGGATTCTAGATATCTTTCGTTGGGTAAAACTGCTTCGTGTTCCACTCGGTGCAAATCCGCACTGCTACCTTTTTAAAAACATTCTCGTAAGACGACTTTAAAAACTTGCAAGTTTGTAGAGAACTCGGGTTAGATGGGATTTCGACTTGAAAAATTTCCTTCATCTTCGGTGTTCGTCGACGTAGTCTTCATCATCGTCGTGTTGCTCTTTTTCCTTCTTTTTTTGCTCTTTTTGCTAACTTTCTTCCGCGTTATTATACTCGAAGTAAGTTTACGTCTTTTTCATCACATCGTCATCGAAGGGACCAGTGGCGTATTTAAGGGGAGGATTTTGGGATCCAAACCCCTCTCATTATGCATAAAAAATTTTTAAAATACCTCAAAAACCTTGCATAACAAAGATGCTCATTTTACATATAATTCAAAAATTTCCTAAAATTGTGAAAAATTCTCGAAATACATTTCTAATAGGTAGGTACTTAAATTTTCAAGAATAATATTTTTGTTATTTAAAAAAAAATCAAGAATTTTCAAAACTATAGATTTGCCTCAAATTTTACAATTCCGAAATTTTTCTCACTTCCTTACTAATTTTTAAATTTTCAAAAAAAAAAAAAAAAAAAACTATATAGTTTGGTCAAATTTTTTAACATTGAATCTTTTCAATTTTTAGCAAGATTTTTCTTGAATTTTCACAAAGAGGAACTGTGTAAGTTTTTTTGATGGGTATTGTATTTTTTTTTCAAAGTTAAATTCTTCTTTTGCTTTGAAATTTTTTTAATTTTCAAAAATTAAATCCTAAAAGTTTTAAAAAATGTATTTTTTAAATTTTTTCAAAAAAATTGATTTTTTTTTTCAATAATTTTTAATGGTAACTTTTCTCATTTTGAATTACCAAATTTTCAAAATTTTTCAATTTTTGAAATCATTTTTCAGAAATTTTCAAAAATAAACATTGGGTAATTTTTTTAATAGGTAGGTATTTTATTATTTTATGAATGAATTTTCTTCAATTTTTACTTTTTAGAGATCGTGTTCTCTTGAATTTTTCGAAAAAGATATTTTGTTAGGTACCTTCCTTTTGAAAAAAAATTAAGATGGATTTTTTCGAATTTTTTAAAAGGATATTTTTCTACTTTTCAAAACCAGATTTTTTCAATTTTAAAATTCCAAAATTTCACTTATTAATTTTTAATTATTATAAATTTAAAAAAAATAGTTTGATCAAATTCTTCAACATTGAATCTTTCCAATTTTTAGAAATATTTTTCTTGAATTTTCACAAAAAGAAACTGTGTAAATTTGTTTGATATTGTATTTCAATTTTTTTCAAAGTTGAATTTTTCCTTTGCTTCAAAATTTTTTTGAATTTCAAAAATTAAATCCTAAAAATTTTAAAAAATGCATTTTAAAAATTTTTCAAAAAAATAATAGTTTTTAATGTAACTTTTCTTAGTTTTCAATTATAAAATTTTTGAAATTATTTTTCAAAAATGAAAATTGGGTTATTTTTTAAATATTTTTTATTATTTTATCAATGAATTTTATTCAATTTTTACTTTTTAAACATCATTTTCTCTTGAATTTTCAAAAATGATAAATTGTTACCTATCTACTTTAAAAAAATTTAAAGTGGTTTTTTTTTATTTTTTCAAAAGGAGACTTTTTTTACTTTACTTTTCAAAACTAGATTTTTTAAATTTTACAATTCCAAAATTTTACTTAGGTACTTATCAATTTTGATTTATGATAAATTTTCAAAAAAGAATAGTTAAGTCAAATTCTTCAACATAATTATTGATTTTTTAAAAATTTTTGGGAAGATTTTCTTGTAATTTTTTTTACTATTTTTTTAGAGATTTTTTTGATTTTCATCAAAAGTTAAATTCTAAAAATTTTGAAAAATGCATTTTAAAAACTTTTCAAGATTTTTTGTGTTATTAGTGATAATTAAGATTTTTTTTCATAATGACCACTTTCGAAAACAAAATTTGAAAAAATTCTTCTCTCTTATTTTTCGTTAATTTCTTTTTCTTTAAATATGGTCACAATTTCATAGCATTACCAAACAACGGTAATATTGCAAAAAAAACATCACAACGTTATAATCGAGTTACATCTTGTGGTACTGCGACGATTACATAATAATGAGCAGAGCGATAAATTGATATGTGATAAGTCTCGCACTGCTGCTGCTGAGACCGAGAATACTGCATCGAAATTTCTACGCGCAGCAAAGCAAATGTATCGCAGCGTGCAAAGGATTTCGCAAATTCGTAGCTTTTTCCACGTTCTTTCATTCATTCTGCATAAGTCGAATATTTTTCGCGTTCGTTGTTATTTTCCACCAGGATGAATTTGTTTTTAATTATTTATCAACTGGAAGCTGCTCGCCGGAGCTCGCTCTAAGAAAGCAAAACGAATAAATTTTACGCTATAGCGAGTGAGCAATACGCACCGAAGGACTCGGCTGGCTTACACAAAACATGGGGGCAGAAAGCCAGTCGTACGTATTTCTGCCCTCTTCGAAAATAGTGCGGAACGTGCGGCGAAAAGGAGTAGAAAAAAATCCGCTCAAAGTTTATTTGTTGATTAGTGGGTCAATTAATTACGTCGCGCAATGCAAAACGCCATCATTCATTCGAAGCACATAATTTGCTAGTCGACCAGTAGAATAGCGCGGGTCCGACTCGGGCTCGTAATTTATTACCGAATAAAAGCTATCGAGTACGAGTCTTTTGTGAAATATACGAATAAAACTATTGTACGGGGCGAGCAACGAGCATTGTAGCAGTCCAAGCCCAAGCTCCGCACACTTTACTAGCCAGAGAAATTCTGTCGCGCCTCACTCTCTTTCTCTCTCTGCCTCGAGCTCGCCTATATTTTAATAGAATTTACTACCCTTGTAAAACGTCGCCTCAGCCGTCGTCGTCGTCGTCGTCGTCATCATCGTCGACATCGTCATCCTCCTACTTTTCAGAGGCCGATGCCATGCCGCAACATAGCACGACTAATGAGCCGGCAAATTCTGCCAGTTATGTAAGCATTATTGATGGTCATCGCTATACCGTGGTCCATTCAACCTCATACGATGATAGATTTCTGTGTGCCATGTAAAATTTCTACATTCCTCCGCAATTTATTGGGAGAGCGAGGCTAAGGGAAAATTTAAAGGCATAGTTTGCCAACCAAATCATTCCATCTTAATAATAGAAAAAGTAGAAGAAGTGTAAGTAATAGGAACGATAGCCCATCAAAAATTGTCTAGAAATTAATTTAAAAAGAGGGGCAAAATGGCAACGTGAAAAAAAAGTTGAAACAATAAAAAATGGAAATTTCGAAATTTAGAATTTTAGAGCGGGGGGGGGGGGGGAGGGGTAAAAAAATGAGTTTTTCAAAAACTGGAAATTTGAAAATATCGAAAACCATATTTTTTTTGTTGAAAATTCATGACTTCTTCATGAACAATATTTTCTACGTTATGTCTATGCCCTCCAAGACACCTCTTTGTTTGTTATCAAAAAAATTATACAATTTCAAAGAAGAAGTTGAATGAATTAAAGGGTGTAATTCGATTTCTTCCCTAAAAGGCGGATGCTTGAAGTTGTTTGATGTTGTAATAATGCGAGAATGATTTTTTTCCCCTGGAAATGCAACGAAAAATTTTCAACAACTTTTTCAACAGTTTTTTTTGTCAAATTTAAAAAATATTTTACTCATTTATTTTACTATCAAAGAAAAAATAAAATTGATTCGCAAAAAATTAAGATTTTTTTTTTATTTCAGAAAATTTTTTAAAATTATTGTTCGAAAAAGTCCCAGTTTTTTTTCAAAAATGAAACGAATTTTTTTCTTCACGAAGAAAAAATTAGGAATCTTTTCCAAACAAAATTTTAAAAATAGGTATCTTCAATTCTTCGCATAAGAAAATTTTATAACATTTTTTCTCAAAAAAAGAAAAGATTTTTGCATAAGTACCTAGGTATTTTTTATTCCAAAAAATCCTGAAATTTCATTCCTCCAAAAAAATTATACTCCAGAAGATTAAAAATTTCGCAACGAGTATTTCAAAAAATTTTGAGTAATTTTCTTAATTACAAAACAATTTTTAAAAATTTTTGAACCAAAAAATTCGTTTAAAATTTCTTTTAATTCTAAAAAATGAGAATTTTTCTCCAAAAAACAGAAACCCCTCCTCTCAAAAACAATAAAAAAGTTTGTTATTCAGAAAATTGAAAAAAAAATTAAATATTGAGATTTTATACTGTAGAGTTTGAAAAGTATATTTTTATTTCAAAACAATTCAGAATTTTTTCAACGCCTTGTACAGCAACTATACCGAAGGATGGTGGTGTAAAAATTTCTTTTTATTCCAAACCTATTTTGAAAATTTTTGTACCAATTTTTTTTCATATAGATCCCCCCTCCCCCCCCCCCCCCCCCCGAAAAAAATTCTTCAAGAAAACTAATTTTTTTCGATTTTTTTTTTATGATTTTCCAATAATATTCTGTGAATGTTTCAGTTTATTGTTCACCAAATGTAATAATATTGAATTGTTTTAACTTCTTGAAAGCTGTATGCATTTTTCAATAATATGAAAACTGAACAATAAAAATTCCAAAAAATGGGGGGTTTTGAGATTTTTCAATGAGGTCCTCTTGTACTCTAAGCATTGGATGAAAAATTCATTTTGCACAGCCGCCCCTCTCTTAAAAAATAAAAATTGAGAACAGGAAAAAAATAGTTGACACTTATTCGAAGAAAAAAAAATTTAATTACATTTACTTAGGTACGGAAAGTTGAAAAATGAAATTAGAAGAAGGCGATGAAAAAAAAAATTTTAATTAAAAATTACTGGAAAGTTACTGAATATCAAAATAAAAGAAAGTTGAAGAAAAACAATCAAAATTCGAAAAACGTGAAGAATAAAAATTGGAAACTGGAAAAAATAGATAGGTAATACTTACTCGAAGAAAAATATTTAAAATTAAATTTACTTACAGAAAGTTAAAAACAGACATTTTAAATAAAATAAGACAGTAAAAAATTTGTAAATTAAAAAAATAAATCAAGAAAACTCTTCTTCCTTAAAAACTGCTTAATTAAAAGACCAAAGCAGTTTTTAAGGAAGACGAATTTTCTTGATTTATTTGAAGACCTGGTTTCGAAAACGTGCTTTGTGAAAAAAAATGAAAACCGACTTTCTCCACTTTGAGAACTCCTAGAGCGACCATGAATCAAGTTAGCGAAATGGTTCTTCGGCCAAATTATAGCTAATCCACTCCTCTACACGACACTGTATCGTTCATCAAAATCGGTAAACTTTTTCGAGCTCACAAAAGATTTTTCGATTTCCAAAAAAAAAAAAAAATCACAAAGTACGTTTTGGAAACCAGGTTTTCATTTATAAATCCCTTCCTTAGTTTCTCCTTTTCAAAAAATTGTAAATTAAATTTTAAAATTACTCGAAAGTTTGAAAAAACTAAAACCAAATTCTTTACGATGAAAAATTGAGAACTGGAAAAATTCGTTAATTTTAATCAAATTGTGAATGACAGGAAATTTATATGAACTGACAATGAATGAAAAAAAAATCTCAATTGAATTCAAAATGACTAAAAAAAAAATTAAAAACTGAATAAAATTTTGAAAATTCGAAAAATTTGAGATTTGAAAAAAAAAATAAGAAAATGAAAATTAAAAAGACAATAAAACAAATTTGAACTCGAAATGATGGGATAGGTTAGGTCAAGAAGTAAACGGAATCGGCCTTAAAAGCTATATTATTTTAATCATACAAAATTATCAGTGACTTTTTCACAGTGTCTAGCAACCCTGCAAAAGTACTACTTTTTGCTTGAAAGTTGAAGGAAATGACTTTTAAAAAAGTACTTAAAGCAGGAGTTAGTTTTGCTTTAGCTTGAAGATATTGTTGTTGTTTTTTTCAATTTTGAAACCATTTTATTCAATGGTTCACTTTTAAAATTTTCAAAATTTTCAGGATTTTTTCAGATTTAATAAATCTTTGAGCTTTTTGTTCAAATCATGCAAAAAGTATTCATTAGGTATTTTTGTTGATTGGGGTCCAACATTCAAGGAAGTGAGTATTTTGTATTTTTGCAGTGGCACAATAGAAAGGAACCAGTTATTTTGTCATGTTTTGAACTTAAAAATCCTTCTTTCACATTTCCCCCGTCACTCTCAAATTGATTTAGAGAGTCATTTGAATCGCCTATTTTGAAAACCTACTAAACTCCATATTAATTTAGTAAGGCCTTGAAAGTGAAAGGGAAAGGAACTGGCATTCAGTATAGGTTTTCACAAACCTAGAATTTTGAATTTACAATTTGAATAAGTAGAGTTGAGTGATTAAAAAAAAGTTTTACTGCTTATTTTTAGGTACTAAGTATCATTGTATGTACAATTGTATATCTTTAGATAGGTATATTACTTATTTTACAGTTTTATTGCATTGTTGGGGTAGTGAGATTCATACGCATACGCAGGCGTGAACGTATGTCTTCCCTCCTGGCGATCCCTTTTCTAAAAGTTGTTGGTGTAGGGTACACGGTTGGACCCCAAGAACCTCCTCTACCCTTGAATCGAGTTGTACGGACCGAAGAATGATATTCCTCGTAATTTCTACGAATGCAGCTTTTGAACTCCGATATCGTTTCCATATCCATTCTTTCTTCAGCTAATAAATTGTAAAAATTGTCTTCGTTTTCGTGAGGTTGAGCTTCGTCGATACTCCTTACTACAATATCCGCCATATTTACACATGTGAATCGATTGTTTACAAAATATTGTAAAATATTGTGCCAGAATAACAGTTCTTTGTCACATAAAATGTCTTTGCGTAAACTATTTAAGGTACATAAGTACCAGATCCATTTTTCAATTCTTGAAATATCTTTAGAGTTTCTTTTGATAAGATCTTTAGATAAACGTTCTTTGGATGTTCGATATGTGATCACTTTCTTATCGTCATCATAAATCAGATTGTAACCCATTAAAATGAAATCAACTTCAACAGTTGGATATTGGCTAAACGAATGTAATTTAGAGAAGAAATAGCCATCGGTATTTTCTAAATTTCGATGAAATTCATCTTCTAAATTTCGTGGGGTAATATACCTTTGTTCGTAATACGGAATGACTAATCTTACGTATTTATCGCATTTATAAGCCTCGTGTTTTGATTTCATGGCGTTATGATTCTTCAGAAATGTCAACATTTTATCACACACATATTTTCGTTCCGTCTCTGTTAAGGTACCGTTGTAGAGTTGTAATAAATTATGACGAAATTCTTCATTGGAGGCAGATAGTGTAGTAGTAATTTGATCCTTTGGTTTCTCGAGAGAAGATTTAGAAACTGGAATTTGGGGAGGAGTTGATACTTCATCTGGTCGATTTTGATCACTGCATCTGTGACTGTTATGGTCGATGACTGTGTGACCCTTTGTTTCCTCTTCCCCAGGATAGGTAAGAGCCGAAGTTTTGGAAGTAGTTATTGAAGTTTCACTTGCTAGAACTCGAGGATCGCCACATTCGTGACTGTTACGGATGATGACAGCAAAAACGATCGAATGTATGATCACAGATCTAATGAGAACGACACTCTGTAAAGCCATTTTTTTGAACGATATAAACAGGGAAGCACTTTCACATCGAAGTATCATCGCGTTATTGAACATTCCTCTAAATTTACATTTGAAAGTCGAGGATGAAAGCTTAAATCGAATATTTCCTTCTTATCTGTCTAGATATAGCAGATAAATTTCTATAAGGTAGTTGCACCAGTGGTTGACCCTTATAGTGGAAGTGTCTTATAAAAAGCGTTCTGGTTTGAAAACTAATAACGTTGGCGAAATGGTGAATATACCAAACGATTCCTTGTGTATTCTACTACAAAATGCTCCATAATTTTTTCACTTTAGTTCATTTCTTTGAAAATTACGACCATTTTAAGTAAAAAAATCGAAAAATCCAGTAGTTGGTCAAGAAAATCTAGTAGCTGACCACCCAGTAGTTGGTCACGCGCTAGTAGTTGATCACCCAGTAGTTGGTCAATCAGATTATGGCAACACCCGGTGGAGCGGCTCTCAACCATTTAATTTTTAAAAAATCAATAAATATTCGGTAAAATAGTCACTCATTAGCCATGAGAATGAGAAACTATCATTTTTCGTAAATATTCACCAATTTGTTGCATGATCAACCACTAGAACTTCACAAAAATTTCTTAAGTCCAGTAGTTGATCAAAATGATCAACTATATACTACTGGCTAAAATTGATTTTTTTTCTTCCAGTGGATAGCCACTATCATATTTAATGGAATTTTGGCAATATTTTTAATTTCAAATAAAAAAATGGGACCTCCAAACTCTTCTGATTCAGGTCCTAATAGTTATATTTCAAGTTTTATTCATCATCATAGTGTGTAATTGATATTTTGATAATACTTTGGCTTAACAGAAATCTTTAGAATTGGCATCATTTTAAAAAAACTCTAACACAGATAACGCGTTAGAAAAGCTGATTTTCTATTATTTAATTTTATTTTTATTTATTTTATTTTATTATTATTTTTTTTTCAAAATTTACGTAAATTAAAATTATCTTTATGTACTTAGTGATAAAACGTTCATCAATTGATAATTTTAAAATGATTTAAAAAATTATGCAATTTACAGCCAGCAATTTTTGATAAATAACAACTTTTGATAAGTTTTAAACCAATAAGAAACGACATCATCATGAAAAGTAGGCAGTTAGATAGGCATTGCAAAAGTTTTCAATTTTTAAAACTTTGTTAGCCATTTATTTTTCAAAAATGGGAAATGACGAACAGCTGTTTGTTTTGAAATTTTCCATGGCGAATTTCTCGAGAACCGGTTCTTAAAATGGAAAAATGTATAGAACCTTTTTTGTGCGTCTTTTTAAGTACTATCAAAAAGGTTATTTACTAATTTCGCGTAATTGCTTAATTTGAGGCGCTAGAGGCATTTGAAAATTTCAATTGCTAATAACTCGAGAACCGGTTCACCGAGTTTTCTCAAAAACAATAGGGTTCTATTCCCAGTAGTAACAAACCTCTCATGAAAATTTCACCTCAATCGGTTAATTCTTACTCGAGTTATCGTCTGGACAAATTTTGGAGATACATATATATTATAAAGAAATACCAAAATGCGAAAATCATGCCAATCGTCTTATTTTGACCCAAAACGTCGAGAAAAATACCCCTCACCCCCAACTTCCATCATCAGGTCAAATTTAATAGCTGAGTTTCTCTTTAGAGAAAATCAGCTAAAACTGTTCTATCAACAAAATTTCAGTCGATCATTATATTAATTACTTGAACAGAATCGGTTAAAATTTTTTATGTGGTTCTATGGAGAAATGTTCCAGATTTGCCCTAAAAAAAATTTCTGAAGCTATTTTGAAAATTCGCTTGGTTATAAATATTTTTCATCCCAAGTGGCCAACCACTGGTGCAATTACCTTATAAATAGAGAACCGTTTAAAACTTCAGAATTTCTCACTGTTTCGAAATTGCTTCATTTCAGATCGAGTTACTGAATTGCTTTGAAATACATTCAGTATTTTAACATTGACTGAATTTGAATTCCAAGCACATCTCACACATTCACCTTTATAATTAAAACTGAAAAAAAAAACAAAAAAAAACTGAAAGGGCGATTAGAAGTCACTTTAAAATATTCAGTAATGAGATAAATAAAAAATTGACGATTAATTATTATTTTCTGGTGAAAAAAAAACTCAAGACTACGAAATTTACTTAATTTTACTGCTTACCTAATTTTATTATTAATTATCAATTGTATGATAAGATAGGTATAATTCTTAATTCACAGTTTTATCATTTTGTTGGAATAAGGCTGTTCATACGCATACGCAGGCGTAAACGTATCTCTTCCCTCCCGGAGATTCCTTTTCCAGGAGTTGTTGGTAAAGGTTGTACGGCTGGACCCAAAGAACCTCCACCACCTTTAAAGGGAGTCGTCCGCATCGGAGAATGATAATCCTCGAAATATTCACCAATACATTTTTTGAACTCCGCTAACTTTTTCATATCCAATCTTTCTTCAGAGGAATTTTCGACCTGGTCTTCGTTTTCGTGAATATGGCGGCGAGCTTCATCGATACGCCTTACTATAAAAGAAGTGAGTATTTTGAATTTTTGCAGTGGCACAATGAAATCCCTTCTTTCATATTTCCCCCGTCACTCTCAAATTGACTTAGGGAGTCATTTATTTTGAAAACCTATCAAACTCCATATTTATTTAGTAAGGTTTTGGAAGTGAAACGGAATGAAACTGACATTTAGTGGGTTTTCACAAAACCAGATTTTTGAATTTACAATTTGAATAAGTGGGTTTGAGTGAATAAAAAAAAATCACCAATTAATTCCAGAGTTTTGAAACTATCGGAAACACGATTTATTTTTCAGCATGAACGTAGATCCAGATTTGTAGTCAGCAATATAAAATAGAGAACCGTTTAAAACTTCAGAATTTCTCACTGTTTCAAAATTGCTTCATTTCAGATCGAGTTACTGAATTGCTTTGAAATACATTCAGTATTTTAACATTAATTGAATTTGAATTCCAAGAATTTCTCACACAATAACCTTAATAATTGAAACTGAAAAAAAAAAACAAAAAACGAAAGAGCAATTAGATGCTACTTTAAAATATTCGGTTATGAGAGAAATAAAAAATTGACGATTAATGATTATTTTCTGTTGAAAAAAAAACTCAAGACTACCTACGCAATTTACTTAATTTTACTGCTTATTTTTATTATTAAGTATAAATTGTATGAACATCTTAAAATAGGTTTAATACATATTTCACAATTTTATTACATTATTATGGATTAGTGCGATTCATACGCGCAAGCAGGCGTGAAATTATGTCTTCCCTCCTGGAAATCCCTTTCCTAGGAGTTGTTGGTGAAGGGTATACGGTTTGACCCAACGAACCTCCTCTACCCTTAAATCGAGTTGTACGGACAAAAGAATGGTATTTCTCGTAAAATTCACGAATGCAGATTTTGAACTGCGATACAGTTTGCATATCCAATCTTTCTTCAGAGGAATTTTCAACGTGGTCTTCGTCCTCGTGAATATGGCGGTGAGTTTCATCGATACTGCGTACTACAATATCGGCCATATGGATGCAAGTGAATCGATTTTTAACAAAGTATTGTAAAATATCGAGCCAGTATTTCAGTTCAATCGCATTTAAGGTGTCTTCGGGTATAGCATTTAGGGTACACAAGAACCACGCCCATTTCTCAATTCTTGAAACATCCTTCGGTTTTCTTGCAATGAAGTAGTCCGATACACGTTCATTGGGTTTTCGATATACGATAATTTTATTATCGTCGTCATAAATGAGGTTGAAAGTACTTAAAATGAGATTCACTTCAGCAGTTGGATTATGGAAAAACGCAAATAATCGAGAAAAGAAAAGGTAATCGGTTTTTGTTAAATTTTTATGGAATTCATCGTCCAAAGTTCGCGGAGTAATGTACCTGTCTTCGTAATAAGGAATGACCAATCTTACATTCTTATCGCATTGGTAAACCTCGTTTTCTGATTTAATGGTGTTATGATGTTTCAAAAATGCCCACATTTTTTCAACTACCTCTTTTCGTTCCGTCTCCGTCATGGTACCGTTGTAGAGTTGTATTAAATTACGTACACATTCTTCTTTGAATGCAGATGGTTTAGTAGTAATTTGATCCCTTGTTTCCTCGAGAGAAGGTTTAGGAACTGGCGTTTCGCGAGGATTTGGTACTTCATCTGGTTGATTTTGATCACCATTTTTGTGACTGTTACCGCTGATGACTGCTTCATCCTTTGTTTCTTTCGGAGGAGGGTCAAGAGATAGAGTTGTGGAACTAGTTGTTGAATTTTCTCTTACGAGAACTTGATGGTCATCACATTCGTGACTGTTACTGATGATGACAGCAAAAACCATAGAATGTATGATCACAAATCTAACGACACTACGCAAACACCTTTTTTTGAACGGTATAAAGAGAGAGACACTTACACGTCGAAGTATCATCGCGTTATTGAAATTTCGTAATATGTCCAAAATACGTTTTACAAGGTCGAGCTTTTTCAAACATGCCTGGTTCCTCATAGTCAATAGGAATCAGGTTGGTGAAAGGTAATTCTGATAGTTCTGATCTGTGAAATTCCAATGAACCCGGATAGTTTGGTTTTTATTCAATAGAGAACGCTACATGAATTTTTGAAAATGCCTTGATTTGAAAAACGTATCTTGGACATATTACAAAGTGCTGCTATACCAACGATTTCCTCTAAATTTACATACTTATTTAGTGGCGGATGCAAGCTCAAATCGAATATTTCGTTCTTATCTGTCAAGGAAGCAGATAAATTTCTATACCATTTAATGAACCGTGGTGTATCTTTCATTTATGTAATTAAAAATTTACAACGTGTGTAATGGTGAAAATTTTTGTGAAATATTTTTAAAAATAAAAAAAATCATTAGATTTTAAAAATTAAAAAAAGAAATGGATAAATGAAAAATTGCAGTTTTTGAATTTTTATGTCAACCAAATTTTAAAAAAAAATCACATTTTTTTGAATTTCTTCAGCAAAAAAAAAAAATGAAGAATTTTGCTATTCTTTTTATAAAATAAAAGATATCACGTACTTGAATGAAAAATTCTCAAAGCAATAATTTGTCTTCAAGTCGAAAATTCAAATTCATGTACCTGAAATTTTTTTAAAAAAAAAATACGAAAATCTTAAAAAAATTCAACAGAGATACCTACTTACTTACAGGGTGGGGGTGTACTAAAAATTATGTCTCGTTATTTTAAAAAATTCAGCAAAATGTATGTATAATACCTACATTCAATTTTCGTTTAGAATGAAGAAGTAAAGATTTTTTTTCTGTACCTATTCTTCAAAAAAAAGAGAAAAATAGTTTTTTTGATTTTTTTTGTCGATATGTATTTTTTCAGGGGAAAAAATTAGTTGGGTTTTTGTTGATTGGGGTCCAATATTCCAAGAAGTGAGTATTTTGCATTTTTGCAGTGGCACAATGAAATCCCTTCTTTCACATTTCCCCCGTCACTCTCAAATTGACTTAGGGAGTCATTTATTTTGAAAACCTATCAAACTCCATATTTATTTAGTAAGGTTTTGGAAGTGAAACGGAATGAAACTGACATTTAGTGGGTTTTCACAAAACCAGATTTTTGAATTTACAATTTGAATAAGTGGGTTTGAGTGAATAAAAAAAAAATCACCAATTAATTCCAGAGTTTTGAAACTATCGGAAACACGATTTATTTTTCAGCATGAACGTAGATCCAGATTTGTAGTCAGCAATATAAAATAGAGAACCGTTTAAAACTTCAGAATTTCTCACTGTTTCAAAATTGCTTCATTTCAGATCGAGTTACTGAATTGCTTTGAAATACATTCAGTATTTTAACATTAATTGAATTTGAATTCCAAGAATTTCTCACACAATAACCTTAATAATTGAAACTGAAAAAAAAAAAAAAAACGAAAGAGCAATTAGATGCTACTTTAAAATATTCGGTTATGAGAGAAATAAAAAATTGACGATTAATGATTATTTTCTGTTGAAAAAAAAACTCAAGACTACCTACGCAATTTACTTAATTTTACTGCTTATTTTTATTATTAAGTATAAATTGTATGAACATCTTAAAATAGGTTTAATACATATTTCACAATTTTATTACATTATTATGGATTAGTGCGATTCATACGCACAAGCAGGCGTGAAATTATGTCTTCCCTCCTGGAAATCCCTTTCCTAGGAGTTGTTGGTGAAGGGTATACGGTTTGACCCAACGAACCTCCTCTACCCTTAAATCGAGTTGTACGGACAAAAGAATGGTATTTCTCGTAAAATTCACGAATGCAGATTTTGAACTGCGATACAGTTTGCATATCCAATCTTTCTTCAGAGGAATTTTCAACGTGGTCTTCGTCCTCGTGAATATGGCGGTGAGTTTCATCGATACTGCGTACTACAATATCGGCCATATGGATGCAAGTGAATCGATTTTTAACAAAGTATTGTAAAATATCGAGCCAATATTTCAGTTCAATCGCATTTAAGGTGTCTTCGGGTATAGCATTTAGGGTACACAAGAACCACGCCCATTTCTCAATTCTTGAAACATCCTTCGGTTTTCTTGCAATGAAGTAGTCCGATACACGTTCATTGGGTTTTCGATATATGATAATTTTATTATCGTCATCATAAATGAGATTGTAACCCATTAAAATGTGATTCACTTCAGCAGTTGGATGTAGGAAAAACGCATTTAATCGAGAAAAGAAAAGGTAATCGGTTTTCATTAAATTTTGATGAAAGTCATCGTCTAAAGTTCGCGGAGTAATGTACCTGTCTTCGTAATAAGGAATGACGGATCTTACACACTTATCGCATCGGTAAACCTCGATTTCTGATTGAAGGGCTACCTTTTTCTCCAGAAATTCCAACACTTTATCAATTGCATTTCCTCGTTCCGGCTCCATTAAGGTACCGTTGTAGAGTTGTATTAAATTACGTACACATTCTTCTTTGGATGCAGATGGTTTAGTAGTAATTTGATCCCTTGTTTCCTCGAGAGAAGGTTTAGGAACTGGCGTTTCGCGAGGATTTGGTACTTCATCTGGTTGATTTTGATCACCATTTTTGTGACTGTTACCGCTGATGACTGCTTCATCCTTTGTTTCTTTCGGAGGAGGGTCGAGAGATAGAGTTGTGGAACTAGTTGTTGAATTTTCTCTTACGAGAACTTGATGGTCATCACATTCGTGACTGTTACTGATGATGACAGCAAAAACCATAGAATGTATGATCACAAATCTAATGACACTACGCAAACACATTTTTTTGAACGGTATAAAGAGAGAGACACTTACACGTCGAAGTATCATCGCGTTATTGAAATTTCCTCTAAATTTACATACTTATTTAGTGGCGGATGCAAGCTCAAATCGAATATTTCGTTCTTATCTGTCAAGGAAGCAGATAAATTTCTATACCATTTAATGAACCGTGGCGTATCTTTCATTTATGTAATTAAAAATTTACAACGTGTGTAATGGTGAAAATTTTTGTGAAATATTTTTAAAAATAAAGAAAATCATTAGATTTTAAAAATTAAAAAAAGAAATGGATAAATGAAAAATTGCAGTTTTTGAATTTTTATGTCAACCAAATTTTTAAAAAAAATCACATTTTTTTGAATTTCTTCAGCAAAAAAAAATGAAGAATTTTGCTATCCTTTTTATAAAATAAAAGATATCACGTACTTGAATGAAAAATTCTCAAAGCAATAATTTGTCTTCAAGTTGAAAATTCAAATTCATGTAGGTACCTGAAATTTTTTTTTTTTTAAAATACGAAAATCTTAAAAAAAATCAACAGAGATGCCTACTTGCTTACAGGGTGGGGGGTGTACTAAAAATTATGTCTCGTTATTTAAAAAAATTCAGCAAAATGTATGTATAATACCTACATTCAATTTTCGTTTAGAATGAAGAAGTAAAGATTTTTTTTTCTGTACCTATTCTTCAAAAAAAAAGAGAAAAAATATTTTTTTTGATTTTTTTTTTGTCGATATGTATTTTTGCAGGGGAAAAAAATTAGTTGGGTTTTTGTTGATTGGGGTCCAATATTCCAAGAAGTGAGTATTTTGCATTTTTGCAGTGGCACAATGAAATCCCTTCTTTCACATTTCCCCCGTCACTCTCAAATTGACTTAGGGAGTCATTTATTTTGAAAACCTAACAAACTCCATATTTATTTAGTAAGGTTTTGGAAGTGAAATGGAATGAAACTGACATTTAGTGGGTTTTCACAAAACCAGATTTTTGAATTTACAATTTGAATAAGTGGGTTTGAGTGAATAAAAAAAAAATCACCAATTAATTCCAGAGTTTTGAAACTATCGGAAACACGATTTATTTTTCAGCATGAACGTAAATCCAGATTTGTAGTCAGCAATATAAAATAGAGAACCGTTTAAAACTTCAGAATTTCTCACTGTTTCAAAATTGCTTCATTTCAGATCGAGTTACTGAATTGCTTTGAAATACATTCAGTATTTTAACATTAATTGAATTTGAATTCCAAGAATTTCTCACACAATAACCTTAATAATTGAAACTGAAAAAAAAAAACCGAAAGAGCAATTAGATGCCACTTTAAAATATTCGGTTATGAGAGAAATAAAAAATTGACGATTAATGATTATTTTCTGTTGAAAAAAAAACTCAAGACTACCTACGCAATTTACTTAATTTTACTGCTTATTTTTATTATTAAGTATAAATTGTATGAACATCTTAAAATAGGTTTAATACATATTTCACAATTTTATTACATTATTATGGATTAGTGCGATTCATACGCTCAAGCAGGCGTGAAATTATGTCTTCCCTCCTGGAAATCCCTTTCCTAGGAGTTGTTGGTGAAGGGTATACGGTTTGACCCAACGAACCTCCTCTACCCTTAAATCGAGTTGTACGGACAAAAGAATGGTATTTCTCGTAATAATCACGAATGCAGATTTTGAACTGCGATACAGTTTGCATATCCAATCTTTCTTCAGCGGAATTTTCAACGTGGTCTTCGTCCTCGTGAATATGGCGGTGAGCTTCATCGATACTGCGTACTACAATATCGGCCATATGGATGCAAGTGAATCGATTTTTAACAAAGTATTGTAAAATATCGAGCCAGTATTTCAGTTCAATCGCATTTAAGATGTCTTCGGGTATAGCATTTAGGGTACACAAGAACCACGCCCATTTCTCAATTCTTGAAACATCCTTCGGTTTTCTTGCAATGAGGTAGTCCGATACACGTTCATTGGGCTTTCGATATATGATAATTTTATTATCGTCATCATAAATGAGATTGTAACCCATTAAAATGTAATTCACTTCAATAGTTGGATCTTGGTTAAACGAGCGTAATTTAGAGAAGAATTGGCGATCGGTTTTCATTAAATTTTGATGAAAGTCATCGTCTAAAGTTCGTGGAGTAATGTACCTGTCTTCGTAATAAGGAATGACGGATCTTACACACTTATCGCATCGGTAAACCTCGATTTCTGATTTAATGGCGTCACGTTCTGATTTAATGACGTTATGATGGTTCAAAAATGTCAACATTTTATCAATTACCTCTTTTCGTTTCGTCCCTATCACGCTACCGTTGTAGAGTTGTACTAAATTATGAAGATATTCTTCATTGGAAGCAGAGAGTGTAGTAATAGTAATTTGATCATTTGGTTTCTTGAAAGAAGGTTCAAGAACTGGCTTTTTGAGTTGATTTGATTCTTCATCTGGTCGATTTTGATCACCATTTTTGTGACTGTTGAATGCTGTATCCTTTGTTACCTTCGAATGAGGGTTAAGAACTAGAGTTGAGGACGTACTTGTTGAATTTTCATTTTCGAGAACTTGAGACTCATCACATTCGTGACTGTTACGGATGATGACAGCAAAAACTATAGAATGTATGATCACAAATCTAATGACACTACGCAAACCCATTTTTTTGAACGACATAAAGAAAGAGGCACTTACACATCGAAGTAACATCGCGTTATTGAACATTCCTCTAAACTTACATATTTTGAAAGTCGAGGATGAAAGCTCAAATCGAATATTTCGTTCTTATCAGTCAAGATAGCAAATACATTGCTACACCATGTTAATGAACCGTGCAGTATTTTCAATTTTTTATGTTATGAAAAATTTACAACATGTGTACCTAATTGGATGATAAAATATCTTTTAAAATGAAAAAAAAATCATTAGATTTTAAAATATTAAAAAAAAAATTATCTAGTGAAAAATTACAGATTTTGAATCTTCATGTCAACCAAATCAAAAAATTAAAAAATTCAATATTTTTTGAAATGAGCATTTTATTTTTTTCAACAAAAAAAAAAAAATGAAGATTCTTTTTTTAAAAATAAAAAATAGGTATCACGTAAATGAAAAATTCTCAAAGCAATTTGTCTTCAAGTCGAAAATTCAAATTCATGCACTAGAAATTATTTTAAAAATCACGAAAATGTAAAAAAAATTTAACGTACAGATACTTGACAGAAAAAAAAATTGTACCTTGTAAAAATTATATCACGTGATTTTAAAAAATCCAATAAAATAACTAAGAAATTAAATAGGCCCTACATTTCACTTCGAATAAAGAAGTAAAAATTTTTTTCTGTACCTATTTAAAAGAAGAAAAAAAATCGTACTTTTTTGATTTTTTTCTAATAGAACCAACATGAAAAATATGAATTTGGATTTTCGATTACCTGATTAAAAAAAAAAAAAAAAAAAACACCTAAAATGAAATTTGAATTGATAAAAAATTGTAAATCAAAAAAGTTTCGAAAAAATATAAATAAAAATGTACTCAGTATTTAAAGAAAGTATATTAGAAAAGAGAACTGGATTAAAAAAGATTTTTAATGCGCAAAAAAATTATTTCATTTCAAAATGTATATAAAAATAAGGAAGGAATCAGAAAAAAAAATTAAAACAAGTAGATATGAAGAATGAAAAATTTTCTATTACCTACCATCTCAATTCGAAAAACTGAGTAATTACAGGAAATGGAAAAGAATAAAAATTGAAATTGTAGGAAACAGAAGTTGGAAAAAATAATGAATGAGAATTTGGGGGGGGGGGGGAGGTGAAAAATTGACAATTAAAAAAGGTTACACTGAATTATACAATATTTGAAAAAAACGCATTTTTTAAGAAAATAGAAACTTGAAAAATCAGATCAGAATTGAAAGTAAAAACATTATCTATCTAATAATTTTAAAAAATTGAACTTGAACTTGAAGAGTAATTGTAAATTTAAAAAATAAAATATAAAAATAGATTTTAAATTGGAAAAAAATTGCAGAAAAAAACAACAAAAATAATGAATGAGAGATGAAAAAAAAAATTGAAAATCAGGAATAATTGACAGTAGAAAACAATTACAATTGAATGTGAAAATAAAAATAAAATAAATAAAAATAAAGTTGAAAATGTTTAAAAATAATTTGAAAAATTTACTAATTCACAATGAAAAAAAAAAATCAAAAATTAGGAAATAAATTTGAAAAAAAAAATAGATTAACAATACTATTCTTTTATGATCCAAAAAAAGAAATTGGACCACTTAACCTTTGAAAAATTTGAAACATCATACTCTATTAATAATGACTGAAATTTGAAAAATATTGATATAAAATTTTTAAAAAATTGGGAAATTTGTATTATACTTATATAGATATCAAATGAAAACTGAGAAAATTTGCAGATAAGTTAATACAAAATTTAAATTGAATTTAAAATGAGTGAGAGCAGAAAAAAATTACCTACGTAAAATTAAAAAATTTGAAATAAAATTTTTAAAAAATGCTAGTTCCCTAAAAATTGAAATAATGAGAATTTGAGAATTTAAAAAATTGTAAGAAACTGACAAAACAAAAAATTACAACAAAAAAGTATAATTAAAAAAAAAGCAAAAACTGAAAAAAATTATGATAAATTTCTGGAAAGATTAAAGATTGAAATAAAGTTGAAAATGGCCAAAAATACACAAAAATAAAAATTGGCCTGAAATTTGAAAAAGTGTTTGGTCTGAAAAAAGATAGCACCGATTTACAAGATATTTAACCCAGTCAGCTAATATCTTGCTCGATTCGTCACAGCCACTAGAATCAGCTCCTGCAAGATCAGAATCATTTTTCTATAAACTTCAGGTATAGCTTTTGCAAAGTGCAGTTTTCAGTTTTAAACGAGGAAAATTCGGCCATCTAAAAAAGTGGCTTCTATATCCTGTTTTACTTTTACGATCACTTCACATCGCTTTAGGGAAACGTGTAAAATATTTATGATAGTACTTTATTTCGCGCCACAACTCGATTTGAATGTTTTTCCAGAGAACCAAAAAACGAAGAGAAAAAAACTGTCATCTTGAAATCGTTTAAAAAACACGAGTACTACAAATTTTACGCGAGCTTTTTCGAGTATATGGAAACAATTTTCAAGGTAATTCGAAAGCGTTATTCGTTTTCTTCCTTATTTCGTCGTGTCGCGTTCCCATCACGCGAATATGGCTGGTTTGTGGTTACGTTACCTACTATACTCGTCAAAGACTTCATTATAAGTAGGTTCGATGAACTAGTACTTGGCTTTTTACCTTTCCGTCAAGTGTTATCAACTTTGGTCGTGAAAAAAAAAGAATGACTGTGGCTGCAGCTTTATTCGTACTTTCGCGTTGCTTTTTCAAAATTGCTCGCATCGGGGGTTTCGAGAGTGCGAAAGAGAGTGTCGGTCGAGGAAACCAAACAATTACATCGTAAAACAATTTGTCGCTAATTTGAACCTTACAGAAGTGTATTGCACCTAGATACTCTAATTTGAGCAATAAGTTCATTCATTTTTCTAATGTTTTTTTTTTTTTTTTTTTTTTTTTTTTTTTTTTATAAGTAGGAGTATTATTATTTTATCGAAAAATTTATAATGTAAGACACGTGCAAATATATTATTATTTAAAAAAAAAGAACCTCGTTCGTGACCTCGCTTCAAACCGCCCCCGGTTTCAATTTCAACTCGAAAATCACCCCACGCCGCAAAAATACCACATACTCCAAAGCTTCTCGCAGGCCATTCTTTCGATACTTTTGATTTGATTTTTCCCCTTTTGTTTTCGCATGTTCGTTCTCACCGCAGAAATATTTACTTTGTCACGCCTTTCTTTGTCCGGTGATATGTTTCATTCGATATAAGTATGCTAATAACATAGCAAAAGGATCAAAAATTTAGGTGTGTAGGTTGTCGATGGAAATTTTGGGTTCGCACATATTAAGAATACCTGCATTCGTAGCCATGTTCAGCCAATGTTATCATTTTAGCCAGACGCCAGATTTCAAATTGTTTCACTGGCGAAACTCGTAGCTCTAGCTACCTACACGTATTTACCTACATCTGTATCAACAAATATTTCGCAGATTCGGAGCTTAGCTTACATAGGTGAAATTTTACGATTATACGAAATGACACGATTCGGAAAACCTCAAAAATTATGAGTAGATATACAACGTGATACAGTTTTGATCACGTTTTAATTAGAAAACTTGAAAAAAAAATATTGCAAAAAAAAAAGTTGAAAATAAGAATAATAATAGTACAGAAGTCATTTCAAAAGTTGACATTATAGTATCTAAGTAGTTATAAAAAATTATTATTTCAACCATTTAAGTTTCCAACTTTTTGATTTTTTTTTAATTTGAGATTTTAAAAATTAGAAATTTTTTTGATTCCGAATTTTTAAAAAAAAATTTTATTGTTTTGAAATTACAAGTTCTTCCTTTTTTTGCAGTGAATTTTTTTTAAGCATAGTATATTATGCTTTTACGGAGACCAAAATGAGAAAAAACGACCCTAAAATCCGACCCAAAAATCCAACATCAAATTGGGTTAGGTTATAGGTTACATTAGGTTAGGTTTGGATGACATAAAAAAACAGAAAATTTTTAATAAATCTGATTTTTTAGACATTATGTCAGACATTTTGAAACTTGTAAATTTTTTTGAAATTTTATGACTTTTAGACATTTTTTAGACATTTTGTCAGACATTCTGAAACTGATAACTTTTTTTTAGAAAGTTAGACATTTTCTAGACATTTTGTCAGACATTCTGAAACTTGGAAATTTCTTAGAAAGATGACTTTCAGACATTTTGTCAGACATTTTGAAACTTGCAATTTTTTTTATAAATAGAAAGATGACTTTCAGACTTTTTAAACTTGGATTTTTTTTTTATAAATAGAAAGATGACTTTCAGACATTTTGAAACTTGGATTTTTTTAATAAATTTAATGACTTTTTGATATTATTTTAGAAATTTTACGACTTTTAGACTTTTTAATTTTTTAAAGAAATTTTAAAAAAATTTTTATGACTTTTATTATTTCAAATTTTCAAATTAATATTCTTGACTTTTAGACATTTTGTCACGTAGTGAATGTTATTAATTTATTATACTTTTTAGATTTTAAAATTTTCATGGAAATTAATATTCGTGACTTATTTTAGACATTTTGTCACAGAGTAAAAGCATATGCTATGTTTCATACTTTCAAACGTAGTGTGGAAATAGAGCAAACCAGGAGGGTCCAGGGGGCCGAAGCCCCCCCGGCGAGGCGCGAAGCGCCGAATTTCTTTACTTCAAAAATTTTTTAAATTAGGTATTCAATTTTTTGGAACAAATTTTTTTTGATTTAAAATTATTTAAAAAAGCATTAAAAAGTTTTTATATTTTTTTTGCAGTACAAATTTTTTAAATAGGTAAGTATCTATTCAATTTTTTTGGAACAAAACTTATTTGATTTTTTTGTGGAAATTAAACATTTTTTGAAATTTATTTAAAATTTATATTTTGAAAAATTTCTGAAATTTTTAAATTTTTTGGAACAAATTTAAAATTATTTTTTTGTTAAAATAAAACATTTTTTGAAATTTATTTTAAATTCTTATTTTCAAAAAAATTTTGACATTAAAATTCAGTAAAATTTTTTCAAATTTCAATTCTTTGGAACAATTTTTTTTGAATTTTTTGTTAAAATATAACATTTTTAAAAATTTATGTAAAATTTTTATTTTCAAAATTTTTTTATTGGCATTGAAAAATTTTTGTATCCAATAATTTTGGAGTGAAAATTTTTCAATTTTTTTTTTGCAGTGAAAGTATTTTAAATAAATGTTTCAATTTTTTGGAACAATTTTTTTTTGATTTTTATGTTGAAATAAAACATTGTTTTAAATTTAAGTAGGTATTTAAAATTTTTATTTTCGCAAAAGTTTTTTGGCATCGGAAAATTTTTATAATTTTTTTCGCTGTAAAATTTTTTCAATTTTTTTTTGATTCTGTAGTTTGGGATATATTTTTTTTCTTAATGAAAATGTTTTAATTATGTATTGTTTTATTAAGTAGGTATCTAGAATGAAAAATTCCATTTTTTAAATTTTGAGATTAGAATCAGATTTTTTAATTTTTTGGAAATGAATAATTTTTTTATTTTTTGCCAATAGAAAAATTTTCCACTTTGTTTGCATAGGAAATTTTTTCAAAATTTCTCAACTTTTTTGGACTAAAAGTTTTTTAGAATGAAATTTTTTTTTAATAGAATAAAAAAGTTTTTTGATATTTTTAGAATGAAAAATCATTATTTTTTTGAAATGAAAAATTTTTATTAGAAATATTTTTCCGAATTTTCTCATTTAAGGATAGGACATAGCCTACTCACTCATTCCTACCTACTAAGTCGATCACCAGCTCCAACTTGCGACCAATGCAGAATACAACTTACCATAAAACACATATTAATGGATTGCTCAAAATTCTTGGACCAAAGACGTAGATATTTTGGCTCAGCGCAGATTGCAGAAATAATGGGAGAAAACGTCGATGTAGATAATATTTTTAGCTATTTGTCAGATTGTAATATAATTAACTTAATCTAAGATGTAAATACTTTGAGTCGCAAATAACCGAACGGTTGAGCGACGTAAAATAAATATATTTAAAAAAAAAAAGTACATAAGTATTTGGAACAAAATTAAGATTTTCTTATTAGAATAAAAAATTTTCAGGAATGAAATTCTTTTTAAAATTTTTGGGGGTAAAAATTTCTCATTTTGGGGCATACTCATATCCATCATTAAATCGTTTCAAACATTCACCCCTCCTTGAAAAAATTGATCCACATCCCTATAAAATTAGAGGAATATTCTTCCGTCTCAAATTTGAGAGCTACCGAAGCCGCTATCCGGTTCTGCGATGTTTGCAAAAAGTTTATCACAGGAAACGAACCTGCCGAGCAACGTTGTAACGAAAGTGAAAAAATAATAAAGTAATAAATTTATAAATACGAATGCTAAAAGTTAAAAAAGAGCTGCGTCGATTGCGGATGAATTTCGTTTTCGGCGGTAGTGAATTTTTCATCGGCGTATTCGTGCCCGAATAGACAGATGGCCGGGTGGGTGTTATAAATTATGCGAATGCTCGCCGACGTTTACTTAAGCTTTCGCATTCTACCTTTAACGAATCAGTGGCAATATGTTTGGCAGGAATCTTTTTGTTTAAAATTATTTATTTATACGCCGCGTAGAACCTATGGTATTTAACGAGCGACCGGATATTCATAGCGATCAAGCTCGCTGCCGTGTTTCCTTTACTCTTCCTAAGTAACGTTTTTGCCGAATTTATTTAAAAAGCGAGTTACTCCTCTACATAGCTGTACCTACCAGAAGGGATACAGTGAGCGAAAAAATTGTTAGGGTGAGTCGGTTGCTCCCAACTTTATACTAGTTACGTATAAATCTGGTCCTGGTCGTACCTTTCTTTCACCTTAAACGTGTCCTCTCACTCTTTCTCTCTCTGTTTCTGGATTTCTGTAGCTAACCACTTCGCCTATGTAAGTACGCCGTTAATTAATATCCGCTCTAATAGATTGCTGTGCTTTTGATGACGTGACGTGGCGTAGACTGACGTGTAAATTTAATTAACTCGCTATGTCACCCAGTCGACTCGATTGTCCAGGTAAGAACTATAGTGTGGGTACGGAGACCTATGATTCGATGACAGATACATGTAAGTTTTTTTGATTTTTTTCATAATTCGATTTTTTAAACCATTTTTTTTTTAAAAATATTTTCCTGAGAAATTCAAAAATCTTGACAAAAAATTTTCTTGAATATTATCAAATACTTTTTTTTGAGTAAAATGCAAAAACTTTAAAAAAATTAACTCAAAATTAGTTTTACAAATGAAACATTTTTTGAAAAAAAAAAGTTGGATAAAAAATCCAATTAAAATTTTCAGTAAATTTCAAAAAATGACAATTTGCATTTAATTGCATTTAATCAATGAAAAAAGCTACGCTAAGATCCCATGCAAAATCCTCCTCTAGCTGAATTTGTAAAAAAAAATTATTTTCAGTAAATTTTAAAAAATGACATTTTTACATTTTAAACCATGACAAAGGCTATTATTTGATCCAATGCAAAATTCTACTCTAACCGAAGTTGTAAAATTTTTTATTTTCAGTCAATTTCGAAAAATGAGAAATTGCATTTAATTAGTGTGACGAGAACACGTGTCGTGTTTTCATTTCGATGGTAGGTAAACTTTTTAAAAGCGTGCTTTGCAGGAAACCAGAAACCTTGACACTCACTAATGAATGAAAAAATCTAGGTACTCTAAGATCCCATGCAAAATCCTCCTTTGGCGGAGTTTCAAAAATTTTTATTTTCAGTAAAAGTTCAAAACATGAGAGTTTTTGCAAAATGGCATTTATTCAATGAAAAAACCAACCCAAGTTCCCATTCAGAATCCTCCTCTGGCTGAATTTGAGAAAATTTTCACTTTCAGTAATTTTCAAAAAATGAGAAATTGCATTTAATCAATGAAAAAAGCTACCCCAAGATCCAATGCAAAATCCTACTCTGGCTGAATTTGAGTAAATTTCAAAAAATGACAATTTGAATTTAATCAATGACAAAGGCTACAATTTGGTCCAATGCAAAATCCTACCCTTACTGATATTGAGAAAATTTTTATTTTCAGTAAATTTCAAAAAATTAGAAATTGCATTTAATCAATTGAAAAAGGCTACCATTTGAACCAATGCAAACTCCTACCCTACCTGAATTTGTAAAAAAAATCATTTTTAGTAATTTTCAAAAAAATGAGTAATTGTATTAAATCAATGAAAAAATCTACCTCAAGATCCCATGCAAAATCCTCCTATGGCGAAATTTAAAAAAAAAGTGAATAATACTTCAAACAATTGAAAAAAATTTTTACTCCAAAGATTTGAGCATTTCTTCAACCAGAAAAAAATTTAAAAATTTTAGTTACAAAAAAATTAAAAATTTTGTTCCCAAAAATGTTGAAAATTTGCTCAAGTTTTTCAAAGCATATGATTTAATAAAAATTTGTATGCCAAAAAATTGAAAAAAAAAATTTACTTAAGTAGAAAATGTTTTTACTGCTACAAAAATAAAAAAAACTTATTTCATTTCAAAAAAATTTTAAAAATTTGATTTCCAAAATTTAAAAAAATTGATAAATTTTTCATTTAATGAAAACTGGAATATTTTTCTCCAAAAAATAGAGATTTCTTCAAAAAAAAAAAAAAAAAAAATCATTCTCAAAAAAATGATAGGTATTTTCTTCTCCAAATTTGTATGTAAAATATTTGTACTCCAAAGAAATTGGAAAATTTTTTACTTCAAAAAATTGCGATGTTTCTATTCTACACTAAATTTGAGAAATGATATTTTCTCCTAAGAAATCTTTTGGTTTTTTTTTTTTTGGGGGGGGGGGGGGGGTCCATAAAAAAATGAATTCTTTTTTAAGCTGACTCCAAACAATTGAGAGATTTTTTCTCCTCAAAGTAATTGAAAAATATTCACATTCTAAATAGAAATTTATACTTTTCCCTGCAAAAAAATTCATACCTGATCCCACACAACCCACTCTGAGTCCGCGTCGCATCACGTCTCGTCGTCCGGATGAAAAATTTTAATTGAGATAAGCTTCGTTATCGATTAACGCCAATTGTACAAACACGTTTTCAAAGACAAATAAAAATAAATTGCTTCAATAAAAGCAGCAGCCCATGGTTTTTCGTGTACTGGCGTTATTTTTCTCTATCTGGTGTTCTTTTTTGTACACGCTAATCGTAATCCTGGACGTGAGACCAAGATCGTTCGTTTAATTACTATATACATTTTGAATTTTAATTACAACTTATTCGATACGTACGGTGAGCAAAACAAGGGTAAGTTTTTAATTCGGTGTTTTTTTTGTATTTTTTGTTTGTATCAAAGAATGGCAGCGAGCAATCGCTGTGAAGTGTAGTGGCAAAGGGGACGAGGAGGGGTTATCGACGCAACCGAGCGAAATTTGCAATTTCAACGTTTATTTTATACGCAGATATCTGCGGTATCGCTTTACGCTAGATAAGTACGTATATTAAAAGTACCTACACCAAATTGGATTTTTTTTTGTGATAACCATAATTAAATCACTCGATTAATATTAATTTTATTTATCGATTTCAAATAGGAAGAGAAATGGTTCAAATTCAATTTCGGTTTGAAGTTCGAGCGAGACGGTATAAAGTAGGTGTGCATGATATCAACTTCACAAAACATCCATCTCAACATTAAAGTTCAACTCGACTAAGGAAAAAAATAGCAATTGGGGTTTTTTAAAGAAGCCAAGTTACTGGGGAACTGAGACGAAAAAAAAGATTAATTATAGAAGTAAAAAAAGAATTCGTAAAAGAAAGACAATTCGACGACGATAAAAAATAATGGAAATTAAATTCCCACTCAGTCGAGAAAGTGATTAAATTTTTTTTTCATTTTTTCATTCGACAATTTTACCGAAATTTTTCTCTACCTTTTACTCACGCCATAAAGAAAAAAACATCGACGAGATTCTTCTCTCTCGAACGTGCCTTTGAATTTATAATTTTTTCTTAAAATTTAGCCTCAAGTACCCAAAACCCAAGTCCTAGAAAATCAATTTGCGATAATTTTTCGAGCCCAGATTGATTTTTCTTTAACGACCGTCGATTAATATTGAAGCTATTTAGGGCGATCGTTTATCAAACAGCAAAGACATTAATTTTTATGGATACGTTTGCTATTTACATGCGAGCTAACCATTACTTTGAAGGGGGTTGATTATTTATGCAGCCTTTTCTCTTTCAATTGATTGTCGTCACGCCTATAAAAACGTTACCTCGTGCATACGAAACGAACAACCGATGAGGAAGCATGCGAAGTAATATTCGTTGATTTTTCATCGTTAATTGCGTTTACTTGTTCTTACGTACGTAGGAGGACGTTGGCAGGTAAGTAGGTAAGTATAAGTAAATACTTCTCGGTTTTTTAAATTCGATTAGCCGAAAAACGTAACACGAACGACAATTTATATACCTTTCTCGTATACCATATACAGTTCTCGAAAATGATTTTACTCTGATTTTAATGACAGTAATGAATAGTTTTGGTTCAGGAAAAAAATTACATAATGACTGATTTTGATGGAAAAGGGACAATTTGTTTCAATATACAAGCACATTCTAATTCTATACCTCGTAAAATTGAAATGATCACGTTTTTACAGTGGTTTAGATGATTTTTTAAAAAACTTGAATAAACATTTTTTTAATAATATTTCAAGGAAGGCTCATTAAAAAAAAAAAAAAAAAAAAAAAATTGAGAAAATCATTTTTTTTTTTAATAGAAGAAATCTTTTCGAGAGGACTTGCTTTAAAATAAAAATAAACTGAACTGAAGTTCACTAAAAATTTAAAAGCCAAAAAATTGAATTAAAAAACAGTGAAGTACAGAAAATTATGAAAAAATTCAGGAAATAGGTATTCGCGTAATTGAAAAAATTTCTTACTTCAAACTAAAAGATTGAGAAAAGGGGAAAGATGAATAATTGGGAAAATTTTTAATTTAAAAAATCAGGAAAAAATGAATATAATGAGCAGTTGAAATATTGTGATCGGTTGAATCGAGTCAAATAACTCGTGTCTAGTTTGATGAATTTGTTTACGTAAACGTGGATCGTCGTTAAATTTGAAAATTTATAAACTACGTCAGAACTTAGTATTCAATTAAAGGAGAGAAAGAGGTCCAATCCAAATTTTTATAGTTACCAAAATTATTCCTAGGATTTCAGAAGACAACTTTTGTTTGAAAATATTTTCAATTGAAACCCTATATACCTCCCCAAATTTTTAATATTGCTGTTGAAACAATTTAATTTTTTTTTTTTTTTGAAAAAAATTTTTTAGAACAATTTTTCTATCGAATTTTTTTCTGCTGATAATTTTTTTTTTTAATTTTTTATCCCTAGAAATTCTAATCAGGCGAGGTCTATAAGTCTCATGTGACTTTATATGACCTTTTCTAGGTAAAGCAATGAAAAAAATAGTAACCCAAGTTTTCAAGAAAAGGGATCTTACTGACTACATACCTTGGAGTGAAATTTGAAAAAAGAAAAAAAAATAGTACGTAACTTAGGTAACCTAAAATTTCAAAAAAGTAACCAAAAATTTTTCATTGCCACTCAAATAATGACTAATAACCCTCCTCCCTCCCTCTCTCCATCCCTCACTCACTACCATTTTTTAAAAGATTTTCGTTGATTTCGACGTTTTCATGCATCGGAGTGAAATTTTAAAAAAGAAAAGTAACTTTAGTAACCTGAAATTTCAAAAAAAGTAACCAAAATTATGGAAAAAAGTAACCAAAAATTTTCCATTTCCACTTGAATATAATGACTCATAACCCCCCCCCCCCCCCCCCCCCTCGTCCCCGTTTTTCTCATATTTTCGCTAAATTTAACGTCTCACAACTCTTGAAATCAATGGTAAAAATTTTGAAAAAATCAAAATTTTCAATTCAAAAATAATAATTCATGCATTTTTTCTTTTTCTATAATTATGACGAATTTTAATAGAATAGTTGGCTTAATAGGTGCTCAATTTTTATATCATAGGAAATTTCAATTCTTGAGAAGCTCACAATAAATAATTTTTGAGTACCTATCAAATCTTAATTTTTTTTGAACTCAATATTGAAAATTCAAAAAAAAATTATTTTTTTTCTTGAAAATACTTGATATCAACTTTTTTAAGTTTTTGAACTCTTATTTGTTTTGAAATAGTTTTCAGTTTTCAAATAATTGTTGATTTCAAAAAACGTGAATTTTAGAAAAATTTTAAATTACAAACAATCCTTTTTTTAATTTTTTAATTTTATTTTTTTTCGATTTTTTTTATTTTTCAAACAATTTTTAATTTCTATAAATTTAAATTTATTAACAATTTGTAATTTCTAAAAAATTCTGGATTTCAAAAAATTAAACTTAAAATTCTCAATTTTTTGATTTTTAAACAATTTATATTTAATTTTTAAAAAATAGCCGTTCCTAAAATTCATGTTTATTCAAATAAAAAATTTCCAATTTATAAAAATTGTAATGCCTAAGAATTTAAAGTCTAAAAAAATAAATTTTTTGATTGGCTTATTGCAAAATGAGTAGATACAAAAAAATTTTAATTTTTGAAAAGTCTTCATTCTCCACAAAAACACAATTTTTCAACATGTGAAATTCACAACTTTTCAAAATTTTTAAAAGGAAAGTTTTGCTCATTTGAGAAATATCAAATTTTTGAAGCATTTTAAGTTCACGAGTTGAAACGATTTTATGTTTCATTTTTGAGGAGTTCTCTATTTTTCAAACATAATTTTCAAATACTTCGAACACATTTTTTTTTTAATTGAAAAAATTACTAGGTATTCTCATTTTAAAAAAAGTTTTTAATGAGGAGAAATCGGTTTTATTCTTCGACGGCCTCTACTTTTTTTGAAAAGAAATTTTGAGAAAAAATCGTTTATTTGTCGAGAAAAGAATTTCTCAATTTTTTCAAAAAAATACGGCTTATCTACTTACATTTTTTTTTCAAGAAATGTGGCTCATTTTTAGACAAGAATAAATCTTAATTCTTCAAGAAAAAAAATCACAATTTTTCATACCGACTTGAAAAATGCCTATAAAAGAACTTTCAATTTTTTTAGGAGCAAACATTTTTCTACCTTGAATTTCAATACATACCTAAGTACAAAATAAATATTCCTGAAGTTCGAGCAGAAAAAAATCTCAATTTTAAAAGAAGATTCAATAAATTGTTCAATTAAGGTCAGTTGGGGTAACTGGGCCACGTTTTTACAACTCTAAAAAATATTTATTCAAAAATGCCTCACTAGTGAAGAATAACCTTAAATCTTCAAATGGGACGTGTAGAGGGGTGTCATAGAGGTACGCTCACTTTTTTGATTTTGAGGGTGAAGCACATACCTGAGCTGAGGAACACCTCACTCTACACAAAGAATGGTGGCCCAGTTACCCCGAAAAATGGGGTAACTGGGCCACCAAATTTTCTTTTTATTAAGGAAGATTCAAGATGTGTAATTCACTTACCCCACTCAAATCTGAGTTTTGGGGTAACTGGGCCATGTCATGTTACTCAAATTACTGAGGCCTCCTCAAGGGGAGCTAGGAACCGAATGATAATTGTTATGGTGGGCTTACGATGTCAGTGTTACCATGCAACCAACCATTTACGTCAAGACGATTTTGGAGGGGATTAGGAAGAGAATGGCCCAGATACCCCGGTGGCCCAGTTACCCCAACTGACCTCACTTAATTCATTTTTAAATAAAATATTTCAAATTTTTTGGAAGCAAAATCTCTGAAAAAAACTTTCAAAACGTTTTTAAAGAAATTTTAAATTTTAATGGCAGCTGTTCGTCAGATTTTTGACGAAATAGTAACCAAAATGAGTCCAAAAGTAACCATAGTAACCAAAATGAGCCCAAAAGTAACTAAAGTAACCTTGCCTTTAAAAAAGTAACCAAGTTACTAAAAAGTAACCGTGTTCCGATGCATGCGTTTTGCAACTCCTAAAATCGAGGGTCAAAATTTTAAAAAACTTGAAATTTTTAATGAAAAAATTTGCATTTTCTGTAGGTATAATTAAGATGAATTATAGTTGAATCGTTGGCATAATTTTTGTTCTTCAAAAGCTCCCAATTTTCAAGTATCAAGGTCTAGGTAGGTATCTAATCTTCAATTTGTAAAAAAAAGTCAATTTTTAATTTTCGAAATGTTCACTTTCCCACGTTTTTAAAAAATTATTTGTTTTGAAACAGTTTTCAGTTTTCAAATATAATTTTTGATTTAAAAAAAACGTCAATTTTTGAACATTTTTCAATTTCAAACGACTGCTTATTTTTTTTAAACATTTTAATTTTCAATTTTTGAAAATTTTTTGTCTTTTCGAAATTTTTATCTTCCAAACAATTTTCAATTTAAATTTGAAAAAAGAAAAATTAAAATTTTTTAAAATTTTGATACCTATCAAAAAAGTTCTAGATTAAAAGAAAATTGAATTTTTGAAGTGATCAATTTTCAAATTTTAAAAATTTTGATTTCTAAAAATTTTTTAATTTTTGAAGAATATTTGTTTTTAAAAATACGCTTATTCAAATAAAAAATTCCAAATTCATAAAAATTATAATGCCTCAGGTAAATCAAATTTTATGTGGTTTGCAAAATCAGAAAGTTTTTTTTTTGAAAGTTTTCAGTTTCCAAAAAAATCAATTTTTCAGTTTCCAAAAAAATCAATTTTTCAGTTTCCAAAAAAATCAATTTTTCAATTTGTAAAATTTCCAATTTTTCAAAATTTTTATTTTTTTATTTTTAAAGATATGTCTCTTACTTTTAGAGAAAAATAAAATCTCAATTCTTCGAGAAAAAAAATTCAATTTTTCACCCCAATTTATAAGATATAAAAGAACTCTCAATTTTTTGGAGCAAAAAGTTTTTCCTTTGCGTTTCAATGCATACAAATATTCCTCGAGTTCGTGAAATACAATCTTATGTTTAAAATAAGATTCAATAATTTTTTTTAAATTTGAAAGCGTTCATAACGAAATTTTGAATTTTAATGACAGTATTTTTTTTAAATCATATTTTTTGGCGAAATAGTAACCAAAATGGGTGATAAAGTAACTAAAGTAACCTCTCTCCTCGATTTCAAAAAATCTTTCAATCTTTTCTTTTTTAAAAGAGAAAATATTCAAACATTTTCTTGAAAAAAATTCAAAAATTCTTCTTAAAATGAAATATACCTATACATATACATTTCCTGAAAAATTTCTTACTCGTAAAAATGTCTCCTTTAGTTTTTTTTTTTTTTTTTTTTTTACAATTTCTCGTGAAATTTAAAAAATTTGTGAACTAACCATTTTTGAGAGATTTTTTATAAGCAAATCTTTTTGAGAATTTTTTTTTGAAAAAAAAATCTACATAATAGGTAGGTAAGTAGGATAATTTTACAGATGAAATTTCTTCAAGAACTTTTTTATATTTTTGAAAAAAGTGACATTTTTTGAGAACTACACAATAAACATCACGTATATTACATGCTTCTGCACAAATATTTGTCAATTACAGATAAAATGGCTATTTTCACCAGTCGTCCTGCTCCTTACCCATACCCCCTTCTCTAAAAATCTGCGAATCGTTATGAAATGCATGATTAATTTACGTTGGAATATTTTGGTCGTTACGCCGAAATAAGAAAAAATAAAAATAAAAAATAAAATACCTAATAGATCAACGTCAACGTACGCGAGAGTACGAGCATAGCATTAGTCCTAAAATTTTATTCTCGGTAAACGATGCGATGCGTCTTTTAGCGCGCGAAAGAATAAGCATCGAGTAAAAAAGTGTAATACGCGAGAAGTTTTTCTCCCCTTCGCTTGTAGGTGGCTGCAAACGTCAACGAAAAACAGGAAACAGTGCAGGAAAAAAATCTTTTTACTCGCCTTATAATACGTATATCGAATCTAAAATGGCAAACACGAGCTTTTCGCCGCATATACATGCACAAGAAGCTGTGCAAAGGCAAAAGGCAACGCAAAAGGTGGCAGGGATGACTCTACACTGTACAAGTTTCGAGTTAAAATTAAATTTATACGGTCGAGTGTATCGATAGAGGGAGGCTGTTGCAAGGGGAAAAGGAAAATACTTACTACAGTAACCGAGATTCGAATCCTCGAATCTTCGGTAGCTGCGGAAAGGAAATACTTAAATCGGAATCGAAAATTGATAAAATAAATCTTATTTTTATATAAATTAAGCTCGGGTTGGCGCGCCACCGCCTTTCGTCTTCGATTAAAGGCGCGAAGGCGAAATTTTGGCTCGATTCGAAGGGATATTTTACGGCTAATAAAAACGCTGTTAACTCGAACGGCAAAACCATTAATAAAACCAGCCAAGATGGAGATAGCATCTATTGTTCCGACACTTGCGAATTTAGAGGCGGAATGCGATGCAACTCGACTCGACTCGCGTCCGCAACCAATACAACTCGTTCTCTCTCTCTCTTTCTCCCCTCTCTCGAATTATAGAAACTTTTCGCGATTGAATTTTTTCTATACGATTAAAAGACAATTTACCCCCGATCCCCTCGGCATCCTATTGGCTAACACTTCGCGCCAAACAACACGGATAACTTTATACTTATTGAACGAGAAGAAATCTCACTTAATACCTATCTACCTATACATACCATTTATCTATCAGAAGTACAACCTTTACCTCATACAACAAATACAAAGTGATCCGTGATTCTTTCCGAAAGGATTAAATTAAATACACAATTGAATTTGACGACTACATCCATCGAACGAAAGAACACGAATAAAATATAAACAAAACTCAAAAAGGAATCTCTTCTCGGTTTTTTTTTCTTCGCCCAATTTACATTATTTGTGATATTTTTTGGCATATTGTGTACAACATCTCAGTTCATAGCGTAATATGTCACAACTCTATGACGAAGGTGTCCCCAACTTTAAAATGTTCAACATAATGGAATTTTTCGCTATTTAATTAAAGACTCTCTCACTCTCTCTCTCTCTCTCTCTCTCAGCTAACGTTACACTCCGTCTAAAATAGCAAAAATATGTGGTTTTTTGGAGACTTTTGAGCTGATTTTTATTTTAAAGGATAGATAGGGAGTTTTATTATCGAAATATGATTTGAGCTAGTAAAATCGGTAAAGTGCTTCGCGATTTAATCGGTTTTTCCTAATGTGCGATTTGGCCGGTGATAACGATCATACTTTTGTGCACTGAATTGCAGTGGTGAATGTGTGTGGTCTCATAGTGGCTTTATTAACTATTGTGCTCAGTGTCGGACCTCTGCTAAGCCTTTTGGAATTATATTTGTGGTCTGATTTTATTTAAGAACATGAAATACGTTGTAATTTTATATAATTCTGAAATTTGTTGTGTCATGGCCTCCCGGTAATTGATTTAGGCCGGTAATTTATTTGATAACAACTAATTGAACTGATCTCCATCTGCGTCTTGAAGTGCGCCACCTGCGTTCGTTTTTACCTATAAAGCTGACCTACTGAACCAGTTTCCGTGATTTGTGGCGTCACGGGTTTGTTTACCTAGTCGTACTCGCAGTTCATGACGTCACAACCAGTTGTCATACCGCCGGCCAATTTACCTTTACCTTGACTTGTTTACATCAAACTTCACTTTGATACTGAGACATCGCGGAAATAGAATAACTCTGATCTTTTTGGTGTATTCTTGAAGAGAATCGTGATAAGATGTCAGTCTGTGGCTCCTGTGAAAAACCTGTCGAAGATGTTGGTATCAGTCTGATAATCTGCTCCAATTGTACCTGTGTGTATCATGGTAAGGAACGAGGTTGTTCCACTGTCAAGGCTCTGAGTTGGTATAAAAAAGCACCAGATGCCAAAAAAGTGTGGAAATGTCATAACTGCGGTGGTTTACCAAATAAGAGAAAGATTGATTCCAGCGATGACGAATCTGATCTGTCTCATAGTTCGCATAAGCAGTCTAGAACGTCGTCAAAAAACGAAGATTTGGTCAGGAACCTAGCTGAGGAGATATTCTCGCGTCTTTCCATACGTATGGAAAAAAAATTGGACGAAAAATTCAGTGCGCAGGATGGAACGCTGGATGTGAAATTCGAGCATCATCTAGGTCCATTGAAGAAGGATGTAAAGGAGCTCGGTGTCAGAGTACAGAAACACGACGAACAAATCGCGGAAGTTATCGACAGGGTGGAAAAAATTCAGGAAGGTGCTGTTTGTAATTGTAGTGAAGATATGGGGCAGCTAAAGAACCGTATCGAATACCTTGAAAGAGAAGCCTGGCGTAATTCGGACGAGCTAGAGGCTTTGAAAAACTACACGAGGAAGGATAGTGTTGTGCTAACTGGTATACCTTACACAGAGAGCGAGGATCCATACAACGTTGCTATTGAGGCTGCAAAACAAGTTGGCTTAGAAATTACCCGCAAGGATATCGTGGATTGTCATAGGCTGAGTAGCAGAGACGCCAGTTCCAATCCTCCAACGTTCGTTATCAAATTCGTGAACAGAGATAACAAGAATAGAATGATCGATATTTTCAAACGAACCAGACCAACAGCTGATTGTTTTGGGGGCGACAAAGATACGAAAGTATATGCCAATCAACACCTAGCACCATACACTGCTGGACTATTTAGACGAGCGAGGTCATTACGGCAAGTAGGTTACAGAGATGTTAGGTGCACTGGTGGTATAGTATATGTAAAGAAAACCCAGTCGGCTAATAGGATTCGAATTTATACCGAGGCGCAAGTCGGTGATCTTTTACGCGCCGAGAAGCAGCAGAAGGAGTAGTTTATAGTCGGCAATTTCAATCGTTGCTTTATTCAGTATTCGTTTTTATATCTTATTTATTTATTTTTTTATTTTTTTACATATAGTTCCTTTGTATTATGAGTAACAAGCTTAGTATATTGAATGTGAATGTTCGGTCAATTAGGGCAAATTTTGGTAAATTTAAGGCTTATATAGGAAGAACAGGCATTAATTATGATATAATGTTATTGACTGAAACTTGGATAAACAGATCTGAGTTGTTAACATATGCGCTGGATGGGTACACAGTTCATATTGAGGATAGGAAGGGTGTTTCGGCGGGTGGAGTTGTCTGTTATGTGAAGGAGGGTATTAATGCTTCAGTAGTTGGATTATCAGGTAGTACATACAACGCACTCCATATCAGTATACAGACATTGAATATGGATATCGTAGGTTTTTACAAATTCTGCAAGGCAAACTCCAGTATTTTTCTTACTGAACTGGAAGACTTAATGTTGACCCTGCATGGAAGTGCTCTGTTGATTGGTGACTTTAACATTGATATTTTAAATATTGGTCCAAAAAATACAGACTATCTTAACCTACTCGAATCTAGTGGGTATGAATCGCTAATTAATGAGCCAACCAGATTTTTCGGGAACTTAAATTCGTGTATTGACCATGCGTTTTTGAAAGGGAGATACAGTGCTGACCAAGCTATAGGAGAGGTAAATTGTAGAGTTGAAAATCCGAACATTTCTGACCACAGAGCAGTTGTAATTGAAATTGAATTTCCTAGGGCTATTCATGTAGGCAAAGATAGAGATTATATTTGTTATGGTAAAGTTAGGAAAAAGGTAAATGATATAGATTGGTCAGGTGATCTTAGTGCAGTGAGTGTGGATGAGGCTTTTAGTGTGTTTACTGCCAAGCTACAAAACATAATAAAGGATTCCACAGGTACTATTAAATGTTCGTCGGCACAACAATCTAGGAAACCTTGGGCTTCCCCAAGACTACGTCATCTCTCACAGGAAAAGGCTAGGTTATACAAACTGCGTCGAAAGCATGTAGGCGATGCAGAACTGTGTGAGAGATATAAGGAAGTGTCAAGGTTGGTTGTGCAGCAGAGTAGGGCCGATAACAGGGAATACCACTCCAAGATTGTTGAAAGCTATAGTGATGATCCGAAAAAATACTGGGCTTATATAAAAAAAGTAAAAGGTGAAACAAAAAGAAGTGTCAAAGAGATTGAAATTGATGGTCGAGTTATTGATGCCACAGACAACCCTAGTCTGGTTGCAGATAAATTTGGTGAATACTTTGTTGATAAAGTTGAAAAATTCTCAGAGAAATTTGAAACAGAAAACTATCCTGACATTTTTCCAAAAACGAAAATAATAAACAGTTTTCAAATTCACGAAATTTATGAGGCAGAAACATTTCGGCACATAATGTCTTTGTCAAATAAACCAACTACAGGGCACGACGGCATCTCGGCGCGAATTTTCCGTGAAAATGCTCAGACACTGGCCCTTCCACTTACAAGCCTCTTTAATTTATCTCTAAGTAAAGGCATTTTCCCACAAGTGCTGAAAAAATCGATTGTTGTCCCAGTTTATAAATCTGGCAATGTAAAACAGATGAATAATTATAGACCAGTCTCATTGCTGCCGATTATTTCAAAAATTTTTGAAAAAATCATGAAGGAAAAATTTCTCAGGTTTCTCCAGAAATTCTCATATTTTAGTGAAAGACAGTATGGTTTTCTCCCTAATAAAAGTACTGATGATGCTTTATATGATAAAGTAACAGAGATTACTACCCGGTTGCAGGAGGGGAAATCGGTGGCGGTGGCATATGTAGATCTTTCAGGTGCATTTGACACTGTGGATATTGGGATATTACTCGATAAATTATTTAACTGTGGCTTTCGAGGCTCGATCTACAATTGGCTGAAATCGTATTTGACAGGAAGGGAGCAGGTGATTAGAGTGGGTACTACACTTGGTAGTAGTAAACGAATAAAAAGGGGAGTACCCCAAGGAAGTGTCCTCGGCCCGCTACTTTTTTTGATATATGTGAATGACCTATTTAATCTTGATCTTTTTGGTTCCCTGTTTGTATTTGCAGATGATATCGCCATAGTCTATTTTGCTAATGCGGTTAATAGCCTGATTAAAATTATTAATTCGAGTATGGAGGTATTAAACAAGTGGCTTGTAGTTCAAAAATTGACTCCCAATCTAAAGAAAACCAACATCATGGCCTTTGGGCTTCGGAATATACCAAACTTAAAAGGGAAATGCTTTCTACACGATAGGGTAAATTGCGAAAAGGATTGTAATTGTGAACCCATTTCTCAAGTTGATACTATAAGATACCTGGGCGTCACCTTTGATTCAAAGTTGACGTGGGCGATGCACTCTCAATTTTTGCAGTCCAAATTACGCAGTTTAAACTACCTGATGTTCTATCTCGCAGGTTTTTTCACAAAATATCACTTGAGAAAAATTTACTTCGCTCTGTATGATTCAGTTCTTAAATATGGATTAATTATTTGGGGAGGTGCGGCAAAGATGCATATTCACCCATTAGAAGTACTCCAAAAATGGGCGATTCGAAATATTATGGGCCTGAAAAGAAGAGATACGACGAAGGGAGTGTTTGAAAAGTTAGGAATCCTCACATTAGGAAATGCATACATCTGTGCTGCTGCATCTTATGTACATAAGAGGAAAGATAAGTTTCAGGTTGGTTTTACAAATAGGCCAGGGATGAGAGCGCGTGAAAAGGTTGCAAGAATCCCTAATTGGAACACTGAGAGAGCACGTATGCAAGGACCATATAAGTTTCCTAATGTTTATAACACCATTCCAATTGAAATTAGAAACATAAATGCCACAAAGAAATTTCGGAAAAAATTGAAGGAACATTTGCTTCAGATACGATCGTAGTAAAGATGAAAATAATGTATTCCATGGCTGCATCAATGCTATTCAATACTCGTTTGTTGTTTATTTATTCATCGGTTACCAAAAATTACACGTCGGCGTTATTTAATTTATTTATTTTATTTATTTATTTTTTGTTTTGTATTGTACCAAAAATTAAGCGTCGGCACTTATTTATTTATTTACTTATTTATTCTTGTTTGTATGGTACCAAAAATTACGCGTCGGCACTTGTTTATTTATTCATTTATTTACTTATTTATTCTTGTTTGCATTGTACCAAAAATTACGCGTCGGCACTTATGTATTTATTTATTTGTTTGCCTATCTATATACTTGATCGTATTGCTGATCGTTTACCAACGGAGGGCAAATTTATAGAGCTCGTTGGATTGTACTCATTTATTTATTTATCCAATTGTTTACCTACTTATTTAATTATTTATTTCAATTTATAGTGTATTTTGTTAGTCGTTTACCGTCGGCAATTGGTTTAGAATAACTTGATATGAGAGCCCTTGGCCGCTCGCGCAAATTGCGCATAGGCCAAGGATATTATATATGTGTTAATGTACTCTGTTGTAGTAAGTTATTGTATTATCATCTACACACTGTTAATGTTTCATTCGAAAAATATAAAGTCAATCTCTCTCTCTCTCTCTCTCGCGCGCTCTCCTTTTCCTCTATTTTCCACTGCTCTCTATAGACAATAAAAATCTACGTTCGTTACGTTACCATCCAGTGTGTAATTCCGGACTGAATTATTACGCGAATTAAACGGCGCGCGAAGAGAAAAGTTGAACTCGAAATTAAGCGTGCAACCATTTCGTATTTTACCTGGTCCCAACCTCTGTGGTCTGTTCTGCTCAGTGCTCGGGTTAACTAAACTGTGCCTGTATATAATATCCATATATACACAATTTTATTTGGCGTACAAATTTTTCAGGTAAAAAATTTCGGAGAATCAAAATTTAATTGAAAAAGTCGTGGAAAAAAGAAAAAAGGATTTCGAGGAAATGAAAAATTTGCAATATATTTTTAGAGATTTTGAAGAAATTAGAAATTGGGAAAAATACGAAATCACTAAAAATTTGAAAATTAGGATAAATTTTTAAATGATCAAGTTACAAAAATCTGAAAATTTGAAAGAGTAAAAAATTAAAATATTCGTGAAAAAATGAGAAATCATGAAAAATTCAAAATCAGTTCGAAAAGAAAGATGGGAATGTTTAAAAAACTAGTGCAGTTATGGAAAATTAAAAATTAGAAAAAAAAATGTTAGTTGAAAATTTGAAAAGCCAAAAAATTAAATGATTTAAAAAAAAGGAAAATTATTTGAAAATTCTCTTAAAATTAAGAAAAAATTTAAAATTTAAAAAAACTAAACATTTGGAAAATTAAAAAAAATTATTAAAAAATTTAAAAAATTTAAAAAAATCAAAAATTTAAAAAGATAAAAAATTTGAATAAATTTAATGAATTGAAAATTTAAAAACTTTGAATTTTGAAAAATTAAAAAAAAAATGTCTACAAGTCATCTTTCTTAAAAAATTTCTAAGTTTCAAAATGTGAGAAAGTCATCTTTCTAAAAAAAAAAAATAAAGAAAATTTCTTTAAATAAAAAAATTTCTAAGTTTCAAAATGTCAGAAAGTCATCTTTCTAAAAAAAATTTATAAGTTTCAGAATGTCTGACAAAATGTCTAGAAAATGTCCAAAAGTCATGAAATTTCAAAAAAATTACAAGTTTCAAAATGTCTGACATAATGTCTAAAAAATCGAATTTATTAAAAATGTTCTGTTTTTTTATGTCATACAAACCTAACATAATATAACATAACCTAACCCAACTGTCGGATTTTGGGGTCGGTCGTTTTTTTCCATTTTGGTCTCCGTAAAAGCATATACTATGCTAAATTAATAAATTGAAAAGTAGGTATTTGAATAAATTGAAATTTTGAAAAATTTGAATGGGGAAATTGAAAATTTGAAAAAATTGAATAAACTGAAAATTTGAAAAAATTGAATAAACTGAAAATTTGAAAAAATTGAAAATTAAAAAAACTGAAAATTTGGAAAATTTAAAAAAACTGAAAATTGAAAAATTTGAAAAAATTTTAAAAATGTTGAATAAATTGAAAAATTGAAAAATTTGAATAAATTGAAAAATTGAATTGTAGGTATTGAATAAATTAAAAATTTGAAAAATTTGAATAAGGAAATTAAAAATTTTAAAAAGTTGAAAATTTGAAAAAATTTAAAAATTTGAAAATTTGAAAAATTAAAAAAAATTGAAAAATTGAAATTTAAATAAGAAAATTTGAATAATTTGAATGAATTGAAAATTAGAACAATTCGAATAAATTGAAAATTTGAAACATTTAAAATGAATTGAAGATTTGAGAAATTTTAAAAAGTTGATAATTTGAAAAAGTAGGTATAAAATTTAAAATAGAAAATTTGAAAAATTTAAATAAATTAAACATTTTAAAAAATTTGAAAAATTAAAAAAATTGACAATTTGAAAAATTGAAATGAATGAAAAACTTTGAAAAATTGGAAAAAATTTAAAACTCTAAAATTTATCAAAAAGAAGAAAAAACAAGTTACTCGTATGTACAATTGAGTGTAAATTAAAGCTTTAATAAAAATTAATTGTTAAATTTTTTTTTCTTCAATTTTGTTCTTTCATCAGGAGGTTGGAATCTCCAAAAAAGTGAACTTTTCAGAATCCCCCTCTTCACATAATTATGGTATCTCCTTCATTTCTCAAAATGATTTTTGAGAGATTTCTAACATAGCATTCATATTTACGGCAAACTAAGTAGGCAAATTAACATACATCATGTCATCATCTTCAAGGAAAATCAAGTAGGCAACTTATCATACATATTCCATAATCTTTAATAGTTGTTTGCTAGTTTGAAAATAATAATTTCAGAAATGATATTTTAAATAATAATAATCCGTATCATTTGAAATTCAATTTTTAATGTTTCAATTTAAAATACCTATACTTATTTTATGTTGTTTGTTTTGGAGATTTTCAAACATTTTCGAGAGAATTTTTTAATCTATTTCTGGTAAATCAATTTCGAAGATTTCTCTGTTTTGTGAATTTCTTTCTCATACCTTAAGGGTGTTTCCCCCATACACCTATTTTGGGAGCCAAGACTGCAAAGAGCATATTTTTGAAAACAATTATGCATGTTTGTCCTTGCCCTACCGATAATAATCCTGTTCTATGTCGATTCCTGGGATATCGATTGCTCTAAATCCAAATCCAGTTCTGGTTTAAAATAATTTACATTTCGAGCTTTGAGAATAGTCAGTGATTGGAGAGAAGAAGTTCCATCCTAGAAATGACAATATAGGAAACATGAAATCGACTCTATACACAATACATTGCTCATTTCTGCCACAATTACGTAGATACATCGAATTCGAAATATCGGTATAGGTACTTAGGAAACGAAAATTCGACTAAAACAACAAAATATAACGTGTACGTAGGAAAAGCATTTAGCATCCGGGATACATTACCGAATAAATAAATACCACCGTTGAAATACGCGTCGCGTTCAGAAGCACTTGAAGCGAGTAGATATTATGAAAATAAATTACACAATAAGCACCTTTTTCGCGCGAAACAACAGCGAGTAGAATTTAAGCGGGCATCTTCATTATCATGACGATTAATCTAAACTCGCTGCAAGATATTCTGTTCTACGAGCGGAGTATCTTCAGGTTCATTGTTTCTCGCAAAGAGTATACTATATAAGGTTATTTTTACCCCGAGAGAGTATCCGAGAGCTCTTTTTACCCAGCCAAAGTTATCGGAAACGTTGGCTAATTTCGCCATTCGCGTTCTTGCCAAGCAGCCAAAAATACTTACCACGTGCGCGAGACACATTTTAAGGTACTCTCGTCTCTCTCGCTCGTAGTGGTGTACAAAACCACCTCGTTGTGGTTGGCAAAGGAAAAAGAAAGAAAAAAACCTCTTCGGGTCGGTACCTACGAGTATACTTTAGTAGGTAGGTGTTTCAGGGGCACAGGGTGGAGATAGGTGGCCGTAAATTCAGCCATTCTTTACACCATTAAGCAAATGAACACCGCATATAAAGGTCTATCGATATGCTTATTTAGCCGCAGAAAACTCGTTCTATATAAATCAAATCTAAATGCCGAATACCGGCACCGCCGCACACAGTCGTATACATTATTTAGCATTAAAAAGCTTTATATAATATTTCGCAGTGCCACACACCCGCGTAGCAGTAGCAGCCAGCAACTTATACAAATACATTTAAATACCATTCGAATGCATTTCCATCGCCAAGCCGGTTTTTATCGCCTTCGGGGGTGCTACGAGTAAAAATATCGAACCGCAGAATAACCAAAATTTAAATGACACGGCACCGCGTGGCTTTGTATTCGTAAATAATTTGTTTTAATCGACAAAATAAAGTATACGTATCTGCCTACGTACGTAGGTATTGCGGTTACGATAAGCGAGCGTATTTCCGACTCGTTTTATTTGCATCGAAAATGCAAAACATACGTGGTCACTGGCCAGCTAACAAAGAGGAGGTATTTTCCTCAACAATTCAAAAAAAAACAAAAAAACAGTGGAAATTTGAACACTTTTGTTTGTACAGGGATCACGTAAAATTTTACCAAAAAAATAAGCATTGTCAGAAGAGTTTTAATCAACTTTTTTTTTAAAATTATTATTTCTAAAAACTATTTTTGGATCCCTAATTTATCCGAGTATAGTTTTGAATTCTCAATTGCAATAAAAAATCTACCCATAATGATTTAAAAATTGATCTAAAAATGCATAAAATTGAAAAAAAATTGAAAAATTGAGAAAAAATTACAAAATTTTTTTTTTTTTTTGAGAAAATACTCTATAGATAGAATTTTATTGAAAAAATATTAATTGAGCTAAAAATGAGTGAAAACTGGAAAAAATGAGAACTGAAACAAAAAACCAAACTTTATCAAACTAGACTCGATTCATTGATAATACAATTCTAAAACATCTAATTTTTCGAAAAAATTGTCAAAATTTTTAATTTTTAGGCATTGAAATTTTAAAAATTTTGGTTGTTATTTTACCAAAGCTGTAAGAATTAAAATTTTTACAAAATTATAAAATTAAAAATTTCTTAATAAATTTTTCAGAGCTTCAATTTTCCATAAATGAGTGAGCAAAAGTGTAATTTTTAAAAAAAAATCTCAAAAATCCCAATGTTCAACAAAATAATTGTAAAAATTTCGAAAATTTCAATTTTTCCAAAACTGCAAAACATTTTGCATAGGCATTTTAAATTAAAATCCCAAAAATCCCGATTTTCAACAAAATAATTGTAAAAATATCGAAAATTTCAATTTTTCCAAAACTGCAAATCATTTCCATAGGTATTTTCAGGGATGGTAACCAAAACTGGAACCAAACCGAAACCGAAAAAAAAACCGCTTAAAATCATAAAAACCAAAACCAAAACCAGTAAAAATTGAAAGCGGTTTTGGTTTTTTCATTTTTTTCCCCCATTCCCTTCCCTTGAGGTTGAGGCTTTGAAATTGTGCGAGTGCGAATGCGAACAACACGAAAAAGGAGCAGCTAGCGGAAATCACGTTATAAAAAGCTAAAAACTTGATGGAAAAGTTGGAAAGTGATAAGACCGCCAAAAAAGTGACAGATTTACATCGTATTTGGTATTTCAAGACGATTTTAATTTAATTTAATCGTATAATTTGTTATATATTTTCGTATTTCATATTCATATTTCAAAACTCAAAAGATTAATTTTGAATTTCAATGTTTTTATTACTTGTTTTGTTTTGTTTTTAAAGTCATTTATGATAGAAATAAAAAATAAAAAAAACCGTAACCAAAACCAAAACCAAACCCAGAAAAAAAATTTAACGGTTTTCCATCCCTGGGTATTTTAAATTAAATCCCAAAAAATTTCAATTTTCAGCAAAATTTCAAAAATTTGATTGTACTCGTTAAGAATTTTACTCTTTATGAAATTGCCAAAGTTCTGATTAAGTATATTCAATTTTAATGAAAATGCAAACATCTTGAAAATTTCTGAATTTTCAATAAAAATGGTAAAAATTCTAAAAGCTTGATTTTCTAAAAAAAAAAAAAAAAAAAAAAAAAAAAAAAAAAGTAAGTAGGTATAAAATATATTTTAAATTGAAACAACTCAAAATTGAATTTCAAATGATAAGGATTATTATTATTTAAAATCTTATTTCAGAAGTTCAGTATTATTTTCAAACCAGCAAAAAACTATTGAAAATTATGTGAATAAGTATGATGAGACGAAAAATCGGAATAAAAAATCGATAAAAAATCGACAGAATATCAAATTCGATAAAGTGTCGCGTTAGTTCCGCCTAAATCGTGAAATTATCTTTCGATATATAGATAGATTATCGACGAATTATAGTTAGCAAAAATTTCGAGATTATAGTAAGATATTTTATTGATAATATATCTATAATATCGAAAGATAATTTCACGATTTAGGCGGAACTTTTGCGACACTTTATCGAATTCGATATTCTGTCGATTTTTTATCGATTTTTTATTCCGATTTTTCGTCTTTTACTAGCTTTTTTCTATAATTAAAAATCATTAATTAGCATAATTAATACATTAAACTATGCCTAAACACATTATTCATGTTACGATAAGAGGATCATTTCAGAAAAAGTCAAAAAAAATTATAAAAAATCTGCAACCCCTGGGCCTTGAACCATCTACCTCCTGCATGGTAATCCTCTTCCTTAACCACTATGCCATACCTTATCGTTGAGGAATTAGCAATAGAACGCTTATAATAGGCAGTTTAGTACTTCCAGACGAGTTGGACTTACAAAAATTTTCACCAATTTTTAAAATTTGGAAATAATTTCAAATATCGTCACAAAATCGTGGAAAAATCGTTCGACAAATTTCAGATTATTTGTCGATAATATAGTTTCAAATATCGTCATAAAATCGTTAAAAAATCGAATTCGAGAAATTTCAGATTACGTGTCGATAATATAGTTTCAAATATCTTCACGCAATCGTTAGAAAATCGAATTCGAGAAATTGCATATTATGTGTCGATAATATAGTTTCAAATATCTTTACAAAATCGGTAAAAAATCGGATTCGATAAATTTAATATAATCTGTCGATAATATAGTTTCAAATGTCGTCAAAAAATCGGTAAAATATCGAAGTCGAGAAATTTCATATAATCTGTCGATAATATAGTTTTAAATATCTTTACAAAATCGTTAAAAAATCGAATTCGATAAATTTAATATTCTTTGTCGATAATGTAGTTTCAAATATCTGCACAAAATCGGTGGAAAATCGGAATCGATAAATTCAATATTCTTTGTCGATAGTATCCCGTGTAGCAATTGTCGACATCGACATTTATGTCGACAAAATTCAGACACATTTTTTTCTCGGTTAACGATGAATTAAAAATGATATTTGAGATTTAAAGTAATGTTCTATGTTAAACATAACTGTTCAATCAAAATTTTTGAATTTTTCTCAGTATTTTCCTATAATTTAGAAAACGTTGTTTTTCTACATAGACAAGTCGATGTAAAAATCGATACTCGATAAACGCATCGACATTTATGTCGACAATTTCTGACAATTAAATTTACAAATTTTATATCTAAAAAGAACTAAAAACAACTAATAAGAACATTTTAAGCTCAGGAATAAATATGTAATTTTTGAAAGAATCACAAAATTTTCTTATTTTTCAAAGTTTTGAATAATACAACGACTTGTCGAGTTATTGTCGACATAATTGTCGATGGTCAAATAATGCATCGACTTCACTGTCGACAGTGTCGACCAGAGGAATTTTAAGTCGAGATAGTGTCGATGTGATTGTCGAGGGTCGAATAATGCATCGACTTAACTGTCGACAGTGTTGACCAGAGGAATTTTAAGTCGAGTTAATGTCGATCTAATTGTCGAGGGTCGAATAATGCATCGACTTGACTGTCGACGTCTTGAGGGTGATTGTGATACTCGCAGATAAAGTGTGTTGTGAATTAGTACATAAGGTCTAAGAATCATCTCTATGTTAGTTGGACACTCGCATGTGTCCAGCTACAAAGGTGGCCTCAATGCCGCATATTTGACAAAAAATGTCGAAATGTTGGCTTGAACACTATTTTTGGTGTAATTTTAATATATACTTATATTGAATATTTGAACTTAGCATATTTTTCAAAATCTCACCATTGCAAATGTCGATGTGGATGTCGATATAAATGTCGACACATCGAAATCGGTCACTTTTCGATCGTACATGTCGACACGATTGTGGATGGTTTGTCGAGCTTATTATCGACATGTTTGTCGACCATCCAAATATGGCTCGACATGTCGAGCCATATTTGGACGGTCGACAAAAATGTCGATAATAAGCTCGACAAACCATCCACAATCGTGTCGACATGTACGATCGAAAAGTGACCGATTTCGATGTGTCGACATTTATATCGAAATTAGCATCGACGTTGCTACACGGGATCGTTGACGAATATCGTCATAAAATCTTAATAATATCGAATTCGATAGTTTTTAGATTTTTTGCCTCTGAAGTTGTACCGATAAATCTTTATAATATCGTGAGAACATCTATAGATTTTCAAACGATTTTTTATCGATACGTTACATCTTCCGATATTATCGATCGAGTGTGCCGTGCCGCTCGGGAGTAAGGTTAAAAATTCTAAAAATGGTAAAACCCTTTACGCATATCGATTTCAAGCCTTTTGAGTATGCTATGTTGAAAAAAAAAGGACGTCAGATGGTTTATAAATTCGAAAGAAAAAACCGAAGGTTACAAGGTATTTTAGCAATTTTATTATTATTTATATTATTTTTTTACTAAGCCAACTCGAGTCTGTATAGTTAAGTTTCTTCGTATAAGATTTCCGACCTTTTCATCGTTCAATTATGAATTTCTTCAAAACAAGAGTTGCTTTCGCCAGCTTTCGTGGGCCACGGCCAATTACAACGAATAGGCAGAGAAAAATATAAGTCGTATTTTCGAAACGATGAGACGGATGCGCACGTGTCGAGTGAAAATTTCCTCTGGAGTAAAAAAAAAAAACACTAAGAGCAATCGAGCCAAAGACTCGGCCGTGATCGAGTTTAGACTGCGAGACGAGGTGGCAAAGGCGAACTGGCGAATGGCGATGGGGTCGCATCTTGGTTAATCTGGTCAACGTCGTCGTCGTGGTCGTCATCAGAGACTTCGGGGACACGAAACATAATGAAAACTTATATCCGGCCCGGCGAAACGGTACCTTGTGTGCGGTTAATAATTCACCTTAGAGTTGTTCTTTTTTCTTCTTTTGCTTTTCTCTACGGTGCTAAAAAAAAAATTAACTCTTTGAAATATCACGCTTTAGCTACTGCATGGTGCTTGTATGTAGCACAGACACACGTGTGAGAGTGAGCAATATACGTACGTACGCACGCAGAGAGTACATGTAGAGGTGTGTTTGAGGAGTTGAGCTGAGCCATGTCTATGGCTAAAGGAAGAGAGAGAGAGAGAGAGAGAGGAAAGAGTGAGTACGTATGTGTTAGGCTGGTACGCACCGACGACGAGTAAACCGCAGTAACGAAGCTCGTGGAAACGAATAGGTTCGGTGCCATTTATCAAATGTCAACTTTGCGATTCAGCTGGGGAAAGTAATAGTTGACTAATGCGGTGGCGGTGGTGGCTGCATGGCAATGGCACAGGCAAAGCCAAAGCCAGAGGAGAAATCGTATCACGGCTAGAGCGGCCCAAAGTAAACTAACATGGAATTAAATAAAGGTAGACCGAGGGATAGCCTAGGAGAAGTCATTGGAGAAACGGTTATACTGTTCTACTACTACGAGATTTGAAAACTTTCTTTCGCCTCGTCGTCGTCGTTTGGCCCAGCCAAATAATATACAACATTGTCGAGGGCTTTTCACCGGTCGTAAGCGGGGTGGTACAGCATCCCCCACCGACTCCCCTCGCCTGGCTACGTCTTTGTTGAAAATAGAACTTGAGGGACCGCTTTCGACGTCTTCGAACAAGTGTAAGTTTCGCGATTTTAACGCGTAAGCCGCGTATAGGAAGCAATAAAGATTATGTCTTTCCTTTTTCCCACAGAGTGGTGTTTATTTACAGCGTCGTAGAAGTAGAACCAGCAGAAGAGAGGATTTTTTTACATCATCTCCAGTGCACCGATGAGCGGAGGACTTTGCAAAAAGGAAAGAATCGAAATTAAAAAATTTTTAACGAGTTTCCGCGTGCTGCAGTTTTATACGTTGTAGTAGGTTTTTCCAAAAGCTGCGGACGTCTTGCGAGCGTATTAATTGCCCCAGAATATGGTTTTTAAAAGTACCTACGCTGCGTACTACGTAGTATTGATAAAGGCGCGTATAACCCCTTTTAAAATATACTAAGAATGAATAATGACGATGCGACTGTATCATTTAAGGCCTTAATTTTCGCGTCCTATGGTTTGCCCATTTTGCAATTCTTCCCTCGAGACCACACGTGTGTTTATTAAATCCCATAACCCGTCCGCTTCGCCTTTACCGGGCTATTATTAAATTTAGTATACACCAAGGTTTGAATTTTTAGCCGAGCTCCAGCTATATACCTATTAACTGCTGTGTACCTTAACAGGTCACCTTTTGTCCAATATGGATAGCGAAATTGACTGTCGTGGATTACCAAACGTATTTTTTATCGCAAATTAGCGACCAGACGGATCGTTCTATCAAATTACACGCACGTGTGTCTTAATAACTATCCCGAGCAGCACAATCGACAAATTATCGAAATAAAAAATCGACAGAATATCGAATTCGATAAAGTGTCGCGTTAGTTCTGCCTAAATCGTGAAATTATCTTTCAATATATAGATAGATTATCGACGAATTATAGTTAGCAAAAATTTCGAGATTATAGTAAGATATTTTATCGATAATATATCTATAATATCGAATGATAATTTCACGATTTAGGCGGAACTTTTGCGACACTTTATCGAATTCGATATTCTGTCGATTTTTTATTCCAATTTTTCGTCTTTTACTAGCTTTTTTCTATAATTAAAAATCATTAATTAGCATAATTAATACATTAAACTATGCCTAAACACATTATTCATGTTGCGGTAAGAGGATCATTTCAGAAAAAGTCAAAAAAAATTATAAAAAATCTGCCACCCGTGGGGCTTGAACCATCTACCTCCTGCATGGTAATCCTCTTCCTTAACCACTATGCCATACCTTATCGTTGAGGAATTAGCAATAAAACGCTTATAATAGGCAGTTTAGTACTTCCAGAGGAGTTGGACTTACAAAAATTTTCACCAATTTTTAAAATTTGGAAATAATTTCAAATATCGTCACAAAATCGTTGAAAAATCGTTCGACAAATTTCAGATTATTTGTCGATAATGTAGTTTCAAATATCGTCATAAAATCGTTGAAAAATCGAATTCGAGAAATTTCAGATTACGTGTCGATAATAAAGTTTTAAATAGCTTCACAAAATCGGAAAAAAATCGAAATCGAGAAATTTCATATTACGTGTCGATAATATAGTTTTAAATATCTTCACAAAATCGTTAAAAAATTGAATTCGAGAAATGTCAGATAATTTGTCGATAATATAGTTTCAAATATCGTCACAAAATCGTTAAAAAATCGAAATCGAGAAATTTCATATTAGGTGTCGATAATATAGTTTCAAATATCGTCACAAAATCGGAAAAAAATCGAAATCGAGAAATTTCATATTACGTGTCGATAATATAGTTTCAAATATCTTCACGCAATCGTTATAAAATCGAATTCGAGAAATTGCATATTATGTGCCGATAATATAGTTACAAATATCTTTACAAAATCGGTAAAAAATCGGATTCGATTTTAATATAATCTGTCGATAATATAGTTTCAAATATCTTCAAAAAATCGGTAAAATATCGGAGTCGAGAAATTTCATATAATCTGTCGATAATATAGTTTTAAATATCTTTACAAAATCGTTAAAAAATCGAATTCGATAAATTTAATATTCTTTGTCGATAATGTAGTTTCAAATATCTGCACAAAATCGGTGGAAAATCGGAATCGATAAATTTAATATTCTTTGTCGATAGTATCGTTGACAAATATCGTCATAAAATCTTAATAATATCGAATTCGATAGTTTTTAGATTTTTTGTCTATGAAATTGTACCGATAAATCTTTATAATATCGTGAGAACATCTATAGATTTTCAAACGATTTTTTATCGATACGTTACATCTTCCGATATTATCGATCGAGTGTGCCGCTCGAGTAAATAAATATACGAATTTGTATGTATACTATACGTGTACGTGGACGTAGCTCGTGATCACGCGATTTTTTTTCTCCTCGTATTGGCGATGGTTAGGAATTTTCCATTAAAAAAGTACAGTAGGTATATATTTGTTTGTTTATTTAGGCACCCTTATATTTTTAGGTAGATATTTTAAATTAGTTCAGGATAGAAGTTGTGTAATAAGCAGGTATATAAAAAAAGTATTAAAATTATTATTCGAACTTGAGGAAAGTATTTGAGTTATTTTTACAACTTCTTAATTTTTTTAAAAACTTCATAAATAAGTTTTTCGAAAAAAAAATTTCGGTCAACCTACAAAATTTTAATTCGAGTATGATCAGTGGGTAAATATTGATTTTTTGAGTACATTATGCACTTTCAAGTGTAATTTAGAAATTTTTTGAAACCTTTTTAAATGATTTTTTAATTGCATCCATTTTTCCATTTTTAATAACTTTTTATTTTTAATTTTTTTTCTCTCAAATTTTGATGAGCCCAAAAATACGAATTTTTTTTTCTAAACCTTCTAAAAATGAAAAAAAAAATTAATCATAGGTAAGATTTTTGGCTTGCAACATTTAAAATTTTTTACGATCTTTTAATTAAATAATTTTAATTTTTAATGTTTTTACATTGAAATTGCCAACTTTTGTCTGAATGAGTATCCCTACTTATTCGATTGAGCTGACCAAAAAAAGAGAAGATATCAGTTAATTAGTAGTGCCATTACTTTCCACATAAAGATTCATAATTTTTAACAATTTTTTCTGTGATTTAAAAAAAAGTCAATTTCGCAGGAATGCTTATTCTTTTGAAATTAGCAATTACTCACTAATATGCTATTGGAATGAGCTAACAAAAAAAGTGAAGTTGTCTGATGATTAGAAGTACCATTACTTTCCACCTAAAGATTCGCAATTCAAAACAATTTTCTCTGTGATTTAAAAAAAAGTCATTTTGAAAGAATGATTATTTTCTTGAAATTTTTAGTAATTTTACACTGATATGGTACCAGAAAGAGCTGACAAAAAAAGTGAGGGTGTCTGATGATCGGAAGTGCCATCACTTTCCACCTAAAGATTCATAATTATCAACAATTTTCTCTGTGATTCTAAAAAAAAAAAAAATAAATAAAAAAAAAACATTTTGCAGGAATGCTTATTTTCTTGAAAATTTTAGCAATTAGACACTAATATGCTATTGGAATGAGCTAACAAAAAAAGGTGAAGTTGTCTGATGATTAGAAGTGCCATTACTTTCCACCTAAAGATTCACAATTCTCAACAATTTTCTCTGTGATTTTAAAAAAGTCATTTTTGCAGGAATGCTTATTCTCTCGAAATTTTTAGCAATTATAAACTGATATGGTACTGGAATGAGCTGACAAAAAAGTAAGGGAGTCTGATGATTGGAAGTGCCATTACTTTCCACCTAAAGATTCATAATTCTTGACAATTTTCTCTGTGATTCTAAAAAAAGTCATTTTTGCAGGAATGCTTATTCTCTCGAAATTTTCAGCAATTCAATTATAAACTGATATGGTACTGGAATGAGCCGACAAAAAAAGTAAGGTAGTCTGATGATCGGAAGTGCCATTACTTTCCACCTAAAGATTCATAATTCTTAACAATTATCTCTGTGATTCTAAAAAAAGGTCATTTTTGCTGGAATGCTTATTTTCTTGAAATTTTCAGCAATATAAACCGATATGGTACTGGAATGAGCTGACAAAAAAAGTAAGGGTGTCTGATGATCGGAAGTGCCATCACTTTCCACCTAAAGATTCATAATTCTTATCAATTCTCTCTGTTATTCTAAAGAAACTAAGAAAGTCATTTTTGCAGGAATGCTTATTCTCTCGAAATTTTCAGCAATTATACACTGATATGGTACTGGAATGAGCTGACAAAAAAAGTAAGGGTGTCTGATGATCGGAAGTGCCACCTAATGATTCATAATTCTTATCAATTTTCTCTGTGATTCTAAAAAGAGTCATTTTTGAAGGAATGCGTTCTCTTTTGTTTGACTAAGTAAGTGTAAGAATTCAACAATTTATGAAAATTTATAAATTATTTTTGAAAATTATTTTTGTTGAAACCATTTTTACTGAAATTGCAAAATTCTATAAACAAAATTCCAAAAATCTTAGTTTTATGACAAAATTGTTTTAAAAAAATAATTTAAAATATAGGTATATATTTTTTTTCAATTTCAATCAAAATTACAAAAAAATAAAAATTCAAAATAAAAAATTTCAAAATTTTAAATTTTACTGAAACATTGTGAAAATTGTTTTTAATAGGTATCAATGAAATCGTGAAAATTTTGCGTACTATGCACGATTACACTTCTATTGGCAACATCAAAATTCCCATTTCCAGGATGAACAAACAATCCAGGACAATAATGTGAGGTATCGAATCACTTGTCATGAAACACTCGCAAAAAAAGATCCATAATTTCAAAACGAATTCCGCATCGAAGAAGCCTAATCACACACAGGGTATCTCGAACATACACTTATTTCAAGATGGCAAAACAAAGGCTCCAACACTCCCACATACCTATGTCGTATGCATACTGTACGCACTCACACACGTAGCACAAAATCTACGATACGAAATAATAAAACCGCGCAGCCACACAATGAGGAATAAATTTCGCAAAACCTCGTTTAATACGCTATTTGAAAACAATAGCAATCTAAAAGTACGTAAAAGATGATAAACACCAGACCAGGAACACCGATACGCTGGTACGAGTATTTGACGGAGAAGCAATACTATGTAAATAACGTTTCACATGTTGTAATACCCTCGGATTATTTCATCCGCTGCTCTGGGCTGAATGGAGAATGGCATTCTTTAAGCTAGTCTGTTCGACTATATGAAAATGCACTCGTCATTTCAAATACTCCGCAACCTAACCTAGTGTAACGTTTATTCGTTCGTCTTGAAAACACATTTCGCGAATAAACCGCAGCTTGCCCAGGCCGTACGGCCACGCGGAGCAAAATAAATATAATTTTAATCCCGTCGATTTTGCCATGTTTTTTCGAAAAATAAAAATAGACAAAGAGGCTTAGCTTATGTTAGCGTGCTGCGAGCTCGTCAGCATGCAGCATGCAGCATCATCCGCATCAGCAGCGAAGGCAAAAGCACGCGGTTAAACTGATGTTTTGAAAAATTCATCGCGTCGCTTAGTCGAAGCCTAAATGTTTAAACTGTAAATGAAAATTATTGGTGCGTGGAATTACCGAGCCCCTGCCCCTCCCCTCCAACTCAACACTGCCAGTCTATACCGATATTGTACGATACACGTATTTATACGAGTATTACGAGAACAAGGTCGAGTCGTGCTATTGTTTCTGTTTAATTTATACGCTGACGAATAGATAATTTGAAAAATAGACTTCGCACGTGTGTATCCTTATATATACATATTATATGAATTATTTGGCATGTTTCGGTAGGTATAATTTTTCAGGGCACACTGGAGGCGATAGTACGTATAAGAAGATGCTCGCGAAGATGCCACCCTCGACGCTTGTACCCGAATAGTTTTGCAGAGAGCGACGATGGCATGGCAAAGGCGACAAAAAAGCCTGGCTGATAATTAATGTCAGTCGATTACGACGTCGTAGTATATACCGAGTGCGGTTTAGAGGCAAAGCCGCCGTTGTAAGTATTCCATGTACTTCTTGGCCCGCACCTTGTGCTTTGTCTTCAGCAGCCGAGCCGAGAGACTGCTGCATTGCACACCTCTATACTTACTCGCTACATACGCGAGCATGTGAAAACTGAATTGACAATGACTTGTAATACACATCTTACAGAACAAAACTTAGCATAGTTTGGTTTTCGAAATAATGTAACGGTGTGGCGGCGCGGCGGACTTGGTAAATGTGGGGCCCGCGCGAGCTGTTTAAACTTTTCGCACAGTTTATAGACACGTTCGTCTCCGCCGTTTAGGCAAGACTCGTCGAGATGCATAGTGTTGCGAGCTGGTATTCAAATAAGCCAACCTAACTATACTTAGTTCAATTCTAAAGTTTTCACAGTCGAGTTTTAAAACTTGAAAATCTGATCACGTTAGTGTAGTAACATTTAATTACATTTAAATAATTTAACCCTCTTATACTTTTTGATTACTTCTACCGTCACTCTGATGGCAATAATGCCCGGCCTCCGGGCATGCTCACACCTTACAGGTACTTATGATATTAGATTCGAAATGCCCACGTGGTTAATGCTCAATTAGTTCTTTTCGTTTCTTCGAATAAATAATCATCTCGAGTGTAATTTTGAGTAATGAAATTGAAAACTTATTTGATGCATTCGGCCTCCATTTCTTTTCTTCATCTTGCTAAACACGAGTCACAAGTATAATTTTCGATGCACAGAATAGAATAATAATATTTCAGGTATTTTGAAAGACAGCTCACTTTTGGAATATTCTGAAAGGCTCCGGACTTGAAATAGTACGAGTTATAGGTGTCCGGATGCGGGCTGGGAAGGGCTTTGGAAGACCCCAATCACAAAAGTAAGTGAATATTCGAATTCAGCACCCTCGAAAACATAACAAACAATATGCCGCAACCGACCATCACCATAGCCCACATTTTTCAAAATTTGAAGGGCCATCGGGGAGCGTGAGGGGTTTTTATCAAAAAATAAAGTCAAAATTCGAACAGCACTATCGAAAACATAAGAAACGATATGTCACTCGTTTTTCAAAAAAAAATTGAATTTTGGTCAAAATTTCGGGGAGCCATGCCCCCCAGGGGTCTTGAGATCCCACGACGAAAATCATTTCAGTTAATGTAATATGAAAATACCCACTCGCAGGAATTTTTTGAAATTTTTTAATTATAGCTCCCGAATTTGGTAAACTTTTAAAATTTGAGCTCTTCTCAAAAAAGCTCAACTTTTGATTTTTGCAACTTTCATTAGTGATTCTGAATTGCCTTTTAGTGCTCTTTAAAACCCCGTTTACAGATTTTCGCTATCTATTATCAATCTTGACTTATGCTTCACCAAAGTTGGGTATCATAAGTAACAACAAATCGTCAAAGCTGTTGAAAAACAAAAGGGCCCCTCGAAAAACCCCAAGGGGATTGAGGAGAAAAAATTGCGGTTCTCTCACTTTTGGGATTAGGAGAACATATTAAAAAAATTTGAACGAAATCGGAAGACCCAAGTGACAAAAGTTTCCGTCTTGGTATGGAATGACCCATTTGGAAGATTCTAAAAGATAGTTCACATTGGGGGGTTCTGAAAGAAAGGCAAACATTTCAAAGATTGACCGCTTATCGTTGGGAGACTTTGAAAGATAGGTCACATTGAGAAGATTCTAAAAGGCACTTCACATTTGGGGGTTTTGAAAGACAGCTCACTTTAGAATACCTACTTATTCTGAAAGGCTGTCACATTTGGAAGATTCTGAAAGAGAGCTCACATTTGGAAGATTCTGAAAGAGAGCTCACATTTGGAAGATTCTAAAAGAGAGCTCACATTTGGGGATTTAGACAGACTGGTCACATTTGAAGCATTCCGAAAGATGGCTTTTGTTTTGAGAAATTTTTAATGACAGCTGCTATCATTTCAGGGATTCCAAGAGAATGCTCTTTTTTGGGATAATCTGAAAGGCAACTCACATTTTGAAGATTCTGAAAGAGAGGCAAAAACATTTCAGGAATTTTGGAAGACAGCTCACTTTGTGAGATTTTAAAAGATAGAGCGTATGGGGGAGATTTTGAAAATCAGCTCACATTTGGGAATTCTGAAAGATCCTGGAACACAGCTCGCTTTTGGGAGATCCTGAACCTTAGCTTGCCTTTGGAAGATATCCAGAAGACAGCTTCAACTCAGAAAGATTTTTTTATGACAGCTTACACTTGGGGCACTCTACTTCGAGAGTAACCACATTTGGGCCGGGGATTCCAAAAAAGTTCACTTACGAGAAATTTTGAAAGGCAGTTCTCATTTAAGAGATTTTGAAAAAGTGAACACATTTGAGGGGTTCTAGAAGACAGCTCACATTTGGGAATTTCAAAATAGTGGTTACATTTGAGGAATTCTGAAATATTGCGTCACTTTTAGGCAATTTTTAATGATAGCTCACATTTGGGGATTTGAATGGAGTGGCTGCATTTGAAGCATTCTGAAAGATTACGTCACTTTGGGACAATTTTGAATGATAGCTAACATTTAGGGCATTTCCAAAGAGTGACTAAACATTATTATTTTGATACAGCTCATTTTTGGAAAATTCTGAGGCACAAATCACATTCAGAAAATTCTGATAGATAGCTTACAATTGAGAGATTCAGAAAAAGTCGTCACATTTGGAGAGTTTTCAAAGATAGCTCATTTTGGGGAGATTCTAAAAGACAGCTTCACTTTAGGAAATGTACATATTAGGGGCATACTAAAGGGAAACTCCAGTTTGAGAGATCCTGAAAAAAGCTCGCACTATTGGAAGATTCTAAAAAATGTCAAAAAAAAAACTTCAGATTTTTGGGATTTTAAGAAAATTTAAAAAAAAAAAAAAAAAATCGAAATTGGATTGAGTTTGAACGAAAATTGAAAAATAAAAAATTTTAACATCTCAGTCTTTAAAAAATTGTCGATGGAAAAAATATCAAAAAATTGAAATATAAATTGAAAATGAAAAAGAAAAAAAGAAAAATAAAACAGATAAAGAAAAATAAAATAAATCACCCTTGAAAAAAATAATAATAAACGATGGGAAACGGAGGGAAAAATCGAATTTCAGATAAATACACTCTAAATAAAAACCAACCCCATACCATCGAAAATTTCCATTTCCACTTCTACCCAGCACTGTTTTAATTCTCTGGCGACAAATTTCTCTCTTATCGAATAAAACATCGCTCTGTATTCTTTTTTCAATTCGAAAATAAGGTAAACGAGCGATAAGTACCTCGAAAAGCTACCGGTAGCACTATTTTTCATCGACAGTTGATTACGAAATAATCTTTTTTATTTTCGGCATTCAAAATCAAATCAATCTTCACGTCTTCGCGATTTTATTACAATGTAATCTGAGCACTTGGAAAAGCTTTCAATCTGCTCGTGCGATGTGTACAGAAAAATAAAATGAATTCCGTATACGAGTAAATCTATTAAGTGCTTATTGTCTAACGAGACGAGAGAGGGGTACGTAGCAGAATGAAAAACGCTACTGAAAAAAAAAAACGAAACATGCTTTCATAGCAGAAAGAAAGAAAAAAACGACCAGGAAAAAAACACGGGGTAAGTATAGCGTACGTAGCAGTGGCGGTGGCTTCGGCGTAGGAAGGCAAAGACGTGAAATCAAACGGAGAAAGAAACAGAGAGAAAAACGAAACTCGAAAAGATATTTTATTTCCGTCGTTTTCCAGAGACGTACTGGCAGAAAAATCTGACGAACAATATGGCCAAATGCGACGTCATTTGTTAAACCCGCTGGAGACCTAGAAATCAACGTTAAGGGAGGGTTAGATTATCGGAAATCACGAATGGCCACTTATCATAGATGTTACTTCGTGAGAATACGATGCTGGTGGTCGGTATACACAGAACAAATGTATACAGGGTGTTCGCGAAATGAAATACCCCCTTTTAACCTTTACAGCGTGACCGCAAACGTACCTACTCGTACATACACTAGTGAGTGCATCGAAATGGGCTTTGGTTCAGGCTTTACTACAGTAATTTTCGTTTTATTTTCTTTTTTCTTAGAGGGTGGGCATTTTTGATTTAATTTCAATTTTTTTCAGTAGGTGATAGATTTTTTTTTTTTTAGAAAATTAATAAGGATGTTCCACAAAACTTCGAAGCCAAAAAAAATGAATTTTTGTAAGACCTTCAACTAGACTTTTTCAAAATAGAAAAATTTCAAAATTTTGAAGGTTTCTTATAATAGGTATATAGAATTGAAAAATAAAAATGAAATATTTAATAAAAAAAATAACCAACTTGAAAAATGAATCTAATTTCCAAAATTTATCAACGTGCGAAAACTACCAAATTAGAATTGTACTCTTTAAAAGAAAAATTTACCAAATTTTGAAAAAAAAGTACTAATTTTTTTAAAGAAAAAAAAATCAAATTTTTATCAATAGAATAATGAAAATTCAACAAAATGAAGTTTATAATATTTTACAAATTTTAAAATGATTAAAAAATTATACCTAAATTCAACTTTAATTTTTTTTTTGAAAATTTAGCTAAATTTCAACAATTGGTCCAGCTTCAAAAACTGGTTAAAATTTTGAAATGAAAAAATTTTGAATTTTCATCAAATCTCAAAAATACACTTGACAACTGAATTTTCAAAATTTATTACTTGAGAAATTAGCAAATTTTTGAAAAATTTTCTAAATTACCAAAATTTTAATCATCATTAAATGTTGAAATTTCTGACAATTATTATTATGTAATTTTTTTAATTTCAAAAATTCACCATGTTTTAATTAATTTTTTTTTTAATTTAGAAGGCATTCCAAAAATGCTGAAAATTCCAAAAATTGTATAGAAAATGATGAAACTTGAAAAATGAATACAATTTTTAAAATTTTTTAAGCATTCAAAAATACTTCGTTTCAAAGAAAAATGAATAAAGATTTATTCAATTCTTTAATTTCCAGTTTTTCCACTTGAACGGCAGAATTTCAAATTTATTCAAATCAGGACTTTCAAGCAAAATGCAGTAATTTAGCGAGATCAGCAGTTTTTTCTTTAATTGTAATACCTACTTTTAATAAAAATTTATTCAAATTCTTGAAATTTAATTTTAATTTCTTCTGAAATTTTCAAATATTTTTAAAGCTATTTTTTTACAATTTTTAAATTGTTTTTTGTTGTTGCAATTTTTCGTATTTTTAAAAAAAACTGAATTCTAATTTTGATCCTCGTTTTTCTGAATTTTTAATTTTCTACAATTTTTGAAATTTTAAATATTAGGTCTTCAACTTCAAATTTTAATTTTATTTCAATTTTTAATCCTTTTTTTAATTTCAATTTCAATTTCAAATCTTATTCTGTTAAAGGGGGGGGGGGGGTCTATAATTTTTTTTTTGTTGTTGAATGCATAGAGTTGACAAGCAGAATTTTCTAAGACCTTTGCATGACGTCAATTTGATTTTTCATCTATGAAGTTTTGAAGAAAAATTGAAAACTAATTTCATCTCGCTTTTTTTTACAAAAAAAAAATTTTTTGATTTTTGAAAAATAAAATGCCTGGAGTTTTCAAAAAAAAAAAATTATATTCATTTTGCATTTTAATGATGTCATTTTGTAGAAATTATTGATAAATTTTTTGGAAAATCAAAAATTTTAAGCGTTGAAATTGGAGAAAACACGACTTTTTCTTAATGCCCCGTTTCCAGAAAAACTATGCAACCCACGAGGTTTTTCCTCAGAATGTTTTTTATTCAGTACAGTCTGGTCTGTAGTCTGACGAGAGTGTTTTGCGAAATTCCAACTTTTCCCCCTGATTTTATCTAACTTTCTTATGAATTTCATCTTAGTATTCCATTCAACTCGAAAGAAGTCGTCGGCAAATTATAATTTCGCGAAACCCTCTCGTCAGATTACAGACCAGACTGTACTGAATAAAAAACATTTTGAGGAAAAACCTCGTGGGTTGCATAGTTTTTCTGGAAACGGGGCATTAAGAAAAAGTCGTGTTTTCTCCAATTTTGACGCTTAAAATTTTTGATTTTCCAAAAAATTTATCAATAATTTCTACAAAATGACATCATTAAAATGCAAAATGAATATAATTTTTTTTTTGAAAACTCCATGCATTTTATTTTTCAAAAATCAAAAATTATTGTTTTTGTAAAAAAAAACGAGATGAAATTAGTTTCCAATTTTTCTTCAAAACTTCATAGATGAAAAATCAAATTGACGTCATGCAAAGGTCTTAGAAAATTCCGCTTGTCAACTCTATGCATTTAACAAAAAAAAAAAAAAAAATTATAGCCCCCCCTTAAATTGTTAGTTTTCACAATTTTATTTTTCGAATTAATTTATTTTCTTTAATTTTTACTCTTTTCTAATTTGATATCGATCCTGATCTGTCTGCAATTTTCAATTTTTCAATTTTTTTCAGGTCTTTTGGTGTGATTTTCAGCCATTTTTTCAAATCCAATTTAAAATTCGATTCTCAAGCTCTAGAATTTTTATTTTTTTTTACAACTTTTGTAACACAATGATTTATTCTCAAAATTTCAAATTATTAATTTTTCGAAATTTTTCAATTTCAGTGTTTTTCTTGTTTTGAAATTTTCAATTATTTTTCAATTTGATTTTGAATTTTCTTCTCTTGAATTTTCATATATCTGCTATTTAAAAAAATTTTTTTTTTTACAATTTTCCAAAAATCAAATCAAATTTTATCAAGTTCCAGCTTTGTTGTAATTTTTTATTAATTATTTCTTTATTCGATTGTCAATTTCTGGATTTTCTAAAACTTTTCAGATTCCAATTTTGATGCCGATTTCTAGTCATTATTAAAATTTAATTCCAATTTCGATTATCATTCTGCTGAATTTTTAATTTTCAACATTCAAAATTTAATATTGATTTTTTTTCAAGTTTTCAAATTATTGAGTTATTGTTGAGGATTTTTTTACAATTCTTTGATTTAATTTTTTTTTTCAATTTTTAGTAATTTTTTATTCATTTTGATTTTATTTCTACTTTTTTTGAATTTTTATATTCTGAAAAAATTGAATAGTTTTTTTTATTAGACTTTAATTTTTTACTTAGGTACAATTAGCAATTTTTATTCGTATCTAATTAATCTCGATTTTGATTATCTTTATTTGGATTTTCAACTTCTCACAATGGAAAATCGCTTCTCCTTTTTTTAAACTTGAATTTCAAGCATGATTTTCATTCTTCTAAATTTTAAATTTTCATCATTTTTGAAAACTGATATTTTGTCACAAATTTTTAATTGCTTTTAATTAGGTAGGTAACTATTCATTTTTAGATTTTTTTTAAATTAATTTTTTCTTCATTTTCGGTCATTTTTTAATTTATTCATTTTTTTCAATACCGTACAAATTTTTTTCTAGTTGTTGGAATTAAAAATGAAGCTTTTTTTCTCAATATACATTTTCGTTTGATTGTGGTTTTTTTACAAATTTTTTCAATTTTATTAAATCTAAGTATTTTTTTTTTAAATTTTATTTGTCATTTACTTTTCATTTTTTCCTATCATATTTTTTTTACAACTTTTCAAATTCAAAAATGATTTTTCCTTAATTTTAAGTTTTTACGAATGGTCAATTTTCTTAGCCCCTATAATTTTTAGAAAATATAAAACGAATACACAACTTCAAAACTATTCAAATTGCGAAAAAAAATCAAAATAAAACTACTAGGCTGGTTTTACCTAAATTTTTACATGCTAAAAACAACAGCAATAATATGAATTCGAAAAATAGGCACACAAGTGTAAGGAAGTAAATACACAGGAAAACCTTGAAAACCAAACACATCATTATAAATCCCACGATCGACGCTCGAGGAAAACCAGCAGCAGCAGAGGCATAAGCCTATACTCGGCTCTTAGAGGGGGTACGCGGATCCTTCGAGGACTCGTCTTGGCGTACGGTGCGGTAGGAGCAAAAGACGAGGCACTCAGACGTGATATCGTAAACAAAGCACGTATCAACGAAAATCCATATTACGACAATCGTTCCATAGGTAAATGGTGGCAAACGAGCTAGTTTCTTGAAAACGTTCGACATTAGTCATTTTCCAATCAGTTTTGCGATGAAAAACGCGTTTCGCTGTGTGCGAAAAACTCGACGGGTAGTCGCAGTCGCTGCTGCGAGCGTAGAGAAAACGTTCGCTTATATTCCATCTGTATGTTTTATTGCCTGGAACGGTATTTCGATTTTTCAAATTTCACGTTCCACCAGATTTATCCATAACACGCTGCCTGCCTGCTCCTCCTGTTTACCATCGACCCCCCTCCCCCACCACTCCCTCCTCCTCGTACCCATCGTCGTTTCTATTTTCAATCGTACACTATTTTGTACCTCACTCTGTCCGGGATCGTCTGCCCCTGTGCCCTGAACTTGCGCCGCACGCCCTTCACTTAAACTATTCCGAAATGGATTTCCTCTCTACGGATGTCGTAATTCTTTTCCCCATTATCGATACAATTAAATACAGAAAATTCCGCCCATAAATCCGTTTTATAATTTACTATAAGAATTTTCTTGTCGTATTTACGTTCTGCCACATATATCACCTGATTTATACCGATTACCTGTATTTTTTACTATAACGGTTTTTTATTTTTCTGCTTCTCATCTTCTCCGCCCTCCTCTATCTATATACTTTTGTGCTGCTTCTTCATCGTACTACATATTTGTACGAATATCTCTCTCTCTCTCTCACTCCCTCGTTTATACAGGGTGTCCAAGTTAAGAATAACAGCCTTCAACCTGGTAAGAGGGCAACTCATTTCAACCACGTGTAGGTATGTTTGCATACCCTTACTATTGAAGGGGCTGAGATACTACATGGTGAAAAAAAATTTTTTTTCAATTTTTTTCACTTGAAATTAAAAATTTATTTTTCTGATTGGAGACAGATAAAAAGATGAAACCTGTGGGAAATGAAGTAGGATAGTTGCAGTAATTCCTGAAAAAATTTACATCAAAATCTATGCTCTAGGGTGATCAACAAATTATTTTTACCAAAAAAAGTGGGTAGAAAAATTCGAAATTTTGTAATTTAAAAAAAAATTGCATTATTAACCTAGTTATATTTTGTCAGCAGATGATTCCTCTCTACTTCCTCTACAAATTGTTCCTCCGCATCATCTTCCTATCTCTTTTAGTTTTTGAGAAAAAAATTTTCCAATGAGTACGAATTCATAAAAATTTGACTTAGAAAATTTGAAAAAATTTTAACCCACATGTCCAGTGGCGTATTTAAGGGGAGGGTTTTCGGGTCCAAACCCCTCCCATTATCAAAAAAAAGCTTTAAAAAACCTCAAAAACCTTGCATAATAAAGATGCTCGTTTTACATATTTTTAAAAAATTTCGTAAAATAATGAAAAGATCTTGAAACGCATTTTCTTAAATTTTCAAAAATGAGATTTTTCGAAATTTTCCCAATTTTTAGTTACATTAATTTTTGAAAAATTAGATTGGTCAAATTTTCCAAATTGAATTGTTTCCATTTTTGGAAAGATTTTTCATAAATTTTCAAAAATAAAAATTGGGTAGGTAGATGGGTAATTTTCTTAATCATTTTTTATTTTTGAAGAATGAATTTTTCTAATTTTTTATTGGTTGGTACATAATTTTTCTTAAATTTCCAAAAATAAGATTTTTCAATTTTTTCGAGAATGATTTTTTTTGTTTATTTCAATACATCAATGTTGAACTTTTTCTTTGCTTTGAAATTTTTTCGATTTTCAAATTTGAAAAATGCATTTAAAATTTTTTTCAAGATTGAATTTTTTCCAATTACTTTTAAAGATGACTTTTCTTAATTTTCCATAACAAGATTTTCGCAATTTTTTAATTTTTTGAATGTTTTTAAATAAATTTTCAAAAAAATGGGTAATTAATATTTTATTTTTCAAGAATGAATTTTTCTATTTTTTTTTTGAATCTTCAAAAAAATGAGATTTTTTAATTTTTTAAGAATTAATTTTCTTCAATTTTTAGAGATCGTTTTCTCTTGAATTTTCAAAAATGATAATTACTTTTTTTTAAATTTCAAGATGGATTTTTTTAAAAATTTTTTAGAGGTGATTTTTTTTCTATTTTTCAAGACTACTTTTTTAAAATTTTGCAATACCAAAATTTTACTTACTTATTCATTTTTTATAATAAATTTTCATAAAAATTAGTTTAGTCAAATTCTTCAACATATCGAATTTTTTTCAATTTTTGGGAAGATTTTCCTTGAATTTTCACAAATAGAAACTGTAAATTTTTTTGAATATTTCTTTTTCAGTTTTCCATGGTCAAGCTTTTTCCTTTACTTGAAGATGTTTTTGATTTTCAAAAATTAAATTCTAAAAATTTTGAAAAATGTACCTATTTAAAAATTTTTGCAAGATTGAATTTTTTTTTCCAATTATTTTTTAAAGATGATTTTTCTTAATTTTTTTTTTTTTGTTATGAGTGAAAATTAAAAATTTAATTTCATAATGACTACTTTCGAAAACAAAAGTTGAACCCATCCCATGATGTTATCCTAGATACGCCACTGCACATGTCGACTCATAAATAAATTTTTCACTCAAAAACTAATAGAGATAGGAAGATGATGCTGAGGAACATTTTGTAGAGGAAGTAGAGAGAAATCATCTGCGGACAAAAAATAACTAGGTTAATAATGCATTTTTTTTTAAATTGCAAAATTTCGAATTTTTTACACAATTTTTTTGGTAAAAATAATTTGCTGAACACCCTATTGCATCGATTTTGATGAAAAAATTTTCAGACATTACCGCAACTATCCCACTTTATTTTCCACAAGTTTCATCTTTTTATTTGTCTCCAATCAGAAAAAATAAATTTTCAATTTCAAGTGAAAAAATGAAAACAAATTTTTTTCACCATGCAGTATCTCAGCCCCTTTAATAGTAAGGGTATGCAAACATATCTACACGTTGTCGAAATGAGTTGCCCTCTTACCAGGTTTAAGGCTGTTATTCTTAACTGGGACACCCTGTATAGCTCTGTTTTCCGATTGATTTTCACTATAGCTACACCGCGTCGCATCGTCATCGATATAAGGATGTTTTCTTTACCTATACAAGTATACACGTTAGCGAAGCGACACGACGCGTAGCTATCTTTATTCGAGCAATGCGAGGGAAAAAAATCGTTTATCGTATTCGTCTACATTAATCGAGACTATTCGCGCACGAGAAATATACTTAAATGTCGACCGAGTGGAAAATGAATTTTATAGCACGCCTCATGTACGTAAGACCTACGACGACGACTCGACGAAGCCTTGCGAAGCAACGAGGGCGAACCCAAGTCGAAGAAAACACATTTCTGCATTTAAATAGGTAATATTTAAAAGCTAACGTAGTACGAGTAGCTTTTGTGCCATAGTACACGAGCTCTACAAGCCGAGATATTTGCGCGGCTGTTACACGTCGCTTTATTAGTGCCGTATTTTAATGAGAATTGTTTTTATGTATATTGTATGCTCGGTCCAGACCCCCCGAGCTGCCGCTCTCCGCCGAGTACATACGCCGAAATGGCATTTCAGCTCGACTCGGCGGCGTGCCGCTAAATGTTACAACCGAAACAGCCGCCTTCGTATTTTTACTTTCGTAGAATATATCTGTGTACTGATATTTGACGACGCTGTATAACCTTACAAGCCAAAAACGAATGGAAAATAACTACTTGTTCGTTTTTTGGCCTCCGCCGAGCGACGGTTTTCCTCTCGCCTTCCTAATTGGTCGATTTTATTCCAAAATTAAATTCGGTTTACTTACATCGAATATTTTTAGTGTTTCTAATTTCTGCCTGTGTGTAGAGGCCTTGAAACTGGAAACGTAAAATGCTTACCTGCGAACAAAAAAAAAAAAAAAAATTATTAATAGGCACTAAAATTATTCGCGAATATTGACACAACGAAAAATAATCTTCAAAGAGTTTCGAATAAAGCGAAAAAAATAAATAATAATCGCAAGTAAGAAAATTAGGTATACGTGGGTGGAAGAATTTGAAGAATTGAAGGAATATAATGACGACTTTTGAAAAGTTGCATCGAAAAAAATTTCAATCAACTTTGAATTTTTTCTTTAGAGATAAATTTTTCAAACTTCGCTGTGAAAGAGAGGCATTGTGTTTCAATTTTTTGATGACTTTAGTGACCTTTTGTAGAGAAAATAGTGACATCATTGATCATAGTGACCCAAAATTTAAAAAAAAAAGTTCACTGACCAAAATGACAAGTCAGTATACTCCGAAATCTTAAAAAGTCTTCAAATTTATTTTTTTCAAAGAGCAAATACCTATTAGGGTGGTCCAAAATTTACCAACTTTTAAAAAGTCCCGCTCCCATAATATGTTCTATCTGATGAGAAAACACACCACAAAATGTTTTTTTGAAATCGGATAATATTTAGAGGTCCCTAAGGCGAATCAAAGTAAAAAATTTTAAAAAATTTTAAAAAATAGACAGTTTTGAAAATTTTAAATTTTGTTTAGAAAAATTGTCATAAGGTGGGTAATACTATATAGAAATACCATTTTCGACGATTTTTCATCTTTATCTCCATTTTCATGGGACATAAAAAAACGTCACTTTTTACGATTTTTGAGAAAAATTTTAAAAAATGGTTAAAAATTGAAAAAAAGGTTTTACTTGATAAAATCGTTTTAACATACACATTACCACCCAAAAAAATCATTTAAGCCAATTTTTCAACTTTACTTTTATGTTGAGGAGCCGTCACTTCAAGTGATTTTTTCACATTTTTGATAGTTTTTGAAAAATTCTTACCGATACGTCAATGATGAAAAATCACAGAAAATGGTCATTTTGCGTAGTAATGTGTATGCCAAAACGATTTTATCAAGTAAAACCTTTTTTTCAATTTTTAATCATTTTTTTCAATTTTTCTCAAAAATCGTAAAAAGTGACGGTTTTTTATGTCCCATGAAAATGGGGATAAAGATGAAAAATCATCGAAAATGGTATTTCTATATAGTATTACCCACCTTATGACAATTTTTCTAAACAAAATTTAAAATTTTCAAAACTGTCTATTTTTTCAAATTTTTTCAAATTTTTTACTTTGACTCGCCTTAGAGACCTCTAAATATTATCCGATTTCAAAAAAAAAATTGTGATGTGTTTCCTCATCAGATAGAACATATTAAGAGGTTGGGAGCGGGACTTTTTAAAAGTTGGTAAATTTTGGACCATCCTAAACCTATGTTTTAATTTTTGGAAAAAATTAAAACGTCCCATTGAAAATTTGAAACAATAGGTATCACATTTTTTTTCAAATTAAATATTTCAAAATTTTATTAAAAAAAAAATCAAAAATCATATCAAAAAAATTTCTAACAATTTTTCTAAATTTTTTATAAGGCTTGGATTTTTTTCAGAAAAAGGGTGAATTAGAAAAAAAGTTGCCTTGATAGAATTTAAAAAAAAAATGTTATTTAAGAAAATTTTTGAAACATTTTTACATTTTCTCTCAAACGATAATTTTTTCAGACAAATGATTAGTAACTATATTTTTCCCAAGGTTAGATGACTTTTCTGCATGAATTTGATAGGGAAACATTCTCACCTACCTATTAAAGTTTTTATTTTCAAAAAAAAATTTAAAAAATTTACTTCAGAAAAATTGAGAAATTTTTTCATTATTTTAATTTTAAAAAACAATAGGAAATGAAAAAATTGTTCGTAGAAGCTGAGAAATGTTTTTCTACCAAAATTGAAAAAATTTCGGTACTTTCTGAAAAAATTCAAAATTTATTGATTTTTTTCTCTTAAGAGTTGGATGAGTTTTTTTCTGCGAAAATATAAAAATACTTTTATCTTTTTCAAAAAAATTGAAACATTTTTTTTTAAATATTCAAAAAACATCATTTTAAAAAAATGAAAAATTTTGTTACCTGATTCTAAAAAATTGAAAGCACTTTTTCTCTAAAAAAATTAGATTTTTTTTTATAACTTTTGCTGTAAAAAAAATGTACCTAATTTTTCTTCCTCAAAAATCAGAAATTTGTTTCTACAAAATCATTTTAAAAATTTTACTTCAAGGAAATTGAGACATTTTCTATTAAAAAAAATTTACTTGGAACTTTGAAAATATTTTTGTTTAAAAAAAATCAAAAAATTTTCTTCTCTAAAAAATTGAGCAATTCGTTTCCAAAAAATTGAAAGATTTTTTTTTCTAAAAATTTGAAAAAGATTTTCATATTTACTCCATAAAAATTGAGAATTTTTTTTCGTACGCAAAAATTGAATAATTTCTTGAATCAATTCAGAATAGTTGAGGTATTTTTTTTATTATTTTATAAATATTCAAATTTTTTCTCCAAAAACTTTCAAATATGAAGTATTAGGTATACCAAAAAATTGAGAAATACTTTTTTTTTTATTAATGTTGAACATGATACGAACTAATTTTTTGCCATAATTATATAATAGGTAGTTCGTAAGATTCAATTTTCGTCTTACCTATCAATATTTTGCCAGAATTTTACAACTTTATCAGAGCAAATTTCTGAGTTATTTTTTGTCAGAATTATTTCTATGTTGTTTATGGTTTTGTGTGATTATACCTATTTTTGTAGTTTTATGAAGAGTTATTTTTGTCAACGTCAATTTTCCACTTTGCAATTTGAAAAGCATAAATTACTAAATTATCGCAAAACGAATATGGAATATTCCATTTTCAAGATGATTTTGAATCGACTACGTTGATGAAGCCACGAATGCTCGCGTTCGTTTTATACGTACTACAAACTCAAAGCTGGAGCAATTTATTCGGCGTGAATTTTTCATACATCCAATTACTATTTCGCTGGCAAGTGAACTAATTTATATACCGGTGTTCAAGTGCGGAAAACTTCAAACACTCTAGTTCGCTATGCATAATTACATTGGACGATATGCGAACTTGATAGCTCTATTGCTATCATCGAAATGATAAAACTGTTCACTTTTATCGTTTATAATATCCGAAACAAATAACTTTATTAACATAACGAATCGACGAAGCGTGCGTATAGCTGTTATTGAAAACAACACGTTAACCCCTCGTACTTCATCGCTCCATCGTACATAGAATTTCTCCAATTACCAAATACAAATGCGAACATATAATTATACGATAATTTCCAATTTAATTTCAATTGCCCAGAACATTCGGTAACTTGTTTGAATATCGATATTCAAATTTACAAACTGTTGGGGGGAAAAAATGACGAGATGCTTTATCGTTACACGAATAGTGTTTCTGCGCCAGGAGGATATTTACGACAAGTACCTATGTCTGAATACGAATACCTATTTGGAAAAGTGGCCGATCTGAAGGAGCAGGTAGTTGGACATTATCAAAGACTAAACTTTGAAGCAACGTTTCAGCAGCATCATCGAGTCGCAATATCACTCGGCAGTGAAAAAACGACGCAGCAAGGCAAAAAATCTCCTAAAAGCTATCCGAGTAAATTCCTCGTCGTCATTGGTAAAAGAGATAAAAGAGAGGAGAAAAAAAATTGTTCGCCGTCAGCGAATCACAATAAATATTGAAATTTCGGCAGACTCGGCGTAATATACTACTTTGCTTAAAGTTCGCATAAAACAAGATTAAATTATCGGCGTTATTTATATTGCGAAATGCTTCACGGTGTTTTCACAAGGGAGGAACATCCGGGCAGCGTTAATACTCCGTAGCTTTTATAATTTGTTTAGAAAAATAATAATAAAATACGGTACCGCGCCGCGTGTCTCGTATTCGCCTGCTCTTAAAAATATACTTTTTAGATTATCGCCAGACAATAAGATGGTCGTTTAGAAAAATCAATCATCTTAACGGTGCTCGAATATTACGAGAATTTTCATCGTCGTCGTCGTCTTCGTACCCTTTTTCCCTCATTTCTTTTTGTTTTATCCACTCGACGATTTTTTTTTTCCTCTTAACGTTATCGCGTCGTAGTAGTCTTATTACCGAATATAGCTGACTTATAGACTGCTTCCTTTTTTGGTCGTTAATTAGTCGAACTGTAGTTGTTTTGAAAGAACGATTAATTTGATTACTTCGAGAATGGAAGGCGGACGATTGGTTGATAAGTTTGACAGATCATTATTTCCAGCATCTCAATCTATAACTTTTGTTTGAAAATTTTCTCAATTCGATCCCTCTCTTACCACCAATTTTGAATATTTCATATCTACGTAGTTTTAGGCAAAATTGAAGCGCAGAGAGGGGACCAATCGAAATTTTTTGATGATCAAAATTATTTCTAGGACCTCAATCTACAACTTTTATTTCAAATTTTTTTAAATTGGATCCCTGCCCTTCATGTTTACGATCCCACCAACACGAAAAAAATTCTCGAGGTAATATTCTTTTATTGTACGGAAAAAATTACACGGTCACGAGTTAAAGGCACCAGTTTAATTGACAAAATTTCATCATTTATTTTGATACCTGTAAGTGAGTGCGTTTTTCAGAAAAAAAAAATCATTTTTTTAAAAATAGCTAAGTAATTATTTTTAGAAAAAAAACCTTCAATTTTTTGGAATTGATAAAATTCATTTTTCAAATTTTTGCAGAAAAACATCTTTCAATTTTTACCACGCTTTCATTAGCTCACTATTTTGTTTACAATCAAGTAACAAAATTTTTCAAATTTTTGGAATATATTTCAGATGAAAAATATCTTAATTTTTTGAAAACAACAAGATTGTTCAATTTTTGGAGTAGAAAATTAAAAAAAAAAATTTTTAAATAAAATTTCTCAATTTCTTTGAAGTAAAAAAAATTTTTGGAGAGACATATTTCTGATTTTTAAGGTAGAAAAATTCTAAATTTTTTAGAGTAACAACGATAAAATATTTCTAAATTTCTTTGCTAAATTTTTTTTTCAATTTTTTAGAATCGACAAAATTTCACATTTTTTAGAATGAAAATGTTTTTTAGATTTCTGAAGAAAAACAAATTTATACTTATTCTCGCAGAAAAAATCTTTCAACTTTTTGGATAAAAAAAAATTGATCCACTTTTAATTTCTTTTAAAAATTCTGAAATTTCTCAAATTTTGTGAAAAAAATTCTCTTTTTTATTGAACATTTTTTTTTAAAATTGTTTTTTAAAATTAAAATACTCGTACTTAATAAAAATTTTCTCAATTTTTCTAAAGTAAAATTTTTTTGAAAATAAAAACGTCAATATTTTCCGGTAAAAAATTTTCAATTTTTTGGAGAAGAAAAATTCCATATTTATTGTGGTAAAAATACTCAAGTATTTCTCAAACTTTTGAAGAAAAATATCTTTCAATGTTTTAATAGGGTGGAGCAAAAATCAAAAATTTTGGATTTTCAAAATTTAATATCGCGGAATAGTTTCGTCTTGAGGATACATGAAAAACAAAAAAATATTTTTAAATCGAATAATATCTTCCGATCGCGCATAAGCCCTCAAATTTGTAAAAATTTGCAAAAAATCAAAATTTGAAAAAAATTCCAAAATGTTACAAAATGGGTTTTATGCCTTTGGTTGGCAAAATCGTTATTAATATTTTTCGAAAAAAAAATCGAAAATTGATCAGATCATCGCATTTATGAGACATTAAAAAAATGTTATGTTTTACGTTTTTTTAAAAAATTGAAAAAAATTATATAAAATTGGTGAATTTTTTTGTTGGAATTTTAACATACACAGTTTCGCCCAAATACACAATTTCCGACGATTTTCCATCTTTACCTTCTTTTTCAAGAACCATCGTTTTCCTTATTTTTTCAATTTTTCGTAGTTTTTGAAAAATTCTCAAGGAAACGAAAAATATGAAAAATCGCTGTAAGTTGTATTTTTGGGCAAAACTGTGTATGTTCAACCCATTTCAATTCCAAAAATTTTTTCCTAAATTTTTAATCAATTTTTTTCAATTTTTAAAAAAAACGTGAAATATGAAATTTTTTTAATATCTCATAAATGCGATTATCTGATGAATTCTGGATTTTTTTTCCAAAAAATATTAATAACGATGAATTGATAATATTATACTTGCCAACTAATGGCATAAAACCCATTCTGTAACATTTTGGATTTTTTTTTCAAATTTTGATTTTTTGCAAATTTTCAAAAATTTGAGGGTTCTTGCGCGATCGGAAGATATTATTCGATTTGAAATTTTTTTTTTTTTTGTTTTTCATGTATCCTCAAGACGCAACTTTTCCGCGGTATTAAATTTTGAAAATCGCAAATTTTTAATTTTCGCTATTACCTATTATGTGATAAAATTTTACTATTTTTTAGAATAAGAAAACATTCCTCAGATTTTTGAAAAAAAAAATTTTATAATTTTTTAGAGAAAAAAAAAGACCAACTTTTGGAGTATCAATCTTTAAGCAAAGATTTTTTCAATTTTTTTTTCTAATTTTTTTGAAGCACATAACAAGATTTTTCGAATTTTTTGAAGTGAGATTTTTGAATTTAAAAAAAAATTACTTATGTAGGTAGTATAAAAATTCTTTAAAACTCCTGTCTACAGTCATTATGCTTTATATCCGTCGAAAACGACTTTTAAATCTCATTTTAGGAATTGAGATATTCGCTTTGTTCACAATTGTTCCTATTTTATAATTATCCCTGAATTAAAATTTCACAATTTTTACTCACATTGTTCCCAAAATGTAAATTTTTGATAAAAAAGTCAACTTTTCGAACAGGTAAAGAAAGGTGAGATTTGAGATAGAGAAATGAGCCCTGATTTATTTTCAAGATCATTAGTAATCTGCAACGGTTACTTTCTGGAAAACGGAAATAGGGCCAAATTGCCTATCTTGACCGGTGAGGAGGGGAGGGGTTGGTGTCCGTTGATATTTAGTTTTATTTCTTCTTCTGGAGTTTGAATCCTTCGAGGGAGAGAAACAAGTAAATATATGGGCTAAAAAGCTGGCAAAAATGTAGGTAAAAAATAATCATCGCCGTCGCCAACAAAGCTTACAAATGTCAAGTCATGCAACTGTCTACCTTTCAGCGTTGTTTCGCGCACAACTTTAATTCTATTTAAGGAGACTATTCCCGAAGCAACTGTCATATCGTTTAACGTACACTCGCAACAATTCTTAATAGAATATCCCCCCGCCTGTGCACCCTGTTCCCATCATTCACGATTTCTACGATACTCTGGTGACCTTAATTTTAGCGTGCATTCGATATTCGACCAGCAGCACCCTTTCAATTTTCAATTCCAATATCGATGCACGACGCTGAAAATCATCCGCATTAATGTTGCTTTCTCGACCGACAAGTTCAAACGTAGGATACTTCCGGTCGTAAAATATCGGCCAAGTTATGGGCGGTTTTTTTCATCTTGGCAAACTCGTATTTCGTTTTTTCGAATACTTAACGCGAGCCGGTAATTTTCACTTATCGAAAACCCTTCTCGTGTATCATTCTCCGCGTGCAAATGTTTCATACATTTTGAATTTCTCTTCGTCTTATTTTTTCCGACACTCGAACGAGGAAAAAAAACGCTCTCTAACGACTTCGACACCGTTAAAAGTTCACTGTCGTAAAAATTCTCGGCACAGTATGACCTTAACGCGTACTTGGAATTTTATAACAATTTTGCTAATACCAGCGAACATCGTAGACTGGAATTTTTTGTCGAATTATCAATTTTTCCCCTTTTAGACTCCGTAATAGTCTCGCCGATCGCTCCGAGAAAGTTCATTTTAGGTATTGAAAAAAGAAGAAAATTAATGGAGAGAAATACGTTGTACTTATGACCTCGAATTTTCTCGAGTCGAGAGTATTTCAAGTTTTATAAAGTTTGAAAATTTCTTCGAGGGGTTTTAATCTCGTACATTTTTCATCAGGATGGTAATTTTAATTCTGTCTCCTGTCCCTCTGTAGTTTTTACATCGAGATTTTTTTTTTTTTTTGCGAAGATAGTACAATTTGAAGTAAAATTGTTACAATATGGTTTCAAACTGTTCCACCAATCTTGTAAATAATCTTGAGCCAAAATTTTCTACTTTTTTGACAAGTAAGCTAAAAAAAAAATCTTGTTTATGGTCAATACTCTTGTTTTAGTCGGTTTCTCAAGACTCGAAATTTCCTTTCGAACTGATTATTTCTACAAACTTTTTAAAATTATTATTTCGGTGGCAAATTATATTTTATTTTATTTGACGTTTTTTTTGTTGTTTTTTTTTAAATTTCGATATTTTTTAGAGAGATCTAACTCTTGAAATTTTTTTGAAAAAAATTTGCATTCTAGAATAATTGAAAAAAAATCAAAAAAATTCAGTAGGTAAATAATTGTAGTTGAAAAAATTTCTGCTTAAATAAAAATCTGCAGGAATTTTTCTCAAACATAATTTTTTTAAATCCTGTTTCAAAAAAAAAAAAAAAAAATGAAAACAACTGCAAAACTGTAGGTATTAAAAAATATAATAAAATAATTTTTCTAAAAACAATTTTCAAAAAAAAAAAAAAAATTGTATTTTTTGTTAAAATTGTTGAAAAGTTGTTGTTTGAAAGAAGTACAAAAGAACCGTTTCTTTAAAATATAATTTCATTTGAAGAACTGGTGTCTCAACAAAATTAAAAAAAAAATTATTTACAATGAAGGAAATTTTGAAAAACTTTCAATAATTCAAAAGAAATTAGCGTATTTTTTTGTTTTGAATACCTACAAATTAGGAAATTTTCAATTTTTCAATCTTATTTGTGAATTTTCGTCAAAACAATTTTCTAGAGATTTCTGATGTTTTTTTTGACTTTGATGAAATATACAGAATAAATTGATAAAGTATTTTATAATTAATTGAATACTCAATACTAGTTTTCAATTATGGGCCCTTTTGAAATATTCAGTTTCCAATGAATAGGGACCCACACAAATTCGTGTAATTATGAGTTTGTAAAAAAAAAAAATATGAACCCCTTTGAAGTATTCAATTACTGAACATGCACCTTCTCAAAATCATGAAAAAATGATGAATTTATCAAATATGGATTTATTGGAAATAATCATACCCCCCCCCCCCAAAAAAAAAAATTGAAACTTTTTATTTAATTTAGATACTTTAAAAAATTTGAAAAATCGTTTCTCCATAAAAATAAGAAAAATTTTTGCTCCAAAAAATCCAACATTATTCTATTCTAAAAACTAAATCAAAAACTTTTTTATCTCAGAAAAATTTTTTAAAAAAATGTTTCAAAAAATTTGAATAATTTTTCAATTCGAAAAATTGTTTGAAATTTTATAATCCAAAATATTGAGAATTTTCAGAAATGAGAAAATAAGTAAGTAATTCTTCTCAGAATACTTCAAAAATTGAAAATTTCCCAATTTTTATTCAGAATATTTTCAGAGAGAGACGCCAATTATCGCTTTCTATTCACAGAAGTCATTTGAAATATTTCAATTTTTTACATGGGCTCCTTCAAAATGATTAAAATAATAATTATAACTAATTTTTCAAATATGAAACTCTTTGAAATATTAAATTTCTGAATAATGTGCTTTTTCAAAATCATGAAAATAAAATAATGATGAATTCATCAAAAATATGTGAGCGTGGATGAGAAGAAAACGTGCCTAGTCAGGAAAAATAGATTTTGAGGTTTTGGCTGTTTTTGATCAATTTTGACCTGTACTTTCATTGAAAATTGGTTTAATGGGCCTAGGAACAAGATTCAGCCCTGCGGGGGGGGGGGGATTTACCCAAAACCAATAAAATTCAAAAATGCAATTTTTTTCAATTATAATTTTGTTGTTGTTATTAAAAATGATTCTATGAACCTGGGAACAATATTCAGCCTCTCAGGGGGCCAAACTTACCCAAAACCAATAAGAAATCAATTTTTTAAAGTTTTTAAAATTAAAAAAAAAAAGTTTTAATAATTTTTTTTAGATTTTTATACATTTTTTTTGTTAAAAATGGGACAAAAACGTCATGAAACACAAAAAAGTTGACACTATGAGTATGATATTCGTAATCAGCATAGTTAAAAACATTTGTAAACATGAGGGGTCAAAATTGTTGGGGAATGAATATTCCACTGATATAGACTTGCAAAGTTTGAAACGTTCATTACAAAAAAAAAAAAAAAAAAAAAGTTTTTCCTGACTAGGCACGTTTTCTCATCCACACTCACATATACGTACCTCTTCCAATTTTTATTTATGAATATTGAATATTGACCCTCACAAAATGACGAATTTTTCAATTTTTGAATTTAGGCTCTCGCATAATTCATTACAAATGATAAAAATAATTCAAAAATTGACCTCTTTAAATTTTTTAGTTTTTGAATATATGGGCTATCTTAAGATACCTAATGAATTTTTCAAAAATAGAACCCTTTGAAGTGCTCAAGTTTGGAATACAGGCCCTCGCAGATTCATGAAATGATGAATTCATCAACTATGGACCATTGGAACCATCTGAATTTTTTATTTTTAAAGTATGGACCCTGTAAAAATTATTTAAAAAAAATGAATTTTTCAAGTATGGGGCCCATGAAATATTCAATTTCTGAATATGAGTCTGGTGATAAATTTATCACGAACCCTTCAAATTTTAATCTTTGAAAATGGGTCCTTTCAAATTGTTATTGGACAATAATGATTTTTTTTAAAAAATGGAACCGATTTAATTTTCAATTTTTGAAAATGGAACCTCACATAATGATGAAATAATGAATTTTGCAAATGTATGGACCCCTCTGAAATATTCAATTTATGAATACGAACCCTTTTGACATCATGAAATGATGAATTTATCAGGGTATGGACGCCTTTGAATTTTCAGTTTTGAATATGAACCCCTGTTCATTTTTTTTTTTTTTTTGCATATGAACGCTCTCAAAAATTATGAAGTATTAATGAATTTTGCAAATATGGACCCCTTTTGAAATATTCAAAAAAATAAGACCAATAATTTTTTCAACTTGGACAGATTAATTTTCTATTGTGGTAGCAGTTCTACGAATTTAAGACTTAATGACAGATCAAATGAATAAATTTTACAAAATTTTCAAATCGTATAAACCTGCAAAGACCCAGTACGAACGATTTTCAAAAAAAAAACAAAAAAAAAAACTGACATGATTTTTATTTGGACAGATGGGTAATTATTTGGGTTCCCGGACAATTCCCCGAATTCGCTTTCCCGAAGGGCCATTTTTCCGAATGGTGTTTTCCCGAATCATCTTTCTCCCGAATACCATGTTCCCGAAACACTATTAGGTATTTCGGTTTTTTTTTGTTTTTTTTTTTAAATTATTGAATGTAATCTACAAATTACTAAGTTTTGTTAAATGATAGTGTTCTAAGGTACTGTAGTTCATTTTCTCCTGTTAAATACTCTTCCCCGGTGATGGAATCCAATAAAAATATTGGTTCTGGTTTTCAGAAAGAATTGGGTTTGGTTTTGGTTTTGGTTTTTTTTGTATTTTTTCCCCACGAAAATTCATTACTCAGATACTGAAATGAGTGAATTTTTATATTTTTTTCGGGATTTACAGTTTTTTCATTATTATTTTTTCAAGATGTGTGATGTTTGAGAATTATTTCATAGTTCAGGTGTTCACTGTTCGGCTTCAGTCAGATGGTCAAAGAAGGAGGGAATTTTATGATTTATGAAAGAGTAACAATGCCTTCCCCTCATCAATCAAATACCATACCATGAAAATAATCATTCGGAAAAACTGCTCTTCTGGAAAAAAGTCATTCGGGAAAGTGGATTCGGGGAATAGGCTTTCGTGAAAAATGGATTCGGGAAAACGGCTTTTCGGGGAAAAAATCATTCGGGAAACCGAATTCGGGAAAATGTACCAGAACGAAATTTTCAGAATCTTGGTTTTCAACAAGTTTTGAAAAAAATTTCAATTTCGAACAAACTTTTGTTGAATTGTTACGAATGAAATGAAAAATTCGAGTTAAAAAAAAACAAAAAAGACGATCTCGCTAAAAACAGCAAAGATAATTGTACACAATGCGAATTGTTTGTACAAGGTGGAATTTTTTATCTAAAGACCATGGTGACATCAAGAGCTCCTCGCTTTCGTTTGCTTGTCTTAGAAATTAAGAATTGCTACTCTTTATTGTTGGAACGCGGAAAAAGGAGCACATAAAGACGTATACGTAAGTAAGTATTCGTAGGTACGAGAGTACGAATACGTACAACGTACTACGTCTGCCTCACTTCTCCCTTCCTTGCCCTTTCTCGTTTTCTAATTATAACGACGACGAAACCGTTGTACGAGTGGAGCATTTAAGAAAAAGAGCAAACGCATATAAACAAGCCGCATTATCTGTTAAACAATAAATGGAAAAAAAAAGGCATAAACCGCGCGCACAACGAACGAATACGAACAATCGTGACTATATAAAATTACACGCTCGCTAACACGTTATCGCACACGCCGAGCATTAGCACCCAGCGCCATTGCCATTCATAACATTTTAAAATTAAAACAACAGCAACGAAACAACATACACATAGAAAAAGTTTTCGAAAACTATGTACGCGGCCAAATTTGAATATTTACAATTTACACAGTTTTTTTTAAAGCAGATTGCAAAATTATACAATACGTAAAACTATACGTATCGTTTACGCCTCTCGCTGCAATTTTATCACCGAAATTTAATTAACATGGCGAAATCACCAAAGCTATACGTTTCGAATGACGAAAAAAAAAAGGGGGAAAAAAAGGTAAAATAAAAATAAAAACCCCTTCAACAACTTCAATCTTGATGAAGAAAAAAAGAGTAAAATCGCGTTTAACCGAATAAGCTCGGCTCTCTTATTTCTTATGGTTCACTCGCCACGGGGATTTCCTCGTATTTTGTTTGCAACCCTCATTTGTGCGCCATTTTTATTCTCTTTTTTACCTAAAAATTAATTCGAAAAAACACAAAAATATAGTATTTGATTTTTGTTAAATACGAGTCGAGCCCGCCGCCGCGACTCGACCTCGAATCTGGTGTATTTTCCAAATTTAAAATTAATTAAAACGAAGTTATTTCGGTTGTGAAAAAAAAACACACAACACGATAGAAAAAGATGGAACCGACGCGATAGTGCGACGACGACGAAACCAAACCGCAAACGCGAAATGAAAACTAACGAAAGCCCGTAAAATAAAAATAAATTTCTTTTATTCGACGTCGCTTAGAAACGAGTACCTACTTTTTTTTGTTCGCTATACTCTCGACAAGAGTTTCACTAGCCAAAAAAATATTATACACATACGTATATAAACATTTTAAACGAGAACCTGCGACGAGCTGAAGATGAGAGCGTCCTCGCCTCTGCGTTAGATATATAAGGCCGAGATTTTTAAAAACATAATATATCTAGTTAAAAGAGGAAACCAGCGATGCTGGTTAAAAAAAAATACTCGTACATCCGCAACGTAGCAACGACCTTTATTTCAATCTGCTTTTGAAAGCTCTAAATCATACGTTTTTCGAACATTTACCATTCCATCTACGAAAAGTGTAACTGTGCGATGAAAAAAGAATTCGTTTGGCAACACTGGTTTTATTCGTGATTTATATCTTAGTTTTTTTTATTCGTGGATTTGAAATTTTAACAATTTGTGAAGAAAAAAAATATCATTCTGTCAGAGCCCTCACTAGCCTGATTCATTTTTTGTGATGGTCTAGATTTAGGAATTTACAGACTTTAAGGGCCAAACTCTTGAACTTTTAGTGGAAGCCTTTCTCCTTTTTTTTTTTTTTTTTGTGAGGGATTTTACCATTTCAGGAAGTTTCATCTGCTTGAATTGTAAATTTCTTATTCCAAAAAAATCAGAAAATTTTTCACTTCATATATTTATATTTTTTTTTTAATCATTGCAAAAAAATTCAAAAATATACCTACCTACTCTAAAAACATAACAAATTTATTCCAAAAATTTTTTTAAATTTTTATTCCTTTGAATGAAAAATTTGTTGCTTTCAAAGAAATGAAAGATTATTTTTCCATTGAAAATTTCTTACGAATCAAAAATTTTTTAAATTATACCGTGAACTGAATATTTTTTTAAATTTGGAAATTCTGTAGTAAAAGTATTTTAAAATTTAAGTATATTCGAGAAAATTCCCTTCGACTTTTTTCAAAATTATTTTTCAAAATTTTCTTCGAATGAAAATTTTTTGAATTTTGTTTAAATATTTTTGATGCTGCATATTAAATAAATTAATTTTTCAAAAGAAAAAACAAAAACTTATTTAAAAATTTTGCTTTATTAAAAAAATATTATTAGTTCAACTTGGTAGAAAATCTTTCAAAAATTTGGCCCAAACAACAATTTTTAAAAATTTTATTTTGACAGAGATTTTTTAAAATTTTATTAAAACATTTTTAAAAACTTTTTTCATTGTTTTTAATATTTTCAATTTTTTTTCCAAAATTTCCTTCAAGGACAATTTTTTAAAACGTTGAGATTTAAGTTTTGAAGACTATTTTTTAAAAGTTTGTTTGTACATAAATTTTTTTTCAACAGATATTTTTAAGAACAACCAGAGAAATTAATTTGAATTTTTTAGCAGCAATTTTCAAAAACTTCTCCAAATAAAATTTTATTTAAATTTTGTTGAAAATACTTTTTTGAAAAATTCGTTCAATTCCAAACGCTTCCCTAATAATTTACTATTAAAAAAAAAATCAAAATCCTCCATTTTTTAAAATTTTACCTATTAAAACACAAATTTCGTACAATTTCTTCAGATTTTTTTCAAAATGGATAATTTTTAAAGACTTTAACCATTTTTATAAAGTTTGGTTCTCAATTTACCTATATTGGAGAAAAATTCATTGGAATTTCTTTCAAACACGTTTTTAAAAACAATTTTTTTTTATTAATTTTATTGTATTATTTTTGATTTTTTTTTTCAAGAACAAAACATTTCTTTCAAATTTTGCCTCAATAATTTAAAAAAAAATTGATTAAAACCATTTTTATAAAGTTTGGTTTGAGAACAATTTTTTACAATTTTTTTAAAAACAATTTAAAAAGAAATCGTATTTAAATTTATTCGAATTTTTTTCGAAGACATTTTTTAAAAATTAAAAAACTATTTCTGAAAACAAAAATTTTTGACTAGTTGTATTTTTTCAAAAGTAAAACATTTTTCTCAAAAATTCTGCCTCAATAAAAAATTTTTAATTTTTTTTTTAATTTGACTGAAAACAAGTTTTTCTGGAGTTTTGTCCAAGCGCAAATTTTTGCAAATCAATTTTTTTAAATTTTTTCTGTAACATAATTTTTTTCAAGGTAAATTGAAATTTCATACGAGGTATCATAATTCGCGTATAAGATGAAAATTATTCCACAAATTTGAATACCACCTTACGCTGCATGAATTTCTGGCGACAAAGTTAGTAAGTAAAATTGCTCGAATTACTGCATCTAATAGATGAACTTCGAATGTGATCTGAACATCAAACAATTTCATTCATGCAATCAACTCGATTATGAAATATAATAAAACAAGACGTGGGGAAATTTTAATTATTTGTTCGTCGAGTTTCAAACGAGCTATAAGATGGAGAGGACTGGAGCGAACGTACGTATGCATGTCGTATTCATTTCTCGTTTGAAAATGGATTAGGTATCCGATTGAAAGTATCTTTAACCTCGACTGATTTTGCCAGCTGTACACATACAAATGAGTCGAGCTTAATTCTGTAAAATTATCATCGCAGGTCTATTTTACTTTGAAATATAATCGTAGTATAAATTATAAAAGTAAAAGCCGACTGTTTTTCGTTATATATTTCGAATACTTAATCAGAGCAACTTTATACAGGGAGAAATTTCGTTTCTGTTCCTCTTATTTTTTTTTTGTCACTAATTAATGTCGAACTATACAATTTTTTTGAATAAAAAATAGTAAATAACGTTCGGCGAAGGTATTTTCCTCTTTATTTTTATTTTCATCTTGGCGAAAAACTTTTACGTGTATATTTTTTAGTCAACGTTGCACGCCAGCGAAATTAATTAGGAATGTTAATTCGAAATTTTACATTATTATCTCTCGCCACTATTTCGGAGTAGTGAAAATTGCAATTTTTCGCACTTTCGTTTGCGAGTTTTATTTTTTCGCATCTTTTGCCAGGAAGGGGGAACTGAATTTTAGTGAAGAGGAAATTTCACCCCCCCCCCCCAATTTGGTCAATAGATGAATGCAAAAAAAATTGAAAAATAAATAATTTAAAGGATATTTCAGGCTAATGAAATAAAAAACATAGATACGAGGTTAGATGTTTCTCGCCTCAATCAAATTTATAACTATAAGAGGAGAAAAAAAAAACTAAAAGGGGAGTAATTTTGGCAAAACTGCAGATAAAAATCGAATGCTGTTATCGATTATGAAGTTTTCATACGACGTTAAATTCGAATCCAAATACTCATCTCGAGATTCTCATATAGCTGAAGATTCTTGGTGAAAATTAAGCGATATTCTCGAGGTCTTTCGGGTCGAAAATGAAAAATAATTCGTAATACGATTGAATAAACTCGCCTTACGATTTTAGAGAGCATCGCAGAGCACAGAGCAGCATCTCAGCGCAACGCGTTTCATAAATGTAATTTTCATTCGAGTTTGATAAAGCGCATTGGTATATCTGAAAAGCGGACCATTAAGGTGTAATGAAATTTCATCGTATCAAATCATTAAACTGCTTTTTACGATTTTTCTTTCTTCAAAAATCGAATTCGACGTGCTTAGTATATTGACAAAAATCAAGCAGAAACGACGACGAAGAAGAACGCAGATGTGCACGATTTCATTTTCCGTCCTCTTTTTTTCGCCTCTCTTCGTCTTTGTCTTTTTCTTCTTATTCTTCTTCTTCTTCTTCTGCTTTTTCGGGGCACACTAGTATTTATTTTCCGACGAGAACGTATCCTGCTGCAGATGGTTAATCGAATTTAAGACGATGATTTGCGCCAAGTATGTTGTAATTTTTTTCCAACGCCGTTTCGACGCTTCGTTAGGTATTTCTCTCTTTTTTTTCCTTTCTTTTTTTTCTTTTCGGTGGCGTGAATTTTTACGAGCATATTTTACGGAAGTGTAGTTATTTATTCGGGGATTTTCCCCTCCCCTTTCTTCTACTTACTGTGTATTTCGTTAGTATAATTAGCGGATTAATCGTGGCGATTGCGACGGCGATAATGGAAAAATCGATTTGTTTCTTTTTTTTCTCGACTGTATAGTAAGTGAACCCAACGGGTTAATTGCTTTTCATGTTTGAGTCGAAGAAACTCGCGAGAAGTGAACTTGAGCGGGGGAAGAGGGGGTCTTGTTATACAGGGTGTCTCAGTTGGAAATATGCTCCTTCAACCTGGTGAAATAGACAACTTGTTTCAACAATGTGTGAATATTTTGCATAACTTTGCAATTGAAAGGAACTAACAAGGAAAACTTGCCAACTCGTCACCTCCGATTGAGTTCAAATTTGGCTCACTGAAAGAGCATGCCACCCAGACCACACAACCAAATTTTTAGCTGCCGAAGTTGATTTTTCGATTTTTGGCGAATTTTTGAAAATAGCCAAAATCGCCTCCAAAAAACCATTTTTTGAAAAAATTTTTGTAAATTTCAAGATAGAATCCTGAAAATTGGTTTGTACACTGAAATCGACCTCCCGAGTCGATTGACACAATTTTCGAAGCGATCTGGAGCCTCCAGAAAAAGTTAAATTTTCTCCAGGCAAACTGGAATCTCTCAAGACGGCAAAAGTCAACATTTTTTCTGGAGGCTCCGGATCACTTCGAAAATGGTGCCAATCGACTCGGGGGGTCGACTTTAGGGGGTGGACGAAGTTTCGGATGAGATGCTGGAGAAATTGATTTTTTGGAAATTTTTAAAAAATGCAAAATTTTCAAGTTGTCAAAAAAACACGTGCGAACTCGTCACCTCAGATTTTGGATTCAACTACGTCAATCGATAGATGGCATCATACTAACGCTAGAATTAAATTTTCAGCTGCCGAAGTTGATTACAGCGCCGTCTGGAGCTATTCCAATGCGCTGGAGAAAAGTCAACTTTTTCTGGAGGCTCCAGATCGCTTCGAAAATGGTGCCAATCGACTCGGGGGGGGGGGTCGATTTTAGTGTACAAACCGATTTTCAGGATTCTATCTTGAAATTTACAATTTTTGTAAAAAAAAAAAAAAATTGGGGGGCTGTTTTAGCCATTTTCAAAAATTCGCCAAAAATCGAAAAATCAACTTCGGCAGCGAAAAATTTGGTTGTGAGGTGTGGGTGGCATTCTTTTTCATTGAGCTAAATTTCAGCTCAATTGAAGGTGATTAGTTGGCGAGGTTCCCTTGTAAGATAATTGACTAATTTTCAAGTAAAGATCACTAAAAAAATATTTTTTTTAAATTGACATTGGTAATTTTGTCTCTAATTCTCTGAAAATTAAGTATCACTGAAAAAAGGACGAATTTCTAGTAAAGGTTTTAGCATTTCAAGTGTTGAATTCTAGTGACAATTATTTGAGTTCTTTTCTAGAGATGATTTTCTGGTGGAAATTTTTACAGATTATTTTTTAAATGATTTTCAGTGTTGATCCTTTAATTCTGATTTTTATTGATTTAGAAAAAAAAATAGCTAAAATTGTAGTGTTTTTTTTTTAGTGATTTTTAATGATATGTTTAGTGATAATTTCTAGTGTCATTATTTTAGTGTTGATTTTTCAGTGATAGTTTCTAGTGACTTTTATAAAAAATTTGTAGTTTGTTGATTTTCTTAGTAACTAAAAATTTCACGTGTTAATTTTTTAGTGACTTCATTTATTTATAGATATTTCTAGAACATTTTCCAGGATTGATTTTTTTGGTGATAATTTTTAGTGTTAGTGTAATAGCGATATTTTTAGTGATGTCATTTTTTTAGTGTTCTTTTTTCACTGATAATTTCTAGTAATATTTCTAAAAAATTTCTAGTGTTGATTTCCTCAGTAATAATCTCCAGTGTTAATTTTTTAGTGATATTTTTGGTGATGTCATTTTTTAGTGTGCATCATTCACTGATGATTTCTAGTGATAAGTAATATTTTGGTGATGTTTTTAGCAATGATTTTTAGTGACGTTATTTCAGAGTTAATTTTTTGCCAATGATTTCTAGTTATATTAAAAATATATATATATATATATATTGTTGATTTTTTAGTGATACATAATTTCTAGCGACATTATTTTAGTGTTGATTTTTCATGAAAAAATTTCTGGTGGTATTTTAAGAAAAAGACGTAATTTCTTGGGTTAATTTTTTAGTGTTATTTTTGGTGATGTCAATTTTTGATGTACACTTCTCACATATAATTTCTAATGATGTTTCTAGAAAATTTTCAAGTGATATTTTCAGTCATCATTTCTAACGATAAGACTAGAAAATTTTTAACTGTTGATTTTTTTGGTGTTGATTTCTAGTGTTGGCGTTTCAGAGATATTTTTAGTGATTTAATTTTTTCAGTGTTTATTTTTCACTGATAATTGCAATAAATGTTCCTAGATAATTTTCTAGTGTTGATTTTTTGGTGATAATTTCTAGTGTTGATGTTTTAGTGATATTTTTAGTGAAAATAGTTGATGTACTTAATTTTTTTTATTGTTCATTTTTCAATGCTAATTTTTAATGATGTTCCCAGAAATTGCCCTATTTTGATCTTCTCAGTAATACTTTTCAGAGTTTATTTTTTAATGATATTTTTTATGATGATTTCTAGTGAAATTATTTCAACATTAATTTTTCACTGATGATTTCTAGTGATATTTTTAGTGAATTGATTTTTGTAGTGTAAATTTTTCACTGATAATTTCTAGTGATGTTGTTGGAAAATTTTCCATTTTTGATTGTTTTAATGCTAATTCTTGGTGATATTTTTAGTATCAATTTATCGTAAGATTTTTTGTAATTGTTTAGTTGTGATATCTAAAAAAAATTTCTAGTGTTAAATTTTTGTCAATATTTTAAGAAAAATTTCCATTTTTGATTTTTTGAAACCAATAATTTTTCAAGTGTTTATTTTTTAGTGAAACTTTTTAATTTCTTGTGATATTATTTTGTAGAATGCCTAATTTTAAAATTTCAAATTTTTTGTGATATGTTTAGAGGTATTTTAGCGATATTTTTGGTGTAATTTTATTAGTGATCATTTCTAGGGATTTTAGTGCAGTTGTTCTAATTTCTGAGGAAGACGTTCTTAAATCAAGTCAACGGGGTGTTTAAAAAAAATCGTTCAAAAAAATCTCAATTTTTTATATCACGTTGAATGGATTTTTCACGGCATTCCTTTCAATAATACTGTTAGGCAAACACACCCACACATTATTGAAACAAGTTACCAACTTGCCACATTGAAGGGGGAATATTTCCAAGCTAGACACCCTGTATATAGTGAAAACATTAAGTATACACGAATACGAAAAGGAAACACGCCACATCGGCGAGCTAATTATGGAAAACACTTGTTGCGAAAGCGATTTTATTGTCGAATAAATAAAATCGAATTTCGACGACGACGAAGACGACTACGACAAACAATCCGCAATTACGAAGGGAATTCCTCATCAGCCTTAGTGATAACAAGCGTTCGTCTCGTATCTACTCTCGCAGAGCAGATTTTCCATTTAAAATCGATTCGAAATGGGCGAACGAAGAGCGAAGAGACGACAGGCGAGTAGAAGCAGCATCGGTAGCGGCGGCTAATTAAACGAACGACATGATTTTCGTAGATTTTAATCTGTGAATGAAGCTCGACCAGACGCGATCGTAAATTATTTTTACGACTTAACCCAATTTACATTTGGAAAAAGCTCTTTCTCTATTTTAAATGAATAATCGTCGGATTGCTGCGACGAGGGAGAAAAAAAAACACCAACCTAACTATCCCCCGTGGTTAACTTACTACTATAAAAGAAACTGGGTTATGTGATCGTTTTTCTTAGCAGCAGCGAGGAAGTAAAAAAAACACACCGAACCTTTCGCAGCATTGGAAAAGCTAAAATCCTTTTTCGGCGTTAATTTAATACTCTCCCGCCTGGAACTAATACCTTTAAATTATTACTTCGTCGATTATTTACGGAAAATTTATCATCGCCCTGCACGTCTTCTTGTATATACGCCCGGGCGAAATTTCTCTCGGCAAGGGAGGGGGGGTGCAAAATTCTACATAAAACAGCCCTTTCTTCGCCGAGCAAACTGTCTTCGCCGCACATTTTCTCCCGAAAGGCTCAACTTTGCCGTTAGCTGAGCGCGGGCATCACGTACAACTCCCAAACGTAACACATCCCTTTTCGTGTTTTCGTCTGTAAGAATGATAAATGGTCATGTAGTCTTATGCAAAAAGGGATCCCTTTAGGAAAACCTTCCGCCGAATCCGTTACACAACGTCTTAGTTTTTCTTCTTGCCGCCATCGCCATCTCTCGCCTCCTTGCAAGCGCACGTTATGCCATTTCATGCCATCCTTGCCGGCTTATACTCTTCTGCTTAACCCCTGACGACCCTTCTCCGGCAGCCAAATAATATCGTAATATTCGTAAACTACCGCCGTATAGTCTCGTTTTGATCCCACCCCCTTTTTTTGCAAAGTACATTTGCATTACTACGCCAAATGTGTTTCCCTTACTGGCCTACTTTCTTTTATTTTATTCTTTTTTTTTTCCTAGACGGTTTTAGTGTTTTCTTTTTGGGGTTTCTTTATCTTCTTAAGTTCTTTTCTTTTTTTTTCAAATACCACTTTCCTATTTTTTTTTTTTTTTTTTTTTTTTTTTTTTTTTACATTTAAAAATCCTTCCCTCGACGATTGAAACAGATCAAAAAAAATATATGTCTATGAATTTGATTTATCCTGTTTTCATACGACGGACCGTGAGTTGGCCTGATCATCAGCCAAGTACAACGTACATACTTTGAAAAAACAGCGATAAAAAAAATATGACGCGAGAGAGAGAGGTTCGCAACTACCGAAGTCATTTTCGTTATGGGTTTCATCAATTCATTTTTCTTCTGGCCGGAAAGAAAGAAGAGGAAGAAAAACCCATGTAGTCAATTTTCTCGCACTATTATCGCGTCGTCGTAGTCGCCCAACATTTTTCATACAGTTGGCTCTTCTACATGGAAAACAGACGCAAACTGTTTTTTCTCCTTTTTTCATAACCGTTTATTAAATTATTCGATAATATCGAAGATAAGAGAGAGAAAAAAAGAAGGGGACAGGACGAAAGAGAAATGAGCAACCGCCGTCAAAGCGACATTATTACATTACTCGGGTAGTTTTTTTTTTTTTTTTTCTAGCTTGCTTCGATGAAAATAATTCAACGATGGTAAAGGTATCGCATTTTTCAGATAAGGCCTCTCCTTCGCTTTCGGTCCTTTTGCCAGCCCTTCAAATGGTTATTTGGGAGGGAAAAAGAAAAATCGAAAAAGTTGGGTAGCATGTCACTTGCAATATTTTTCACAGTCGTTAGTTGAATTACTTAAGAGCGTGTAACGAAATTTTCTCAGTAAAAAGCAGAACATTGACAAAAAATCTTTGCAAAATTTAAAAAAAAAAAAAAAAAAATGAGAATAGTTCACCGATCACAACATACGTATGATTCTGTACCAATAGGGAAAAATCGACAACCTATTACAAAAATAAAAAAATAAAGATGCCGCAATTCGTCACGATAAAATTTTTTAAAAATTATGAAAATACTAAATCTGAAAAAATCAAAAAATTGAGAAATTTTCAAAACTAAAAAATTAATCAAAGAAAGTTTAATACCTAGATGAAAAATGAAAACAATTATAAAATACCTACTTTAAAAAAAAAAAAAAAAAATTAAAAATGAATGAATTAAAAAGTACATTTTAAAATTAAATTGAATTAGGTGAAAAAAGAAATCAAGAATTACTAATTACTTGAAAAATCGAATTTAATAATACTTACCTACCTAAAGTAAAAAAATTGACAAATTTAAAGAGTCCAAATTTGACAAAAATCAAAAAAACTAAAACATTTTAAAATTTAGAAAATAACAACTCCGAAATTGAATGGAAACCTTAAAAATAATATTGAAATAAACTAGAAATGACTGAAATAAGAAAAAATGAATGCAAAACAAGTTTAAAGCTGAAATTTCTAAATTTAGAAAATAAAAATAATGTTAATTTTAAGAAATTGGCAGTCAATTTTTAAAAAAAAATTAAATGAGAATTATTGAAAGTTGAGTAAAATTTATAATCGAAGAAAACATTAAATTGAACTAAAAATGATTAAAACTTGGAAAAAATTTAATAAAGGAAAATAAAAAAATATTACTAAAATTGCTTAAAATTCAATTGACAATCCCAAAAATCAAGAATTGAAGTCATTTCAAAATTAAACAACGGAGTTTGAAAACACTTATAATCGAAAGAAATAAAATCAAAAAATTATTAAAATTGTAAAAAATTGAAATTCATCAAAATTTGGAACTGAAGTTTTTTTTAAATTTAATTACGAGAAAGTCTTTAAATTCAAAAAATTACCTAATCAAATACATACATCCAAAAAAATTGACAATCGAAAAAAAATCAAAAAAATTAAAACAAGTTTGAAATTTTAAAATAGGATAAAATTGTTAGTTAGAAAAATCAAAGTAATAGGTACCTACCTATATTAAATTGGAAAAAAATTAAAATAGAAGGATAAGTAAATATATTATCTAATAATTTAAAATATTTTTTTGGAAAAAATTGACAATTTAGAAAAATAATAAGTTGAATTATAGTAAGTTTCTAATTTTGAAGAAATGTTGAAAAAAAAATCAATAAACAAGAAAAGATGAGTAGATTTTTTATACTCGTATAGAAAATTTAAAAAAATTTCGTGTTAGAATTAAAAAAACTAAATAAAAGAAATTAATACCCAAGTCATCTATTTTTGGAAAATTTTCCAAAGTTTCAGAATGTTTGTCAAAATGTCTAAAAAATTAGCCAATTTTGAGGAGAAATATTTCTTGTTTCAACTTTTATAATGTCTAATAAAATAGTAATTTTTTTTTTTTTTTTTTTTTAGTCAACTTGTTCAAAATGTTTTTCCTCGGGATATGTTTTCAGCATCCATAAAAAACAATTGAAAATATTTTTTGGAGAAAAAAAAATGATGAAAAAAATTTTTGAAAAAAATTAACAAAATAATGACACGTTTTTTGATTTTCAAAAAAAAAAAAAGTCAGGATAAATGGATTTTGAATACTAATACCTACTTATAGATATTTTGAACAAAAAAATGGCTGAAAATTGATAAAAATATTTTTTTGATAGAAGAAATGAAAAAAAAAAATTCTTGAATGAAAAATTCACGAAAAATGTTTCTTGAAAAAAAAAATTGATTGGCACGGTTTTTGACTGAAAAATATTTTTCCCAAAGAAATTGACCACAAAATTTTGAAAGGAAAATTTATAGGGATAATAATGAACGTTTATACTTATACAATAATTTTATAACAAAAATGACTAAAAATATTTTTTTTACAAAAAAGTTGATTAAAACAAAATTTTAACAAAAAAATTGGGAAAGAAAACAATTGATATAAAAATAGGTAGTAGGTATTACACCTGAAAATTAGAAAAAATAGACATTATTTGACCAAAAATTGACCAAAAATATTTGTAAACAAAAAAGTTGATTGAAAATTTTTTTGATAGGAAATGAGCCAAAAATATTGTTGACAAAAAATTGACTAGGTAAAAATATTTTTTTTTACCAAAAAAAAAAAAAGGCAGAAAAAAACCGAAAAAAAAACTTTAAATTGTTTATTACGAAAAAATCAACAAAAACTGATTTAAAATGTGCAATTAAAAAATTTTCTGATAGAAAATTGGCAAAAAATATTGTTGACAAAAAATTGACTAGGTAGGTATAAAAATATTTTTTTTTACAAAAAAAAAAAAAAAAATACTCACCTACTAGAAATTGTTTTTTACGAAAAAATCAACAAAAATTGATTTAAAATGTGCAATTAAAATTTTTTTGATAGAAAATGGGCCAAAAATATTATTGATGAAATTGAAAAATTGACTACCTAGGTAAAAATATACTTTTTTTTATCAAAAAAAAAAAAACAAAAAAAACTAGAAATTGTTTTTCACGAAAAAAACAAAAAAATCCCTATTTATTTGTTATTTCTATTTCTTTTTTTTTGGAAAATTCCACTGCGTTTTATTTGAGGTAGTTTTCATCTTCGATAGGATGAAAATTTCTGCTTTCTATTATACATTATTATGAGCGAGTAAAAGTTGGCGAAATTGTTTCTCGTCGATAATTAAATTAATACCCATATATGAAAACTGAACGCTACAGTTTTTAGCCGAGAACGAAATTAAATCCAACAAATACGTAAATTAGAGCTTAAAGTAATTCCAATAATTTTATGGAATCTGGACGCGCGCGATGGCTGCAGCGTCGGCCAAGGCTGTAGCGCGGCTCCTGTGACGTAGCTGCCGTTAATTCGAAAACTTTGTAACAAAGTTCATTAAACATAGCTGCTGGTAAGTTCTAAAAGTGATTTCTTTTTAAATTTTAAACGTTTCTAAAAGCTGCCCAAAAGAATAAAAAATAAAAAGAGAAGAAGAAAATGTAAAATATGCTGCTTTTTAAACTGAATAAAACAACTTCAAGGGTAACTTTTCTTATAAATCAGGCCCCCGAGTAATAAAAATAAAAACGGAAGACCACTGGCGGAAGAAATTAAGAACAGTACCACGTGCGAGTCATTTCCGCGTCATTTTTTTTCTCTCTTTTTTGGAACGGCGATGAGATGTGTGCGTGGGTGTGTGTTACGTTTTACAATGTCGTTGTACCATTATAACGAGCTGAGGCTCCGTTTCATTCCCCTCCCACCCACTACTGTACTCTAAATATGAAAATGATTGAAAATTTTAAATAGTAATTTCGTTTGGTAGAGTTTCAAGCTTTTCTTGCCTTCTTTGTGGTGAGGTGAGATGTGGGGGAAGGTGTATATGTAATTCTTTTGCGCTTGCGGTTTCGCTTTTATTGACTGAAATACGTATGTACCTGGGTTTTAATGTTTTTTAATTACTTTTTTATTTTTATTACTTTTATTTTTCTTTGTTTCATTACATCGAACGAATTTTTAATTAAATTCGGAATTAGTTTTAATACCCGAGGAAAGTTAAAAAAAAAAAACGCATCGATAATTTACTCGTAACCGACGCGACGTACCTACTAAGCGTTTTATTTATACGCGACACACAGTCGCAAGAAAAATCACCCAAAAACGATTCCAATGATATAAAAAATTTCCCTAAATTTTTTTTTCACGCCTACCAAATCGAACGTAGGCGAAATCTATACACACGCGACCTTTTCTGTAACACATGACATGACAAATGCCGCTACAAACCCCAGAGACGGATTTTTTCACTTTAAAATAAATTTTTCTCCGTCATGGTGGAAAAAAATTCGAGTCTTTTCAATCCGACGCGGCGTTGTCAAATCCGAAAGCACATTCTTTAAAATCACGTCGTAAGCATTAATGGCTCGCGCAAAAGTAGCCCTTTTTATTCGTATCGTTGCGAACTTTCAAGGTTAATCGTGGCCATTGGCACAGGCTCCGCATTAGCGAATAATTAAAGAGGCCAATTTTTGTTTCGAAACAAAGATAAAAACCGTGTCTGTGTCGAGAGTACTTTATATTCCAGTTCGGGCTCGAATAATTCTTGATATTTCGGATATTTTTTTTATTCTTATCGAATTAATTATCGCGCTGGCGAAACACCAGAAACGAGCGTGGAATAAATAATCGTCGCTGGAGTACCGAATTTTTGAAGGATGTGGAGGACGTGTTGCATTATTCATCGTTAGGAACAAGCATAAAAAATTGGAGCTATAGTAAAATTATTAATCATCGGCTCGAATCAAAATAATTGTAGAAATGTAGATCGAAAATTGAGAAAAATTGATTTTTTTTTGTAATTATAAAAATTTTGAAATTACTCAAGCATATAATTTATTAATTGGAAAATTTATAAAAATTGACAGTTTGAAAATATCAACATTTAATTAATTTATGTATCACTAAGAATTGCAAAACCAAGTAAAAATTCAAAAACTTTAAAATTTAAAAAAAATGAGAATTTGAAATATTAAAAAAATGATGATCGAATCAAAATACTGGTTAAAAAAAAGACGAAGAATTGGAAAACTTTAAATATAGAAAAAATCTACAGGAAAAAAATTAAATTCAAAAATCCAAAAAATTTTCACTTCAAAAAAAAAATAGATTAATAAACTTTTAAAAAATCTTTTTAGAAAAAAATCAAACGTTTAAGTCTCAAAATTGAAAAAATTAGTTTACAAAATTTGGAAAAACAGACAAAAAATCAGAAATTGAGAAATGTATTTGATTTTAAAATTTCAAAAAAAAATAAGAATAATTCAAAAATTTAAAAACTGCATTAAACTGATGATTAAGAAGACATTTAAAAAGACTAAATTGGAAGCGGGCGGGGAGAACCAACATGAAATAATTTAGAAAACCATAGGAAAAAATTCAATTTGAAAATAGTTTACGACAAAAATTTTCAGTTTCAAAAAAGAAATTTTATAATTTAAAAAAATAACATATAAAAGGTATGATATTAAGTAGAACCATCTTAAAATTTAAAAAATGAAAAATTTAATTAAAAAAAATCGAGACGGTTTTATTGCTAAAAAATAGGCATTTTATGAATGAATAAAAAATTTCCAAACTTGCTAAAATAAAAATAAAAATAATTCAAAAAAAATTTTCCAACTCATAAATTTAAATTTTCTCAAAATTGAATTTTTTCTTCAAATTAAATTGTCTTTTCAGAAGTTCTACAGTTGTAGAGTTCAATTATGCAAAAAATTTGAAAATTGAAGTATTTGGTTCAAAAAAAAAATACCTATTCAACTCATTACTTCAAATTCCCTCAAAATAATGAATATTTTCCTCAAAATTATTACTTTAGAAGCCATACAGTTTACAGTTGTAGGGTGGAATACTAAGAAAAAATTACCTAATCTGCTGAAAATTAAAGCAATTAGTTCAAAAAAAAAATTCAACTCATTAATTTAAATTTCTTCGATATTCATGAATTTTCACTTCTCTAAGAGCCACCCTGACAATTGTAGGGTTGGATAATAAGAAAAGATTTCCAAATCCAAATCTGCTGAAAATTGAAGTAAGTATCTAATTGAGCCAAAAAAAAATCAACTTGATTAGGTAATTGAAATTTTCGCAAAATTAATGAATTTTTTCTTTATCAGAAGTCCTACAGTTATAACTGTTATAAGGAATATTTAACTTATACTTACTGAAAAGAATTTTTTTTACAAATTCAGCCAGAGGAGGATTTTGCATAGTAACTTGGGGTAGCTTTTTTCATTGAATAAATGCAATTTTGCTAAAACTCACTCTTTTTGAAATTCACTGAAAATAATTTTTTTGACAAATTCGCTTAAGGTATGATTTTGCATTGGATCAAATGGTAGCCTCAGTCAATAATTAAATGCAAATTACCATTTTTTGAAATTTACTGAAAATAAAAATTTTGACAAATTCAGCCAGAGGAGAATTTTGCATGGAAACTTAGGGTAGCTTTTTTCATTGAATAAATGCAATTTTGCAAAAACTCACATTTTTTGAAATTTACAGAAAATAAAAATTTTTACAAATTCGCTTGGGGTAGGATTTTGCATCGAATCAAATGACAGCCTCAGTCATTAATTGAATGCAAATTTCCATTTTTTGAAATTTACTTACGAAAAAGTGGCCAAATCTTGTGAAAGTTTTGAAAAAATTGTTTAGCTTATTAATTCAAATTTTCTCAAAATTTATGAATATTTCCTTGAAATTATTACTTCAGATGAAGCACTAAAATTTTTAGGGTTTAATGGTACGAAAAAATTGGCAAATCTGCTGAAAATTGTAGTGATTGGTCCAAAAAAATGTTCAACTCATTAATTGAAATTTTCTCTATATTATTTATAATTTTTTTCTGTTTTAGGAACCCCCCCCCCAAAAAAAAAACAAAAAAAACTCAAACATTTTAAAATTAATTTTTATAATTTAAAAAAATGATATATCAGAAAAAATTAAATATTGAAACCATATTTTCAAAATCTGAAAAAATTCAGTTACGTATAAATAAAAGTTTGAAAAAAAAATCATTAAAAAATAGCAAAAAATTGACACAATGAGAATTCAAGTACAAAACTTGAGTAAATTTATGACCAAAAAAAATTAAGAAAGGCTAAAAATTGAAAAAAAAATTGAAGATACCTAGAAAAATTTGAATTTGAAAATATAGGAAATTTCAATTTCAAAAAAATAAATTACTTATTGTGTAATTCAAAAAGAATGGCACGACATTCAAAAAAATCAAGCATAGAAACCACTTTAAAATTTAAAAAAAAAATGTAAAAAATGGAGAGAATTAAAAAAAAATGTAATTGAATATTATTTTTAAAAAATGATCTAAAATAAAAATTTGAAAAATTTGAAAATTTTAGACTGGAAAACTTTCGCACTTACGTACCTACTGCATAAAAGTTATAGGTATCGAAAAACAAATCAGCTCAATTAAATTAAAAATTACCAAAAATTGGAAAAATCAATTCTTATGAAATTAAAAAAAAAATCAGAATTCATAAACTGAAAAAAAAAGTTTGAAATTCCCAAAAAATCTGGGATTCAGAGCAAAAATCAAATGATGTAGCGAAATCACCTACATTACATTCATCAAAAAAAAAAAAAAAAAAAAATGGAAAAAATCATCAAAATAATTTCACCAAACACGCGACAACTTTCCGGGATAATTCTCGTAAACAAACGACAAAGTGGTACCTCGTTAGTGGGGGTATTTTCCCGTACGTTCGTTTGGCAAATTCTTGCCAATTTTTGTCGGCAGTAGATGAACAAACCATAAAAGGTGGGTAAATGAAAACTGGATGTTGCTTTTTGGCAGCATTGCGAGCGGTAAATTCTAACTCTATTTTGAATTATTCGTCTCGTATCATCGGCACATACTATACGAGAGGTCTGCATACGACTGAGAACAATTCCACATCTTGGTTTATAGCATACGTACTCGGTAAAGGCGTATAATACTCGACGCGTGTTTTTTTTGCACGCGTGGCGAAGCCGTAAACAAAACAAACACCGTCGCAGAATCTTGGATTACGATACTCGGTATACTACGAAATAATACTCGTATAATAATGCAAATCAAATCGTTGCAACTTCCCCAGGCCCCCATCTCACCGGCGCCATCTTTGATTTACGTACCAGTTATGAAACTGACGTGTTATTGGCGCGTGCTTTGCGAAACCCTGCGAACAGCTTGTTTTTGTTAGGTTCCAGAGCTTCAGCAGCTGAGCCGAGTCCAAGATGACGCGCGTGCAAAAAACCTACTCCGCCGGCGGTGTGCGTTTTTATAAAGACGAGAGAGAAAAAAATTTTCTCTCGAGTTGGGCCAATTTAGTCTTTTGAAATGGCCGCATAAATTTCAATTAATAATTTTCGTCGGTCGTTATACCGAACGTGAGAGAATTTTCTCTTTTTTCCGCGCCTTGAGAAAATGCGAAGTACGAGTAAAATCTGCGCCGAAAATCTTCGAAAGTGGCGGCGATGAAAAAGTTGAATGCGAAAAAGAGCATTCCTTTGAATAATGCGGTAACTTATACTACAGGGTGTTTCAGTTCGAGCGGATCACCTGCCAATGGAATGTTTAGCAAGTTAATTTAAAAATATACCAGACGTTTTGCCTATCCTTGATACAAAAGAGGCTTGCAATATGCAACTTGGGATTTTTCCACCTTTTCTTTTATGGAATTTGCATCAAAAAATGGTGGATATAACGTAGCATTTCTGGTGGGGGAAAAAAATATGGGTTTGGTCTGAGACTTGGACACGAACGAAGATTATTATTGAAATATTTGTAGAAGAAATGAATGTTTTTTGGGTACTTTTTTGAAATTGGAATCATACTGTGCTTATTTCAAGACTTGTGGGCTATTAAAGAGACATCGAAAGGTCTCAATCGAAGAAATAAGCGAATATTTGAACTCAGCACTATCAAAAACATAGCAAACGATATATCTGTTACCTTCGTCAATTTTTTTTTCTTCAAAATTTGAGGGATCGTGAGAAGCTTGGGAAGAGGTCTTACATAAAAAATGAGGTAATATTAGAATTCAACGCTATTGAAAACATAACAAACGATATGCCACATCAATTTTTTGATTTCACCACTTTTTTCAAAATTTGAGGGGCCGTGATGAGCCTGGGAAGAGTCCTACATAAAAAGGGAGGCAATATTCGAATTCAACGCTATTGAAAACATAACAACCGATATGCCACATCAATTTTTTGATTTCACCACTTTTTTCAAAATTTGAGGGGTCGTGAGGAGCTTGGGAAGGGTCCTACATAAAAAAGGAGGCAATATTCGAATTCAACGTTAATGAAAACATAACAAACGATATGCCACATCAATTTTTTGATTTCACCACTTTTTTTCAAAATTTGAGAAGCTGTCTGGGGCAAGCCCCATCTTGAAAAAAAAATATTCAATGTAACAAACAACATGCTGCGTGTGTTTTTTTTACACATTTTTCTTGAATTTGACTAAAATTTTGGAAATTGAGATAAGGTTATCATGGAATCGGGATAAAATTATCATAAAACTGGGTTAAAGTTATCATGAAATTGGGACAAGGTTGTCATAAAAATTTGGGTGAACGTCATCATAACTTAGGTTGAGATTATCATGAAATTGGGATGAGATTCTCATTACGTTTGAGTTGAGGTGATCATAAGACTGGGATGAGGTTATCCATAAATTATTCCAGATATGATTATCATAAACTTGAGTTGAGGTTATCAAGGTCATTATAAAAATTGGGTCAACATTATTATTAAATTGGTATAAGTTTATCATGAATTCTTGATAAGGATACGTATCATAAATTTCAGGCAAGGTTATAATGAAATTAGATAAGGTGATTATAAATATTTGGGTGAAGTTTATTATAATTTGAATTATAATATATAAAACTGGGAGAAAGTTTATCATAAATTTGGGTCAATGTGAGCATAAAACTGGGATAAAGTCATCAAGAAAATATGTCAGTCAAGATAATCTTAAATTCCGGATAAAGTCGTCTTAAATTTGGGTTAAGGTTATTAAATGTTTGGGTTAAGAAATCATAAAAATTGGGATCAAGTTATCATAAATTTGGGTCAAGGTGATCAATAAAACTGGGATAAAGTTATCAAGAAATGTCAATCAAGGTTATCATACATTTTAGGAAACGTTGTCATGAACTCCTGATAAGTTTATCCTGAAATTGGGACAAGGCTATCGTTAGTTTTCGATAAAATATCATATTTTGATTACTGTTATCATAAAATTGGGTTAAGTTTATCACAAACTCCAGATTCCGTTATCAATAATTCTGAATGAGGTTATCATAGCCTATGGTATATGGTTATCATATGTTTGGGTTAAGTTAATCATAAAATTGAGTCAGCATTATCATAAAATAAATTTGAGGAAAGATTGTAATGAACTCCTGATAAGTTCATCATGAAGTTGGGACAAGTTCATCATTAATTTTGGATAAAGTTATCATAAATTTGGGTTAATGTTATCATAAAATTGGGGTATGTTTATCCTTTACCATGAATTCAAGATATGAAATTCAGATAAGATTATCATGGATTCCAGATAAGGATATTATAAGTTTCTGTTAAGGTTTTCATGAAATTGGGATAAGAAGGTTATCATGAACTTCCATTAGGATTATCTTAGATTCCGGATAAGGTTATATGTAAGGTCATCATTTGTAAATTTGGGTCTGGGTTATGACAATTTTTGGGTTAAGGTTACATGAACTCCGGATGAGTTTCTTATGAATTCTGGACAAGGTTATCATTAAATTGGGAAGAGAATTCTTCCAGAATACCCCAGAAAACTTCTTTTTCCACTTTCTTTCAATCAAAAATAATGATAAACAAATTTTTATGAAACAAAATAAAATTCAATAAAAAAATTATATTCTTAAAATTTTGTTTATCCAAAAATTCCTAAATTTTTCATTCGTCTTTAGATTTTATTCTGTCAGAAATTTATCAGAAGGGGGGGGGGGGGAGAGAGATTCTCTAAAAATCTTAAATTAAAAAAAATCAGGCATCAGATTTTCGCCTCTCTAATCGCAAGGGTAGGCATTAGGCAACCCCTCCAGCATATAAGTATATCGAGTTGCTACACTTATCATTGGCAGGTGGTGCGTCCAAAATTGTACAGCTTCCTTCGAGGAGCCCAGTAGGCAACTCATATGACACCAAACCAATTCTCACACACGCGAATAGCCTAACAACCTGCTCGAAGGAGCTAGAAATTATACGAATCATCTCGTATATATGTGCAGTTTATTAAACAAACGCGTCAAACATCCGGTATACGTTACGCTGCTGGCAGGGATAAATCCACTCGGCTCCTTAATACGCTTAGATTATGCAACGTTACGAACGAGTAAGCCATATAGTCTAAGAAACCGCATATACGAGTACGCTCCGTATAACATCAGCAGGTGCGGCCGCCAAGGCTGCGTTTTCCATCTGCAACGTCGTTTTCTCAAACGAATGCTGCAAGGAGATATATGCAACTTCTGCGTACTTCTCCGAACACTTTTTGTCGAACAACCTGCATAAGTTTTCTTCTCAAAACAAGAATAATTTACAAGGAAAATTTGTTTGCTCTATTTTTCTACTTATTGTTCGTCGCGTTGCGTTGTTTCCGCAGCAAAAAGTTAACCCGAAGCTCGTTTACCGATGAGACGAGCGAAGATCATATGGGAAGATTTTTTTCTTTGCTCTTTTCGCGAGACTACAAATAGCTAAAATGTCGTTTGGCAAACTTCGCGAGTCGCTTGCTGGCTAGGTATACGCTTAATTCAATTCATATATAAGCTGGCAGTATGTATGTATAGTGAGACGAGCACTAATGGCGCCATATTTGAGAAAAATCATTGGTCGAGTATAAAACGAAGAATTAGATTGTAACGCTTAGTACGAGAGTTTGTATCGTGTGTATCTAGCGCAGTGCACAGCACAGCACACGTGGAACAGAGCGACGATATAGAGTATATATAAGTTGATATCGCGTATACGCTATGCCTTCGATTCCCACGAGAATGCGGATAAGGAGGCGTACAGGAAAAAACTTTTCCAAATAAAGTTTCGCAATTTGTCATAAAAAAAAGAGCGAAAGAAGAGGAGAAAACAACAACAAGAAGATCCGACGACCACTGCAAAACGTAATGGATCGGTAAAACAGACACAGACTCGAAAAACGATTCGTTAACGTGGAATTTGTTTATCAAGTTAGCCGAGCGAGCAGCTCAGTCCATATAGAGCATGTCTCTGCACCGAGCAGCAAAACCATAAAGTTTCTGCGACCTTTCATCGTGCTGCGCACAGCACACAGCACTGCAGCGAGGAAAAAAATAAAGAAGAAAGAAAACACATCGTCGAAGCCATTCAACACTATGTATGACCAACTGGCTGAAATATGCTTCTTAAAAGAGCACTTTGTCTGGTCGCCTTTCGCTGCCGAGTAAAATCTGCAGCACCAGGTCGCGAATAAACGTGTAATTCGAACGACGCTTCGACGAAATTTTCTGATATAAAGACACTTGTTGAACAATGATCCGGCTATTAGTTTTCCCATAACGACCAACGCTGCCACTGTCGCTGCCGCAACGGTAAACTTGGTTCATCTTATTTATTTTGGGTGGCAGGAAACAGGTGGGGTGTGGCGGAGAGGCGACGACGTCGACGTCGGTGAGAAATCGGCACGGTGGCGCTAGATAAGAATTTTTCTGTAATTTAACTCCTTCCGCCAAAAGTTATAAATTTTCGCCGAGTCGAAAGATTTGCGGCGATTAAGCGAACCCAATTTCTACCACACTAAAGCAAGGTATACGTATAAGTACGTTAGATTATACCTCGACTCGCGTCTTGTCGATTAGATCAATAACCGATACAAAAGATTAATGGTATGACCGAGCTCATACCACCGTAAAAGTTTCTCTTTCAGTGCGACTTTTGCAATTATGGAATTAACAGTTTATAGAACTAGGTATATAGCATATACCTACTTAGTTTTTAATGGCGTGCAAAAATTCAAAAAAAAAAAAAAAAAATACCCAACAACGAAACACCACGTAATTCATAAAACTAACGAAGCTCTCGTGTTTTTCGACTAATGTTCCTATAAATCGAGTAAATTGCGAATTGCTTGCCAAGCTTCGTTAATTTTTCGTTATGCTAAATCGCACGTATTATGTGCCGTATATCCTAATGCAATGGTATCTGTTCAGTTTTACCAGAAAACGCGTTAACAGTAATTAAAAACTGCAATTAACACGTTCGTTTGGTAAAAAATGTTTTTAAATTGCTACACTATGTGTACCTATTCACTGGCAAGTTCGTCCAGACGCCACATCAAGTATCTTGATATACGATCTTCTCATTTAGGTGTAAAATGTATCATCGTGCTTTGTAATTAAAGCGTTGAAAATGTCTTATTTCAACTTCATTTAAAAAAAAGGGTACTTCTGTCTGATTTCACAATTAGAGGGTTCTTACAAGGGAACCTCGCCAACTCGTCACCTCCGATTGAGCTAAAATTTGGTTCACTGGAAGAGCATTCCATCCAGACCTCATAACCAAATTTTTAGCTGCCGAAGTTGATTTTCAGATTTTTGGCGAATTTTTGAAAATGGCTAAAATCGTCTCCAAAGAACCATTTTTCGAAAAAAAAATTGTAGATTTCAAGATAGAATACTGAAAATTGGTTTGTACACTAAAGTCGACCTCCCCAGTCGATTGGCACCATTTTCAACGCGATCTGGAGCCTCCAGGAAAAGTTTAATTTTCTCCAGCACACTGGAATAGCTCCAGACGGAGCTGTAATTAACTTCGACGGCAGAAAATTTAATCCTAGCGTTAGTATGATGCCATCTATCAATTGACATAGTTGAATCCAAAATCCGAGGTAATGAGTTCGCACGTGTTTTTTTTAACAACTTGAAAATTTTGCATTTTTTAAAAATTTCCAAAAAATCAATTTCTCCAGCGTATCACTCGAAACTTTGTCTACCCCCTAAAGTCGACCCCCGAGTCGATTAGCACCATTTTCGAAGAGATTTGGAGCCTCAAGGAAATGTTGACTTTTGCAACCTGGAGAGATTCCAGTGTGCTGGAGAAAAGTCAATTTTTCTGGAGGTTCCAGATCACTTCGAAAATGATCCCAATCGACTCGGGGGGTCGACTTTAGTGTACAAACCGATTTTCAGGATTCTATCTTGAAATTTACAATTTTTGTAAAAAAAATTAATAATTGGGGGGCTGTTTTAGCCATTTTCAAAAATTCGCCAAAAATCGAAAAATCAACTTGGGCAGCTAAAAATTTGGTTGTGAGGTCTGGGTGACATGCTCTTTCAGTAAGCAAAATTTCAACTCAATCGGAGGTGACGAGTTGGCGAGGTTCCCTTGTTAGTATTTTGGTGATATTCTGAGAGACTTTGGGTAAAAAATATTTTCAACTTTTGAAGAAGAAAAATCTCTTTTTTTTTTTTTTTTTTTTTTTTTTTTTTGAAATAGGTGTTGATAAATTTAAAAATTCGTAACATACATCATAATTTCGAGAGTGTCTTTATTCAGCAATTGAATATTTCAAAGAAGTCCTTACTCAAAAATTAAGTATTTCGAAGTGATTCATATTTTTGAAAAATTAAATATTTCATAATTTGGAGATGGTTAATATTAAGAAATTTAATATTTCAAAGTATCCTATGTTTTGAAAATTCATTATTTTATAAATTTTGAATAAATTAAAGATTTTCAACAAATTTTTTGAGCAATAAAATTTCTATTTGAACTAGAAAATTTGAAGCATATTTTTTAAATTGAAAATTTGTGTCTATTTTTAAATTGAAAAATTATACCTATAAATTTTTTAGAGTAAAAAATTTCTCATCTTATTTGAAGTAGAATTTTTTTGCAGCGAGAAATTTTCTCAACATGTTGAAGACGAAAATTATTCTGTTTTTAGGGTAAAGATTTAAAAAAAATTTTACAACAAATTTTTTTAAAAAATGGTTAAAAAATCAATAAAATCTCAATTTTTTGAAGAAAATAAAAAAAAAATATTTGAAATGAAAAATAAATTTGCAATTATTGGGAGTGTCTTGAAGATTTTCTCTATTTACTTTGAATCAAGTAGTTTTTTTGAGTGTGTTTTTTTATTTATTTTTTTTTCAGGTAAAAACTGAAAGTTTTCACATTTTTGGAAAAAATAAAAAATAATTCCAAAAGGAGCCATGTTCGAAAAATTAATTTTTTGTTGCAAAATCGCTAAAGAAACTCAGAGAATCTTTAACGATGAAAAATTTTCCGAAATTGCTCACAGAATTTTTCAACTAAATGAAAATTTTCAACAGAAACTTACACGACTTCTTACAAAAATCTTGGATTATTTTACATAATTTTTAATAATGTCCATGAAAGTTTTAAAAGTTCTACAGAATCTCTCCCCCCTGCCCCCAAAAAACTCAGGAAAATTTATAAATGTGAATGTGGATGAGAAAACGTGCCTAGTCGGGAAAAAATAGATTTTGAGGTTTTGGCTGTTTTGATCAATTTCGACCTGTACTTTTATTGAAAATTGGTTTCATGGACTTAGGAACAATATTCAGCACTACAGGGGCAAGACTTACCCAAAACCAATAAAAATCAAAAATCTATTTTTTTTTTTTTTTTTTTTTTTTTTTGCTGTTGAAAGTGGTTTAATGGACCTGGGAACAATATTCAGTCTCTCAGGGGGCAAAACTTGCCCAAAAACAATAAAAAATCAATTTTGAAACTTCTTTAAAAAATTTATACCTACTGAATTTTTTTAATATTTTTTTTTTTTACATGTTTTATATACCTATATTTTTTGTTAAAAATGGTCAAAAACGGCATGAAACACAAAAAAGTTGACATTATGAGTATGATATTCGTAATCAGCATGGTTGAAAATATTTTTTGGATTTTTTTTTTTTTTAGTTTCAGCAACCCAGATTTTGCTCAAAATTTCCTCCTTATTGTGAAATAGGCTATAAACGTGAGGGGTCAAAATTGTTGGGAACTGAATATTCCACTAGGACCCCTCAATGATAGTACACAGTTTTAAAGTTATCAGTTTTTGCATAACAGAGATACAGAAATGCGCAAAGTTTAAATCTTTCATTACCAAAACATGTTTTTTCTGACTAGGCACATTTTCTCATCCACACTCACAAATGATAATTATTATTAATTATTTCTTCATTTTGAAGTGGCTCATATATTCAAAATAAGTACATATTTGAAATGATTTATGAACAAAATCATCAAAAATTCCTCGTAAAATGTATAATAAGAATTTTTCACGAAATATAGGAAATTTTCCATACACAATCTGGCAAAATTCTCAGAAAAATCAAGAAAAATAATATTTCCAAAAGAAAACATAATATTTCTCACAAAATCACGGAGAACATTTCACAAAATTCCTGAAATTTTTTCGTATAATCTAAAAAAGTTTTCCACGAAATTCCAGAAAATTTCCTGCAGAATCTCAGAGAATTTTTAACAATATATCTCAGAAAACGTTCCACAAAATTTTTCAGATTTTTTTTCAACATCCCAGAATATCATCCGCTTATTTCAGAGAATTTTCCACAAAATTCGTGAATTTTTTAATTAAAAAAAAGGTGCGGTTTTTTTCACAAAATGTCAAAACTTGAGTGAATTTTTGCCAAAACATCAAAAGATAATTCAAATACAAAATATGGCAGAAGAAAGGCGGATTACAAATGAAAATACTTTTACGACTCGAAATTGACGCGTAGTACTTGCGTTTCACAGACGACCTATGATCTTCCCCTCGCATCCTCTTTCGGCATGGCGAATAAGCTGCCCATAATACGCCGATATAACGCCTTTCGCATGCACCGAATGCATTCGGTCATATTAAAAATTCCATTTCAACTCGGTCGTAAACTGGGCCGTAAAACTGCTCAACTTTTCATCGTCTTGCACAGCTCGAACGCGAAAGAATGAAAGTATATGGTGGAAAACTCGATAACATGTAGAATTTTAGTTTAAAAACAAGATCGTCGTAACCGAGATAAGTATTTCGAAGAAGCCACACGCAGCAGCGTCGCGCGTCGCGTCGAAGAGGGACAAATCAAACGCGTCGTAGATGCCGCATAGCTCTATAATTATTTTCGCGCAAGTTTTCAATTTCAATTTGAGTTTAAATTTAAACTTGTCGCTGAAATTTCGCGGCGTACTAGTATTTGGCATTCTGGCATCGGTATCAGCGTTAGCGCAGCGCGAATTCTTTAATGGAAACTTTGGCGAATCGAGTGCTGAGATTATTCAATCAGCCACGTCAACGTGGAAATCTCATTAAGTAATCAAAACATGTGAGAAATTCGCGTCGCAGCTTAGATTGAGATATTCGAAAAGTATTCGCGAGCTGGAGCAGCGCTGCTGTGAAGTTTTCGGCGAAAAATTTACATGCTGTGTTCGTCGTCGCTGCGAACAAACACCAGCGAAGCAACAAATCTGTATAGAAGTAGGGTCATTTCATTTCTCGATTTGCAATTGGCCCTCGGAAAAGTTGCCCTTTGATACTATAGCACTTAGTAACCAAAACTTCTATAGAGAATCCATGTAGCAGAAAATTAATAAACCATCGAGCGATATACAAAATCGACATACACGTCTAAAAAGTCAACAAACGCAGCTCGGAGAAGAACGTGAATACGCAAATTCTCGACTCGAGCTCGTACAACAGCAAAAGTGAGATAATCCTAGCCGAGTAAATACCAAATAAAAGCGCGTGTTCTTTTGCCTCTTTCGAAAGGAACTCGCGCTCTCGTGCATAAGTAGCTAGCAGAGGATTTGGAAAAAAAAGTGCAAGACAGAACTATATTAAATTGAGCTTGGCAACGTCTTGGAGTAAAAAAAAATTCTCCAACGTGGAATAAAAAAAGATTTACGAGTTCGTGGCGCATCTGATTTGCTAATCTCGTATTGTTTTTTTCCCTTCGCGCTCGTTAAATTGTACACAATAGCGAATACCAAAAACCGAGCAAGTTTTCCTCTTTGAAGTACCAACGTTTAAACGTAATTTTCGCGAATACCTACAATGTGCCGAGATAAAATCTTCCTTCTTCGGTATAGCTCGTACTCGTACGAGCGAACATTGCTGACTCGTATACACGTTTGGTTTTTTTTGCCTTCTTTCATATAAGTACGCGATACGATGCGATCAGAATAATAGTATGTGTAGATACGAATAACGTGCATTTGTATACAGGGTGTCGCGGTTAAAAATATCCTTCCTCAACCTGATAAGTGGGCAACTTGTTTCTAAAATAAGTAGATATTTTTGTATAACTTTTCCATTAAAGGAGCAGAGATAGAGCTGGCGAAAAAGAAATTTTAAATTTTCAGTAATATAAAAAAATGTTAAGATAGAACCAGCTTGTAATAAAATGTGGATCATGGACCATGGTGATAACTACTGAAAAATATAATCAAAATCGATGCAACATAGGGTATTCAAAAAATCATTTTTAATGAAAAAATTTCTCAAACATTGAAAACTTTGTACTCGAAAGTTTAATTTAAAAAAAAAAATCTATAAAAAGGCTATAGCAGCAGGATAAGCATAGGTGAATCGGCCTCAGACGCCATTTTCGAATTTTTTTCAAAAAATCTTTTTGTAGTGGTAAAAGATGATTTTAGAACGTATCGTGAAATTCCCATCCCCTCGAGGGGGCTGGAACCTCGAAAAACATGGTTTTCACTTTTTCGGCGTTATCTCAGCCGTTCTTCGGCCGATTGAAGTGAAACTTGGTGGATGGTAGAGGGTTACGAGTACCAATATGCACAATTTTTTTCAGATTTTTCTGACCTTGAAAATGACCTTGAAATGCGTTTTGAAAACTTTGACAGCCGTTTAAAAAAAAACTAAGATACACGTACATCTCGAAAAAATTACCATATGTTTTTAGGTGTATTCTGAATCACCATGAATTTTTTCAGATTTTTCCAAGTGGTGGAAATTGTCTAAAATGGCAAAAAACCATGTTTTTTCAACGTTTTTCGCGTGTACGCAGAATGAAATTTGGTCAACATTTTTTTTCCTCATAGTACATCACTAAGCACTCCCTCGTACACCTTTAGCCCCAATTTCAGCTCAATTCGTTCATTTTTCGCGAATTTGGTTTTTTCACTTCTTTTGCGTGCATGAAATTGCAATAATCACAAGAAATGATGAAATCAAAAAACTAATCGCGAATTCGGTTTCTGCGTGTCAAACTACCCCGATTTAGACCCCTTGCGCGAAAATTTTGCCCAAAATTGAAAAAATTGCATTTTTAGTTAAAAATTTTTTTTTTCTCTTCATGTTCGAATTTTTAAAAATTCAATTTTTTCAATTTTGGGCAAAATTTTCGATGGTAATTTTTTCGAGATGTACGTGTATCTTAGTTTTTTTTTAAACGGCTGTCAAAGTTTTCAAACCACGTTTTAAGGTCGTTTTCAAGGTCAAAAAATCTGAAAAAATTTGGGGTTGTTTCCACTCAGAACCCTCCTCTGTACACCAAATTTCACTTCAATCGGTTGAAAAATATTCGAAAACGATGAAAATCGTGGTTTTTGAGGCACCACCTCCCTAAAAAGGGGCGAAATTTCAAAATACGTCTTGAAATGGTTGTTAATACATGAATTGTACTGCATAATGTGAGCGTACAACCAAAACTCAATTTCACCCTGCGTACATGCGTAAAATGTTGAAAAAACGCGATTTTTCGCCATTTTAGGCAATTTCCACCACTCGGAAAAATCCAAAAAAATTCACATAGGTTCAAAATACAGCTAAAAACATATGGTAATTTTATCGCGGTATGCGTGTATTTTTTTGTTTTTTTTTTAAACGGCTGTCAAAGTTTTCAAAACTCATTTCAAGGTCATTTTCAAGGTCAGAAAAATCTGAAAAAAATTTTGCATATTGGTACTTGTAACCCTCTACCATCCACCAAGTTTCACTTCAATCGGCCGAAAAACGGCTGAGATAACGCCGAAAAAGTGAAAACCATGTTTTTCGAGGTACCAGCCCCCTCGAGGGGATGGGAATTTCACGATACGTTCTAAAATCATATTTTACCACTACAAAAAGATTTTTTGAAAAAAATTCGAAAATGGCGTCTGAGGCCGATTCACCTATGCTTATCCTGCTATAGCCTTTTGATGATATTAAAAACAATATAAATTGAAAAAATAGCTTTGGGGAAATATTAATATCTAATAATTGTCTAGAAATTATAAAAGTAGAAAAATCGAAGACTGAAAAAAATTACAAATGAAAAAAAAAGAAAAACAATAAACATTTTATTTTTAAAAATGAAAAATGTTTTGAATGCCCAGAACAAAAAATAAATAAAAATGAAAATGAAAGAAATAAAAATTTAAAAAATTTTAAAAGACCCTAAAAACTGTAAAACAATTGATAGGTAATTCATTGGAAAATTTCAAGGCAGGTAAAAAAAAAAGAGATGGTAAAAATGTTAAAAATTGGAAACAAAAAAAGTTATAAGGAAAAAAATACCATCTAAGTACATAAGTGAAAAATTTTAAGAATATGTAGTAAGTATGTACCAAAAATTCTAAAAAAAAAAAAATAAAATAAATGGTAAATTGACAATACGGTGAAAAAACAATTAAAAGCTTAAGAAGATGCATATTAGTGATGTTTACATAAATTAATAAAATGGAATTTTTCAACTCATAAATTCGAATTGAAAACAAAATTGATGAAATTTTTCTCAAGATGTTCACTCGAGAAACCCCACTGTTGTAGGGATGAAAAAAAATGGTAAATTTGACAAAATTTGATGGAATTGATCAAAACTTGATGGAATAAAATGCTTTGACTCATAAATTCAAATTTCAACAAAATTGATGAATTTTACTCAAAATTAGTTCTCGAGAAACCCTAAAGTTGTAGGATTGAAAAAATGAAATATTGCAAAATCTTCTGAAACTGAAAAAAAAATGAAAAATTTGCTGGAATCGAATAAAAATTGATAAAACATAATTTTTCAACTCATAGATTCGAATTTCAACCGAACTGATGAAATTGTACTCAAAATTATTCCTCGAGAAACCCTACAATTGTAGGTTTTGAAAAAATCAAAAATTACAAAATCTGCTTCAACTGAAAAAAAAAAAAATTGTAAAATTTGCTGGAATTGAACAAAAATTGATATAGATAGTTGAATTTTTCTTTAAATTTATAAAAAAAATTGCAATTTTTTTTGGAATTGAACAAAAATTGATAAAACAAAATTTTTCATCTCATAAATTCAAATTTCAAACGAATTGAAGAAATTTCACTCAAAATTATTTCTTGAGAAATCCTACAGTTGTATAGAGTTGAAAAAAATTTAAAATTTTGAAAAATCGGCTAGAATTGAAAAAAAATTGCAAAATCTGGTGAAATTGAACAAAAATTGATAAAATAAAATTTTTCGACTTATGAATTCAAATGTTCACAAAATTGATGAAATTCTTTCCAAATCGTTAAGTCGAGAAATCCTGCAAATTGTAGGTTTAAAAAAACGAAAAAATTGCAAAATCTGCTGAAATTGAACAAAAATTTATGAAATTGAATTTTTCAACTCATAAATTCAAATTTCAGCCGAATTGATGAAATTTTACTCAAAATTATTTCTCTTTTCTCGAGAAACCCTACAGTTGTTAGGTTGAAAAATATACTGAAATAGAACAAAAATTGATTTCATAAATTTATAAAAATTTTCCACTTATGAATTCAAATTTCCACAAAATTGGTGAAATTTTTCTCGAAATTATATTACACTTGAAACTCTGGCATGACTCAAAATGTAGTTATGGAGGAAAAATTAAAAATACGGAATTATTTTCTCCATATTTATGTGTCACACTAAATTAATGCCCTGTCCCGAAAATATTTGCAAAATTTCGAAAATAGTGCCACCCTAACCTACCTACGTACACCTAATTCTATATGCAAGAACAAACTCTTTACTAGTAATAGTACCTCGTTTGATGAAAATTTTTCTAAAAATCGGCGACAAAATATCTCTTTTGCGAAAACCACTTCGTTAAAAACAAATTGAAATCGGTCAGCTGTTCGGCGATGTAGAAGAAATGTTGACAAAAAACAATCACTCTTAGTTACAACCTAACTTATGTTCGACTCGAATCAACTTTTCAACGTAAGGATCATTCTTAGCGTCTATATCTATGTAAGACACCGACCGCATTCTGCGATTCCTCTTTTCCAATACACTTTTCTATCCCACCCCAGCTTTAAATCTATACAAACACATTACCGTTATTGAAGTTTCCCGATCATTTCGGTGTCTTTTTTCCCCCTGTTTGGTATGGTATACGCAATATCCTTGGCGCGGTGTATTTTCCAAATGCCTTTAAATTAAACTTTTTCTTATTTCTCTCCAATCGTGAGTCTTTTTTTCATATTGCATGTAGGTACTAGGTAGTCAATAGTCATGATGTATTATTTCATATAGCTAAATTTGAGCTCAGTTTTTTTTTTTTTTTTTTTTTTTTTTCATTTGAAAAAGTAGGAGTTTTGTTATTTTATAAAATTTTACAATTTTTCGAAGGTGGACCATTCTAGAAAAATTTCAAAATTGAGTAAAAATTCATAATTGGGTTAATTCTCGAAAAACTGATGAAGTGATGAGAATTGAAATTTCGACTTGTAAAATAAGAAGAAAAATACTTTGATTGAATAATCGATGAGTGACAGAATAATTTTATAGTTTCTCATATTCTGTAAATCTTGATGAAAATTCAAAATTCGGCGATTTGAATTAATTTTCAAACTGAAAAGACGTATTTTTGAAATTTGATCAATTTTTTGAATTTAATATTCATTTTCAAAATTTTTTAAGAGCCCAAAACTTCGTGGAAATTTAAATTTTGGTCATTTTTAAATCTTGATGAATTTTTGAAATTAAATCACAATTTTTAAATTTTTAAAATCGTGCAAAAATTCGAAATTTGGCAAATTGTCTGTTTCTTTTTAATGAAATGACTTATACTAGAAATATTTATACTTTGGAATTTTATTTTGTCTCGCCCTCTCACCCCTTAAAGTTATTGTTTCTTTTCATGAGAAAACGATTCTCAATTTTTTATTCTTTTCTCAACTGAATTTGGAGTAGCCTTTTTGTCACCCCCTCCCCGATTTTCAAAAAATGAAAAAATTGACCAATTTTCAAAATCTTGCCTTATTTTGGTTATTTTAACGTATTAAAGCTATCCCTTTTTATGATACCTAATTTTAAATTTTTTATTTCCCCCACATCTTAATTTTAGTTGGTACCTTGAGGCATCCCCACCTGAAAAAAAGAAGAAAAGAAAACGAAAAACATGAGCAAAAATTTGTTTATGTTGCATTTTATCTTATTTTTCCCCAACAGAATTTTAGATGGTGCCTTTCTGAAAAATAATGAAAAATCACCAAATTTTCGAACTTTCAGATTTTTTGTCTTACGCCTAGTTATTTTTTTTTAGGAAATGATTCCCTATTTCTTAGTCCTTCCAAACTGTATTTTAACTAGCCTAGCCCCTGGTCATACCTCTTTTTTTTTTAAATGGAAAAAATTGACCAATTTTCAAAACCTCGTCTTTTTTGGTGATAACCTATGTAAATATGTTATAAAAAATACCTAATTTATAAAATTTTGGAAATTTTCTCAATTTTAAATTTTTGCAAAATGTTTTTAAATTTAAAAAATTGATTAAAATTTGAAAACTAGGTGTACCTACTAAAATTTCAATTTTCATTCGTGTTTTGAATTTTTACCAAATTTTGACAATGATTCTCCAATCCCTACTAAGTAAATTTTTAAAATTTATCAAACATTGAAATTTGGGATTTGTTAGATCCTCAAAAAAAAAAAAAGGATCAAAGTGTGTTCTTAACATACTTACTCCTACCAAAAAATCATTTTTGGCGATTTTTCAACTTTACCTCAACTTTCAGAAACTGCATAAACTGCGCCATTTTCCCAGAATGATGAAGTTCCTGAAAACTGAGGTAAAGTTGAAAAATGGCCATAAATGGTTTTTTGGGGTAAAAATATGTATGTTGAGACCACTTTGATCAAAAATTTTTTTTTTCATTCTATAGTTGATTTTTAATTTTTTTCTTTCAAAAAACCTAAAGTTAGTTTTTTTTTTTATGTGCTTTTAAAAACAGAGATACTTACAGATCAAAAATCACCGAAAACGGTATTGTTGGGTAAAAGTGCTTCAGGGGGGGAGCAGCATAAATTTTTTTGTTTTTGTTGAATGCATAGAGTTGACAAGCAAAATTTTCTAAGACCTTTGCATGACGTCATTTTGATTTTTCATCTATGAAATTTTGAAGAAAAATTGGAAACTAATTTCATCTTGCTTTTTTTTTACGAAAAAAATTAATTTTTGATTTTTGAAAAATAAAATGCATGCAGTTTTCAAAAAAAGAAAATTATATTCATTTTGAATTTTGATGATGTCATTTTGTAGAAACTATTGATAAATTTTTTACAATTTTTAGTGTCAAAATTTGAAGAAAAACGCGACTTTTGCTTAATGCCCCGTTTCCAGGGAAACTATGCAACCCACCAAACTTTTTCTTAGAATGTTTTTTATTCAGTAGAGTCTGGTCTGTAATCTGACGAGTGGGTTTTGGAAAATACCCCGATTTTATCAAACTTTCTCATAATTTTCTTTCGAATTGACTGGAATACTACGATGAAAATTATGAGAAAGTTCGATAAAATCAGGGAATTTTCCAAAACCCTCTCGCCAGATTACAGAACAGACTCTACTGAATGAAAAACATTCTAAGAAAAAGTTTGGTGGGTTGCATAGTTTCCCTGGAAACGGAGCATTAAGCAAAAGTCGCGTTTTTCTTCAAATTTTGACACTAAAAATTGTAAAAAATTTTCATTTTCCAAAAAACTTATCAATAATTTCTACAAAATGACATCATCAAAATTCAAAATGAATATAATTTTCTTTTTTTGAAAACTGCATGCATTTTATTTTTCAAAAATCAAAAATTAATTTTTTTCGTAAAAAAAAAGCAAGATGAAATTAGTTTCCAATTTTTCTTCAAAATTTCATAGATGAAAAATCAAAATGACGTCATGCAAAGGTCTTAAAAAATTCCGCTTGTCAACTCTATGCATTCAACAAAAAAAAATTGTATGCCCCCCCCCCCCTTAAGTAGTGACCATTTTATTGAAAATTTTTGAAAAAAATTCAATTTCATTTTTTTGAATTTTTTTTGTTATCTTTTTTTAAAAATTATTATGTAGTTGATTTTATAACAGAAGAATCATTTTTAAAGGGCCAACCCTTCACATTTCGAAAAAATGAAATTATGAACAACCCTAATGGACTGCTTCGGAGACCTCATCCCATAATGGAGTGATGTATATTATTAGATCGGATTTCTGACTTCCCGAATAACCCTAATTTAAGTTATTTTGGTATATTTGCGATAATTCACTTTTTATATATTCATCATCTAACATTTCATCTTCTTTGTATGCACGTAGAGTGAAATGAAATCGCATTTTATCTGATTCGAAATGAAATTCGAGCCAGCCAATCAAATTTTCCACTTTCTAATCAATTTACCGGCGAGCTACGCAATGATGAATTTAATTACGCCAGCAGAGACTACAAACGATGATAATTTTCAAGTTCAATTTACCTTTAGCCGAGTAAAATGTCATAAAACGAAATACCCTAAGCTTGTAGAAAGCTTCTTTTTTTTGCAAAGGAGAGAAAAAAACCAAACGCAAACTGCGAGGTAAACACGACGCACAGACAGAGAGAGAGAGAAAGCTTCGAACGTCGACAAATTGCCGCAAAGATAACCGCATTATAGCGCGCGAAGAATTACGATTTTCATTATTTACGAGAGTATTCTATTTTTTATTTTTCTGCTATATACGCTTTATTGTAGCTAGAAAATACGCTGCCTCGCGTTGAAAAACTCGTGTGATTTCATTAAGAAAATGGAATTAAAATTACGAATGGAGAAAATTCCGGGGAACAGTCGATGCTTCGCTATAAACGGTAAAACAGTATACCGCAACATTGCAGCAGTGCGAGAGGGCAGAGGGGGAGCGTGCACAAGACACCGGAGGAGCTGAGGCATAACTACATTTCAAGAAAAACAAAATTCCCGCCGTATTATGCAAATAAAAAAAGCGCAACATAAAAACCTCCTCTCGCCACCAGCGTCGTTGGCGTTTTTTTATTTTTATTTCTAATACTTATAGGCATAGATTTTTGTAACGAGTTTGAAAAGGCAAAATCTGCAACAACAACAACAACAACAACAACAACAGAGGGGGGAAAACCTAGAGGCAAGCCGAAAGCATCGTATACCATACTAGAGTGAGCAGAGGGCAGGGCAGGGCAGGGCAGACGGTGCAACGGGCTTTTTAAATTAATTAAAACCGATTCGGCTGCGCACCGTCTTCTCCTCCTATCGACGCCTGCACGTCCACCGCGTCGTCATCCTTCAACAAATCCAGAAAAAAAAATAAATAAAAACAGAAAAAAAGAGGAAAAAACACTAAAAAGCTAAAAAGCTAGCAGCTAACCCGACTATACAATAAAATAGCTCGCGAACGAAGAAAAATGTTCGATTTTTATCAGTATCGCCTTTCGCGCGCGCCAAAGAGCTCAGAAGGGAGCCGGGGCCGGGGCCGCGTCCCGACGGAGTCATTATTTTCATTATCAGCTGTTATCAGAAGGGTCATTTTTCAAAATGAGCGAGACCCCGGGGCGCGGTACGCCGGATTTAGTGTAACGGTCCGTGTAAACAATTTCAGGTGTACGACGTCGGTTAATTTCGCAAAACTGCGAGAATAAGCGCCGTAAAGGGGCGACTTTAACAGCACTCGTAGGACTCGCTTGATGCCGAGGCGAGCGAGGCGCGAATCGAATTTCAACCTGTTTTCAAAAAACTTGCAAGATTTATAAAATAACGCACGCACATTGCCCGCTGTCGCCGTCGCCGTCGCCGTCGCAGCCGCGCGCCCGTACCGCGTGAAAAAAAAGTTAACCACGTTATTTATGAACGCTGGGGAGTTGGAGATGTACTGCGCTGTGCTGGGCTGGGCTGGGCTGGGCTGGGCTGTGTGCTAGACGAATTGCATTTTATTGCACGTGAATCCGAGTCTATATTATTTCATTAAGTTTTCCACCTCCGACTCCGCATACCTGGCTCGTTATTCTCTCTTTTCTTTTATCTGTTTTTTTCTTCTTTTTCTTTTTTTTTTTTAAACGATACCTGAGAGTTGCGAAAAACATAAAACTCTTCCTTCTCGTCCAGTTTCGTTCTCATCCAATAAAATATCTCGTTAATCGTAAGTATATACCACACCTGCGCCTGCCATGAAAGGCTATTTTTCATCTTTGCTCATCTATAACAACCACCCCCGAGTTGGGATGTCTATTGTCTAATTTTTATAATAAGCTGGGTGGTTGTTTACTTTGCATAAATAAGTGAGAAAAAGTTGAAAAATTAGCTTAAAAGGACTTGATGAAATTTATCTAGGGCTTGGACATGATATCAACTTCAGGTATAGTGACTTTAATGACCCTTTTGGGGTGGGGGGGGGGGGGGGGGTCATTGACTCAAATTTCCAAAAAAAGGAGCTTACTGACCAAAATAGCAAGTTGGTACCCTTATCACAAAAAAGATCTATTTTTATGATGAGAAAAATTTTAGCATTTTCTCGCGAAAAATGCAAAAATTTCTCCACAATTTTTCTAAATTTTTTAGAAATAATTTCGCTCAAAAAAAAGAAAGCTTGAACAATTCCTTGTCAACATTTAAAAAATAAATTTCAGTACAGGTTTGTCTAACAGATGCTGAAAGTGCTGAAAAGTCATTCAATTTGCAAATTGGTGCTGAAAATTGAAAAAGTCCTGATTTCTGCTCGAAGGTCTTTCTTTTTTCGTTAATAAAATTCGTTGAAAATTCGTTTTTTCCTAATTTTTTGCTTAATTGTGAATTTGTGAGTGTGGATGAGAAAAGGGGCCTAGGCAGGAGAAAATCGATTTTGGGGTTTTGACTGTTTTTGGTCAATTTTGACCTGTGCTTTCATTTAAAAATGGTTTCATGGACCCACGAAAAATATTCAGCCCCCAAGGGGAGCCAGACTTACCCAAAGCCAATAAAAATCAAAAATCAATTTTTTTAATTTTTTTTTTTGCTGTTAAAAATGGTTTTATGAACCTGGAAACAATATTCAGCCTCTCAGGGGGCTAAACTTACCCAAAACCAATAAAAAATCAATTTGTGAAACTTTTTAAAAAATTAAAAAAAAATTTCATAATTTTTTTAATTATTTTGTTACAATTTTTATATATTTTTTTTCCGTTAAAAATGATCAAAAACGTCATGAAACACAAAAAAGTTGACATTATGAGTATGATATTCGTAATCAGCATGGTTGAAAAAATATATATATATTTTTTTTTGTTTTTAGTTTTAGCAACCCTGATTTTGCTCAAAATTGCCCCCTTTTGTGAGATAGGCTGTAAACATGAGGGGTCTAAATTGTTGGGGAACGAATATTCCACTAGGACCCCTCAATGACTATACAAAGTTTCAAAGTTATCAGTTATTGCATTACGGAGATACAGACTTGCAAAGTTTAAAACATTCATTACCCCAAAAAAAAAAAAAAAAAAAAAAAAACGTGTTTCCTGCTTAGGTCCCTTTTCCCATCCACACTCACAATTTATTTTTCTACAATAATTATTCTCATTCAAAATTTTTCTGAATACCATTATCAATAATCTTTCTCCAAGTTTTGTTCATCGCAACTGCACTTTATTTGGAAAACTTTATGTAGGAGAAAAATTTTCACGAAAATTATTGGAAAAATTGAAATGTCAAAATCAGACAAAAAATTTAAAACAAATTTGATGATTTTGGGAATGAAAATGAATTTATGATTATTTTGTAAAAATTTTAAAACATTACTTTTGTAGGTTAAATTTGGAAAGAATTTTTAATGAAAAATAAGTCCGTATTGATGATTTTTTTCGAAATAATTACTCGTGAAACGCCGCTACAGTTGTAGGGGTGAAATAAAAACGAAAGAATTACAAAAAAAAATTTGAATTGAAAAAAAAAGTTGTAAAACTAACTAGAATTGAAAAAAACTGATCGAAAAAATTTATTCTGCTAATAAATTCGAATTTTCACAAAATTGTTGATTTTTTTTATCAAAATAATTACTCGAGAAAATGAAAAAACTCTAAAACGGCTGGAATTGAAAAATATTGTCCAATCCGCTAGAATTGAAAAAAAAAAATTGATTGAAATAAATTTTTTAGGCTCATAATCTCTAATTTTCACAAAACGGATGATTTTATTTCGAAATGATTACTCGAAACTTTGATGAAAAATTTTGAAAACATATACTTAATTGTGCAATTGGTGCAATTTGGAAATAATTTTTTAAAAAAAACTTCAGGTATATTGAAAAGTTTTAGGAAAAATTTAGGAAAATTTCTTTGACGATTCAGAAAAATTTGAAGAAAATTATGGGGAAAATTTGGCAAAAAAATTGTTGAAGGAAAGTTCTACAATAAAAAAAAAACTAAGCATGGAAAAATTTGAAAAATTTGATATGAACTTTTTGAAAAAAAATCCCAAATAGATATTTCATATAATATTCTGAAAATTTTTTTATAATCGGTTCAATGATCTATTCACAAGAAATTAAAGAATAACGTTTTTTTAGGTAACCTTATATATTTAGTTATGTACTTACTACTTACATGAAAAATTTTTGAAAAATAATGCAAAAAGTTAACCGAAGAGTTTGAGAAAAAATTGGAAACTTAGTAAAAAATAAAAAATAAAAAAAACTCAGGTAAGTATAGAAAAATTGATGTGAAATTTGGAAAAAAATTAATGAACAATTAAGTCATCTGCGTAAAAACTTGAAGAAAACTGTGTAGCTTAGGTGGGTAGGTAAGGTACTTGAATATGTAGGTACTTGGAAATTTTTTTTTGAAAAATATGGTAAAATTCAATTGAAAATTTTGAGAAAAAATTCAGAAAAATTTGTCATAAATTTAGAAAGTTTTTAAAGAAAATTATAGGAAAAATTTGAAGAAAAAAAACTCAAGTAGTACGTATAATAGGTATAAAAAAAAATTTTAAATGATGAAAAATTTAGGAAAAAAAATTAATACATGAGGGAAAAAGTTGTACTTATCTAATTTTTGTATACTGAAAATTTTTTTGTACATCTTTGGAATAAAAAATTTCTTGATTTATTTAGAGCAGAATTTTTTGCAGAGAGAAATTCTTGTTCCGAAGTTTTTCTGGTAGCTTTTCGGTGAAAATATTTTCAATTTTTACCACGCTTTTATTAGCTTGGTATGTTTTTTGTTTAATTCCAACAAATTTTGCATTTTTTTCAATTCATGCAGGTTTTGCAAATTCTGCAATTTTTTGCAACCCTACAAGTGTAGGGTTTTTCGAGTAAACATTTTAGGTGAAATTTCATCAATAGGGCCACCCTAGTGTAAGACTAAGTCTATAATACTACTTGAAATGTTGAAATACTGATTATACATGCATTTAAAAAATACAATACTCGCTGTAACGTGCATATTAGGGTGGCCCTTATTTTTCGAATTTTGGAAATGTTGTCGGGACGGGGGGTCAATTGGTGACATATTGGTAGAAAATAATTCCCTATTTTTTATGTTTCCTCTAACTGAATTTTAAGCCGTTTCTCAGGGGCCCCCAAATTTGAAAAAATCAAAAAAATTTTAAAAATAGAACATTTTGAAATTTTTTGAAAATTTTTAGCAAAATGGTCATAGGGATGGTATTTCTATAAGACAAGACCATTTTCGATGATTTCTTATCTTTACCTCCCTTTTCATGAGACATGAAAAAACGTCATTTTTTTACGTTTTTTTAAAAATTTGAAAAAAATGGCTACAAATTAAAAAAAAAAAAAAATTTAATAAAATGGTTTCAACATACATGTTATCACCCAAAAAGGTCATTTACGGTGATTTTTCACCACTGCCGTGTATCAGTGAGAATTTTTCAAAAACTATCAAAAATTGAAAAAAATGAGGTTCCCAAAAATGAAGGTAAGGATGAAAAATCGCCGTAAATGACCTTTTTGGGTGATAACATGTATGCTAAAAACATATTATTCAAAAAAAAATGTTTCTTTAATTTTTAGTCATTTTTTTCAAATTTTTTAAAAAACGTAAAAAATGACGTTTTTTTTATGTCCCATGAAAAGGGGGGTAAAGATAAGAAATCATCGAAAATGGCCTTGTCTTATAGAAATACCATCCCTATGACCATTTTGCTAAAAAATTTCAAAAATTTTCAAAATGTTCTATTTTTTTAATTTTTTTGATTTTTTCAAATTTGGGGGCCCCTGAGAAACGGCTTAAAATTCAGTTAGAGGAAAAATAAAAAATAGCGAATTATTTTCTACCAATATGTCACCAATTGACCCCCCGTCCCGACAACATTTCCAAAATTCGAAAAATAAGGGCCACCCTAGTGCATATACAATATACATATAGCATTCGAAAAGTTGACATATGTAATGCGAACACCACAGCATTGGAAATTTCACTATTGGTACCTATACGACGACGTGGAAAAGTTATTTGCAAATTACACGCTTCTTCTCTATACGTTTATCAAACAAAATAAATCGAAATGTAAATATCAGCATCGAATGATTGGATGGACATCGTTTAACGAAAAACCTATTCGGAATATTGATGAGGTGTAGCTTCATTTTAAAGGGATTTTCGTACCGTTTCACCGCAGCCATCGCTCCGCTATTTTCGCCCGAGTTAATTTTACTATTCACGTAGATTACGCGCACATAGCGAGATGCAACGCGAAGGGTTTTATGTTTAATTTTATATAAAAGGCGTGCTTTCGTCATCTGTTTTTATTGGCGTAGGCTATAAAAATGAAAATATTGCCTCGGCGTCTCGTCCCAGCTCCCTCCATTCTCCGGTAAATACACCGTACAACGCAACACGCCGCGTATATAAGTCTACAGATGTAGTATAAGGTATAAGAGAGTATAATATAGAAAAAGGAACGGCCGCAGCAAAATGTGTATGTTGGCAATGAAGGGATTTTTTTCTTCTTCTAAAACCTTTACTCTGTGTAAGGTGCGATTGTGGAATATGTAAGAACGAGGTGTTGAAAAAGGGATATCTCGCTCGTCGTAGCCATTGATATTGGTGGCAAAAAATCTTTTATGTTTGAGACTAGGTAATATTACAAAGCGTTCGGACGCCAATGGCAATACGAATCCGTCCCCGGTACACTATGACTTTTTAAGGTGCGACCCAACTGTATGTGCGAACTCTCGCAGAGATCACTATCGTCGCCAGGACCAGGGTATCAGTTCGTTCGACATTAAAGTAAATGGATGCAATTAGAAAGATGGCCGCAAAATAAATTTTAAATATCACTATGATCTTCGTAAACGACCGTAATAACACCGACGCAATAATCCGTAAACCTTACACGGCAACGAATTATCGAATTCGAAAACGTTGGTCGCCGAGTATACCATTTCGCACCGAAACAACTGCGAACTGCTACATCGGTACGGATACGTTTTTCCCTGCGTCGCTCGTCTAGCCCCTGAAATAACGTCAACGTCCTCCCTCCCAGCACCTCCCCTCCGCCTTTTAACCACAATTCGCAAAATAGCCGTTCAATACTTATCAGCGAATGTACATATAAAAGGGAATACTTAATCCGTAGTATATATTGACAATTTGGTTACGCGGTTTTCTCAAACCTCTTCCACATACCTACACTTATCCTATAATATAGCTTCATTAGAGGCTTACTTAGTAATAGCTGATGGGATGTTTTTTTTAGATACGAAACCTAGAAAAGTTTTCTCTTCCACGAAGTAATGCCCGAGCAGCACAATCGACAAATTATCGAAATAAAAAACCGACAGAATATCGAATTCGATAAAGTGTCGCGTTAGTTCCGCCTAAATCGTGAAATTATCTTTCGATATATAGATAGATTATCGACGAATTATAGTTAGCAAAAATTTCGAGATTGTAGTAAGATATTTTATCGATAATATATCTATAATATCGAAAGATAATTTCACGATTTAGGCGGAACTTTTGCGACACTTTATCGAATTCGATATTCTGTCGATTTTTTATCGATTTTTTATTCCGATTTTTCGTCTTTTACTAGCTTTTTTCTATAATTAAAAATCATTAATTAGCATAATTAATACATTAAACTATGCCTAAACACATTAATCATGTTGCGGTAAGAGGATCACTTCAGAAAAAGTCAAAAAAAATTATAAAAAATCTGCCACCCGTGGGGCTTGAACCATCTACCTCCTGCATGGTAATCCTCTTCCTTACCCACCATGCCATATCTTATCGTTGAGGAATTAGCAATAAAACGCTTATAATAGGCAGTTTAGTACTTCCAGACGAGTTGGACTTAGAAAAATTTTCACCAATTTTTAAAATTTGGAAATAATTTCAAATATCGTCATAAAATCGTTGGAAAATCGAATTCGATAAATTTAATATAATCTGTCGATAATATAGTTTCAAATATCGTCAAAAAAACCAATAAAATATCGGAGTCGAGAAATTTCATATAATCTGTCGATAATATAGTTTTAAATATCTTTACAAAATCATCTTCCGATATTATCGATCGAAATAAAAAAATAATTGAAAAAATAAGTGAAACTGAATCTGAAATGATAACAAAATGAAATAAAAATAAATAAATAAAAAAATTTCAGAATTAATAAAATATTAAAAATAGATTGATAAATGTCGAAAAATTGAAGAAAAAAATTGTGAAATTGAATGAAATTATTATAAATCTTTGTCGTCAAAAATTTAGAAAATCGGCAATTAATAAAATGAAAACATTGAAAATTGAAAATGATCATTTAAAATAAAATTTGAAACTACCAAAAGTAAAGAATAAATTATTTCGTCAAATGAAATTATCAATAGAAAAACATAATTTATAACATACGAGAATAGAAAAGATTTAAATTCGAATTAAACCAAATTTTGAAAAAATTAAAATGTGGTCAAAAATTTGGGAAAAGTAAAAATAAAAGAAATTGGCAAAACAAAAAATTTGAAATGAGCTATAATTTAAATATGAATTTAAAAAAATAGAAAAAAAGGGTGTATAAAATTAAGATTTGAAAAAGTTCTAACTACCTAAATAAAAAAATGTCAATAATTTTTCAAAAAAGAATAAGGCGAGGAATTCCCAAAATTAATTATTGCAAAAATTGAGAAAAATCAAATGTTTAAAAAAAAATTTTAAAAATCAAAAAATCAAAAATGTGAAAAAAATGACAAAAAACCCTACCTATAAATAATTATATAAAATTAAAATAACTCGAAGTAAAAAAAGAAATTGTGGGAAAAATTGGGATTTCAAAAACAATATTGCAAACAATAAAATTTATACAATTAAATAAGAAAATTGTCCAGTGTAAATATAAAATAAACAAAAATTGAAAAAATAATCAAATCTGATTAAAAAATGAAATTTAAAAATTGAAAAGAATCAGTAGGTAAATTTGAAACTTATTTTTTTAATTTATTGCAAAATATTACAATTTGGAAAAAAATTCAATCAAATTAAAGTTTAAAAAAAAATTAAAATGAGTCACGGGAGAAATTTCAAAAAATTAATCACGAGGGAACCCTGATAGCTCGTCAACTTCGATCATTTAAGCTGAAATTTATCTCATTGAAAGAACATCTCACATAGACCTCAGAATCAAATTTTGAATCGCCGAAGTTGAGTTTTAGATTTGTGGTGAATTTTCGAAAAGAGTGAAAATAGCCCATTATTAAATCAATTTTTTACAAAAATTGTAAATTTTGAGATAAAATTCTGAAAATCACTTTATACTCCAAGAGTCGACCCCAGAGTCCATTTCGACCATTTTCGAAGCGATCTAAAGCCTCCATAAAAAGCTAACTTTTCTGCAACGAATTGGGAAAATTGACATTTCAAAAAAAATAAAAATAAAAACTTTTTGGAAAAAATTAAAAATTTGCAAATATTAGGTAGGTACTAGGTACATTATTGGAAAAATTAAAAATTCAAGAACACAAAAATTTTGAAAAATGGAATGAAATTTAAAACTGATTAGGAACAGGGAAAATTTACAACGAAAAATGGAAATTTCAAAAAAATCCGAGATCATAAAAAACGTTGTAAAAATTAACTGAAAATTTGCAAACAATTTATCATCAAAATCAAAAATATTTTGGATTTTAGGGGGGGGGGGGGGGTGAAAAAAAGAATAAATCTTACACTGATTAAAAAGTCAAAAAATTGAAAAAACTTACAACAAATTATAAATCTGAAATTTTACTGAAATTTTTTTATTGAAAATATGACCATTAATTTTTTTTTTCAATTTTTATGTTTTTTTTTGTGAATTGAAAAATTTCAAAAAAATTTTCACTGAAAAAAATTGTTGAAATTGAAAATATGATAAAACTTATACTGAAAGGAAAAAAATTATTTAACAAAAAAATTCAAAATAATTAAAAATTGTAAAAAAAATCAAAATTCAAAAAAATCAATACCTATAGACCTACAAAATGATGAAAATTGTAAAAAATTCACAATAATGAAAAAAAAAAATATTCAAAAAAATTGACTTCAAAAATTGAAAAAGTGGTGATACTATAGTAAGAGATTTGAAAAAATGGAGATTAGAAAATATTGTCAAAATAAATTACAAAAATAAAGAAATAAAATTTGAAAAGAATACCTAACTTAAAGAAATGGCATTTGAGAAAAATTATTGAAAATTGGAAACAAATTTTTCGTTGATGAAACAAAGAATCAAAAAAATTATGCATGAAAAAAAATTTTAAATTCTAAAAAAAATTGAAAATTTCAAAAAAAAAAAATGACAAAATTGAAAAAATGAAAAATACGAAATGATAATAAGAAATTAACAATCGAGAAAAATGAAGAACTGCTAGCTATTTTTTTAATAAATTAATAAATTATTTGAAAAAAGTTATCTAGAACATGTACTTTGAATCACATTTTAAATAATTATTGAAGAATGAAAAAATGAAAATTGAAAAAAAAATTCAATTGACCATTATTTGTGAACATCGAACAATCGAAATGAAATTAAAAATTATTGGAATTTTTTTGCAAAAATGAAGTTGAAATAAAATGATAGAAAATGGTATCAATAAAAATACAACCTTTTTTCGAAATAATTCATCATTGTTAAACAATCCCTAACGTACTTACTAATAAATTCATCCAATGACGGAAATTCGTACTCACCTGTAACAGAACAAAAAAACCACAGATTAGTTTATCGTTCATTGTAAATTTCAACAAAAAAAAACTAAATAATTTTCCACATGAAAACGTATCAAGTATGTCGTAGGTTAATAATTTTTCAACGAGGGGGTGTGAGCATGAGTGAGTTAGTAGGTGCTTGCACAATTGCGGTCAATATTCTCCTTTTTGAAAATCGGATAAAAGCGAATGTGTTGCCTTTGCGGATGTTGATGGTTAGTAATAATCGACGTTAGTAAGTTGGGGTTTTGCAATTTCACATCAAAGTGACCAGCATCTGTAAAGTTGGTCGTGTTTATTGAAAAGCTTAAAAGAAAGTTTCGCGTTGACGTTACGGAAAAAAATAATTTTCAATTTTGACATTATTCGAAATGAAAGTTTTCGTCGCGGTTGTTGTCGACCAACAACAGCAGCAACAACAACAACAGCAACGTAGGCACAAATCGTTATAGAAAACGAGCGAACTTAGTCGAACCGCCAAAGTACGAGGTGTATTTTGTACACTTTATCAAGCGAATAGATTTTGTTTCGATTTGGGAACCTTTTTGCAGAGTTCGATTCCCAAATGCCCGCAATATTCAATTGTGTTTCCTTCATTTTGACGGATGTATATTTTGATTTTCGCTTGGGTTGTAGATGTTGGTAGAACTATAACCCCATGCCCACGTTTAAAACGTATGACTCGTGAATCGAGTTAATACGCCACAAGATCCACGATGTGAAATTTCATTTGATCGAAGCATAGAGCCGAAGCACAGAACAGTGTCATGAAATGGCTTAACTTTGTTTTAGCGTCCGTTCGAATTAGCATCTATTTTGACATCGTCAGGTTGACTTGGCTGATTCGTCGCTTCGACGTGACAACAATGCATTATTAGTTGACAAATGAGAAGCGAACGTCATTTAATTCGCATCCATCTCGCGAAATATGATACGTGTCGCTAAATCAACTCTTATTTTAAAAGCGAAGGTGTGACGAGAGAGTTCTTTTACATCAGCTTTCTGTTTATTGTAAGAGTTTTTTTTCCATCGTGTTTTTAAAATAAACAAATAGGTAAGTAAGTATAAAGGGAATTCGCGATATTGAAGAAGTTGCGCAATTTTAGCACTTTCGTTGGAATTTCGTACAGCGAGTAGATCTTCATACTTTTTCTCGAACAAAATAGCGATGATATCTCAAGTTAATAAGAGCATTTTGTTTTTACGGCAAACTGAGTAGGCAAATTAATCGACACAAAATATTTCTGTCCCAAAGAGCAATACTATTCCAAATGAAAATGTCTTCATCTCACTTCCTCTAAAACGACGATAATTTGACACAACTTTGTACAAGGTTGGTAAACTTTTTTTTGAAAATACCATCTCCTACCTCTCCAAAAAAATTTCATATCATTGCAAAAAATTGGAAAAAAATGAATAACTGAAAATCAAAATAACAATAGAAAATTTTGTAAAAATTGTACCGATAATATTACATTCGAAAAAATAAAAATTAAAAAAATTGTGAAAAAAATCTTTAATACCTATTATTGAAAAAATTGAATAATTGAAATAAAAATATGATTTGAAACCCGAAGTATAATAATTATGTAATTATTAAAAATTGAGAACTGAATGATATTTTAAAAAATTGAAGTTCATTTAAAATTTAAAATTTGAAAACAAAATGATACATTAAAAAAATTCTCGAAAGGAAAAATTTAAATTGTGAAATCAAAAAAGTATGTGGTTTGAAAAAAGTTGAATAGAAAAAAAAAATGAAATAATGTAAAATCCAAAATTATGAATAAAAATGTGAGTATTTGAAAAAATATATTGAGAAAAGTTTAGAATTTAGTAGTAAAATACAATTTAAATAATTAGAAATTAGAGTAAATTCAATTTAAAAGTGATAACAGAAAAAATTTGAAATAAAATCAAAAAATTTTTAATAATAAAATCGTATTTAAAAATTTTGAAAAAAATTTCGATTAAAAAAAATAAAAAATTGGAAAAATATAGAATTGAAAAAAAAATGAAAATTGAAAAATTATGATTCAAATTTCACATACGTACCTATTTAAAAAATTGCTAATAATTCCCAAGTGCAAAAAGGGATATGAAATCAAATTCTGTAGAAGGATTTTTAATTTAAAATATTTGAAAAAATTGAAATTCAAGTAAAATCAAAAATTTCAGGAAAAAAGTAAAAATTAATTTTTTTTTTTAAATTTCACAACAGGAAAAATGGTGAATAAAAATTTTGGGAAAATATAAAATTGTGAAAAATGAACTCTAAAATGAAATGGAAAATTTTTTTCACTAAACAGTTGGAAAAATTATAAATTGAAATGTTTTCAAAAACTCACAACTGAAAAAACAATAATAGTTACCGTGTGTTAAATAAATTAAGGAAAATTTAATTGAAAAAAAAAAATAATAAAACCTAAAATAGAATTTTGGAGAAGAATTGTAATTTAAATTGAAATGAAATTAACAATCAAAAAAATAATTCCAAGTAAAAAATTGCAAAAAAATTACAATTGAAAAAATTGAAATAAAATCAACTGAAAAAAATTGAATCAAGAATAAATTGAAGAAATTTAAAATTAAAAAAATTCAGAAAAATATTCACAACTACCTAAGTACATGAAAAAATTCAGGAACCAATTCAAAATTTTTGAAGAATTGTGTTATAAAAAAAAAAACAGAGAAAAATTTCGAATTGGAAAAAATGTAATGTAAAATCAAAAAATGGGGATAAAAGTGTTAAAAATTGGAAAAAATTTAAGATTTGAAAAAAAAAATTAAATCAAAAATCGCAGAAAAAAATCAATTTAAGAAATGGAAAATGAAATTCAAGTTGAAAAAAAGAAATAAAATCGAAATAAGGAAAATATGCATTTAAAAAATTGTGGAAAAAATTATAAATTGAAGATATAAAATGGGGGAAGGATGTATCTCTTGTAGGTTCATTCTTTCGAGCTCACTAACATAAGAAAATGAGGGAATTCTTATGTTTGATCTTTTCTAGTTGAATCATTTTTACAAGAGCCATAAAAGGAAATTGGAATCATATGTACCAGTTGAAAGATTGTTTCCAGTTGAATAATTTTTTCAAGTTGAATCATTTCTCCGAGTTTAATCAATCAATTCCCCCCCCCCCCCCCCCCCGAATATTAAGTAAACATTTTTTTCTCTCAAAATAAACTGAAAATTTTTCAATTTTAATGAAATATTTATTTTCTATTCTGAAAAAATAGATATAAAAAATAAGTAAAAAAAAAATTTCACTCAATGTTTCTCCCAAAAAGCAAGAATTTCTCAATTCAAAAAAATAAAATTTTTTAATTCAAAAAAATTAATAGGTAAATTTTTCTAATCCGAAAAAATATTTTAAAAATTTCACTCAAAAAAATGAAGAAAATTTTTTGCTTGGAAAATTGAAAAAATTGAAATTCCAATTCTCTAAGAAAATGAGGAAATTATTATTTTTTACTTTTTTCCAGTCCAGTTGTTTCTATGAGTTGAATCATTTTTACCAATCGAATCATTTATTTCTGTTGAATAAATTTTTACCAGATGAATCGATCATGAATTTTCTTCGAGAAAATTAAATATTTTTTTCTTTAAAAATTTTTTAAAAATTCCTCTGTTTCAAAAAAAACAACAAAAAAAACAGAATTTTTCAAATCTGAAAAAGTGAGATAAAAAAAAATCAATTACTTTTTCTAAGCTCAAAAAAAACAAAAATAATAATTTATACTGAAATTTTCACTCCAAGCAATAGAAAATACTTACACCTTACCCCTTGAAAAAATTAAAACTTCAAGACTTCACTTGTTCTGGTTCAAAATTAAGATAATTTTTTGTTTTTATTCCTCTTTTTGGAACAGCTAAATGTGCAAACGTCTGAACGTGCGAACAGGGTTTGACCTTTGGAGATCAAATAGCTAAGTCTAAAATAGGTCCAAAGTAAGAGTGCCTATTTTTAAAATAACATTAAAAATTCTTCTCTCATGCAGCAGCCTTCCTGCCAAGACATTGTTCAGGGACTGCGCAACCAGCTCACAATACATACATAAGATTACCTAAAATATCCACGCCCACGGTTGAATTCTCACCCCAGTCGAGGATAATGACAACAAATGAGAATGAGATTGTCGCGAAATTCAAATGATACCCTGTCTCTTGCAACTTCTTTCAAAGCAAGTTGAAAATTCCTGCACAATGAAGCTGATTAGCGATTCGTCGAACAGTCGCAAACGTACCTAAAACGACTGTAATAAAGCTACTTACGACGTTAACTCGCATACAATGGTGGAATGCAGCATGAAACGTGTTTATATTAAAGATGTATCTATGCGAATGAAGCGAACGATTAATAATTCAAAATGAAAATTATAAACGGGACCGGAGCGATTTCCATAAACGCTGGTTACCGGCGGATGAGTTCTTTGAACTATTGAATTAGTAATTATGTTTAAATATTTCGCCGCTGAACAAAACCCAGCAGTAGCAGTGATATGGAATTGGACTAGGATGAAATGACGCGACGTATCGTGACGCGATTTAATAACGAAGACGACGACGACGAAGGATGAAATGATCTCTGCGTACTTCTCGTACTCGCAAAAGGTATAATAAATTAAAAATAATTGTCTGCGACGAAAATACGCGCGTACTCGGCGTTTACTCGAGTGTGCACGGTGGCGGATTGATATTCTCGTTAAAATATTCGATAATCCCGAATAAATTCGACGTGTATTTCGTCGTAATCTTCATATAATTGGAGATCTATGGCTTGTTAAAAGGCGACGCGACGATGACGACACGAGCGAGATCGTGTACGATAATACGAGCGTCGAGTAGAAGCAGCAGAATAGAATAGCGTGGAAAGGGCGACGCAGGGTGGGGCTTGGAGCAAGCAGGCAGGCGAATCGCACACAGTGTACCACTTAAGACTATCATTAAGAGAGTCATTTAAATGGGAAAAATGTTAGAAGTCGAAGTTGTTAGTATAAAAAGTATATATATATATATATATATATATATATTCGTAGTATACGGAGCAGGGAGCACACAGAGAACACAGAATGCTATGGCATGGCACGGTACTCGGTCCGGACAGGGCGCGTATTTTTCAAAGCAGGAAAAAAAACTTGGAAAAAAGTTCCACTTTGTACTTCCGAATGCTTTAATGGACTAAGCGTAAAGATGATTTTTTAGCCTGTCGTTCTCTCTACCGGCGTGTTTCCTTTTTGCTGCAGCCTCTCTCTCTCTCTCTCGCGTATACACGTCTACGTAATAGCGTAACCCTACTAATTTTAAGAATCCCTGGAACATTAGGCGCGAATCGGTGCCTCACTCTGCATGCCATGCCACCGCCACCGCCAGCGCCATACTACGTACGAAACTCGTTCAATTCATTTTTTATGCGAATACAGCCCGCGACACTTTCTCGCGCAAAGTTCCCTCCGGGGACTTACACAAAACCTATAAATTATAAAGTGTACCACTTCAAAGGAATTTCATTTTAAATACCTCGTATGGGTAATTTAGAAGCATTAAAGGCCGGATACCGCGGGGTAAAAACCGTTCGTGAACCCACAACGTTTAAGCCGACCGCGGCCTCAAACGAAACGTCGGTAAGTACACCGCGTACACGCCTAGCGTGTATAGTAGGTAAACAGTCGGGCGCGCCAAAAATACACCTCTTTGCTACTTTTTTCTCATCCACGCCATAAAATAAACTTGTTATGGGGAAATCGAGCTCGATTATGGTTTAATGATTAATGGCAAACGAAGAATTTTTGATAAGAAAAAAATTATATACCGTGTATTTTGCTTTTGATAATTTTCCACCGCCTTCCACTTTTCCTTGTTTTCTTCCATTTTTTTTTTTTTTTTTTTTAAATATTTTTGGATCCTTAATTTTTTCGAGTATCTATAGTTTCGAATTCTCGACTGCAATAAAAAATCTACTAATAATTATTTGAAAGTTGATCTAAAAACGCATGAAATTGGAAAAAATTGAAAAATTCAGAAAAAAGTACAAAAAACATTTTTTTGAGAAAATAATATTATTAGATGAATTGGAAGAAAAAATAATTGAATTGAAAATTAGTGGAAACTGGAAAAATGAGAACTGAAACAAAAGATCAAACAAATTCATCAAACTAGACTCGAGTCATTGTCAAAATTTCATTTTTATCGAAATTTTCAAAATTTTGGTTGTTATTTCAATCAACTTGTAAGAATTAAAATTTTTACAAAATTACAAAATTCAAAATTTTTAATGAAGTTTTTGGAGCTTCAATTTTCCTTAAATGGGTGAGTAAAAATTTGTATTAGGTACGTATTACCGAACATGCAAAACGTATACATATATATATATTTTCAACAAAATCCCCAAATTTTAATTGTACAACAAAATACTTAATTGCAATTGCCCGGGAAAAAATGGTTTGATCAAAATTGATCAAAATACGGTGATCTAATTAGATCAAAAAAAGGTACCTATCAAAATTGATCTAAATTGACATCATTTTGATCAAATTATATCAAAATTGATACTTTCTGATTAAAATAGATCAAGTTAGATCTATTTTGATAGAGACATTATTTTGATCTAATTAGATCACCGTTTTTCTGATCAATTTTGATCAAAGTACGGAATGAATTTCAAAAAAAAAATAGGTTGGCATGTCCGAATCGAGTTTCCTTTCCACTTTTCATTTTATAGGGCATCACACCTTTCCATTTCAACCAAATCCTTCAACGAAAATGTCCCAGTCCATGTTCAGTCAGGATTCGATCCCACTACCTCCCGTTCCAGAATCCATGATCTTGACCACACAACCACTAGTGCTGTTCGAGAGATAGAGCATTAAATGAAGTATAAATGCTCGTAGGTATATTGATGATAGTAAATTATGCAAACTGAAAAATACACTATTAAAGATGGAATTATGAAAGTTGGTAAATCAATTTTCTTGATTTTTTTAGGGAGAAGGAAATCTATTTATGTACCAATTATTATTTATTATTACTTATTTATTTTTTTTTTGTTGAAAAAATCCTCATTTCTTGTAATGAAAAATAAATGAATGTTGTGAAACGAAAAAAAAAATGTTTATTTCGGTACAAAATTGTTTAAAAATTATTATGGAATAAAAAAATTTTCACACCACCCTTTGGGTAGTTGCCGACTTGCCGTACAAAGCGTTTGAAAAAGTATCTATTTTTTGGAGAAAAGATTCTCATTTTTTGGAATATATTATGTAGGAAAAAAATTGAAAACGAATTTTATTGGTTCAAAATTTTTTAAAAATTATGGTTTTGGAATAAAAAAATATTATCTACTTACTCAACTTTTTTTTTGAAATAGAGAAATCTCAAATCTTCTAGAGTATAAATTTTTCGGATGAAGAAATTTCAGTATTTTTTGGAATAAAAAAATATCCCAAAATTTTTTTTTTTAAAGAAAAAATGTTTTATAAAAAATATTAGAGGAATATGATGTGAACTCCTTTTCTCCAATGTGGATCACATAGAATATGACCCCTAAAAATCTGAAAAAATACTTACAATTTCAAAGTGTCAATTTTGTTCTACAAAATTCAGATTGGACCCTCCTCTCATCCAATTTTGCACGATGAGTATATGAGTATATGAAAATCATGCGTTTTCCCTATTTTCATACAAAGTGCACTACACTAAGTACTGTTGACCATAATACTCCGTTTCAAATAAGAGTTAAAAATAAACCACTATAATCATCAATAACACCCTTTTGTGCAAGGAAATTCAAAATTAATCCAATAATAACATGGCCAACTATTGCTTGGAATTGTTTTGCTTGTCGAATTCTTATTAAGACATCATGAACATTACTCTGATCAAATTTGATAAATCTGCAAAAACCTTGATCTAACTTGATTGAATTCATCAGTTAGATTTAAGGCACATCAAACAATATTTTGATCAAATTTAATGTAAACATGAAACGTTTGGTCAAAGTTGATCGAATTCCATCAGTTAGATCAAGGTACATCAATCAATACTTTCATCAAATTTAATCTAAACACAATACAGTTGATCAAAATTAATCGGATTTGATCAAAGCTGATCGAATTCCATCAGTTAGATCAAGGCACATCAAACAATATTTAGATAAAATTTATTCTAAACACAAAACAGTTGATCAAAATTAATAGGATTTGATCAAAGCTGATCGAATTCCATCAGTTAGGATCAAGGCACATCAAACAATACTTTGATCAAATTTAGTCTAAACACGAAACATTTGATTAAAATTGATCGGATTCAATCAGTTAGATCAAGACATATCAAGCAATACTTAATCAAATTTGATGTAAGCACAAAAAATTTGATCTAAATTGATCCAACACTACGTGTGTCAGTTTATTTAAGGTGATCTGATTTGATCGATTTTGTTAAAATTTGATCAATTTATATCATGATTTTAATCAAAACTAATCAATTTTGATCAAATCATTTTTTCCCGGGTGTATGAAATCACATCAGAATAAATGTAAGAATTTTACTCTTTATAAAATTGCCAAAGTTCTGATTTATACCAAAATTTTGAATTATTCAATTTTAATGAAAATGCATCTACATCTTGAAAATTTTTGAATTTTCAACAAAAATTATGAAAATTCTAAAAACTTGATTCTTAAAAAAAAAAAAAAAAAAAAAGTAGGTAGGTATAAAATATATCTTAAATTGAAACCTAAAAAATGAACTTCAAATGATGCGGATTATTATTATTTATTTTAAAATCGTATTTCAGAAGTTATCATTTTCAAACCAGTAAAAAACTATGGAAGATTGTGTGAATACGTATGATAAGTTGCCTACTTGATTTTCCTTGAAGATGATGATATGATGTATGCTAATTTGCCTACTCGGTTTGCCGTAAATATGAATGCTATGTTACAAATCTCTAAAAAATCATTTTGAAAAATGAAAGAGATACCATAATAATATGAGAGGGGGGATTCTGAAATTTTTTGAAGATTCCAGCCTCTTGATGGGAGACAAAATTGAAGAAAAAAAAATTGAACAATTAATTTTTAGTAAAATTTTAATTTAAACACTCAATTGTTACTTGTTTTTTCTTATTTTTTACTAAATTCTTGTTTTTTCTTCAATTGTTCTAAATTTTGTATTTTTTGTATTTTTTTTTCAAGTTTTTAATTTTTTCTAATTTTCAATTTTTTGAAATTTATATAGAGAATATTTTGCTTTTGATAATTCTCCACTGCCTTTCTCTCTTCCATGTTTTCTTCCATTCAACAAGTGTCCAAAAAATAAATTAATTTTTGGAAAACACTGAAAAAATTTAGAAAACTGAAATAAAACCAATGACAAAGTGTTGAAAATTTTGAAAATCAAAAAAATCAAAAAATCGAAAATTAAATAAAAACTGAATATCAGGATAAAATTGAAAACATTTGCAATTAACATAGCAGTCCTGCATATGACAATTTTTTTGTGTAATATTTTAACCGTACAACTGTAGGGCTTCTCGAGTTAAAAATTTCGAAAAAAAATTAATCTTATGAAAATTTAAATTTATGTTGAGAAATTTTTTGGGATCGATTTTTATCAATTCTAATAGATTTGATTTTTTTTTTGTAGACTGTAGTACCTAATTCTCGAGTAATAATTTCGAAAAAAAATGATCCATCTTATGAAAATTTGAATTTATGACTTGAGAACTTTTTTGGAATCTACTTTTTTCAATTGGCAATTTGTTTTTTACTGTAATAAAATTAAGCCTTACAACTGTAGGGCTTCTCGAGTAATAGAAAAAATAGGTAATCTTAATGAAAATTTGAATTTACGGCTTTATTTGAGACTTTTTTGGGGTTCGATTTTTTTCAATTCTTTTGGCAATTTTTTTTTATATAATTGAACCCTACTGTAGGGTGTCTCGAGTAAAAAATATCGAAAAATAATAATTTTATGAAAATCTAAATTTATGAGTTGGAAAATTTTTTGTGATCTTTTTGCCAAAAAACAAAAAAAATAATAATCTGAAAACTTGAATTCAGAAGTTGAGAAATTTTTTTGAGAATCAATTTTTTTTCGATTCTAACCGATTTAGCAATTTTTTTGTAAAATTCAACCGTACAATTGTAGGGCTTCTTCAGTATTAATTTCGAAAAAAAAATTATTAATCCTGAAGAAATTGGATTTATGAGTTGAGAATTTTTTTGGAACCGATTTTTTTCAATTCTAACAGACTTGGCAATTATTTTGGAACATTCAACCCTACAACTGTAGGACTTCTTGAGTAATAATTTCGAAAAAAATGTATTAATCTTAGGAGTTTAGAAATTTGACTGTAGGATTTCTAGAGTAATAATCACGAAAAAAAAAATAATCCTACGGAAATTTGACAATTTTTTTTGTAAAATGCAACCCCTACAACTATGGGGCTCCTTCAAAAATTTAATAAAATAATCTTAAGGAAATTGACAATGTTTTTGTGAGATTCAACCCCACCACGGTAGAGTTTCTAGAGTAATAATTACGGAAAAAAAAAATCAATTCTACGAAAAAATTTTCAAGTAAAATTGTAAGACTTTCACATTGCGAAAAATCAGCTAAAAGGTAAATGTACTCATACAACTACTTTGAAATCAAATCGTAAAAACTCTGTTAGCCAGAGTGCAATGGTTCGATTTTCGCTTTTTTTAATTTCCGCAGATAAATTTTTAACGGAACGCAATCGTCTTCGAATTGTCTCAAATGAATGTAGAGAAGATTAAAAATTGTCACTTTCGCCTTGGAAATTGAGCGGAGAACCGGAACGGTCTCAATGCTCGGCATCAATTCGCCATTTCATTAATCACATTTCGAACACAACGATAACCGAAGTTGTATAAATTTTACCGCTCACGTATTCGCGTTATAGAACTCGTAAACTCTCGGCCAATGAAATATCTTCAGCGAACCGCATAGTCGAACGTGAAATTTTCAATTAATTCGGTACATGTCACATTACAAAGCCAATAGGATAAATGAGAATTTAGAAACAAAGCAAGAAACACCGCTGTTATAACCTCGGCACGATATGGTTATACGAGAGGTGAATTTACACGCGATAAATGTACTCTCGCTTCTCTATCTTATATCTTATACCGAGCTGTAGCATCACGTTTTTAAAAACATTTTCAATTACGAGTTGACCGTGTTCGTATGAGCTGCAACATGACTATAAGCACTATAAGCAGTAGAGATGTGAAAGTGGTAAAATTGTATTTCTTTTCTTCAAAATTGCCATTTTGTTTCAATTATCAATATTTTACAAATTCGACTTTTAAAACAAATTTTCAAATGTGATTTTTCCCCAATTTATTTCAATTTTTTCAATTTATACCTATTTAATTAAAAAAAATTAATTCAGGGTGTCTTAACTTTTTTTTTTGAAAATTTGTGACTTTTTCATGAACCATGTCCCAAAGTTTTAAAAATATTTTACTTATATTTTACTATCAAAAAAAAAAAAAAAAGTCTCCAAAAAATTGATTTTTTTTTATTTCAGAAGAATTTTTAAAAGTATTGTTTGAAAAAAAAATCCCAGTTTTTTTTTGAAAATGAAACGAATTTTTTTCTCTACAGAGAAAAAATTAAGAAACTTTTCCACAGAAATTTAAAAAAATATCCTCGCATAATAAAATTTTATAAAAAAACCTGGATTTTTTTATTCCAAAAAATCCGGAAATTTCTTCTTCCAAAAAATTTCCACTATACTTAGAGGATTTCAGATTTCTCTATTTCAAAAAAATTGAGTAAAATTATTCATTCCAAAACAATTTTTCAAATTTTTTGAATCAAAAAATTCGTTTATAACTTTTTTTAATTCCAAAAAATAAGAATTTTTTTCCAAAAAAATCAGAGACCCTCCCTCCACCCATAAAAAAATATATTTGTCAGAAAATTGAAAAAAAAAATCCAAAAATTGAGATTTTATACTCCAGAGTTCGAAAAGTATTTTTACCTCAAAACAATTCAATTCCAAAACGATAAAATTCAGATTTTTGATTTTTTTTAAATGAGAATTTTCCCGCGAAAATTTTTACTATTTATTTATTCAAAAATAACAGAAAAAGCAAATTTTAAAAATATTTTTACTTCCAACAAATTGAGAATTTTTTTAACGCCTTGTACAGCAATTACCTAAGGCTAGTGGTGTGAAAATGTTTTTTATTCTAAAACAATCAAAACAATTTTTTAAATATTTTGTACCAAAAAATTCATTTTTTTCAATCCAGAATTTTTTTTCATTCCAAGAAATGGGTATTTTTTCCAAAAAAATAAAAATTTCCCTCCCCCTAAAAAAAATTCTTTGAGAAAATTAATTTTTTTCTTCAGAGAAATCACAATATTTTATTTCCCCCCCCCCTCCCCCCGAGAAGACGCAATTTTACTTTTAAGCGAACGTGTAATTTTACCCTGGTAAGTGGTAATATTAGGTATCAAAAATTCATGACTTTTCTTGACGTAGTGATTTTTTTTGAAAAATTCATGACTTTTCCATCACTTTCATGACCCATTTTCAAATTTTATGACTTTTTCATGACTTTTAGACACTCTGTAATTGGATATTTATCCTATTTTTTTTCAACTTGGTGTTTAATTTTTTTTTTTTGGAAATTCGTGACGTCTCGTAACTTTTCCATGCCCATTATTATGTACATTTCATCCAAATAATATTGAGTGAACCCCCTCATTTTTTTGTTCAAAGTAATATCCTAGGACATCATTGACTTTTTTAGGTTAGGGAGGGAGTTAAAAATCACTGAAATGCCCGAAATTTCCAACTTCCTTGCCAAATAGAAAGTGGTACTGCCCGAGACTCGAGTCTAGTTTGATAAATTTGTTTACGTGGAAGTGGATCGTTGTTGTGAAATTTTACCAAGTCCAATACTATATGTATACACGCAGATACTTAATATTCAAAATTGGAGGGGAGGGAGGGGTCCAATCGAAATTTTTGTAATGACCAAAATTATTTCTGGGACTTCAAGCTACAACATTTGTTTGAAAATTTTTTCAATTGGACCCTTACCTTCACCAGTTTTTAATAATTCAAGTATTTAAATCATGTTACATGAAATTGGGGTAAAAGGGAGGGTTTAATCGAAAATTTTATAATAACCAAAATTATTCCTAGGACCTCAATCTACAAATTTCGTTTTAATTTTTTTTTAATTGGACCCGATATTAATAAAAATTAGAGGAGTGAGGGAGGAAGGGACCAATTGAAAAAAAATTCAAATAAAAGTTGTAGATTAAGATCCTAAAAATAATTTTGGTAATTATAAAAATTTCGATTGAATCTCTCTCTCTCCTCCGATTTCACATAATATCTGTTACATACTTTATCAAAATTTGGGAAGGGGTCTAATTGAAAAAATTTTCAAACAAAAGTTGTAGATTGAGGTCCTAGAAATAATTTTGGTTATCATAAAATTTTCGATTAGATCCTTCTCTTTCCCCCGGCCAATTTTACGTAATATTATTTAAATACTTGAAACTAGTGGAGGTAAGGGTCCCATCGAAGAAATTTTCAGACAAAAGTTGTAGATTGAAGTCTTAGAAATGATTTTGGTTATTACAAAAATTTCGATTAGGCTCCTCCCTCCCCTCCAATTTTGAATATCAAGTACCTATGTAGCATTGGATTTGGTAAAATTCAACAACAACGATCCACTTCCATATAAAAAAATTTAGGTGATTTTTTTGTGCAAAAAACATAACCTTTTCATGACTTCTAGACTTTCATGACTGCTATACACATTGTTTAATTAATAATTTTTTCAAAATTTTGTAAATTGAAAATTTTTCTTCATGTAGGTTTCTAATTAAAAAATTGGAAATAACAGCTATTTAAAAAATGGACCCAGAATGACTGATGATCGAAAAAAATACATAACCTCGAACACGTCCTATACAGCCAAGTATTAGAATTTTTTCAGGATTTACAACGAAATTTCGTCTCCGCAGTACCATTCAGACGTAACTCGGATTTATCCCGCTATTTTTTTGACACGCTCGCAGGAAATCCGAGCACACGAAATTACGGTTTTGATTTCGTATACTCCAACACGAGCTCTAGAGGCTGGCAACCGTATAAGTAAAGTGTAGGAGATTTTTCAAAGTGGTATACTTATGCTCATCCTACACTACACAGTTAGAACGTTGTCGTAAAATTACGTGAAACTCGAGGTCTGACGTGTAATTAAAGAAGAACTTTCATTAAGCAAGATTGATTGACGTTTTTTAACGCAAAAACTGTCCTGGGCCCCGAAAAAAGCATCCTAAAATGTGTAAACAACTTGGAATAATCTTCGTTAATGAAAAAGACGAGATGAAAGTAAACCCAGGGCCTCGCTTTCTCCTATACCGAGTACAGCGCGTATCATCATCTTTCACTCGAGCGTGTTGACTAAATCACATAACCGATGTATTGCTTCTCGCCTTCGTGCATCTGTGCCTCTTCTTATAACTATAGACTTTCAACAAAACCCAATCAACTTTTTTAATTACTATAGGTACACACAGGTAGGTTTATAGCGAAGAGACGCCGAATTTTCGCTTTACTTTCGTATATTAAGATTCGCGATAATAAAGCTAGCTGAAAATTTATTCCTGGCAGCGTTTATGATTTTCTTTTCTCACTTGAATAATAGCTTTGTTTTTTTATCGCGGATTATGCACAATCTGGATTTTGGATTGTGAGGGTTTGTGCGAATCCATTTAATAATCTGCTCGATGAGTAGATTATGAAAGTGGATTATGGATTTTATTGTGTTCTTTTGTTATGTTTTTGATAAACCTTTCCGAATAATTGATCAGAACATTTCTAAACCTTTTTTTAAGAAGTAAATGTTAGAATCCATAATCCAGATTCTGCATAATCCGCGATAAAAAAACAAAGCTAATGTTTTCCTTCGATGTTTTTTTTTCTCCTCTTCTACAATCCATGATAAATCATTATTCTGTCGTCTCTTTCGTTTTTTTTTTTTTTTTTTTTTTTGTTATATTTTTTTTGTTAGCGTTCATCGCTAAACGCTCCGTTTCAATTATGAATCTAATTAAATTTGAAATAATCGTTTTTCTTTTTTAACGACCTTAATTAATCACTAGTCGATATAAAAACTGTATTTTTTTTTTGCTTTCTTTCAGGTTGTATTGTATCGATATTACGAGCAAACAGAGAAGGCAACAATACTCTTCGCGAATTGTTTGCTTTATTATGCTAACGACTTGGAAGTACTTGAGTTAAGCATGCGACCGTGTTGTTTTCTTTTTCTTTTTCCCTTTTTTTTCCTACATTTAAATATAGTACAACAGATGGAGACAGGTGAGCGGGCAGAAGGCAGGGAGAAATCGCATGACCGAAGAAAAGAATATTAATTTACCATTGAAACGAAAACTTATATATACATATATAACGAATGTTTAGTATAGAAATTTAGTATACTACGTCGAGGAATATTTTTTATTTTATTTTGCAGCGACATTAAAAAACGACGACGACGACGACGACGAAGCTCTCTTACTGAAATATTATTTTTATTGTGAAACGAGTAACTCCAGTTCGAATTTCCTCTTTTATCGCCACCTCCAGCTCCGCGTTGGCAAATATTGCATTATTCAAGGCTTCTCGAATAATTTGCATTAGTATATTTGATAAACGTGGTCGATTACTTCGATAGATATTTTCACCGAGAGATATTAGCAACAGAGAAAAATTCTACCCAAGATAGAAAATAGCAGTTAGAGATTGCACACACAGCACTGTGAGAGAGACCCCATCGTTTCTTCTTTTATGGCCAGCTAATGCACATCGATCAAAAATACATCATCACGTACCTCATGCAGGGTTCCCATTTCCAATCGTCAAAACAATCATAACTGGAATGAAGTGAAAAAAGTACGTACGAGTATAAAGGTAAACCGAAGATATTCATTATCGTTTTTCAGACAATTTTTTTGCTCTATATGTACTCTCGTTCATTTCACGTTGACGGGTAATTTTTAAACGCGGATATCTCGTTATTTGGTAATTTTTTTACGCTTTGACAGTTACACAATGATGGTGCTTTTTAATGCCGTCTTATTTTTCTTTTCGTTTTCAACGCCATCAGCAAAAAAAAAAACATACAGCTATTGAATCGCTTCTCTCCAGTTTTTTTTTTCTTTTTTCTTTTTTTCACACCACCTCAACAAACATTTTCAATCACGAGGTTTAATTTCTTATATTTTTTCTTCTTCTAACCTTCTTTAGTTTGGAAAAAGTAACGTTGCGATTTTTTTTGTGGAATGTTTTTTCTTCGATGTTCAAATAGTAGAAGATTCGTCACATAGAAAACTTCGTCCGAGTGAGAGATATCGTTGAAAAGACAAGTTGTCATTCGTCGGTGGTTCGATTTTCACTTCGTATATGCTTTACTCGTTTATAGCCTGAAGTGATAATTCTTTGAGCTCGTGTAAAGATTATACTAAATTTGAAGCTTCACTCGCACGAGACGAGTATGAAGTACGTATCATTAAATTTTGAAAAGAAATCATCGACATTGTTGAAAAAGTAATAAAAGTCACTGACTCTTCTCGTGAAAATTAAATTTTCTCCGCTACCAAAAGTAATGATTTTTTCAATTTTTTACATTGTTATTTTCAATATGCTGAATATATATATATATTTTTTGGAGGGGGGGGGGGGGTAAACATTTTTGTATGTTACAAAAACTATGACAATGTGCTTGAAAATTCAAATAAAAAATAATATTTAAGTATAAAATTTTTTCAAAATTTTATCAAGTTTGAAAAACTGTTTAAAAAAATATTTTATAGGAAAAATAGAAGGATAGAAAGAGGAAATTATAAAACAAAAAAGAAAATAACATAAAATTTCTTGGAAGAAAATGTTGTCAAAGTAAATAGGTAGGTAACTAGGGAAAACACTCCTGGAAAACAATCATTATGAAAAATACATTCATCCTAGAAAAAATTTAAATCTCGATAAAAAAGTTATGTTTGAAATTTTTTGAATGAATTTTTTCACAACTTGAAAGCAAAAAATAAAAATTGATGAATGCTGAGAAGTTTTATTATTAAGAAAATCTCTCGGAGGAAAATATTTTTTAATTCATTAGGTATACTAAATTGAATAAAATTGGAAAAATAGAAAATTTAGCCTATTCAAGAAAAAAGAAACTAAAAAATGATTAAAAACAAAATCAAATCGAACAAAACCATAAAAAATTGAAAATATTAAAAAATTTAATAGGTACTTATTTACTTTGAAAACCAAAAAAATAAAAATAAAAGGCTATTGGAAAAAATTGACAATTGGAAAACAATGACAGTTGAGAAAAAAAAATCAAAATATGCTTAGGTACAAGGTACATGAATACAAAAATTTTAAAAATTTAAATTGAATCAAAAATGACAAAACTAAAAAAAAAATCCAAGATAATAAAAATTGGAAAATCTTGAAGTTCTAGAAAATAAATAACAAAAAAACTAAACCAAAAGTTTACAAGAAAATGAAGGGAAAAATAATTGTTAGTAAAAAATTGAAAATTAAAAAAAATCAAAATCGAATAAAAAATGGCTAAGAAATTGAAATAAAATTAAAAATTGAAAAAAGGTATAAAAATTTTTAAAACGAATCTAAGAACGATATACTTACAATTGAAAATAAATTAATATCTACGCAAAGAAAAATCAAAAATCAAGAAAATCGAACTAACTAAAATGAAAAATGATACCAAAAAAATTAAAAATTGAAGAAATTATCCTTAGAAGAATGCCGAAAGTAGAAAAATTCAAAAAAAAAAAATACGAATAAAGAAAATTAAATCCAATAAAGTTGAAAATGAATTACAAATCACTAAAGATTTTATGAAAATTTTTTGACCATCTTCTAAAATATTCCGACGATCAAATTTACGACCACAAAAATTATTTTTCATCAATTTTTTTGAAATTGAGTAGCCTTTGACATTGGATTAACAGTAGATTTTTTCATTATCCAAATGAAATCAGACTGAAATTGATTTCATTCAAAAATATTGAAATTGTCAGATTTTTATAAAATTCAACATTAGAAAATTGTGTGCTAGACCTGATGATGAGCACTTGTGGCTCGAAAAGCTTTGTCTTGTAATAAAGCAGTTTTTAAGGAAGAAGAGTTTTCTTTGATTTATTTATAAATCCCTTCCTTAGTTTTTCCTTCTCAATAAATAAATTAGAAAATTGATCAAAAATTGGATCAGACCAAAATTCTTTGAAAAATTCGCTTCACTAAATTTTTGATCATTGAATAATTTTGATTAAGCATCTATTTAAGAAATAATAGTTTGCACTTACAATTTTTTTCTTTTTCTTTTTTGATTTAAGTATCAAATTTTTTGAAAATTTCTGATGATCAAATTTTTGATTATTAAATAATTTTGACTGCCAAATTTTTAAAAACCTGATCGTCGAATTTTCTGAAAAATTTAATGATATAAGAATTTTTTTTTTAATTTTGTCGATTAAATTTTCGGTGATTTTTGTTTGAAAAATTATTTTGAATAAAAATTTTCGATTGTTCATTTAACATTTTTCTTTAAAAATTTTATTATGCTAAAAAAAATTACTAAAAATTTAAAAAATTGGTAAAATACATTATAATATTATGGGTATTCAGAAAAAATTACCGTAGAAAAAAAATCACCAAAAAAATTATCAGAAAATGCTGTAACAAACGTTCCCTACTTTAAAAAATTCTTTCATTTAAAAAATACTTTTCTTTTATATATATTTTTTTAAAATCCATTCAATTTTTTCAATTTTGTATTCAAAAAAAAAAAAAAAAAAAAAATGGTCAAAGTTGGTTTTAGAAATTATCACAGAATGTAGATAGTTATTTTTTATTTTTTTATTCTATTCTTAAAAAATAATTCTTCAAAAAATTAAAAAAAAAACAAGGAAATCTCAAATTAAGAAAATTAAAATTCATTAAAAAATTGTTTTTTTTTATGAAATTGGTCATATTATGTCCTTTTTTTTTTATAGATTTAATCATAATTGGCATTACTCATTAAAATCAGAATAAAATCATTTCCAAGCACGAGCCAACACCTCTTGCAGTTTAAAAGTTATAAGCAAATGGACTTCCCATCAATTTAAAACAAATCACTAACAAGACACCCTGTATACCGGACACTTTCTGCATAAAGTGCAATAACTAAGCTCACGATAGGCATTTTCTTTACTTTTTTGAAGCTCATATAACTTTGGACTCGTTTAACTTGTTTTTTATCACGAGCTCTGTAAACGTAAAATTTTGTCCGATGATTCAAAGTACTCGTATAAAAAAAAAGAAGAGAAAAAACCTTTATTCTCACACAAACATTCAAAAACCAAACACACGCCAATAAGAGAAAGGAGGTTTTTATTCGTGTCGTATATTTATCGGACACTTTAGCGGTATGTAATAGGGCTGATGGGGCCAGGGCGTTGAACAAAGGCCTCTTCTTATCGTTCTAACATCGTTTATCGCGGACTGCCGCGAAAGATATATTTTATCGAAGCTACGCTGGCGCCGCTGGTCGGATTATTCGCCGTGTTTTTCTGCGTTTTTTACACTTATTAATATCCGGTTCACGTATCACTCGGCGCTCGATTTAGCCGCTTTTCGCGCGAATCGCGAACGCATTGCTTTGCTCGAAGGCCGTCATCCGCATAACTTGTGCCACCCTGCCGCCTTTCCTTCTCTACCTATCTAATATTGCGCCATTTTTATCTTTTATACCCGCCATTTAACGAAATTTATTGCGACACAGTTTGTTTCTTCGGTCGAATCACTGATATTTTCTTTTTTCTATGTTTTTTTTTTACTCGTTTCGTTTTGTACGAGTATACGAACGATCGTGGAATGTTCAGAGTGGTGAAAAAAAAACACGCCGACTTTGCTCTCGGGCCTCTCTTGATGGGATGGAGGATGCTGCTAAATGGACAATATGATTTTATGAATTGTGAACTTAAATCTTCAAAGTTTAATTAGTTTTTTGGGTAAGATTTAATAAATTTTGTCGAAAGGTATGCTTCAGTCCACTCGAAGCCACTCCACCAGCAGCATGCTTCTGTTTCGTCACACCGACCAAGCCTTATTTGCTTCATCTTTTGTATCGTATCTTTTTTGTATACCTATTATACTGGTATTTGGACGGTATAGACCTTCAAAATGGTTTATTATCGCACCTCGACGCTCGACCAAGTTGATTAAAAATTTTCGTCGAAAAGTTATTTATTAGTTCGGATTTGGGATGTTGCGATGAGCTCAGTGCAGCGTTTAGTTGTGTAGAATACTCGTGGAAGAGTTTGCGTTATGTGTCGACTGGAATGAGATGCGGTTATAATTCACCCGATAAAATGATCGCGTGCTCTTCTCGACGTTGCACGTGTTACTAACTAGTTTTCGTACCTCCGAGCTAAATTATGCTCGAATACAAATATTTATATTTGTGGCGTGTGGCTTGGCTCGGCTTAGCGAGGCTTGTCTATGAAAATAAGTAAATACACTGGATTAAGGCTCGAGCTTTATTTGAACAAAGTTGTAAGAATGAATTTGAAACCCGAAAGCGGTGACGAGACGATATGTACTAGTACATTTTACATTGCAAAGAAACACGTGTTTTTAATGTTTACCATCAGCACTAATTACAAGCTTGGTTGATTGGTTATTTTTTTAACGCAAAGGTCATCGCTTTATGTGGTCGATTTAACTCAATGTTGGTAATATTTTGCCAGAATTTTCGTTTGTAAGAATTTTCTAAAAGTCTAATTGGATTTTTCAGGATTATTTTTGTAAAAATTAATTTTTCAAGATTAATATTTTCTAAAAAAAAAAACTTTATCTGTTTATTATTATTATTTTTTTACAAGCCACTATTTTAGAGTTATTTGATTACTTTTTTGTGAAATAAGTTTTTGGCAAAGTTTCCATTGATCAGAACTATTTTTCAGTCGATTCGATTTTTTTTTCTACAGAAATTAATTTTTTAGGGGAATTTTTTGTTAAAAATATAATTTGCAAGATTCCCCATTCTTTCAAAATTTTGTGAGTTGAGAACTTGGAGAAAGTCCTATCAAAATATTAAGGCAATATTCGAACTCAGCACTATCAAAAACATAACAAACGATATGCTACACGATTTTTTTGATTTAGTCAATTTTTTTCAAAATTTTGTAAGTGGGAGACTTGGAGAAGGTCTTAACAAAATATTAAGGCAATATTCGAACTCAGTACTATCAAAAACATAACAAACAATATGCCACACGATTTTTTTGATTTTGTCAATTTTTTTCAAAATTTTGTGAGTTGGGGACATGGAGGAGGTCCTATCAAAATATTAAGGCAGTGTTCGAACTCAGCACCACCAAAAACATAACAAACAATATGCCACACGATTTTATGATTTTGTCAATTTTTTTCTAAATTTTAGGGGTTCTGATGGACTTGGGGAGGGGGCTATCATAAAAGTGGTGCAATATTCGAACTCAGCGCTATCAAAAACATAACAAACAATATGCCACACGATTTTATGATTTTGTCAATTTTTTTCTAAATTTTAGGGGTTCTGATGGACTTTGGGAGGGGCTATCATAAAAGTGGTGCAATATTCGAACTCAGCGCTATCAAAAATGTAACAAACGATATGCTACATGTTTATTTGGGAATTTTTAGACTTTGGGTCAAAATTTTGGGGCGCCATACCCCTTAGGGTCTTGAGATCCCACCATAAAAATCATCTCAAGGTAATACTTTTTTTAGAATTATTTATTTTTCAACGTTTTCATTTGTCAGAACTGTACTTTCACTCTTGTCAAAATTATTTCTTGTCAGAGTTAACATTTGTCAGTTTTTTTCTGGTCAAAGTCAGCATTAGTTCATCAGAGCTACCTTTTGTCTGATAAATTTTTGTCAAACTTTTCACTTGTCAGTTTTATTTACAAAAATTATCTATTTGTCACTTTTTTTACAATTATTTCCATCAATTGTTTTTTTCAGAATTGATGTTTGTCAGAATTATTTTATCAAAGTTTGGGTTCATCAGAGTAGATAGGTTTTTTTTTTTTTTTTTCAAGATCGTTCATTTGTCAGAGTATTTATTAATAAAAATCTATTTTCTGCATAATTATCGTTATTTTTATCAGAGTTACAGATATCGAAATTATTTCTGGTCAGAATTGAGGTTTGCCAGGAAAAAATTTTCAGAGCTATTTTTTATCAAAGTTTTCATTTTTGTAAAAATTTTCGTTGATCAAAATTAATTTTCTGTAATGATCATTTTCATCAGAATTGCCTTTGTCATAATTATTCTTTGTCAGAATTGACGTTTGTCGGAATAATTTTTTTTCAGGGTTGTTCACTGTCAAAGTTTTTCATTTGCCAGAGTTCTCATTTTTTATCAAAATTAATTTTCTATCTTGCTTGCTATTTCCTTCAGAGTTTTATTTGTCAGAATTACCTAATTTTTGTTTAACTTCACGTTCCTCAGAGTAATTTTTTTCCAGAACTGTTTATTTGTCAACATTTTCACTTGTCAGAGTTTTCGTTAATCAAAATTAATCTTCTGTGTGGTAATTTTAATCAGAGTTTTTGTCAGGACTATTTCTCAAGAAGTCTACAGGATTTTTTCTCTCTTCAAAAATCACTACTTTTCACTACCTTTTTCACTACTGTCACTACATGTAGACACCCTGTTTAGAGTCAAAATTATTTTTCTGTTCAGTCCCTTTTTTCACATTAATTTTCGTCAAGGAGTTGAATTTCATCAGAATTATTTTTGCTGTCAAAGTGATTTTTTGTCACGACCATTTTGCAGTCACATTTTTTTTGTCAGAATATTCATTTATCAAAATTAATTTTCTGTGTGAGTAATCATTTTTTCAAGAGTGGGTTTGGTCAAAAAGAAAAAAAAATTGTCAGATCAGAATTTAGTAATTAATTGTCAGAGTTTTCATTTGTCAGTTATTTTTTCAAGAATTACATTTTCCAGAGTTGTCTTTTTTGTCTGTCTGATTTATTTTTTGTCATGATCATTTCTTCATAAGTTTTTATGGATTAAAATATTTCTATAGTACTTTTATCGAGATAATTTCATTCTTATCAAAATTTCCATTTGTCAGACTTCTTTTTGGTGGGTTACGGTTTTCAGAAATCAAAATTATCACTAATCTAGCAGCTTTATTTTTTGTTAGAATACTTTTTTATCAGTTTTCATTCATCAGAATTACTTTTAATTTAATGACGAATTATTCTAATCAGAATCGTTTTTTGTCAAAGTGTTAATTCCTCAGATTTTTTTTGATTTCGAGTTTTCAGAGTTAATTTTGTCAAAATTATTTTTTATATAAATTTTTTTCTGTTCAAGTAAGTATTAGTTATTTTTATGCAAGTTTCTGCTGTATATAAAATAAAAATAAAACTTTTCCATCAGTTTTTGTAGTCAAGTATTCTTCAATCAGAATGAAATTGCGTGCCTAATTAGATTCCATCAAAAATTACTTTCATCAAAATCATTTGTTTGGTTGAATTATCGTTCGTCAGAGTCATCTTTTGTTAAAGTTTCTCTCGATCTGATTCATTCTTCGTGATAAAATTTCAACAACTCAACATTCATTTGTCACTAGGCAGTCGCACTGCCTCCCAACTATTCTCCGACTTCATTCCAATACTAATACCGCATCCCGCAAAAACATTTAATTTAAACGAAACCTCGACCAGTCGGTTATCGCATTTCACGTTCATTTTTACCATGCCAGCTAAGAAGAATCCAATTCCAGCAAAGTTCAGAAGAAGAATGCGGAATTGCGGAAACAAAGTGTTGAAGGGAGAAATAATGACTCGGCCGAGAGACTTGTTGGTAAAGCACGAGGCTGGGTCGAGGAGCTTTTCAATCTAATTCAACTACGCTGCGAAGTTTGGTCGCTAGTTCGGACCAGGACGAGCGGTGCAATTTGGCATAATGAGCAAAGTTTGCTGAGCGCGAAAATGATACATGTAACCGCGGCGTTTATTTTTAACTCGTTTGCGCGATTGGGTATGTAGTACTGTGTGCTATGAGCTATACAGTACGTACGACTTGAAAATGAGAAAATACTCTAGGGTGAAGAACTGCGAAGAGTAGCAATGGCGCCTGCCACATTAAATACCGAATGCGAGTTTAATGACGGAACGTTAATACACGTATTTGTATCGGTGCTGCTGGTTGGTGGTGCGCTCTAATAAATAATACTTATCGAAAATACATTGTTGTTGTGATCCAACGTAATGTACGACACTTGGGAGTATATCTGCAGTACGTTGAAGAGGCTACAAAAGATGTATCGTGCTAAATGTAAATGGCTTCAGCAACATGATATCTTACTGCATGAAGGACTTACTCTGTTCCAAATACGAATTTTAAAAAAACACATCAGTAGATGGATGAGAGGGGAATGGAAAAATAAGAATGTTGGCTATGTTATTAAGGTCAGTTGGGGTAACTGGGCCACCGGGGTATCTGGGCCATTCTCTTCCTAATCCCCTCCAAAATCATCTTGACGTAAATGGTTGGTTGCATGGTAACACTGACATCGTAAACCCACCATAACAATTACCATTCGGTTCCTAGCTCCCCCTGAGGAGGCCAAAGTGATTTGAGTAATATGACATGGCCCAGTTACCCCAAAACTCAGATTTGAGTGGGAGTAAGTGCATTACACATCTTAAATCTTCCTTAATAGAAAAAAATTTCGGTGGCCCAGTTACCCCATTTTTCTGGGTAACTGGGCCACCATTTTCTTTGTAGAGTGAGGTACTCCTCAGCTCAGGTATGTGCTTCACCCTCAAAATCAACAAAGTGAGCGTACCTCTATGACACTCCTCTACATGTCCCATTTGAAGATTTAAGGTTATTTTTCACTACTAAGGCATTTTTGAATGAAGATTTTTAAGAGTTGTAAAAACATGGCCCAGTTACCCCAACTGACCCCACATATTTGATTTATTTTGAATTTCCTTGCACAAAAAAAAGGGTATTTATGATCAGTGTTTTTTTTATTCTTATTTGGAACAAAATTAATTTTGATTGGACCTCTCCCTCTCGTCTAATTTTGTATAATACTAACAAGGGAACCTCGCAAACTCGTCACCTCTGATTGAGCTGAAATTTGGCTCACTGAAAGAGCATTCACCCAGACCTCACAACCATATTTTTAGCTGCTGAAGCTGATTTTTCGATTTTTGTCGAATTTTTAAAAATGGCTAAAACCGCCTCCAAAAAAAACATTTTTTGGATTTTTTTGTAAATTTCAAGATAGAATCCTGAAAATCGGTTTGTACATTGAAGTCGACCCCCCCCCCCCCATTCGTCTGGCACAATTTTCGAAGCAATCTGGAGCCTCCAGAAAAATATGACTTTTCTCCAGCACACTGGAATCTATCCAGACACCAAAAGTCAATATTTTCTGGAGGCTACAGATCGCTTCGAAAATGGTTCCAATCGACTCGGGGGGTCGACTTTAGGGGGTAGACGAAGTTTCGGATAATATGCTGCAGAAATTGATGTTTTGGAAATTTTTAAAAAATGCAAAATTTTCAAGTTGTTAAAAAAAACACGTGCGAACTCATCACCTCGGATTTTGGATTCAACTACGTCAATCAATGGATGGCATCATACTAACGCTAGGATTAAATTTTCAGCTGCCGAAGTTAATTACAGCGCCGTCTGGAGCTATTCCAGTGTGCTGGAGAAAAGTCAACTTTTCCTGTAGGCTCCAGATCGCTTCGAAAATGGTGCCAATCGACTGGGGAGGTCGACTTTAGTGTACAACCCAATTTTCGGGATTCTATCTTGAAATTTACAATTTTTTTTTCAAAAAATGTTTTTTTGGAAGCGATTTTAGCCATTTTCAAAAAATGGTTTTTTGGAAGCGGTTTTAGCCATTTTCAAAAATTCGCCAAAAATCGAAAAATCAACTTCGGCAGCTAAAAATTTGGTTGTAAGGTCTGGTTAATATGCTCTTTCAGTGAGCCAAATTTCAACGAAATCGGAGGCGGCGAGTTGGCGGGGTTCCCTTGTAAGTAAATACTTCATTATTCACAATTGAAGGAGAAGGAGGGGATCAATTGAAAAAATTTTCAAACAAAAATTGTAGAATAAGATCTTGGGGAATAATTTTGGCCATTTTAAAAATTTCGATCGAACCTCCTTCGTTCTAATTTTCAATTTTCACAACCACAATCATTATAAATACTTATTATTCGAAATTGGAGGGATGTGAAGGGTGCAATCAGAATTTTTGTGATGATCAAAATTATTCTCAAAATTCTAATCTACAACTTTTGTTCGAAAAATTTTTCAATTGACCCTCTCCCTCTCCTACAATTTCGAATAATATAAGTATTTATACAGTATTATACAAAATTAGACGGGAGGGAGGGGTCCAATCAAAATTTTTATGATGGCCGAAATTATTCTTCAGATATCAATCTACAATTATTTTCGTTTCAAACAATTTTTCAATTGAGCTCCTCCCTTTCCTTGAAATCACATCGTTTTCATTTTTGTAGAAAATTATTTCAAGTCTTTCATGCAGTAAGACGACGTCATATTGCTGAAGCCATCTGCATTTAGCACGATTCAAAAAAAGCTGGAAGGCGAGCGAGGTGTGCGTGTGCAACCAGCGACGAGTTTAGTACATTAATTATAGTTTTGAAAGTAAATATTTAACGCAGCTTGCGAATAAGTATGTGTAGCTTCGCGTGTATAACAATGTTAAACGAGAAAATCTTCGTAGGAGATGTTTCGCGAGCAATCTTTTTACAAGCCGGTCTAGCGGATATGGTGGCATGGCATCGTCGTCGTCGTCATTTAAGCACGCCGCGTTAAATTCGCTTCTCAAATTGCGGTTAATTTAAATTTTCTTATGCTAATACTTAAAAAGAGTCGAGAAAACAACGTCGGTTGTCTTCGTCGACGACAACGACTGCGCATAAATTAATCATAACTTGTGACGCGGGCGCGAATACGTAAATATTTAAACAACAGTAATGTAATTGCGATAATAATTACGACGCTGGCAACGACGTTTTACGAATCTAGACAGTAGCAGTCGCGTATGGTGGCTTGTGTTTTTTTTTTTTCGTCTTCGACGAAGGGGAACCAGTACTGCTCGCGGTGCTATGCACTGGTTGCCCTTGCCTTGCCTTGCCTTGCCATGTAGAGCGTTTGCTTTTGGTTTTGACGTTGGCTTTATTAAAATGCGCAAATGAGCGGCTAATTTAGAAAAGGGTTTGTGAGAATACGAGTGCTGCGGAGGACCCAGTCGCCGAGTCGTCGAGTCGTAAACGACAACGTTGCAACGTAAATATGCAGAATGTGATTTTCTTATCCGAAAGGTGTCAAATTAATTCGATATTTTATACGCCGCGTATAAAATGGAATGTCACTTCGTTATACTAGAATTTACATTTGCTGAAGGCGCGTTCGCTAGGCGTGATTAAATTCTTCGCCATATACCGTCTAAGTGTGTTAACGTCTCGACTTCACCACCTCGAGCCGATACGGTGCTGACGAGTAATTTTGCTATGTAGGACAAATTCGAGGCTTCATCGCAGTGTGCTAGGTTATTCTTTGAACTAGGACACACACGTACGTAGAAATTCTGCAGAAAAGGATCTGACAAACACATGCTCGTTTTTGTATTCTGAATTATCGTTTTAAAAAATTTCCTGTAAAAATTCTTCTGAAAGCAAACTATTGTAATGGTTCAATAATTTTTTTCAGGAAAGTTCTTTATTTTCTTTTTTAAATTTTGATTTACGTAATACGATTTTTATCACTTTTATCCAAGAAAAAATATTATTTTACCCAAAGTTAATTTTTCAATTTTTGTTTCAAAATAAATTTTTTTGTCGAAATACAGAACTTTTTTTCAAAGTTGTTACTAAGCCATTTTTTTCAACATTTTGTTTCAAACTAATTTTTCCAAATTTTGTTTTAATAAGTACAACTTCATTAAATTTTGTTCAAGAAGATGAATTTTAAAATTTTGTGCCATTTTTTTTATACCTATAAAATTCTATTTAAAATCATTTCAGCAAAATTTTGTCCAAAAAGAAAATATTAAAAAAATTGTAGGTATGTGGGTACACTTTCTCAGGCATTCAAGTATTTAATTCCATCAAAGTCTTCTCTCGATGAAAAATTCCACACCCCACTCAAATCAAAAAATTGTACTTTCATAAAATCAGAAAAATTGTTATGAAAATAGTAGTTTTTAAATATCAAAAAACGAAAATTATGGGAAATAATAATTCATTTAAAATTATGAGAAAACTAAACTTTTGATAAAATTCATCTTAATTTCACAGAAAAATAAAAATTTTAACAAATGAATTTTTACAAGAAAAGAAAAATTAAGACATAAAATTTTTCAAGAAAAATTAACAAAAAAAAATTCAAATACTTTCAATTATATTTTGAAAGAAAACTGATTTCATTGAAAAATGATGGATATCTAATTGGAAAATTGAAAATTTGATGAAAAAGATAATTTTTTGAAGATTTTGGAGAAAAGAAAAATTCTAAAGAAAAATTCAAAGGATATTATTATTAAAAAATGAGAAATAGGAAATTTGTGTAAAAAAATGTTTACAAAATCTTAAAATTTTTTTTTTTGAAAAACTTGGAGAAAAAATTCAAAAGTACTTACCTATGGCTAAAAATTTAAAATTTTCATTAAACGTGTCTATGCCTGAAAAGTTAAAATTTTGATTTTTTTTTTTCAGATAATGAAGAACTTGAACAGAGAAAAAACTGAAAAAAAAAATCATTGAAAATACAAATTTGAGAAAATTATTTTTTAAAACGAAGTAGAGAATTTGAAGAATAATTTTTGAAATAAGTGACAGCATTTGCTTTCAAATATGAAGAAGTCAAGAGATCTAACCAAATTTGGCCAAGCAGCACAACATTAGCAGGATATCAGGTGGATCAAGCTAAAAACGGCATTTTTGCAGGAAAACGAAAAGCAGGACAAACAGAAGTGTTAGAAAACATGTTTATATTTAAAATTTTGTTCCAATAAAAATTTCTTTGAATATGACTTTTGAAAAATTTTGTAAATTAAAATTTCTACTAAATTTAGCCTAAAACAAATTTTTCAAAATTTCGATCAAAAAATTGCTTAATAACGGAATTTTGTTTACTTACTTAATTGAAAATATTGGATTGAAAAAATAATTACTTGCTCAATGTTTTGAAATTTTGTTCAAAATAATGTTCTAAAAAGTTTTCCTAAAATAAGTTTTTTTATCATATTGAAAGAAATGTACCTACTCTAATTTTGTTTTATAAAATTTTTTCCAAAATATTTTTCTGAAAAAAATTGGAGAATTTTGTCCAAAAACTATTTAAAAATTTTGTTGTATTATTAAAAGACTTGTTTAGATCTTGTTTGATAATTTTGTCTTTTCGAAATTTTGCCAGAAATTAAATTATTGTTCTAAATAATTTTTCATTTTTTTTTAAGACGATGTTTAAAAATAGATGTTTTTCGAAATATTTTTTCAACAATAGGTAATTTCATTTTTATTTTTTTCAAAATAATTTTGTCAAAATACTTTTTTTTTATTGTATTCTATAAAATTTTATTCTTTAAAAAAAAAGAAGAAAAAAAAACTATTCATTTTTTCAAGTTTCATTGATTTTTTTACCTATCAAAAATTAGTGAAAATGATTTTTTTTTCTAATTTTTTCAAAATTTTATCCAATATTTTTTCAAATCCTATTTTAAAATATTTTCAAAAAATTTATCCTTATTTTTCAATTTTGTACGAAATAGTTTTTTAAAAAATATTATTACGCCTAGGTATTTAATTTTTTTTTTCAATTCCTCAATGTATTTTAATTTTTTCAAAATTTTATTCCAAAATTATTTTTCAAGGTTTAATCCAGAAACTGTTTAATAAAATTTCATCGAAAAACCACTTTTAAAAATTTTAAATATTAATTTTTTTTATACTTCATCCGTTTTCTTTTTGATTTTTTTGTTTTTAAAACTTCATCCAATTTCTTCTCAAAATGTCATTAATTTTTTTTAAAATCTTATTCATTAAAAGTTTGATCCATTCTTTTAAAAAATTTTACCAGAAATATATTTTGAAAGTTTTACTCAAATTTTTTTCAAAAAATTCGTCCAAAAAAAATGATTTCAATTTTGCTTAAAATAAACTTTTGATTTTTTTTTTCAAAAACAGGGTTTCAAAATTTTGTGTTCAAATGACCTCTGAAGTCTTTCTATGAAATATACATTTTTGTATAAAATATTTTTTCCATCAGATATTAAGAAATATTTTCAATTTTCGTAATTTTGCATCCTGAAATTTGATTTAAAAAATTCTCCATGACCTTTTGCGAGATACTAAATTCTAAGAATTCGCACGTCACGAAAAATCATTAAAATTCATGCTTTGAAAATGAAAAATTCAAAGAAGTATTTCTGCGCCAGGAGCAAAATCTTATCACAATAGAATCATCGCAGAAGTCGTCTCCACAAGACCACCTGCTTATACAATGTATCCTGCGCAATAGGGTCGACTAAAACCCAGGATATACTTACAATACAGGATTGAGAAACGATATCGAGATCATCTGCACATAGTGAAAAGAGTGGTCGGGAAATCGACAAATACAATATTTAAACTATTTGTTACCTAAACGTACATTCGAAAGATACGGTAGGTAGGTGAGGTGCAGCTTGGCATAAGGTAAAAATGTACACATCGAAACGACAGCGTAGCTAACGCGATGGTAAAAAGGTTTTCAATCGTTGGAAAAATGTTGAAGAAACATTAAGAAAAAAGCGCGATAGAGAGAGCGTGCAAAAAAGGCGGCTAAAAGAGACGGCGAGAAAGGACGAAAGAAAAGAAGTAGAAGTAGAAGCACTAAAACTCGTTCAATGTACAATAAAACTTTCACGCTGTCAAATCACTTTCACAATTTGGCGCCCAAGTTCACTCCACTCCACCGAGGAAAGTAAGTACATACAAAACGAACTATGAACGTATATACGTATGCGGGGCTGTGGGCGCGTTCGACGCGGCGCACACGGGCGAACTCGTCGTCGGATTGTATTGGTGTGCGCTTGTGAGAGCGGTCCGTATATGTATATATGGCACGTTGGTGTTTGAAAAGCGCTTCACAACGTTCTCAAGGTAAATAAATAATAAAATCGTTTAGTTTAGAAGTGTATTTGGAAATTTTATGAAGCAGATGTTGGTGTAATGTTGAAGACACGGAGCCTACCTCGCTCGCCTCGTTTCGTTTCGCCGGAGCCGGATTCTTTTGAATTTTCATCCGCACATTAGCGTCGAAACGTGTATAACTAGCGAGCAGATACATTTTCTTCCTTAAATCATGCAACACGTTTTGTTGTCATACGTTTAACAAGCGCCTCCTCGACGACGAAATCGTTCTCCTTCTTCTAATATGTGTACACGAATGAAACAACGACGAAACGTTCCATATATTCGTGTACTATTTAGCGTAAAACCGATGTTACTCTTCGTATATGTACATTACATATCAACGCCATGCCATACTGTTCAATGCCGCACTCTTCTTTTGAAACATCTTGCGGTACGATCTTTCACGTTTGCCTACATATTGGGTGTTGTTATTTCCACCAGCCTGGGTGAGCAGTTTACAGAAATGAATCAATTGAATCTACCATTTTATCTGGACTTGGAATATTTCTTCTAAGTTTTAATTGACATTTATTATATTCAAAGTTGGAGGGGAAGAAGGGGTTCAATCGAAATTTTTGTAATATCCAAAATTATTCCTAGGTCTTCTAGCTATAACTTTCGTTTGAAGTGTTTTTTTATTTAGACCCCCCCCCCCCCCCACCCACACTGATTTCGCATAACAATCTGAAGATATTACCTAATTAAAAATTAAAGGAGTGAGCGAAGAAGGAATTGATTTAAAAAAATTTCAATTAAAAGTTGTAGATTAAGATGCTAAAAATAATTTTGATCATTATAAAACTTTCGATTGGATCTCTCCCTTTCCTCTGATTTCACGCAATACCAGGTAGATACTTTTTCAAAATTTGGCAGAGGAGTCCAATTGAAAAAATTTTCAAACAAAAGTTGTAGATTCGGGTGCAATAAATAATTTTTGTTATCATAACATTTTCGATTAGACCCTTCCCTCCCCTCCAATTTGGCATAATATGGCTTACAAGGGAACCCCGCCAACTCGCCGCCTCCGATTTCGTTGAAATTTGGCTCACTGAAAGAGCATGCCACCCACACCTCACAACCAAACTTTTAGCTGCCCAAGTTGATTTTTCGATTTTTGGCGAATTTTTGAAAATGGCTAAAATCACCCACAAAAACCAATTTTTGGAATAAAAATCGCCAATTTTGAGATAGAATCCTGAAAATCGGTTTGTACACTAAAGTCGACCCCCCGAGTCGATTGGCACCATTTGCAAAGCGATCTGGAGCCTCCAGAAAAAGTTGACTTTTCTCCAGCACCCTGGAATGGCTCTAGACCGCGGTGTAATTAAATTTGGCAGCTGAAAATTTAATCCTGGTGTTAGTATGATGTCATCTGCCGATTGGCATGGTTGAATCCAAAATCCGAGGCGGCAGGTTCGCACGTGTTTTTTCATGACAACTTGAAAATTTCGCATGTTTTTAAAATTTCCAAAAAATCCATTTCTCCAGCATTTTGTCCGAAACTTCTCCAACCCCCTAAAATCGACCCCCCGAATCGATTGGCACCATTTTCGAAGCGATCTGGAGCCTCCAGAAAATGTTGACATTTGCCGTCTGGAGAGATTCCAGTGTGCTGGAGAAAAGTCAACATTTTCTGGAGGCTCCAGATCGCTTCGCAAATGGTGCCAATCGACTCGGAGGCTCGACTTTAGAGTACAAACCGATTTTCAGGATTCTATCTCAAAATTGTGCGATTTTTATTCTAAAAATTGGTTTTTGGGGGTGATTTTAGCCATTTTCAAAAATTCGCCAAAAATCGAAAAATGAACTTGGGCAGCTAAAAATTTGGTTGTGAGGTGTGGGTGACATGCTCTTTCAGTGAGCCAAATTTCAGCGAAATCGGAGGCGGCGAGTTGGCGAGATTCCCTTGTTAGATACTTATATTATTGAAAACTGGTGGATGTAGAGGTCCAATTGAAAAATGTTTCAAACAAAAGTTGTAGCTTGAAGTCTTGGAAATAATTTTAGTTATTACAAAAATTTCGATTGGACCCATCCCTCCCCTCCAATTTCGAATAAAACACATGTTAATTGAAAGAAATATTTCAAGTCCAGAATCTGAACTGCAGATGGAAGTAGAAAGCGTGAGCAATTTCGTTCATGTTCACCATAAATCAGCAACTACTCATCCCAGGCTGGTGGAAATAACAACACCCATATTTATTCGAACCTCGGATACACGATGACAAAATTTAATTTCTCGAAAAGTCACCGCCTCTCCTCGTATTCTTTCACCTATTTCGATATTTTCGAAATTATCCATTTTTAACGCTGAATTATTTCGTAGCCGAAAGACACTCGAATCAAATCGACGAGGGCTTTTTCAGAAATCGAAAACAAAAAAAAAACACAACCTTAAATACCCCAACAAACGAGAGGTAAATTTACTCACTAATGAGCTGCTCAGCAATCGACTAGTTTGCTGCGAAAAATCTTCAGGTCAAATCGACCTTTCACCACGAACAAAATTGGTGAAACACGTTGCTTCGTTTGTTTGCCCAACGACGGAATAATTTCGAAAAATTTCCATCGATGGGTTTCACTCGAACGAATATTTTCTGCTGTTTTGAAGCAGTGAAACACGACGTCGATTAAGTATAAGAAATAAGAATAGAATTTCGAGAGAGAGAGAGAGCTATAAAAAAAAAGGAAAAAAGGAAAAAAGGCCGGAGTAATTTACAATCTTCTTTTCGGCGCGAAATCACGATTCGCAGGGGGGGGGGGGAGAAATACACCCATTAAACGGGAAGAATTTTTGAAAAAAGTATCTATTAACAAGAACAAAGTTTTAAAATTGATTGCAATTTGCAATAGCGTTTTGCCTTGTTATTGTTTTCTTTGTTGTTTATGTCGCAAATAACGTTGGCTTTTTTTTTTTTCGTTCTTTCTTTTGCTTTTTTTTTGGCGTTTTTCTTTCGTTCTCTTTTTAAGAATATTACGCTCTTTAAAATATTTTCTATTATGTTTCGTATTCTCAACGTCCACCGTATACACAATGGATACTATATACAGTAATTTTACCATTTGTCGTAAACTCTCTCGGTGAACGTAAAAATTACGCTGAAGAGTGAGTTGTTCAAATTATTCTGTAAAATGTTTCTTGGAAGACGTACGAGAGTAAAGTATATGCTTTAAAAGAAATGTTAGATCGTGAGTGGAATGATACGATATTGTTTCACATTATTAAAATAATATCGACTTCAAACAAACAAAATTCTGTACCTACTTATTATTTTAAAGCAAAATTTTACCTAAATACATATTAGGTATGTAATTAAATTCTCAACAAAATTTAAAGAAAATATATTTTTTTTAAAAATCAAAATAAATTTCAAAAAAATTGATCTAGAAATAAACTTTTTTCTAAAAAAAAAAAAAAAAAAAAAAAAATCAAAAATTATCATTTTTGAAGAAAATTTTCAAGAATAAATTTCTTGGAAAAATGTGAAAAAAATATAAAAAAATATTTTAAAGACGTAGAACAAAAATCAAAAAAAGTTGAAGAAAATCAATAAACCTATTAAATTTTAAGAGAATTGTACTAAAAATAAAATAAAAATATATTTTACTACCTACAGAAGAATTTTCAAATAGAAGGAAAAATATTATTTTGAATCAAAAGTTCAAAATTACCAAAAAATAAAATACTCTTTCAACTGAAAATTCTCAACTCCACTATAATATTTGCATTAATTTCGCGTTATTTTCAAAATGTTCATTCATAACAGAGGTAGGGGTTTGAGGGGATAAGGTCAGAATTGTATTATTTTCTCCTTTTTATTTAGAAGTTATTAATTCATTTGTATTCGAAAAAACTAAAAAGCGAAGATGAACATCAAACACTGCCCGAGCGAAACGAGGGAAACTTTTTTTTAAAAGAAACTACTGCCCCGAACGTAGCGAGGGCGAAAATTTTGAGAAAATTAATTTCTAATGAAGAAAAAATTGGCTATTTTGTTAATAGACGAAATTGATTTTTCGATTTTTGTTTTTGATTTTTTCACTACTTTTACTCCAAAATCACTACTTTCATGACCTATTTTTCAAATCGCTACTTTTTCACTACTTCCATTACTTTCACTATTGGTAGACCCTAGACACCATGTAATTTTGAAAATCGGTCATTAAAAAAAAATGGGTAACCAGGAACCACAATTTTAAATTTTTTTAAAAACAAAATATAAAAAAATTATTCTCAGGCATTTGAAAAAAAATTCTTTTGAAAAAAAAAATCAAGACAAATGTTTGAGAGGTCTCATTAAAAGAAAGAATTTCGAGAGCAAGACAAAAAAATGCAAAAATCCAAAATGAAGGTCACCCTAAAATTTGTTATTCCCAGGTATTGAGGTATTTAAAAAAAATTATTTCGAAAAAAAATTCAAGTCTAATTTTTGAGTGAATAGTTCTGAAAAGCAAATTCTTGTTTACTAGAAAAATAATAAAATCAATCACTTTGAATAAAATTTAAAAACTCATAATAAAATTCTCATTATTACGAAAGAAAAAACTTTGAGGGCGAGACAAAAAAAAAATCCAAAATGAAGGTCACCCTAGTTATTTTTTTTGAACAAAATTAGGGGAATAAAGTCCTTTTCTAAACAATTTTTTTAATTTTTTTTTTTAAATTTGAAAAAAATTATATTCTCAGGTATTTGGAAAAAAAAATATTTCGAAAAAAAAAGTCAAGTCAAATTTTTGAGAGAAAAAAAATATTTAATAGGTAAAATCAACCTCTTCGAATAAAATTTGAAAATTAATTTTCTTCACGTGTTAAAATTTTTTTGGTGATAAATTAAAACTCCTTAAACAGCTGAATCCATTTACCCCCCCCCCCTCCTCCTCCTCCTCCTTCTCCTCCTCACTCTCCAATGTGTACCATTTTTCGTAAAAAAAAAATTAGGGAAAAAATAGGGCAATAACTCGAAGCAAAAAAAAATATCGGATATTTTTTGATGTAACCACAAATCGATGTTGGCAAGGAACGTAACATCGAAGGTACATACATACAAATGATACACAATGATGAAGGTCGGTACTGCTCAGATATTATAATATGACAGCTGACCTTTTTTAACGGATAGACCGCAAAGCGTGGTATAGAATTTATCGGATATTTGTAAAATTTGTTCGCAATAAGGACGAGCTTACAAAGGAAAAAAAAGAGAGAAAATATCGAATAAACCATCGCATCGGTATAAATTTCGTATACTGCGTATAAAAGCCAACGAAACAGGTACAGGACAAAAATGCTGCTGTCTTCGCGTTTAATATTCGTCAATTTTAATGAACAGTCGAAAGTCGAAACGGTTTGTTTGCATGCCGAAAGCAAATGTATTAAGAAGGCTTAATTTCGCCATAATCGAAAGACAATGCGTGTTTTGAAAAATTATTGTATACTCGTAAAATCTAGCAGAAAATGAATGTCATCGAACGAAGAGTAGTTTTCCTATCCTTCCTCGACTTGGCTTTTTCTTTGAGAGCATTAAATGTACGTATTTTCTGAATGAGGGACGAAGTGAAAATTTGACTTTAGAAGTGTGATTGTGTGAGTTAGGGTAGCCTTTATTTTTCGAATTTTGGAAATGTTGTCGGGACGGGGGGTCAATTGGTGACATATTGGTAGAAAATAATTCGCTATTTTTTATTTTTCCTCTAACTGAATTTTAAGCCGTTTCTCAGGGGCCCCCAAATTTGAAAAAATCAAAAAAATATAAAAAATAGAACATTTTGAAAATTTTTGAAAATTTTTAGCAAAATGGTCATACGGATGGTATTTCTATAAGACAAGACCATTTTCGATGATTTCTTATCTTTACCCCCCTTTTCATGGGACATAAAAAAAACGTCATTTTTTACGTTTTTTAAAAAATTTGAAAAAAATGACTAAAAATTAAATAAACATTTTTTTTTGAATAAAATGTTTTTAGCATACATGTTATCACCCAAAAAGGTCATTCACGGTGATTTTTCACCACTGCCGTATCAGTGAGAATTTTTCAAAAACTATCAAAAATTGAAAAAAATTAGGTTTCCAAAAATGAAGGTAAGGATGAAAAATCGCCGTAAATGACCTTTTTGGGTGATAACATGTATGCTAAAAACATTTTATTCAAAAAAAAATGTTTATTTAATTTTTAGTCATTTTTTTCAAATTTTTTAAAAAACGTAAAAAATGACGTTTTTTTTATGTCCCATGAAAAGGGGGGTAAAGATAAGAAATCATCGAAAATGGTCTTGTCTTATAGAAATACCATCCGTATGACCATTTTGCTAAAAATTTTCAAAAATTTTCAAAATGTTCTATTTTTTATATTTTTTTGATTTTTTCAAATTTGGGGGCCCCTGAGAAACGGCTTAAAATTCAGTTAGAGGAAAAATAAAAAATAGCGAATTATTTTCTACCAATATGTCACCAATTGACCCCCCGTCCCGACAACATTTCCAAAATTCGAAAAATAAGGGCCACCCTAGTGTGAGTGCGTATGCGGTGTAGATAAATTGCGTATATAATTTAGAGCCTAGATAATGGTACATGACTAAAAGTTAGACTAATTCAATTAGAAAGCCATATGAATAAGGATCATTAGGATGGTTATAAGCTTTTGTTTAACGAACGTACACGTAGCTGGAGCTGTAGCTACGAACAGTCGTATAGGCAGGTATCGACTTAGGTAGAAAGCAGGGGGAGGGGGAGGGTAAGCCGAGAGTGTATAATAAAATAGGAAGTATCGATTCGGTTTCGCGACAGAGGAGCCGATTTTGCTAACTTTCAACGTTTGAGCCGGATTAACGACGAGTAACTTCGCTATCGGAGTAATTTAACAATTAGCCTTTGCGGTTTGCGTTTTCGCTACAGGAAAGTCTTACGGTATCGGCGCGTCCGCGTCCGACCGACCGTCGCATACCGACGCCGACGACGCCTCTTGCCTCACCTACTCGTACGTTTTCGTAATGAAAATTAACGAGAAAATTTTTCGCTAATTTATGCAAACTTGTTGCGTATACGTGGTAGATGATTTTGCCGTTTATAACGATGTCGTCGTCGTCGTCGTCACCGTTCGAGCTTTTTCACCATAAATAACGACCTGTTTTAACAACTCATGTAACTAACGTGCGAATTGGCTAAGTTGAATTTACTAGTCTGGCAGTGTCGAGCGAACGCGTACTACTGTGTAGCGAATGGTGCGACTGGAGGTGCTACATTCCTTCGAACAGCACCTTATAGCACTATACCAGCTAAATATTATTTTGTACGCAAGCTCGCACAGGTGATAATTGGCAGTGGGTATCCGTAAACAGAGGCGAAGCTGAAGTGACGACGCGACGCGACGTTTTAAAATGTCATTTCATTGAGCCGACAACAACCGTTACCGAAGCATTTACCATACCGAGTCGAGCTCGCAATAGTTTACCTCGCTGGAGCTAAAGGCTGGTGCTCGGTAGTGGTGTTTTAACAACTTAACCGGCGCGACAGGGCTGCGAGTGAGGACACCCCTTTTATTTTGCTTCCTCGTACTTTTTTTTTGGTCATCTAACTTGCTGTCCTGTTCACATTCTTTGTTCCCAGCAAAATTTTCTGATTTGTATTCTTCCTTTGCCCCCCCCCCCCTCAAACAAAAAAATTAAATTTGAAAAAAGGAATTTGAAGCCTGAAGAATTTTGAATTACTGAAATATTTCATTCTCAAAAATTCAAGATTTCTGCATTTTTTTTAAATTAAATTTTTTCAAATCGAGTTCTAGAAATTACGATTCGTTGATTAGTTCATTTCATCGATCATTTTTCAATTTCAATTATTCAATTAATTTTCGATTTTTACGAATACTACAGACATGAAATCCTCTCTTTTGATATTTTTTAGGCACTTTATTGACCGAAAATTGTTCAAAAAGTGACCAAAAATCAAACCCACCCAGGGGAAATTTGAGAGGGTTAAATAAGAATAATTTTTCGATATTTTTTAACAAGCAAATTTTTTTTAAAAACAAATTAATTAATAAAATGACAACAAAAATTTTTGAAAAAAAATAAACTATACTCATAATTTTGTTTTCTTGTGTTTTAGAAAAGAAAACTAATACAACTTTTAGTAAAAAATATTCTCAATTACTGGTCTTGTTTTTTCTTGAGCAAAAAAATTGGAGCAAAGAAATCTTATACATTTTTTTTTTGAAGGCAAATCTCTCAATTTTATTGGAGTAAAATTTTTTTCAACTTTTTAGAGTAAACTAATTTCTCATGTTTTTGAATAAAAAAAAATCGTCGCGTCGTAGAATAAAATCTTTCAATTTTTGGGACAAAATCTCAAAAAATTTTGAAGCAGCAGAAGAACATTTTTTTTGTCAGAACCCCCCCCCCCCCCCCCGCCCACTTTTGAAGAAAGAAATCTCAATTTCTTGTCTTCATTTTTTTTTTTTTTTTTTTTGAAAAATTATAAACTCAATTTGTTTGGAGTTGAAGAAACCTCTCAATTTTTGAAGTAAAAAACCTCATTTCTGACGGAAACAAAATTTGGTCCTAAAAAAACTTAAACTTTTTTTGAAAAATTTCAATTTCAGGTCTACATTATTTTTGAAGAAAAAAATTTTGATGTAAAAAAAATCTCTATTTTTTCAAAGTAAAATTTTTTTCAACTTTATGGAGTAAAAAACCTTATGGTTTTAAGAAAAACAAATTATTTCAGTTGAAAAAAAATTTTTAATAAGAATTTTTTAAACAAAAAAATCTTTAAAATATTTTTATCTGTATTTTAAAAATTTTTGTAAGAGAAAATTTCATTTTTTTAGATGAACTCGCCTAAAAATCCATTTTTTCGAAAAAATCTTACCTATCTACAATTTTTTTTTGAGTAAAAATCTCTGTTAAAAAATGAATTTAGTAATATTTTAGCGGAAGAAATCTTTCAATTTTCTGTAATTAAATAAAATCGAACTTTACATTTTTTTGAAAAAATAAAAAACTCAAGTATTTGTCTACTTTTTTGGAAATTGAATCTTTCAAATTTTTAAGGAAAAAAAAATCTCTAAATTTTTAGGTGTGAAAATTTTTTTTAATACGTGTTAATACATTACCTTGTTATTTTTATTTTTTTTTTTTGAGAAAAAAATATTTTACTTTCAGAGAAAAAAAATCAATTTTTGTTCTCAATTTTTATGCAAAACTTCGTTTTGCTTTGCTTTGGGAAAGAAATCTTGAACTTTTTCAACTTTTAGAGAAAAATAACCTAAATTTATGGTATTGTTTTTTTTTTGAAGAAAAAAATCTTTAATTTTTTTGGGGAGGGGGAGGGGTAAATAAAACATTTTGATTTTTCCAGGGTAATTTTTTTAAAAATTTTAGAGTAAAAAAAAATCTATTTCTTTTAAGAAGAAAAAAATCATTTTTTCCTTATTTTTGTTTAGGTACCTACCTATTTATTTATTTATTTAAAGTTGACGAAAAAAACCTGTTTTTTCCTTTTAGATGTTTGGAGAAAAAATATATAACTTTTTGTACTTCATTTATTTTTAATAAGAATCTTATATTTTATTTTATTTTATTTTACCTGTTAAAAAAATCTTTACAAAAAAGTAAGTTTTTTGGAGAAAAAAAATCTCAAAATTTTTTGAAAAAAAAAATAATTATTCATAATGTTTTGTAGTATAAATCTCTTGATTTTTGTGTAGATTTTTTTTTTTTTGGGGGGGGGGGGGGGCTTCAACATTTATCTCAATTTTTGGTTTCGGTTAAACTTTCAATTTTTGGAGTAAAACAGATCTCTCAATTTTATACCTAGGGGGATCAAATTAAAATAATTAAATTCAAAATTTTATTAATTAATAATAATAAAAATTAAAATTAAATTAAATATATCTAGAGCAGATAGAATTATTTTTAGCTTTTTGACGTGTAGAAACTTCTATCTTAAGTTTTTTTTTTTTATGGACGAATTTCTTTTCTTTTTTTTGAAAAAATTCGATTTTTTATTAGTGCCTCGATTTGGTTAATTCAACATAATTTTCGATTCTGATTATTCGAAAAAATTTTATTTTGACATAGTATTTCAAATGTAAAAAAGCTGCGCACTAGGAAAAAGGGTTTTGACTTGTAAATGTTACTTCGACTAATCTATCGATTTCTCCATCATTGGTTTAATTTTTTCCCATTCAACAATCGACCAATTTTACAATCACTTCATTTCTCTTGGAAGAAATAAAAATGAGTCGATGCACTTTTTTTTTCTTACTCGACAAACTTATAACGAGCTAGCTGCGTTTGTCTATACTCGAAAACCGTTGACCCGAAAGTATAAATCATTTTTCAACTCGTATAGACTTATTTTATATCTTCGATAGTTTGTCCGCGACCGTATCGAACTATCGCACCGCAGCTGAATACAAGAGAGAGAGTTTTCCCATTGTAACGAAATGTACGAATGCTTCGTTGTACCACGACTACCGTGTATTCGCGTAATAATAAATCAAATCGTAATTCGATATTGGAAATACGCAAAAACGTTTCCGAATGAAATCTATAACGATACGAGTATGTACGATGTGGACGTGGAGTGTGCAACGTACTCATTCTGAGCGCTACTTAAATCTTTGCTTCGCAAACCTGTTATCGAAAGGTCGTAAATAGTTAGAAGAAATATTTAATGCCGAGAATATATTCGGACGGTTTACGTTTGTCGCTTTTATGAACCAGTAATGGCAACGACGGGAGAAAAATCCGATTTATTTTTATAAACGTCGTTTTCGCAGTGAATTTTCAAAGTAAACGTGTCCCCGGAATGGAAACGAATGTTTCCCTTTTTTTTTTTTTAGTCGAATTTCCCAAAAGCGATTGAGCTAAAATTCTAGACACCATTGTGGTGGTACGGTTTCGACGTAAATCGTTGTTGCTGAATTTTTCCAAGTCCAATACTAAGTACATAGATACTTTATATTAAAAATTTGAGGGGCAGGAGGGGTCCAGTCAAAATTTTTGTGATAATCAAAATTATTTCTAGAACTTTGAGCTACAACTTTTGTTTGAAAATTTTTTCAATTGGACCTCTACTTCCCCCAGTTTTTAATAACAACTTCTATTTGAAAAAATTTCAATTGGACCCTTTTCACAAATTCAGTAAGGGTAGGATTTTGCATGGAATCAAATGGTAGCCTTTGTCATTGATTAAAGTTAATTTCTCATTTTTTGAAATTTACAGAAAATAAAAATTTTCACAATTTCGACAGGGGTAGGATTTTGATTGGATCAAATGGTATAGCCTTTGTCATTGACTGAATGCAATATCTAATTTTTTGAAAATTACTGAAAATTAAAATTGTTACAAGTTCAGTAAGGGTAGGATTTTACATGGAATCGAATGGTAGCCTTTGTCATTGATTAAATGCAATTTCTCATTTTTTGAAAATTTCTGAAAATTAAAATTGTTACAAATTCAGGAAGGGTAGGATTTTACATGGAATCGAATGGTAGCCTTTGTCATTGATTAAATTTAATTTCTCATTTTTTGAAATTTGCAGAAAATAAAAATTTTCACAAATTCTTTAAGGGTAGGATTTTGAATTGGATCAAATGGTAGCCTTTGTCATTAATTGAATGCAATATCTAATTTTTTTTAAATTACTGAAAATTAAAATTTTTACAAATTCAGGGTGTCTACATTAATTTTTTTTTGAAAATTCATGACTTTTTCATGACCTTTAATATGAACAACATTTCAACATTTTCAGGGCCCCTTCCAGCATAAGTGTAACTTGAAATGAATATGGGGTTGGGGCAAAAAAATACCTCATTTTTTCTCAATATTTTGTGGTAAATAGCTATCAAAAAAATTATTGAGCGAAGGGGTGAATGCCCCTTGAGCCTCAAGTTATGTCTATACCCTCCAAAACCCCATTTTTTTGTAATTAAAAAAATCTATCCAATTTTTAAAAAACGTTTGATGAATAAGTACTTGGAATTTTCAAGATTTGTTCCCTAAAAGGTGGATTCTTGAAATTGTATTCATGTTGTATTGTGAGAATGATTTTTTTTCTTTAAATGAAACAAAAAATTTTCACGAAAAAAATTCGTCTAAAAAATTTTTAACAACTTTTTCAACAGAAAAACCTGTTTTTTTTTCGTCCCAAAGTTTAAAAAATATTTTATTCATTTACTTCACTATCAAAGAAAAAAATTTATCCCCAAAAAATTGAGATTTTTTCATTTTAGAAGAATTTTAAAATTATTGTTCGAAAAAAATCTCAGTTTTTTTTCGAAAATGAAACGAATTGTTTTCTTCACAAAGAAAATATTAAGAAACTTTTCCACAGAATACGAGTACCTTCATAAAAAAAAATTTATAACATTTTTTCACCAAAAAAAAAAGTAAAAAAGAGTTTTGGATATTTTTTATTCCAAAAAAATCCTGAAATTTCTTCCCTCGAAAATATATTCCAGAAGATTTCTGCAGATTTCTTTCAAAAAATTGAGATTTTTTTTATTCCAAAACAATTTTTAAAAATTTTCAAGTCAAAAAATTTGTTTTCAATTTTTGTTATTCCAAAAAATGAGAATTCTTCTCCAAAAAAACAGAGACCCTCCTCCCAAAATATAAAATTGAAAAAAAATTCAAAAAATTGAGATTTTATACTCTAGAGTTCAAAAATATTTTTACTTCGAAACAATTCAATTCCAAAATGATGAAATTCAGATTTTTGATTTAAAAAAAAAAAATAAGAATTGTTTTGCGAAAGTTCAAAAAATATTTTTACTTCAAAAAAATTGAGAATTTATTTAACGCCTTGTACAGAAACTACCTAAGGCTATATAGTGGTGTAAAGATGTTTTTTATTCCAAAACCATTTTTAAAATTTTTGTACAGATTTTTTTTTTTATTCCACAAAATTCTGTGTTTTTTTTTATTCCAAGAAATGAGGATTTTCCGAAAAAAAATTGTTCAAGAAGATTAATTTTCTTCTTCAAAGATTTTTTTTTTTTTTGTTTTGAGAAGAAGCAACAGTTTGAAAAAATTTCACTTTTAAGCAAATGTAATTTTGCTCGAGTATCAAAAATTCATGACTTTGAAAAGTAAAATTCATGACTTTTCATAACCTAGTGATTTTTTTGAAAAATTCATGACTTTTTCATGACTTTCATGACCCATTTTCAAATTTCATGACTTTTCATGATTTTTCATGATTTTCATGACCTGTAAACACCCTGAAATTCAGTAAGGGTAGGATTTTACATGGAATCGAATGGTAGCCTTTGTCATTGATTAAATTTAATTTCTCATTTTTTGAAATTTGCAGAAAATAAAAATTATCACAAATTCTCTAAGGGTAGGAATTTGCATTGTTCGAAATGGTAGCCTTTGTGATTGATTAAATGCAGATTATCATTTTTTGAAATTTACTGAAAATTGAAATTTTTAAAAATTCAGCAAGGGTAGGATTTTTCATTGAATTTTTTCGGAGCCTTTGTCATTGATTGGGAGGGATCCCATCGAAATGTTTCTTAATGACCAAAATTATTTTCAAGACCTTGATCAACAATTTTTATTTGATTTTGTTTTCAATTTGCCTCTTCCTCCCTCACATTTCTAACTTTGAATTACTATCTTCGGAGTGTTATGCAAAGTCGGTGAGGAGGGAGGGGTCCAATCGAAAAATGTTTCGAACAGAAGTTTTAGTTCAAGTCTTGAGAATAATTTTGGTTATTACAAAAATTTCGATTAGACCCTTCCCTCTCCTCCTTCTCAACTAATTCCACAATCAGACGTATAGATACGATCGAATGTACGAAATATTTTCAATTTCCAAGAATAAAAACAAAACTACATACGAGGAATTCTCTCGAATCGAGCCAACGCAACGTGGCGAGAAAAATGTAACCTTTTGAAAACGTAATTTTTGATAAATTCTTTAAATCGACACTAGCGCTCCATCAAGCTGTCTGATCGAGAGTAGGCGAGCCTCGAGGCCATTTATAACCCCGAATAAGAGCTTTTTTCGCTTCGATCACGTTTAAAGTTAACTCCGAAAAACGAACTCGTAATATCGCATCGGCGAGAAAAGTTTGGCAATATCGTTAATGCACCGAAACGAGTAAAACCTTAGTCGTACAGTCGTCGACAAAGAAAATGCCGATACCAGGGCGCGAATTCGTACAATTTTATAGTATTATACGACGCGATATTTTGGCAAAAACAGAACTGCATGCAGTCGATAGGATACTTGTAACTTTTCTCAGACCTCTTTAACGCACCTGCATGGTTATTTTTTAAATATTAAATACTCGTATATTTTACAAGTTCGACGAATCTGGTGGCCCATTCGTTTTTTTCTTTTCGCAATCGTATTATACGTATCAACCGACAAACGTTCGCGTACAACGAACATTTAGAAAAGTCTATTAACAAAAGCACAGCATGCTGGAGCTGGGGCTGGAGCGACACAACGTCGAAATAAACGACTGCGAAAAAACTTTTCTCTTCTTTTTTGCAGCACATAGACGCGATAAAGAATCGCGAATCGAGTCGAGTATACGAATACACGAAAGAGGGAGCAAGGAACGCGGGCACGATGCTGATAAAATAACGAAAATTTGCGAAATATGTTGGCAAAAAAGTATAGAGGAGAACTATGTTGTTTTTTTTTTTTACGTATTTGACGTACCGCCACACGTCGCTGCCACGCTCGTCCAAAATATTCTACAAAAACGAAACGGCCCGGCCTCCGGGCGAAGGAGAACTTTAATCGGATAAAAGTGCTAAAAGTAAATGAGGCGACGAAGTAAGTAGTTAGAAATGAGCTCGAACCTGCGCGTACAAATTGAAATATAAAAGTCGGCTTCGTAATAAATGAAAAACAAATAACCATCTCGCCTCTCTAAAAAATACACCTGAATTCCTCTCGTTTCAATAACGAAATTGCCACCTCGGCTGCCGTCAAATTTCACCTCGTTTCGCCCCTCGTTTTACAGACATAACCGTCACGCTGCCGCGCCGTAGAACATTCTAAAAACACAAAAATGAAGCGATCTTTTTAATTTGCCCAGAGTAATATCGCATGGCTCCTTCCAAGGTGTGAGAAAATCGAATTCGTTCGCTTTTCCTATCTTTACTCTCCGTTTTACCGCAACCCAAGCTCGACTGTCACAGACCATCGTTGTACAAAGCAATAAAATTCTTATCGGCTCGTTTCGACTCTTTATTCTGGAAGTAATCCGCTTTACGAATCGTATTTTATGCATGTTCGGCCACCCACGTTTTGGGCTTGGCGTACTTTCATCGTTAATTAACAATATCTCGCATTTGCAGCTCAAATGGCCGGCAAAAAACCGAACATTTGGTTCACCTTTTCACCTCAGTCGCTTAAATTTCGAATTTTGTTTGTAATACTTAAGGGGGGGGGGGCTTGTTTTGGAACATTTTTTGTTAAATGCATAGCGTTGATTAGCGGAATTTTCTAAGACCTTTGCATGACGTCATTTTGATTTTTCACCTATGAAGTTTTGAAGAAAAATTGGAAACTAATTTCAAATTGTTTCTTTTTACAAAAAAAATTAATTTTTGATTTTTGAAAAATAAAATGCATAGAGTTCTCAAAAAAAGAAAATTATTTTCATATTGCATTTTAATTGTGTCATTTTGTAAAAAATGTTGGTAGATTTTTTGGAAAATTACAAATTTCAAGGTCAAAATTGGAGAAAAACGCGATTTTTACTTCAGGTTCCGTTTCTAGGAAAACTATGCAACCCACAAAACTTTTTCTTAGAATCTTTTTTATTCAGTAGAGTCTTGTCTATAATTTAACGAGAGGATTTTGCAAAATTTTAATTTGTCAACTATTTCTTTCGAGTCGACTGGAATACTTCCGAGGAAAAACTATGAGAGGGTTTCATAAAATAGGAGAGAAAGTACGAGTTTTGCAAAATCCTCTCGTTAAATTATAGACAAGACTCTACTGAATAAAAAAGATTCTGAGAAAAAGTTTTGTGGGTTGCATAGTTTTCCTAGAAACGGGACCTAAAGTAAAAATCGCGTTTTTCTCCAATTTTGATTTTGAAATTTGTAATTTTCCAAAAAATCTACCAACATTTTCTACAAAATGACACAATCAAAATGCAATATGAAAATAATTTCCTTTTTTTGAGAACTCTATGCATTTTATTTTTCAAAAATTAAAAATTATTTTTTTTTGTAAAAAGAAACAATTTGAAATTAGTTTCCAATTTTTCTTCAAAACTTCATAGGTGAAAAATCAAAATGACGTCATGCAAAGGTCTTAGAAAATTCCGCTAATCAACGCTATGCATTCAACAAAAAATGTTCCAAAACAAGCCCCCCCCCCCCCTTAAGAGAATCTAGGAAGAAATCAAAAAAAAGAGCAAGCAAACACCTAATATTAAAAAATCTGATTTTTACATTACATCCTATCTCTATTCATTTTCAAATCAAAAACAAAATTTGATTGAAAAGATAGATAAGTTTTCAATAATTTTAAAATGTTAAAGTACCTACCTACAAGGGATTCAAAAAATAATAATAATAATGAATGAAAAATTGATAGAAAATTAAATTGAAAAGTGAAAAATTGAAGGGAAAAAATAATAAATAGGTTAATAAAAAATGGGCTTTTAAAATTGAAAAAAATAAAACTAATAATTTACAAATTTTAAATTTTGAAAATTGAAAATTGAACCAGTCCAGAATGGAAAGAAAGAATGAAATTAGGTTGAATAAAAAATGATTGAATGTTGAAGAAAATGAAAAATCAAGTAAAATCATAAGGTTAAAAAAAATTAATAATTGGAAGAATTAAATTTGAATCGAAAATAAAGACAAACTAAGTACAGGTGAAAAAACAATGAAATTTAAAGTTGAAAAATATCATAATAATTTCAAGAATTGAATTGAAAGTCATTAAAAAAAAAAAAAGTATGAAAATGAATTCAGAATAAAACTGAAATGAAAATTAGGAGAATTTCAAATTTTGAAAATTGAGAAAACAAAAAACTGAAAAATGTAGAGTCAACCATTTTGATGGTGAAACAGTGTTTTCTAGATGCATTTCGTCGCGTTGAGTCGATTGAAAGGCTTTGCGAAAGCCTCTGACCACTTTAAACACGTTAAATCACCAATTTCCCCATTTTCATAACTCTTCAAAGGTTGTTTTGCAAGTAAATATTCGAATATTGCAAAATTTTGAACTCAATCATACAAACCGAAGGTGAAATGATGTTTTCTAGATGCATTTCGTCCTCCTGAGTCGATTGCAAACCTTTTCGGGAGCCTCGGACCACTTTAAATTGGTAAAATCCCGAGCGGCACACTCGATCGATAATATCGGAAGATGTAACGTATCGATAAAAAATCGTTTGAAAAATCTATAGATGTTCTCACGATATTATAAAGATTTATCGGTACAACTTCATAGGCAAAAAATCTAAAAACTATCGAATTCGATATTATTAAGATTTTATGACGATATTCGTCAACGATACTATCGACAAAGAATATTAAATTTATCGAATTCGATTTTCCACCGATTTTGTGCAGATATTTGAAACTACATTATCGACAAAGAATATTAAATTTATCGAATTCGATTTTTTAACGATTTTGTAAAGATATTTAAAACTATTTTATCGACAGATTATATGAAATTTCTCGACTTCGATATTTTACCGATTTTTTGACGACATTTGAAACTATATTATCGACAGATTATATTAAATTTATCGAATCCGATTTTTTAGCGATTTCGTGACGATATTTGAAACTATATTATCGACTTATAATATGCAATTTCTCGAATTCGATTTTCTAACGATTGCGTGAAGATATTTGAAACTATATTATCGACACGTAATCTGAAATTTCTCGAATTCGATTTTTCAACGATTTTATGACGATATTTGAAACTATATTATCGACACGTGATATGAAATTCCTCGAATTCGATTTTTCAACGATTTTGTGGCGATATTTGAAACTACATTATCGACAAATAATCTGAAATTTGTCGAACGATTTTTCAACGATTTTGTGACGATATTTGAAATTATTTCCAAATTTTAAAAATTGGTGAAAATTTTTCCAAGTCTAACTCGTCTGGAAGTACTAAACTGCCTATTATAAGCGTTTTATTGCTAATTCCTCAACGATAAGGTATAGCATAGTGGTTAAGGAAGAGGATTACCATGCAGGAGGTAGAAGGTTCAAGCCCCACGGGTGGCAGATTTTTTATAATTTTTTTTGACTTTTTCTGAAATGATCCTCTTACCGTAACATGAATAATGTGTTTAGGCATAGTTTAATGTATTAATTATACTAATTAATGATTTTTAATTATAGAAAGAAGCTAGTAAAAGACAAAAAATCGGAATAAAAAATCGTTAAAAAATCGACAGAATATCGAATTCTATAAAGTGTCGCGAAAGTTCCGCCTAAATCGTGAAATTATCTTTCGATATTATAGATATATTATCGATAAAATATCTTACTATAATCTCGAAATTTTTGCTAACTATAATTCGTCGATAATCTATCTATATATCGGAAGATAATTTCACGATTTATGCGGAACTAACGCGACACTTTATCGAATTCGATATTCTGTCGATTTTTTATTTCGATAATTTGTCGAGTGTGCTGCTCGGGATTGCGAAATTTCGGATTTTTGCAATTTTTTAAAGTTGTTTTTGCAAGTAAATTTTCGAGTGTGTCAAAATTTTCATTCTCAATTCAACATTTCGAAATTGAAACGATGTTTTCTAGATGCATTTCGTCGTCGTCGATTGCAACCATTTGCAGCAGCCTCAGACCACTTTACACACTTTAAATCGCCGATTTTCTCATTTTCTCACTTTTTCAAAGGCTGTTTTGCAAATAAATTTTCGAATATTGCAAAATTTTGGTAAGCACTATTGTTTTTAGAATAACTAAATTTCGTGTTTTTTTCTCACTTAGAAATTTCAATGTGAATTATTGTATAGCTGGTTCATTACCTGATTCTATTTTCTCAAATTCGTGCTAATAAATCAGTACTAACCTGAAACATAGAAACAAAATAAAATATTAGTTACTTCTATTGTCTAAAAACGCTCCAGTTGTGAGGGAATGCGACAAAGCACACGTATAGTTACAATTATTACACTGTGTTGCTTTCTCACTCTTCAATGCTGCTCCAAGCCTATCAATTCTTCAAAATTGCAGATTCTACAATTGGAGTTAGATATGGATCAGACCAGATTCTGAATTTTCAGTTGAGTAATTCAGATATGGACTAGACAAGACTCTTAATTCTCAATAAATTATCGGAATAAAAGTCTTTCCTTCCTCAATTTCGTCCCGCTATTTTTCCACGTTTCTTGCCAGGTAAAAATGAGAAAAAATGTTTAAATGAAGATAGAGAAGAAAAATTTTAAATTTAAAATATTTAGAAAAATTAATATTTAAGAAAATAGGTATGTAAATTAAAATAAAATTCAATATCGAAAAAATAATTTTAAAATTTTAAAAATAAATGAATAAATTGTTAGAAAAATCTACTAAATTCGAAAAATCATTGAAAATTCAAACATCAAACACTAAAAAAATGCGAATTGAAATAAAAAATCTTTCGAAATTGATTACGATCTCATGTTTCAGACACAGAATGTCTGGAAATATAGGTCTCACGCTCTCACCTCTAACTTCCACCATCGATCGAATCAAATTTACACCGACCTTCTCCTTCTAAAACATTTAGGTATTCAAAAAAAATTCGACTCCACTTTTTAAAATATCAACAAAAACTGCAATTTTCTCATCCCCTTCCCAAATTAATTTTTTCAAACACGAAGATGGTAAAATTATTTATCACACGCCTCCCTCTTTTTTTATTCGCATAAATCGTCTGTAAATTGTGAGAAGAAATTTTTTAATACCACTGTTCTAACGACGCTAACATGATTTACACGTAAATAAAAAAAATTACCGTAGTTGGCAATCGCAAAGAATAGCGCAGGTATCACGCGCAAATCGTGTACATTCGCAATTTGTGAAAACTTTTATCCGCAAATGACCCTTAAACAAATCCATAAAAACAGTAATAACTTTACCCATAAAAAAAGTCCACCTCCGGGAAGCGACTCGCGACGTGGTGGTTTTCGTTCGCGACGCGACGTGCGGCGCAGGCAGATGGAAGAGATGGGAATTTTTGAAAAATTTTTAATTTTCGCACTTGCGAAGTTTTTTGGAATTCCAGTGGGAATAGTGTATATGCATGGTTTTCTTTGTACGATGAAAGAAAAAATGAACGAATGACGTGAGGTGGAGGATGAGAAGAGAAGGGCGAGTGAGGTAAACAACCAGAGAAAACGAAGCGTAAACGCGATTTACAGAGATATACTCGTACAGACGTGTACACTCTGATATAAGCTGAATAAGTGAAAAAGTACATTCATTACTGGTAGTCGCGAGCTCGTCGGTGCAGAGTATAACAACACGTTGCAGAAAGCAAAATAAAAGGCAGAAAAAAAACTTTTAATATTTTCATAGATATAACTTTAATATCGAATTTTACTCGGTAAATACATTCGTACGGTATGCCATTAAAGAGATTAAAATTTATTACACGGCTCGTCCTAATACCTAGCTAAATATATGTAGTGTATACGTAATACCTATAAAGTTCGCGTATACAATCAAAATTAAAATTTACGAATGGCGATCGTATTTAGAAGATTTTATTTTTCGTCATTTGAGAATTTTCATCAAGAATCTACCCCCCACCCACCCACAGAAGTATTTCGTAAAATTATTAGAAAATTTTACAAAATTGGGGAAATCGAAAAATAATACCTACCTAATATTTTTTAATCTAAATATGTAATAATAATTTTTAACAAAATCAAGACTTTGATCAAATTTAAAAAGAAAATTGAAAAAATCTGAAGAGTTCAGAAAAAATGATTCCAAATATATATACCTATTTTTTGAGATTTAAAGAATAACCCGAACGGCACACTCGATCGATAATATCGGAAGATGTAACGTATCGATAAAAAATCGTTTGAAATTCTATAGATGTTCTCACGATATTATAAAGATTTATCGGTACAATTTCATAGGCAAAAAATCTAAAAACTATCGAATTCGATATTATTAATATTTTATGACGATATTTGTCAACGATACTATCGACAAAGAATATTAAATTTATCGAATTCGATTTTTTAACGATTTTGTAAAGATTTTTAAAACTATATTATCGACAGATTATATATTATGAAATTTCTCGACTCCGATATTTTACCGATTTTTTGACGATATTTGAAACTATATTATCGACAGATTATATTAAATTTATCGAATCCGATTTTTTACCGATTTTGTAAAGATATTTGAAACTATATTATCGGCACATAATATGCAATTTCTCGAATTCGATTTTCTAACGATTGCGTGAAGATATTTGAAACTATATTATCGACACGTAATATGAAATTTCTCGATTGATTTTTTTACGATTTTGTGAAGATATTTAAAACTTTATTATCGACACGTAATCTGAAATTTCTCGAATTCGATTTTTCAACGATTTTATAACGATATTTGAAACTATATTATCGACACGTAATATGAAATTCCTCGAATTCGATTTTTCAACGATTTTGTGGCGATATTTGAAACTACATTATCGACAAATAATCTGAAATTTGTCGAACGATTCTTTAACGATTTTGTGACGATATTTGAAATTATTTCCAAATTTTAAAAATGGGTGAAAATTTTTCTAAGTCCAACTCGTCTGGAAGTACTAAACTGCCTATTATAAGCGTTTTATTGCTAGTTCCTCAACGATAAGGTATGGCATAGTGGTTAAGGAAGAGGAATACCATGCACTAGGTAGATGGTTCAAGCCCCACGGGTGGCAGATTTTTTATAATTTTCTTTGACTTTTTCTGAAATGATCCTCTTACCGCTATAGATATATTATCGATAAAATATCTTACTATAATCTCGAAATTTTTGCTCACTATAATTCGTCGATAATCTATCTATATATCGGAAGATAATTTCACGATTTAGGCGGAACTAACGCGACACTTTATCGAATTCGATATTCTGTCGATTTTTTATTTCGATAATTTGTCGATTGTGCTGCTCGGGAAAATCAAACTAAAAAAATTCTAAAATTTTACAATTGAAAATAAACGACCACAGGTGAATGAAAAAATTGTAGTTGAAAAAAATTCATTTGAAAAAATTTAAAATTAAATTGAATTGAAAATAACAAGAGATTGAAAAAAAGTTTACAATCATTTTTTCCATTCACAAGAAATTCTGAGATAAAAAAAAGTCAATTAAAAAATTGGATAGTGGGTACATTTGAAGCTAAATTACGAAAAAAAAGTCGTTCTGAAATTATAAGAAAACATTTTTAAATTCTCAAACAAAAATTAAAAATTATTTTTGGAAGAAAATTTTTAAAATCTTGGTTATTCCGTGTCAATATGGCCACGTTTCAACCATGAGTCTTCTCATTTCCATAAAAAAAATACGAGTTTTTCTAATCCTAAATTTTTCCCAAGATTTTTTTATGATGTTGGTCAATATTATAAAAAAAAATCGTCTATTACATAGTAACTTCAAAAAATTATATTTTAAACAAAATTTGAAAAAAAAAAACTATAAAAATATTTTAAAATCATTTTTACACAAAAATTATTGTGTAAAAAAAAAAAAAAACTTTTTTATACAACTTTTTAATTTTTAGAAAATTGGAAAAAAACTAAAATAATGGGAAATCATTTGAATCAAATTTCAAAAACGTTTCCATGTTTATCAAAAATTAAGATTGGAAAAAATTTGCAATGAAAAATGTAAACGTTGACAATTTAAAAAAATAAAATAAAAATGTTTTGAAGAATCAGAAAATGAGAAAAATTTTAAATTGAAAGAAAAAAAAATTGAAACTATCCACTTGAGAAAATAAAAAGAAAACACGATGTTCCAAAAATAATTTCATTGATTGAAAAAAATTGTAAAAAATTCACAATAAAAAACTTCAAATAAAAAATGACTGGAAATTGTCCAAAAAAATTATACTCAATAAAAATGATTTTTATAGGATGAAAACCGAAGAAATTGGCAAATTTTAAGATAAACAGCTTGACATTTGCTATTAATGACCAAAAATTGTTCAAAAAGTGACCAAAAATCAAACCCACCAAGAGGAAATTTGAGAGGGTCAAATAAGAATAATTTTCTGACTTGAATTTGTCAGTCATTAAAAAAAAAAATTTAAAAAAAAAATTATAAAATTGCAACAAAAATTTTTGATTTTTTAATTTTCGAAAAAAAACTGAGTAAGTACCTACACTAAAACTTTTGACTTTTAACCAGAATTTTGTTTTGTTGTGTTTTAGAGGGAAGAAAAGTAATAATTTTAGCAAAAAAATATTCTCAATTTGTACGTCTTCATTTTTTCTTGAGATAAATTTTTTTGAGCAAAATAAATCTTTGAATTTTTCTAGAGTAACAATTTTTCAAATTTTTAAAGTAAACTTTATGGCGGAAAAAATAGTCTTATAATAAAGTCTTTCAATTGGGGAGGGGGATGTCTCTTAATTTTTTGACGGAGCAGAAAAGTCTCTGGATTTTTTAAGAATCCCCCCCCCCCTTTTCAAAGAAAAAATCTCAATCTCTGGCTTCAAAAAAAAAAAAAAAAAAAACTTGTTTGGAGTTGAAGAGACCTCTCAATTTTTTTTTATAAAAAAAACATTACAAATTTTTGGAGTACAACACTTCATTTTTTTGACAGAAAAAATTTTTTCTCTTAAAATGAAATTTTGCTGGAAAATTTTCTAAAATGTTTACGTGTAGAAGGAAAAGAAATCTTTTTTCCATTTTTTTTTTTTTTTTTCATTTTTCTTCCATTTTTAGAGAAAAAATTTCAATTTTTGATCTTCATCAGGTATTTTTGAAGAAAAAAAACCTTTCAATTTTTTGGTGTAAAAAATCTCACAATTTCTTGAAGACAAATATATAAGTATATTTCAATTTTTTGTAAGTATAGGTATTTATCTTCAATTTTATAGAGTAAAAAACCTTATTGTTTTAAGAAGAAAAAAAATGATTTCCATTTTAGGTATTTTCATTTTTAAAAATTTTTTTAAGCAAAAAAAAATCGCTTAATTTTTTGGAGGAAAAAAAATCAACTTTTTTTTTGATAAAAATATCTCACAATTTTTTGAATAAGAAAAACTCATTATGTTTTTGGAGTAAAAAATTTTCTAAATATCTGTCAGTTTCTTTTTTTGAGAAAGGAATTTTTCACTAAACAAAAAAAAAATATTCATTCCGATATCATTAAAAAAAATTGGTCGAGTAAGAGAATTATTTTTTCGGAAAAAATCTTTCAATTTTTCATTTTTTTTGTTGGTTTTAAAGAGACATCGTCGAAAAATATTGGAAAAAGTGACTTTAGTGATCGTTTTGGGAAAATAGTGACAAAAAGTTACATTAAGAGTGGCTGAATCGCATGCGGCCTGCATTCGCAGTAAATTTGAACACCCTGTAGATATTCGATAGAATTCCCTATTTGACCATATCTAGTTACATACGTAGAGAAATCACTACGCTCTCGACAAAACCAACTCGACAAATTGTTCAACTAACCGAACCATTCCTTTAATTAATTTGATGTAACGCTGGCAGGAAAAATCCATTTCCTTTTCAATAAAATGATGGAAAAAAATAACGTAATATTCCGCCGTCGGATATTTTTCATCTAAGTACGACTCAAAGAGCTGTAAGAATTATCACGCTTATTTGGTCGAATGCGAGCTCTACGCGAGTACAAAAATTAATCTAAGGTTCTACGTAGTATACGATGATATGGATCGCATCGGCGGAAAAAAACCACATCGAACGTTAAATTGAAACGGAGGCAAATTTGAATGGGGAAAAAAAATCACACAATCGGATATATTTTTGCGATAATACGCATCGCAAAGGGAAATAAAAAATAAAAAAACCTGCGCTAGGAAATTTATAAATACGCCTGCAACGATGGCATGGCGTTTTCTCTACGAATACTCGTCAATATATGTAGGTATATAGAAGAACGGTTGCTGCGGCCACAAATCCGACGCTCGACGATGCCAGAAGTGAAACACTTTCTTCTTCTATTCTTTTACCATTCGCAAATCCAAACATCAATTTCACGCCATCGATTTGTCTATCGTACGCGTGCTTGTGCCTGGCAAACGCGTCCCGTCGTATGTACGACGTTTGTAGCAAATTTTCAAACATTTAACGACATCCTGAGAAGAGAATTTTCTTTTTTAGTTCGATTTTTTCTCCCCTTTGGCCTTCGTCTATTTCTATTTCCTCCAACATTACGCTGAAATTGCGTATGGGAAATTCGGTTTGTTTCGCTCTTTGTCTTACTACGTAGTACGTACATTCGAGTCCATATTGGCGCGAGTCGTACGTATTTCTTTGTGGAAAAAAATTGATAAGGTAAACGAGCACGCGAGAGAGGTGCCAATATCCACCTACTCGTACGTCATACAAAGGAACCTCGCAAATACGCTATTTACCCAAGACATACGCGTGCTCGCGTACCTACACACCAATCGTAAACTAATTTTCTTTCTCTTTACCAATATTCTGGTCGGGCGCGCAATAAAGAACCAATCATGCGAAAGAACTGTCTTCCGAAACGAGCATTGCGATATGAAAAAAGATGCACGATATAATGGAGGAGTCAGCAAGAAAACACAGAAGAGAAAAAGGTACCTGGCGTATATACCAAGTAGGTAAGGTACCTTTGCATATACTTGTTAGCGAGAAAATAAGGTAAAATTGCTGCTCGACTCGCGAGTACCCCTCCCCCCCCCACCCTTCGCCAACGATACGACCGAGGGCGACGAGACCGACCGGCGAGTAAAACTGCTCGTTTAATTTAATTTACACGCCAAAAATATTACAACACTATAATGTGAAGCATCGACGCAACAACTATATAAGGCAACTCCGCCATCAGCCAAGGGTACGATACGAGTATATCCCCGATGTGAAATCCTCCCCTTTTGGTCGACTAGTCAAAAATATAATAATTTAACACCTAATTAAAGCTTCGAGGCGAGAACGAAAGCAAAATGAAAGGCGAAGGTGAAAAAAACGGGGGCATGTATTCAAAAGTGAACGACGAAACGAACACGCGAGGCCAAGGCGTCCACAGTCCGCACGGTTCATTCGATGATCATAATTCGCGATTACCATATCGTACCGATGATTTATTCTACGGATATCCTTGAAAATTAGTCACTGGCCGTATTATTTCCGTGTATGCGTATCAGTGGACGAATGGAGGTGGTAGCCTGGTCAAAGCAGTTCGTGGTCTGGTGGAAGGAAAGCACGAGAAAAAAAAATCAAAAATGGAGGGAGGTTTGTGTAGAGTCAATTTAACCGTGTTTGATTTATTGTTTTAGTTCTAAATTGAACTAAATTCTTCGAGAAATAAATTTCTAAAAAATTTCTTTAAATCGTACATATTTTATACTTAAGTAATTTAGATCGTTGAAAGTTATTTTCTTTCGAAATGTTGTTCAAAATTAAATCACCTAATGTATCAATTTAAAACAATTTTTCATTAAATTTCTCTAGACACTCAATTTTTTCAAATTTTAGTTTTAAGAACAAATTTTTCAAAATTTTTTAAAAGATCGAATAATTGACTTCTTTAAAAGATATAATTTTTTCGTTCTTTTTGAAAAATTCAATTTTTTAAAGCTTATTCTCTTAGGAAAGAACTTTTTTGAATTTTATTCAAAAAATCAATTTTCTCAATTTTTCAAGACTTTCCCCCAAAAAAATTATTTAAAAATTCAAAATTTTCAAATTTTATTCCGAACAATTTTTTCAATCTCCAAAAAATATACATATTAAGTGGTTACCAAAATTCATTAAACTTTTCAAAAAATCAATTTTTCTCAATTTTTCAAGACTTTTTCCCAAAAAAATTATTTAAAAATTCAAAATTTTCCAATTTTATTCCGAACAATTTTTTCAATCTCCAAAAAATATACATTTAAGTGGTTACCAAAATTCATTAAACTTTTCAAAAAATCGGAATTTTCCAAATTTTTTTATGAGACAATTTATTTTTTCATTAGGTATTTACACAGGCATTTCTTTCTTCGTCTAAAAAAATTAAATACTTTTTTTATTCTACTACTCACAAAATTTTCAGATCCCTTCCTCTAGAAAAATTACAGTAAGGCGAGGACTGAGGTCCTATCAGAAAAATGATCCCTCCCTCCCCCTCAAAAAATTGAACCTCTCAAAAAAGTTCAGATCTAGATTTACAAAAAAAAAAAAAACTTATAAAATAGTAGGAAAAATCTCATGCTAACTACTAACATGATGAAAAAATTGACTACATAATTATTTTGTTTACAGAAAAAAAATGATTTTTCGATTTTCAATTTTGATTTTTTCACCACTTTTACCCCAAAATCAATACTTTTTCACTACTTTTGCTAGGTACCTTGTAGGCACCCTGATTATTTTATTCAAAAAAATATATTATTCAGAATTTAATTGATTGTTGGGGTGGGTTGGAGTAAAGGTAGTTGTGAAAGGCAGAACGAAAACAAATAGAAAAAAAAGGAGACAGCTTGAGGGCTTTCGCAGCTATCTAATTCAAACAAGTAATTTTTTTTTATCTGAAAAAAACAATATAGACCTACATAATTTACAATTTTTTCCAAATACAATATGTTAAAAATTTTGATAAAAGACTAATTTTTTTTTTTTTTTTCAAAATTACGTAAAAGTAAAATTTTTAAAAATTCAGTTACAACTTTTTTTCAATTCTCTAAAAAACATTGGAAATAGAGGTAATTTTGATGGTTTTTTATTTCTCTATATTTTTCATTTTGTTTAGAAATCAATTTTTTGAATTTTTAAAAAACTACCTTGAATAATTTTTTTTCAATATTTTTGGAATGAAAATTTAAAAAAATGGTTGCAACAATTTTTTTTTTTAATTTTCAAAACTTTTCAATATTTTTTGGAATAAAAAAAATCTTAGAATTTTTTTGAAATTATATTCGAAATCAAATTTTTCAAAACTTGATTCTTTTTTTTAAAGAATTCTTTAATTTTTTTGTTTTAAATAATGAATTAAATTTTTTATTTGATTCAAAAAAATTTTCTAATGTAATTAACTTTATAACATCTATTTGTATTATTAATTTAATCTAAATTATCTAAAATTCGTTGTAATCTTTCGCTAAATAGCTCCTGAGCTAAAAATTCAACAAAAAAATCATTCAAAAAATGTTTTAAATATTTTCTATTTTTCATGAAATAATAAATAAAAAAATAATCAGCGTATTTTTTGGATTTTTCAAAATCCTCAACTATGCTAAAAAAAATAAAAATTAAAAAATTAAAAATCGTAGGTAGATATAAAGTAGGTACATTATTCAAAAAAAATCAATTTATTCAAAAATAGTTTTTTTTTAGAAATTATTTCCAATTCTTTCCAACAAAATCATGTTTTCAAAATTGTTTAATGGTGCTCTTTTTTTTCATTTCAATTAATCAAGTCTGATCCTTTTTCAGATTTTTCTACAAGAAAAAATTCTGAACTTTCTTGAATTAAAAAAAAGAAATTGATGTTGTTTAATAAATGATTGTTCAGAATTTTTGAAAATCGTACTTTCAAAACTTTATTTAAAATCATTGTTTTTTTTTTTACATTTTCCTAAAAATCCAATTTTTAATAATTGAGTTCGAATACCTAGTTTTTTAGAGTTTCTAAAAGATAATTTTTTTCAAAAAAATTTCAAAATTACATTATTTTTAAAAATTTTAAATTTTCAAAAAAAAGTCTGAAAATTGAATTTTGCTTAAATAAAACAAATTTTTCCAACAAAAAAAAATCAGGGTTTCCTAAAAAAAAAAAAAAAAAAAAAAAAAATCAAAAAATGGGTAATTTTTTATTTTTATTTTTTTGTGCAGGCCCATACCTAGTTCTTATTTTTGAACTTTGTTTACTTAGTACTAATTTTTTAGAATCTCTTGGAAATTTTTAAATTACCTAATAATTTAGTTCAATTTTTTTTTTTTCGTAATTGTATTCAAAAACTTTTAGGTGCTTTTCAAAGAATAATTTTGTACTTGTAAAAAAATTCAACTTTTTAGAAATTCTTTCAAAATTTTGTTCAAAATCAATTGTTTTAGAATTTCTAAAAGATGAATTAACTATTCCATACTTAATCTTGATCAAAATCAAATTTTTCGAAATTTTTTCACGTTAAATCAGCTTTCTAGGGGAAATCTGTGCATCAAAGTTTTTAAAATTTCGTTGGGAACTTTGCTTTCAAAATTTTGTTCAGTTTTTTCCCCTTTTTTTTTATTGTGAAGTTTTCAAAAAACAAATTCTTGAAGTTTTTGGTTTACACGTACCTAAATTGATGCATTACCTTACTTTTCTTCTGTACCTATTTTATATTCCATTAAAATGAATATAAATGTACCTATTTGCTCTTTGAATTTCAAAATAGCAGGGGCCTTTGCAAAAATATGGAGTAGAATCGAAACATAGGTCTCAGTGTGGCAATTTTGAAAATCGTGAAACTCGATGAGCCATACCTGAAATTAAGCAACGACTACCTAATCGTACTCTTTGACGACCTCGCTTAATGGTAAACACGGCAGAATGAAAAAGACAATCAGCTCGACTTGGCATCTGCATCCGTGTTTAAAATACGACAACGACAAAACCGCAGCAGGCAGCTCACGAGTGCAAAGACTCGAGCCTACAGTCGAAGCCAAAAGACACACGCCGAATTACGCAAAATGGCAGTTTATGCTCGCCCACCAAGCCTTCTTATTGCACACAAAGAAACTATAGCGAGTAATATTCGCCAGAGCCATACTGTAACGTGCATCAGTATAAATAGCTAGGTTGTTGGTTGCGCTTCCATTAAAGCGAAACCCATTATTGTATATCGCGTATACGTTAGTAGGTACTATGTACACTTTGGTTGGCTAAATTTTACCCCCGACTAGTCCTCCGACCTGTGTCATTTGAAATTACCTTCTACGCGGCGCGACGTCGACGCTCGATTCATAACGTTGCGTTGCCTTCTCTGTGTGTTTCTCTTTTCACTATACTACGCGTTTTATTCGCATGTTACACTTTACTTTTAAACGTAGGCACTATCGTCGCATATTTTATTGAGCTTTCGGTACCCCTTTCGTCCACATTTACCTCCATAACATCAAAACTAAACCCGGTACCGTACCAATATCAACTAGGCTACGTTTCCTTATCGTGCCATCATTTCGGACTGGTTACAGAGTCGTCGTTCGTCCTACTGTACTATCCACCCGACTCCTCGTCCACCTGAAATGTTCATGCTCGCTCTAGTAATGTTCAAAAATAAGCCTTAACTTTTCCAATGACCTTATTCGCAAATGAAAACGTCAATGCGTTGTGGAAAACTGTACTATATTATGTCTACGAGCGTAATAAACAAACATAACAACCCCATTTGTTGATATTCTTATCATCGATGTGTGTACTCGATTGTTTACATAACTTTTCAAAATCAAAGGAAGGTATTCCCTATAATTCTTCAATTATCACGGTTTTCGACTTGGGGTCAGTCGGAAAATTCCATTACGAAATTACGCAAAATGAAGGAAAGGGTGGAGTATAAAAATGAGGGAATTTAGAAGAGGGAAATTCAAACAATTCTTAAGGTGATTGAAAAAATTCAAATTTTGGAAAATTTAAATAATCGAACTTCTCACATTTTCCCCCAGAGAAACACTTTTTTTGAAAATTTTCAAATAAAAACCAAATTCAGGCCAGAAACTTCTGGGAAAAAATATTTTTGAGAATTCACAGAGAAAAGTAAATCCCTATAAGGAATTTTTGAGGATTTTTAAAATCATCAATTTTCTGAAAATTTTTCACTTGAGTAATTTTTGAAAAATGAGAGTTTTTGCCAAATTGCATTTTAATTAATTAAAAAAGCTACTGTAATTTCAATGCAAAATCCTTCTTTCATGGGATTTTCAAAGAATTTTAAAATCATCAATTTCATGAAAATTTCAAATTTCAATAATTTTTGAGAAATGAGAGTTTTACCAAATTGCATTTAATCAAAAGCTACTGTAAATTGGAAAAATCACCGGAATTGAAAAAAAAATTGTAAAATTGACTCTAATTGGACAAAAATTGATTAAATAAAATTTTCCCACTCATAAATTCGAATTTACACAAAATTCATGAAATTTTTTGGGAATTATTACATGAGCAATCCTACAGTTGTAGGGTTGAAAAAACCAAAAAATTAAAAAATCCGCCGGAATTGAAAAAAATTGCAAAATTGACTCGAATCGGACAAAAATTGATTAAATAAAATTTTCCCACTCATAAATTCGAATTTCCACAAAATTCATGAGACTTTTTGGGAATTATTACTTGAGAAACCCAACAGTTGAAACAGCCAAAAAATTAAAAAATCCGCCGCAATTGAAAAAAAATTGCAAAATTGACTCGAATTGGACAAAAATTGATTAAATAAAATTTTCCTACTCATAAATTCGAATTTCTACAAAATTGATGATATTTGTCACAAAATTATTGGTTTGAGAAACCCTACAGTTGTAGGGTTATCCAAATTTCGCAAGATTTGAAAAACTTGCAAAATTAGCTCGAATCTGGCCAAAATTGATTGAATAAAATTTTCCACCCATAAAAATTCTGATTCAAACAAATTGATAAAATTTCTCTAGAAATCATTACTTGAGAAAGACAAAAATTGCTGGAAATGAAAAAATATTGCCAAATCTGCTGGAATTATACCAAAATTTATAAAATAAAATTTTTCCACTCATAAAAATTCTGATTTCGACAAATTGCTGAAATTTTTCACAAAATTATTACTCAATCAAGAAACCCTACAGTTGTAGGGCTGAAAAAACGAAGAAAAAACGCAAATTAGACAAGAATTGGAAAAAAAATTGCAAAATTTGTTCAAATTGAAACAAAATTGATTGTAAATTTTTTTCTAGAAATCATTACTCGAGAAAATAAATATATCCTTCTCTGATGGAATTTTTGAAGACTTACTCTTAAGAAATTTTTGAGGATCGATTTTTAAAATCATCAATTTTATGAAAATTTTAAATTTCAATAATTTTCGAAAAATGAAAGTTTTTGCAAAATTACATTTATTCAATGAAAAAAGCTCCGATAAAATACAATGCAAAATCCTCCTCTCATGAAATTCGAAAAAAAAAGTAAATCATCAATTTTGTGGAATTTTTTTAAAAATTCAAGGTTTTGCTAAATTGCATTAAATCAATAAAAAAAAAATCTGCTGTAATTTCAAACCAAAATCCTCCTCTGATGGAATTTAAAAAAAAAATTTAAACTATCAATTTTGTGAACATTTTTATTTTCACAAATTTTCAAAAATTGAAAGTTTTGGCAAAATGGCATTTAAATCAATGTAAAAAACTCCGATAAAATCCAATGCAAAATCCTTCTCTGATAAAATTTTTGAAAAAATTTAAAATCATCAATTTTGTGAAAATTTTCATTTTTAGTCATTTTCAAAAAATGAGAGTTTTGGCCAGATTGCATTTATTCAATGAAAAAAGCTTCGATGAAATCGAATGAAAAATCCTCCTCTGATAAAATTAAAATCATCAATTTTATGAAAATTTTAAATTACAGTAGGTACTTAATTGTCGAAAAATGAGAATAATTTTTACAAAATTTACAGTTTTTTTTTTAATTTTGTTTAAAATCAATTTTTTTTTACAGTGGATCAAAAAACAAGGTTTTTAAATTTTTATGCCCCTCAGGTAAGAATTTTGTGTCCATGAAAATTTTAGCTCCAAAGATTTTCCCAACGAAAAAAAAAATGAGAATTATTTCAATTTTAAAAAGAACTAGACCTTTCATCATGGATATAAAATTCTTACCTGTGAAGCATAAAAATTTAAAAATCTTGTTTTTTTTAATCCTCTGTAAAAAAATTGATTCTGAACAAAAAAAAATTTTTAAAATCTGTAAAACTTGTAAAAATTGTTTTTCAACTAAAAAATTTGTATGTTTTAAAAACCTGTTTTAAAAGAAATGTGTTGAACAAAATTGGAAAAATGGGTTTGAACATTGGAAAAAAAATGTGCTGGAGAACGAAATTTAAAAAAATTGCTTTCAAACAAAAACAAAAATATATATATATTATGAATGTAATTTATTGCAAGAATAGTTTTTCAACAATGTTGAAAAAAATGTTCTTGGAAAATAATTGAAAAAAATCATTTTTTTCAAATTAAGAAAGTTTGTAATGAGTTAACCTGGAAAAACTGGTTTTCCAGAAAACTTGGAAAAACTTGTGTTCAGACACAATTTTTAGAAAATTGCTCTGAAACAAAATTTTAAAACATTGTTCGACCAAATTCAAAAAATTCTTACCCAAAACTCGAAAAAAAATTCCCCCAAAAAAATCAATCGCGCTCAAATTTAATCACACGCCCTAAAGAAAATTTACAACTGCACAAGGCGTGAAAAACGAAACGCAAAAAATAATATAAAATGAAAATAGCGATAGATGAAAGTTCATTGAATAAATAAAACGGTAATTTTTTTCGTCGCAATATCGTATTGCACGATATTCGATATCTACTGTTTGGTATAATCTAAAGTTACCGTAAGAGAAAAAAAAAATTATCTAATAAAAACACGCAAAGGTCGCGGGCAAAGGAGGAATTTGCCGACGCGTTATCGATAATGTCAATTCGATTATTCTCGTATTTTGTTTGAAGTCGGAGGATAATAGAGAAATATATATATACGACTTTTAGACGCGAAACAAGGCACAAGAGGAAACGCCGGAGGGAGGAAAAAAACGGCTTCTTTTGAATTCTGCCTTTTGTGTTTGTTGGACTGAGTAACGATATATATACATTGTTCCCTTGTTATTACCTATTCCTTTGATTCCCGCTTTTTATATCACGTTCTTTAACCTTAAATTACCTTTTTCCTCCTTATTTTTCGCGAAACCCGGCCAGAGAAACGTTCTCTCGAGTAAACTTTTAAAGGTCCTTACCATAATCTAACGTAAGAGCGCTTTGATCAACATAAAAGCATGTACCAACTTCTCAACTGGTATATCGTTCAATTGGCCAACTTGGTTAGGGGTGGCTGGCTTTTTCGACTTCTTACCAACCTCTTTCGCCCTCGACATCGTTTTACGCTCTTTAAACCGAGGTAATAAGTCACCTCACTAATACAACCATACTCGTATTGGGGGGGGGGGGGGGGGGGTTAAAAATAGAGCGTCGAAGCGGTAAAAATAAAATTATGTATTCTAATTTTCCATTTTTTTTTTTTTAAGAGTTTGTAGGTAAATACAATGCTTACTCGAAATACTGTGTTTTTTTTCTTCTTTTTTTCTCATTCAATATTTCGATCACGTATACGACCGAATCAAAGCGAACGGTGAATTTCGCGATAAATTCGAAACGAATAATTCAATTCATCGTCGACGTCTCAGTTCGTTTTAATAGTCGTTTTCGTAGCGTAGCGTGATCGATAATCGAGCTATGCTTTATGTATGCCAGCCAGCCAGCCAGCCAACCTCTCTACAAACCGATTCGCCATCGCCATGTTTTTTGTCGTGACGTGTTTTACAAATAGTCCAATTTCTAGGGAAAAAAGCGTCGCTTACGCGTCAGAGATCCTTGGCAAGAACGAATTACTCGACAGTGCAAAAGAGACCGCCTGGCAACAGGTGAACCGCTCTAACCGACGATTCCTACAAATCGTATCTCGTTTCAGAAGTTACAGTTACGAATAGAACCGCGACGACAACGACGACGTCTGAAAATCGACACCGAAGGCTGTTTTGTCACTCGTACGAGCGAAGAATTTGCAAAACTTCGACGTTATACATTTCATCACCTACCACCTACGCTATACGCGACGTATACGACGTAGCTACGCCTATTATATATACTTATACAGGTATCCTGTATACTATGCTTGTATTCGTAAACCCCATTTGCAAATTTCCACAATAAATCAATCGTTTACGCGACGCTATTAGGAATGACGCGAATAAACGTATATACGAATGGTAAAGAACATCGTCAGGCCGCTGCCAGTGCCGCTGACGATGTTGCCGAATTGATTAACAACGTCGAGCAGTTTTCGACGAAAGCGTGCCTACGTCGCTTTCCACACGTGTACCCCGAAGAAAAAAGGGGGCAAACTTATTTCACGACAGTTTGGTAGTTTACGATAAGTTTTCCCACAAACGCCAGGTAATAGTATTGACCTAGATTTGGTAAAAATTACCGCATCATTGTGTATATGGTGCTGGAGAAAAGGAAAGGTGTGATATAGTACCCGAAATAAAATGGTACGTTAAAATGAAAACCTTACTCTCTAATATGTTCCAAATTGTGAAGACAATTTTTTTTTTGTATGTACTTCGAGATCAAAAAAAATTTGAAAGAGGCGGATTTCAAAAATAAAAAAAAATTAAAAAAAATGAATGAAATTTTGAAAAAAAAATCAGAAAGAAGACCTACGAGTAGGCATTAAAGGAAGTTATTTTTACCAATTTTTTTAAGTTCAAAAAAATGCTTTAATTTTCAGAAGGAAAAAACAAAATTCACAAAAAAGAACACTTGGAGGAAATTCTTATAAGGCTTTCGTTCGAACAAAAACTTTAACAAATTGTTTTTCAGCGAAAAAGAAAAGAGTGAAGAAAATCTAGAAAAAGTACTTTTGAAAAATCTCAACTTGAACAAAACATTTTCATCCTACAAAATTTGACTGAATATTTTTTTGGACAAAATTGCAAAAAAATATTATTGATTGAAAGAATTACTTTTCATTAAATTTTTGAAAAATAGGAGAAAATTAAGAATACTCTGTATCAGAGAAAATTCAAAACATTCTACTTATGTTTGAACAAAATATTTTTATTCGGCAAAATTCCTTCAATCTTTGATACAAAATTTCAAAAAATTGGTTATTCATTTCAAAAACTTTTGATGAAAATTTACAAATAATTATTATTATTTTTCTATAAACAACCAGAGAAAATGCTTCAACCAAAAAAAAAAAAATGTTTCAATTGGTACAAAAGCTACAACATTTTGAAAAAATTTTGAAGAATGTTTCGAGACCTAATCTCAGTTTAAACTCAATTTCCATTCAACTAAAATTTTATATTTTAGAGAATGGACTAGGAAAAAAAAAAAAAAAAACTATAATGAAAAATATTTAGGAAACATTATAGCCTTAAAAAAACAGGGGGAAAAAATTCTTCAAAAATATTTTGAAAAATGTGAATTTGAATAACACTTCGAAACAATTGAATTAGGTCCTAAGGAAAAATTTGAAAAATTTCAGTTTGATTCAAATATTCAAATCAACAATTTTTTTAAAACAAAAAACGTTAGAAAAACACTTAATTTCTTGGAAATTATTGAAAAAACTGCATCTCATATGTGTCAAGAAATAAGAAAAGGGGGCTAGTGACCAAAATTTCGATTTTCATTTTTTCATCGATTTTCGTGTAAAAAAGTGTTTTTTATATGAAAATCAATGAAAAAATTTTGATAAAAATTTTGGTCACTAGCCCCATTTTCTTATTCCGTGACACATATTAAAATTGTTTGGAAAAAACTTGGAAAAAATTAATTAATTTTACCCAATGTTGATATCAAGTTGTATTTGAAAAGAATTTGAATAATATTAATTTGAAAATATATCTTCGTTCTAAAATTTTTATAAAATATTTTCAGAACAGAATTAAAAAAAATTATTATTCATTTTTTGAAACAATAGGTACCTATCTTGGTGAGAATTAGAAAAGTTTGGGTTTAAAAAAATTCAAAAATTGTTCTTACGCAAAATTTTGACAGAATAAAATTAAAACTTTTTATGAAAACAAAATTTCAATATTGAGTTATCAAACAAATAAAAAATTGGGTTTTATTACAAAAATAAATAAATAAACAATAAAACTCTAAGAAATTATTTTCGAGAAAATTTTTTAAAATACATTTGACAAATAAAATTTATTTTAGTGAAATGTTTCAAAAAGTTGAATTCTATGATAAAAATTTTGAAAATTTTTGGGCTAAAAAAAAATCAAAAAAAAAAAAAAAATTTGAACAAACCTTCAAAAACATCAAGTTTTCAACACTGAAAAACTATTTTTTATTTAAAAAAATGATGGTAAAAATTTTTAAAACTTTGCAACAAAAAAAAAAACAGAAAAATTATGCATCAGTAAAAATGAATTCAAAAATTTTAAAAATAGTAGTTTGAACAAAATTTGATTAATAATTTTTAAAATATACTTCCAAAAATTAATAAAAATACTTTGTTCCTGAAAAATTTTTAAAAATTTTCATCAACAAAATTTTTAAAAAATGATTTCATTTTAAATTTTAATTCTTCTAGAAAAATGTCATTTAATTTTTTCGGAAAGAACTTCAAAAAAACTAATTTTCTAACATTGAAAAATTGTTTTTCATTTAAATAAATTTTGGTGAAAATTTTAAAAACTTTGAACTAAAAAATTGTTTATCATCAAAATTTGAAAAAATGAATTTTTTATTTTAAAAAAAGAATCAAAAATTTCGGTTTTAACAAAATTCAACCATTTTTTTTGCTCAAACTAACTTCAAAAATATCAAGTTTTCAACATTGAAAAACGATTCTTTATTTTAAAAAACTATGGTGAAACTTCTTAAAACTTTGCGTCAAAAAAATCTAAGAAAATGTGAATCAGAAAAATATTGAAAAATTATTTTGAAAATTTTGAAAAATCTCATGTATGAACAAAACTTGATTAATAATTTTTGGAATACATTTTCAAAAAATTATTGAGTATTTTTCATCTGAAGAATTATCAACAAAATTTAAAAAAAAATGAATTCAAAGAAAATTTTGAAGAATTTGAATTTTAACAAAATATTTTTATCTAACAACATTTCATTATATTTTTTTGTAAAGAACTTCTAAGAAATTGAGTTATTTACAGCTGAAAACATTTTTGCTTTTCATTATTAAAAAAAAAAAAAAACATTGAAAAAATTGTTTTAGCAAATTTTTTAAGGAATTGTAGGATTACTTGTACTTCTTTAAAATCTCGTTCGTTTGAATAGCAACGTTTTTCTATTCAGCAAAATTTGATTAAGTTTTTGTTTGAGTGGGGTTTGCAAAAATTGAGTTTTCAAAAAAAATTTGAAAAATCGTTTTCCAACCAAATTCGGTTAGTTAGAATGAATTGTTTTTCAAGAGAAAAAAGTTGGGAATATTTGTATAAAATTTCAACAAGAAAAATCTACAACAAAATTTTGAAAAAAAATTCACCAAAAATAAAATTTAAAAGAATCATTTTCCAATAGGTACAATAATTTTTAAAGACTTTCGCTTGAAATTTTTTTAAAAAAAATACCTATAGAACCTGAAAAAAAATAATCAAAATTTTCACTCGAACGAAATTAGAAAATTCTGTGTCATTGGACATGGAATATTTTCTAACTGCGCAGCATTATTTTTCATAAAACTGCTTGTAAAAATTGTCCCTACAAACGTTCCCACTATAAACTTGAATTCGAAACTTTTTTCTCATATCTGTACTTTTTTCCCAGTGATTTAAAAACTCATCTCGAGAAGCAAACACGATACGAGAACGACAATTTCACGAGTTAGTGAGGGAAACTATACGTATATTTCGCAGACTTGTGAAATATCGCGCCTTCGTATTCGTTGACAAGCGAATAAAAAATTCAATAATCATAAATAAACTCGTCGACACGACCTTACGTTGTAGTTTTCGTCAACAAATATCCGATTAAAAAACAAGAAAAAAATACATCGAAGCAACGTGTTATACACACGAGTGAAAAACTTCCCAAAGTATGAATTACTTTCTCGTACCGGTAACACGTCGCGTCGACAAAGTAGTGGAGGGAAAGCGGAGCCGGAGCTGCCAACTAAAAAATGAAACTTAAATAGAAAATCGCAGACGTACAACGAAAAAAAAAAAAAAAAAAAAAAAAAAAAAAAAAAACAGAGAGAAGTAAAAAGCTCATTCGCAGAAACGTTATGAAAAGCGCGGCAAGCTGGCAAAAGCGGTGGAAAAAAGGGGGAGAGGAGTAGATAAAAATAGCTCAGATAATGGAAAGGAGAAAAAAAGAGAAAAAAATACCGGAAACCTGCGGATATAAAATGAAGGACGGCGTTACATTTGACCGTAGGTCATAATGGAAATAGCCTGTAGTATGGTGAAACTTTACAACAAATAAAAAGAGTCGTACTGTTTGACGATGGACCAGACGTAGCAGACGACCAGGAAGAGAATCAGCAACAACGGTGGCAAACGTCGCAAAAAAGATACAACAACTCTTAAATGTGTACGAATAAATAGCGATATGGTGAAAGGCGAGGGTGCATGGGCAGGGCAAAGTACCAATAGTACACGAGGACGCACCATGGTGTAAAGTACATAGCCCCGAGGTGAGCGTACCGTTCCGTTCTTTCTATATGGCGAATACCAATTTACTCGCATTCCATCAAAACGATCAGCAACACCGCCGAAGCTCCGCAGACATGGTCGTTTCGCAAAGATATGGCATCGTAAAACGTATTAATAACATTATCTCGAACCCTAACCGGAGTTATTAAATCTCCGCCAGGACATGGCTTAAAATCTAGCTGCAAATACGAGTAGTAAGTTCGATATCCCTTTGCAACGATTCTACCTCTTCTACTCCCTTCTTCAACACTGTACTTGATGACTTCATTTTTATGAGGATGTCCTATACTATACGTTGTGCCAGGTACCTGTTTACATAAGATGTAGAATTGTAGATATGGAGATGGTAGATATCGAACAAATTTCCGCCCAAAGCATCTGGATAGTGGGAACATTGTCAACCAAGAATCGAATTCGACTGAACATTTTAAATTTATCATCCATCTCGTAGGTGGGTCCTATTCCTACCTATTTAATTGAAAATTTTCATCACCGACAGCTTGGAAATTCAAAAAATTTCTAGGTATGCGATAAAAGTCTCGAATTTCCATCGCATTCGATTGAATAGATTGTAATAAGTACCAACATGGCAAGAATGAATTTTTTTCAAAAATGGGAAGAATTGAAAGGTTCATAATTTTTTCATCATAAACTCTCAGAATGGGCCCGCTACTGCAAAAAAATTTCGGAGTTTTTTCATTTTTTTCAAAGAAATTAAATATTAAGGAAAATGTGTAATATAAATTTTTCCCAAAAATGGAAAAAACTGAAAAATTATGAATTTTTTCCTCAGAACCTCTCAGAATGGACCCGAATAATGAGAAAAAAATTTATTTGAGCAATTTTTTCAAATACATCTAATTTTTAGGAAAATTTGAATTTCACCATGTAATAAGTACCATTTGGTACTTATTACATGGCCAATTTTTTCAAAAATGGGAATAATTGAAAAATTCAGAATTTTTTCATCAAAACCTCTCAGAGTGGACCCGCATAGTAAGAAAAAAAAATTTTGTGAATTTTTCCTATAGAATTGAATTTTGAGAAAATTTGAAATTGCCCATTTCAAAATGATTTTTTTTCAAAAATGGGAATAATTGAAAAATTTTAGAATTTTTTCATCATAACCTCTCAGAGTTAACCCAAATGATGAGAAAATTTTTTTTGACAATTTTTCCAACAAAATTGAATTTTGGGAAAATGTGAAGTTGCCCATTGCCAAACAAATTTTTTTTTAAAATTGGAAATTTTTACGTCAGAACCTCTCAGAATTGACCCGAATAATAAAAAAAACAATTTTTGAGCAATTTTTTCAAAGAAATTAAACATGTGAAATTTCCCATGTAAAAAGCTCCGAGAAAAAGCCGGATCTTTTTACATGGCAAAAATGAATTTTTTCCAAAAATGCGATTAATTGAAAAATTCAACATTTTTTCATAATTACCGCTCAGAGTGAACCTGAATTATGTGAAAAGAAATTTTTTTGACAATTTTTCCAATAAAATTGAATTTTGGGAAAATGTAAAGTTGCCCATTGCAAAACAATTTTTTTCAAAGATCGGAATATTTGAAAAATTCCAAATTTTTTCATCTGAACCTCCCAGAATGGACCAGAATAATGAGAACAAAAATTTTTGAGCAAATTTTTCAAAGAAATTAAATTTAATGGAAATTTGAAATTCACCATGTAATAAGCACCACTGGTACTTATTACAAGGCCAAAATAAAATTTTTCAAAAATGGGAATAATAAATTGAAGAATTCCAAATTTTTTAATCAGAACCTCTCAGAATGGATCCGAATAATGAAAAAAAAAATTTTGAACAAATTTTTCGAAGAAATTAAATTTAATGGAAATTTGAAATTCACCCCATGGCAAAAATGATTTTAATTTCAAAAATGGGAATAATTGAAAAATTCCAAATTTTTTCATCATAAACTCTCGGAATGGGCCCGCTTACTGCAAAAAAAATTCGAAGAAGTTTTTTCACTTTTTCAAAGAAATTAAATACTAAGGAAAATGTGTAATAGTATAAATTTTTCCCAAAAATGGAAAAAACTGAAAAATTATGAATTTTTTCCCCAGAACCTCTCAGAATGGACCTGAATAACGAGAAAAAAAATTTTGAGCAATTTTTTCAAAGCAATCAAATTTAATGAAAATTTGAAATTCACCATGTAATATTTTTTTTTCAAAGATGGGAATAATTGAAAAATTCCAAATTTTTTCATCTGAACCTCTCAGAATGAACTCGAATAATGACAAAAAAAAATGTGTGCAATTTTTTCAAAGAAATTAAATTTAAGGAAAATTTGAAAATTCGCCATTACAAGACAAAAATAAATTTTTTTCAAAAACGGGAATAATTGAAAAATTTTAAATTATTTCATCATAACCTATCAGAATGGACCCGATTATTGAGAAAAAAAAATTTGGAGAAGTTTTTTCAAAGAAATTAAATTTTAAGGGAGATGTGTAATTGTGTAATTCACCTAGATTTAGATACCTATTATTACAATCGTTCGTTTCGCTTTCATCGGGAGAAAAATTTCAGCTAAATGAGACCAGATGGTGTATAGCAAACTCATCTCATACCAGATCAAAAACTTCACTCGACTGTTCGCCATTCTCTTTAAAATACTCGATTTCAACTTTGAAATTGGCTACATTGCACAAAGAGAAATTTTAACCGAGAATTTTCCCTCGACCATTTTCATTGTTTGGAATGGAAAACACGACGCGAGACGACGCGACGGCGATAATGAAAATAAGGTACCTAACCATATCTATCACGGTATATACTATACTAGTCTATCGTTATTGTTATTATTTTTTCTCGCTTGCTGGTAAAGTAAAAAGCAAATCTGAGCAGAGATTCGAATGAAAAATTAAATTATGCGCATTTATCTTTAGAAATTAAATTTAGCATACCTACTTTTGAATTATCATCTTCGTCTCGTATCGGAAGTATCATTACCATTGTGGTGCGATACTCACGTTCGAGTTATTTTTGTCTATTATTTGAAGAGATCTCGAGATTTGGAGTTCTTTCTCGTAGCTATACTACATTCTGAGCGATTTTCATTGTTTGTCGTTTTCAAAATCTTTATAATATAAATTTCTTGTCCGTTCTTAAGGTATCTACTTTAAGTCGATGTTGAACGAAAGAGATGAAAATGTTTTACTTTAATGAGATGATATTGGAGCGTTTGTGCTGATGGTACTGTTTTCGTACACTTTATGAAAGACGTTTATTTTTAATAATAAATAAATACCTATTTTTAAGCGAGAACGACAGCAATTTGTGTCAATTTATGAGAAATTGTGACAGGCACGAAAAATAGAATTTCATATTTCCTTCATAAACTTCTTACTAATTTTTACAATTACTGCACAAAAACCAATTTTTGCTTCGTTTTTAAAAATTTCAAATCATAATTTTGTTCAAAATCCAATTTAAAAAAATATTATTCCTTATTTTTTTTTTTTTGAATTTTGAATTATTGTTTAATAAAAATTTCAAATACCTATATTTTTAAACAAATTAATTTTGTTGAAAATAAGATTTTTTTATTTTCAAATTTTCAAAAAAATATTCTTAAAACGTATTGTATGGAAAAAATGTGTTTTAAATGTTCTTCTTTAAAATCAGTTTACAAATTTTTGATAGGTAGGTACCTTTTTCGTACAAAAATTATTTTTTTGAATTTCTGTAAAAAAAATAAGGTATATTTAATTTTGCGAAAAATCATTTCAGTTTTCAATATTTTTAGTGACTTTCCTTGACATTTTTCAAGGCAAACATTTCCTCAGATTTCCAAGAAAACGGAGCTTACTGATCAAAATTGCAAGTTAATTAGTAATAACAACTGAGAGAGAGAAAATTTTACAATAAAAAATAAATTAAATTAAATTACAAGAAATCCTTTAGAAAATTTTTATTGAAAGAATTTAAGACAATTTATTCTTGTAAAATTTTAAAAAGTACCTATGGATCTATGGATTTAGAAATTAATAAAAATAATATTTTGATAGGATATTGAATTTTTTTAGAAAAATTGTGAATTATTCCTTATCAGAATTTTTTCAGAAGATTCTCAATGTAAACTGAAGAAAAAAATAATTTGATAAAATATTTCAACTTCCTTCAGGAAAATTTTGAAATATTCTCCCAAAAAATATTTTCACAATAAAAAAAGTGAAAAAATTCCGAATTTTTTAGAATTTTTTTTGAAATTGATGATCAAGTAAGTATTTTCTTTGAAAAAAACTTAGAATTTTCTTCAAAGAGTTATTTTGAGGAATTTTTGATTGCATTTAAAAAAAATGTTTTCAATAAAAATTTAGAAGAAATTTCTTGTGAAATTATTTAAAATATTTTGATCGCATTTCGATTTTTTTTTGGGGGGGTGGGGGAGGAATTCTGAAATATTTCCTAAAAAAAAAAAAAAATTCCAGATGATTTTTGTTGAAAAAAAAGTTATAAGATTTACAATTTTTTCAAAAAAATTTGACATCAGTAGGTATTTTATTTCCAAAAAAAGAAATTAGTGAATTTATAGGAAATTATTTTTAAAATTTCATATCTAGATGGAGTTTTGATTTTTTTCAGGAAAATTTTGTAATAGGTATATAAATGTACCTTTTTCCAAAAAAAAAATCCATGATTTTTTATAAATTTTTAAAGGAATTTTGATATGATTTTTAATTTTTTTTTTCAACAAAATTTTGAAACATTTTTGTCTCAGATGATTTTTTGCTAGATAGGTACTGATGTTGATCAAAAAAATTGATAAAATTGAAATAAGGATTTTGTTTAAAAAAAATTACAACATTTTTTTAAGAAGTTGTTTGAAAAAAATTTGTTCAAAGTTTTGAATTTTTTCAGAAGTTTTTTGAAAAAATTATTTCAAAAGAATTTAGATGATTTTTATTCAAATTTTTGATAATTTGATACCATTTCGAGTTTTTTTTGGGAAAATTTTGAAATGATCCCTAAAAAAATTTCAGATCATTTTTTGTACCTACTACCTACTGAGTTTGAGAAAATTTTTACTTTCAGTATTTATTTCAAAAAATGAGAAATCGCATTTAATCAATGAAAAAAGCTATCCTAAGATCCAATGCAAAGCCTCCCCTGGCTAAATTCTAGAAAATTTTTATTTTCAGAAAATTTAAAAAAATGATAATTGGAAATTAATCAATGGCAAAGGCTACCATTTTGTCCAATGCAAAATCCTACCCTAACTGAATTTGAGAAAATTTTTATTTTCAGTAAATTTCAAAAAATGGGACTTAAATTATAAAAAATTTATTATAATTTATGATTTTTTAATTTTATTTTGAATCATATTTCTCGTAACTTGTTTCATATTTTTCCAAAATTTTGGGCAAGTTTTTTTTCGTCAAAATTTTGTCCGAAACCAGTTTTTTTTAAAATTAGGTATTTAAAATCCATTTTTTTTTAGATGAATTTTTAATACTTCGTCTATAAACTAAAGTTTTTAAAATTTTGTTCAAAAACTAATTTTTACACAATTTTATATTTTCAAATTTTATGAAAAATAAGTATCTCGTTCGTATTTTTTATTTTTTATTTTTTATTTTTTTTTCAAATTATGTTCAAAATTGCGCATAAATCATTACTACAGAGAACTTACATCGAGGTAGAAAATTCAAGCTGCTAGTTTTCATCCTCTTTGTGTACGTAGCACACTCTCGTATACAAAAGTTGGAGAAAAAATAATAAATAAATTTCCACTCGAAAGATACTACCATAAAGATTCTTACTTTAACAAAAGCTCTATTTATTTACTCTTTCATCGAAATTTCCGCTGTTGCGTCATTTAGTTAAATAATAACGCTATAATCTGCGAGTGGAGTGTATACGTAGAAAGCGCCGCCCACACCTGTCACCGCATTACCTCCGCACCATCCGAAAATAAGATTGCTCAATTTATTTAATGGCGATTAAAGTATACGAATCGGGGAACGAGTTTTAAAAAGTTCTTTTTCACGCGGAGAAGTAGATTTTTTGTTGGAAATTTCAAGTTTCTTCTAACGTAAGCTCCTCGACAAATGACGACTCGTGAGTTCGACGTTAATGAGACGAATCACCTGTATATATACGTTACACGCCGTAGTTGGTCACAGTGGAAAATAAAATTCGAGAAAATTTCTTTTTCATTTAAAGTAAGTACCTACGCATTTCTGTTTTATTTTGTCTCGTTTAGCCGAGATAGTTCAGTACTGAAGAGAAGTGGAAGTTCATTCGCCTGTTTATAGTTGCAACTCACGTACACGTATGTGCAACATTTTCCAAAAAAAAAATCAACGAATTCGTTCGCGAAAAGGTGCTCGGTAGAAAGCATTGAGAGGTAGAGTAGATGCACCTATTATTAATTATCCGATAGATAACTACGCAGGTATTTAAAATAAAGGCGAGAAAAACGAATCGAACCTCGTGACCTATTTCTATACGAAATTAGTTTCTCGCTAATCAAACTTTTCCCATTTCTACCAAAGTGGATTCTTATCAACGAAAGTAAAGTTCAATATATATGCAAATAATGCGCGCCGGAAATTCGGCGAAAAGGCGAAGAATTCACAACCAGAACCAGAACATCTTCTTTGTCGAGTAACCAGAAATATTAGCGAAATAATTACCCCGTTAGTAAAACGAAGAGCACCGCGCTGGCTGATTTATACACGTACGAACTGAACAAGACGAAAAGAGTCTTAAGGACGTAACCTTACACTTTTCCGCGTGTTTTCCTTCTTTTCGCTCTCTTTTCGCCAATGTCTTTACGAGTACGAGCCAAGTATAGATACCGCATACCATCCTTTTTAGGAGAAATCGTAATTTTGAACACCAGATTGACAAATCTAAAAAAGAAAACACGTTTCGCGAAGAAATGAGAAGTTTTATTTTGTTTGCTGCCTAAGGCTTTGTATACAAGTTTGTGCCTTCTGTCCGACCCACGATATGAGAAAGTCCTTTTGTACGATATTGTGTTTGCGTCTGTATCGTAGAAATCGTTTTTCTCTCCTTTCATGTCTCTTACTTTTACGTACTTCTTTCTATATTCCTCCCAATGTCCTCGCAGACATGCCGAATATTACCTTAATAAAATGTGAAACTGCTGGACGCTTCGTGATTTTATTTATTCGTGATTTTTTTTTCTTTCGAATATGTGCGCCTGTTTCTCGAGGCTATGCTGGCCCTTTTTGCAACAAGCTTCTTTTTTTTTTACTTCATCTCCCTCGAATAATTATTACAATACGTGCGAAGTTTTTGAAATAAATAAGTATAAAAAAATATATTATAAAAATAAAAGATATACGTCAATAACAGCTACTGAACAGTAAATCGCTCGTATCGTTGGCTTTTCTCTTTCTCACTCTTTTCGTATACGACCTCCTAAGTATGTATAGGCAATTTGACGAGATGAAACAAATGCCACGTAAGATTTATAATAAAATGACACTCTACCAGCTACATACATTGAACTTTTCAATTTCGCTATTTACGTCGTGTCGTCATTTAGTAACCCACTTTAAGTGATATGGAAATTTAATTTCTCAATAGCTTTCATTCTATCTAATGTAAAACCACCATTGCTCTATCTCGAGCGAAAAAAAAAAACACGAAAAATTACCAGGTGCTGTAGTTGTTATTAAGTACAAAACCAAAATATTTCCCTATGAGCATTTCCTACGATCGTTTGAAAATATAACGATCTTCTGGTTGATCCACACGTTTTCATTGTAGGATTATTTTCGCAGCGAGGATAAAGCACGACGCAGAAAAAAAAAATTGGCATCGGTCGATTATTCAAAAAATAGAATTATCTGCGAAAGGAAAACAAACTTTAAAGAGAAAATAGAGGATATATACTATATGTTTCATTATCATTGTACTTTCAAACATAGTGTGGAAATAGAACCTTCCAGAAAGTCCAAGGGGCGAAACCACCCTCGAGAGGGGGGGAAACATTGAGTTCTTGGAAACAATTTCGATTGTATTTCGTTAATTTACTTCATTGTAATTAGAATTCTCCTTTGAAATTTAAATTCAACCAAATACTTAATTTTTTTCACATATTCGCCCATACTCTGAGACTTTATGATGAAAAAATTCTATTATTATTCAATTTTTTTTTATTTTTGGGAAAAATTCGATTTTGCCATGTAATAAGAACCAAAGGAAGTCACCCCGGTTCTTAAATTACACATTATCCTTAAAACTTAATTTTCCAATTTGAAAAAATTTGCTCGAAAATTTTTTCTTAACAGTCCATTCTGAGAGTTTAAGATGAAGAAATCCTCAATTTTTCAATTTTTTTCGTTTGATGAATTTTTTTTTAATTTTTCAATTTTTTTTAATTTTTGGGAAAAATTGTCTTGCAATTAGACTTTTCATTTGAAATTTAAATTCGACCAAATACTTACGTTTTTTCACATATTCGACCATACTCTGAGATTTTATGATGAAAAAATTCAGAATTTTTCAATTTTTTTTTTTCATTTTTGGGAAAAATTAAATTTTGCCATCATGTAGGTAATAATTTGTATATTTTCCTTCAAATTTAATTTCTTTTAAAAAATTGCTCAAAATTTTTTATTCTTAATAATCGAGTCACTTCTGAGAGTTTAAGATGAAAAAATTCTGAATTTTTCAATTTTTTTCGTTTGGGAGAAAAATTTAATTTTGCCATGTAATCGGTTCTTATTATTACCAATGGTAAATTACACATTTTCCTTGATATTTATTTTATTGGAAAAAATTGCTCAAAATTTTTTTTCTCAATAATCAAGTCCATTCTGAGAGTTGTGATGAAAAAATTCTGAATTTTTCAATTTTTTTCGTTTTGGGGAAAATTTTAATTTTGCCATTTAAAACTTAAGAACATTCAATTTCTTTGACTGGTGGTTCACCGGTTCTTATTACATGGTAAATAATTAGTAATTACACATTTAAAAAAAAAATTAATTTATTTGAAAAAATTGCACAAAATTTTTTTCTCAATAATCGAGTTCCTTCTGAAAGTTATTAAAGAAAAAATTCTATTTTTTTTTTTTTTTTTTTTTTTTTTTCATTTTTGGGAAGAAAATTACTTTAGTCTTGTCTATAATTAGACTTTTCCTTTGAAATTTAATTTCGACCAAATACTTGAATTATTTTCACATATTCGACCATATACTCTGAGATTTCATAATGAAAAAATTCTAATTTTCTTATTTTTGGAAAAAATTCAATTTTGTATCTTTGAAAAAATTGCTCAACATTTTTTTTTTTTTTCAATAATCTAACTCAGTTAATTTTTGCACCCTTGAATCAAAAAACTGAAACTAAAACTGAATCCAAAATTGGCATTCTACTCATATTACTGTAACTGAAATTAGAACTTGAATTGAAACTGAAACTGAAATACCAAAACTGAAGATGTTTTTAAAGGAAGACTAGCTTAGATTCAAAAATTTGGCTCTCGAGTAGCTAATTGACCACTACGAGTTTTTTTTTTTTTTTTAATTTTCAATTTGATTAACATTTTTTTAAAATTTCAAACAATTTGATTGAAACATTTTTTCCTCAATTTCTAGGTTGAAGAAAATGAAGTTTTGTTTGAAACCAGTTGAAAAATCAACTTTTTAAAAACTTTATTCAATTTTTAAACAAATTCTTCAAGTATTATGGTTTTGAAAGAAATTTTTAAAATTTCGTTCAAAAATGTTTTTTGAATGAATTCTTTCAAAAAAATTTTTTTTTTCAAGTGTTGATTTTAGTAAAAAATTTTGAAATGCTGTTCGAAAACTTTTTTCTTTCATTTTTTGACAGATGATATTTCTTGAAAATAATTTTTTCAAGACTCTAGTTGATTGTTTTTTTCCAAAATCTTATGGTCATTTTTGTTTTCCAAACAGTATAGTTTCAGAAATATATATTTCACGGAGACTGAAATTCCATCAGCTGATGAACAGATTGGTTTGCCTGAAGCCTATTGTTGGCTCAACCGACGGACTATTTCTAGTCACAGGCGACTGTCATCGTTTCATACGAGGATCATGGAGGACTCGGTGTAACATGGCTGAACAGTGTACGTATCCGAACATCGCTATACGAATTCATATCTGCTGTGACGTTGAGTGAAGTGATGGGCCGAGGCGAAAGGCGAGAGAGAGGAGTAATATTAACCACTTTTGCTGACTACGTTGACAAGCGTTTCTCGAGCACGACTGGGAAGGAAGGTAGCACACGTACGTACAGTACGCTGTACGCTGATAAAATTTGAATTGTGTCGCATCGGCATCGGCATCGGCATCGGCATCGCGTCGCGTATTGGTTGAATGGAATAAAAATTTGAAGCTCGGCGCAACGTACGAGTATTCGTCGCGAATTGTCATATGACAGTCTCGGTCTCGCTATTGTATTAGAGTATCTGGATTGAAAGTCACGTCTGATGGTTGCGGATTGCAGAAGAGACGCGTACATTACGTTACGTACGGGTTACGGGACCATATTATACGTTACAAGGATGCTGAGAGACCGAGACCGAGACGTCGCGAGTGCTGGCGCGCCTGCGATAATATTACGAGGAGAAAATTCGTTTTGTCGAGAAAAAAAGAAATTTCAAAACCGAACGAAACGTGTGTGCGGCCCCGTTTTATCGCGTCGCTTGGGCGTGTGTATATAAAACTGTAAACAACTGCTACGTGTGCGTGTGTGTGGATATGCGACGAACGCAAATACGCTTCCGGTATACGAGTACTTAGACCGTCATTGGCATGGATGTCACGTATGGCGTTTTCAAGCGTGAGATGAGTACAATGTCTTGCCTCGACTTCGTGCCAGCCTCGGCATCAACGCCAGCGCCACTGCCAGTGCCAGCCCATCCGACGCACGTCATTTCTACAGACCTCAAATTTCCCTGTTCGCAAAATTTCGTTTCGATCTCGTCTCCCGGTGCTCTCCTACCATTCCCACTCCCACTGCCCAACTAACCTCGCCAGCATCGCTTCATTTTCCTTTTGTCACGTACTCGTTCGAATTCCCTACCTCGGAATATACCTTATTTGCGATCTCATTAATACAATAAATTGTTATTTTCTTCGAATTCCTCTTCGCTGCTGCAGAACCTGTGCACAGTCTCGCCCCGCCACCTTCTCAGATGCTCGAGATGTTTCTTGTGGACATTTTTTTTCTTTTAATTTTTTCCCCCTGCGTTGGCGAAAGTCGTCCTCTTCGAACAATGGGGTGATTTTTAGAAAGACCGAGTGCGGCGGCGATCTTCGAGTTTTGAATTTTAATATCGTATTTCGCGCGTTTCCATTCTATTTCTAATATCGCGCAGCTTTCTTCTCTTTTGTTTTTATTCCACTCGAAAGCTCGGCTTTCTTTTTGTTTTCGCGTTTCTTCTCATTCGCGACTACCTGCCTGAGTTGTTTTTGCGTGTTTTTCCTTCGATAAAAATCTTTCGCCCGTGCTTGAGTCTTTGATATATATCGAATCCGTAAGAACGATTAGTTCGTTAGCAGAATTTCCAAACCGATGATATCTTTTGTCGAGAATCATTCGCAAATTTTAACGTGTTGGCTACGATCCAGATATGTTACAATGATCCATAAATTTGAAATCCTCAAAAAGTGTTCAAAAAAATGGGGCAATATTCACTAATTTCCTGAAAAATTGATTACCAAATTCGATCTCTTATTCGAGCAAGAATGATATTATTTTCTCGACGAAAATTAGGGGGCGAATTGTCAAACTTCAAAATTTTTCTATTGTTGATAGTTTAAAAATTTTCTAAAAATACAACCGATAATTTATGTACTTCTTGCAAAATTTTATCAAATTTTGAAAATTGGTCGTTCAAAATTTCGAATTTGACAATTTTTATAGTTGGTATAAATTCGATTTCAATAATGATTTTGAACTTGTGTCAATTTTTAAAGATTTTCCACATAAGAAAAATTTTAAAAATTTACAAAATTTACAAAATTTCGAAAACTGACCTTACAAACTTGAAAAAAAAATTGAAAATTTTGAAAACGAATCTGTTAATTAATCGTTTAAAATAAATCTTGTATACTTTTTTTTTTTGCTAAATTTCTAAAATTAAACGTTTACCAAAATTTGAGTAAAATTTACTCAACATTGAAAATTTATCCTTGAATTTTTCTCAGTCAAATGAATTTTAACAATACTAACAAATTTGCCAAATGAATCCAATTTCAAAAATTTATTAAAATTTAAAAATCACCAAACATTTAATTTTCATCGAATTTTAAAAATTCACCAAGTACATACATTGAAAAAATTCTAAAAATTGTATCAAATTGTAAAAATTTATCAAGCATCAAAAATCATTTTTCTACAAGAAAAAAAAAATGATTTTAAAAATTTAAAAATTGACCACAGTTGAAAACAAATTTTGATGTTTTTTCCAATTTAATCAAATCTCAATAATTAGCCATTTCTTACCAAAAATTTGGGTAAAAATTGTCAAACTTTGAAAACTTACTTTCAAAAATTTTAAAAAAATCGAATGAATTTTTATTTGACAAATTTAAGAAATTCACCTATACTTTCAAAAAATTCATCAAAATTTTAAAATGACCAATTTTCGAATTTTATTGTTTAAAATTCTAAAAATTGTAAAAATTCACCAAACAGTACGAATAATTCATTTTTTACTTTTTTCTTAAGGATGTAATTTAGCTAATATAAGGAAATAGGTGTAAACAATTTACTAAATGATCTTTCAAACATATTAAAAAATTTAATTGAATATTAAATATTTCGAAAGTTTATCAAACTTTCAAAATGTATTATTTTGATTTTTTAGTTGAATTTTCACCCAACTTTGAAAAGTAATCCTTTATACGTATGAATATTTTTAAAAACCCAAGTAAATTTTTAAAATTAGTTTTAAAATTATTCAAATTTCAAAAATTTATTGAAAATTCAAAAATCACCATTTTTATCATCCTAAACTACCACAGTAAGTCCCGATACCTATGTGAAAAAAAATTGGGAAATTTTTACTCAGTGTCATTTGATCGAGTTATAATTTAAAGGAAGAGTAATCAGTAATCACGCATAATTAGGGAACAACTGTTCCTGAAAATGAAGAATTTCAGTACCATTCGATCAAGTTTCAATTTAAAGGCAGAGAGGAAATCACACAATAGGGAACATTTGTTCCTTATAATGAAAGTAGCAATTTTTTTGAAAAATCGTCAGTTCTTTAATTATATCCTCACAAAATTGACTCTATTGAGTGAATTTTTTTTTTCAATTTTCATCTTCATAATTTTTCAATCAGATTTGAATTTAGAAAGAGAAGGGAAGAGAAGGGAAGGAATCTCTTGACAATAGGGGACAATTGCTCCTAATCATGAAAAGATCACTTTTTCGAAAAATGCTTGATCTTTCAATTCAGGTATTTTTCAAATTTACCTAAATTAAAAAAAAATTGATTCAGTTTCAAAAAATTATCAAAATAATTTTGAAAATTACCAAAATTCGGAAATTATGTCAACTGACCGAACATCAAAAATCAGAATTTTTAACCTGTTTGAAAATGTTGCTGAATTTTAAAAAATTATTTTTTTTCGTAAGTTTATCAAAATTTCAAAATAATACCAAATTTTTAATTTTTATGAATTTTTGATGATTTACCTACGACATTAAAAAAGAATCACTTTTGAATTTATTTTTAAATGGTAGAAATTCACACAATTTAAAAAATTATCAATTTTAAAATTTGAAAAAAAAAAGTTTGATTTGAAATTAATTGCAAAAAAATTCATTGCAACGACTTTCATTAACTGTAATTTCTTTGAAAGAATTGACCAAAATTTCTTTTTCTCACTACTCGTGTCCATTCTGAGAGGTTATGATGGAAAAATTCTAAATTTTTCAATAATTCGTATTTTTGGAAAAAATTCATTTTTGCCAAGTAAACATTTCGCGGGGCTTTTTACATGGGAAATTTCACAAATTTTTAATTCCTTTGAAAAAATTGTCCAAAAAAATTTTTCCTCATTATTTGAGTTTATTCTGAAAGGTTATGATGGAAAAATTCTGAATTTTTCAATTACTCGGATTTTTAAGAAAAAATCATTTTTGCCAACCCAAGTGAAAATTTCGCGGGACTTTTTACATGGGAAATTTCACATATTACCTATATTATCTCAAACTTCCTAATTGAACTTTAAAAATTTTAAAAATTTATCAAAATTCAAAAAATTACGTTTTTCATTTTTTTTTAAATTTGAATTTCAAAATGACCGAATTTTGAATTTTTGTAAAAATTTGAAGATTAGGAAAATACTTATTTTTAAAAATTGATCAAACTTGAAAAATAATATTTTAAATTGTTCTAAAAAATTAAGTTGAATTTTTAAAAATTAAAAAAATTCAAAAATTGCCAATTTTTTTCAAAACTGATTTTTTTAAAATCAGGTACCAAATTTTTGTATTTTTACCTTTTGATAATTTATATGAATATCTTTAAAATTTTGTGTTAAATTTTTTCCACAATATAGGTCATTGCTGTAATTTTATTTAACAAATTTCAAAATGTTCCAAGCCCAAAACACGTACTAACACTGTGTTTCAATGACGAAAAATCAACAGCCTTTGGGTGGTTATTGGGTCATAAGCGAAGGCGCGATATGCTCCATAATGACGTCGTCGAATTTTATAGAAAATCTCGGATAAACGTTTTGCAAAAGTGACACGGCAGCCAATTTCAATACCATTCACGCGATATATGTGCGAACGAGAATTGAAAAAATGGCAGAAAAAAGACCTTGTATAAACGAATATATACGACGAAAAAGAAGTTGCGAAAGTAAAAAGTCTAGAACCCCTGCACGACGTGCTCTATCTTCATATAGAGGTAGCTTGCAGTACGTACGTGTACGTAAACGTATATACGATATATATACGTCGCTGCTTCGCTGGTCTTACATCCAAGTACGATTAGGCGGAAGACCGAGATGCTATCCGACAAGCGGAAACGAGATTCTAACGAAATTGATTTCGTTGGCGACTGTGCGAGTGTGTGCGTTACGTTTCATCTTCGTCTGTATACCGTATAGAGAAGATTCAATAACCGAATGAACAATCAGGTGAGGAAAGTAAAAAAAAAAAACTGCTTCGGCGGTACAAATTTTTCAAACGAAGTGATATCGTCGCCGGTAGCCACGTAGAAATACGAAGAACGAAGAGTACAGAGATAGAGATACACTCGTCTCGAAACTAAATCCAGAAGGTAGGTAATCGTGGAATTGGAAATGTTTTCAAAGTAAAAAGAGATATAAATTTGACGAAGCTGTATTAAGCTGTAAACGTCATCCAATTTCAAATCACTTTCTTTAATTACGCTGGTATTATTCGGAATTACGCCGATTCCGGAATAAATATGCTCTCGCAATTAGCCGAGTTAATTACTCGACATCTTTAAGACTGTAATCTGCATAGAAATAGACTTTTTTCAGTCCCTCTAGGTCGATGTTTCCTAGTTTTTTTTTGCTCTCATTTTATTCATACAATAGACACGATTGCTGCGACGTATTTTCCCTTATTCCTACGAGGTAAATTTCTGATAAAATGAAGAGTGAAAGAAGGTAGCACTCAAAATAAAGTACAAAAATACAGCCCAAAAAAAAAAAAACTTAAATAAAACAAAACTAATCGCACAATCACGACCAACGACAACGAGAACGAATGCAAAACGAAGTGAAACTTCCAAGTGGAAAATTAATTCGTAAATCTTATTTATTGTATTCGTCCGAAACTGAAAACTGAAAATTTCAGCTTTTATTTGAATACTACATTTAGAAAGTAGTGTAACGACGTTTTCGAATCTAAAAGCCGCATTTTTATACGGATGAGTAAATCGGTAAACGCGTCGTGTTCCGTAATGAACGGTTCCCGAAATGGTTATCTCTTTAATTATCGTGTCAGGTTTACCCTCTGTTTTTCCATTCGTGCTGTTTCGTATGGACCGTGCTGTATGTGCTCGGGTTTGTGTGTTTGTTCCTCTCTCTGCTTCCTTCTCTCTCTCTCTCTCTCTCTCTCTCTCTCTCTCTCTCTCTCGCTGCTTTCCATATCGTACATAACTTTTCTACGGTTAGTCCTGTTTTTACACTTTGATAATCACACCCGGGAAAAAATATATACCCGAATGGGTAGAGGTATTAGACGATAAAAAATATTTATATTTCGTTCTATACGTATGGTATAAACGGTGCGTACTGCGTACTGCACGGACTTGCGCCCGTTTAAGAGGGTTTATTTTAATTTTTTACCATTAGGTGTATACCTAGTTTTGTTTATCGTATACGCTGCGAAATGTGTACAGGTGAAACCATTTTCGTATATCTATATTTTCACGTTATTAGAAATTAGAATACACTTGAAAAGGTACCTTCGTACTTGGTAAAAAATTTGCTCAGGTACAACATGAAAAAAAAATGAAATTCCTCAAAATAATTTTGAAAAAGAAAAATTGTTCCTCCAGAAATTTTTTGAAATATTTGTATTGGCGAACGCGACTTCGAAGAAAGAATTTTGAAAATAAAAGTATTGCAATCTGAACAAAATATGTAAAAATTACTATTGAACAGAATTTTAAAAATATTAAGTAAGTATATTGTTTCAATGTATAAAAAAAATTAAGATTAAAAAACTGTCATCCGAGCAGAAATTCGAAAAATGGTCTTTTATTGAAGAAAGTTTTCAGAAGTTTAACCTTAATTGGGACAACTTTTTCAATTATAATTTTTTTTTTTAATTCATATATTTGACTTTTAAACAGAATTTTGAAAATAATTGGGTTTCAATAAAATAATATAATTATTATTTTATTTCTCAAAAATTTAAATTTAAACAAAATTTCGAAAAGAGTATTTTCAACAAAATTTGAAAGAATCACTTTTGAATAAAACTTTCGAAACGTCGTTGCTCCAGAAAATTTTTGAAAATTTTGTATTGGTGACACGACTTTGAAAAAATAATCTTAAAAATTGAAGGATTGTAATCTGAACAAAATTTTTAAAAATTACTGTTGAACAGAATTTTGAAAATAATTATTATGTTTCAACAAATTTTTTTTTTTAAATGGGCATAAAAAAATTGTTGGCTAAGCAGAAAATTGAAAAATGGTATTTAAAGAGTTTTCAGAATTTAACCTTAATTAGAACTTTTTTTTTTTTTTTAAATCATTCTACTTTTAAACAGAATTTTGAAAGAAGTTGGGTTTCAAGATATTATTTAATTTCTCAAAAATTTAAATTTGAACAAAATTTTGAAAAAAGTGATTTTCAACAAAGCTGGAAAGAATCAGGTTTGAATAAAATTTTTGAAAAGTTGTTGCTCCAGAAAAATTTTGAAAAATTTGTATTGGGGAACACGACTTCGAAGAAAAAATTTAAAAAAATGAAGGATTGCAATCCGAACAAAATTTTTAAAAGTTGCTATTGAACAGAATTCTGAAAATATTATATTTCAATGAAGTTTTTTTTTTTTTTAAATGAGAATAAAAAATTGTTGGTTAAGTAGAAAATTGAAAAATGGTCTTTTAAATAATGTTTTAAAAAGTTTACCTTAATTATAACGTCTCTTTTTAAGTTATTACTTTTTTTATTACTTTCAAACAGAATTTTGAAAAAAGTTATGTTTCAATAAAATATATAATTATATTTTTTAATTTCTCAAGAATTCAAATTTGAACAAAATTTTGAAACGAGTGATTTTCAATAAAATTGAAAATTCGAACTAAATTTTGAAAAATATGAGTTCAACAAAATATTGAAAAATTGTCGTTTGAAGAAATATTTCAAAAAAAAATCTTTAAATTGGATAAAACTTTAAAAAAAAAAAATTACACAGAATTTTGAAAAATTGTCAAGAAATTAAAAAAATATATAAGGTATGAACTGAGTTTTAATATAAATTTAGATTGGAAAAAAAAAAATTCAAAAAAAGTTTTTAAATTTTAGATTTAATTAAACATTTTTTTTTGTCTGAGATTGTTAAGGCATATTGTTGAAAAGTTTTTGTTGAAACTGAACTTGAAAAATATGATTATATTTTTCAACGAAATTTGAAAAAAGGTTTTATTAAAAAATTCAAAGAATACAAGTATTGGGTATTTAAAAATTCAAATTTTAACAAAATTTTGTGTATCGAGTAATTTTTAGTTTGAAAGCATCATTTCTTGTCGTTTTTCAACTTAGTTAAAATATTTGGTTAGCTACATTTTTAATAATTTGTATACTTTCCAGCTGTAATTTTTTCTAAAATTTTCAATTTTGCTTCAGTTTTACAAACGAACATAATTTTTACCACGCTTTTATTAGCTTGGTATGTATATATGTATGATATGTATGTATGTTTGTCTCATGGAACCAAATGTATGTTTTCGACCAATCCTCTCTCATTTAATATTTTACTGGAATTGAAAGAACATAGTGCTCACATTGGGGGTTTTCGAGGTCGCTGAATTCGATTTTCGAACTCAAATTTACCCCAACCCCAAATTGAGCCCCTATGAGGGGGTTCAATTTTGAAAATTTCAGAAAATCACAACATTGGTATCGAAATGTAGGTTTTCGAGGTCGCTGAATTCGATTTTCGAACTCAAATTTACCCCCGACCCCAAATTGAGCCCCTATGAGGGGGTTCACATTTGAAAATTTCAGAAAATCACAACATTGATATCAAAATGTTGGTTTTCGAGGTAGCTGAATTCGATTTTCGAACTCTAATTTACCCTCGACCCCAAATTGAGCCCCTATGAGGGGGTTCAGTTTTGAAAATTTCAGAAAATCCCAACATTGGTATCGAAATGTAGGTTTTCGAGGCCGCTGAATTCGATTTTCGGACTTAAATTTACCCTTGACCCCAAATTGGACCCCTATGAGGGGGTTCCATTTTGAAAATTTCAAAGTTCACAACATTGATATCAAAATGTTGGTTTTCGAGGAGTAAAACTATGAAATTAAAATATTTTCAACGACAACAACGACAAAAAGAGTTAAATAAAAATGTAAAAAAATTTTAAAAAACCACGCTTTTATTTAAAGTTGGTCACTTTGTAAAATGTTATTCATAGGGAAAGAGTAATGCCTTAAAAAACAAAAAATAAAATTTACTTGAATACAAAAATGTGTCATGAAAATTTTTTTTTCAAAAATTTTAATGATGAAAAGCGTGGTGGGGTGTGCGAGGAGCAAACGAATACCTTTTCGATTAACGCCCCACCACGATTTTCATCATTAAAATTTTTGAAAAAAAAAATTTCATGACACATTTTTGTATTCAAGTAAATTTCATTTTTTGTTTTTTAAGGCATTACTCTTTCCCTATGAATAACATTTTACAAAGTGACCAACTTTAAATAAAAGCGTGGTTTTTTAAAATTTTTTTACATTTTTATTTGATTTACATTTTTTCTTGCATTCAATTTTTTTTTAATTTTAATTTTTTAAATATTTTTATATTTTTTCAATTTTGATTTTTTAAATGGGTATTTTAATATTTTTTCTGTTTTAAATTCTACCTATCTTGATTTTTGATTTTTTGAAATTCCCTATTTTTTCCAATGTTCATTTTTTTATAATCTCAAAAGATAGATTTTACTTAAATTTTTTCTTCAACTTTTATTTTTGAAATTTTGATACCTATTTTGAATTAGTCTATGACTTTTAATTTTTTTCTCAACTTTTATTTTTTTATTTTTTATTGTTTTGCCAAGCTTTAGATTTTGATTTTTTAGAATTTCCAATTCTATTTTAATTTTCCATCTTATTCTACTTTATTTCAACAATTCAACGGGTACATTTTAGTCAATATCATCATTATTATTGTTATTATTTATTTATTTACTTTTTCTTTATTTCTATTAATTTGTTTTGCTGGAAAATTTGTACTTGATTTGACGATTGTAGAAAGGGTGAAAACCCTAAATTACTAATAAAGGTTTACTTCACTTTACTTTACTTTACTTTGTTTGTTTGTTTCAAATGGCCAGTTTTTTCCAATTTTAAATACTTTATAATTTCGAGTTCGAGTTTTTCCTACGAATTTTCGTATTTCTTAAGTTGGGAAACCACTTTGAAGAACCTCGAATAATGCCACTCATCTGAAACATTGCAGGAAGTATAAAAAAATTTACTGGAAACTTCATTTCTTGAAAAAGCTCTAATTTCGAAACACTTTCTATTTAGTAGGTAGTATTTTGTCATTTTCAATATCTTCAGCAAAATCGAACGCAAACCAAAGGCGACAAAAGGTTTCACCGAATTACGCCACAGCAGAAAGACATACACAAAACCGAAGCTGAGAAGTTCGCTTCAGATGTGGATAAAGTTTACCAGATCGGCAGTACTTTTCCTTTTCCTGATACACGTTGACGCGAAGTCGACGCATAAAGTTGTTGATTGGATAGACGGTTTGGCTTTCGACATCGGTCGGTGGCTCAGTCCACGTTAACAAAATATACACGGCAAAAGCAAAAATTATTAATGAGGTAGTTTTTCGTACACGTGTGTACGGTCTGAATACGACGAGTAATTCGGACGGAATGTGCTTTTAATTTGGTATATTATATTTATTTCACTTTCGGCGACAAATTTCAAGAACCGCTGCGGCCCAGCCACAAATTCGTTTTGAAAAAAGTTTTGGTTATGAAGTCGTACAAGCGTGACTTTTATCGGAGCCAGTCGTTCTACAATACGATGAAAACGAACGAATGCGAAACAACATCAAAATATCGTACCCGACGTAAATAAAATTTCGACAAAATTGTAAAGTTTTCGTTCCCCGAAAAAAAAAATGACTAGCACGTTTATGAGGTATCAAGGCTAAGTACGTTTTTAGAAAAACAAAACTTGACGTTTTTTTTCTTCTTCAAAATTTAGTAATCCAAATTGAAATTATTGTACAGTTAATTCACTTACTCGATTCTAGTATTTTCTTAAATCTGGGCTATGAAATCAGTTTCAGTACTAACCTGAAACATAAAAATAAAATAGAATAATTAGTTACTTTATTTGTTAAAAATAGCTCCAGCTGAGAACGAACGCAACAAAACACGTATTTTCTCCACGACTCTGTCATACTTCAATGATACTGTTGGAGTAGGGAGTCAAAGTCTGGCGCATGCGCAGTTACAATTATACTACGATGCCTTTCCGATTGTGCTTTTAATCCATCAAGTCTTTGAAATTGCGGATTCCTGCACATTTTTTACAAACTCTTCTCTTTTCAACAAATTTCTGAGTTTTATAAAAATAAAACAATAACATCAGATGTTCATTTGTCTATCATTAGAAAAAGAAAGGTTCGTCAAATACCGAGTATAAAAATATAGTGAAATTTGATACGATCCAAAGCATCAGTCGCCAAGCACTAAGAACGAAATTTTCGACGATCAACGCGTCAAACTCGCACCAACGATATTTATTTTTCATCAGCTAGTGACAAGAATAGTGAAAAATTCCATCGACGACGATGCTCTTTGTCGAGTGTTTTATTTTTACGTTCGATTCCATTTTCTAAAACACATTATACCAACGACAGGCCTGCGAGAGGATGTTTTTTCTCAGAGTACACTTATGCGAACGCGTTATGCTCTCGCTTTTGTATTATTTTGTAATTTTATCCGCTGTCGAATATACTTCACAGCTCCATTTTTGATATAATACTCGTCGCCATCGCCTAGTTATCGTTTTTCTTCAGTTTTTGATAAGTTTCGAATTTCCTTAAACGTCAACGTGTACAGCGCACATCGTGCTCCTCCTCCTTGGGCCTTATATTTTTGCTTATCTTACTTTATTTACGAGTGTACTGGTTCGCTGGACCACTTGCGAATACAAATATTGTCCATTTGGCCAGCACTGGACGTACTTTATCTATTCCGCTTTACTGTGCAATGCATCTACGTAAATTGAACGTAAGTAAGTATATTTTCAATCTCGTCGTCTTCGTGTGTTCTATCTACGAGCTCCACTTTCTCTATCATTGCCTGTTATAAGCTCGCGAATGTTTTGCATTATTTTTCACAAGTGTTACAACACCGATATAACGTAAGCAAAGGTTAAATTGTTACAATTTTTTTCTCTCTTTTTTTGTCAAATGTGCCAAGATGTAGTTTCTTGTATTTTTCCACACATTTCCCCCATCCGTGTATATGAGATATAAATAGCTTTGTTTTTTTATCGCGGATTCTGCGCAATCTGGATTATGGATTCTAACATTTTACTTCTTAAAAAAAGCTTTAGAAATGTTCTGTTCAATTATTCTGAAAAGTTTATCGAAAACAAAACAAAAGAACACAGTAAAATCCATAATCCACTTTCATAATCTACTCATCGAGCAGATTATTAAATGGATTCGCACAAACCCTCACAATCCAAAATCCAGATTGTGCAGAATCCGCGATAAAAAAACAAAGCTAATATATTTAGAGCGATTATTTTCTCCCTTTTTCTCTCACGTTTTGTAGACGAGATAATTTTCTTCGCTGACTCTTCTCTAATCCCTTTTTTGGGGTAATATTTTTTTGAATTTTTTGCAGTGTTTTCTCGATTTATTTAGAATTTTTTGAGTTGGGTAAAATTTCTCAATTTTTTGGACGAAAAGTTCCAAGCAAGTTTTTGAATTATAAATTTCATCTATTTTTTGGATTCAAAAATTGTACTTAGGAATTAATATAAAAAATTATATCAATTTTTGTATTAGAAATTTTTCCATTTTTCTGAAAATGAAATTTTTTTTGATTCAAGTAAGTTCCTATTTAGAAAAAAAAAATGTTTGATTTTTTGTAGTAAGAAATTTTCTCAACATTTCGAAGATGAAAACTTTTCTCTTTTTTTGGTGTAAAAATTTTCACAATTTTGTGAAATAATTTTTTTTTCTTTTTTTTTTAAATCCTCAATTTTTAGAATAGAAAATTTGCTCAATATTTTGAGTAAAAAATGTTTTCAATTACCTATTTTGAACGGAATTTTCATTTTTTTTTTTTTTTTTTTTTGAAATACCATCTTGACTTTTTTTGCAATAAAAATGTTTGCATTTTTCAAAATAAAAAATTTTCTCAATATTTCGAAGATAGTTATATATAAATTTTCTCATTTTCTTGAGAACTTTAGTAGAAATGTTTTCAATTTACTTTCATGAAAAAATTTTCCCACTTTTTTGGGGCTAAAAACGTTCTTAATATAATTTTATTTTTGGAATAAAAAATTTGTAATATTTTGTATTGAATAAAAAAGTCATAAGTTTTTCGAAGTAAAAAATTTTTGAAACAGAAGTGTTTTCATTTTTTTTTTTTTTTTTTTTTTGAGAAATAAATTTTGATTTTTTTTCTCAATTTTTTTAGAATAAAAAATTCTCGATTATTTGGAGTAAAATTTTTTATCAATTTCAAATGAAAAAGTTCACAATTTTTCTAGAATACAAAATTTTTCAATTTTTTTAAAATAAAAAGTTTTCATTTTGTTGGAGTGATTTTTTTTTTCAAGAAAATTTCTAAAATTTCATTTATTTGGAAAAATTGTCCAAAATTCTTTTTTTCTCATTATTCGGGTCCATTCTGAGAGGTTCTGATGAAAAAATTCTGAATTTTTAAATTATTCCCATTTAAAAAAAAAAAAATCATTTTTGCCATGTAATAAGACGTACCAGTGGTACTTATTACAGGGTGAATTTCAAATTTTCTCCAAATTTATTTTCCTTGAAAAAATTGTTCAAAAATGTTTTTCTCACTATTCGGGTCCATTCTGAGAGGTTATGATATAAAAATTTATAATTTTTCAATTATTCTCATTTTTGGAGAAAAATCATTTTTGCCATGTAATAAGCTGTTTTCAAGTTTTTGTGACGATGTAGTTAATTAGGCAGCTAATTCCAAGTATGGCATTATCATTTAAAAAAAAAAAAAAAAAAACAAGCCATTAATCACACCACGATGAATATTTGAACGACTCCAATCGAGCTGACAATGTCATCAGACTTCCAAAAATAATTCAACGTAAATTAGGTCTACGCGCGAAAAAAAAAATCAATCGCTCGAAATGCCACCATCGAGTAAATTTCCAAACACTCGTGAAACAAAAGTATGCCACTCGAATGAAGTAGGTATATTATATAGGCATATCTCATAATTAGAAACACGCTGACACGATATCGAACAATATACGCTCGAGAGTGCGGTTGACACAACCCGACGAGATTAAATCGCGAAAAAAAAATTAGAATAACTTGGGCGGCGATGACGCGTCGTTGAATTATAAGTGAGAGGGCGACAAGAGAGCTCAATATTGGAAGAGAGACGGTAGAGAAGAGGTGAGAAACAATAACAAGACAAAGGCATTCTCTAAAATTCGTATTCGTACTTCAAACGCAAACACCTTTATTCAAATTTTACCTTTGCCTCTCTTTCCAGAGGAGGATACCGAACGCTAACAATATGAAAATACATCGAGCCACTATATGAGGAGGAAGAAGAGGAGGTGATATTATAGCACGACTAATCCATTGCAACCGCCGCAGCAGCAACAGCAGAAGCAACAGACAAACAGAAAGAAAATCAATTTCATTTTTGACGACGAGGCGACAGTCTCCTTCGCGCGAAGTGGATTTTTTTTCTCTCATATTAGCACACACTCTTCGAGAAAGGTATTTTAAAAACCAACATTACCGTTGGAAAAAGTTTCCTCGTATAACGACGCAGCGGCATGGCAGTTCGCAGAGAGTACGGAATTCGAAGCGAGAGTTGGATTTTTTCGAAAAGCAAAACACGAAAAGAACGAGAGAGAGAAAAGAAATCCTCTTTCTTGAAAACTTTTTTCTCTCTTACTCAAGTTTTGCGATACATCGAAAGTTTATTTACTAAGGCGAAAAATCTTTACCGCCAATTAAATAGCGAATGTTGGAATAGAGGATGGATTTTACATGGCTCGTAACTTCTGATAGAAGTGTTGCCGGCGAAAAAGGGATTTTGTCGCATTCGAGCCACAACGTCTATAAATAATAAAACGTATAAAATGCCGTACAGCCGGGTACGAGAGGTATAACGATTCCACAAATAGCCAATTTTACTATTATACAGTGGAAAAAGGTTCTTTACCGTATGATAATATTTGTAGCAGTACATAAACGTATATATAACGTGCCAGCCTTTACCAATGTTACACATACAAAACACACGGATCAGTGGGTAGCAAAGTTGCACTTTTTACTAAGTATTACGAAATAAAAATAATACCTAATTAATTACACTCGAAGAGCAGGAATACACTATATTATGCTTATTTCCCCACTATATATCTATGCTCGTTTTCATTTAGTTGTTTCCAAAATGCAACGCCTCACTTTGATTTATTTTTTTTAAGAAATAAAATGTAACAATAATCTTAAGTTGATTAAAAATTGAAGAAAAAATATTGAAATTGGAGCAAAATTATTCATTTTAAAATTTGGAAAAAATTGAAAAATGAAAATAAAATCATGGGAAAAAACTACTGTAAGATGGGGTTACTTTGGCCCTAGGGGGTAACTTTGGCCCACTCGTGAAAAAAAGATATTTAATTGTCCAACCACAACTGTATGAAGTGGAGGGAGTTTGTAATGAGTGTCAATGATAGAGGGACCTTCATACTTCACTTCTGCGTGATTGTCACGATTTTTGTGTCGCAAGTTTGGTAAACCTGATTTTTTGTTAATTATTACGTTGTTCGTGTGTTTTTTTTGCCTCCAAAACTTTTATTCAGACGAAGTATAAGGAATGGTCCAAAAAAAATTTTTCTTATGGAAACAGATCCAAAATTTTATGTAGATTCAGAATCTCGCATAGAAAAGTCGATTCTGTAAAGCGGTTTTGAGATAAATTGAAATTACTGGTCAAAGGACCGTTTTCGTCGTGTTTGGGGTTACTTTGGCCCACGCATAAACATTATCAAAAATCGAGAAAAAAAAATTTTCCTATGAAAATCGATCGAAAATTTAACGTAGAGTCAGAATCTATCATGAAAATACCGGTTTTGTGAAGGGGTTGTAAAATAAATTGAAGTTACCCGTCAGAGTACCGTTTTTCGTCGTTTATGAAGTTATTTTGGCCCAAGCATAAATATCCTCAGGAAATCTCTAAAATACCAATGTTTGATCATATGTTTTCAACTGAACAATTTTTTTTTTTTGAAGTTTCATGCCTTTGGTGAGTTATTATTATGCCTAGAAATCGATTTATTACGAAAAAAAGAAGTGGGCCAAAGTAACCCCAGAGCCGGGTAACTTTGGCCCATGACTTTGACTAACCACGAAAAAGGGAGGGGGTTTGGCGAAAAATTTGAAAAAATTTACAGAGCTTCCTACAAGCGTCCGACACTATTTAGAGTGAAAACCGAGCCCCTTACTTCGATTTTGAAAGAAGCAGGATGAATTTTCAAAAAAAAGTCTCAAAAAGTGGGCCAAAGTAACCTCATGTTACGGTAAGTAAAAAAGAATTGGAAAAATTGAACATGAAAAAATCAAAACTTTGAAAAGGACCAAAATTAAACTTAAAAATCACAGGAAAAAAACAAAAACTGCAACACAATAATAAAATATTTGAAAATGTTGTGGAATTGGGAAAACATCAAAATTAAATTCGAAATCAAAAATTGGTAATAATATTTTTCTTTCCTATGATTTTTATCAAGTACAATGGTTATCAATTTTTTTAGTTGTTTTAATTTTTTAAATAAGTAGGTAAGCTTATAGGTGTCTTTTGTGCATTTTAGTTCAGTTTTGTAGTTTTTAAAATTTCAATTTTTTAAAATTTTTTCATTTTTTTATCTTCTGTGATTTTTAGATTGATTTTTGTACTTTTCAAATTGTTATTTTTTCGGTTTTTAATTTTTTCAAATTTTCTGAACTGAATTTTTTTCAGTTGATCATTTTTTGAAAGTCGATTGTTAATTTTATTTCAATTTTGGTATATTTCAAATTGTGATTTATTTCAATAGCTATTAATTTTTTTTCAAATTTTCGGAACTTCAGTTTTTATTAACATTTGAGACTTATTATTGAAATTTTGATATTTTCTAAATTGACAAAATTTTTCTGAATTTAATTTTTTCAATTTTTTCCCTACATTATATGATTTTTAGTTCAGTTTTTGAACTTTTCAAATTATTCATTTTTTTTTAATTTTCAGCTTTTTAACTTTTTTTGTATTTCATTTTTTTTTTATTGCCAATTTCAGAGTTGAGCTCCATTTTTTACCCTTTGCGAATTTTAGTTCAACATTAAGATTGTTTATTTTTTCGAATCTTCTGAATTTCATTTTTCCGAGTTTTCATTTTTATTAGGTAAGATCCTGTGATATTTAGTTCGGTTTCAATATTTTTAAAATTGTCAATTTTTGAAAAATTCTTTGAGTTTTCATTTTTTGTGAATTTTAGTCCAACGTTGGTATTTTTCAATTTTGGTTTATTCGAATTTTCAAGTTTTTTTTTATTCTCTATTTTTCTACCTTGTGTTATTTTTAGTCATTTTTTTGTATTTTTCAAGTTCTTAATTTTTTCCAATTTCCAATTTTTTTTTCATACTCTTCGAATTAAAATTTCTATTTGAATGTCTGTTCATTCATTTTTTGTTTTATATTTTGTATGTTTTAATACCTATTTAAAAAAAAGGTAAATAAGTGTTTTTTTATTATTTTGAATTTTTTCCAATTTTCGAGATTTAATTTCCATTATTCCCTGGGTTTTTTAGTTCAATTTTATCGTTTTTATAAAAGTTCATTTTGTTTTTTCTTTTTTTTTAACATTTTAATTTTTCATATCTTTGATGAATTTTAGTTCAGTCATATTTTTTAAATTTTCATTTTTTCAATTTGTTTGAATTTCAACAACATTAATGAATTTTTTAGTTTTTTTTTTGATTTTACATTTTTTCAATTTTAGTGATTTTTAGCCGAATTTTGGTATATAGTATTTTTTAAGTTGCTCACTTTTCAAACTTTTCCAATTTCAATTTTTCAATTTCAATTTTTTGAGTTTTTGTTCATTTATTCTTGACAAGAATATGATTTATGGCCCGGGGGGGGGGGGGGGGTGACTCGAAAATTTGTGCACGTTTTTGGTCGCTATTTTGTGTCATGTTTATCCAATAAGTGACTCCTTCATATCGTATTTACGGCAAACAAGATAGGCAACTTCATTCACACGAAATAGAACCCATTCTGTCGATATTTACGGCGAACAAGGTAGGCAATTTTATTCACATGAAATGGAACCCACTCTGTCGATAGGTAGGCAAATTAACTTACACGAATCAAAACCTATTTCGTTGTATTTTTTCGTATTCTAAGGTGGGTAGTTCAATTTTGACATTTTTTAAAAATTGACAAATTTTTTCGAATTTTCTAAATTTCTTTTTTTTTGGTCAATTTTTGAGCAATTTATATTTTCATTTTTGATTCAATTTTGAAACTTTTAAAAATTATAATTTTTAGCCTAATTTAGCCATTTTTCAGATATTCGATCATTTTCGATTCCAATATTTTCTACTTAATTTGATGTTTCCTTAATTACAATTACTTGGTAATTTCAATGGAGTCCTAAATTACTTTTTTAAGGTAGGATTTTCATCAAATTATAAATTTTTGGCAATTTCTTCAACTATCTTATTCCGCCAGTTTTCAAATAAAATCGTAAAAAAATCGAATTACACCTAAAACCAGGACTTTTGTAGCATTTAGGAGATTTTTTCGAATGTACTTCTCGCGACTCAACTTTCGCCCCAAAAAAAATTTACAATTCCAGCCCCGAGAGAGCAAAGTAAGGTCGCTAAACGAGCCAATCGGAGCAGAAAATCGGTTCCATCGTGTGTATCATTCAATTACCGAAACTATTACACAATTGAGCCTGAGCTGCGTCAATTATACACTAGAATCTAATTTCTATCCGGCATCCGGCTCGAATGCTCGTATCGTTAAAACAAATGGCAACTAATACCGCCGAACGTCGCGTCTGCCGCACCCTCACTCGTCCACAACCCAGCCCGTTCTTCATATTCAATACCTACGCGCCGAATTAAAGCCCTTCAAAATCGAAAGGTGTGAAATGGGGTAGAAAAATTATACCCATCATGCGACCCTAAAACGCTTTGCAGCAGAGTGGTGCATATAAAGTACACCAAACACAATTATGGTCCAAACTATCTCGAAATTAATGCGACGAAGAAGCGGAAAGAATTTTACGATAGTCGTATACTGTACACATTTTAAATGCGCCATGTCATGCTCCGCATTACAACACTGCGACGAAATTTATTCCCGATTGGAAAAAATTGTTTTCAAAAAAAGGAAATACACGATGTGGCAAAAAAAATACTTATACGATAACTCTAGACCATCTGAGCGATATACGCTACCACCCACTGGATGCGTAAAAAAAGAGGACATATTCGAACAGCGTAAGTCCTCGTAAAAATCTCTGTATATCCGCACCCTGCTTTATCCCTGGCCTCGCTCGACCATAATAATATTTTCTGATAACGTTAAGATAGGTATTCTATAATAAAAACGTTCTGCTGCTGTTACTCGAATACACAGCCAGTAACAAATGCCCCGTTTCACCTTCTTTTGCTCGGCTCGTCGGCTACCTTTTTTTTTTTTCTCCGTGCCACGGCTATTTCATAAACGGGTGTACGTACAGCAATGACGAGGTATTTTTTACGAGTTTTACGGCTTGCGACGACCTTTACAGGGTCACAATAAAGTTCTACGTTGCCTTAGGAAAAAAAAATTCAAAATTCAACAACAACAAAATAGAATAACCGACGATTTCGCGTTATACCTGCATCGAAATGAAATCCTTGTACCTACATATGTTGTTTTTTTAAACAAAGCGATCATTCATTTTCCACCTCTAATCCATCACCTTGCGAGTCTCTCACTACACGAATTTCACCTATACAATACAAATAGTTACTTGCGAGCATCATCAGCTCGCGAACGCGCCACGTACTTTAAAACCTAAACACCTTATCATACATAATTAACCGAATTCGGTCGAGGAGAAAAAAGAAGAGTCGAGAAAAAATCCATTAAAACTTTGTTAGTTTTTTTTTTTTTTTTTTTTTGAGGTTCGTTTTGAATTCGTAAGCAGATCTTTGCTACGAACTTTTTCTCTTTTTTTTCCTAGTACGAAATACAGAAGAAAAAAACGAGCTGATATTCGGCATAAGAAAAAAAACTCGACGCTAAAAAGTCAAAACAAGGAAAAAAGAGGAAAATACGTGATTAAGGGGCCAAATTGTTTTTTAAAGCTAACCCAATAAGTCAAGTTGGAAGATTGATAGTCGCTGCGGCGTTTGTACTCGTATATATATTGTATATGCAGCGCATTAAATCCGACACTGTATCTTTAAAACTAGTTTCAAAGCACGAAACAACAACAAAAACATTCTCGTATGAAAGAATTAAACGTAGCTTAGTTAGTACATCTACGTAATATGCAAATACAAAGAGTTTGGAAAAATATTTTCATTTGATTTTAATGACTGTAATGACTATATATAAATCGATTCGAGGAATAAAAAATAATAATTTAGTTTTTGCGAGAAAAAAAAAATACAAATAATGACTAACTATTTTTATGATAAATCTTATACCTATTTTGTGAAATATAAATAAATATACAAATCTCTAAAAAATTGAAGAATTTTTTCTCAAAATTATTACTGTAGAAGTCCTACAGTCGTAGAATTAATTAATAAGAAAAAATTACAAAATTTGTTGAAAACTAAAAAAATTGATTCAAAATTTTTTTCAAAGCATAAATTCAAACTTCCACAAAATGAATGAATTTTTTTTCGAAATTATTACTCCAAAAGTCCTACAGTTGTACGGTTGAATCAATTACGTAAATAATGTCAAATTTGAAGAAAGTTGAAAAAATTGGGTTCAACTCATAACTTTATATTTCCACAAAATTAATGAATTTCTTCTCAAAATTATCAAGTTCAGACAGTTGTAGGGATTGAATTATACAAAAAATTGCCAAATTTGGTGAAAGTTGAAAAAATTGATACATAATTGATAAATTCAAATTTATTCCACAAAATTGAATACTTTTTCTCGAAATATTACTGCAGAAGACCTACAGTTGTAGGATTAAAAAGTACGAAAAAATTGCCCAAAATCAAAAATAATTGAAAACATGTATTCAAAAAAAATATTCAACTCATAAATTCAAATTTTCACAAAACTAATGAAATTTTTCTCGAAATTACATATTACCCCAGAAGTCATACAGTTGTAGGATGAAATCATGCAAAAAATGGCCTAATCTGATGAAAATTGAAAAAGTTGGTTGCAAGAAAGTTTCCAATTTAAAATGTCGATGAACATTAAAAATCAATGAATAATTCTTTTTTTATTGTTCCCCTTTATTTTTATATTAAAAACTCAAAATAATAAATTTAATTTTTTTAATATAATAAAATTAATAATATTTTTTTTTTAAATTATTTATATTTCTTTACTTGGCTCAAAAATAATTTACTCGAATTCATCACACGTAAACTTCTACATTGTAGTGTTGAATCACAAAAAAAAAAAAAAAAATACAGAATCTAATAAAATTTTTTAAAAAAATGGTCCCAAAAAATTACTCAAATCATAAATGAAGATTTCCACAAAATTTTTGAATTTTTTCTCAAAATTGTCACTCCAGGGGCCCTACAGTTGTAAGGTTAAATTATTCAAAAAATTGTTCAAGCTGATAAAAATTTATTCAAATGAATAATTATTGTTCAAGTCATATTCTCAAATTTTTCACAAAACTAATGAATTTTTCTCAAAATTATTATTCCAGAAGCCCTACATTTGTAGGGCTGAATCTTACGAAAAAATGTCCAAATCTGATAAAAATTTGGAAAAAAAAATTTGAAGCTCAGAAAAAAAATTCTTTGAATATTTTGTTTCAAAAAAATCTTACATTTCTGGAAAACTTGCTGAAGTTTGTGAAATAATTCTATGAAAATCTTGTGTTAATTCTAGGTAATTTTTCATTTTGTGAAAAGTTTTACTTTTTCTTTTCTTGTATTATTTCCTAGAAATCTGCTAAAATAACTCTAAAAATTTTTGAAAAGTTCTACATTTTTTTTCAAATTTTCTAATGCAATAAAAGGAGTTCTCTGGAAATTTTCTGAAATTTTGTAAAAAATAAATTCTTAAATTTCACACAAACTATTTAAAATTTGGAAAAAATTCTTTTGAAATTTTTGTACGTTTATTGAAAAATATTCTAAAATGTCATGGAGAATTCTCCAAAAATTTTCAAACTTTCAAAAAAAAATCTCAAGTTTTGTAAAATAATATAAAAAAAAAATTCCAAAAATCTTTTAGAATGTCAGTTCTAAAATGGATAAAACGAACAAATTGATTTTTTTGCGGAGCTCAGCCCTGCAGGTAATCAAACTGTAAAAAAAATGCATCGTAAATTCGGCCCATAGCGTAGTAAAATTTCTACCACTAAAGCTAGACGAAAAATCATTACCCATCGCTAAGTGAGGTTGGCACCGAGTCGAGTCGAGGTTAGTGTGAAATAATAGTCAAGCTAAACGTACTGCAATTAGATAAAATATTCACGTTTAGCGTGAAAGATTAATGCAGCATGAAAAAGGCTTTTATGGCTTATTAATCGTTACGCCGGGCTTTATTGTGTGCTTTCGGTATGAATTATTTTTCGTAATTTTTCAACCAGTCCGCGATCCTCTTTATGGTTTACGCAACGCGACACGTTTACGCGTTTTGTTTTGTTCTATTTTATTTTCCATTTTATACAAAGCTCGCTGTTGGTCGGATGCTTTTTGCGAGAGCTAATAAATGTCCGAATATTTCATTCAAAGGCCGAGCAGCACTTCATGTACTATACAGCACGCTGTACATACATAAATTGCCACCATCGCTGCGTCCATCGCCAGAACCAAACAGCAGTCAAATAATAATGTACGAAAGGCCCTTCTATTAACACTTGGAGAATGACGACGACGTACACGTAGCGACGATTGTTCGGTATTTTGCCAAATTCGAGCCACACCAGGCCAGGCCAGGCCAGGCGTTACCTAAATACGTTTAGAAGTGCAATCCATTGGTTGATTTGAATATTAGTTGCCCGATTCACAATCTACGAAACGAAGTGCGGAAAAGGGCACGATTACAAGCGGTAATTTCATCTGGCCAGGTCGTTAAACTGATGTCTAACATATTTCGGTATCGTTGTAGAAACAGCCACCCGAAATATACAAATCCGGATTCGTCTCTTTAAAATGGCTTCCAAGTCAAAAAACATAGCTAGCTCCTAAAATTGTACCGAGTTTTACAAACGAAGTTGTACACATGCAGGCGGTTTAGAGTTTTATTTGCAGATAATTCAAGACGAATGTGTACGTACGTTTCGTATACTATATGTACATTGTACGTACGTCTATGTGCGGTATTCTCCTTCGCCTTTTCCTTTGCCTTTGCCATTTATAAATACGTACATACGAACGAAGAAACCGTCGCCGGCACAAATTAAAATTAGCATAGAGATTCGAGTCTCGCATGTATAACTTACACCAATTTCCCTACAGACTAGTTTAGAGCTAGCTACGTTGTCGTCATCTTCGCGCAAAATTTCGTTATTTTTCTTCACCAAATTCGACGGTACACGAAAAAGGCGGGAAATGAACGTTTACTTCGGGTTATCGTCATTTTTACCCAAATGAATGAAATAATAAAAAACAACAAAACGAGTGTAAGAGGCGAAACAATAAAAATGCATGGTGTGCAATAAACGCAAAAATATGAGACATTCGAGTATAAGACCAAAAAAAGCCTCCAGCTATTCAGGGTGAAAGATAGCAGTGTTTAAAAAATGAGAATCAGTTGGATAGCACCAACTGGAACTATTGCAATAGCTAAAACAACAAAACAACAACAACAACAACAAAGAATCAAAATCGACTACATTCGAAAATCAGCTCACAATTTTTCGATTTAAAACTTTTCGAAAATTCCATCTGCTCAGGAACTATTGAAATTAATTGAATTCAAAAAATATAAAATCTGAAAATATTTTTTCAAAATTAAAATTTTTAAAAATTTGACATTATTTTATTTTATTTTTTTTGAAAATTCAATTTTTGAAAATCGATATGACTTGACTTCATTTAAATTTTTTTTTAAATTAAGATTAAAATTTTTTTAGAAATTTTTCGTGTAAAAATGCATCAAAATTCTCGTGTAATGAAAATTCAATTCAATTCAATTTTCAATTTTTTTTAACGCTTCTAACGTATGTTTTTTTTTGAAAATCCGAACTTCGAATTTTTTTAAGAACTCAATTTTTGAACATTTTTGAAAATTAAACTTTTGAAATAAAAAATAAATAAAACTTTAGATAATGTTCAAAAATTCTATCATGAAAATTCAACACAATTTTCAATATCTTCAAAAAAATTCAACCTTTGAATTTTTCTAAAAAAAAATTGTATGAAACTTCTTTTGAAATAAACATTCATCTTTCGAAGGAAAAAAAAATCAACTCTCGAGTTTAAATAAAAATACCAAAAATTCAATTTCTAAAAATTCAAAAATTAGGAATCAAGTAAGTAATTTTATAAAAAATTCAAAAATCCAACTTCCAACATTATCTATTCAAGAATTTAACTAATGTAGTAAGTGGTTGTTTTTTCTGGAAAATTCAACTTTTTAAATTTTTTTGAAAATTTAACTCCGAAATTAAGTAAAGATAATAAGTATTTAAAATATTTAACGTAAAACGACGAGAATTCAATTCTTGAAAAATTATCAAAAATTTAACTTAATACTTAAAATGTTTTTAAAATTCAACTTGAAAAAAATTGAAAATTGAATTCGCTAAAAATTTTCATTTGAAAATCAACTTTTAAAATAATTAAACTTTTTAAAAGTTTTAGAAAATTCAAAAGGTAGGTACTTTGAGAATTTACCTTTCAATTTTTTAATTCAGCTACCAAATTACACGAGACAAAAATAGGAATTCAAATTTCAAAAATTATTCAGGAATTCAATTTTTGATTTTTTTTTGAAAATTCAACATTTAAAACAAATAGGTACCTAGGTACTTTTGATAATTCAACTTTCAAAATTTTCTGTTAATTCAACTCACAATTTTTTTTTTTTTGAAATTCAATATTCAAAGAATTCAACTTCATTTAAAAAAATAAAAAAATTTCAATCTAAAAAAAAATTGACTTTGATTTTTTTAAACTTCTCCTTTCAAAATGTCTTCGAAAATTCAACTTATTCTACGAATATTTCAAAAATTAATACCTTCAATTATTTAGAAAAAAAGTGGGATTTAATTTCCAAATATTTTTCAAAAATCAACTTTAATTTTTTTTTTGAAAATTCAGCTCTCAAAAAATTTTAATTCCATTTCTGGAAATGTTTTTCAAAATTTTCCTAAAATTCAAATTTGAAAATGTTTTAAAAATTCAATTTTTTAAGATTTTTCATAAATTTGATTTGATCTAGTTAGGTACATTATTATTCTTTTAAGAAAGTTTTGATAAGGTAATTTTTTTTCAGACTGTTTTAAAAATGAACTTTTCTTAATATTTTCAACATTCAACATGAAACAATTCAGCTTTCAATTTTCTTTTTCAAGTTTCAAACTTATAAAAAATTGAAAATTTAATTTTCATGAAAAATTTTTGAAAATTTAATTTTCAAGAAAAATTTTTGAAAATTTAATTTTCAAGAAAAATTGCGACTTGTAAATGGCGTAATTGTTCAAATTGTGAAGGTAATCATAGTTTATTATTACATCGTGAACATTCGCCGATTTCGGCGGTAAATGATAAATTGGTTTCGAGTACTATTTCGTCTCCTTCGTCGCCTAATAATAATAATGGTACGTCGAGTACTACGAATTTATGTGCGTTAGGTTCGTCGAGAAAATCGGTATTTCTCTCAACTGGAGTGGTAAAAGTCCAAGGAAGGACGAAAACTGAACTAGGTCGAATTTTATTTGACCAAGGTTCAGAAGTAACTCTAATTTCTAGGGATTTTTGTGAAAGGGCGAAATTGGATTATATTAAAAATAATGATCCAACTATATTAGTAGGTATAAATAATCACCCGTCGACATTGAATTCGAAAGTTCAATGTGTTTTGAAATCTCGATTTACAAGCTTCAGCCTAGCTATCGAGGCTGAAGTCATAGGCAAGATACCCTATGAAATATATAAAAATAGTTTATCCGAAATTATGAAGAATTTTCCTTCGTATGAATACGCGGAATCGTTCGAATTACCGTATAATAATGTTGATATCGTTTTAGGGAGCGAATATGTAGAATTTGTACTCGGTGAAAAAAGACAATTTATAGAAAATTTATGCTTACGAGAATCGTATTTTGGATATATAATTTCTGGTTCAACAAAAAAGTCTTCGTTTTTTTGTCAAAAATCATTGTTTTGTGGTTTAAGTAATTCGAGTTTAAATGATCAATTTAATAAATTTTATAAAATCGATGAAATGCCAGAAAGTTCAAAAGATGAAACGTCACTAGAATTAGAAATGATAAAAAATCATTTTGAAGAAACGTATACAATCGATAAAGAAACTGGTATAGGTTTGTGGTTCGTATGCCTTTAAAACCCAGTGTCGAAATCCTTCGTGGATCATTTTCAAGAGCTCGTACCTTATTAATAAAATCAGAACGTAGAAGATCGGAATCGGTACATAGTAAATATTGCGATATATTTAATGAATATTTAGAATTAAATCATATGAACAAAATTTCTGATTTTTCGATTGAAAATTCGTATTTTATACCGCATCATTTGGTTACAAAAATTGGTCCCTCGTCGACCAGTAGTCGTTTGGTGTTTAATGCCTCGTTTGAAGACGATTCTTTGACTTCATTAAATGACCACGCATTTCCTGGTCCGATAGAAACCTATTTATGGATAAATATTATTTTATTTCGTTGGTACTTAATAGGTATTTGCGGTGATCTTTTTAGAATGTATCGATGTATTTTAATCGCGTTACAAGATCGTAGATTTCAACGTATTTTATTTCGTTTTATTTTTAATCAACCTATCGAAGCATATGAGTTGAATACACTTACGAATGGTTTCGGTCCTGCATCATTCATCGCTAAGACGTGTATTAAAAAGGTAGGAGAATCTATTCAAAAAACGCATCCGACTGCTGCAAAATCGATAATGACTGAGTTTTATATGGACAACTGGATGTCTGGTGCTCAAAATTTAGAAGCTATCGAACTTTGTAAAATAGTACAGTCCACTCTTGAAAAATTTGGTTTTCCCTTACGAAAATTTCAAAGCAATTCAAAAGAATTTTTGGATACAATCGATCAAAATTTAATCGAACCTTTGAATTCTCGTGTATTAGGAGGTGACGAATTCGTGTCAGTTCTTGGTTTATTATGGTTTACAGAATCAGACACTTTAGGTGTAAATATTCGTCTCGATCCGTTACCTGAAAATATTACAAAGAGGATAATGTTATCCGATATTTCGAAAATTTTTGATATTCTTGGTATACTCGCGCCTGTATTAGTTCGTGGAAAAATATTATTACAAGAATTATGGATAGAAGGGAAAGGTTGGGACGAACCTATATCTTCAGAGTTAGAATTGGAATTTAGATCGTATCGTGACGAATTATCTGCTCTATCAGATTATTCGATTCCTCGTTGTTATTTTAATTCGTCTAACGTAATTTCGCATCAATTAATCGGTTTTTGCGATGCGTCTACTAAAGCATACTGCGCTGTAGTGTACCTTAGGGCAGTTAATGAAAATGGTGATACTTCGATCATCTTCGTTTGCTCAAAAGTAAGAGTCGCGCCTATTAAAAATATACACATTTATCGACTCGAATTAATGGCGGCTGAACTTTTATCGAATTTAATTTCTCAAATAGGTACTCATTTAAAAATAGATAACCTTTATTTGTTTTCAGATTCTCAAGTTGCATTAAGCTGGATTAAATACGATCCGATGAAATTAAAATTATATGTCGCGAATCGTGTATTAAAAATTATATCGTTAACGTCGAAAAATAGATGGTTTTATGTCGAAAGCTCGTCAAATCCAGCCGACCTCGCTACGAGAGGTATTTCGTCGAATGCGTTAAAAATTGATCATATTTGGCTAAATGGCCCTGTTTGGTTAAAATCGAACTCTTCGTTTGAAAATTATATCGGTAACGAGATAAAACTCGTAGATAAATTACCCGAAGTAAAATTAGAAAAAGTTACTTTCGTCATCGTTGAACAAAATATCTTATTATCAGTTACGAAAAGATACTCGTCTATACGTAAAATTATTTCTGTTGTCGGTTACGTGTTACGTTTCGTTCGAAATTTAAAACGTTATATAAATAAAAACATGCTAGGAAAAGACGATAATTCGTCTAAAATAGCTTGTAGAACGTTGAAACCAGTTGAAAGTATTCAATTGCTTACGATTGAAGAACGCCGAGAAGCATTTTATCGCACAGTGCAACTCGTGCAACGCGAATTTTTTGAAAAAGAATATCGTAATTTAAAGGATAAAAAGCCTGTTAGCAGAAAAAGTCGTTTACTGTCGTTAAATGTATTTTTAGATTCTAATCAACTTATTCGAGTCGGAGGTCGGGTATCAGCCTCACTAAATTTCCTATAATTCTTGACGCTAAATCAAATTTTATTTCGTTATACGTTCGTTATGTGCATGAAAATTATTTCCACTCATCTATAAAATTTATTTTGAATTTTATCAAAAGTAAATTTTGGGTGGTGGGGAATTTAATTTCTGTCATAAAATTAATTTGTCGTCGATGTATTGTATGTACTCGTTACAACGCGGAAACTGTCAAACAATTAATGGGTGACCTACCCAAGGAACGTTTATCGACAGAAAGACCATTTTTAAATGTAGGTGCATGTTGATCTTACAGGTGCCGTACAGATTAAATGCACCAATCATCGTGTCGGAAAAATTGTAAAAGTTTACATTGTATTTTTCGTTTGTTTAGCGACTCGCGCTGTACATGTCGAATTTGTAGAAGACCTCACTGCCGAGGCATTTTTAAATACGTCAGAAAGATTTGTAAATCGAAGAGGATTACCTAAAGTAATTTTATCAGATAATGGTACAAATTTTATTGGATCTCGAAACATTTTGAATGAAAGTCGATTTCATAAATATTGTGATGAGAATTTTATCACTTGGAAAACGATTTCGCCTCGTAGCCCTCATCAAGGGGGAATTTGGGAGGCAGCTGTTAAATCAGGCAAAGTGTTACTGATGATGAAAGCAATCGGCTCTCAAACTTTAACCTTAGTAGAATTGATTAACGTAATGTCGAAAATAGAGGCAATTTTAAATAGCCGGCCTACGGCGTATCAAAAAACTAATTCTTTCGTTGAGCCTCTTACAGCTGGACATTTTTTGATAGGATCAAATTTATTAGAGTTACCTATTTCGGACGAGGGTAACTGCAAATCAAAAATTAGATATAGACTTTGGCGAAAAATTATCAATTCTTTTTGGACGAATTGGAGGCGCGATTATTTTAATCAGCTTCAAGTTCGAACCAAATGGAAAACACTTCGTGAAAACTTGAAAAAAGATGATGTTGTATTCATCTATTCGAAAAATGAAAATGTAATGAATTGGCCAATGGGCATAATTATCAACGTATATCCCGATAACGTTGGCGTTGTTCGAAACGTCGATGTTCAATTAGCAAATGGTACGATTAGAAAAACTTCGGTACAAAATTTAGTTATGTTACCATTGGATAAATAATCGTTCGTTTACTTATATTTTATTACCGAATTTTGTCTATCGTTTATCGTAATCTCTTGTAATCTCATCTCTCGTACATATCTCGTCTATTGTAAACTCATATACCCTACCTTAGTCTCGTAGTCCCATATTCTCGTCGTGATTTTATTCACACGTTAATTATTTACCTATATCAAATTGTATTTGTATGAAATATAATCGCGATTTTTGTCGAATTTTTTTTAGAAGTTTATCTTTTTATTATTTTGTAATACGAATCTGAATGAGAAATTTTCTCATTCGGAGGGAGTTCTGTTTGGGGATAAATCCCCTCTCTTTGACTTATCTGTAATCGTAACTGGTTCATGTCAGAAACGTCGTTTAAAAAATAAAATCATTCGTCTCTCGAGCTTGTACGTTGTATCATTTTATTATGGTGTCGCTTCGATAAACAAGTAACAACCTCCACTCCGGGCATATCTTCAATTGAGCTTGAACATTCGTTGAAGATGGACGCTTTACTTAACCAATTTAACGAACTTGGTGAAGAGAAACAACGTCTACCTTTCATGAAATTTAACGATTTCGAAATTGGTACAAAATTCAATGTTAAGGAGTTTACACGATACCAGACTAGATTTGGTACTATCATTGTGGTCACTACTGATGATTGCAAGTTCAATTTACCGAACAGGTTTGTAACACTATTTGATAGTGATGAGAAATTGGAGACTTGGAATGCACAAGCACCCAAGTTACAACTCCAGTATAATGGCATAAAGAACAACGTCATACTCGTCAATATCTATACTGTACAATAAATTATTTCTAAGTTTTAGGTTTAAAAATATTTCTAAGTTAGGTTTAGTAAAAAAAAAAATATATATTTTTAAGTTTGAAAAAAAATATATATATATATTTCTAAGTTTAAAAAAAAATATATATATATATATTTCTAAGTTAAAAAAAAAAAAAAAAGTTAAAAAAAAATATTTCATTGAAAAAAATTTCTTGACTCTGTTCTAATTAATTTATAAAAATTTCAATCACAGATTCGATCTAATATACAAGAAATACGCATCGGAAAAAATAAAAAAATTGGCCTACCTAATTCAAATTTTAAATAGGTTTTCAGATTAAGTATAAGCCTGCAGTGTACTAAAATTTTTGGTATCAATAACTTTTCTGTGCGTCGATAAAATACTGAAAAATTATGAGTCAAAGTTGAGGTCGTGTATATCTAGTTTCGGCATATTTCCGTACATCTCGGTCAGTGCTTGTGATTCTACACACTGTGCATTAATTGTAGAGCCCGCGTTCATCCCTGTGACTTGATTTCTAAGGGTTGCGCGGAGTTTGTGAAACCCTGCAGTCGAGGTGGCTGAGAATGGCTGACTTGTAATGTAGAAATAACCCGTATGCGCCAAACCATGGCCGAGATGTATGGTGGCTGACTTGTAATGTAAGAATAACCCACAAGGTGGCCGACATGTCCGGAAGCCTATACCTATATATATATATATATATAAAGAAATACCAAAATGCGAAAATCATGCCAATCGTCTTATTTTGACCCAAAACGTCGAGAAAAATACCCCTCACCCCAACTTCCATCATCAGGTCAAATTTAATAGCTGAGTTTCTCTTTAGAGACAATCAGCTAAAACTGTTCTATCAACAAAATTTCAGTCGATCATTATATTAATTACTTGAACAGAATCGGTTAAAAATTTTTATGTGGTTCTATGGAGAAATGTTCCAGATTTGACCTAAAAAAAATTTCTGAAGCTATTTTGAAAATTCGCTTGGTTATAAATATTTTTCATCCCAAGTGGCCAACCACTGGTGCAATTACCTTATAAATAGAGAACCGTTTAAAACTTCAGAATTTCTCACTGTTTCGAAATTGCTTCATTTCAGATCGAGTTACTGAATTGCTTTGAAATACATTCAGTATTTTAACATTGACTGAATTTGAATTCCAAGCACATCTCACACATTCACCTTTATAATTAAAACTGAAAAAAAAAACAAAAAAACTGAAAGGGCGATTTGAAGTCACTTTAAAATATTCAGTAATGAGATAAATAAAAAATGGACGATTAATTATTATTTTCTGGTGAAAAAAAAACTCAAGACTACGAAATTTACTTAATTTTACTGCTTACCTAATTTTATTATTAATTATCAATTGTATGATAAGATAGGTATAATTCTTAATTCACAGTTTTATCATTTTGTTGGAATAAGGCTGCTCATACGCATACGCATACGCAGGCGTAAACGTATCTCTTCCCTCTCGGAGATTCCTTTTCCAGGAGTTGTTGGTAAAGGTTGTACGGCTGGACCCAAAGAACCTCCACCACCTTTAAAGGGAGTCGTCCGCATCGGAGAATGATAATCCTCGAAATATTCACCAATACATTTTTTGAACTCCGCTAACTTTTTCATATCCAATCTTTCTTCAGAGGAATTTTCGACCTGGTCTTCGTTTTCATGAATATGGCGGTGAGCTTCATCGATACTTCTTACTACAATATCGGCCATATGGATGCAAGTGAATCGATTTTTAACAAAGTATTGTAACATATCGCGCCAGTATTTCAGTTCAATCGCATTTAAGGTGTCTTCGGGTATAGCATTTAGGGTACACAAGAACCACGCCCATTTCTCAATTCTTGAAACATCCTTCGGTTTTCTTGCAATGAGGTAGTCCGATACACGTTCATTGGGTTTTCGATATATGATAATTTTATTATCGCCATCATAAATGAGATTGTAACCCATTAAAATGTGATGCACTTCAATAGTTGGATAATGGCTAAACGAATGTAATTTAGAGAAGAAATAGCCATCGGTTTTTGCTAAATTTTGATGGAATTCAGCGTCTAAAGTTCGTGGAGTAATGTACCTGTCTTCGTAATAAGGAATGACGGATCTTACACACTTATCGCATCGGTAAACCTCGATTTCTGATTTAATGGCGTCACGTTCTGATTTAATGACGTTATGATGGTTCAAAAATGTCAACATTTTATCAATTACCTCTTTTCGTTCCGTCTCTGTTATGGTACCGTTGTAGAGTTGTACTAAATTATGAAGATATTCTTCATTGGAAGCAGAGAGTGTAGTAATAGTAATTTGATCATTTGGTTTCTTGAAAGAAGGTTCAGGAACTGGCGTTTTGAGTTTTGATACTTCGTCTGGTCGATTTTGATCACCTTTTTTGTGACTGTTGCCGCCGATGACTGCTTCATCCTTTGTTTCTTTCGGAGGAGGGTCAAGAGATAGAGTTGTGGAACTAGTTGTTGAATTTTCTCCTACGAGAACTTGATGGTCATCACATTCGTGACTGTTACTGATGATGACAGCAAAAACCATAGAATGTATGATCACAAATCTAATGACACTACGCAAACCCATTTATTTGAACGACATAAAGAAAGAGGCACTTACACATCGAAGTAACATCGCGTTATTGAACATTCCTCTAAACTTACATATTTTGAAAGTCGAGGATGAAAGCTCAAATCGAATATTTCGTTCTTATCAGTCAAGATAGCAAATACATTTCTACACCATGTTAATGAACCGTGCAGTATTTTCAATTTAATATGTTATGAAAAATTTACAACATGTGTACCTAATTGGATGATAAAATATCTTTTAAAATGAAAAAAAAAATCATTAGATTTTAAAAATTAAAAAAAAAATTACCAAGTGAAAAATTACAGATTTTGAATCTTCATGTCAACCAAATAAAAAAATTAAAAAATTCAATATTTTTTGAAATAAACATTTTAATTTTTTCAACAAAAAAAAAATGAAGAATTATTTTTTTTCAAAATAAAAAATAGGTATCACGTAAATGAAAAATTCTCAAAGCAATTTATCTTCAAGTCGAAAATTCAAATTCATGCACTAGAAATTATTTTAAAAATTACGAAAATTTAAAAAATTATAACGTACAGATACTTGGCAGAAAAACAATTGTACATTACCTTGTAAAAATTATATCACGTGATTTTAAAAAATCCAATATAGAATAACTAAGAAATTAAATAGGTTTCACTTCGAATAAAGAAGTAATGATTTTTTCTGTCCCTTTTGATTTTTTTCTAATAGTACCAACATGAAAAATATGAATTTGGATTTTCGATTACCTCGTTAAAAAAAAAAAACCTAAAATGAAATTTGAATTGACAAAAAATATAAATCAAAAAAGTTTTGAAAAAATATAAATAAAAATGTACTCAGTATTTAAAGAAAGAATATTAGAAAACAGAACCGGATTAAAAAAGATGTTGAATGCGCAAAAAAATTATTTCATTTCAAAATGTGTATAACAATTAAAAAGGAATCAGAAAAAATTAAAACAAGTAGATATGAAGAATGAAAATTTTTCTACTACCTACCATCTCAAAGAATAAAAATTGAAATTGTAGGAAACAGAAGTTGGAAAAAATATGAATGAGAATTTGAGGGTGAGGGGGGGGGGTGTGAAAAGTTGACAATTAAAAAAGTTGACACTGAATTATACAATATTTGAAAAAAAAAAAAAACATTTTTTAAGATTTAGAAACTTGAAAAATCAGATCGCAATTGAAAGTAAAAACATTATCTATCTATAATAATTTTTTAAAATTGAACTTGAACTTAAAGAGTACCTAATTGTAAATTTGAAAAATAAAAGATAAAAATAGATTTTAAATTGGAAAAATTGCAGAAAAAAACAACAAAAATGATGAATGAGAGATGAACAAAAATTGAAAATCAGGAAAAATTGACAGTAGAAAACAATTAAAATTGAATGTGAAAAAATAAAATAAAGAAAAATAAAGTTGAAAAGTTTAAAAATAATTTGAAAAATTTACCAATTCACAATAAAAAAAAAATCAAAATTAGGAGATAAATTGAAAAAAAATCTAGATTAACAATACTAAGTATTCTTTTATGATCCAAAAAAAGAAATTGTACCAATTAACCTTTGAAAAGTTTGAAACATAATACTCTATTAATAATGACTGAAATTTGAAAAATATTAATATAAAATTTTTAAAAAATTGGGAAATTTGTGTTATACTTATATAGATATCAAATGAAAGCTGAGAAAATTTGCAGATAAGTTGATACAAAATTTAAATTGAATTTGAAATGAGTGAGAGCAGAAACAAATTACCTGCGTAAAATTTAAAAATTTGAAATAAAATTTTTTATTTAGGTAAGTATTTATTTATTTAGGTATTTCGATTATAATGACTTCGACCATTTAGATCAAAAAAAAATTTAAAAAGGCTAGTTCCCTGAAAATATAAAAAATGAGAATTTGTGAATTAAAAAAATTGTAAGAAACTGACAAAACAAAAAATTACAACAAAAAATATAATCTAAAAAAAAGCAAAAACTGAAAAAAAGTAAGTAAAATAAATTTTTGGAAAGATTAAAGATTGAAATAAAGTTGAAAATGGCCAAAAATTGGAACAAAATAAAAATTAGTCTAAAATTTAAAAAAAGTATTAGGTCTGAAAAAAGGTAACACCGATTTACAAGATATTTAACCCCGTGAGCTGATGTCTTGCCCTGATTCGTCACAGTAACTATAGAATCAGCTCGTGCAAGATCAAAATCATTTTCCTATTAAACTTCAGGTAGCTCTTGCAAAGTGCAGTTTCAGTTTTAAACGAGGAAAATTCGGCCATCTAAAAAAGTAGCTTCTATATCCCCTTTTACTTTTACGATCACTTCACATCGCTTTAGGGAAACGTGTAAAATATTTATGATACTTTATTTCGCGCCACAACTCGATTTGAATGTTTTTCCAGAGAACCAAAAAACGAAGAGAAAAAAACTGTCATCTTGAAATCGTTTAAAAAACACGAGTACTACAAATTTTACGCGAGCTTTTTCGAGTATATGGAAACAATTTTCAAGGTAATTCGAAAGCGTTATTCGGTTTCTTCCTTATTTCGTCGCGTCGCGTTCCCATCACGCGAATATGGCTGGTTTGTGGTTACGTTACCTATTACTTAGTACTCGTCAAAGACTTCATTATAAGTAGGTTCGATGAACTAGTACTTGGCTTTTTACCTTTCCTTTAAGTGTTATCAACTTTCGTCGTGAAAAAAAAGTATGGCTGTGGCTGCAGCTATATTCCTACTTCATTCCGCAACGATGCGATGTGCGTTCCTTTCTCAAAGTTGCTCGTATCGTCTAACCAAGATATTCAGCGGGTTTCGAGAGTACGAAAGAGAGTGTCGGTCGAAGAAACCAAACAATTACATCGTGAAAGTGTGAAACAATTTATTGCTAATTTGAACCTAAGAGAAGTGTATTGCACGTAGATAATTTGAGCAATATCAGTTAATTCATTTTTCTATTTTTTTATTTTTTTTATAAGTTGAAGTATTATTATTTTATCGAAAAATTGATAATTTAAGACACGTGCAAATATATTATTATTTTTAAAAAAAGAACCTCGTTCATGACCTTGCTTCAAACCGCCCCCGGTTTCAACCCGAGCGGCACACTCGATCGATAATATCGGAAGATGTAACGTATCGATAAAAAATCGTTTGAAAATCTATAGATGTTCTCACGATATTATAAAGATTTATCGGTACAATTTCATAGGCAAAAAATCTAAAAACTATCGAATTCGATATTATTAAGATTTTATGACGATATTTGTCAACGATACTATCGACAAAGAATATTAAATTTATCGATTCCGATTTTCCACCGATTTTGTGCAGATATTTGAAACTACATTATCGACAAAGAATATTAAATTTATCGAATTCGATTTTTTAACGGTTTTGTAAAGATATTTAAAACTATATTATCGACAGATTATATGAAATTTCTCGACTCCGATATTTTACCGATTTTTTGACGATATTTGAAACTATATTATCGACAGATTATATTAAATTTATCGAATCCGATTTTTTACCGATTTTGTAAAGATATTTGAAACTATATTATCGGCACATAATATGCAATTTCTCGAATTCGATTTTCTAACGATTGCGTGACGATATTTGAAACTATATTATCGACAAATAATCTGAAATTTCTCGAATTCGATTTTTTAACGATTTTATGACGATATTTGAAACTACATTATCGACAAATAATCTGAAATTTGTCGAACGATTTTTCAACGATTTTGTGACGATATTTGAAATTATTTCCAAAATTTAAAAATTGGTGAAAATTTTTCTAAGTCCAACTCGTCTGGAAGTACTAAACTGCCTATTATAAGCGTTTTATTGCTAATTCCTCAACGATAAGGTATGGCATAGTGGCTAAGGTAGAGGAATACCATGCAGGAGGTAGATAGTTCAAGTCCCACGGGTGGCAGATTTTTTATAATTTTTTTTGACTTTTTCTGAAATGATCCTCTTACCGCAACATGAATAATGTGTTTAGGCATAGTTTAATATATTAATTATGCTAATTAATGATTTTTAATTATAGAAAAAAGCTAGTAAAAGACGAAAAATCGGAATAAAAAATCGACAGAATATCGAATTCGATAAAGTGTCGCGTTAGTTCCGCATAAATCGTGAAATTATCTTTCGATATTATAGATATATTATCGATAAAATATCTTACTATAATCTCGAAATTTTTGCTAACTATAATTCGTCGATAATCTATCTATATATTGAAAGATAATTTCACGATTTAGGCGGAACTAACGCGACACTTTATCGAATTCGATATTCTGTCGATTTTTTATTTCGATAATTTTTCGATTGTGCTGCTCGGGAATTTCAACTCGAAAATCACCCCACACGACACAAAAATATCACATACTCCAAAGCTTCTCGCAGGCCATTCTTTCGATACTTTTGATTTGATTTTTTCCCCTTTTGTTTTCGCATGTTCATTCTCACCGCAGAAATATTTACTTTGTCACGCCTTTCTTTGTCCGGTGCTATATGTTTCATTCGATATAAGTATGTTAATAACATAGCAAAAAAGGATCAAATTTAGGTGTGTAGGTTGTCGATGGGAATTTTGGGTTCGCACATATTAAGAATACCTACATTCGTAGCCATGTTCAGCCAATGTTATCATTTTAGCCAGACGCCAGATTTCAAATTGTTTCACTGGCGAAACTCGTAGCTCTAGCTACCTACACGTATTTACCTACATCTGTATCAACAAATATTTCGCAGATTCGGAGCTTAGCTTACATAGGTGAAATTTTACGATTATACGAAATGACACGATTCGGAAAACCTCAAAAATTATGAGTAGATATACAACGTGATACAGTTTTGATCACGTTTTAATTAGAAAACTTGAAAAAAAAATATTGCAAAAAAAAAAAAGTTGAAAATAAGAATAATAATTGTACAGAAGTCATTTCAAAAGTTGACATTATAGTATCTAAGTAGTTATAAAAAATTATTATTTCAACCATTTAAGTTTCCAATTTTTTGATTTTTTTTTTCAATTTGAGATTTTAAAAATTAGAAATTTTTTTGATTCCGAATTTTTTTTTTAAATTTTTTATTGTTTTAAAATTACAAGTTCTTCCTTTTTTTGCAGTGAATTTTTTTTAAGCATAGTATATTATGCTTTTACGGAGACCAAAATGAGAAAAAACGACCCAAAAATCCGACATCAAATTGGGTTAGGTTAGGTTGCATTAGGTTAGGTTTGGATGACATAAAAAAACAGAAATTTTTTAATAAATCTGATTTTTTAGACATTATGTCAGACATTTTGAAACTTGTGCATTTTTTTGAAATTAACTTCTGCTGGTAAATTTTTCAAATAAAATTATTGTTCAGCAGTTTTTCTTTGCAATATTATCTTTGAAACATTCCGAGAAAACTCCCGTTTGCTTCGAGATAAGATGAGAATTTTTTGTCAAAATCAATAAGAAAAGGGTACAACGTTCGAAACGAAATTCACCAAAGTAATTTCGAACTGTTCCAAGTTATATCGCTAATTAACAATTAGTAATTACTACACGTTCTCGTAAAAAACATTCGTTCATCACTTCATAACAAATCATCCCCTTTCTAAACGTTTCGAATAACTCGTTCGTCCTCCAATTTCGTGGAGAAACATTTCCTCGCCCACGCCATCGAAAACCAAACATCAATCACTCTTGCTTCGACAACTTAAACGCTGGAGCATTTCCAACCAATGTTGCTCTCAAGTTACAAAACGAATGCGGTCATCTGTCGTATATTTCCAAGTTGGCCGTCGAATTGAAGACGCGTAAAGTGAAACTGAAGCGCAGCACGCACCCTTTACACGCGACTTTTCGACACGGAAATACCCAGCAGAGGGCGGGGAGGTGCTGAAATCGGGGCAAAATAAACAATATGAAGCTGGTACTGTATACATACGAGTACAGCACGTCTTCTTGAATTCCACATTTATACCGCATGTAGAATTGTAGATACGTCGTACATCGATACTATATACGAGTATGATACTCGAACCAATAAAAATTCCGTATTTTGAAACAATTTAAATCAAATACAATCGTTCGAATTTTTGTCAACGTTTCTTCGTCTCGACCGAGTTTGTCTTTTCAAGACGTTATTGTGATTTTCTTCCCTCTTTCTTTTATGAGACTAAAAGGGCGCTGCGCGTATGTCGCTTGTACGAGGAGATCGAAAAGGAAAAACCTTTACGAAGAAAATACGGCGTTATCGTTAAATCTATTTTTGTATCACGATGACAATTATATGCCTCGTCAATTGAGACGGCTCGAGAAACGCGGTCTCTCAGTATTTTGACTCGCTACGAACGACACAACAGTAGTCTTCTTCTTTCAAACCGTCACTTAGTGAATTTTGTACGGTAATTGTAACTAAAATATTTAAAAGTTGAAATAAAAAAAATAATAAAAAAGAAAATATCCAGAAATGTCTGAAAAAATGTTTAAAAATTATGTAATTTTTAATTTGAAAAAAAATAAAATAAATAATAATTTCAAGAATGTCTGAAAAAATGTATCGAAAAAAATCCAAGTGTTTTGAAACGTCTGACAAAATATCAAAAAATTAATCAAATTTGAAAGAAAAAAAAAACTAGGTTAGAATCTCCAACAATATGTCTAAAATCCACCTAATTTCGAAAATAAATTTCCGTGGAAATAGGTACCTATGAAAATTTAAAAAAAAAATTCTAAAAGTCAACCTGGTGGAAAAAACTACATCAGCTACGAAACACCCTGTACACTTATGCATACGAGTAGGTTGTTGAATCGAAGAATCATACGTGGGGAGGGGGGGGGGGGTTCAACCAATTCATAAGATTTTTGTGTTAGATTTTCTAAAGAATTTTGGAATTTAAATCATATTTTATGAAAAACTGAAACAAGAAAATTAACCAGAAAATGTGAAATGTAGCCAGGGCTTTGCTTACTACCCCCAAGGGATTTCATGTTCGGGGATTTTGGAAAACTTCCGTTAGATTTAGTCAAAACTTGGCTCATTCAAAACAAATTTACGCTTCATTCGAAAAAATTTGAATTCTACATAATTTGAAAAATATTTTACGAATTAATAAAATTTTTCGGAAAATAACAAAATGTTTTGAATAGAAATGGAAATAATGTTCTAAAATAATAACTGATAAAATTTTAAATTGGGGTCAATTTTTGAAATTCTTCTTTTTCAAGAATAATTTTTATAATTTTAAAAATATAGCCAATTTTTTAAATTCAAGTGGATGAATATTTGTATTGTTCAAATTATTTACCAACTGCCCATTATTCAAAATTTTAAAATTTTTTGTAGTACATTGGATCAATTTTTAAATTATGTAGAATTTTTACAATTTTCAAAATTTTGTAAAATTTTTAAATTTTGTAAAATTTTTAAATTTTGTTAATTTTTTTTTAGAAGTTTAAAAATCCACCAATTTAAATTTGCTCGAATTTTATAAATTTAAAATCGTAATAAATTTTTTTAAAAATTAAAGAAACCTATTTTCGCGATTTCCAAGATTTGCCAGTTTTTTGATCCAAAAGTAAAATCTTCAAAATTTGAATTTTTTCAATTTTTTCTCAATTTTTTTCATAACTCTAAATTCTTGAAAACTTGATAGAATCCAAACATTTGGAGGATGTTCAATTTTAATAAAGTTTTGAAATAGGTAATTTTGAAAAAATTTACTTTTACAAACTTCTAAAATTTGTCCAAAAATCAGGTAATCATCAATTTTATTTATTTTTGAAATCGGAACAAGTTTTTAGAGTTCTGTAAAATTTTCAAAAAAAATAGGTTAAAAAATATGAAAGATTAATTTTTGGAATTTTTCAAATTGTTAATTTTTTGACATAAAAAATTTCTCAATTTTTTGTCAAAAAAAGTGCATAAGAAGAATCACATTTTTTTGCTATAAAAAATCTTGAAACTTTTTGGTAGCTTGAGGAAAATTTTCAATTTTTGGGGAGGGGAATTCACAATTTTTCGGAGAAAAAAAATAAAAGCTACCCTAAAAATCAATGCAAACTCCTCCTCTGACGAATTTTTTAAGATTTTTAAAAACATCAATTTTGTTGAAGTTTTTAATTTTAGTAAATTTCGAAAAATTGCCAAATTGCATTTAACCAATGAAAAAAGCTACCCTAAAAATCAATGCAAAATCCTCCTCTGCCGAATTTTTCAAAATTTTTAAAATCACCAATTCAGTGAAAATTTTCAATTTTAGTAAAAAAAATAAAAGTTGAATAAAAAATCCTAATTTTTTTAAGGAAAAAAAACTCAAATTGTTTAAATTCAAAAAATTCTCAATTTTTTTATGTAAAACATTCTCAATTTTTTATGCAAAAAATTCTCAGTTTTTTACGCAAAAAATCCTTAATTTTTCATGCAAAAAAATCTCAAGTTAAATTTGTAAGTTGAAAATTTTTTTGAGTGTTGATCAAAATTGAAATTTTGTACATTTTGAAAATTTAATGGAACTTCAAAAATTTGGAATTTTAAATTTTGATGAATTTTTAAAAATTGATTAACTCTCAATATTTGCCCAATTTTTTGAAATTCAAGTAAACAGATCTTCGTGGTTAAAATTAAAAAAAAAAAATACTTAAATTTGTTAAAGTTTCAAAATTTGAAGGAATTTTGAAATTTTGATTATGCAATCTCTACCTTAAAATGTGGTACTCTGTCAAAAATAGGATGGAAAAACTACTACAACTATAATAGTAATATTTTTCATTTTGTCTAGTACAGAGTACTACAGGTACCCTTCTCTCAGTGTATACGTACAGCGTACAACATCGCGAATGAAAATTTTACGTATGGTGCGGTGATAAGAGAAAAAATAAACACGCTTCGCACGGTGCACTTCTGCCATCGCATCGGTTTGTGGAGCGGCGACAACAACGTCGACGAAAACTATTTAATTAACCATACACCAGCGGCATGGCACCGAAGTAGCGCCATATCCAGCCCTGCGGACTCCTGTCACCGTGGCTGGTGAAAGGAACCGCTCGTGCAATTTATTTAACGCGAATTCGGGAAATAATATACTTCATTAACACCTTGGTATTGCAAATACCGCCGTTATCGTTGCCCCCCTACTCCGCACTCCGTGGCCATGATAACGATAATATAGTGGAAAGAGGCAGAAAAGGGTGGAAATCGGAGCTGCAGGTTGGAAAGCACATTGCCGACGAACTTGACGAGCTAGTGTACTCGATGTCACAACTTGTTGCCTGATTTGAATGTTCAAGGAGTTAGGACGATGGTTGGAAATTCGATATTTCTTTTCTATTTTTTTCTCTCTCTTTCGATATTTGTTTCATTTTACGTACAGAGCGTCTCGATTAGGAATACGCCCCTTCGAGCTGCCAAGTCTGCACCTTGTTTCAACGATGTGTAGATGTGTTTGAATAAATCTATCATTGAAGGGGTTGAGATACAGCCTGTGTAAAAAAAATCAAATTTTTTATGATTAAGTTTTTTCTATCAGTTTGAAAAAGACCTGAAGATGAACATTGCAGGTAGGTAATAAATAAACATACCTACATTCAAAAAAAAAAATTGTAAATTTACACCTAATTTTAAACTTTTTTTTTTCAACTCGCTCTTCAATGGTTTTAGAATTGATTCAAAATGATAAAATCATTTAAAAAATGAGAAATAATACCTAATTCTGACGAAAAAGCAATGTTTTTTTTTTCTGAAGAAAAAAATTGTGAACTATTTTGCAACTATTTTGCACTGTACTAATAATTTTTTAAAAGAGAAAATTTCAATTAAAAGATGTAGGGTACCTACTATATGAGAGCAGAGATGTTTTTGTCAAGAGCACATTACTTTCTTAAAGTATTCAATCAAAAAATCAATCCAAAAAAATACCTATCAATGTTTGAAAAAATTATCAAATTTCAAAAGATTATCGTTTCGTGACACACGGTTATTCCTTCTTGAAAAAATCAGCAATTTTTCAAGAGGTCGCCAATTTTGATTTTATTTTTGATTTTGAAGGAATTAATTATCGTTCTAAAAATTATCAATCTAATAAAATTAAGTACCTATGAATTTCTAAAAAAAGTATCAGTTTTCAAGAAAATTATCAAATTTAAAAAAATTATTAATTTGAAAAAATTATTATTTTTACAAGATGGTTATACTTCTTGAGTAAATTATTTTTGAAAAATAAAGCATCAATTTTTGACAAGATCGTCGGTTTTATTATTTATTACCAATTTTTTACGACAATATCAATTTTCAAGAAGATTAATAATTCTAGAAAGAGGTTATCAAGTCAAAGAAAATATTATTCATCTACAAAAATTATTACTCTTTAAAAAAGTATCAGTTTCTAAAAAGTCAACACTTTTAACAAGATTAGGTAGGTACTAATTTTTGTAAAAATTATCAAATCATTTTTTACAAGGTTATAATTTTTTTTTAATTTTAGATTTTTGAAGCTAATATGTACCTATAATATCAATATCAGTGCAAACAAATTATCAACCTAAATAAAATTAGGTATAAATTTTTGAAGAAATTGCCAAATTTTGAACAAATTGACAATTTAGACACAATTATCAATTTTTTTTTAAATTTGTCAGTTTTTGACAAATGATTTATTTTTGAAAAAAATAACAATTTTTGACACAAAATTATTAATTTTTGAAAAAATATTTTTTCATGAATAAGTAACCTATCAATTTTTTTTTTAAAAGAAATTATCAGTCAAAAAAAATTACCAATTTTTAAAAAAATCATAAAGTTTCGACAAGATTATCAATTTTTTGAAAATTCATCAATTTTTGACAGATTATTACTTCTTGAAAAAATTGAAATCACAAAATCTTTCAATTGTCAATTTTTTACGAGGATACATAAATTACAAAAAAAAATTGATCGCATTGAAATAAAGAGTAATTTTTAACAAGATTATCACTTTTTGAAAAAATTATCAATTTTTTGTCAAGAAATGGTGGATTATTAAAAAATTTTCAATTTTCGGCCAAATAAGTAATGCATAAAAATTAATTTTGAAAAAATTGCAAATTTTTCACATGATGATCAATTTTTGAGAAAATTACCAAATAATATGATTATTTTTGAAAAAAATGATCCATTTCACCAAAATTTGGTATAATTTTTTGAAAACTATACCAATACTTTTTGATAAGATTATTATTAATTTTTAATAAAATTATCAGTTTTTAAAAAAATTAGGTACCAATTTTGAACAAAATCACTATTTTTGAAAAAATTGCAATATAAATAATACATTAAAAGGATTTATTATTTTTTGAAAAATGATCAATTATTTCTGACAAGGTTAGTAATTTTAGAAGAATTATCAATTTGTGAAAAAAATTTCAATTTTGGAAAATATAATCAATTTTAAAAATGCAAATTTTGGCAAAAAACCTAGAATTGGAAAAAACCCATAAAATAGGATATTTTCAATACGTTGTTACTTAGATTTCAATTTTTATTCAAAATTTACTACAACAGCTATGCCAATAATTTACTTATTACCTACAAGTTGAATTTTCTCCTTTTTTTTCAATAGAATTTTTTTCACAGGTCTCGACTTTTTTTAAGTACCTATAAGATCGAAAAAACATATCTACATATCGCTGAAAAAAGTTCCCGCCAGTTTATTGGATTGAGGGGGGGGGGGGGCAAAGCCATTCTTGAAGCTGTGGAAAAATTTTCCAATCATACTTTCTGTATGGAAAACCTAACAGAATCAAAAAAAATATCTAAAAACTATGTAGTCCAGTACTCTCCAGGTAAGTTTGCTTCATCATCATCGAAAATTTTGTCGAAAAAATGGAATATTCGAAAACAAGAACGTCATCGTAGATTAAGTCCTCGTATCGGTACTCGGTGATATGGTAAAACGTAAAACACTATTTGCAGCAAACTTGCAACGCGTCGACATTTATAATTGGATCAAAGACGAGTTAATTCGGATCCGATCTTTAATTAACTGCGAAATACGTACAAACGTGGAAGCGTCGACAAGAAATTCAAGCATAATAATAATGCAAAACAGGTACAATCCTGATTTTAATTAAATCCGATACATTCCAATTATATACGCCCGTTCGATGTGGCGGCCTTTTAACGACAAAGGTTAGCCCGCTATAATTCTGCCAGAGTAATTAAAAGCTAGTTAAGCCCACTCGATCGATGTATGTGTGCAATCCATATAGATATTCGCCGCAGTTATCCCTTAAGCTGCGGAACACTTGCGGTCATAACGTACCAAATCATCATAATTATTATACGTGTGACCGCGCCTTTATGCTTGGCTCGATATTTATTACATCCAGTTAATCTAAGTGTATTCGTTGCATAATTTCATTCACCTATAAATACGTATAAATCGTGTCGCGTCGCGTCGCTCGTTTCCCATCTTCTCTCTCTTGCTTTCGAAATCCTGGCTGGTGGTGGCTGTTCGGCTTATTATATATTCGAGCAAACTTGAATCACGAATAGGTAGAGTGATGCTGCCGCCGACGACTACCTTTTCATATTTTTCGAAAGACGTTCCCAGGCACGAAATACACCGTACAAATATTATAAATACGCACGATAGATGTAATTTTTGCGTAAAGTTTTGCGGCGCGCCAATTTTGTACGAAACACGATTTGGATATTAATGAAAGCGCACGTTGGTTGGGAAATTTTAAAATTCGCGCCGCGCCGGCAAACTCGACGCCGAGCTCGTTGTTTTGTTCTTGCAACAATTACGAGGGCAAGTTTTCTTTCTTGTTTAGGTGTTTGGCACGATGCGAAGAATATTTTAAAGATGCTGTAAAGTCTGCTGGGTCGATCGCAAACTTGTAATAACTTTTTCTTGATAATATAGAGACAACGTTGTTTGAAGACGATTAAATTTGTATCGTTGGTCTTCTTTCTTGCAAACTATCCCCTTGCACGCGTGATGAAGGACGACATGTTGTTCGAATGGCTTAAGTTTTTGTAAAAATCTCTGCTACTTGTCACATGGATCCAGTTTAATCGTACGAATTCTTCGATGACGTGGTAACTTCAAGATAAATGATTATTCTCAACTTTACTTTCAACTTGAACCAATATTTTTACACCACGATGGCTGATAATTTCAACGAAATTACGTGCCAGTAGTAAATCATTAATTAGTTCAAATTTAAATGTACGCATTGGAAACTTATTATCAGTGCTTCTGGGAAAAAGAGCATTGACATAGTTTATATACAGATACACGTCATCATTTCTTCATATACGAGAAAAATAATACTTAATCGAATACCTTGGTCACGTTCAGAGAAAATTTACCCGAAATTGTTCTGAAACAGAACTCACCTTTTGTAAAATATGCTCCGGATTTATTCCAAGTTCTGTAAACAAAAAATCGTTCAAGTATTAAACTTCAAAAATAGTTTTACCTACACAAGTTCGGATGGCAATTTTCGCCAATTTTAACATACCAATTTGGAAAATAGCGAATTTACAATGGTAACATTCTTCAAAAATTTCATAAAAAAAAAAAAAAAAATGAACCTTGTCTTGGCAACTGACAAGAAATATTTTTAGCTATTTTGTAAACTAAAATTACCAAAAATCAAACATTTATGTAAGAAAAACAATAAACGAAAAAAAGACATGTTTTTTCGTTCTGAAACACATTTTTCAGAACGAAAAAGTTCGCTATTTAAAAAAAAATCAATTTTATGCAACAAAAACGATTATTAGAGCTCATAGTAAGATCATTCTAGAATCTAAATACAATCCTAGCCCATAAAAACCAACTTATAAATCAAAATTGAAAAAACTTCTTGGAAGATGAAAACACTTGCTGAGTCGATGACACCTGACTGAATAGAATTCCTACTCCTAGGTACGTTCTTAAACATCAAAGTAATACACAAAATATACAAATACATCATCGAAGAATCGTTATACCTTCCATGAGCGGCGGTTCGTCGTCGAATTCACCGCCTCCGGTTTCGTATTTCTCAGGAGCAGCATCCATCGGTGTGAAAATATTTCCTTGATACGCCGGCGTATACACTGGATTCAGGTACGGATTATTATCGCCCATCTGAGATCGCTCCGGAGCGAAGTTTTGGAAATTTCTACAATAAATACGTCGGAATTATCGATAAAATCGGTACGTAGATAGAAGTAAATGAATAATCTTACAGTTCCTGTCCGAATTGATCTTGCGGTACTTCGAAGTTATACGAAGCATCTTGATTCCACTGGTGTTGCTGATCTCTGTATGGACCATTCGAGTAACCAGCCATAATCGCGAAGCTTTTGAATGAATAATAGACGTAAAGAATAAGTATTTCAGCTATCTGATATCACTCGAATTTTCCGGTGGACGTTTGGCGGGAAGAATTCAGCGGCGGTGTTCTTCAGCGATCGTTCGCTCACGACGGAGTGTAGTCTTTGGGTGATTTGATCACGGTACGAAAAACGCGAAATAGACGCTAGAATAGTAATTAATCCGATTAATTTAATACCGAAACGAATTACTTTATCAGTAAAGTATGAGAAATTCGACAAGAAATTACAAAACACGCGAATAACTAAAAGCGCAATAACGCATGCATTACTAGCATTAGTCACGAGCGCCATGTTTGCTTTCGAGTAATCGCGAAAAATGTTTTCTGTTTTATTCGGATATTCTTTTTCTAACAATACAAAGTTAATTATGCCAAATTTAACTTTTATTTACAACAAAAACGAGATTTAAAAAGGAAATCTCAATACTAAATCAGTTTAAAAGAAAAAATTGAATTTCTACGCTTCGTTCGTCTCATTTTGAATTTCAATATGGACACACTTGTGTGCCAATGAATACGACGCGGAACCGAAAAGGAAGTTTTCGTTCTTTTGCCGCCATGTTTTTTCGAAAAAATTTGAAAATACGAACAAAATCATTCGCAAATTTAATTTTTCGGCGTCAATATTTTATTATGAAAAAAATTGATTTTGATTTATGATTCTGTAAAACTGTAAACAAAATACTAATTTGATTATAAAATATCGTAATGAATTTAACGATTTAGTCTCTCATCGAAGAACTTTCATCTTAAAGTTATTACTTACAACCAAGCTGAGTATATTTCGGTGCTGAAATCGATGAAAGTAATGTTCATTCAGGGGCTCGCCCATTTTGCATTTTTTTAATTATGTAAATGAACGCAGAAGGCCGGACTTGTTTCAAAATTCAGGTACGTTTATCACTCAATTTAACTAATACTTACTCGATTACACGATTAGTTACACGAACTGTATCTTAAAAACACTTTTCCAATCATATTGTTAAAGGTTTCCAGTGTTTGAAAAACTCCAACGATATGGCTTCCAAAGAAGAGGATAACAATTCCAGCACCGAAAATCCGGTACGATGAGAACCCCATTTCAATTCCATTTGCTCTTCTTTGACACCTTTGTTGTTTTTAGAATTACACCGATTCCGGTAATATGTGCTTGGAATTAGCTTTAGAAGGAGAACGTTTGTGCAAATCAGGCGATTGCAGAGCTGGTGTAGCTTTCTTTCAAGCTGCCATTCAAGCTGGTACGGAAGATTTACGTACATTAAGTGCCATATATAGTCAGCTCGGTAACGCTTATTTTTATTTGGGCGATTACGCGAAAGCTGTTCAGTATCATAAACATGATCTCACTTTGGCCAGGTTAGTGTTTTATCGGAATGTGTTATTGTAGTCGAAACACGTTTATAGTTCATTAATTTACATTCTTGCAGAACAATGGGTGATAAACTTGGCGAAGCTAAATCCAGCGGAAACCTTGGAAATGCACTCAAAGTTATGGGCAAATTTGACGAAGCGGTGCTGTGTTGTAAACGTCATTTAGAAATATCGCAAGAATTAAGCGATAAAGTGAGAGTTTGTAGATGTTAATTTTTTCCCATTCTTGACAGATTTTTCATTCGATATGTTTTCAGTTGAGTGAAGGTAGAGCTCTCTATAATTTGGGGAACGTTTATCACGCCAAAGGTAAACATATTGGGAGAGTTGGCCAACAAGATCCTGGCGAATTTTCCGAAGAAGTGAAAAGCTGTCTGAAGCAAGCCGTTAAATACTACGAGTAATAATATTTCTTATTGCCTTATTTTGAAATACTTTTCAAACGAAACTATAAACATTATTATATCTTTTGCCAGAGATAATTTAGTCTTGATGAAAGAACTGGGAGACGTCGCAGCTCAAGGGCGTGCTTGTGGGAATTTAGGAAATACAAACTACTTATTGGGTAACTTTCAAAAAGCAATTCTATATCACGAAGAAGTAAGCAGCTCGCTATTGCATCTTACAGTTTCATCTGGGAATTGTTATAACTGAAATGAATATTTTTGCAGAGGTTACAAATCGCTCGTGAATACGGAGACAAAGCTGCCGAACGTCGAGCCCATAGCAATTTAGGAAATTCGCATATATTTTTGGGAGAATTTGAGAAAGCCGCAGAACATTATAAGTAATTGAATTTTTGGTTCGGTGTTTTCGATGTCGTTCGACTTTTTGTACGTATTTTTTCACCCACGTTGTTTCAGGAAAACTTTGAGTCTTGCTCAGGAATTACAAGACAAAGCTGTCGAAGCGCAGGCATGCTACAGCTTAGGAAACACGTACACGTTACTTCATAACTACACGACAGCCATCGAATACCATTTACGACATTATTTAATTGCTCAACAGCTACAGGACCGTGTTGGCGAAGGTACAAATAGCTTAGCACGAGCATTAGTTGAAAATAATGTCGACGATCTCGACGATGAAATTATGTTTTGGTTTCGATAGGTCGAGCTTGCTGGAGTTTGGGAAACGCCTATACAGCTCTGGAAGATCACGAAAGAGCGTTAAGATTCGCCGAAGAGCATTTACTAATATCGAAAGAAGTACGTTTAGTTTCCACTACCTCTATCGACGTCTTGCATCGTTTTATTTTTCATTCTACGAGTGTTACTTTTGTTTAGCTCGGCGATACCGTCGGTCAAGCTACCGCCCACGTTAATATAATGGATCTGAAGAAAATCCTAGGTCGAGAAACAAACGATCTGTCACCTGAAACCGCTCAACTAGTAGCGACAGCATCTAGCATCCAGGCATCGCCAGGACTCAGGCGATACAGGGTGAGACGAAAAAGCATGGAACAGCTTGATCTTATTAAGGTAGTCGCTGTGTGGCTTTCGCTTTTGAATCGAGTACATAATAGTACAACTTATAGAGATATTTTTACTTAAACCAGTTGGATGACTTATCGTATTTGTCGGTTTTATTTTCGAATATATTTTCAAAATATCACCACTGTAAACAGCGCAGAATGAGGAAATAACGTGAATTCGACCTAATTACGCGAGTGAGATTTTATTCCTTTCCTACCTTTAGTCGTTTCGAGCAATACATAACAAAATGCTTCGAATTAAAAGTGTGTTGTACAAAAGTAATAGTTGTTTTAAAGGTTTTTTTTTTCGTAGAATTTTTAAATTTGGGAAATATTCATATTACGGCTTATTAACGTTTAATTTTACCACATGTAAAATACCCTTATTATGCATTCGCTTGATGGGTAGAATTTCCCAATGGTTATACAAACAAAATTATGTAGTTAAATTTATATTCTCATTATTCATTCAAATGTTTTCACTAATTATGTATTTTCTCAGAGGCTTAATTACTACTTACACAGTACTTACTACAACTGAACGGCAATAACGACCCGAAAAAAATCGTAGCTATTTCGCTCGTCGAATCACGTTCAGATCATCTTGCTTCACGTTGAGACAAAGAAGAGTGTATGTAACGTTCGTAGTTGATCGAAACATTTCTCGTTAAGTAAACGTGCGTTGTTTTTTCCTCCTAAACAAGGGGTACTAGTTTATGCAAAAAATCGAGTAATTCATTTCGTGGAAATAAAGATGCGAAATCGTTATCAGGTAGAATTTTTCGGTCTTATTAAGCCTTTGGTTACGTTTTCGATTCCAGTTTTGTTTCCTTCGTGACAGTTTCGAAATGGTGTGTCGGTAAATTATCGAGTTCTATTTTATTTTTTGAAAAAATTTTGTGTTTGGTACGAATTATTAGAGGCACAAAAATGGGGTTCGAAATTTCGAACTGATTGTATTTTCTTTTTAACAGCAAAACTTTCACTAGAGATCAAGGTCGGCAACTTGGAATTTTTTAGGGGGTAGATAATGTGATTTTTTACTCCAAAAAATATTTTAAAATAGTGATTCTTTATCAAAAAACAGAAATGTTTTTCTTTAAAAATTTTGAGAAATATTTTTACTCCCCCCCCCCCACCCCAAAACGAAAATGTACCTAATACTTTTTTCCCCTAAAAGATGAACTTTTTTCAGGTGAAAAAATCTGAAAAATTTTTCTCTGAAAAACCATAAAGAAATTTTTTTCTCCAAAAATTTGAAAAACATTTTTTGTTTTCTCAAGAAAAATAAATTGAGAATTTTTTCTTCTGAAAGTGTTGTTTTTTTTCCTCCAAGAAAACAGAGGGTTTGAACTGCCCCCTCCCCCCGCAAAAATAAGATTTTATTTCTCAAAAAAATAAAATTGAATGTTTATTTCTCAAAAAAAATATACGTAGATTTTTTTCTTTTAAACAAAATTGAGAAATTTTTTCTTCCCAAAATTCTAGATGATTTTCTTCTCTAAAGAATTGAATAAAAAGCAAATAGATTTCCTTCCAAAAATATTGAAAAATTGTTTACTCCTAAAAATCAAATTAAATAATTTCTTTTTACAAAAAATTGAGATTTTATCACCGAAAAAAAAATCAAAATTCTTCTCAAAGAAAAAAATGTAGAAATTTTTTTTCCATAAATCATAAGATTTTTTCACCGAAATTTCGAAAAAGATTTTTTTGGCACGTACCTACCTACCTACCTACTCCAAAAAAATCAGGAATTTTTTTTCCTTCGAATGAAGAATATTTTGTACCAGTTCCAAAATAATTTAGATTTGTTACTCGGAAAAATTGAGTGCTCTTTCTCAAACAAAGAAATTGAGTTTTGAGCAAGTAATTTTTCTTTCGACAATTGGGTAAAAACAGAAATTTTTCGCTGAAAAAATTAAAGATCACCCAACCCCCTCCCCCCCCCCTCCCCAAAAAAAATTGTAACTTTTTTCCCCTTTACTCCCGAAAAAATCAAATTTAAATAGGAATTTTTTCACTAAAAAAATTCAAATTATCTCAGAAAAAATTTGGATTTTTTTTCAAAAATTTGGTAAAATTAGATTTTCAATCTTTTCCAGTTTTCCACATAAAAATTGAAAAATTCTCTCATAAGAATTTCAGAAAATTTTTTCCAAGAAAAATTAAAGAATATTTTATACCTAGTCCCAAAACTTGAAAAAATTTCTTCGAGAAAATTGAATATTTACCTATGCTCCAAAAAAAATGAAAGATTTTTTCCCTTTTAATTCAAAAATTTCATGAAATATTTTCACCCCATAGAAATCAAATTGACTAATTTTTTTCTAAAAAAAGAGGAAAGTGATCTCTTTATTCCAAAAAAATTGGAATAAGTATATTTTCACCGAAAAAAAGAAAAATCCTACTCCCAGAAAAAACGATTGAGATTTTTTTTCTCCAAAAATATTGAGTAATACTTTTCTCCAAAAAAAAAAAAAAAAAAACTTTCGCCAAAGAAATTAAAAGCATTTTTTTATTGAATGATTTTTTTCAAAAAATGAGATTTCTTTATTTTAAAAATTTGAGAGTTTCTCAACGAAAAAAATTAAAAAATTCTCTCAGAATAATTTTTTTTTAAAAATTCTCAAAATATTTTAAAAATAGTTCACACACCCAGTCCCAAACAATTGAGATTTCTTTTTTCGAAAAAATTGAGATTTCTTTTTTCGAAAAAATTGAGATTTCTTTTTTCAAAAAAATTGAATAATTTTTTTTCTCAAAAAATTTAAGATGGTTTTTTTCGAAAGAATTCGCTTCTTTTTTTTTGCAAAAATTAATCGAAAAATAGTTTTTTTTTTCCAAAAAACATTATAATTATTAAGATTTTAATAGGTAGTCTGTAGGTAATTTATTTAATTTTTTGAATTTTCGGAATTTTCTCTTCGTTTTTATACTTTTGTCAAATGTCTCTTTTCCCTTTTTTAATGTCATTTTTTAAAGTCTATGATCCTTACGAACGTCATTATTTTCTATTTTTTAAATTTTTATCAAAAAACATGATTGTTTTTCTTCTATACGAAGCGAGTGTTTTTTAAATTCAAAAATTTGACCGATTGATGACGCAAAAGGTGCTTACGTACGTTTAATTTTCGTAGTAAAAAACACATTATAAGTATCAAATGTAATTGTCGAGCATGATATTTGGATTTGAAATACCTACGTAAGTATTTTAGTATCGAGTGTACAATTGGAGTGGATTGTTACTCGTTTAAAAATTGATAAGCCGATAAGTAGCCTTATCGTTGTATAGTATTTCAGTGTAGAGGTGGTTGCTTTCGAGTACTTGTATTTGGTATATTGGGCATTAGGTAGTGTAAAGTTTTTAACCTGTTGATTATCCTGTAGCGAGTATCCAATGTGTATAATAAAAGCTTCGTCAGTGTGATTTATACGTAGGTTAAAAATAACGGAGAACTTCAATTTAAATGGTAATTTTTCCTAACTTTTGCGAATATATTTTTGCTTAGTTAACACCGGACGGCAAACAAGGAAAGAGTACGATCGCTGGTACCTCGAGTTACACGTCAACGAACAATTTACCAAAGGTAAGAATTCGACAGACGCTGCGACGAATTGGTTTTCTCGAAGATTCGCATTCGAGTCATACTGTAGTAGCTGTTTGAATATTTTTTACGTAACACCCTGTAATTCTACATACATACATATGCATATCTTCTCTAGGTGCTATTTTACTCGTAGTACGTAAATATAAGCTACTTTAACTTATTTTAAAATAATTAGTCGCGTAATGTTTGTAACTTATTCGAATAGTTAAAAATAGCCAACTAACGGTGTGAGACATTTGTACACGTAAAATTAGCTCAAGGATTACGTCTGGTTACAGTCTGAAGTTACTGCTGCTGCCGCCGCCGCCGCAGCTGCTGCCGTACAGAACGACGACGAAGACAATTTCTTTGATTTACTGTCACGGTTTCAATCCAAAAGAATGGATGATCAGAGGTGTTCGCTGACTTCTCAGGGCTCGTTCGATAAAGAAAACCAATGCGAAAATGCAAAAAATGACGCCGCAAACGTTGCCAATGGTAAGATTATGCGAAGTACATCGCAAGTGATTATTTGTTATACGAAACGATACAAATTTCTCTAGTGATCGTTTTATAATTGAATTTTCTTTTATTACCTTGACGTTGCGTCGTAGATACGTACACTTGAAACGTCAATGTTGAAGTAATAAATTTCAACTGGTGTGTCAATTTCTCGTATACGTAAGACACCTGTTTGTTTGAATTTCGAATCATTAATAGGTTTGTTGATTTTTCCTCTAAATGGTTTATTGGATTTTTGAAAAAAATATTTAAATTGGTTGGGTTTTTTGATATTAATGTTGGTAATGACTGATTAATTACTTAGCAGTAGGTGGTCATTACTCGTGAATGGCATCGAGTAAACAGAAAAAATTCAAAAATTCGTTTGAAAGATATTTTTTGGTTTACAAAATTCGACTAGAATTTGAAATTTATAAAAATAAATATTTTTGTAATGTTTATTAAAGCTAAAAAATTCAAAATTTTCATCAAAATCTTGAAAAAAATCACTAAAATTTTTTTTTATCAACATGTATCGTTATTTATTTATTTAATTTTTTTTTTTTAAATTTAATCTGTTTGAAAGGTATTTATCGTACAAAAAAGTCTATTGAGAAGATTTTTGAAATTTTCAAAATAAGTTCCAAGATATCAGCAAAATTTGTTTTTAATTAATCTTCATTAAAAAAATCTCTTTTGAAAACTTTCCTGATAAAATGTTTTCAATCCTCAAGACTTTTTTGAAAAAAAACTCTCAAAAAAAATTAAAATACGGTTGAATTTTTCAAAAAAGATAAGTTGGAAAACATGATTTTGAGAAGATTTCTTCACCCTCCCCCCCGCCCCGCCTTAAGTGAATTATTAAAATTTCTTCAGATAATTGGTTTTAAAGAAAAAGTTAGAAAAAAAATTAAAAGAACATGTTGTTGGAAAACATGATTTTGAGAAGATTCCCTCACCCCCCCCCCCCCCTCATTGTCAAGTAAAAATTTTCTGAGAAAAAAAATCTCAAAAATCTGTTCAAAAAAAACACGTTTTAAAAATCTTCTCCTTTGAAAGAATTTTTTGAACATTGAAAATTTCTCATTTTTTCAGATTTTCTCATTCAAAACTATGTTTAAAAATTATCAATAAATCAGTTGAAAAATCTTTTGAATTTTCAATTTTTTTGAAAATAAAATCTCACAAAGTTTTTAAAAAGTCTCACAGAAAATTTTCAAAAAAAAAATCTAAAAAAATGAGACTTTTTAAAAACTTTGTGAGATTTTATTTTCAAAAAATTGAAAATTCAAAGGATTTTTCAACTGGTTTATTCAAATCAGAAATGTTGTTGGAAAACATGATTTTGAGAAGATACCGTACCCCCCCCCCCCCCCCCCATTTCGAAGTGAAAAATTTTCTGAGAAAAAAATCTCAAAAAATATGTTCAAAAATTCTTCGATTTTTCATTCTTTTTTTAATCTCACATGAGTCTCAATTTTTTTTTTTTTGTAAATTCTTCTAGGGAATCTTGGAAAATATTCTAAAAACGTATCTTCAAAATGTTTGTTTAAAAAAAAAATGTTTTCAAAAATATATCTTAAAATGTTTTGTTGGAAAAAATTATTTTCAAAAAACTTTTATGTTGATAATTTTTTGTAGGTATGAAATAATTTTTCAAAATCAGAAAAACACGTTTTAAAAATCTTCTTTTTTGAAAGAATTTTTTGAACATAAAATTCGTATTTTTCTTCAGATTTTCTTTTGAAAATCTTTGAATTTTTTTAGGTGTAATTAATTTTTTTAAATTTTTTAAATTTCTCCAGATGAATTTGGTTTTAAAGAAAAAGTTTGTAAAAATTTTCAAAAGAATCTGTTAAAATATCATTATAATTATTATTTATTTTATTTTTAAACCATTCTCAAATATCTTTATAAATTCTTGCATAAAAAATGATTTTTCGAAAAAATTTCGAATTTTTTCCAAATTATCTCATTCAGAACACTATCTTGGAAATTTTTGAATAAATCAGTTGAATAATACTTGGAATTTTCAATTGCACAAAGTTTTTAAAAAGTCTCACTTTCTTCAGATTTTTTTTTTTTTTTTTTGAGAATTTCCTTTTGAAATCTTGGAAAAAAATTTCTAATTTTTTAAGAGTTCTTTTGAAAAAATTTTACTGAAAATTTTGTTGTACAAAATGATCTTGAAAAAATTCTAAAAAATTCCTAAAACGCTTTTCAGATTTTTTTTTGTTGAAAATTTCGTTTTGAAGTCGTGGAAAAAATTCTCTATTTTTTTAAAAAAAGTTCTTTTAAAAAAATCTTACTGAAAATTTTGTTGTAAAAAATGATTTTTAAAAAATCCTTTAAAAATCCTAATGAACTTTGAAATTTTTCATTAAAAAGTTCACCTGGTAAAAATCTATTGCAGAATGAAACTCGTACATTGCATTTATAAAAAAATCGTCAGAAAAGTTTTTATAAAAAATTTCTTGAATAAAATTCTTCTTAAAAAGTCCTCTTTCTTTGAAAGATTTTTAAAATGAATGATAGATTGAATTTCTCATTTCTCTTCAGATTTTCTTTTGAAAACTTCTCGATTGGAAAATTTCTTAGAAATCTTGAAAAATTTATTTTGAAAAAGTTCTTACATTTTTTTAAAAATTTGTTCAAAAAAATAGCTTGAAAATGCCATTTTGATAGAAAAAATTCGGAGTAGGTGCAGGTAAAATTTTCTTAACCAAAATTTTCTTGAAAAATTATTGAAATTTTTAACTTTTTTGAAAAAATTCTTTCAAATGTAATTTTTTTATAATTTTTGTTGAAAAAATAATTTTATGAAAATCCGTGATGAGCATTGAAATTTTTCATTAAAAAATTCTCCCCGAAAGGATAAATTATTGCTGAGTAAAATTACATAATATTTTTTTTAAATCATGAAAAAAATTATTTAAAAAATCTGGAGTGGAATTCTTTTTTTAGAAAAATTTTTAATGTATGAAATGATATCGTAGAATTAGTCAAAATTGTTTATTGTATAAATCTCTTATTTTTCTCAAGATTTTCTTTGGAACTTCTGAACAATTTTTCAAAATTTTTGAAAGTTTTCCATCAAAAAGCTACCTTATTTTTTTCAAAAAATTAATTTGAAAAAAAATCATTGAAATTCTTCTTAAGAACTGAAATATTTCATTTAAAATTTTCCTTGAAAAAGTTTCATTCACAAGAAAAATTTTCAACAAAAAAATGTCTTTAGAAAAATAGAAGAATTTTTAGCGTTGAAAGAAATTCTTAGGATTATTTTTTTTAATTTCTTCTGATTTTTTATAATTAATTGGTAATTTTAATTATCTTTTTAAATATTGGGCAAATGCTGAAAAAAAAAGCTTTTCTTTTTTTCGTTGTGAATTTATTCAAATTTGAAATTATTTCACTTGACACGTTGAATTTAATAGCTGAATGTATCTCGAGAACAGATTAACTGAAGGAAAATTAAATTCCCACTTATCGTTTTTTGTAGGTCTTTTTAAATGCAATAAAAAAAAGTGCAATTTATTCATTTTTATGGCTCTTCCAAATTTAATGTGTGAACCGGTTCCCAAGAATAAAATATGCATATGACTTTTTTTGTTCGTTTTCTCAAGTGCTACCAAAAAATTGCAAATTTTTTCCAAATAGCCCCTAACCTTGAATACAAATTTCAATTTATTTAATTAATGAGTACGATGAGACGTATAAAGGAGTAGAAAACCTCGAAATTGACGTCAAGTTTCTTATTTTGGCACAAATCTTCGAAAAATTACCTCTTCTATTTTTTTTCTTTTTTTCTTTCAAAATGGAAAATCACTTCATAAAACGTTAAACTGGGAGGGGATAGTGTACTTTCGCCCTACCTAAATAATAAACTCGTTTCGGTGTTTTTTCTATTTATTTATGAAATTTTCGTATCAAGGTCGTTCGAACGGTTTAACGTGTAAGAAATTCTACACGCGAATAATAAGTTGATGGCGAATTTTGAAATTATTAGTTTAGTCGTAAATACATAATATGACGTACGTTTATACGGTTGCAACGTAAACACAATATACCTGTACTTGTATTGTTTGTTTAGCTGTTTAAAAAATGCATCCGATCGAATTTCGTCGTTGTTGGCGGTGTTAGTGTAATTCGAAAAATATTCGTAATTGGTTCGATGAGTGTCGAAGTGTTGTACTTATCTCGGTTATTACTTTTCTTGCAGGCGATACGAAGGACGACCTATTAGATCTGATAATGGGTATTCAAAGCAAACGAATGGACGAACAACGCGTAGAACTTCCAAATTTACCGGGTCTATGCAGGTCGAGCATTAGCAGCACAGGTACCGGAGCTGGTGATATCGCAGGCCGAGCGACGTCGGAAAATCGCTCGCGTGCCAATAGTCGACTGGACGATCAACGCGAAGTACTCACCAACGATATCGACGAAGAAGAACGCGCCGCCCAGTCTTCCACGAAAGCTTCCACCGTACCTGATGAAGATTTCTTCTCGTTGATCAGTCGATTGCAATCGGGCCGTATGGATGATCAGAGAGCCAAGTTGAAAAAATAATCTTTCCACGGCGGTCTCGCGTTTATTATTTATTATAAGGTATCATAGTTCATAGATTTCGCCCTGTTTAATTTTATCTACGCATTTATCTTCCGACGATGGCGCGATAATTATTATTGTTGTGTATACTTTCATTTTTTTGATTTTTATTCTTCTTTTTTAGATCAGTATTATTTTAAAATAGTTTTTAAATTATTTATTCGATTATTTATTTATTTGTAATGTCAAATTAAAATTTGTTAATAAGTAGTCTTTTATCGGATCGAGTTATTTTTTTCTCCAGAAAATAAGATTCTTTTTTACTACCTATTTGAAATTAAATGAATGCGAATCCTAGCTTCGATTCTACATCAATTTCGAGTTAATTAGTCAAATAATAGAATCCAGCTAGGTAAAACAAACGCAATTTATTACACACAGTTCCGAAAGTATAAAATCAACAAAATGTATCGCAACTTGGACGTTGTAATCGGTTTCTCGTCTACTGTACTACGAATATGAGACTTCATCAATGTAAAAATCTGACCCATCTTTTATGCCACATGTAACCCAAGAAGCAACCAATTGAAGTCCTAGAAAAAAGAAAATTTCCATTGTACATTTCTAGAGTCATTAAAGTCTAGTTAGATAGTTTCTGTTTATGTCCATGAGGAGGAACTTCGATGTTGTTATCATTTATCTACTGTTATTTTTTCGGACTTGGATTTTTTTATTCACGTCACTTGTGAGTATGTACCTACGATGTATTATTATAGGTGGAAATACGGAATTTTTTTCAAAAAAATTTCAAACGAGTTCATAAGAATGATTTTGGTCATTACAAGAATTTCAATGGTTCCTCTCCCTCCCCACGTACTATTTGCTAATAATTCTAATTAGGTACTTAATATTCAAAATTGGAGGGGGAAGGAGTTCAATTGAAAAAATTTTCAAACAAAAGTTGTAGATTGAGATCCTATAAATAATTTTAGTTATTATGAAAATTTCGCCTGGACCTCTCCTTCTGCTCCAATTTTGCATAATATGTAAGAAAATCACTCTTTTTGGTTACAAAATGTAATTAGTGAAAGTATATGAGATACTATGTGAGATTGGAGAGAGAGGAGAGGTCCAAGCGAAATTTTCATAATAACTAAAATTATTTATAGGATCTCAATCTATAACTTTTGTTTGAAAATTTTTTCAATTGGACCCTTTCCCTTTCCCCCTTCAATTTTTAATTAGTATTTTGGGAGTGTTATGCGAAATAAGTAGAGAGAGAGGGGCTCAACTGAAAAAGTTTTCGAACAAAAGTTGTAGCTTGAAGTTTCACTAATACTTTTGGTTATGACAAAAATTGCGATTGGACTCCTCCCTCCCCTCCAATTTTAGATAATCCAACTCATTCAAATATATTATTGAAAACAGGGGGGAGGTAAGGGGCCCGAAGGCCCGATTGAAAAAAATTTCAAACAAAAGTTGTAGCTTGAAGTACTAGGAATAACTTTGGTTATAACAAAAATTTCAATCGGGCCCCTCCTTCCCCACCAATTTTGAGTAATATAACTTATTCACACTCATTCAATATATTATTAAAAACAGTGGGGAGGTTCGGGGCCCAATTAAAAAAAAATTCAAACAAAATTTGTAGCTTGAAGTTTTACAAATACTTTTAGTTATTACAAAAATTTCGATTAGACCCCTTCCGCCCTTCCAATTTTGAATATAAAGTATTATGTAGCACTGGACCACGACCGTCTGACGGTCGTGACTAGACTTGATAAAAAATTCATTGAAGATCCTCCTCAAAACAGAACTATCAAACTAGACGTTAGTTCTAGACTCAAGATGAACGATTGAAAAACATCAACGAATTACTTACCAAGTAACTATGTATTGGAAATGTTCGTTTCTCAGATTGACTTGAGTTTGACCGCCAATTGGACCACCAGGAATAGTGCTTTCCTTAACAGCGTCTAAGAACAGATAACTGGTTCCGGCCAGCTCAGCCATTTCTTCAACGTCTCTGCAGAAAAATACAGAAAATTGTAAACAGCAGCGAGAAAATGAAGTGTAGAAACACGAAAAAATAAAAGACGTACCTGTACTTGAATGTACGTTTACTTATTTCGTGACGGCTGCCAACGAGAGGTTTTTCTTCTTGTGTTCTAACAATGCCTTCTAATTCGACTATTCCTTCGATTTGAGCTTCTTGTCTAGTTTTTGGGTCCATTTTTTGATAAGGAACCCATCCTCTGTTTACGAGAATTGTTAAACTGCAAGAAAAACATTTTCAATTTAATCACATCGATTATGGACGTAAATTAGACATTAATTCAACTCACTCTCGATCTGCTAATTTAAAAGGAGTGACTACGACAGCGCCCAGTTTAGTATCATTTTTGCCAAATGGTGATAAAAATGGGCTTTCGCTCTCTGAAAATTTGTTATCTTCTATTAAACTTCTAGGGCTCATGTACATTTCTTTGGAATGATCGAAAGTACCTCTAACCTTCACTCTACGATATTCCAATTTCCGTTTGTTCGTTAAACTGCGAAAAAAAAAAAAAAATGTGATCAATGTTGATAAATGAGAGAATCGTTTGACGACAAAACACCTACTCTTGAGGTAAATCAATGGCTGGTATTAGTGTTTTCATTTCCATATCATGAATTAACTTCTCTTTCCACGTTTTTCGGTTGTACTGCCAGTAAGCCAAACCAAAACATGTCACTGGGAAAGCCTGAAAATGGAACATATTCGTTAGAAATACACGAAATAAGCAATTGAAAGGCATCTTACATAGTACATACCAACGTGAAATAGGCAAAAAATCCTCTGTTGTGTTTCACACTTTTCTTATTCAAGTAATTATCGGCATCGTGTTTACCATATTTGAGCACTCTGTTTTTATTTTCGTGTAGTTTAGCAAATCTTATGACCTGGTGGACAAATTTTCATCAATCTAATTGAATTACACCAGCAAATTATCGTTATCAATCACGTTTTACTTACCGATGGGCTGAATCGAATTTGCAATGTTCTGCACAAACATAATCCTGGTTTCGAGAGTAAACCAACCATGATGGGGGAGAATTCGTAGCAGAAGACTTTGTTCTTTTAAATATTACTCGTCTAGTCGTTTATGAAACATTTCTTCGGGTAAATTTTTAAAAATTCCGGTGGTTTTCACATTTTTTTTTTCAAAAAAATCTGTTATCAAATTTTTATTACAGAGTATTTAATTTAAGTACTGCAAATGAACTCATATGTGTCACATTTGCGTAACAAAAAAAAATATGAGATTGCAAGGTTGCAAGTTGCACATTTCAAAAAAGTGATTATTCCCTAAAAATTAAAAAAATTAATAACCTCTTTTTCGTATTTTTTGTTGCGAATTAATTTTTTTTACCGATTCTACTACTTGTATTTTCAAATAAAAAGTTCCCGCTGAGCGGTACGCGGGGAAAGATCCCCGCGTACCGCTCGGCGGGATCTTTCCCCGCGTACCGCTCGGCGGGACCTTTCCCCGCGTACCGCTCGGCGGGACCTCTTAACCATTTTAAAAAAAAAAAGCAATAAAAAAACGGGCATATTCGTCAAAATGGAGAATTGGCAACGTTTGGTGTTGGATTTCCTGCAATTTAAGGCATCCCTTCATTTATGGCTAAAAAATTAGAAATTCATCTCATAAAATAAAAGAGAAATTATCCAGTCATCCGGTGTGATATGTTGGCAACATTGTAATAACAAGTTTTTTAATCAAAAAATAATGTCAAATTTTTTTGCAAAAAATAATATAATTAGATAAGGTGAAAATTTACTAATTATTTCAAGGAGAAAACATAATTTATCACTTTTTAATTGATGATCACTCGATATTTAGTTCCTTATTAAGTTCGTCGACACTCAAGATGGCTTTTCAAGTAGTCCGAAGATGTATGCAAAATTTGAACTCGGCCCTTCTCAAAAATGGTAAGCTACTCTTGGATTTGAATTCGATTAAAATTATTCCTCATTATGTTTCAATTTACGTTCCACAGGCTTGAAAAACACTTCTGTCCCTTTGTGCATTTCTGTTCGTAATCATACCATTGACACTGAGAGCACCGAAATACAACGTAAGTAGAAAGTTCCATCGTTCGATGTTCATATTTCCAAGTTTCACGAGCATTGATTTTCTTTTTCTTTCAAGCGACGATCAGAAGACCAGTTGATCCAGCACTGCGTGCCCAACTCATCGATTTTGGAAGATACGTCGCCGAATGTTTACCAAAATACGTACAGAAGATACAGCTAGCTCTGGGAGACGAACTGGAAGTGTTGATCGCTCCCAGTGGAATCGTTCCCACTTTGCAGTTCTTGAAAAGTCATCATAATGCGCAGTTTTTGAGCCTCGCTGATATCACAGCTGTGGATGTGCCATCGAGGGAGTGTCGTTTTGAGGTATACTACTTATTTCGTGTTTTCTAGAGGTGTTTTTTTGAATGTCAAATTAACGAGATGACATTTTTCACGCAGGTGGTGTATAATTTACTTTCTTTGCGATACAATTCGAGAATACGAGTTAAAACCTACACCGACGAAGTCACTCCGTTGGATTCTGCTTGCGAAGTTTATGCTGGAGCTAACTGGTACGAAAGAGAGGTTTACGACATGTTTGGCGTTTATTTCATCAATCATCCGGATTTGAGGAGAATTTTAACCGATTACGGATTCATTGGACATCCATTTAGGAAAGATTTCCCTCTGAGTGGATACGTCGAGGTAATAATTCGCATTTTTTAAATTTTATTTAACCGAGCATTTGTACAAAAAAATCGTCAAGTTTATCTCTGAAATTCTAATTTTTATTCCATGTACAGGTGAGATACGACGATCAAAAGTCTAGAATTGTTTACGAACCGGTTGAACTGACTCAAGAATTTAGAAAATTTGAATTATCTGCTCCTTGGGAACAGTTTCCCAATTTCCGTAAGGATTTGATAGGCGTCGAAGAAATACCCTTGATTAGTGAAAAAACTGCTTCGAAACCAAAACAATAGTAGTAGTAGGCTTTCTATTCGATGAAAATTATCGTTATCGTGTTAATAAGTAAATTAAAAAATGTTATTCAGTTTGAAATAGATTTTTATTAAATTAATTATCTGTTTCTATGTTTAATATAATACTGATTAAAGAAGAATCTTACAAACAAGGAGAGCTTTCTTCAGCAAAGCCAGTACGAATGTAGAAATTCTACACGAAAAAAATCACAACCACGTTTTATGAGGAATACTTTCGACGTTCTTCGTTCGATTAACGCAAAATGTTGAACAATTTGATTGAACAACTCGTAACGTGGAACTATCAACGAATTGGTCGTCTCAAAAAAAAAAAGTGACCAATTCAACACACTTTGGGATTTCGACTCGTGACGATAATCGAAACGGTGCATCGTTCGAATCTTTAAAATATTCTGTATTGTCGACTTCGTCTAATCAATAGACAACAGGAAGACAAACCGCTGCTCTTTTTCGCCAGTTCGGAAGCATCGAGAGGTTGACGATAAAAGTCCATTTTTTCTGAGAATATCTGTAGTAAAAAAAATCAAATCGTAAATAGGTAGGATGATGTAAAAAACTAAGTGGCACTAACGTCTAGTTTGATAATTTTGTTTACATTCATGTGGAGGACCTTCGATGAACTTTTTACCAAGTCCAGTGCTACATAATACTTTATATTCAAAATTGGAAGGGAAGAAGGGGTCTAATCGAAATTTTTGTAATAACTAAAAGTATTTGTAAAACGTCAAGCTACAACTTTTGTTTGAAAATTTTTTTAATTTGGGCCCGAACCTGTCCACAGTTTTTAATAATGTTTTTTGAATGACCAAATGAGTGTGAATAAGTTATATTACTCAAAATTGGTGGGGAAGGAGGGGCCCGATTGAAATTTTTGTTATAACCAAAATTATTCCTAGTACTTCAAGCTACAACTTTCGTTTGAAATTTTTTTGAATTGGACCGTTTCTCCTTCCCCCTTCACTTTTTAATTAGTATTTTGGGAGTGTTATGCAAAATAAGTGGAGAGAGAGGGGCTCAATTGAAAAAATTTTCAAACAAAAGTTGTAGCTTGAAGTTTCACTAATACTTTTAGTCATTACAAAAATTGCGATTGGACCCCTCCCTCACCTCCAATTTTGGATAATCCAACTCCTTCAAATACATTATTGAAAACAGGGGGAGGTAAGGGGCCCGATTGAAAAAATTTTCAAACAAAAGTTGTAGCTTGAAGTACTAGAAATAATTTTGGTTATAACAAAAATTTCAATCGGACCCCTCCTTCCCCACCAATTTTGAGTAACATAACTTATTCACACTCATTCAAAATACATTATTAAAAACTGTGGAGAGGTAAGGGGCTCAATTGAAAAAATTTTCAAACAAAAGTTGTAGCTTGAAGTACTAGAAATAATTTTGGTTATAACAAAAATTTCAATCGGACCACTCCTTCCCCACCAATTTTGAGTAATATAACTTATTCACACTCATTCAAATACATTATTAAAAACTGTGGGGAGGTAAGGGGCCCAATTAAAAAACATTTCAAACAAAAGTTGTAGCTTGAAGTACTAGGAATCATTTTGGTTATAACAAAAATTTCAATCGGACCCCCCTCTCCACCAATTTTGAGTAATATAACTTATTCACACTCATTCAAAATACATTATTAAAAACTTGGGGGAGGTGGGGGGCCCAATTAAAACAAATTTCAAACAAAAGTTGTAGCTTGAAGTTTTACAAATACTTTTAGTTATAACAAAAATTTCGATTAGACCCCTTCCTCCCTTCCAATTTTGAATATAAAGTATTATGTAGCACTGGACTTGGTATAAAAAATTCATCGAAGGTCCTGCTCATGAATGTAAACCAAACTATCAAACTGGACGTTAGTCTAAGAAGCATGTAACTAGCCGAGTCATTTACTTTAAACGAAGCAGGAATTTCTTTTTCAGATCTATGGATTAAAGTACCGTTAACGTATAGAACATTAGCTGCATGATCTTCGGGTACAGTCAAGGTCTGGTAACTAAACGTAGCTTCTCGTTTTATTCTCTAAAATATTTCAACAAAAAAAAAACACAACACAAATTTTAGTACATAGTAAACTCATTCATAAAATATAACGTCAACGATAATAAAAAGAAATAGGCGATTTGAACTTCTGTACGAGCTTGAATTTCAATTAATCAATCAACAATTTGTACCAAAATTGAATTACCCAATTGCTGAATCGTGTCTTTACATTTCGTACGACGGTTTTAATTGATACCGCCAAATTTTCGATTACTTAATTAAGTCTCATTATACTCACATTCAATACATCTTGCGCTATTTTCCCAGCACCTACGCAAATTATATCAGGACCGGCCATAGACATGAGTGATTTCAAGTGGCAATTTTCCGTGACCTACAAATTACGACGGCGACAGTTTATAAATAACGATGAAATAATCGCGAAACGTCGACAGCATTACAGATAATACCTTAATCGGAGTGCAGGGGAATTCTGGGAATGCAGCTGCGACCGCTCTGGCTCCGGCTTCATTCGTCCATTTGCTGATACCGACGAAAAATTCTTTACCTAGAAATTAGAATGGAATTTGAAAATGATTACCATCATTTTACAGATAATAAGCGTATAAACGTTGAATTTTACCTGTAAATAATACATCTCCGCCGTCGAGAGTGGCTGATTTATCTGCCATATCTACAATTGGAAGATCGAGTTCTTTTCTCAAGACTGCTCTCATAATTTCGGTCTGAAATAATCAAGGTGAAATTTCGTTTAAAAAATTGAAATTCATTCGAATAGATCTACTTGCGAATAATTTTTATACTTCTTTTTGACGAGATGCATTCCCAGGACGAGCTATTAATGCTATTCCATTACAAACTACAGCTGTATCTTCGACGAAACCGCAAAAAGGTAGAGCTTCATCCGGCGGTAGCTCAATTACGTCGATACCGGTATCTCGCAAGATTTTCACAAAAGCTTCGTGCTGCTGTTTGGTCTTCTGATAATCAACGTGCATATCAGCTCCGTAGATCTTTGGAATACGACAAACAACCGCGTGAGTATACTTCAACGTAGTCATGATAAGGAAACACTATAGTTACAGATGAAGAGATAAAGATCAGTTAGTAAAACACGAACTGTAGTACCCAGCAGAACAACAGCATACTAGGCGTATTAATATTTAGGCCTAAAAAATTGATCGAACTGCGAATATTTAAAGCTGCGGAGTAGCGAAATTTTTAACACGATAAATAATCGATACACGCACAAACGCCTTGAACGCAACGTTAAACCGTGCTCAGACGGGACCGAGGAGACTGGTAATGAAACGAAATACGAATGGAGGATGATTAATGAGCTATATAAATGCAAATGGTAAATTGACCTAGTAGTAGAGGAAGTTTGAGGTAATTTTTACGACTATATCGTTTAGAGTTATGACATTTACATGCTAGAACGCGCAAAATAAACAACCAAAAACGTTTATGACTTCGACATCAATTTTAAACGTTTTTTCTTTCAAATATTAGATGAAAGAGAAATTTAATATCTGAGAAACCAAAATTCCCTACTCGAATATGCGTAAGCAGCGGGAACTTGAACTACTTCGGATGGTTATAATTTTGCTGGAAAATTAGTAATTACAGTTTTATATTCCTTAGTCCTGCAACGTTTAGCTTTAGCTCGATAGAACTTTGGATTTACTTATTATAATTCGTTACTAGGTAGTAAGTTGGGTACTTCAATTTGTGAATGAACAAATTATTCCATCAGTCACTCGTCATTTATCGAGATAATCTCTGAAGCTGCTGACTAGGTACTTTACTATAGGTCTGCATATTCTCAATTTGATCTGCTTGGTTCACATTTTTTTGGAAAAGTGGCCCTGTAACTCGAACATGAAAGCTTTGAGCTACAGCTCGGTAGAACTTTGGATATACTTACGAATTAATAAAGATACTTATTATAATTCGTTACTAGATACTTAGGTAGTAAGTTGGGTACTTCAATTTGTGAAGTGAGCAAATTATTCGACCAGTCACTCGTCTTTATCATTTTTCAAGATAATATAATCTCTGAAGCTGCTGACTAGGTACTTCACTATAGGTCTGCATATCCTCAATTTGATCTGCTTGGTTCACATTTTCTTGGAAAAGTGGCCCTGTAACTCGAACATGAAAGCTTTGAGCTACAGCTACACATATAATGAATAGTAAATTACGATTAACATGATTACGTGGGGTGTAGTGAACCACAAATCGTTCCTATTTTCTGTTTTATTACAGCATGCATTTCGTTAAGAGGGTAGAAAGGTACACAATTCAATAGATTTTGAATCATATACTAGTTAGCAGATGCTTTACTTTAGCTAAAATCTTCATTATTAAATCCATCGTTATAGAAAGAACTGCTGCAGCACTCAACGAACTGTACAGTTGCCAGCAAATTACGAATGGAAAAACGAGCATGGAGCTCTCTGAAATGTATCACACTCATCGTAGGTAACTCATCTGTAAAAGAACAAGAAGCTTTTGAGGAAAAAGTACACTTACAGTAGGTAGAATGAAGAAATACGTACATACTGATGCCATTGCTATTGTCTTCGCTCCCCGTTTTCGAACAGCAATCGAACAAGACGATGATCGGTCGCATCTAAAATCAACGTTCATTAATTAATTATTATTAATTAATCAAAAACACAATTTCGTTGATCCTTATCAATATTTATTTACAAATGAAGAGAGAGCCAATGGCCAGTCATGGCCAAAATTTCTCCAGTCAGGAAGTCGAATTTTTTGTCAATTTGTCCCCAAAGATGACTTTTGATTGGTCTAAAAACGTCACCAAATCGAAATAACGACAATCAAAATTCAAAAATTATCGGGTAGTCAGTTCAGTTGGTGTTCGGGTATATTCGAGTCAACTTCGGATACACTCTTAGTACTGCCTACTGGAGTAGTAGTTTTTTCGTAATATTACCTGATTCATTCGATTTTATCTCGTTATTTAATTGTTTTATCGCACAAAATATGATCGTAAGTAAATCGAGCACGATTGAACAAAGTATTCGGTTCCGGTCGCTTTTCAAAATCACTCGAATATCGTATTTTCCTCCATAATCAGTGATCGCGCGCTTAAATTCGTCAGTCCATTGTTGTGTAGGTTTCTAGTGAAAATGTCGGTCGTGTCCGTCTAAATAATCGATCATTTAGTAGAAAAATGCATCGAATTCGCGATTTACTAGTACGTCGTTAGTTAGTAGTTCGATTTTTGGCAAAGGCAAAATGACTGGAAGCTTGGAAAAGTTCATGTTGAGGAGTGGATCACTCTAAGGAGCTAAGGAGCTATCGAATTCACAACATCATTATGCAGTTTTTCTCAGGTAGGATACCTCTGGTATGTTTTAATATTTGAATTCATTATAAGTTCACGAAAGTGATACAGTTTATCGGTGAATAGTACTTCGATCACTTATTCCCACGTACTTTTCAAACGAAAACAGTTCCTACGTTGATGCTAACAAGGAATCTGCAGTGTCTGCTCGTAATCTTCCTACTGAATGATGTTTGTTTGCTGCTGTTGATTCAAAGTTATACTACCATCAATGATATCATTTCACGATAGAAATCATCGTACTTCTATCTCTGGAATTCCATGTAGTCTAATCAATCTCCAACTAAGTATACCTTCTACCTCAAGTTCAGCTTGGTTCAGGGTTCAACAAACTATAAACAGTTCTTTCCAATTGTCTGAGAATTAGATCTAACGTTCTATACTATCATTCATCGACTTCTTCAATCTTTCAAATGTCATATTGAAAGAAAATCCCACTAACGTCTAGTTTGATAGTTTTGTTTACAATTCATGTGGAGGACCTTCGATGAACTTTTTACCAAGTCCGGTGCTACATAATACTTTATATTCAAAATTGGAAGGGAGGAAGGGGTCAAATCGAAATTTTTGTAATAATTAAATGTATTTACAAAACTTCAAGCTACAACTTTTGTTTAAAATTTTTTTTAATTGGGCCCCCTACCTCCCCCAAGTTTTTAATAATGTATTTTGAATGAGTGTGAATAAGTTATATTACTCAAAATTGGTGTGGAAGGGGGGGCCCGATTGAAATTTTTGTTATAACCAAAATGATTCCTAGTACTTCAAGCTACAACTTTTGTTTGAAATGTTTTTTAATTGGGTCCCTTACCTCCCCCAAGTTTTTAATAACGTATTTGAATGAGTGTGAATAAGTTATATTACTCAAAATTGGTGGGGAAGGAGGGGTACGATTGAAATTTTTGTTATAACCAAAATTATTCCTAGTACTTCAAGCTACAACTTTTGTTTGAAATTTTTTTCAATCGGGCCCCTTACCTCCCCCTGTTTTCGATAATGTATTTGAATGAGTTGGATTATCCAAAATTGGAGAGGAGGGAGGGGTCCAATCGCAATTTTTGTCATAACCAAAAGTATTAGTGAAACTTCAAGCTACAACTTTTGTTCGAAAACTTTTTCAATTGAGCCCCTCTCTCTCCACTTATTTTGCATAACACCCCCAAAATACTAACTAAAAATTGAAGGGTGAAGGGGAAAGGGTCCAATTGAAAAAATTTTCAAACAAAAGTTATAGATTGAGATCCTATAAATAATTTTAGTTATGAAAATTTCGCTTGGACCTCTCCTCTCTCTCCAATTTCACATAGTATCTCATATACTTTCACTATTACATTTGTAACCAAAAAGAGTGATTTTCTTACATATTATGCAAAATTCGAGCAGAAGGAGAGGTCCAGGCGAAATTTTCATAATAACTAAAATTATTTATAGGATCTCAATCTACAACTTTTTTTTGAAAATTTTTTCTATCGGACTCCTTCCACCCCTCCAATTTTGAATATTAATCAACTAATTAGATTTATTAGCATAGTACGTGGGGGAGGGAGAGAAACAATTGAAATTATTGTAATGACCAAAAGGCAGACGTACAGATACAGTGTAAAGATCATGCGAGAAAACATTAAAAACTTATTTAATCAAAAAAAAATGGGTAAAATTTCAATTCAGTAAAGATTTATACATGATAAAAAAGTTTTCTTCACTTTCCAGCGTATTATCGAGATAATCATCGGTGGTATCGTGCACGTCTTTGCTAATTCGTTCAAAAGCATTATTCTCTTCTTGCTCCTGATCAATCGTTGATAACAAATCGGAAGCAATAGCACCTAGGTAAAAGAAAATAGAAAAAGTGAGCACATTCGAACCGTCGATTGGAAAATTTGAAATTAAATACGAGAATTTACCTAGAGCTGCGATGGAAGACGAACTAGACGGAATCGGCTGAGAAGAAAGTGAGCCAAAAAGCGAAGCAGCCGATGTACTAGGAGAAAGACCTGGTGCTGCAGGAGTTCCAACAGACGAATTTGAAATACTCAAATTAGCATTGGGAAAGACATCTGTAGCTTGTTTTGCTCCAACTGATGCTGCGATAATGTCGGCAATACAGGCATCGTCCAATTTGTACTTGTGCAAATGATAAATCATTTGATACGAGCGCACGTTTATATCAACAGTCGTTATCTGAAAAACATACACCAAAAGGATACTCAAAAGGAGTGAATTGGGGTTTGAAATTAGATTCGAAAGATGAGAACACTCACCACATCTGCTACAAAACTAGGGTATAAGTTTTTCAAATTTTCGATAAAATTACTGATCCATATGATAGCAGTATCGAGATCATTGTTGGAATTTTTCAAACCAGCCATCGCCAATAATTGAGAAAATCCCATTTCAACGAGTTGCTTCACCTTCTCTGCGTCAACAGCGTTACCATCTTCGCAGATGCAATAGTCTGTTATTCTGTGAAATGATCATACAAGATTAATAATTATATCACATAATAAGAGTGATTGCGAATCAAAACACAATCGAGTGCTTACTTTTTAATCTTTTCCACCGCTTTTCTTCGTTTTTTCAACTCTCTCTGTTTGAGAATGAAATCGTACGCTGCATCTGGATCATTATACGATGCTCGAAGACCAAGTCTAGCCTCTTTCGGAGTGCAATCTGTCGACAGATGAATTATACGAATATCGTTGAAATTATTTTCAATCAGTCGCAGTACTGATTTTTTGGGCACCATTGAAAATTTGCCAAGTCCAATACTTCGTACATACGTAAAATTCAAAATTGGAACGCAGGGAGGCGTCCAACCAAAATTTTTATAATAACCAAAATTATTCCTAGGAATTCAAGCTACAACTTTCGTCTGAAAATTTTTTCAATTGAACCCCTCCCTCCCCACCGATTTGGCATAACACTCCGAAGATACTAATTAAAAAATGAAATCGTGCGAGAGGAAGAGGCTAATTTGAAAAAAATTTTAAATAAAAGTTGTAGCTTGAAATCCTAGGAATAATTTTGCTTATTACAAAAATTTCGATTGGACCCCTCCCTGCCCTCCGATTTCACATAATGTCAGGCCGATGCTTTTTCAAAACTGAGAAAGGCGTCTAATTGAAAAATTTTTCAGACAAAATTTATAGATTGAGGTCCTACAAGTAATTTCAGTTATTATATAATTTTTAATTGGACCCTCCCCTCCCCTCAAATTTAGCATAACAGGACTTAGATCACTTTAAATACCCAAGTTATTAAAAACTGATGAAGGCAAGGGTCCAATTGAAAAAATTTCAAACAAAAGTTGTAGTTTGAAATCTTAAAAATAATTTTTATTATTACAAAAATTTCGATTGGGCCCCTCCCTGCCGTACAATTTTGAATTTACGCATCTTGGTGCCAAAAAATCAGTACTGCGGGGATCAAATCGTAGAAATTTCGCTTGGCAACGTTATAATCGTATAATGTGGTAATACTAACTCAATTGTGTGATCAAATTCATCATTTTTTCATTATCTACTCGAAGCTCGTTCAATTCAGACTCCACTTGGTTGAACTTTTCTCTGGCGATTTCATTTCTATTCAAAAGATGATGAAGGATAGCTTGCAAAAGATGAAGTCGAACCAGTAAAACACTTTCATTTCCTATCGTAAAATTGCATTAGTAATCTTTCGTAGTAATTATGGCGAAAAAACGATGTACTATGATTCGATTAACATACCACTAGATCCTTTCAGAGCTTTCAATCGTTCCAAATTCGTGCCATAACTTCTTCTGAAACTTTCATCGCAAATTTGCAGTCTTTTCTCCGCATCGTGTAAATAATGAACACTTTTCAAATGAAGATAACACCAAACGATATCCAAATTCAAGAGAGCGTAGTTGTCTGCTTTCTCGAGTAAATCGCAGTTACTCAGTCTAAAAAATGAATCAAAATTATCGTAATTTGATTTCCAACTCGGTGGAATGTTTCGAAATCTTCTTACTTGAATTCGTTATCAGCTTCTAGATAAAACACCAACGCTAGAGGATAACTACCTCTTTTGAAAGCAGATCGACCTTTTTCGTGTAAAGTCATCCCGCACAGTAAATGCTGTCGTTGGCTCTCGGGGATATTCAAAAAATGGCCAGATTGATCGGTAACCTGCGAACGAATATTTCTCAATTTTAGTCAACCAAACAGTGAAATTTTAATTTCGAAAAATAAACTTACAGAAAGAATATTCTTCCTCTTGGCCTTCTGTGTGAGGAATTCCAAATCTTTCATCGTATCTTGGAGTACTTTTTCCTCAACGTTATCAACCTGTACATGAAATCTCACATAAATAATGTACAAAAAAAAAAAAATTAATAATCAACATTTACCGAATTTGTGTTTGAAGTACCAGCGGTCACAGCAGGAAGAACTATAACTAGAACGATATTCCCATGTTTAACTTCTTGTTGTTCCAACGTTAGCTCAGATTTCAGGATTTTCCCTTTCGATATCAATTTCAATCTAAAAAAATCAATTTTAAACGATCGTCATTCGACGTTAATGATAATAATATGAATTATCACGAACAATCAGACACGTGAATAGATCACCTTTCAGTCGAAATATCGATTCTCTCAGCGATTTTCTGTCCTAACACTTCGACGCAGTCTGATAATCGCAAATGGACCGAAAATTCGGGTACATTTTGACCAGATACTTTGATCAAAATCGTAGCCAATCCTTCGGCGTTGAATGTTTCTCGTTCTTGTAATCGTTGCAAAGATTTATCTTGCAATTCTAGCAAAATTTCTGCGCATATTTGAAAATCAGCGTTGACAATTCCTTGATATTGTTCGGCTAATTTCTGCACGAAACAAACACAAAGTGATGTACAATCGGATGAGGAATGTAGTGGTTGCGAATTGATAGCATTTTACTTACGACAATTTCATCGTTGAATTTCAAATCTGAGGAACCTTGTTGGTCTTGTTGGTAGTAAGGAGGTAACCATAATTTAATCGAGTTTTTTTGAAGTAATTGTTTGATTCTGAACGTAATATTTTCTCGTTTAGCTTCTTCGTCCATGTTGCATTTCTCTGTTAAAATAAAACGATTTTCAAAGAACTGAAGCACACAATGTTATTTTAAAAAGCTTTTTTACATCAACACGTTATATTGATAATAACGTCTATGATTTTACTGTAGGAAATTAGGAATACGAAATAAATACCGTAACGAACTAACAATAAATTTTTTTTTGAAATGGGTAATATTTTTAATTTTTAATAATTATTATAATTAATTCCTTCCTCCCCCAAACTGAGTTTTGATTTCGAAAATTTTAAATTCGAATAAATAATAAAAAATTTCGTGATAGTACTGATAGTAGCTAGCAGCAAAGCGGAAACCAGACGCGGGCCAATCAAAATTGAGGGGAAAAAACGTTGGTGCACGACCCCCTTCACTTAACTGGCCAGGAAGGCTCACTTGACAACGCTGTAATATCTCGACGGTGTAGGCTGACTTTTTGGATTCTCCATAAGACACAATGCTAATTCATAATGCAATAACTCGAAAACTATCAATTTTACAAAAAAAGTCAAAGAGACCTTTTTTAAAGAGAATTAAAAGAGCTTTCCATTCATATATAAATTTTTTGAATTTGAGTGAAATTGACGAAATTTGCATTTTTCACTTTTCACTAAAAATTTCTCCAAATCCAAAAAAATTCTATATCAATAGAAAGCTTATTCAATTCTCTTTAAAAAAGGTCTCTTGGACTTTTTTCGTAAAATTGATATTTTTCGATTTATTGCAATTTGAATTAGCATTACATCTTAAGGAAAAACCAAAAAGTCAGCCTACGTTGCGACGTTGTCAATTCTAGCCTTCCTGGCCTGTGGTTGGTGCCAAGTAGTGCAAACTTCCAAAATCACGCACCTATTATAACCTTGACAACACTCGAGATGCTGTGAATCATAGTTAGAATCAGGGAAGAAAACCAATTGAAACCAAAACCGGGTAAAACCACCACCACCAGATATTTCAATTGGTTTTCAAAACCATTTGGAACCATTACAATGAACTTCAAAAATTCATTCAAGAACCACCACCAAAAAGAACCAATTCCTTTCGAAAAGGCAGGGAAGAGAACCGTTTGGAACCACAACGAAAAATCATTTGCTGAAATAACCACAACCACCACCACAAGAAAGTGGTTTGAAAATAAAAAACCACCATCACCACCACCACCATTTTCAATTTCCTTTACAATGAAAACCAGAACCACCACCAATTAATGGAATTGGTTCTTTTTGGTTCTAAAAAGAGAAATAGTGGATTTGAAAGGGAAGGAGGGGTCCAATCAAAATTTTTGTTATGACCAAATTTATTCCTAGAACTTCAAGCAACAACTTTGATTTGAAATTTTTTTTAATTGGGCCCCTTACCTACCCCCTGTGGCCTGTTTTCTTCATTTTTCTGATTTTTCAGCGCTCTGGAAAGTGGAAACATTATTCTTTTTTGTTTTTTATTTGAATGTATATTATTTAATTTAAATTTATTGCAATATTGCGTTTGTAACTTGTAGGCAAATTAATTTTTTATTCAAATTTCAAAGATCTGATCTTTTTTTAGTTCTTTTGTGGTATAATAGGAAGCACGAAAATGGTTCTGATGGTTAATGCCATAGATAAATGGTTTAAATGTTGGGAAATATTTTTCATACTACGAAATGGAAGCAATTCGATGAAAACCAATTGAAAAACCAAAACGGAACCACCACCACCACCACCACCACAACCATTTGAAATGGTTTTTAATTTGAGAACCACCACCACAACCATTTGAAATGGTTTTTAATTTGAGAACCACCATCACAACCAATTAATCAAGCAAAACCAAAAACCCAGAACCAGAACCAATCAAAAAAAATAAAAATTAAATGGATCCACTTTAGCACCAAAACCTTTTGAAAATTTTTAAAAACCAAAAACCAATTGGAACCACCAGTAATTTCAAAATTTTCTCAAAACCACCATCACCATAACCAATTGGGTCTCAATTGGTTTTCTTCCCTGGTTAGAATTCTCCATTTTTTTCGAAAATGGTATTATTAACGTTTCCGGTACAGTTTTTCACGAGGAATCGAATGCCGTTTACTTCAAACTGAAGAGTTTTTTATTTTTATTTTTTCTTCTCGTAAGAAATTGAAAAATATTTTCTCATAAATTTGGTAGGTACAGATTCTTCAAAAAAAGGAAAATGTTCTCTACAAAATGTTGATTTTTTTTTCTTCATTGAAAAATTTCAAGATTTTATCCCATAAATTTAGGGAGGGGGGGGGGTCATAAAATTTTTTTTTTGTTGAATGCATAGAGTTGACAAGCGGAATTTTCTAAGACCTTTGCATGACGTCATTTTGATTTTTCATCTATGAAATTTTGAAGAAAAATTGAAAACTAATTTCATCTTGCTTTTTTTTAAGAAAAAAATTAATTTTTGATTTTTGAAAAATAAAATGCATGGAGTTTTCAAAAAAAGAAAATTATATTCATTTTGCATTTTGATGATGTCATTTTGTAGAAATTATTGATAAATTTTTTGGAAAATGAAAAATTTTTAGTGCAAAATTTGAAGAAAAACGCGACTTTTGCTTAATGCCCCGGTTCCAGGGAAACTATGCTACCCATAAAACTTTTTCTTAAGAGTGTTTTTTATTCAGTATAGAGTCTGGTCTGTAATTTGACGAGAGGGTTTTGGAAAATTCCCCAATTTTATCAAACTTTCTCATAATTTTCTTTCGAATTGACTGGAATACTACGATGAAAATTATGAGAAAGTTTGATAAAATCGGGGAATTTTCCAAAACCCTCTCGTCAAATTACAGACCAGACTCTATACTGAATAAAAAACACTCTTAAGAAAAAGTTTGATGGGTAGCATAGTTTCCCTGGAAACGGGGCATTAAGCAAAAGTCGCGTTTTTCTTCAAATTTTGCACTAAAAATTTTTCATTTTCCAAAAAATTTATCAATAATTTCTGCAAAATGACATCATCAAAATGCAAAATGAATATAATTTTCTTTTTTTGAAAACTCCATGCATTTTATTTTTCAAAAATCAAAAATTAATTTTTTTTCGTAAAAAAAAGCAAGATGAAATTAGTTTTCAATTTTTCTTCAAAATTTCATAGATGAAAAACCAAAATGACGTCATGCAAAGGTCTTAGAAAATTCCGCTTGTCAACTCTATGCATTCAACAAAAAAAAATTACGCCCCCCCCCCCCCCCTTAATGAACATTTTTTACCTCAAAGAGATCGAATTGAATGATTTTCTCCTCCAAAAACAAAATTTAAACACAAGTTCAGATTTAAACGAAAAAAAAGAAAAAAAAAAAAATTTTAAAAATGTTTACTCTAAAATCGTAAGTTTTTTTTACAAAAAAAAATTCAAGATTTTTCCTCAAAAATTTGAAGAAAAAAGTTGCTGAATTTCTATTGGAATTGGCAATTTTTGAAGTTTTTTTTTTTTTTTTCAAAAATTAATTGAGAAAATATTGTTACTCCTAAGAAACTGCAAGACTTTTTTCAGAGAAAAATTTTTTTTCTGGAAAGATTTGAGATTTTTAATTTTTTTTCCTCAAAAAAAAATTGCGATTTTGTAGGTTGTAGCTCATTTTTTTTGTTGAAATTTTGAGTGTAGCAGCCAGTCATAGCCTTTTTTTCATTTTAATTTAAATACCTAATTTAAAAAATTTTAAAGATTTATTTCCAACGTATAAAATATGGAATCATGAATAAATTGTCAAAAAATATTAAACAAAAAAGCAACACTTTGGTACGTAATATAATCTATATTATAACTTGAATAACAACAACAGTTTTACTGTCTAAATGCACTAAAATAAAATTACAACCATAAATTGAACAGAAAATATTGACTAAGTAATTAGTTTCATAGGTTGAAATTTTGGTTTGTTCGGTAATCTATATCATTTTTTATTACGACGTTTTCATACTTTTCACCTGTTGACGTAATTAAATCGAACAATTATGCTCAAAATTATGGACTTTTTTATCTGAATGCCGATCTCATCTTTAATTTTTTTTCCGCATTGTTTTACTTAATTAACCAAAATTAACCGCAAAGATTTAAAAAAATTTCTTTATTTGTGCTTTAATTTTAAAAATGCAATATTATAAGATAGGTATTTAATTTTTTTTTAATTAACTCATTATATGAGTTGAAATTTTCCTACGCCATACTTCTTCAATAAAAAGTATAGCAGTTGTTGTTATCAGGTAAAAGTATCAAGAATTTGATAGTAAAAGAATTAAACATTTAACAAAACAAAAAAAAACTAATTATATCACATTTTAACTATAGGTATGAATAAAAAATGAAACAAAATTAATAAATTAGTTCAAAAAATTGAATAGGTAACGATAAAGTGTTGACCAAGTAGGTAGATATCGCAGGAGGAGAAAGCCGATGCTACAATAACAAAACAAGTCTACAAAATAATTAAACGTCTATAACCGAAAAGCGTGAAATGTGCAGCAAATTTAGTTTAAATTGTTTAAACGTATAGGTAATTAGTAATTATAATTAAACATTAAAATTTAACAGTCTTCACTTGTTTCAATTAGAAAAAAAAAGAAGAAAAAAAGTAAACATTACCTAAAAGCTGCATAGAATTTTTGAATTTTTTACACGATCGATGCATTGATGACGAGTGAAATTTAAATTAAGAAAAAAATTATCACAGGTATATTGCACTACAATTCTCGTAAATAATAAAGTTTAGGTAAAATTAGGTAGGTAAGTTTGTGTGATAGATACAATAATACGACTAAAAATCAATCCTACGCCGCGCCATATAGGAAAGTAGGGTTCTAATAATTGCTTAAGTGAGAATGTTGAAGCTTGAGTTTTATTTACAGTTGATCTTCGACCACAGCCACTTCTATTTGTTGATCTGTTTTATATTTTTTACTTTGAACTGGTTCATTGCTGAGTAGTTTTGGTCCTCCTAGCGAAATACCAATGGCGCCGATTGGAGCTGTTATTAATATGGAAAGAACAGCGATTGTGAGGATATTTTGAGCCCATGGAATAACATCAGTTCGCTGGCCAGCTTTGGCCATATCTAAGCAAACTGGTCCGAGAGCTGCCTGCAAATTGAGAAAGAAACACATTTTATTCGGAAGAAGTTTTCTAAAAATCACGTCGAAAATTAAATTTATTAATATTTTGTTGGTTTTTATTTTTATTTTTTATTTTGGCTCAAACATGAAATTCTGTTGAAAAATAATTTTTTCAAATATTGTTAAAAATGCTTTTTTCTGAAATCTTATTCAAGGACACCTATTATATTATCTTCAATGTTGAATTTTATAATATTGTTCAAAAACAACGTTTTTAAATTTTGCCAAAATTATTTTTTTTCAATGTTTTGGGCAAACAAACTTTTAAAAATCTTTCGAAATATTAATTATAAAATGTTTTCAAAAATCCAATTTTTTCAAATTTTGTCAAAAATATTTTATTCAAAGGCACATTTTTTAAAATTTATTTTCTATTTTAATCATGTTCAGAATTTTTTTTTCAAATTTTGTTCAAACGCACGATTTTTTATATTTTTTAAAAAAAACAAAATCTTGTCAAAAATCACTTCCTTCAAATTTTGTTCAAAATATAATTTTTTTAATTAATTACAATTTTTACTCTGATCAGTTTTTCGAAATTGTTTTGAATTTCTAAAAAAAATAATTCCGATTGGGTACACAATTTTTGAATATTTGATTAAAAAACAAAATTTTTTGTAGTTATTACTCGTCATTTTTATTTGGTATTAATTTTCTTTCAATTTGGCTCAAAGTTTAATTTTTAAATAATTATTTTTAAAAATTCTGCTCAAACATGTTTTTTAAATTCAAGTTAAAACACGATTTTTAATTTTTTTTTTCAAATTCTTTCAAATTTTATTCAAAATCAACTTTTTAATTATTTTGGTCACACTTATTTTTTTTAAATTATGTTGAAAGCAGTTTTTTCAAATGCTCAAACACAATTTTTTGAACTGAAAAGAAAAACGTTTTCATTCGTCAAAAATAAATTTCTTCAAGTTTTATTAAAAATCTATTTTTTGATTAAAATTTTCGCTCAAACATAATTTCTAAAAATTTTTTTGAAAAACATTTTTTTTAATGTTGTTTTTTTTTTAATTCGTGATCAAATATGATTTTTATTACTTTTTAAAAAATCATAATTCTGTTTAAAATGTTTTTTTTTTTTTTTTTTTTTTTAAATTTATGTTTGAACACAATTTTTAATTTTTTTAAAGTAAATTCCATCAAATTTGTTCAGCATCAGTTTCTTAAGTTTTTTGTAAAACTCTATTTCTGGAATTTTTGATCTCACTCGATTTTTTAAAATTGTGTTGAAAACTTTTTTTTGAAAATTTTGTTCAAAAAATCAATTCCTTTGTGAAAAATCTTAAAAAAATTAAAAGCAATTTTTCAAATGTTTTCTCAAACTCGATTTAAAAAAAAAAATGAAAAATAATTTCTTCAACTTCTACTAACGTGTCAATAAAAAATACCTAACTTCAAATTTTGTGAAAAATTACTTTTTTAAATTTTTGATTTAAGAACAATTTTTCAAAATTCATTTGATCTTTGTTTTTTATCGAAAATCACTTTTTTTCAATTTTTAGCTCCAAATTGATTTTTTTAAATTCTGTTGAAAGTAGTTTTTTCATATATTGTTCGGTAGAAAATTATGCTCAAAAACATTTTTTTTTTTTTTTTAATTTTTATTCAAACACAATTTTTTTATATTTTATCTAGGTACCTATTTTTTTCAAATTTCGTCAGTAAGAATTTTTTTCAAGTTTTTTGTTCAGGGGCATTTTTTTACATCTTCACTCAAACACTACTTTTTAAAATTCTATCGAAAACCAATTTCTAGAATTTTTGCTCAAGTATGACTTTTTTTATATAATGCTGAAAACAAGTTTACCAAATTTTGATCAAAAACAATAAGATTTTTTTTTTTTTTTTTTTTTGAGAATAATATTTACCTACCTAATAAAAATAATCCTTGAAAAAATTGCATTTTTAAAAAATCGAACATGAAGAGAAAAAAAAATATTTTTAACTAAAAATGTAATTTTTTAAATTTTGGGCAAAATTTTCGCGCAAAGGGTCTAAATCGGGGTAGTTTGACACGCAGAAACCAAATTCGCGATTAGTTTTTTGATTTCATCATTTCTTGTGATTATTGCAATTTCATGCACGCAAAAGAAGTGAAAAAACCGAATTCGCGAAAAATGAACGAATTGAGCTGAAATTCGGTCTAAAGGTGTACGAGGGAGTGCTTAGTGATGTACTATGAGGAAACAATTTTGTGACCAAATTTCACCCTGCGTACACGCAAAAAACGTTGAAAAAACATGGTTTTTTGCCATTTTAGACAACTTCCACCACTTGGAAAAATCTGAAAAAATTCATGGTGATTTAGAATACACCTAAAAACATATGGTAATTTTTTCGAGATGTACGTATATCTTAGTTTTTTTTTTAAACGGCTGTCAAAGTTTTCAAAACGCATTTCAAGGTCATTTTCAAGGTCAGAAAAATCTGAAAAAATTGTGCATATTGGTACTTGTAACTCTCTACCATCCACCAAGTTTCACTTCAATCGGCCGAAAAACGGCTGAGATAACGCCGAAAAAGTGAAAACCATGTTTTTCGAGGTACCAGCCCCCTCGAGGGGATGGGAATTTCCCGATACGTTCTAAAATCATATTTTACCACTAAAAAAAGATTTTTTGAAAAATATCGAAAATGGCGTCTGAGGCCGATTCACCTATGCTTATCCTGCTATAGCCTTAAAAAAAAAAAAAAAAAAAAAAAAAAACAAGATGCTGTTCAAAAATATTTTTTAATTTTTCAATTTGATTTCGTTGAATATTATTTTTTAAATTTTGTTCGTTGACAATTTTTTCATATTTTTCAAATTTTACTCAAACAGATTTTTTTTATAGTTTGATTAAAAAACTTTTTTAAAAAAACAATTCTTTTCAGAGAGCAATTTTTTTCCAAGAGATATTTTTTTTAGATTTTTGCTCATCAAGATGTTTAAAAATCTGTTGTAAATAATTTTTCCAACTCTTTCTCTAAAATCAAGAGGATTTTTAAAAAAGAAATTGCAAAAAAAGTTTTCGATACCTAGCAACTTTTTTTTTTTTTTTTTTTTTTTTTTTTGATCAAGTACCTAGGTATTTTGAAAATAAAATTTTGAAATTGTTGCTTAAACACTATTTTTTGCAATTCTATTGAATTTTTTTCGTTTTTAACGGGTCATGTTTTAATTATTTCTTTTTAAAAAAATTTTATGAGAAACTTCATTCAAAAATGTTTTTAATTGTGAAACTTTTATTCAGAAAAATATTTATGGAACAGGTATTCTTGCCTGAGATACCAAATTTGTATCAGCTCAAAAAAATACTTGAAATAGGACATGCTTACTTGGACAGTCGCTTTTGGTAACCAAGCTAAATTCACAAACAATATTTCCTTCATGTTCAAATTAGCACCAATAAGTACCACGCAACACGTAATTACCCGGACCTAAAACGAAATTCACATTTTTATTGTAACACGATAGGTACCTACATTATTTATTTTATGAATTTTTCAAACACTTGTAAAAATTTAATTTCTGGAATACTTACGATTAAACCAAACCCTAATACCCCTATTCCTTGCCAGATTAATTGCATATCGATATCTGAGAATTTAATTTCCGTTCCAATCAAACCGAAAAGTAACGGTTGAATGAAGGTCCACACGGTGCTGTAAACTTCGGCCACAGGATTCTACATAAACAAACAATAGGGGTAGTTGGATATTGGAATGCATCCGATTGATGATACGAGTATTCAATTCGGTGAGAATTTATTAGGTATCTACTCACGTAAGAATTTGACCACCCTTGCCACTTCCAGCATAACGACGCTAGAAAGGATAAAATAATGGTAGCCAAAGGGCCCGAACCAGAGTAGCCGATCATTTGACTTCCAAGTACACACACCAGTCCACCTCCGCCAACCATAAATGAACGTTTGAGCACCAAGTGTTCCTGTGTTCAAAAAATTAAACGAAAGGATGACGTGAGCACGATGGGCTCTTTAACCGCATTCGTATTAATAATTTAACAATTATCGAACAAAATGTGGGCGGTTTTTGTTGAATAGTTCGCGTGCCCTATAACGTATATGTGTCGTTTTTTGATTACCTATAAAGCTATAATGTACCTATATTTGTTTCGAGGGTATTTGTGTGCACACAGCCAGTCCATAAAGTGTTTCGAATTTTACTGTAGATAATATTGAATTTTGGTTTCAATTGTGACTAACTACTTACCTGCTATTCATATTATGACTAGTAGTGCAGTAGAATTATAGCTCGACCCCAAACAAACTGCTATAGAAGGTGTTTTTAGTTTATTTTTTAGAAGAGATTATAATCTATCATATTATACTGAAAAACCTCCCCGATCCGCCATGCCTGAGAATTTTTTTGAGGCTCCAGCCTACTCAAAATCAGTTTTTTGCATTTATTTCGTCGGGGTTCAACTTTTTTGGGGATAACATCTGAAAGTAAATTATTCTACATTAAATTCCCTACACCTTTGTTTCCATAACTTTTTCTGTACAAACCATAGGAGTGAAGTTGTAAAAAAGGGGGAAAATGCATGAAATATATTGTGATTTCTCTGAAGAAGAAAATTAATTTCTTTGAAGATTTTTTTTTTTCAAGAGGGAGAAAAATTTCTATTTTTTGGAAAAAATCCTCATTTCTTGGAATGAAAAAAAAAATTCTGGAATGGGAAAAAAAATTTTCTGAAAAGAAGAAAAGAATTTTTTGGTAAAAAAAATTTTTAAAATTGTTTGTAATAAAAAACATTTTCACGCCACTAGCCTTAGGTAGTTGTTGTACAAAGTGTTGAAATAATCTCAATTTTTTTGAAATCAATTTTTTTTCAAAACTTTTGTGAAAAAATTCTCATTTAAAAAAAATCAAAAATCTGAATTTCATCGTTTTGGAATTTAATTGTTTTGAAGTAAAGATACTTTTCGAACTCTAGAGTATAAAATCTCAATTTTTTGGATTTTTTTTCTCAATTTTCTGACAAATAAAAATATATATTTTTTTTTGGGGGGGGGGGTCTCAGTTTTTTTTGGAGAAAAAATTCTATTTTTTTGGAATTGAAAAAAATAATTAAAAACAAATTTTTTGGTTCAAAAGTTTTTAAAAATTGTTTTGGAATAAAAAAAATTACCTAATACTAATTTTTTTTGAAATAGAGACATCTCAAATCTTCTGGAGTAGAAATTTTTTCAGAGGAAAATTTTTTTAATTTATTAGAATTATAAATATCTATTTTTTTTTTTTTTTTTTTTTTTTTTTTTTGAAGAAAAAATGTTAGGTATAAAATTTCTTTATGTGAAGATATTTTTGAAAAAGTTTATTAATTTTTTCAAAACAGATTTTTTTGAACAATAATTTTAAAGATTCCCCTGAAATTAAAAAAAAAAATCTTATTTTTTTGAGAATCAATTTTTTTTTATTGTAAAATAAATAAAATATTTTTCCAACTTTGGGACGAAAAAAAACATAAGAAAAATGTTTTTCTGTTGAAAATGTTGTTAAAAATTTTAAAATAGAATTTTTTGCGTGAAAATTTTTCTTTTCATTTTCAGGAAAAAATCATTCTCACATTATCACATAGAAAATTTCAAGCATCCACCTTTTAGGGGAAAAATTTAATTACACCCTTGAAAATTCCAAGTATTCATTCAACTTTTTTTTGGAATTTTGTATAGATTTTTTTGTTTACCAAAAAAAGGGATAATTTTTTTAATAAGCTATTCACCTCAAAATACAGGGGGAAAATGAGGGAAATTTTTTTGCTCCCCCCCCCCCCCATATTTATTCCAAGTTACGCTTATATAGAAATATTGTTAATGAAAAAGTCATGAATTTTCAATAAAAAAAAAAAATAAGTTAGACACTCTGAAAAGTGAGGGTGAAGCATGGTGGGAGGGCGACAAAAAAAAACAAATCACATAATTATAGTGTATTAAATTTGTTAAATAGATCGATTCGGAACACCCTTTCCACAGATAGTCGAACATGATAAAAAAAAAAATTTTGACTCTCAGCTCAATTATTTTAGGGGGTGGTATAGCCCCTAAACATGTACTTTGATTTCAATTTATTAGCTTTTCGCCAAATTTCAAATGAAAAGTTTTAGTTTTATTAATGGGTTTAATTTTTCAGATAATTTTTCGTAGGTTTATAGCACTTTGAAAATGTGTGTTTCTTATGTAACTCCATAATGCTTTACCTTCGTCTTCAGCACTCCCTAGGTCCACTCCCATGGTTCGCATAGAAAAATATACGAGAACAAAGTAATTGTAGAAAATATAATGTAAAATAATTTAATTTCAGATGTTTTCCCCCAAAAAGTTGAACCCCAACGTAATAAATGCAAAACACTGATTTTGAGGGGGCTGCAGCCTCGAAAAAAGTGACTTAGAGGTGGCAGTTCGGGGAGGGTTAATAGGGTAGACCGTCTGCTGCAGAATAAATCAAAAAAATTTCTAAAGCAATTTTTGTTGGGGGTATTAACATTTTTTTTTTTTGCCTATTTCCTAAATTCCTACATATTTAGACCGAATTGTTGAAGCAAAATTTTCAACGAAGTGTAAAACGGTTCGATTTTGGATTACACATTTGAAAGATTAATATTAGTTGTTTGATTATCGTATTCAAAAGGCCTAATTAAAATTATACATACAGAAGAGACTACAGGTTCCTTTGTATTGCGGTTAATGTAAAGTTTGTCTGCCTGATCATTCGCGGTTTAGCATGCATACCTTATTCAAACATTTAGTTCCATGCGGTAGAACAAACTTATAGCTTATAGGTACGAATATAAATTACTTCATTACGATGTGGAAAACATGCTGCAACGAAGCCCCAAACCAATCCGGCAACTATACCAATGGCGACTTCAACTGGACCCTGAATAATATTGGATACTACATCGCCTGTGAACACGCATTTGAAGCGAGAAAAAATTATTAATTTTTTTCATCTCACTGGAAAGAGTGTAGAGTGAGAAGTGAGCATTTCGATGGATGAAGATGTATTACCTGTTACCTACCTTGTGAAAATACTAATCCTAAAATAACTCCGAATCCGGATATGGCTATTATATCGTCTATACTGGAGGCAGCGATGACCAGCGTTGATATACCTTTGCTTTCACCGTAACCTCTTTCTTTGAGGCTCAACAATGTAGGAACTACGACAGCCGGACTGACGGCGCTCAATACGAAACTTCAAAATATAGGTACAATGTAAGATACATAGGTAGGGAACGTGGGTAGGGTGCGACGTAGACTATATAAACGTTCTTTGTTTACGCTTAATCGAATTATATCCTTCAATTACAACTTACCCAAGTAATAATCCCAACATCCATGGCATTCCCATTAACACACGAGCAGCTATCGCTGCTCCGGCAGCTTCTGTGAAACACGGCGTGAATGCTAAACGAGCCACCACAAAGCTGAGCTTTTTAAGCGCAGATGCATCCAAGCCCAGGCCAGCTTTTAATAAGATGGTTGAAAGCGCAATTTCTCTGAAAATGGAGGAGCACAGGTCATTTTCACTTATAAATTATATCGTTCGTGGTATTTTCTACGAGAATTATTATCCTCGTTCGCCACTGCTAAACGAAAATGTCACGTTGAAGTTTTAATGGAGTTGATAAGTAAATTTTTAAAATGATGTACCCCGGGTCAAAATTAAGACAGATGATTTGGCCCTGTCTCCATTTACTGAAATTAACTACCAAATATTATTAGAGAGCTCTTTAAAAAATGTAGGATGTAATTTCACTTTATCATTCAAAAATTTCCAACTCCACCCCCTTCACCCCCTGCCTCATATAGGACAATTTCAAATTATCATTAAAAAATTTCCAATTATGAAACTGAGTAAAAAAAAAATCGAAATCTGTATAGCATGTGGGAAGAAAAAATTTCAATCTTCTTGGGATAAAAAATACTTATCAGTATTTTTTGAGTCAGCTTGAGAAAATTCTCAATTTTTTAGAGGAGAAAAACTTTTTTTGTACCATTTATTTTTGTATAGGTACAAGAAGTGGTAATGAATATTTGATTTTTTTCAGATTATACATTTTTTTTTTTGTATAAATTCTCATCTCGAAAAAATTTTCAAGAAAAACGTAGGTATAAATCAGAGATTGGAAAGCGACTAAAAAATTGTATTTTTCTCTTGAAAAGCAAACGAGAATTTTATTTTGAGTTTTCCCCAAAGTTTTGATAGGAAATCTCCGTTAGAAAAAATCTGAAAAATATTGTTGCAAAAATTGAATTAAAAAAATTAGACACTTCACAATTTAGTTTGTTTTGAAAAATTTTTCTATTTTTTTAATAGAGATTTATTTCTTAAAACATTTTCTGGCATTAAAAAAAAAATAATAATTATGTGGAAATTTTTTTCATGCATGAGATTTTTTCTATATCGAGGGGAATTTTCAGCGAGAAAATTCCAGTTCTTCATTTTTTCGAGAAAATTTTAACAAAATTATTTGAAATTTTTCAAAATAAATTTTTTGAGATTTTTGAAAAATTTTCCAAGAATTTGGAAGAGAAAAATTTTCATAAGAAAATTTGAGGAAAAATGAGAGATTTGTGTCAAAATTTTATCAGATTTTCTCATACTTGATTTTTTTTTTTTACAAAATCATTTTATTTTGCGATGAGATTTTTCAGGGAGAATTTTTTAGTGAGAAAATTTTAATTGCATCAAGAATTATTAGGTGCTGCAGAGATTTTTTTGAAATCAATCTTTCTAATTTTTTAAAAAAGTTGTTTAATGAGAGATTTTTTCCCCCAAAAAGAACGTTTTAAAAATATTTTAGAATTTCCAAAGACTGATTTTAAAGGAAAATTTACAAAAAAAAAAAAAAAAAAAAAAAAAAAACTGACGAAGACACAGTCATCTAAACAACTTTTTAGAAATAGTTACTACTTTGAAAAAAAAATTAATGTTTGACAATAACTTCCAATATTTGTCAAAAATTGTTAGCAATATTACCACAAAGTCCTATTTATTAAAATATTCTCATTTTGAAAAAATAGTTCTATTGTACGTGTGTATTTTTCTGAAAATGCATGCATCGGAGCGAGGTTACTTTTTAGTAACTTGGTTACTTTAGTTACTTTTGGACTCATTTTGGTTACTATTTCGTCAAAAATCTGACTTGAAAAAAACAGCTGCCATTAAAATTTAAAATTTCTTTAAATGCGCTTTGAAATTGAAAAAAGTGTTGGAAGTTTTTTTTTCAGAGATTTTCTTTCCAAAAAATTTAAAAGATTTTATTTAAAAAGAAATCGAGCATTTGAAAAAAATCATTGAATATTTTTTTTAAATTGAGATTTTTTCTCCACAAACTCCCGGAATATTTATTTTGTACCTATTGAAACTCAAGGCAAAAAATGTTTGCTCCATAAAAATTGAAAGTTCTTTTATAGGTATTTTTTAAGTCAGTATGAAAAGTTGTGATTTAAAAAGAAAAAAAAACAACATATTTTTACTGAAAAAAAGGTAACTCGGTAAGCGGTAATTTTTTTTGAAAAATTGAGAGACTCTTTTCTCGACAAATGAACGACTTTTTCTCAAAATTTCCTCTAAAAAAAATTGTTAATTTTTTCAAAAGAAGAAGAGGTTTTTTTAATGAAAATACTTATCAATTTTTTCAATTTAAAAAAAATATGGTCAAAGTATTTGAAAATTATGTTTGAAAATTGTAAATTATAAAATACAAAATCGTTTCAACTCGTGAACTTGAAATTCTTCAAAAATTTGATTTTTTAAATAGGTAAGTAAAACTTTTTAAAATTTAAAAATTTTGAAAAGTTGTAAATTTCACATGTTTAAAAATTGATTTTTGTGGAGAATGAAGACTTTTCAAAAATGAAATTTTTTTTGTACCTACTCATTTTGCAAACCAGTCAAAAATTGATTTTTTTGAACTTAAAATTTTTTAGGCATTACAAATTTTTATAAATTGGGAATTTTTTATTTGAATAAACATAAATTTTAGGAACGATCATTTTTCAAAAATTCAAAAGTTTTCAAAAATTAAAAAAATTTTACCTAGAAAGTAGAAATCAAAATTTTTCATAATTATTTGAAAACAAAAATTGAGAATTTCAAAAATTTAATTTATTTTAATCCAGAACTTTTTAGAAATTGAAAAATTGTTCATAAATTGATATAGGTATAGAAATTGAAAATTGTTTGAAAAATAAAAACTTCGAAAAGAAAAAAAAAGAAAATTAAAAAAAAATGGATAGTTTAAAAAAATAAACAGTACCTATTGTTTGAAATTGAAAATTTTTCAAAAATTCACGTTTTTTTTAAATCAACTGTTATTTGAAAACTGAAAACTATTTCAAAACAAATAAAAGTTCAAAAACTTAAGAAAGCTGATATTTCAAGAAATGATTTTTTTTGAATTTTCAATATTGACTTTTTTTTTTAATTGAAGGTTAGATAGGTACTCAAAAAATGTATTGTGAGCTTCTCAAGAATTGAAATTTTCTAAAATGTAAAAATTGAGTACCAATTAAGCCAACGATTCAATTATAATTCGTCATAATTATACAGAAAATGCATATTATTTTTTCATTAAAAATTTTGGCCCTCGATTTCAGGAGTTGCGAAACGTCAAATTTAGCGAAAATATTGGGAAAATGGTGAAGGGGAGGGGGTTATGGGTGATTATATTCAAGTGGAAATGGGAAATTTTTGGTTACTTTTTTTGAAATTTCAGGTTACTAAAGTTACTTTTATTTTTTCAAATTTCGCTCCGATGTATGAAGATGCCCCATCTAGCACTGAAAATAAAAATTTTCACAAATTCGGTTAGGGTAGGATTTGGCATTGGATCAAATTGTAGCCTTTGTCATTGATTAAAAATGCCAATTGCCATTTTTCGGAACTTACTGAAAATACAATTTTTTACAAATTCAGCCAGAGAAGAATTTTGCCTGGGATCTTAAGGTAGCTTTTTTCTTGATGAAAAAAATTCAATTTCTCATTTTTTGAAATTCTTTTTTGATTTTTTTTTTTTTTTTTTTAGATTCTACTAAAGAAAAGTTTAATAAAATTTTTTAAAAATAAAATTGACGAAAATACTTTTTCCTTTTTTGCAATTTCTCATCAGTAGATCTTAAGAAAAAAATAATCATCAAGTATTTTAATGGTAGACAAGTATTTTTTATCCAAATTTTTTTTTTTTTTTTTTTCAAAAAATGTTTTATTTGTAAAAGTAATTTTGAGTTAATTTTTTGAAATTTTTGCATTTTGCTCAAAAAAAATTTAATTTCAAGAACATTTTTTGTCACGGTTGTTTTTGAATTTTTTTTTCAGGAAAATATAAGAAATTGTTGAGTTACATTCATGTTTAGAGGGTGAAAAATGATAAAAGTATTTATGTCCCAGTTTTAAAATTAGAGAATTTTGAAAATTTCCACATTTTTTGTTCTAAACTGCATTGCAGGAAACACCTGAAAATTTTTTAATCGATTTTTACCGCATTTTGAAAATTTCCACATTTTTTTGCTAAAATGGATTGCCGGAAAAATCTAAAAAAAAACCTCATAAATTTTTCACAATTCCTTCTGCTCGCCATTCAACTTTCAGAATTTTAAAATGGGATTTCCGTGTATAAGCACAGCGGAAGTGGGGAGGGAGGGAGGGAGGAGGAAAATATGAAATAAATTTTTTCACGCTCCATTAGTAATAGCTGATATTTAGTTTTGGAATTTGAAAACAAGGTCAAATCACCTCCCTCAATCGAGAATATACGTCTTTTGACATTCGTATGTATTTTTATGCTTTTTGATTTTTTTTTTCTTAAACTAGATAGATAACGAAAAGAATTTATGCCTGTGGAGTGAGTACAGTACACGTAGCAAAAATATTGATACGACTTGACACCTCGTTGTTTTTTTTTTTTTTTAAATCTCATCTCATCTTGTCGAGGATTTTTCTTTCGTATGTGGTAGATTTTTAATTAATGAGCATCGTATTACAAAACGACGTGATGCGAAAGGGAAAGCTACTTGACAAATGACGCGAAATGATGAAGAAAGAACGAACGAAGCTTAAAGCTATGGTTTTATCCAGCACGTAAAATGTACCTACTTAGTAGATCTATTTCTATAAAAGATATCCGTCGTAATCGTAATGGCTCACCTTATGGTTACAACTATTTCTGTGTAAACGCCTGACATTTTGAAGAAGCCTATATTTCGCAAAGCTATGCCACACAGCAGCATTCCCAACAACGGAGGTAATCGTATCAATGATACCAGCCATCCGCAAAAGTAACTCAGCAGTGATAAAAATATCAGCGCAAATAGTCGTCCTCCTGGCTTGACCTCGTGATGTAGTAACGTATACAATAGGGCCCATATTAATAAAGCGCTGATAATTAACGTGATATAATTGATTATTTTTGGGCTATCGCTGCACGGAGCTTGGAATAGTCGTTTGACGTAGCTGAAACAGAGACAGAAACAGAAATACAATTTGCAAATTAACCTCCTAATTGTGTTTTTTTGTATTCGAAAATTTGTATGCTAAAAAGGTACTAAAAGGTACGGTACGCTTATCGAAGTGTGAAGACTTTTTAAAAATTATTTCGCTGTCGCAACAATGGCCTGATAATACCCTCATTCCTTCTGTTATTTCAAATGACTCGACTCGACGCGCTTTTCAATTTTTTGCCCCATCCCCGGCATTCATTCCAAACCACTTTGTATGGCTTGAGCTTGTCGCTTGTAAAAATGAAACAGATCTTGATGAACTATGAATAGGTACGGTAGTCTCTCATTTTCGTTTCAAAGGCCTCAAATTTTTCGCAGCGTGATTTCTTTTTTTAATGCGTTTTCCTCGGTGGGTAATTTTACATCGGATTCGTTAGATACCGATGTCTAAAGCGAATTCTATTCATTGAGGAAAAATGTGTCAGTATTCATTATTCTCTCCGAAAATTATCATTTGTCAAAGTCATTCATTGTCAGAGTTATTTTTGGCAGATTTGCACTTTTTCAGTTTTTTTTTTTTTTTTTTTTTTTTTTTTGTCAGGGCTGTTTTTTTCTTTAGTTCTGTCACTGTCATGTTTTGTTTCAAATATTTTCAATTTTTCATTTGTCAAGTTTTTTAACAGATCTGAATAACTTTTGTTGCGAGATTCGCCATTTCTCCGAGTTAATTTTGTTAATTTTTAGTCATTGTCGTAAAATTTTTGCCAGAGCATTTTTTTTTAATCTGTCAGAGTTATTTTTGCCAATTTTCATTCTTCAGATCTTTTGTCTGGAACAATTCTGTAGTCAAACTTTTGTCAAATCATTTTTCCAGTTTGTTATGTGTCATTTGTTAAGAGTTGGGTATTTTTGTCAACTTACGTTAGTTCGACAGATTTCTTACCATAGCCAACTTTTTGTTAGAGTTTCATAAATTTCAATTAAATTTTGTTTGTTAGATTTTTCGTCTCAGAGCAGTTCTTTTTTTTCAGATTTGCTATTTATTTTGTTAGATGAAATTTCCATTACTTACCTATCAATTTCACCATTTGTCGGTTAGTACGTTTTTTGTTGTTACATTTTCAATTTATTAGGGTTCTTTTTTCTTTGCACTACATTCTCATTAGATATTTTCATTTTTTTAAAAAATCAATTCTTATTAGTTATTTGTCAGATTTTTTTGGAACTGTTTAGTTGTTTGATTTGCCATGCCAACGTTATTTTTTGTCAATTTTGTTTTGTGAGATTCGTTTTTATTTTCAGACTTTCTGTTTGATAGAATAAATTTTTGTTGTATGATTTACTTATCATCTGTCAGGATTTCTATCGGAGCATTTTCAGATTTGTCATTTGTCAGTGCTTTATTTTTGCCAATTTTCACTCGTCAGTATAGACACTCGTCACATTTTTATCATAGTAATTTTATAGTAGGATTTCTCATTTATCAGAGGTTTTTTTGTCAGTTTGCATTTGTTGGATTTTTGTCAGTGCAATTTTGTTGTTAGATTTTTCGAGTTCAGCCAGAACCCCCTCACCCTACGTCCCCACAATTTTCATTATCCAGGGTTATTTTTGTCCATTTTTTCAGATTTTTTTTGTCATTGTATTTTTTTGTATATTTTTCTGTTTTTTTTTTTTTTTTTTTTTTTTTAGAATAGGTATTTTGACGTTAATTTTCAATTTATCAATAATTGTCAGATTTTTCATCAGAACAATTTTAGTTAGCAAATTTCTGTCAGAGAATTTTTCAATTTTTTTTTTCGATTTTTGTAAGAGTAACATTGTTTTTAGTTGTCAGATTTGTCATTTTCATAATTATTTGCATTAATTTTCAATCATCAGATTTTTCATCAATGTACTTTCATTTTATGATATCCCTTTTTCAAAAATTTTTAAATCCCGCTTTTTAATATCTAGTCAGATTTTTGTACATGTAACTTAAATGTCAATTTGTTGTTGTTGTTTTTTTTGTTTTTTTTTTTGTCAGGGCATGATTTTCTATTTTTTAGAATTCTTTAATGTTAATTTTCAATTGTCAGATTTTTTATCAGAGCAGTTTTTGTTGTCAGATTTCTGTCAGAACATTTTCAGATTTTCATTTTGTCAGATTTTTTTCTGTTGTAGATTTTAGTCGCAGTTAACTATTTAGTTATTAGATTTGTTATATTTGTCAAAGTTAATCGTTTTCAATTTTCATTTGTCAGATTTTTTGTCAGGGCAATTTTTTGTTGAATTTCTCATTTTTTATAATTTTTTGACAATTTTGTTTTTTTGTCCAGAGTCGTTCTTTTCAGTTCTCATTGTCGACATTTTTGTCAGAGTAATTTTCATGTTAGATTTCTCATTTTTTGTAAATTTTTTTTTTGTTAATTTTGTTTTCAATCACAGGATTTTTGTCAGAGTCATTCTTTTCAATTTTCTGTCAGTACAATTTTGTTGTATGATTTTCCATTTTTCAGAATTACTTATTTAATGTTAATTTTTTGTTGTCATATTTTTCAACAAAACAGTTTTTGTTGCCAGATTTCTCTCAAAGAATTTTCAGATCTACCTTTTGTTGATTTTCATTTGTCGCGTTTTTATCAGAGCAACTTAATCGTCACTTTATCAAATTTAATATTTGGTCAGAGTTATTTTTGACAATAATTTTCATTTGTCATTTTTTTTGTAAAAGCAGTTTTTTTTTTGTCAGTTTCTGTCAAAGAATTTTCAGATTTGCCTTTTGTAAATTTTATTTTCATTTGTTAGGTTTTTGTTACACTGAAAAAAATGGATTTTCAAAAACCGTAATGATTCTGGGTAAAACACAGTAAATTTAGAATACGTCGCCAATTTTAGAATCATTCCGATGAAAAACAGAAAAGATTCTGTTGAACTCCGGAATGATTACGGAGTTCAACTGAATCTTTTCTGTTTATCACCGGAATGATTCTAAAATTGGCGACGTATCCTAAATTTACAGTGTTTTACCCAGAATCATTACGGTTTTTGAAAATCCATTTTTTTTCAGTGTTGAGGAACTTGGTTATCATTTATCAGATTTGTCATTATTGGAGTTATTTTTGAAAATTTTCATTAGTCAGATTTTTTGTCAAAACAGGGTTTTTTTTTGGTGGTTTCTGTCAAAGAATTTTCAGATTTTCCTTTTGTCAGTTTTTTTTTTTTTTTTTTTTTTTTTTTTTTTGTAGATTCACATTTTTTCTCCGATTTTTGTCAGGGTTATAAGTATTTTGTTGTCAGATTCGTTATTTTTCAGAGTCATTCTTTTCAATTTTCACTTGTCAGATTTTTTTGTTAAGGCAATTTTGTTGTAAGTGATTTCTCATTTTTTAGAATTTTTTTGTTGATTTTCAAATTGGAAGATTTTTATCAGGGCTGTCAAAGCAATTTAGTTGTCGGTTTTATCATTTGTTAAAGTAATTTTTTTGTCAATTGAAAAAAAAAACATTTTTTATCAGTGTGGTAGTTATTGGGGGATTGCCAGAATTATAAGCCGCTGTATATTAGATTTTTTTTTTTAATTTCTGTGCTACACTCGGTTTACATCCTACAATAAGGTATTCCCCTCTCCTTTTTGATCTCGATACATCTGTTTAATTACATTTCCAATAAACTCGTATACCCGAGCAGCACAATCGACAAATTATCGAAATAAAAAATCGACAGAATATCGAATTCGATAAAGTGTCGCGTTAGTTTCGCCTAAATCGTGAAATTATTTTTCGATATATAGATAGATTATCGACGAATTATAGTTAACAAAAATTTCGAGATTATAGTAAGATATTTTATCGATAAAATATCTATAATATCGAAAGATAATTTCACGATTTAGGCGGAACTTTTGCGACACTTTATCGAATTCGATATTCTGTCGATTTTTTATCGATTTTTTATTCCGATTTTTCGTCTTTTACTAGCTTTTTTCTATAATTAAAAATCCTTAATTAGCATAATTAATGCATTAAACTATGCCTAAACACATTATTCATGTTACAATAAGAGGATCATTTCAGAAAAAGTAAAAAAAAACAAATTATAAAAAATCTGCTACCCGCGGGGCTTGAACCATCTACCTCCTGCATGGTAAACCTCTTCCTTAACCACTATGCCATACCTTAACGTTAGGGAATTAGAATAAAACGCTTATAATAGGCAGTTTAGTACTTCCAGACGTGTTGGACTTAGAAAAATTTTCACCAATTTTTAAAATTTGGAAATAATTTCAAATATCGTCACAAAATCGTTGAAAAATCGTTCGACAAATTTCAGATTATTTTTCGATAATGTAGTTTCAAATATCGCCACAAAATCGTTGAAAAATCGAATTCGGGGAATTTCATATTACGTGTCGATAATATAGTTTCAAATATCGTCACAAACTCGTTGAAAAATCGAATTCGAGAAATTTCAGATTACGTGTCGATAATATAGTTTTTAAATATCTTCACAAAATCGTTAAAAAATTGAAATCGAGAAATTTCAGATAATTTGTCGATAATATAGTTTCAAATATCGTCATTAAAATCGTTGAAAAATCGAATTCGAGAAATTTCAGATTACGTGTCGATAATATAGTTTTTAAATATCTTCACAAAATCGTTAAAAAATTGAAATCGAGAAATTTCAGATAATTTGTCGATAATATAGTTTCAAATATCGTCATTAAAATCGTTGAAAAATCGAATTCGAGAAATTTCATATTACGTGTCGATAATATAGTTTCAAATATCGTCATTAAAATCGTTGAAAAATCGAATTCGAGAAATTTCAGATTACGTGTCGATAATAAAGTTTTAAATATCTTCACAAAATCGTTAAAAAATCGAATTCGAGAAATTTCAGATTATTTGTCGATAATATAGGTTCAAATATCTTTACAAAATCGGTAAAAAATCGGATTCGATAAATTTAATATAATCTGTCGATAATATAGTTTCAAATGTCGTCAAAAAATCGGTAAAATATGGAAGTCGAGAAATTTCATATAATCTGTCGATAAAATAGTTTTAAATATCTTTACAAAATCGTTAAAAAATCGAATTCGATAAATTTAATATTCTTTGTCGATAATGTAGTTTCAAATATCTGCACAAAATCGGCGGAAAATCGGAATCGATAAATTTAATATTCTTTGTCGATAGTATCGTTGACAAATATCGTCATAAAATCTTAATAATATCGAATTCGATAGTTTTTAGATTTTTTGCCTATGAAATTGTACCGATAAATCTTTATAATATCGTGAGAACATCTATAGATTTTCAAACGATTTTTTATCGATACGTTACATCTTCCGATATTATCGATCGAGTGTGCCGCTCGGGTACGAGTATAATTTTTGTGAATAACTCACTCATCTTTTCATCTCCTCTAATTAAGCTCGAATGAATAAAGATTTAAAAAAAATGATAGACACTGCAAAAAAAAATTATTCACACAGATGCCAACTCTATTATAATATGAAATATGTACTAGCAGAATTTTCACATAACTTTATTTGTCGGGCCAAAGGAGAGCTGCGGAGAAGTTTTCTCGCTTCAAAGTTCGATATAGGCTATACGAATAAACTCTCCAACTTCTCACGGTGTTTGTGAAACCACTCGTATTATTCGCTCACGAATCTATGGCATTCATTAAAAATCTAATCGTAGTCGTATGTCCCCCAGTGCCAGTCCTACAGGTCATACCTACTACAATTTAAAACCTCTAACGCAAAGGCGCCTGTACTTTCGAAAGCGTCTGCGTTTTATCGCTATAATGGGAATAATTTCTTTCTTCGTTTATAATTACGAGCACATGTTGAAGTATATGACTGACGGGCAAGTTGATACTTCATTTTGAAAATATGCGCGCCACATTTTTGTCCCGTTTATACTAAAGTAAACAAAGATGACTCGAGCGTTCGTGTTCTTACTCCTAAAACTCCACTGTACAATGTACCTGTTGCTCAATCTGATCAATACGTTTTCGGCAAGTGGATTGTGTCGCTTTACCCATCGTGTAGCCTATGCTACGTATACGTAGCGTATACGCTTGTTTTGCATAGCTGAACGTACATTCGACTCTTAAAGGTCCTGATACCTTTTGTCTTTTGATAAATAGTCTCTGAGTAGGGAAAAATGTCAACCGAGTTCGCAGCCAGAGAGGTACTTTCGATTGTAAATCTATGGCAATTGGCAAGGCCAACCATCATCATTACGTGCTCTCGACAAACGTCACTATAAAGCAATTTATCAGGCTGACTGGCTGATTTTTCAACTAGAATCTTTCTCGGCTGTCGATGCGATGTCAACATCGCCCGATGATACAATTACCGGGCGCCGCCGTTCCAGCCAAAAATTACTTTTCGATGCCCAATTTCTGGAGTGCTGAGCTCTGTACCACGCCAGCCAGCCACCACATGTACGATCAATATAGAATGCGTTCTCGTATCTTTACGACGCGACGTGTCATTTATTTCAAAACACCGTATAACCGATATCCGATGAAAATGACTCGTGTTACAAATCCATTTAAAAATTCCTCGCAAGCTTGATGGAAACTGGGTCGCGACTCTACTCTTTTTTCTCTCTTTTGAACAGCGCCTTTACGCTAAAATACAAAAACCAGCGTCGCTTCAGCGCCATGTTTTCCACCACTTTGTGACGCGAGTTGTTTTCAACAAAAACAAAACCACCGCCATATCGGATTATTCTCCATGCTCGTGTATTATGCATAGTTAGGTGACGTTCGTGTGTTATTTTAGTTCGAAAGGTAGGTACCTACAGGATATCTCGAAAGTTATGATGACTGCAGAGTGCCAAAAATAAACTTTAGGCAGTTTTAAAGACCTTTCGGTATTATTTGCTTCGACATTAACGTACCAAAATTGCACTTTTTTTCGATGACTTTTTAAATCTCAAAACAAGATTTGATAAGTGTTCAAAAAAAAAAAATTAAAGATAATTTCTCAAAAAAATTCACAGATAATTTTTCAAAAAAAGGACCCCCCTGGATTGGCTCTATTTCCACACTACGTTTGAAAGTATGAAACATAGTAAGTATATGCTTTTACTCTGTGAATAAATGTCTAAAAGTTATAAATTAAATTCATTTGCTAGAAAAATTAAAATTAATAACATTCACTACGTGACAAAATGTCTAAAAGTCACGAATATTAATTTAAAAATCAAAAAAGTTTAATAAAATAAAAGTCGTGACATTTTTTAAAAGTTTTCCATGTTTCAGAATTTCTGACAAAATGTCCAAAAAGTCATAAAATTTATTTTAAAAATTTAATTTAAAAAAAATTAAAAAGTCTAAAAGTCGTAAAATTTCTAAAATAATATCAAAAAGTCGTTAAATTTATAAAAAAAAAATCCAAGTTTCAAAATGTCTGAAAGTCATCTTTCTTACAAAAGTTTCCAAGTTTCAGAATGTCTGACAAAATGTCTAAAAAATGAATAAAAGTCGTAAAATTTCAAAAAAAATTACGTTTCAAAATGTCTGACATATGTCTAAAAAATCGAATTTATTAAAAATTTTCTGTTTTTTATGTCATCCAAATCCTACAACCTAACTCAAAACTGTCGGATTTTGGTCTCGGATTTTAGTCTCGTTTTTTTCTATTTTGGTCTCCGTAAAAACATAATACTGTGCTAAAAACAATTTAATTTCCAAAAAAAAAAAAAATACAGATAGGTAGGTAAATTTAAAAAAAAAAAAAAAAAAAATACAGATAGGTAATTCTTCAAAAAAACAAAAAAATTACAGATAATTTTCCAAAAAAAATTACAGGTACTTAATTTCCAAAAAAAATACAGATAGGTAATTTTTCAAAAAAAAAAAAAAAAACTACAGATAATTTTCCAAAAAAATCAGATAATTTTCAAAGAAAAGTTACAGATAATTTTTCAAAAAAAATAAATAAATTTTAAAAAACTCGGTTTTGCCCCCTGGACCCCCCCCCCCCTGGTTGGCTCTATTTCCACACTACGTTACGTTTGAAAGTATGAAACATGACAAAATGTCTAAAAGTCACGAATATCAATTTCCATGGAAATTTAAAAGTCTAAAAAGTATAATAAAAAAAAATTACAAGTTTCAAAATGTCTGAAAGTCATCTTTCTAAAAAAATGTTCAAGTTTCAGGATGTCTGACAAAATGTCTGAAAGCCATCTTTCTAAAAAAATTTCTAAGTTTCTGACAAAATGTCTGGAAAATGTCTAAAAATCATAAAATTTCAAAAAAATTCACAAGTTTCAAAATGTCTAACATAATGTCTAAAAAATCGAATTTATTAAAAATTTTCTTTTTATGTCATCCATGCCTAACCTAACCTAACCTAACCCAACATGTCGGATTTTGGTGTCGTTTTTTTCCTTTTTGGTCTCCGTAAAAGCATATATGGTACTATGCTAAAAAAATTGCAGATAATTTTCCAAAAAAAATTACTGAAAATTTTTCAAAAAAAAAAAAAAAAAAAAAAAAAAAATACAGCTGATTAAAAAAAAATACAGATAATTTAAGAAAAATACAGATAGGTAATTTTCAAAAAAAAATTACAGATAATTTTCCAAAAAAATACAGGTTATTTTTCAAAAAAAAAATGACAGCCAATTGAACGATTAAGTTAAAATCGCACCCCCCCCCCCCCTCCTTCGCTAGCAAATACTTAAATGAGCAATCCGTTGGAAAATGAAAACCATTCTAAAATACCTACAATTATAAAAAATTCCAATTCCAGATTGAAAAATGAAAGTCATTTCGATAAAAGCGAATTTAGAAAAATTTAGAGAAGAACCGAATGATTGAAAAAGGGCTTTCTTCAAAACTTCCTAATACTTTGACAATAGCTTTTGAATCGCTACGAATTTTACTTCTCCAGTATAATTCGTCTTTTTACGGCGAGTAATTGAAAAACTGTCAATAAAGCATACTTATAATCCACATTTTATGGCTTGCTTCGCGTACGTAAACAAAGGGAAAAGATGTAGGTCTAGATACCTTCGATAAGAGGATCACTTGTTCTATGGTTAAAAACGTACGTAAAGCTCGACAAAAAATTGAAGTAAACTCTCGTCTATAAAAATAATACAAAAAGTACATGAAATAGCCCAAGTACGTACTTTTTCGTTCGTACGTTGCTGTCAATTATCGCATCCGGGCTGGCTTTCTCAGGTGACGGTGGTTGGATATTTTTTTCAGCAGCATCTGCCAAATCAGACATGACGAAAATTAAGGTAAATAAAGAGCAAACTGATTATAGGTACACACGGTTCGAAAGTTTGAGAAAATAAACGAAGATAAAAATACACGACGCGAAATACGATGAAAAAATAAAATCTCGAAACGACGAAGTGATAAAAATGGGCAGAAAAAGGTGAAAAATTGAACCGAAATTAAAATATAAAAACAAAACAAACGCTGGAACGCGACATAACCGATGTTACTGCTCCCGCACGGTCCTCAATCGACGAGGTTCTGGTCATACGCGACGACTCATATAGTCATAAGTGGACGTTATATTTGCAGAAACGACTTTTCGTAAATTATTGGTAAAGTTTACTAAATACCAGCGAGTAAAAGATAACATCGGCCAACTGAATTGAGCGCGCTGGAATATCACGACCCAATACTCGACGGTAGCTGGTGTAACGGCATCGCGTATAAACAGTATAAATTGGGAGGTGCTGCCGCCCCAAAAAATCAATGTAACCCCGGCCGTCGTCGGCCGTACCCTCATATCCAATCGAACCGAGTGGTAAAGTTTTTGAAAAAAAATTCCAGCCTATACGTCGGTATATACGTATATATACGTTGGTACCCCTGCGTATGACTTTTTTTCTCCTTTTTGATTTTTCTTTTCGCTGTCTCGAGTTTCTCTCTAATGTTTTCGTATAAAAATGACGTATAAATTTTTTCCTCTCGAGAGAAATTTGCTAAGTCGTTTGCCACTTAGCACTTAGCTTATCCGGTCGACAAGCGCGGCCAAATTTAATAAAGAACCATTTGTCAGCCTGGCGCCCTCGTGTGGCCAAGTCAACGTACGTTGCTTTGGCGTAGGTATGCCCCGAAATTCCAGATACCTACGACCTTGTTTTTAGAGTTTTATATTTGCTCGTGAACTCGCGACCCGAGATGAAAGTTTGTTTTTTTCACCTATTTTCTTCTCGAATTTATAGGGTTTTTCGTTGTAGTTACTTGCTTAATTTTGCGAATCGATCTCGGGCTCGGGGAATTCTTCGCCGAGCTATAAGGAATTGTTTAGAGACTGTTTTTCCCTCATCGATTTCAGGTATATTACAAAGGTATAGGTTGTATGAGATGGGTAGGTGTATAGGAGAAAAGTCGAATTCGTGTAAAGAATGGAATCCTTCGTATTGTTTATTTTTTTAATCAAATTCCAGTCTGTATTTTCAACAGGTACTTAGATATTCAAATGAATGTAGGCCTATCTGTCTACTCGCTGTTGCATTAAATAAATCATATACTCGTTAGTAATACTACGGGCCTTTTTTATTGATTGTCGGGTATGTAGTCTCGTTCCAGGCTTTGGCCTCAGATGAACCATAAAGCGAGCAACATTTTCTCATTGCACTTTGATTTAGGTGTATATATATAGTAATTTGTGAAACTGATCTTAAAAATATATTCTGAATTAATTCATTCCCGATACCTTCTACCATTTCGGTACCCCCCCCCCCCGCCTCCAAAAATGTGAAATTCTAAAAAAATTTAAAATTGAATGCAAGATTAAAATTTCTTTCTTCATTTTACTAAAAACTAGTATACGTAATACCTAACAACTCTCTCTTAGAAGAATTAAACTTTTGTGTCCCATGGGAGCCCAATGATTGGTGGATGACCCTTGAATTTAAAAAGTCACTTTTATAGTAGCTTTGTCGCTACTTCACATGTTGGCCACTTTTTCTCACCATTTCACTCAAAAGTCACTAAAAGTTCCTTTTTCTCATTTTTTCTTCCTTGGTGTGTATTAAATACGAATCATAAGTAATATGAACTTTTGTATAAAATTAGTCAAAAATCCTATAAATAAGATTTTTTTTTTGAAACTTGATAATAAATGGGCTACAAAAAGGTTTTGGAAGGAAACTTTTTTGAATAAAACAAAAGAAAAGTGCTTCTTATTTTTTCTAAAATTACATTTTCCCCAAAATTATTCAATTTTTTTTTCAAAGGAAACAGAAACCAACTTCATACTCATTTCAATTTTTTTGAAAAAAAAAATTAATCAATTATTTTTTTTAATTTACAAAGAGTTGTCTAAGAAATTGAACATTTATTTTTTGAGGGGAAATATTTCAAAAATATTTGTCTTGAAAAAGGAAAAATCTCATAAATTTCACAAAAATATTATGAAATTTTTAAAAATATTTTCAAAGATCATCTAATTTTTTTGAAAGAAAAATATTTCAAAATTTTCATAAAAAACTCAAATATTTTGTTGACTTAAATTGTCACAAAAAATCTTCCAAATCTTTTTTTGGACGGACATTTTTCAAAAATTTTCTGAAAAAGATTGAAAAATCCTTGTTTTTTTTTAAATATTGAAAAAAAATTTAGAAAATTTTGAAGTATTTCCATTTTTCAAATAAGATGTTTAAAAGAGTTCTCACGTGAATTTTTGATTTTTTTTTTAAAGAAATTTTGAAATATTTCCCATAAAATTTTTTTAGTAAGTATTTCTTATGAATTTAAAAAAAAAAAAAAATGTTCATTAGGTAAGATTTTTAATATTTTTTTCAAAAATCAAAAAATATATTTTCTCTCGAAAACTTTGAAATTAAATGATTTTTTTGATGATAGGAGGGAGTACTGACTTGCAATTTCTGTTAGTAAGCTCCTTTTTCTTGTAAATTCAAGTCACAATTTTGTCATTATTTTCCATAAAAAAAGTCACTAAAAAAAAAAAAAAAAAAAAAAAAAAAATTAAAAACTGAAATATCATGCCCGATAATGTAAAAAATAATAAGTTGAGAATTTTCGAAACTTTATTTTTATTAATCACTTTTTTAAAATCAAAATTTAGTACGCCTAGAAACCTATGAAAATTAACTAAGTTTGAAATATTGTACGTCTGGGTATACAGTAGTTGTAGGTACTTTAACAAGATAAAAATGAACTTTTTTTGTTGAAAAGTTTTCACGTCCCAAAGCAATTAAAATGGAATTCGAAGTACAGAACAATTGGGTGTATTTAACGAGCTTAAAATTTTTCGATCCTATGATTTCAATTTTTTTTTTTGGAAATTCTTCGAAAGTTTACTATGCCATCTCAAATAAGAAAAATTGTCTGAAGTTAAAAAATGATGCATTTGCCTGTAGGTATTTGTATATTTTTATAAGTTGCCTTTTAAAAAAAATCAGGTTTCAAATTTTTGGAAAATCTCACTTGAATTTTTTTTCAAAATTTTATATTGTCGAAAATGAGAAAATCAGATCAAAGTTCAAAATGATACATTCAACTGCATTTTTCAAGGTGTTAAATTGTTGTGTTTTTATTTCATTTTTTTTTTTCATTTTTTTAAAGTTTAAGTTTTAAAATTTGTTTTTTCTATTTTTTTTCAAATTTTATACACCCAGAAATTTTTAAAATTTAGATGTTTACTTTAGAAACTAACACAAATAGCTATATACCTACCTTACAAATTTTTACTACTTGAAATTTTTCAAAAATTCGCTTTTTAATTTTTTTTATTTGCGAAATTACGATCTCAAATTATAAAAATGGATATTAATTTAAATAATAAAATATTTGACTGTATTTTACGATTTTTAACACCTTTTTGGAAAATTTTTTGAAAGACTTGAAAATTTTTGGAAAATCGAGTTGCAATTTAAAAAAAATTCAAGTTCAACGTTTTTGAAAAAATAGATTTTTTCATTTTTATTTTCTTCATTTTACAACAAGCAGTCAGAAATTTGAATAATTCACTTGATTGAAAAAATGAAACAATTTGCTGTGCCTATAAATTTTACTAGTTGAAATTTTTCCGAAATTTTTTGAAACTTTTATACCTATTTTAAATTTAGAAAAATCAATCGAATATTTAGAAATTCAAACCAACGTTGTTTTCTTTAGGTTTAGCTATAAAAATGATCTTAATTCTATAAAAAATGACACATTTCACTGTTTACTTAATTATTACTTATACGGGATTTGAAATATTTTTCGAAAATTCAACTTTTGAAAATTTTTACCTAATAATTTGATTTTTGAAAATTTTATATAATTTCAAATTAGAAAAATTAATAAATTCGAAAGATAGCACATTTGAAAAGTTGAATTTTTTGAAAATTCAATTCTCAAAAATTTTTACAAAAGATTGTGAACGTTTAAATTGAAATTTTTTGAAAATTTTACGAAATTAAAAATAAGAAAAAATGACTATAGGATTTTACCAGTTGGAATTTTTAATTTCAAATTTCAACATCTTGAAAACTTAACTTCTGAAATTGTAAAAAAAAAAAAAAAAAAAAATGTAGATATGAAGCGTGGAAATGCAAAGTATGATAAGCGCCAAAAATTAAATTTTACAGGGGAGCTTTGAACTCGTGTCGCGGGTAGAAGAGGGGAAAAGTAGGGGTTTTTTCATGTACCCCATGTGATGTAGAGGGGGCATTTCTCTACACATTGGTTCAAAGAAATCTCGAAATGAACAATTTGTCTCCGAGTGAGAGCGATTCTTCGTAACCCATTTTTTCAATAAAAAAATGGCGCTTATCATACTTTGCATTTCCACCCTTCATATAAGCTCAGGAATTGTAAAATTTGATCAATTTGATAAATAGCACAATTTTCTCTACTTCGGCGAGTTTAAATATAATTTGTCAAAAATTCGACTTTTGAAAATTTTGTGACCTTTGAAAATTGATGAAAAGGAACGCTCTAGTCGTAAACTTATATACAATATTCCATCATTTTAAATTTTCGAGTAATTTGATGGATGCCCCGAGGTCACTCCCCATGCTTGCTCTAAATCCGACTTTACTTCCTCACTCATTCTTTACCTCACACCCTGATTCCATTATTGTCCTTTTAAATATGTAATATATTCATCATCGTAGCTGTACATTTGGCCGATTTGAGAAAGTTTCTTTAAGCGAGCTCGCTGCAGACGTTTCCGCTTCATCGAATGTTTCTACGAGCAATTCGCGTGAGTGCGATGAAAGTAAAACAAATGCAACACACGAATATACCCATGAATTTGGCCATTTTATTTTTCATTCGAAACCGGAGCTGAGCTGAGCTGAGCTGAGCGGACCGGAGCGGTACAAATATCCGCATTACACTCGCTTGCCTTCAATCGTATATTTTCTCGTTCAATATTTTTTCATAAATTGTAATATAAAAATACTTCGAATGATAAATTCTCGCTTCCAAACGAAAAGATATTCGATTAAATTGAAAATAACAGTATGGAAGTTGCGTTAGGTTGTTAAAGCTATGACCTATGTTATGGGGTCGTTCGTTCGACACCTTCGAACGACAACATTTATTTTATCGAACAGTTTAACGAGCAACAATTCGAATATACTCGTATATACACATACATTGCAAAGGCTAGTAGAAAAAATATATTAACGCCCTTTATCAGGAGATGATCTCTGCATTTTTTTTTTGTTTTTAATCGCATTCGCTTACACTACATTAGAATAGAAAAAAAATTTGACCCATAGTGCGTAGGGTGTGAGCCGTGGGGGTGTTATTGACACCGCCATGCACGTAGATATGTAGGTCATCGTCTGTGAAGCCAAGCTTCATTCTGAGAGAACGCTACACTCAATCTGCGCATTTGCTGAATTCGCTCTCTCTCTCTCTCTATCTTTATCTCTGTTTTTTGTGCACGATACAACATCGAGGATGAAAATGCTACGCATAAACACAGACGACGATTATTGACTCTTGGTCGAGGTGCTCGGCTGCTCGCTTCCTGAGGCCAGCCCTCATATGTACGTACAATGTACATTAGTAAATCTTACGTCAGAGAGCTCATTTTCCACGAATGATATTTGCATTGTGAATGTGTACTTTAATGGGAATAGATACTTACTCGTAGGTATGTATTTTATTCAGCATAGCGAAACAAAAAAAGCCCTGCCCTAGTTGAATGCTACGTTCTCGGCAGCATTCGTGTATAATTCATATCTCTGCATGGTGCTTTATTCATCTGTAGAATCGACCCAACCCTGATTCTTTCCTCGAAAGTAATGAAAAAATAAATATTGAAAATTTTATGCTAATTTTCGTTGAAGTAGCACGTCCAAAAAAAACCCAAACTTGAATTTATTCAAAAATTAATATACGTTTTCAACGTTTAATAATTCATTATTAACTTTTTTTCCAAGTTCATTAACGGCTGTTTTATTTATATCACTATTAGTTATTTTTATTTGGTACCTAATTTTTACTTTTAGGTAGATGTACTTAAAGCATCTAATTTGATATTTCTGAATTGCGATGAAAAAATTATTGGACATAATTATTCGATCCAGAGAATTAAAATAATTATTTGATTTAAAAACATTGAAAAAATCAATAATCTCAAGAGGGAAAAATCATTTGAAAACTAAAGTGCTTGATTCATTGCTAAAATTTAAAAAATAATTACCCCTTAAAATGCAAATTGATTTTTTGAAATTTTTTTCTTATTGAAAATAAGAAGAAATAATAGCATTTTATTTAAAAAAATTGTCCTAAGGTCATATGAGCAATGAACGATAAACTAATCTGTGGATTTTTTGTTCTGTTACAGGTGAGTACGAATTTCCATCCTTCGAAGAATTTATTAGTAAGTACTTTATTGGGGATTGTTTAACAATGATGAATTATCTCGTAATAAAGGTTATATTTTTATTGTTTACCATTTTCTATCATTTTATTTCAGCTTCATTTTTGTAAAAAACTTCCCATAATTCTTAATTTCATTTTGATTGTTCGATGTTCACAAATGGTCAATTTATTAGTTTTTTTTTCAATTTCCATTTTTTCATTCTTCAATAATTATTTAAAATGTGGTTTCAAATACATACCTACGCATAATTTTTAATTTCTATAATTTTCTCCAGTTTGAAAATGTGTTGAAATTTATTCCAATTTTTTCAATTTTCATTTCTCCTAATTTCCAATTTTAAAAAAAATTGACGAGTTTTTTTTCATAATTTCGTATATTGTTGGCAATTTTTATTTATATTTTTCCATTTTTAACAATTTCAACAATTTTTTTCTCGATTTTTTTTAAAATCATTTTTGAATTGTAGATAACTTTTTTCAATGAATTTTGAATTTTTATAAAATTTTCGTGGTGGTGAATGAAAGAATATGTACTTATTTCAAAACATAAGGAATCCATAATTTTAAAAATTGAAATAATTGACCCATGAAATCAATTTGTTATCTAACAAGGGAACCTCGCCAACTAGTCACCTCCGATTGAGCTGAAATTCGGCTCACTGAAAGAGCATGCCATCCAGACCTCAAAACCAACTTTTTAGCTGCCAAAGTTGATTTTTCGATTTTTGGCAAATTTTTGAAAATGGTTAAAACCGTCTTCAAAAAAACATTGTTTGAAAAAAAAGGTAGATTTCAAGATAGAATCCTGAAAATCGGTTCGTACACTAAAGTCGACCACCCGAGTCGATTGGCACCATTTTCGAAGCGAACTGGAGCTTCCAGGAAAAGTTGACTTTTCTCCAGCGCACTGGAATAGCTCCAGACGACGCTGTAATTAACTTTAGCAGCTGAAAATGTAATCCTAGCGTTAGTATGATGCCATCTATAGATTGACTTAGTTGAATCCAAAATCCCAGGTGACGAGTTCGCATATGTTTTTTTGACAACTTGAAAATTCTGCATTTTTTAAAAATCTCCAAAAAATCAATTTCTCCAGCATATCAGCTGAAACTTCGTCTACCCCGACAAAGTCGACCCCCTGAGTCGATTGGCATTATTTTCGTAGCGATCTGGAGCCTCCAGAAAATGTTGACTGGCCATCTGGAGAGATTCCAGTGTATGGAGAAAAGTCAACTGTTTTTGGAGGCTCCAGATCGCTTCGAAAATGGTGCCAATCGACTCGAGGAGTCGACTTTAGTGTACAACCCGATTTTCAGGATTCTATCTTGAAATTTACATTTTTTTAAAATGTTTTTTTGGAGGCGCTTTTAGCCATTTTCAAAAATTCGCCAAAAATCAACTTCGGCAGCTAAAAATATGGTTGTGAGGTCTGAGTGGCATACTCTTTCAGTGAGCCAAATTTCAGCTCAATTGGAGGTGACGAGTTGGCGAGGTTCCTTCGTAAGAGAAAAATTTCCTGAGGAAAAATTAATAAAATGTCTAGTAAATTTGTTATCAGAAAAATCTTGTGTTATGAAAAATAAAATTCATCTTGTTTTGGGGGGGGGGGGGGGGTCAACTACCTAAACATCATATTTTATTATTATTAAAATTATCGATCTAAAAAATTGAAAACATTTAATTTCAAAGTGAAAAATCCATTTTTGAAAGATCAAGTATTTGCATATTTATTCAATTTATTTTTAAAATGGAAAAGAAAAAATTATGAATATCTGAATTGGTTTTTAGAAAAATTGACTTTTTAAAACTTGTTTTGAATTTTTTTCTTGAATTGTGAATTCCTTTTAAATCCTCAGAATTATAAAAAAATTAAAAAATTCGTGCTTTATTTTGTAAAACAATTGATTAGAAAACTTGAAAAAGTCAACTTTCAAAAAATCAAAATCTATTCGATGAAATAAAATAGAATATCTTATAAATTTATCTTCAGAAAATTTTGTTTTGTAGAAAATGAAACTATAATTCAGTTTATATCTTTGAACAGTGAATTTTAGTCAAACTGTATTTTAAAACCTTGAATTTCATGAAAAATAGGTATACTTTTTCAATTTCTCATTTGCTTAAACCTTATTTACCAAAAAAATAATAATAAATAAAGCAACGAATAAACTTTCTTCTTAAATCATATTATTATTTGGGTATAGATAGGTCTAGGTATTTACTCGTACTACATTTCAAAAACAACTTTGCTTCATCACGAAACCAATGTGTATAAAGTGGTTTTGTGCCCTAATATCAATTCATAGTGTTTTAAATCTTGGAAATTCATTTTATTTTTATTTGTACAATGATCGTTCAAACAGATATTTCAAATATTTTATAAGAATCATTAATTTATCGAACTCTTAATTTCGTGTATTTTGATTTGAAAAAATTCTTAGATACTCAAATTTAAACTTGATTCATGTTCCAAAATTTTTCTCGCAAAACTTGAACCTACGAAGTATATAATTCAAAGAACAGCTTTAGCTCGCATTGAAACAAATATGTGAAAAGTGCTTTATGGTGATTTTTCATAAAATTCATTCCTCAAGCTTCGAGTAAACAATTTTAAATCTTGCATGAGTAATCTCGAGACATTTTGAAAATTTATTTTCAAGTCTATTATTATTTTTTTTTTTTTGCAATAGCTCTACGGATCGATTAATTTTTATTTTATACTCGAGCATTATTTCAGATTACTTTTGATTCGATAGACTCGTAAAATTTATTGCACAGTGACGTTAAATTGTTGTAAAACTGCAAAGCATGCGATAATATCAGACAATTCAGACATAAGAGTATACATATAAATGTGAATAGCTAAACCTATACGTCAAGTATAATATAACTTTATTATGTGGAAAAAAAATATTTAACGCTATAAATTTCATGAGCCGGGTATTTCTTCATCGAATCAACTAATGTAGTTTTAATTTGACTCGTATCATATACGAGGATCGCGTGCATGTGAGTATTTATTTATTTACCTGTTTAACAATTTAGGTCTCCTCAACAAGGTGTGTAGAGTTTCACCGACGATGTCATTATCATCGATTAATTTTCCAGTTTTTCAATTTTTACTTTTATTTTTTTTTTCGTATGAAAAGTATGAATATACATCAAGTATTTTATAAAAGCTAATTTCAAACTTGAATGAAAAATGCATTGTTGGAATTTTTTTGAAAAGATGTAAAATCACAGATAAAAAATGATTTTTCTAATACTTATACTTACCTACTTATAAAATTTCTTCATTTTTCTAGGGTGGTAATTTTGCGAATTTCTCGCACAAGAAAAGTGAAAAACATGCTATAAAATACTTATGTACAAAACTCAGTTTGGCAAAAAATTTGTAAAAATTGTATTTTTTGCAAAAATTTCATATACGTATTTCGAGAGTTCAAATTATTACAAATTTTTGTAGAATGCGAATTAGTGCATGAGTAATACACAAAAAATTTTTCGCAAGCCTATGAAATTTTACAAAATTTTTGCAGAAACGAATTTGTAAATTTTTTGCAAAGGTTTGTCATTCCTCAAAAATATAAAATTTTCAACTTTTTATTTGCAAATTTGAATTCTTTCATATTTATTAACATTTTTAAAAAAAAATTCCTAGCCAATGAAAATTTTGCAAATATTTCACAAAATAAAATTTTCAAAAAATTATTTTGTGAACATTGAAAATCTTGCAAATTTTCCTATAGGTTTGTTAATATTTACCAAAAATTTTCTGTTTTTTGTATATCGAAAAAACTTTATTGCTCTAAAAGAATGAAAAAAATTTCGCAGATGTTCGGTATGATAAAAATGTGCAATTTTAAACGTTGAAGATTTTGAAAAAATTTTCCATAAGTTTTGAAAATATTTCTCAAAAATTTTCTACTCCGTGAGTGTCTAAAAAATGTTTTTTTTCGAGGGTGGGAAAATATTTTATAATTTTATGAAGGTGAATTTGCAAATATTTTTGACTAGACTACCTATTTAATTTTGATTCTGATAAATTTATTCTTCCTTTTTTATTAGATTAATTTTTCTGTCAGAAAATATTTTAATTTTGAGCTTTACAGAATTTTTAGAGTTAAAAAAAAGATATTTCCAAAATTGAAATTCTCCAATTGTTATTCAGAATTCTCGCAGAAAGATATGCCAATTATTCCTGTATTTACCTGTAGGTTTATTAAAGTGATAAGACTGGTTACGAAAAAAAAAAAAAAAAACACACTTCAAAAACAGTTTAAAATGAAGGAAATTAATCACATACTACATCGAACATAATACTGTTCTCACACCTTTTTTCAGAAAAACCAGTTTTTTTTCAATTTTTAAATGTTAAAAAAATAAGGTCTGGAGGTTTTTGATAATTCATAGAGAAAAGAAAAAAAAAACTCCAAGGACATTTTCAAAATTGAGCTTTACAAAATTTCAGAATTGAGAAAACCAAAAAATTTTCTAGGATACTTCAAAAATTGAAAATTTCTCAATTTTCTTTCAGAACTTTTGCAGAAAGAAACGCCCATATGTTTTGTTTCATTCTTACGAGCTTATTTCTTAAAAATTTAATTTTATTTCGGAAGTGGGTGAATATTTTAGGTCTTTATGAATACGAAACGATTTTATCGATTTGAGATACTTTTTTTCCTTCCATTTATTTATTTATCAGTTCGTAATAAATTTAATGTTTTTTCCCTATCCTTATAAATAAGGGGTTTTCACGATTTTTTTTAGTGAGAAAATTTTGAGGATAGTTGACGGTTTTATAATTAGGTATTATTTAAAAAATATATTACCTATAATCTTTTGAAAGTTTTTTCTAAAAATTTCATTTTATTTGTTTGTTTTTAAAACTGTTTTTTCTTGATTTATTTAAACTTTTTCTTTATTGTCGAAAAAATGTTTGCGTTATGAATGAAAAAATGAAGCAGAAAAATTTTAGATCTTTGCAAATTCAAAATAATTTGATCGGTTCGAGGTATAGTGTTTTTTTTTTGCTTTGATTTGATCAAAGTTTTCAATTTCTTAATAGTGAGAAAAAATTTGGTAAAATGGTTTCAATTTTTATATCGACTTATTAACATACTCCATTTTTTTTGCATCTCGTTTATCTCCAAGTCATGATTTTCACCTGATTTTTGTTTCTTTGTTTTTATATACTTAATTGTCTCTTTCTTCGATTTTTTTTTTAATTTGGAAAATTTTTAGGTTTTTAATTAGGTACAAATAATATATTTTTGAAAAAAAATTTCCATTTCGCTTCGAAAGGATTCTTATATTCTTCTTAGCAATTTTTACTAAAAATTTCAATTTTTTTTATTTTATTTTTCAATACTTTTTTTAATTTTTAATTTTTTTATTGGAATTATTTAAAAAATGAATTAAATGAATGCCAAAATTCAAGAAATGTTGAGATTAAAAATTTGGTCAACTTTTGAAAATCGTATAAAATTTTAAAAATTGCACCATTGAACATCAAATTTCAAAGTTTCGTCATTTCTAAAATTTTCCAAATTTTGAATTTTTTCAAAATCTTTAAACATTATCAAACTTTAAAAATTAACTCGAATTTTAAAAATTTTTAAAATTTCTAATTTTTGAATTTTTATCAAATTTTTAGATATTGACTGATTTTAAAGAATTTTGTGACGAATTATCATATCAAGTTTGTGGTAAAAATCAGATTATCTAATGCAGGGTTTTTCAATAATTCTTATGAATTTTTTTATATAAAATCATAGATTTACTGAATACTGGAATATATTTTTAATTTTTTTTAAATAAAAAATATCAGCATGGTTATGTAATTTTTTGGATAAAAATCCATTGAGTGTGAATAATGAACGAGCACCGGTTGACATCCACATCCCCCCCCCCCCCCCCAAAGATAGTCTTTCAAATTACAAAATAACAGAACATACCCAACTGAGCAGTGAGCAAGATCACAAATACATGAGAAAATTCCAAGTCACCATCACTGTGGATTTGGATATACAAAATATAGATGTGACACCATAACACCCGATATAAATATTATACCTGCTAAATAAATTTATACTTTCCGCTTCATTGACGTACAACATAGAAAATTGATTACAAAACAAATACGGAAGTACGAGTATACACGACACCGTTATGAACATAAATGTTTTTGCCAAATTCGCCACCAAAATGTAGGTAGGTACCATATAAATCTGCTGTACTTTGTACTCGTACGTTAATTTATACGTATGATTTACACTGCATTATTGTATATCCTGTGCAGCTTTGTCTCCTTTTTTCTTCAACAAACACACGCGCGAGTAATGAAATAATATCTAAAACCTCGTGTTTTATCACGTTTACTCATTTCGCGGAGATTATTATCCATTTTATTTGTTTACGTCAGCGTGTAAACTGTAAAACCACCCGAATGGTAAAGCTTGGGCAGGGGCAGCGTTTATGTTACAATTTCATCTCTCGACGAGGCGAGGCGAGGCGAATCGTTGTGGTATCTGAAAGTAGCAAAATATTAGTATTTGACAATTGTTTGTAATTTTAATGAGATACAACGCCCTGCACTGTTCCTCGAAATTACTCTCGATCCGCAAGTTCATTCCCTTTAAAATCCTGCTGCTGTCGGATTTTAACCGCGCATTAAATAGGTTTATGCAAATTGGACTAATTCTTAAGATTGCTCGCCTGTTTTGTGACCCTTTCGAATAATAATTTCGTCTTATTTATAAAGTAGGTACCCGAAAGTATCGTAGTTAGTCGATGAGATTATCATTGTTTAATACCTTCGCCTCGTTTAACCCATATTTTGCTCTTTACTCTGCTGTTGCGCCCACTCGAATTTTGATGCTGCTATGATATAGCTAGCTACGTAAATTAAATGCTATATAGTGCAGTCGCAAAAAAAAAAATGAATAGGTTTCGTGCGATTACTTCGTTAAAAATTATTTTATGACTGAATCTCAATCTAGAGTCTATAAGGCAAACAATGAACCGGTATGCCATTTTTTTAAGGCTTCCCTTTTCAGGGTCCAGCTCCCTTTCCCCTGAAGTCCCCTGAAAATTTTGGGTTACCTTTTTTTCAAACACAGTTGAAACATTTTTTACAATTTTTTTTAAAAGAATTCTAACAAAAATGAAAATTGAAGTTTTCCAACAAAAATTCCAACAATATTTCGTTTTTCGACAAAAATTGAAAATTTTGTTTTTCGACAATAACCAAAAATTGAAAATTTTGTTATTCGCAATCAACAAAAATTGAAAATATTGTTTTTCAACAGAAATTGTAAATTTTGTTTTTCGATGATACATGCATCGGAACACGGTTACTTTTTAGTAACTTGGTTACTTTTTTAAAGGCAAGGTTACTTTAGTTACTTTTGGGCTCATTTTGGTTACTATGGTTACTTTTGACTCGTTTTGGTTACTATTTCGTCAAAAATCTGACGAACAGCTGCCATTAAAATTTAAAATTTCTTTAAAAACGTTTTGAAAGTTTTTTTCAGAGATTTTGCTTCCAAAAAATTTGAAATATTTTATTTAAAAATGAATTAAGTAAGGTCAGTTGGGGTATCTGGGCCATTCTCTTCCTAATCCCCTCCAAAATCGTCTTGGCGTAAATGGTTGGTTGCATGGTAACACTGACATCGTAAGCCCTCATTCGGTTCCTAGCTCCCCTTGAGGAGGCCTCAGTAATTTGAGTAACATTACATGGCCCAGTTACCCCCAACAACAGTGGCCCAGTTACCCCAAAACTCAGATTTGAGTGGGGGTAAGTGAATTACACATCTTGAATCTTCCTTAATAAAAAAAAAAATTTGGTGGCCCAGTTACCCCATTTTTCGGGGTAACTGGGCCACCATTCTTTGTGTAGAGTAAGGTGTTCCTCAGCTCAGGTATGTGCTTCACCCTCAAAATCAAAAAAGTGAGCGTACCTCTATGACACCCCTCTACACGTCCCATTTGAAGATTTAAGGTTATTCTTCACTAGTGAGGCATTTTTGAATAAAGATTTTTTAGAGTTGTAAAAACGTGGCCCAGCTACCCCAACTGACCTTAATTGAACAATTTATTGAATCTTCTTTTAAAATTGAGAAAAATAAAAAAAATCGAAAAAAAAAAAAAATTAAAAAATTAAAAAAAGGACAGTATTGTTTGTAATTTAAAATTTTTCTAAAATTCACGTTTTTTGAAATCAACAATTATTTGAAAACTGAAAACTATTTCAAAACAAATAAGAGTTCAAAAACTTAAAAAAGTTGATATCAAGTATTTTCAAGAAAAAAAATATTTTTTTTTTGAATTTTCAATATTGAGTTCAAAAAAAATTAAGATTTGATAGGAACTCAAAAATTATTTATTGTGAGCTTCTCAAGAATTGAAATTTCCTATGATATAAAAATTGAGCACCTATTAAGCCAACTATTCTATTAAAATTCGTCATAATTATAGAAAAAGAAAAAATGCATGAATTATTATTTTTGAATTGAAAATTTTGATTTTTTCAAAATTTTTACCATTGATTTCAAGAGTTGTGAAACGTCAAATTTAGCGAAAATATGAGAAAAACGGTGACGAGGGGAGGGGAGGGGGTTATGAGTCATTATATTCAAGTGGAAATGGAAAATTTTTGGTTACTTTTTTCCATAATTTTGGTTACTTTTTTTGAAATTTCAGGTTACTAAAGTTACGTTTTATTTTTTCAAATTTCGCTCCGATGCAAGCAATCAACAAAAATTAAAAGTTTTATTTTTCAACAGAAATTGAAAGTTTTGTTTTTCAACAAAAATTGAAGATTTTGTTTTTCAACAAAAATTGAAAATTTTGTTTTTCAACAAAAATTGAAAATTTTGTTTTTTAACAAAAATTGAAGATTTTGTTTTTCAACAAAAATTGAGAATTTTGTTTTTCAACAAAAATTAAAAGTTTGGTTTTTCAACAAAAATTGAAAATTTTGTTTTTCAACAAAAATTGAAAATTTTGTTTTTCAACAAAAATTGAAAATTTTGTTTTTCAACAAAAATTGAAAATTTTGTTTTTCAACAAAAATTGAAAATTTTGTTTTTCAACAAAAATTGAAAATTTTGTTTTTCAACAAAAATTGAAAATTTTGTTTTTCAACAAAAATTGAAAATTTTGTTTTTCAACAAAAATTGAAAATTTGGGTTTCCAACAATTTGTTTTTCGACAAAAATTTAAAATTTCATTTTTCAACAAAAGTTGAGAATTTTGTCTTTCAACAAATATTGAAAATTTCGTTTTTCAACAAGAAGTACATAGTGGTAGCTCAAATATACGTACATTCAACTCGAAAATGCATTTAAAAAATTAAACGAATTGAAATTGGACCCAGTTTTGGGGGAGCTTTAGCCCGCTAGCTACCCCTTGGATGCACCAATGTTGCATAATACGTATAAAAATGGCCCTTGAATTTCAATTGCTGATTTTGCTGTTGCCTTTAATCGCCTTAATGCAACTTTGAGTTACAGTACAGCCAAGAAGGAAAAAATAGGTTCTGTAAGTGGTCGAAACGATCGCAATTTGACCTGCAGACAACTAGAAAAAGCAATTAACGGGCATGCCATTTTTCTAGGCTCCCCTTTTTTGAGGGTCTACCCCGTCCTTAAAATCCTTTCATCTCCGTTCCTATGGCTCCAATTGAAAAAATTTTCAAACAAAAGTTGTAGATTAAAATCTTTGGAATAATTTTGATCATCGCAAAAATTTCGATTGGACCCCTCCCTCCCCTCTAATTTTGTATGATACGTAGTATGGAAATAAATTGCTCATTTCGATACGTATTATGCAAAATTGAATAGGAGGGAGGGGTCCTATCGAAATTTTTGTTATGATGAGAATTATTCCAAGGATCTCAATCTATAACTTTTGGTTGAAAAATTTTTCAATTGGAATCTTAGGAACAGATATAGGGGCGTTCGGGGAAAGGGGGCTGGACCTTCAAAAAACGGGAGCCTTAAAAAAATGGCATAGAGACTCATTTTTTCCCTTATAGACTCTAGATTGAAATTCAGTCATAAAATTGCGGTTGTACCAATAAGTACGTGTTTTATGGTGGGGGGGGGGGTGTTTAAAATACTCTCAAAATGTATCAGTTCAATTTATTGTAAACGAAAACACTTATTTTATTTGTTAAACATATAAGTACTTATTTAGGCAATGTACAAAAATTACCAAGTAAATATTTTTAATTTACAAACCACATTCGTGTACTACCATAATAGTACACGATAAACAGTAAACTTTGAATATTCGATGAAATCGTCCCATGATTTGAAAAGTTTGACGGAATTAACGTATTTTTATATCGAATTTTCGTACTTTCGTATCGTCGAAAGGAATTAGTTCCTGTAGGTGTCATACTTTATAATTATTCCATTAATATTTCCCACCATTTTTCTACTTAGGTATTTGTGTCAATTACACCGATGATAGCGAAACCGCAAACAAAAATATAAGAAAATATTTGCATAAATTTTTGAACCAAAAATTTAAAGGAAATCGAAAAGAAAAATCGTTGATACTTTTTCCAACCTTTTTAGACTTATTTGTATAATTTCTTACACGATACGCGAGTAAAAAAAACGACTATTTTCTTTAAATCGAGTTCATTATAATATTACACAAATAGTAATTGACCAATCTATGTATGAAGTAAAAATAAATGATATGATAACCTATGATTGTTGAATAATTGAAAGTACAAGGGAAGAAAAAAGAGGAGAGGAAAGCATCGGCGACGGAATTACATATTATTAGGTATATAAATTGGGAAGAAAAAAATTGAACATTTCAGTTTACTGTGCTCGTTTTCCAATATAACGAGGATTCGGAATCAGTGTTTTCGGATTGCGTAATCGATTACAAAACACGATATTATCGATATCTCCCTGCCTGGCTTGATGAATGGCGAATAATAATCGAACGGTTTCCCTGGAGTTAGGATTGCATTCGTACACATCGTTGTATCGTCTGTTTTGCCTTTTTCCAGGATATTTTCTATAATATCTGGATCGTTTGGAAGGCGAACTTTCGAGCTGGAGGTTATTTTCGCTCTCTTCGCTGGTTAAAGAAGACGATGGCTCTGATAAAGGGTAGGTTTCGTCCGGTGGCACAAAGTAGGAATTTTTAAATGCTTGCGATAGCATGGTTTTGTAGTAAGGTAGCGCAGGTTGGTCGTCGGGTTTGCTCTCGTCGCCCGTGTCGTAGTCTTGGCCGTAATCTGAAAAAATGAAGAAAGTCAATTTGAGTGTACAAGTTGACAGAGCTGTTTTTCCACGCACATTATAATCGGGGTGGTATTTTCTATTTTTAGAATTTTCGCATTGTTTGTACTATCGATGTAGCGTCGAGTTTCTCGTCCAACTTGTAAATATAGCTTTAAAGAATCTTGCGTCAATGGTGTAACTGGACAGGGTGATATTATGTATGGCTTTATCTACGATACTCGTATTTATGTAAAAGTTCGGTGCTTTCTAGGCCAGTAAAATGGTAAATAAATGAAGAACTGTTCAAGAAAGAAAATTTAAATTGAGTTCAAAACTGATTTTTTTTTAATTTTTCGAAATTTAATTTAAAATTATTTTTTGTTTCGAACTTTGCTTGAGAACGTATTTTTTTAAATTTACATACTTGATTCAAAAATTACGACAATTTTTTTCGAAATTTCGTTCAAGCACAAATTTGAAAAAATGAATTTATTAAATTTTGTTGAAGGGTAAAATTTTAAGAATAACTTTCAAAGTTGAATTTTTCCAAATTTCATTTTTGAAAATTTTAATCGTGTTCGGAATCCAAATCTTTGAATTTTGTTGAATTATTATTTTTTCAATTTCGTAGAAAATCGTTTTTATTTAAAAATTTGTTTTAATTTTTTAATTTTATAAAAAAAATTCGAATTTTTTAGATTTTCTTGAAAACTTTTGATCGGCCAATTATTTTTCAATTTTGAAAAGAGTAAGTTTTGAAAAATGTCGTTTTACATTAGATTTGTTCAAGTTTAATCGTTTTTTTTTTTTTTTTTTTTTTTTTTTTTAACGTCATGTACAGCAACTAAGGCTAGTGGCGTGAATCCGCTTTTCTAATTTTGAAAAAATTCAATAATAAATAATTGTTTAGATGTTATTAAAAAAAAAGTTGATTTTTAATTATTTTTTTATACAAATGCAATTATTTAAAAAAAATTGAAGAGTAAATTTCTGAAAATAGGTGTTCTTAGTTGTTTTTTTTTTAATTCAATCAATTTTTTCAAATTTCAAGTAAATTCAACTTTTTGTGGTCAAAATGTTCAATATGTATTCAAAACCGTTTTTGTTCTCGATTTTGTTAAAAAACATAATTATCAATTTTTTTCAATTTGAAAAAAATACTTATAGGTATTTTTCATAATTTTTTTTTTTATAAGATGGTGAAAAATTTTCAAATTTTTTATAAAACAACTTTTATTTGATTCAAACAAATTTTTAATTTTTTCATGAAACAATGTTTTAAATACAAATTATATTTCCAATTTGTGCTCAAAGTTGAATACTTATTTCAAAATTTATCTCAAAATTGAATACGTTAAAAATTTTTCTGGAAAATATAATTTAAATTTTCAAAATGTTCAAAATTGAATTTTTCATCATTTGACTCAAACTCAATTTTTTTAACCACTTTTTTTTTTTTTTTTTTTTTTTACAATTGCAACGTTACTCAGTTTCATATTTTTGGTAACTTAGTTCAAAAATCATTAATTTTTTTGTCAAATTTACAACTTGAAAAAATGGTCATGATGTGATGAATTTTTATTTTAAAATTTTATCCAAATTTGAAATCTTCAATATAGTACGGTATTGTTTTAGAATTACCTTCATAATTTTTTTATTCCTAATTTTGTTTAATATTCAATTTTTCACAATTTTCTTTCAAATAGCATGTTTTTAAGCTGTGTGTGTTTTTTTTAAGTACCTAACGATATGAACTTTTTCAGATTTTTGCTCAGTGTTACCTATTTAAAAATTTTGTTCAAATTTGAAATTTTCATAGTTTTTCGAACCTATAATTTCGTTCATAAGTGGATTTTCTCAAAAATAAAACTGTTCAAAATTATAAAATAAGGTTCGTGAGTTTTTTTTAATTTTTTAATTTGTTTTTATTTATTCAATTGTTTTTTTTTTTAAATTTGTTCAAAATAAACGTGATTTATTGGTTGGCTCAAAACTAAATATTTCAATAGTTCTGTTATTCAAATCTGGAATCTTCAAAATTTTCAAAATAAATAGTATAAAATTTGGTAATTTTGTTCAAAATTGAATTTTTTTAAAAATCAAAGTTGAAATTTTCAAATTTGTTTAGATGGTAAAATTAAATTTATTATTTTGTTCAAAGATTATTAAAATTTTCAGAATTTTGCTCAAAATCCATTTTTTTCAAATTAATGTTTTTTTCGTTTCTTTTTTTTTGGTTTTTAATTTTTTTGATCATGTTGCTTCTCTTCCTAAGGAGGTCTGAAAAGTGACGTTTGTTGTACCTAAAGGTATAACGAAACTCAAGAAAAAAATTGGTCGTGCTCCTCTCTTCCCTCGATTTTTAACAAATTTTTGAAATTTTCAACTCCCGAAAAACCCAACAAAATACGGAGGAAAAAATTGAAAAAAATCTCACAAGTATCTCTACATATTTAATGTCCATTTTCTGTGAAAATTTCAAAAATTTTAAACCATCCCTTCCAGAGATAGAAAATATTGAATTTTCGTTATATAGGAGGCAATATTTCAAGAATGAGGTGGAGGTAAGAATTTAAAAAAAATTGAGATGGTTTTACACCAATACCAACATTTTGGGTGACTTTTGTTTTTACCTGAAATTCCCTTTTTCATTTTTTTTTTCAAAATTAACTTTTGCTCCATTCCCTCTTTAAAATTGAATTTTTTATAATTTTTTTCAAGAATAATGCTTTTGAAAAGTTTATTTTTTCAAATTTTGTTCGAATACCTCTTATTTTGATATAAATGTTTGCACAAAGTTGAATAATTCAAAATTTTGTGTGAAAAGTAAATTCATTCTTTTAAAAATAGAGGTATGTACTTAATTTTGTCAAGTTTGCTCAAAATCAAATACGTTGCTCGATATTTTGTTTAAAAATGAAGTTTTCCAAATTAAATATATTTCTTATGACATTGTTCAAAATTAATTATTTTTTGAATTTTTTTCATTTGTTTCAGTGTTTCCTTGTTTTTTTTTTTTTTTTTTTTTTTTTTTGTATTGTTTGAACAAATTCTGAGCTGGAGTCTTAATTAAGGCACTAAAAAAATTCGTATCTACGTTGCTTCGAGAAATGCTTTGAATATAGGTTGTTCGTACCAAGAATAGGATTTTAATCTGACATTCAATATCGCTTTCTTTCTTCATCGAGTTCACTCATTCTCATGGAATAATGGTTTGGGTTCTATACACGACGAGGGAGGCACAGAAGGAAAGTTTACTTACCAGTGTACAATTGTAAGGACGATGCGCACAGTGAACAACATACAGTGGAAAATATCCAATATCGAGTCAGACTTACCATTATCTTCGGATATTTCATCACTGAAACAGAATAGAATCAAATTACCGCGTTGAAGTTCGCGTTTCAGCTCGTAAAAGTGTTTTTTTTTTTTTTACCTTACCGTAAAATTCATAAATACGCAACGTTATACGAGTTGTAATAAAAAATTTAAAAAATAGAACGGAAATAAAAACGAATTAAAAAGCACCTACATAAAAAAAATAACGAAAAAAAAATCAAAAATACATATTTTTCGTCGTATAGCGACTTTTAATCTAGGTAGTTGGTAATACGACGCATCCCTCTGGTCTGCGGACCGCTTACCGCGAAATTTTTAAGACCTTTGGGTAAAGTTTTTAATTAACACCGAGAAGGTACGTTTGTATAAAGAAATAAGCGACCAACAATTAATGCTTTAACAAAAGTACGCCGGCAAAACCGCCACCGAACCTCGGTTACTCGGTTTAATTATTAAAGATACTCGTCTCGGGAGCCATAATTCAAAACGCTGTGCAAAATTTTCCGTTTAATTTCACAAAGACTCTTTTTTTTCGGTGGCTTTTTACGACATTGGACACCCTATGACTTGATATTCGCCGCTTCGGCGAAGGATATGCGGTATTAAGGCGTATTTTTTACTCATTTCACTCGCGATAGACGCGGTAATCGCGAGGAATATTTCGAGCAACACCTACACTTTTGCACTTTTTTCCCCTTAACCTCGCGCTGGAACAGTATACTTCTTATTATTTTCTTTCTAATTGCATTTTCACTTCGCCTTGGCCACCGACGAAGAGGACGTCAAAAAATCAAAAAAAATTAACAATTTTGTTCGAAGAGGCGCAGCAGGGGGCGACGTTTTTTACGGTTTCACTTTACCTAACATAACGTGGGACTTGACCAAAGACCATAGTCTGTTGAGCTGTGTCACGTTCACGCCCACTGGTCTAATTGAAATCCGCATATTTGACCGCGGAAAGAAATAGGCCTACCTAGTAAGGCATTGCCTATGGGCAGACGTGATTTACCTAGATTTGACAAAATTCAAAATATTATGTAAAACGAGTGTCAAATGAAAACACTCGTAGGTGTTGTTGATTGATACTACAGCTGCACTCGCTCAGGCTGCGCCTGGAAGAAAGTTGGAATTTCTTGCCTCGCCTCAGCCAATGCTTTATCGGAGTTTTAATTTAATTATAATTCAATTTTTCATTTTTTTCGTCGTGGTGTTAAAATTGAACGCTTCGCCAACTTATTTAGGCTGCTAAAAAAGAGAGGAGAAAAAAAAAGCGTCGAGCAAGGCGTAAAACTAATTAAGTAAAATCCGATGTTCAACGACACGGGAGTCTTTGAAAACAACAGTTCGCTAACCTAAAAGCTTACGGAGGAGGGAGATTGACAGCATACGGCACGGCGCTTTCAACGATTTCGAAATCCATTTCCCACTACATGAAACTTTAATGGACCCTGTTCTTTGTAGTTATTGTTGCATAATTTTCTTCTTAATATCAACTCATCTTTTTTGGCCGAAAATTAAATATTCAAAAATTTTCTTTTATTTAAAATTAACATTTTAATAATTTGTTCAGAATCAGTTTTTTCTTTCTTAATTTTTGCCCGGAGTTGAATATTTTAAAATTTTGTAAAAAATTATATTTTCCATTTTTATTAAAAATACCTACACTTTTTAAGATGATTTTTTTTTTTTACAAACTTTTCAATTATTTTTTTTTTTCAATTTTGCCCACAGTTGAATAAGTATTTTGAAATTTCGTTTGAAATCAAGAGTTTTAATCTAAATTTTATTTTTCATAAATTTATTCAAAATGATTTTTAAAAATAATTTTCTTCAAAATCAGTTTTTTTGCCATTGAGTAGTCAAGTAAGTAATTTTTGACTGGATTTGCTTAAATATCTAATTTTCAAAAATCTTATTTTTGTACCAAGTTCAATATTTGAAAATTTTCTTCGAGATAAAGTTACATTCATAATTTTGTTCTAAATTAAATTGTTTATAATTCTATTCGAAATGAATTTTTATACTTTTTGTAATTTTGCTCAAAATCAGTTTTCCTCAAATTGCTAATTTTTGAAAAGTTTGGATTCTATTTTTTTTTTTTTTTTTTTTTTTTGAGATTTAGCTCAAAGGTGAACATTTTAAAAATTTGTTCAAAATCAACTTTTTGCGATTTTGCTCGAAATTCCAATTTGCTTATAGCTTTGTTTTTTTATCGCGGATTCTGCACAATCTGGATTTTGGATTGTGAGGGTTTGTGCGAATCCATTTAATAATCTGCTCGATGAGTAGATTATGAAAGTGGATTATGGATTTTACTGTGTTCTTTTGTTTTGTTTTTGATAAACTTTTCAGAATAATTGATCAGAACATTTCTAAACCTTTTTTTAAGAAGTAAATGTTAGAATCCATAATCCAGATTGTGCAGAATCCGCGATAAAAAAACAAAGCTTATATATTTTTCCATTCGAATTTTTATAATTTTGTTGAAAACTGACTTCATAAGTTTATTAAAGATTTAATTTTTCATTTTTTTTTCAAAATTAATTTTTATAATTTCGCAAGGCGTCTAGAACTCCTGCTTATTCTGTTTTTTTCCTACAAAAATATTGTTTTTAGATTGAATTAGCTCAACGCTACTCGATCGTACTTTATTCAAAAAATTTATAAATATTCGCCCTGTTTTGCTCGTTCATTATTCCGATTTAGGTACATTTTTTGATACCTAATAATGAACTATAGTGACCTAAAAAAAAAAAAAAGGTAAATACAAATGATCCTTGAATTGCGTGAAGCTGAAGAATCTGAAAATGACGAATGGAAATTTTTCAGTAGGCAAAGTTGGAAAAAACTAATTTTTAGTTTATTTTGTATTTTTATAATTTTTCGACATTTCGTTAAAATATGTATTTGATTGGGACAGTAAAGTAGCCAGACAGTCATGTAAGGGCGGGGGGGAGGGGTCTTGACCAAAAAAATTGAAATTTTTTGTAAAAAAGAGCATTAAAAATCTGAAATTTCGTTATTTTTTCAACTTTTTCTTCGTCAAGGGGGGTCTGGACCCCCTTGACCCCCTCCTTGAATACGCCACTAATTGGGGGTACATTTTTTCATTTTGAAAAAGTTCTGCTAATGGTTTTATAAACTCTGCTTTTTAGTTTTAAAATTTTATTCAAATAAGTTCAATTTATCATAATTTTGTTTGAAATTCGGTAGTCGATATTTTTTTTAGCATTTTGTTGAGAATAAAGATTTCCAAATTTTTCATACTTCGTTCAAAATCAAATTTTGAATAAGTAAGTAATAATTTTGTCCAAAATAAACTTTTTCCTATTCTGTTCAAAAACCAATTTTTAATTATTATTTTGTTCAAAATAAATTCTTTCATTAATTTGTTCAAAAGTCAATTTTTTATAAGTTTTCTCGAAATTCAATTCTTTACAATTTTGTTTTAACCCAAATTTTTTATAATTTTTATTCAAAATCCGGTTCTTCGAAGTTTTGTTAAAAATCAAGTTTCTCACATTTTGTTCAAATTTCGAAATTCAAATTTTAAAATTCATTCAAAATTCAATTCTCTACACTTTTTTTTCGCGATTTTGTGTCAAACTGAATTTTTCACGATTTTGTACAAAATTAGTTTTTTTTTTTAATTTTGTGTAAAATTCGATTTTTTAAAATTTTATTTTGTTCAAAATTCAACTCTTCGAAATTTTGTTCAAAATCAGCTTTATTTTCACATTTTGTTCAAATTTCAATTTTTCGTAAAATTGTTCAAATTTCTATTTTTAAAAATTTGTTTGTTCAGAATCATATTTCTTATGTTTGTTTTTTTTTTCAAAATTAATTGACATTTCAAAATTTTGCTCAAAATTGAAGCTTCACACTTTTTGTAAAAAATCATTTTTTTCGCAATTTTATTCGAAATCAAAAGTTCTTCAATTCTCAATTTTGTTTAAAATTTAATTTTTCATAATTTATTGGTTTGAATTCAAATTTATTATTAAATAGGAATTTTTGAGGTTTTCAATTCTGTTCAAAATTCAGTCTTCACTTTTCACACTTTTGTAAAAAAAAATCATTTTTTCATAATTTTGTCTACTATTTAATTTTTGTAAATTTATTCAGCATCAGAATTTTCAGATTATGCTTTTTAAACTTTATTTTGATACATTAAAAAAAAATTATGCTCAAAGTTGAATGTTTCTAAATTTAAATTTTCCAATTTTTTTTCCAGAATTGAAATTTTTAAAATTATTTTTTAAACAAGATTTGTTTTAAAAAATTCTCTCTCATTGAAGCATCGAAAATTTTCGGATTTAATATACGATACTAAAAATTATAACGACTAAGCTTTTATTTTAATCGACGAAATTAAATGTGAGTGTGGATGAGAAAACTTGCCTAGTCAGGAAAAACACTTTTTTTGGTAATGAAAGTTTCAAAGTTTGCAAGTCTGTAATTCTGTATCTTCGTAATGCAATAACTGATAACATTGAAACTTTGTACAATCATTGAGGGGTCCTAGTGGAATATTTATTCCCTAATAATTTTGACCCCTCAAGTTCATAGCCTATTTCACAAAAAGAGGCAATTTTGAGCGAAATCAGGGTTGCAAAAAATATAAAAATAAAAAATCCCAAAAAATATTTTCAACCATGCTGATTACGAATATCATACTCATAAAGTCAACTTTTTGTGTTTCATGACGTTCTCGACCATTTTTAACAAAACAATAAGGGTAAAAAATGTTTTTTTGATTGATTTTGCGTAAGTCTTGCCCTCTGGAAGGCTAAATATTACTTCTAGGTCCATGAAACCATTTTTAAATGAAAGTACAGTTCGAAATTGATCAAAAACAGCCAAAACCTCAAAATCTATTTTTTCCTGACTAGGCACGTTTTCTCATCCACACTCACAAATTTAAAAGAGAGAGAGAGATTTTTATTCGACGCGTTGTTCGCGTTGAAAACTAAGCCAAAAACAATTTCTTTGTTAAATTTAAAAACTTTCGTTGTCTCAACATGGTTATCAGGTTAAAAAAGCTTTGAAAATTAAGTTTGCAAAATTACCAGCGTAGTCTCACGTTACCCATGTTGATTGTTTGAATGGGCGACTTGTGACGGTTTTCGAGTGTAGGATTTGAAAATGCTATTCGAGCTCTTTTCGATTCCGGGCAAATATTCGGGATTAAACAAAAGTCGCCATCGTATTGGGGTACCATGCACGTGTAAAAGCGAAACCGATAAATTAATCTTTTTTTCCATTGATTGGAAAAATCTCGAGTAAATATAATAAGCGTAGAAATGTTTCCCCATGTGGCTTTTATGTTTTATATACGATTTAATATAAAATTTGGTCATCGGTATGTAGTACCATGCACCCACACGAGAGGTCAAGGTTTTACGTGCGAGTACTTTTCCAGAGACTGCAAAAGATCACTCCATTCGCGAGTTTGACGTTTCAAATGGACCAGAATCACTTCCGCGCTCTGACCTATCGTAATCGAAGCTCGTAAATACATTATTGACCCATTGACTTTTTACAAAATAGCACACAACAAAATTACGTACAAAGGGTGTAAAATGTTTCAAAACACGTTGTAGATGATTACTCTTTCTCTTTCGTCAAAAGGAGCACCAACTTGGGAATGTTTTTTTCCACCACGTCAAACATATCGAACGTTTATCATTGTTTTCATTTTTGTATTTTCAATTTTATCCTTTTATCGATGGATGAATTTTGTTTAAGAAAATTTCTGCGTCTTCAACAGACGACTTATCTTCGTTGTAAGTATGTGTTTTTAAATCATCTGAAAACTTTTTTTTTCAATCTTGTTAACTCAGCAAAAGTTGACATGTTTTATATTATTTTATGAACTACCGTTTGTTTTGTATTTTCTCTTCTCTCTTTTGTCGATTTCCTCTTTTAGTATCGAGGTTTCTCATTTTATTGTACCATTGATCTATTTTCGTAATGAGCCTGTATGTTTTCGTAGGTATTCTGATTTATATTTTCGTCGTTTAGATATTATACCTACTTACACATAATTGCATCTTTTCGATTTTAAATCCCACCCACTTGTATTTTTGATATCTTCGTGTTTTTTCTGCCTACTCTACAGTTTTCGTTGTGCCCCATTTAGCTCATAAATGATCTCATTATTGATTTTGAACGTCGCAAGTTTAACAAGACATTTTATAGTTACATAAAATTACGTTTACTGCTTTGGGTATCTGGCTCTTTTAATTCTAGGTATGCCAGTTCAAAAAGTTTAAATAAGTTTCAAAAACTTCAAAAACAATGTAAATTTTTTTTAATCAAAATGAAAATTTTGAAAAAAACATTCATTGAAAATTCAAGTTTTTGAGTTTTGTTTAGAAATAAATTTTTGATATCGTGCAAACAAATCTTTTCATTTTTTTCCAGAAATCAATTCCTTCTGTTTAAATTTAATCTTTTCATATTTTGTTTAAAAATATTTTTCTAAGTAAATTTTGCATAAAAATACATTTTTTTTCTTCAAACAAATCCACTGGCTTTGTGAATTTTTGAAATTATTCAAAACCAAAATTTAACGTGTTAAAAAATAATATTTCAAAAGTTATATTATTATACATTGTTCGAAAATGAATATTTTCCAGATGTTTTCAGTAATAGGTAATTTTACCCCAGTTTGAAAGTTTATTTTTTGAGCTATTTTCTAAAGTTTTTTTTTATTTAAAAAAAAACATTTTTTAATTAAAAAAAAAAACATTTTTTACAATTTTATTAGAAAAAAAAATTAAAAAACATAATCAATTTGTTTGATTTTTTTTTTAAATATCTACATAATTGTCAAAAAAAAATTTTAACAATTTTATTTAGAAGCAAATGTTTTGTTATTTATTTTGTTGAAAAAGAAAACATTTTTAAAATCAATTTTTTAGATTTTTTAAGATTTTGTGGAAAAAAGAACAACAATTTACATTTTAGAAACAATGTTGCTGATTTAGGTATTGCTAAAAAAGAAAAAATTGTTGGAAGTTCATATTTTTTTCAAGTTTTTTATTTTTTATTTTTTCATTTTTAAATATTTTTTTTTACAATTTCCTTTAAAAATCGATTTTTTTAAAAAGAAAAATAATATTAATTTTTTAGTACTTAACTACCCACCACATTTAAAAAAATGATCAGTCAAAAAAATTTTACGAATGTAGTAGTGCAGAATATTTTTTTAATATTTTTCTTGAAAACAATGTAAAAAGTTTTGTTAAAAATTCACTTATTTGTTTCAAAAAAACAATTTTTACAATTTTATACAGAAGCATATTGATAGTTTTGCTGAAAGAAAAAAAATTGTAAATCAATTTTCAATTTTTTTAAAATTTTATTTTGTCAAAAATAACCAATTTTTACAATTTTATTTAGAAGAAAATATTTTGCTATTTCTTGAAAAAAAATTTTAACATGAATTTTTTAGCTTTTTCAGATTTTTGTTGAAAAATACATTTTTATAATTGGGTTAGAAGCAATTTGAAAGAAAATTTAGTTAAAAACAATCTTTTTTTTCTCAAATCAACGCTAAAACTTATTTAATAGGTATACTCTTAGGTATATTTAAAGATTAATTTTTGATTTTTTCCAGATTTTTGTCAAAAAAAAAAAAAAAAAAAAAAAATTAGGTAGATATCTAAACTTTTTTTCTATTTTTCTTGAAAACGATATTGAAAAGTTTAAAGTTCAAAATTTCATTTTGAAAAAAATTAATTTTTATTTTTTATTTTATTACAGTTTTTAATCCTATTATTAAAAATTTTCCCATAATAAATTTTAGTCAAAATTTTCTTTAGAAATGGGGGTGGGGGCTTATAAATTTTTCGTCATTTTTGCAGCAGTGGTTTTCTGAAAATTTTGCAAAAGGTAGTAAGAATGTAGTGATTTTTGGAAAAAAGATTTTAGACGTCATTTTTATGTCTAAAACAATTTTTTTATAGCCATTTATTTTGAAGAAAGTGTTTTGTTATAATTATTTTTCTTATTTTTTTCAAGAACCATTTTAATTCTTTTTTCAAATTAATGTTTAATTTTTTTATAATTTCCTTTAAAAACGTTTTATTCAAAAGTAAAAAATGCTCTCGTTTTTACTGAAAATAGAAACAGTTTTTCAATTTTTTAACAATCAATTTTTTTTTTCAATTTTGTCAAAAAACACATTTTTTAAATAATAATTATTTTTTTTTGTTTTTACTGAAAAAATTAAAATTATATTTAATTTTTTCCAGAAGAATTTTCAATTGAAAAAAAGTATATTTTTTGATTTTGTCCAAAAATATAATATTATTTTAACAATTTTACTTAAAAGCATTTTTTTCTATTTTTCTTCGAAATCTAATCAAAAAAAAAACTTTACCTGAAAAAAATTCTTAGATAAGTAAGTACATACAATTTTAATTAGAAGCGAAATTGTTTTCATACTCATCGCAATTTTTATTTGAATCAATTTTTTTTCTAGCATATTTTGTTGAAAAAAATATAAAGTAGGTTGGTATTCAAAAAACAATATTTTGTTTTAGATTTTCTATAAAAATTAAGTCTTTATTTAATTTCAAGGATATAAATTATTGTTATTCATTTTATTGCCTAATACGAATAAATTTTTTAAAATTACGAAATTTATAATACAGGACCAAAAAAAAAAAAAAAAAAAAAACAAATTAAATTGGTATTTATATCGGCGATAAAAGTAGTGAAAAAGCAGTGAATTTTGTCAAAATTTCAAGAAGTTAAAAGTGGCGAAAAAATCAAAAAATTGAGAAATCGATGTTGAAAAGTCACAAAGTTTTGCCTATTACTTCTTATTGAGCAAAATTTAAAATTGATTTTGTCTTGCTATTTGAAAAGTTTTCTATACTTAATAAATTATTTAGTTTTAATTTTTTTTTTTAAAGAGAGTAGGTTACTTTATTTTCAGTACTTTTTTTGACGGACGGTTTTTTGAAAATTTTATAGAAAAAGTGGTGAAAAAGTAATGATATTTGAGAAAAAATCCTATGTTAAAACAGTTTGAAGTAATGATTGGGTACGGTTTTTGTCTTCGCGTCCATTCGAATTAATAAATATTTTATCTAGCAAAATTGAAACTGTCACAACCACGTGTGAAGAAAACGTACATCAATTCAAGTGAGCGAAAAGTAAGAACGAGGCAGGAGCAGGAGTAGGACGCGTGTTAAACACAAACACGTAGGTACTTTGGTTGAACATGTAGAAAATACCTACACTGTTAATTAAACAGCTTCCTATAGGAGTTTTGATCGAACGATTTTAATCGAAACGTGTGTGTGAAAAATTTCACCATCGTCGTTGTCGTCTCACCGATTCCAAATGTTGTAAACACCTTCAAAAGACGTCTAGGTAAAGGTAATTTGCTCGAAAGGCCATCAACGTCAATTACATACTCTCGAGAAAAGCGATTATTCTACGAAATCTAATCGTATAAAACTTTAATTAAATAATAAAAAAAAGAAACAAAAAAAACCTCATATCTTAGACTATGTTTACTCGAAGTCCGTATACTTGTACGTACCTATGTCGCGATAAAGGTTGTTGATAAAAGCGTCGACTTGGTTATATAAGGTGACGTAAATTTTATAAAATGTGTCTACTGAGATTTACCTTGTCGACATTAACCAAATAATCGGACGAAATATTTACAATATATTTTGTACTTTATTCTCGAATTTAATTTTCTTCGGGGTTTAGGATGAAAAAAGAAAATGGCAAAGAGCGAGTAATGGTTATGAAGTAGGAAGTCGATTTAAAGCAGTTCTGAGTGGAAGAATTTATTATGTGAGTGTGGATGAGAAAAGGGACCTAAGTAGCAGAAAATTGATTTTGGGGTTTTGACTGTTTTTGGTCAATTTCGACGTGAACTTTCATTTAAAAATGGTTTCATGGTCCTAGGAGCAATATTCAGTCTTCCAGGGGACAAGACTTACCCAAAATCAATAAAAATCAACAATCAATTTTTTTCGATTTAAAAAAAAATGATTAAAAATGGTTTTATGGTCCTAGGAACAATATTCAGCCTCTCAGAGGGTGAGGCTAACCCAAAATAATTTTTTTTTCAATTTCTTAAATTAAAAAAAAATTACAATTTAAAAAAAAATTATGTTTTATTTTTTTATTATTATTAATTTTTTTTTTTTTTGTTAAAAATGGTCGAGAACGTCATGAAACACAAAAAATTGACATTATGAGTATGATATTCGTAATCAGCATGGTTGGAATTTTTTTTTTTTTTTTTTTTTTTTTTAGTTTCGGCAACCGTGATTTCACTTAAAATCGCCTCTTTTTGTCAAATATGCCATAAACATGAGAGGTAAAAATTATGAGGAAATTAATATTCCACTAGGATCCCTCAATGATTGTACAAAGTTTCAAAGTTATCAGTTATTGCATTATACAGAGATACATACTTGCAAAGTTTAAAACATTCATTACCAAAAAAAAAAAAAAAAGTTTTTGACGCTTAAATCCCTTTTTTCATCCACACTCACATTTATGTAAAAGGTCAGATAGCAAGTGCTGGGCCTAGATATGTATTTTGTCACATTGAAAGCTGCGAAGTCATCGTATATAGCTTCCGGTTGTATGTCTTTGTACGTCATTCCTATATAACTACCTATATTTAAGTATAGGGAAAACTTACAAAAATGAATTTCTACATCGATACTCGTATATGTAGAAATTCAACACCATAACAACGTTTCAATTTAATTCATTAATGGATGGTTATATAGTTTAATTGGAAAACTTCATTTAGTCGGCATTGTTTTTGCGTTTTCCTTAATATAGAGTAAGAAAATCGTTTCCTAATAAGGGGGTAACTTTTTACTGAGAATTTGGTTCTTAATGCCGCCCACGCTAAATTACCAAGTTGTTCTACAAAAGGAAAAGGATGTAGAAACGAAAGGGAGCAACATTTCAAATTTTCGTAGACATAAACTCTTGATCGTACTCTTTCCTTTCAGTATAGTACAAAGGCTTTGTACTTTATCTGCATCAAAATTACGAGAAATTTTTCAATGAGAACTCGCAATTAATTGAATTATTAAACAAAGTCGAAATAAAGTACAAAAAAACTTTCGTTTCTACATTACAACTACCTCTGCTTTCTTCACCCCATCAAATCATTCTTGTAAAAACCCACCATACTTTTTTTGCAGGTGTCATTATGAAGGCGGACAGGCGATTTGAAAGGCGAAGGGTTTCGAAAAAAAGAAATAAAAATCTAATCCACGCTTACGAAACAATAAAATCCAGTCGAAATACGCATAGTCAATTAAATAATGGGCGATTTATTGGCAATTGAACTTTTTTCTGTTCGCGTGCGTGGGTGGGCGGGGGAGCAACAAAATTTATGGACATTTCAGTAAATATGATTGATGGAAACTAAGTATTACGTGCCACACCATCCATCGTCAAAATTCCTTCACCTAGGCAAAAAATTTTCCGCTACATAGACTTTGTTTCGATGTAATAATTGGTATCAACTTTCCGCCAAAATAAAAATTACTTTTACAGTGATGCAGTCATTAAGAAAATAAATTTCACTTTATCGTTTTCTATTAACTCTTGAGAGAGAAATGAGAGAGACTCGTGTCAGCTGCATGCAAATTTCTGCCTGACTCGAAGAGTGTAGGGGTGTTTTAGTACGATAATTGCATCGTTTGTTTAACATACCTACGAATAATTTCGGTAATTTTTTCGTGTGCTATTGCTCGAAGATCATTTCATCAACGAGTGGGAGTACCAAGGAGTAAAGATTATGCAGTTCTTTATTACCAAGAGACATGGACCATGAATGAATCATTTCGAAGGAGTTTTCGAATTAAAGCTTCCGTCTTGATTTATCCCTTCGTACGTATTTTTATTTCTACATTGGTCGCAACAGGCAACAGTAGTTTCTCATTTCCACTCTCGAGCTATTTGAGTTATTACCAGGGCGGGGACAAATGTGCATTTATCTTGGTCAAATACGCGCTCAAATGTTCTTAGAAATGAACAAATACCCTTGCATCGGTTTCTTAAAAATTTACTCTTGACTTTCAAAATCGATGGATATTCATCTAGATATAAAAAAATAATTACCTAGGTGTAGGTAGGTATTATAATTGTTTCTGAGAAAGTTTTTTGCTAAGGCGTTTTAGAATTTTTTTTTCTTGCAAGTCCCCTTTAAAAGAAGTTTTCCTAAAAATTCATTTTTTCAAAACAACTTTCATCGGAAGAAATTCAAAAAAAATGATGGATTTTTCAAAAATTTGTAGGTTGTAAAAAAAATCATTTTTACATAAAAATGTTTAGGTAAAAAAAATCACTCTAGGACAAATTTACAAAAAATATTAATTTCATATCAAAAAATAGGGGGAAAATATTTATTGGTTCCAAAAATTATGTTTAAAAAATTTACAGAAAAGAAATAGATACCCAATGAAAAAATTTGTTTAAAAATTAAATTTAAAAAAATTAAATCAATTTTTTTTAATCCACAAAAATTCTATGTAGGTACCTATTAATAAAATTTATTTCTTCAAAAAATTTCAAAAATTCTATTTAAAAATATTTTTGATTCAAAAAATTATTTCAGAAAGAAATCTGCAAAAAAAAAATTAAGAGATTATTCAAGAAAAAAAAAAAAATTCTTTCAAAAAATTATATTATAAAAATACCTACCTAAGTACATACCTACATATATTTTGGTTCAAAAAATTCCTATGAAACTATTCTTAAAAAGAAAATATTACAAAAAAAATTATATGACAAAAAAATTTCAAAAATTCTCCTAGGTAAGTACCATTGCTACCTACCTACAAAATGTTTGAAAAATATTTTTTGTTGAAATAATAAAAATCATTTTGAAAAGACCTCGACGGAAATCTACAAAACATCCTCTCAGATAATCAAAACAACATCGAAAAACTTCTCCAATTCATAAAAATCACCCATCTAAACAAACTTTTATAATTACCTTTACCTTAATTTTTAAGCATGTAACTAAATTAACTTCTAATATATACACTTAATACTTACATACTATCCTAATCTTAAGAATGTGCCTCTAAGCATAGTACTTTGTATATGGCACAATAAATGAATTAAAAAAAAAAAAAAATTTGTAAAAAATAAATATTTTTAAAATTTTTATTTCAAAAATTCTAATTGTTAAAGAATTACTACGAGAAAATCTCTTGATTTTTTTTTAACTTGATAAAAAACTTTTTTGAAAAGCAATTCACTGAAAAAAAACACATATTTTGAAAAAGAAATTCTAAAAAAAATTTATATTTTACTTCCTTAAAAATATTTGTCTTGAAAAAATTTTCATGATAAAATTTTCCCTACAAAAATCAAAAATTTAATTCCACAATTTTTTGATAGAAAAAGTGCTTTTGGAAAAAAAATCACACGATTAAAAATTTTCTCACAAAAAATTAGAAAGTAAGTATTCCTATATTTTTTTAATTTTAAAAATTGTCAAACCTAATAAAATTATTCTTCAAAGAATTTCAAAAATTATGGTTTATCAAAAAAATATTTCTCCACTCAAAAATTCTATCATAAAATCCAAATGATATTTCCTCGCGAGTAACTATCTAAGTAATTGTCTTGAAACTTGATAAAAAAAAATTTTGGAAAGCAATTCACTGAAAAAACACATAATATTTTGAAAAAAATTTCGGCAAAAAAAATGTACTCGTATTTTATTTACTCAAAAATATTTGTCTTGATTGAAAAAATTTTCATAATAAAATTTTTCCTACAAAAAATCAAAAATTTAATTTAAAATCTTTCAAATAACATTTTTTGGAAACAAAAAAACTGTTGGAAAAACATCTGCAAAAATAAAACATTTATTATTAGGTATAATTTTTTTTATTTTTGAAAAATACATTTTTTTGGTAGGTACCTACAAAGAATTACTTACTTTGAGAAAAATATTACTAAAAAGAACAATTGTTTTCAACAAAAAAAAAAATCCAGAAAATAAATTAAAAAATTATTTTTAAAATGTTTGAAAAATATTTTTCTATGAAAAAATTATTCTCTCATATTTGCAAAAAATTTCAAAAACTTTCAAAAAATCAAAAAATAAATCGTCACAAGAGAAACAGCGTACTTTTCTTTTTTGTATCTAATTCTTTCAATAAACGTTTGAAAAATATTCATTTTTATTGCAAAAAATTATTTTAGGATGAAAATTCGCAGGAAGGAACTACTTAAAAAAAATTCAAAAATTCTATCAAAAACCTCTTTCAAATCTATACCACTGAAAAAAATTCGCAAAATATGTTTGAAATCGTTCGATTGTCGTAAAACATAGCTTCTTGAAAGTTACGCGTAAGTAAATGATATATCCGGAGGCGCCAAAGAATACAAATTAAAAATCCCTGCCCTCGTTATTCCTCTTCGTTTGAATCAATTAAAAGAAAACTCGCGTTGCATTTGAAAGAATTGAAACTCGCGACCAAAAACATGTATATTGTAGCACGGTTACTTCTCTTCATCCAGATTAAAAAAAACACCCCATTCACCCCGATGCCTACGCTCTCTTTAAATTTCGCAACTCTACCGGAGCGTTTTCTTTTATAAAAATTAGTTTTAACAAGATGAAACAAAAAAATAAACCGCGACGAAAGAAAAAGACTTAATGACGTCTACATAAATAACGAATTAAATAAAACAGTTTGATAAAATTTTCCTTTCCGAGCCAAAGAGCATAGTAAATAGGTACCTATTTAGCGAGAAAAAATTAAGGATATAAAAAACCGTGGCGAAGGAAAAACCGCACCAGACACTGAACAGATATGGACTACAAAAATTAGTCATTTTTCACTCGTGAAATTCACCGTATTTTGAGTTATTTAACGAAAAATACGTGAAAAAAATTCTACGAAATTGAGACCAATTATACCAATTCTAAGCATTCTGTTGCAAGGGTGACGAAGTGACTAGTTAACTAAAAGTACACACGCGAACACGAAACAATGAAAAACTTCCATCGTTATAACTTTTTCACCTATCACATGATATTTACGATATTTTTCGAAATTGTCGTCGACGTATGATTCTATTTCTAATATAATTTCTTCGCCTTTACGTTTTTTATATTTTTATCGTATAAACAATGAGTAGGTAGTCAAAAGTACGTACTACGTAGGACCCAATTAGAATTTTTCTCTCAGCTAAATGGTCGTTACCTATTAATAATTGACAAAATAGCAAACATTTTTTCATAGTTATCTAGACTAGCATTTTCCTTGTTAACTCGCATTTTACTGTCATTTAATTGGCATATGATTAGTGACGTGAAACTTTGAAATCAAGTGTGGAAATTTTTTCCAGAGTGCAAGTTAACTTCTTGCTGACAGTTCGATATGTGTGTGGGCGCTCGTTTCCAATAACGAATTTATAATTAACGAAATGCTAGCTCTAAACTGGCTAGTGGAAGCGAGCATTCATATATACATAGGGAAACGCTTGTAAAAAGCTCGTTGTACTCTACAAAAAATTGCTAGCTCATTTTTTTCAAAACTACCCAGGGAAGCTCTAGCAAAACGCAGAAGGCAAATAGGCACCTTGACCTATTTCTATGATAAGAGAATAAGTAGCTAACTAAATTTTTTTTTATACATAAACATGTAGAAAAATGAGAAATCATAATGAAATCGAAAGATTTTGAGTAATTAAGATATTCCAAAAAAATATGATTGCCATAAGAATTAAAAAGTTTGTAAAAAAGAAAAAATTTACGAAAAAGTTGACAAATTTCGGAAAATTTGATTGCAAGTATTTCGTTTAAAACTGACAAATTTTGTAATTTTGGTGAGATTTTTACGAAAAATTTATTGGAAGGAAGAGAGGAGTCCAATCGAAATTTTTGTGTAATAACCGAAATTATTCCTAGGACTTCAAGCTACAAGTTTTGTTCGAAAATTTTTCAATTGGACCCCTAGCTTTCCCAGTTTTTAATAATATAAGTCATATTATGCGAAATTGGAGAGATAGAGAGGTCTAATCGAAAATTTTATAATAACCAAAAGTATTTCTAGAACCTCAATCTACCATTTTTACTATTTAAAAATTTTTCAATTAGACCCTTCCCCTCCAATTATGAAAAAATATCTAACTAATGTTAAGCGAAATCTGTGGTGAGGAGGGGGGGGGGGTTACAATCGAAATTTTTATAATTACCAAAATCATTTTTGAGACCTTAATCTACAACTTTGGTTTGGAAAATTTTTCAATTGGCCTCTTCCTACTTCACTCCTCCATATTTTGAATAAGTATCTACAAAGTATTTTGCAAAATCGGCAGGAAAGGAGGGGTCCAATTGAAAAAAATTTCAAGTAAAAGTTGTAACTTAAAGTTCTACGAATAATTTTGGTTATTACAAAAATTTCGATTTTACCCCTCCTTCCCCTCCATTTTGAATATTAAGTGTCTATGTAGTATTGGACTTGAAGAAATTCAACAAAGATCCACTTCAATGTAAATAAACTGACAAGGGAACCTCGCCAACTTGTCACCTCCGATTTAGCTGAAATTTGGCTCGATGAAAGACCATCCCACCCAGATTTCACAACCAAATTTTTAGCTGCCGAAGTTGATTTTTGGCGAATTTTTGAAAATGGCCAAAACCACCTCTAAAAAACAATTTTTGAAAAAAAATTGTAAATTTCAAGATAGAATCCTGAAAATCGGGTTGTACACTAAAATAGACCTGCCGAGTCGATTGGTACCATTTTCGAAGCGATCTGGAGCCTCCAGGAAAAGTTGACTTTTCTCCATACACTGGAATCTCTCCAGATGGCCAGTCAACATTTTCTGGAGGCTCCAGATCGCTACGAAAATAATGCCAATCGACTCAGGGGGTCGACTTTGTCGGGGTAGACGAAGTTTCGGGTGATACGCTGGAGAAATTTATTTTTTGGAAATTTTTAAAAAATGCAGTATTTTCAAGTTGTCAAAAAAAAAACACGTGCGAACTCGTCACCTCGGATTTTGGATTCAACTACGTCAATCGATAGATGACATCGCTAGGATTAAATTTTCAGCTGCCGAAATTGATTACAGCGCCTCCTGGAGAGATTCCAGTGCGCTGGAGAAAAGTCAACTTTTCCTGGAGGCTCCAGATCGCTTCGAAAATGGTGTCAATCGACTTGGGAGGTCGACTTTAGTGAACAAACTAATTTTCAGGATTCTATCTTGAAATTTACAAATTTTTTTTCAAAAAATGGTTTTTTGGATGCGGTTTTAGCAATTTTCAAAAATTCCCCAAAAATCGAAAATTTAACTTTGACAGCTAAAAATTTGGTTGTGCGGTCTGAGTGGCATGCTCTTTTAGTGAGTCAAATTTTAGCTGAATCGATGGTGAAAAGTTGGTGAGGTTCCCCAAATTGCATATTTGGGAATTTCGATTCATTTTGAATTTTGATACCTCTTTTCTGGAACATTTGTTGAGAATTTTTAAAAAATAATATCTAAAATGTATTTGAGAGGTGAGAAAACCTAAGTATAGATTTCCATATCTCACTTGCCTTTTTTGGCAATTTAAATTTTGCCCCCTCGTCCTTGGCTTCTATTGACTCGTCACCTCCGGGCTCCGATTCAGCTGTAATTTGGCCCACTTAAAGAGTACGTCACTCAGACCTCAGAACCAAATTTTCAGCTGTCGAAGTTGATTTTTCGATTTTTTGGAATAAAAATAAAACAATTTTTCATTCTCTCTTTTTTTTTTTTTTTTTTTTATTGAATGAAAAATCTTTTGATGGGTTTTCAGTTATTGAAGAGGAAATTTTTATTTTTTTTTAAGAGAAAAAAATTTCTATTTTTTTGGGAGTAAAAACTAGAAATACCTAGCATTTTTCATTGTTTTATTACAAAATTTCTATTTTTTTTGAAATAAGGATTTTTTCAACTTTTTTGGTTGAATAATATTTTTGATTTTTTGAAAGAAAAATTATCGTTTTTTCCATGTAAAAAATCAATTTTTTTCTGAGATGAAGTATTTCTTATTTTTTAGGAAAACAATAAAATTTCTCGATTTTTTTGGAATAAGAAATCTTTGAATTTTTTGGATTTTTTTTTCAATTCTTTTTCTAGAATAAAATTTCTCATTTTTTGGAAGTTTTTTTTTTTTTTTTTTTTTTTTTGATTTTTCGAGTTTTTGTCAATAGAGATATACCTGATTTACCTACACGTATAGGTAGGTACAAAAGTATACTGTACGTTGGCCGATGAAATTTTCGTCAACGTGTGTCGATGTGAAAGTTAGTTTGTCACGTAGTTTCAAAAGTACAAGCTCATTAAAATGCTAACATATACGATTACCAGGTATACTATACATGGATGGGTGCGTCTGAGGGGGCGGTGATACATCTTTATCCTTTGCTAGCATCTATACCTATGGTTTCTCTGTCGTGCGTTGCGGGTTGCATAAAAATGACGTATTCCTCTACCGCGTAAGGCGTCTGCCCGCACGAGGGTGGTTGTATATTTTGATGTTTGCTCGAAAGAGAAAGAGAAAGAGAGAGAAGGAGAAGGAGATAAATAGAGAATAAAAAAATCCGCAAAGTAATTCTATAAGTACATAAATGTATACCTCTACGTGTGTCTGTGGGCGTCATCGACATTCCATTTAATACCCGGAGAGAAACACGTCGAATAAAAATATTACCTAGACCTAAGTCAACAGCCTAGATCAATGGTGTTATAGAATTTATGATTGTCCTATATGTCGTCTCGTTAATAAATGGGCAAGGTACCTACGTTATGCCTTCCTATCTTGTATCACGTTACAAGACGTTTTTACCGTGAAATTTTACTAGTAAACAATTTCTAAGAATATGTTGTTAATTTGATTTATGACCACCCGTTATAATACCGATATTCTGCTACAATAAATACGGCGAAATACGAGAATCATCGTAAATACTCTCTTTCGCTACCTCTGCTCACTGCTTGTTCGCTAGAGTTACGTCGAATTAAGGCAAAAATGGCGTTAGCGTTACGAAAATATGTTACCTGATAAGCACTTCGCACCATAGGAAATAATAATCTCGACTATAAACAAAAACTATACCTTCGCCTCCGCATTGAATATTCGTTTCCCTTATTTTGCTCGACGTGTGACAAAAACCTTATAAATGCTCATCTTCAGATTAATTCGTCGCCATCAATTGAAACTATGGGGTTTCTCAAAGCCGACGATCGTGATTTCTTCAGTCGTCCAATGAAATGGTGTTGGGATTTTTTATCCAAAAATTGGTCGTTGATAATGTGTAATTTTTTTCCATTTCTTCGACCTTTATTCAAAAAAAGAGAAACAGTCGTGGAGGAATTTTCCAACGAATGTGGACTTTGATTGAAATTTCTCATTGGCACTCAGTTTCGTATTTCATTTGTTCGACCCACCTCTCAATGAAGTCCTTTTTCAAAAACAATTTTCTCATAAATGAATTCTTCAAAGACGTTGAACTCCCATTAAAATTCTTCTTCTCCTAGAGAGGTACTCTATTGCATTCAGTTTTTTTACATTTTTTTTCCATCCACACTTCGTTGAAAATTTCGTATAAAGAAATTTTCCAACGACTTGGAACTCCTATTAACATTTTCATAGGGATGCTCGATTGGTTACTCCATATGCGCCCGATTGAGGAGTTATTTTTGATTCTAGAGCACTTAATAATCGAGTTGAGGTGAAATAAAAGATCAATATCAACTAATTCATCGGCTATACGAGTAAAAAGTTTATAAACTTGTAAATTATTCCTGAGAGCGTGATAATGCTTCGTAGAATGGCCACGTCGTCGATGAAGTAGGTAGGTATAGGTACATGGCGACTTTAATTTACTAAAATTCAAAAACACCTCGAAAATTGGAATTATTTCGTAAGTTAGTGCGATTTTCGTGTAAAAGAACAGCCTAAATTTATTACCTATTTTTTGCAACGTACTCGCAATTCTCAAATGCCTTCTATTACTCGGCTTTTGCATTATTTTCGCACCTAAGTACTATAGTACATCGAGTACGAAAAATTAAGCAGCGACTAGAATAATGTAACCGGGGCGCAATTATCTCCAAAATTTAAGCTTAGTATTCTCATAATCTGAACAATTTCAAGTTGAAGATGCTTCTCATCGTGAGTTAAAATTGGAAAGTCTCCCGAGACCGGAGTATACGAGTAAGATGCGCAGCATCATAACTGTAAATAATAGTTACCATATTTCTCAAAGGATAAGTTATCAAGAGGGTGGACAGTAGTGGACATTAGCAAGCCACAGGTTAGCTAATTTTGTACACGAGTGCAATAAAATTGAAGGGAAATCTCGAATAAAAATTCGCGAAGACGAAAATCGTATTGACGCAAATGGGTGGGAGCGGAAGGGAAGGACTGTTTAGAAATCGCGTTAACTCCTTTAAATGATAATGCCCAAAGATACATCTAAATCTTGAGATTTTCTATAATAATGAAAATTCATAGGTACCTCTTATTCGACTAATCTATACTTTTTTAAGGTGTATCATTTTTTATTTCTTCAACAAAAACATTTCTCAACGTCGAAAAAAAAGTTGAAATATTCGCTTTGATGGGAGAAAATATAACTCGACCGTCATATTTCACTCTGTTTAAATGTACTTACACATTTAATGAGTGGGGCAGGGATTTTATGCATTTGTATTGTATTTTTTGGTTCATCTGAACATACTGAAATTTCTTTAAGGATGATCTCATACCGAAGAAATAAGTGAATTTGTATGTTTGTGCTTATTTTTTAGCACATTTTCTGAAAATGACCATTGATGGAATTTTTAAATCATTTTCAGAATTTTTTGTTAGAAAGAACTTTTTGTACAAAAAAGTAGGTAGGTATTCATTTTTTAAAATTTTTAAAATGTAAGTTTCCTTTCTGCAAATTTATTTCTAAAAGGATTTTTCACTGAGCATATGAAATCTAAGATGAACTTGGTGAGATCCCAATCAAAACGGTAAGTGAAAATTGGAATGTCACGCGATTTTTTTCCGATTATGTCCATTTTTTCAGAAATTTGAGGGGCCACGAGGAGATGGGAGAGGAGTTTTATCAAAAAAGTTAGGCAATATTCAAACTCACATATGGGACATGTCAGAAGTGCCAGGAACCGATTGAAAAAAAAAACATGTTTAAATTGTTGTAGTATATACTCGAGTAAGTTACAAAATCAAAATTATAGGTTCCCGTTTCCATTAGAAATTTTTTAATGAATTTTTAAAAATTAAAATCTTGAGGAAATCAAAAAATTTCAAAAAATCATTTTAAAAATTTTCTTTGCACACCACCGGATAGAACTTGAGAAAACTAACAAAATTTATTATTACCTACATATTTTTGCCTATCTCTGAAATTGAAGGGGCTAGAGAAATTTTTAGTGTGCGTAAGCACACTATTGGTTTCAGTCTTGAAATATAAAATTTTGAAATAGGTTTATCGAGGTTAACTCATTAATGATGGGATGGATTTGGTTCAAATTTTCAAGGAATGTGTAGAGTTCATGAAGGCGGAGGGCCAATGAGATTTGTGTGTGAATCTAATGAGTAATTATCGAGATAATTGCAATTTTCACTTGAATAAAAAAAGGGAAAAGGGGACTTTTCTATTATTCATATCTTATATTATCTTGGGGCAATAAATTTAAAGTGTTCAAAATCGAACAATGGTCACGTCACAACGTCCTCTTTGTGCTCTGCGGTTTTATCTTTTTTGGGGCAATAAAAATGTAAAATGTTCAAAATCAAACTTTATCAGCACAGCAGGCGGTAAACATTTTTTCAGCACAGCAGGTGGTAAAAAATCAGAAATCACGTCTCAGGCTCAGGGCAATAAATTCAAATTTTCAAAATCAAACAATGATTCCGACTTGTGGTCTGCAGTCTTATCTTATTTTGGGGCAATAAATTTTAAATGTTCAAAATCGAACAATGGGTCGATCTAGTTTTCAGTTTGAGTGAATGGGGGAGGTGGTGTGACTATGCGTTGTTGGTGGGGGGCATGGCAAATTGAAATACCAAAGTAAGTATGCTTATGTTAGGTTAGGCTACTTACTGATAACTTCTCATAAAAGTTATTTCAGTAATACTACTCAGTAATTTTAGAATTCAAGCTACGCACACTGTTAGAGCTGCGCTTGCGCAGGTGTCTAGTTTTTATTTTAATTCACTCAAAAAAAATCAAAAAATTCTTGAATTTATGGTAATGTGCTTACTTTTGGGATAGTAGCAGTTGTAAACATTTTTTAAGCGAAATTCGAAGACCTAAGGTTAAAACACGACCGAATGGTCATGGTCACAGAATTACCCTAAAAACTCCCATTTTTATTTCTTCAAAAATATCGTTTTTAAGAGAATTAATTTATTGTAAAGAAAATATTTTTTGAATTTTTGATATAATTTTTGGCGTTTTTCCAAAAGTTATTGAATATTTTTCAAAAAAATGTTTTTTGAAATTATTTTTTAATACAATTTTTGATTTTTTTTAAGAAATTTTTTCTTCGAGTTATTTTTTCCAAATTATTTTTTGTATCTACTATGAAATATTTTGAAAGGGTGTTTGAAGGGTTTGAACTCATTTTAGAAGATTAACATCCTCAGACCAAAAAACAGAGCTTTTTCAAGACCTTCAATAAGAGTTTTTCGAAATGAAAGTATTTCATGTTTCAATTATTATTTTTTTTTAAATTTTTAAATTGTTAAAATTGTAAGAATTTATCAAACTTTGAAAGTGGGTATAATTTTATAAAATTCACCAATTTTTTTAAAATGTCAAATTTGGAAAATTTGCAACTTGAAAAAAGTTAGCAAATTAAGTTAGATTTGATAAAACCAAAAATTACCAAATTTTTATCAAAAGTGGTAAAATTTTTTGAATTTTTGAATTTTTTCCAAATTCCAAAATCTTTTAAACATTACAAATTTACATTAAATTTGCTTTGGAAATATTTATCTGATTTTAGCATAGTATATGCTTTTACGGAGACCAAAATGGGAAAAAACGACCCCCAAAAACGACCCCAAAATCCGACACCAAATTGGGTTAGGTTAGGTTACATTAGGTTAGGTTTGGATGACATAAAAAAACAGAAAATTTTTAATAAATTCGATTTTTTAGACATTATGTCAGACATTTTGAAACTTGTAAATTTTTTTGAAATTTTATGACTTTTAGACATTTTCTAGACATTTTGTCAGACATTCTGAAACTTTGAATTTGTTTTAGAAAGACGACTTTCAGACATTTTGTCAGAAATTCTGAAAATTGGAATTTTCTTTATAAATAGAAAGATGACTTTCAGGCATTTTGAAACTTGGAATTTGTTTTATAAATTTAATGACTTTTTGATATTATTTTAGAAATTTCAGGGCTTTTAGACTTTTAAATTTTTTTAAAAGAAATTTTTTAAAGAAATTTTATGAATTTTTGGACATTTTTTCAGAAATTCTGTTTATTATACTTTTTAGATTTTTAAATTTTCATGGAAATTAATATTCGTGACTTTTAGACATTTTGTCACAGAGTAAAAGCATATACTATGTTTCATACTTTCAAACGTAGTGTGGAAATAGAGCCAACCAGGGGGGGTGTCCCGGTGGCGAAGGTCCCCCCTGGCGAGGCGCGAAGCGCCGAGTTTATAACAACATTAATAATTAATACCCAAGACAAATTCAAAAATTGATTTAAATGAAAAATTAAAAAAATATATAATTTTATTCAATTCAAATTTTTTATAATTTCAAAATTTCAAAAATTTATTAAAATTGAAAAATTAACAAAATTATAATTTTTGTTCAATTTTAAAAATTACCAAAATTTTGATTTCTATTAAACTATAAATACTTATTATTTTACCTTACAAATTTTCCTTTTAAATTTTTTTTAGGGAAAGACGTGAATTTTAGGAATTAATTGAAATTAACAAGTTCAAATATTACGAAAATTCTAATTTTTTTTTTTGATTTCGTTTTTTTAACGAGACTAATTTAGAAATAAAAATAAGCGTTTACCAATTTTTTTTAAATTTTTTAGTTTCAAAAAAATTTGAAAATTTGATAATTACCGAAATTCAAATTTTTAATCAAGTTTAAAATTTTGTACCTTTAAAATCGTCTAAACATTACAAACTTACCTATCAAAAATTTTTGAGAAAATTTGACTGAATTTTAAAAATAAAAACATTCCAATTTTTACCGAATTTTGAAAATTTTGTTTTTTTGCGAAATTAAAAAAGTCAGGTGTTAAACATTGGGCAAAATTTTCAAATTAAAAATTTTTTCATCAAATTTTGGAAATTTTGAAAGTTGTAAAACATTGTCACCAACGATTTTTCAAATTGGTAATAACTACGTAGGTGTTTGTCGTTCAAAGTGTTTCCATTTCTTAGTTTTCGCTTGCAAATAGTCCTAGAAGGGTTTTCAAATTCTGAGATAGTAGAACATTCAATCTAAAAGAGGGACTTTCGTAGGAATTCTTGAAAAAATCAGTGCCTTCAAGCAAGAAGCAGTACTTTTGCTGGCCCTCTATATCAGTCGATTGTTGGATTCACTGTTTTTTCGAATTTTTTCTAAGGTATAAACTTTTCCAAAAAACTCACTTTTCCTTTTTTTTTTTTTTTTTTTTTTTTGACAACTAAATTTTTTTACAAAGTCAATTAAAAGCTTTCTAAAAAAATTATCAGTTGGAAAAAAATGGCTAGACAGAATAAAATCTTATAAGTTATAAGGTTTTTTTTTTGGAAAAAATCTTTGAAATTTTTTATAAAAATTAACTCGTGGGAAGAGCCTCAGGAATTATCCTTCACACAAAAAAAATGAATGCTCCAGTTACCCAAATGCAAATATATTTGTCCTTGCCTTGCCAATTATTTTTTTCTATTTTTTGTATATCCTGCCACTCTACCAATTTAGTCCTCAAACCTGATTATTTTTCAATTAGTCGGCTCGCACTTTAATTACTTAAATTGCCCCACGTTCGTGACGAAATTTCCCCAAACACACGTCACCTTTGCACACATTCGGCTGTTTTGCGAAAAGTAAGAAACACTTCAACTTTTACCCGGTCATTAAGATACTTATACGTAATTTTCATTTTGCCCGCCTCATTAACCATTAAAAGCGTTTCTACTAATAAGAAAATTCACACGGTTGTATTCCCGAGAGTGACGTTTAGGTTTATAATTTTTTACCGGAACAATTTCACCATAGCGAAATTAGTTCGTCATACGAATGTACCTACCTCTGTGACATTTTAAAACTTTTTCATCCTAAGGAATTTCCCAACTCAAAGACGATGACACGAGTCAAACAGTGAGATGGAATGCAAAGTGGTCGAATTTTTCTTTCATCGTTCGTTTTTTTTTTTTTTTTTTTTTTAATCGCTTCGATTTAATTCAATTCTTCAAATGAAACTTTTCAAACGATGTACGCGTGTACATTGAATAATTTTATTTATAAATACCAATTTTGTAGCGACTTTAAACAATTATTATTGTCGATTTTCAAAGGATTCCTTTTATGCGGGGGTTTTCCAAAAAGTAATTCGTATCATTGATAGAAAAAGGAAACTGCAAAAAAAAGCAATTTAAATAATGAAATTTTCACACCGATGATGTAAAATTTGACGATGAAAGTATTTTTGAGCAGAGATTCATCGTCTCGCCATTTTCATAAAAATGTTCAGTTTTGCTCGAGTTCCAAAATTTTCTTCTCAAACTAATTTGTAATCTTCGCATAAGCTAATTACGAATAAATTCAATTTTTGACAAAGATTGTTCCGAGAGAGATGTTGCTTTTTTTAAAAACACTTATATGACGAAGAGGGCGATAAAAAATAATCCTACACTCTTCTGCGAGAAGTTTCATTCAATTTTAATAGATTAAGTTACTCAGTTCGTCATTTTAAATTGAGCTAAACTTAATAAACCTCCCCCATATTCCTTTTAATTTGGCGAAGCGACAATATTTCAGCGAGTATATCCTCGTTATGATCATCCCAGTGCTGATGTTTGACATTTGCGAGAAGAAAAACCACGTCAAATACATCTTAATCGCGACTGTACACGAAAAATCACTAAACTCGAGTGAAATTCTGTACACTAAAGCACCGATGATGGAAGTCACATTTTTTTCAACTTCGAGGTTTTTACGTTTTTCGAATTTTGGACACTTGTAGGTTCATAAACAATAAAAATCTCGAAGTCGAAAAAAAAATGGACTTCCATCATCGGTGCTTTAGTGTACAGAATTATATACGAAAAACGTCTGGTGAATATGCACCTCTCCTTCAATTAAGCAGCCGGTATACGACGAAAAGCATTTTAAACGCAAAAAAAAACACCGTAAAATGAATAAATGCGCTGGAAAAAAATAAAAAATAAAAAATGAAAAATAAAATGGAAAAAAAAAACGTAAAAAGTAAAAAACTTACACGACTGCGATGTATAATTTCCGGGTGCTCGTAATTTGTAACCGCAATTAAGGGTGCCTCGGTTGTCTGTCACTTGTTGCGTGCATCAAGTAAAATGATTTTCGCGACTCACTTTCATTCTTTTATAACTGTTTTCTTTAATGGACGTCAGCGCCCTCACTTCCATCATATCTTTGCCATGATTGTTAACCTGGCTTGGCAAATGCCTTGCGCACTCGCGACCGATCATACCAAAAGCCCACATACGAATTGTTTATTGTTGTTGATGCGTTTTTCTTCGCGATAAAAAATCCATCCTCCCTGCTTTTCTCTTTCAAGGGCCACCATCCGCCACCGTGTGCTGTCGGCCAATATCCTATTTCTCTCCATCAACCCCTTTCGCCCTCTTCGAGTCTTGCTTGTACTAAAAAAAAAAATACCAGGAAGTGACCGAAAAAGGAGATACTCGTAATTTGAAATATGATAATGGTTTAGACATCGGAATAAAGATTAACCTCGTTGTATGGCCGTCTCGAGGAATGCAAGTAATTTTTTTACACGTCTGTTGCGAAATTTCTCTTGCTGGTGTTTTTTCTCACCCTGATCGCGTCGGCGAATTCAATTCTCTGCTGAATTTGTTTATCGACGAGGAATCGAAGATATTTTTCAAGATATCAGAGCGAAGTGAAGCTGAACGATGAGGGTTGTTTTTTGAGAAAACAATAGATTCGCTTGTATTCGAGGCAATCTAAATTTTTTATTAAATTTTCTTTGCTCGAGTTGAAAGCATAGAAATAGTTGCCTTGTCTACTTACGTAGGTATTTATGTACTTGAAAAAAAAGTATTGAAATCTTATCCAGGTTAAAGGCATTATTTCACATCGCTCGTTGGAAAACATTTTTGTGAAGAGATGAGTTGAAAAAAAAATTAAAATTTGAGGAATAAATGGTCTATATACATATATTTTTTTTTAATTCAAAAGCATATTACATGGTGAATTTCTCAAAAAATTATTTTCTCATTACTCGGGTTTGTCCTGAGAGGCACAGATGAAAAAATATGGAATTTTCTAATTATTCCCAAATTTGAAAAAAATTCCTTACTGGTGAATTTCAAATTTTCTTTGAAAAAATTGCTCAAAATTTTTTTTCTTACTCACGGGTCCATTCTGAGAGACTCTGATGAAAAAATATAGAATTTTTGGATTATTCCCATTTTTTTTTTTTTTTTTTTTTTTTTGAAAAAGTTCGTATTGCTGGAGAATTTTAAATTTCTCTTAAATTCAATTTCTTTGAAAAAATTGTTCAAAAAACTTATTTCCTCATTATTCGGGTCCATTCTGAAAGGTTTTGATGAAAAATTGGGAATTCTTCAATTATTTTCATTTTTGAAAAAAATTCATTTTTTCATTTAGGTAGGTATACTTGGTGAATTTCAAAGTTTCTTAAAATTTAATTTCTTTGAAAAAATTGCTCTGAAAATTTTTTTCTCATTATTCGGATTCGTTCTGAAAGGTTCTGATGAAAAAATTTTGGATTTTTCAAATTCTTACCTTTTACGGAAAAAATTGATTTTGCCATTTTACTTGGTGAATTTCAAAGTTTTCGAAAAATTCAATTTCTTTGAGAAAATTGCACTGAAAATTTTTTTCTCACTATTCGGGTCCATTATGAGAGGTTCTGATGAAAAAATTTGGAATTTTATAATTATTCTCATTTTTGAAAAAAATTGATTTTGCCATGATTACCTACATCGTGATGAATTTCAAATTTTCCTTAAATTTAATTTCTTTGAAAAAATTGCTCAAAATTTTTTTTCTCATTATTCGGATCCGTTCTGAGAGGTTCTGATGAAATTTTTTTTGGATTTTTCAATTTTTCCCATTTTTGGAAAAAATTGATTTTGCCATGATTACATGGTGAATTTCAAATTTTCCTTAAATTTAATTTTCTTGAAAAAATTGCTCAATTTTTTTTTCTTATTATTCGCGTCCATTCTGAGAGGTTCTGATGAAAAAATTTTGGATTTTTCGCAATTATTCTCATTTTTGAAAAAATTGATTTTTCCACAATTACATTGTAAATTTCATTTCCTTAAAAATTTCTTTGAAAAAATTGCCCTAAATTTTCTCATTATTCGCGCCCATTTTGAGAGGTTCTAATGAAAAAATTTGGAATTTTTCAATTATTCCCATTTTTGAAAAATTTGATTTTGCCATGATTACCTACATGATGAATTTCAAATTTTCCTTAAATTTAATTTTTTTGAAAAAATTGCTCAAAAATTTTTTTTCTTATTATTCGCGTCTATTCTGAGTCGAGGTTCCGATGAAAAAATTTCGGATTTTTCAATTATTCTCATTTTTGAAAAAAAATGATTTTTCCGTGATTAGGTACAATGGTACATGGTAAAATAATTTCAAATTTTCGTTAAAAATTTCTTTGAAAAAATTGCTCAAAAATGTTTTTTTCATTATCTAGTTATTCGCATCCGTTCTGAGGGATTCTGATGAAAAAATTCATAATTTTTCAATTCTTCCCATTTTTGGAACAGATTCATTTTCGCAATGTAATATACGTATATTATGGTGAATTTCTCATTATCCTTTAATTTCTTTGAAAACATTGCCTAAAAATTTGTATAATCGACTACCAAAAGCGATCTTTATTTACATGAGTATTTGTATACAGCTACAATACATCTTCGATGATTGTATTTCCTTTAAAAGTCTTTCTACGTGTTTATGAATGAAGCAAAATTCGTTACGTCATAATGCGTGTAAAAATAGGAAATCAACCAGCAGAGTCGTTGAGCCAGGCATACTCGCCTAACTGCGTCAAAAACTGTTGAAAACATCGATTCTTACTTTTAGATGGTATCGATAACATACGAGTACATGTTCGATTTATACAGGAATACCGAATAAAAACTTATTTCCAAATACAAGAAAACAAAAAACTAAGGTTTCTCATTTTCACGTGATGATTCAAATAAGAAAACTTTTCCTGTTAAAAATACCACCGTGTCACTTTAAAGTAACACTGTGGAGTTGGCTTGTCAATAAATAGGGGTTATATGTGTGGAATTTGAATTTGTTCTTCCTGCCAAACCTACTCGTATTTATCGCATGTAGAAAAGTATAACGATACGAAATGATGAAATGAAAACACACAGCATTAGGTTTGGTTTAGGCAAGTTTAGCACATCAAAAGAGATAAATTACCCCATAATTAACACCTATAGACTATTAATACTTACTTGTCCACAAACTTACAAATAATTCTAAGATTGCTGGTACCGTAAGCACGTGATGGACTCAAGCTCTGCTTGATTGGGGGGAGGGGGTTCAAGTTGGACATTTGTTCCTAGAGACCCAAAATTGTAAACCAATGAAGCAAATTTTTGCTTTTAATAATTATATTATAAAAAAGGGGGGAAACAGGGAATGTGAAAATTTTGCTCAATAAATTTATATGAAATAAAAAATTTCAAATTAGGAAAAAATATCTCAATAATTGACTATTTCGATTTTTATTTTATTTTTTTCAAATTCGAAGGAAATTTTTTTCAATTTTTATGCAGAAAAACATTGTTTTTTCTGAGAAAAGAATTTTTTATAGAGGGGGAAAATCATAAATTTTTGGAGGAAAAATATCTCATTTTTTGGATTTTTAAGTCGTCAAGTTTTTGTGGAAAAATATACCTAAATTTTTTTGAAGAAAAAAAATCAGAATTAGGTAGGTATTTTTGTAAAAAAAATCTGAATTATTTTTATGAAAAAAAAAAACTTGAGTAAATTTTGCGAAAAAAATTTCAAAATTTTTTGGAGCCAGTAAAAATATTTTCCAGATAATTTTAGGAGAAAAAAGAGCCCTTTCTATCCTTTTGTAGAAAATTGTTTTGAATATTCTTGAAATAAGAGTACCTACATAGTTAATTATCTTCAATCTTTGAAGACAACGTAAAAAATACTTAGGTATAAAATTTCTGATTTTAATTTTTTCGGTGAAATTTATTTTTTATTTTTAAAGATTAAAAAATTCCAAGTTTTGAGACGTAAGTACCTATTTCTGAAATTTTTTTGAGAAAAAAATTATGAATTTTCTTGCGATAAAAAAATATCACTTTTGAAATTGAAAAAAAAGTAAACGTAAGAAAATCTCAATTTTTTTGGGGGGAAAAATATCCTCTTGTTTTTTCAGAAAAATTTCAGTCTCAATTTTTTTTGCAACAAAAATGAAAAATTAGGTACGTGCGTACCCATTTTTTGGAATAAAAAAATTTTTTAAACAATAATGCAGAAGAAACTAAAATTTTTTGACAAATAAATGTTACAAACTTTTGAAGGAAAGAATACATTTTGCCCCTAGGGACCTGAAATTGTAAACGAATAAAGCAAATTTTTGCTTTTAATGGCTAAAAAATAAGGAAAATACGAGGAATAAAAATGGTTTGCCCTTGGGCGTAGAATTTAATGAGAAGGGTGTGGACGAGCTGCCATTTTTCCAAGAACAATGCTATGAAAAATGCCAAATTGACGCGACAACAAAAATCTACAGGTCGATAAAGTAGACATTTTTTTTGAAAAGGCGAGATAATGGCTCAAGATTACACGGTGGTTGACTCTTCGAGACGTCTTCACCTGTTGGACTTAATTTTTTCTTTAGGAAATCACGTTCGCAACAATCGTAACCTCGTGCTCGGTGGAGTCAGGTCCCACGTCAAAACAAATACCCAATTAATTCGTTCGTTTCGGATTCACAATTCGTATTTCGATTAACTTGCATCTTCCAGCCGTTTCCCCATCCTCTTACTTGGGTTTTTTGCTTTATGGAAGAATAAGTACTCGTACATTAAAATGTAGATATATTCGCAATACAATATCGTCTGAAATTTTAATGTAGGTACGTTACCTTTTGGGTTTTTGTCAGGCTTTGACACCGTCGTCGGGTAATTCGAAACCTGACGAACTTGATACTCGAATGCAGGATGGCGACGAAAAACACGACGAGTGCAATACTCTTATTGTCTTGGATCGCGATCTAAAGCTTTTAAATTTAACTCGATCCGATATAAAAAGTGGATTTTTGATAGCACGTTCGACATTTGAAAATTTAGTTTCGAGGTGAAAGATGGCGAAACATCATGTGTAGGTAGGGCTAAGTGGGCAGGAGGGAAATGCGCCATTTAAAGCTGTTTTTAGCTTGTGCTTATCTTTTTGTTACATTCACACCTCCTTCAGCTTCTTTCGATCTTCTAAGTTTTCATAACATTTTTATTTTTTATGTTTTTATTTTTTCCTCGAAATTTTGTGAACTGTGTTGAAGTTCTATCTGGAGTATTTATTACTATTTTAGCGAATCGAGTATCAAATTCTAATTCAAAACAAAATAAAAGAAGTGAAAAATTGAAAGCAATTGCAAAATTGGCCATATTAGTCACACTAGGAAAGGAAAATTTGATAAGCTTATTAAGAGATACGATCTAATAAACGTTAAATAAATCAAACAACAAAGAAAACATCTCGAATAGATCCCCATCACACGTAGGATCAAGAAAGGGTTGATTTTAGTACGCTAGATCGACCTTAGGAAGATTTCTAGCAGCGAGCATCAGATCATTTTCCGGGATATCGGTGCCCTGCTCATGCCCACGATAAATTCAACTACAAGCTACAAGGTTTTCGCGTTAAGATTATACAACGGACTTGGAAGTTTTTAATATGTCCCCGCCTGGTGATAAAATTGCAAATTTTTCGGGGTCGTGGTCATATTTCGTCGCTACACCGCCCGCTCCTCGATCTCGTCTCGCGTGCGTTCTGTTTCGAAAAACACCCCTGCCCTGTATTTTACTCACCTCGTCGTTCTCTATTGTTACACCGAATTGCGTCGACGTGGGTGTATTGTATATTATATGTATAGTGAGTTTTCCTTCGCGTTGTATTTTTGGAATGACGTAAAAATCAGCCTACTTTGCAATAAGGTTCGTTGGCACTACTTTGTTCCTATAGGAGACGTGGTCAAATTGTGGAAATTTTTATTAATTACCCAAGTAATTCAAGTTCGTGCCCCTGATGTGCCTTTTGTAGGTTTCAACTTTTGGGTCCCCTTTGACCATTGTCCAGGGTCAAAAATCAAGATTTTTCACGTTTTTTCTCGCTTTCCGGTACGTTGATCAGCCTGCAGCCCAAACCAAATGACCTTGGAAGCCAAAATTTGGTATTCGGGATCGGTAAGGGTTACTGAGGTGCCTTTTGGGGTTTTTGATCCTTGAGACCCAAAATTGGGAGTGGCCCTTTTTTGTGGGGGGCTCTAAAGGGTTCCCAATGTGACAAAATTATTTGAAATTTCTACCAACAACAGTGACTCTGATTGTCTCCACTGTATTCAAATTTCAGCTTTCTAAGTCATCCCCACCCCATTTTAGGGCCCAAAAAGTGGATTTTGGGGTCATTTTTTTCACGTTGATCAGGCTACAGACCCCCCAAATGGGTCTGGAGGGCCCGAATTTTTATCATACATCAAGTTCGTGCCCCTGATGTGCCTTTTGTAGGTTTTGACCTTTACACCCCTTTTGACCTCGATACAGGGTCAAAAATCAATATTTTTCAAGTTTTAACCTGTCTTTTCTGATGCGTTGAACAGCCTACAGCCCAAACCAAAAGACCAAAAATGTCCAAATTTGGGATGTAGGGTCATTAGAGGTCACCGATGTGCCTTTTGGGGTTTCGAGTTTTGAGCACCATTTGACCCCCGTACAGGGTCAAAAATCATAAATTTTCACGTTTTAACCTCTTTTTTGGTGTGTTGGCCCTCGTCTGTAGAGCTGAAAGTGTGAAGGGGATTGAGAGCGAAGCCCTCAATCCTCTCCTGCCATGTCCCTATTGAGGGCGAAGCCCCCCAATAGGGGCATGGGGGCGGAGCCCCCATCTGAAGAGTTGGAAGTGGCGAGGTGGTTGGGGCGAAGCCCTCAACGCGGGGGTATGGGGGCGGAGCCCCCATCTGAAGTTGAAATCTTCAATGCAGAGAGGAACTAAAACTGAAGAAAAAACCTGACATTTTTAAACTGAATTTGAAGTTAAAACTGATATTGAAACTGAAATACCATGGATGAAAACATTTTTAAAGTAGTACACTAACTTGAAAAAAAAAATTCGGCTGTCGCGGAGCATCTTGACTGCTACGCGAAATTTCTGATTTTTGGAAAAGAAACCCCAATTTTTTAGAAAGTAAAAAATTTTCTGATAAGTATATTCATTTTAAAAAAAATAGGTACATAATTTCTCACTGTTTTTGAATGAAAATTTTCTCAATTATTTACTTAAAGATGTATAAATATTTTCCAAATTAAAAAAAATCCTAAATTTTTGATAGTGTCTAGCTAATAAATTTTCAATTTTTTGGAAGAAAAATTTCTCAATTTATTTTTATGGAATACTTGGAAGTATTTTTTATATTTTTGTACAAAAAATCCTAATTGTTTAGAGGAAAAAATTTCTGATTCCTCCCTAATGTTTTTAATAGTTTTGGAATAAAAAATTTCTCAATATTTCACTTTTATAAAGTAAAAATATTTTCCAAATTAGAGAAAAAACTTCTAATTTTTTATTATCAAGAAATTTATCAATTTTTTTTTTTAGTACAAAATTTTTGAAGGAAATTCTCATTTTTTCAGAGTAGAGGTATTTTTCTTTCAGGAAAAAAATCTTATTGTTTTGGAATTTAAACATCATAATTTTCAAGATTGGTTCAAACTCATATCTACTTTTGGATAATTAGGATGTTTTCAAAATTCAAATTGCCTACAAAACTTTGAAAAGTTGCCATTTTCAATTAAGACTGAATTTTTTGAACTTTATCTAGGTAACAAATATTTTTTTGAAAATTTGTTGGTAGCCTATTTTCTAAAATTTTGATTTTTGAATTAAAGTAAACATCGATTTTTCAAAAAAAAAAAGTTAAAATATTTTTTAAAAGACATTTTTAAAACAGATTTTTCAAAAAATGCTTGGTAACCGATTTTTTAAAATTATCCTGGGGAGTTTTTTTCACAATCTCCTTAAAAAATTGAATTTTTTATACTTTGTTTAACATCAAAATTTTAAAAATTTATAATATTTCATCATTGCTTTTTTCAGCTCTTTCTCATTTTTTTAATCACACTTCAACACTTTTTACATTTCCAAATTTCGTCTGAATGGATTTTTAAAAACTTTGTTTGCATAAAATTTCTAAGAATTTTTTATTGAAGACCGTATTTAATATGTTCTATTCAACAGGGATTTTTCACAATTTTATTAAAAGACAAAATTTTGTAGTTTTGTTCAAATTCAAAATCTAAATTTTTTAAATTTTGCTGAAAATACATTTAAAAAAAAAAATTATTTCAAGAGTAAAAATACGTGGTAATGTTTTAAAATTTTATTCAAGACTAGATTTAAAAATTTTTTAACAATAACTTATAGTTTTTTTCAAAAACTTCAAGTCTTCGACATTGAAAACTTTTATTCAAAAATAAAATTTTTCAAATTTCATTCAGGCTCAGATTTTTCAAAAATTTGTTTGCAATCCATTTTTTAAATTTTGTTATTTAGAAATTTTTTCAAATATTCATTTCAAAAATAATAATTTTTTAATTAACTCCTCTCCAATGAAAATTTTTTATTTTTCAACATTTAAAAAAAATTGAAATCTTTTTTATTTTATTGCATGTTATTTTCAACATGAAATAAAATTTTCAAATTTCGTACGAATTCAAATTTTTTATAGGTATTTGTTGATTAGCAATTTTTTGAATAATATTTAAATAAAATTTTTTTTGAAAACTTGTTAAAACACCATTCCTTCAATTTTCCTTTAAAATATAAAATTTTTACAATGATTGAAAACTATTTTTATTTATAATTTTACTTAAATTCAAATTTGAAAACTCATAGAATATTATTTTAAAATTTCTTTGAAATACCATCTTCTCAAAATTCTATTCCAAGGAAAATTTTTCAAATTCAATTTTTAATTAAAGTTTTGAGGAAGAAAAAAAAATGAATATAATTTTGTTTATTTATTATTACGAGAGAGAATTTTCTCTTCGAATCACCGAATGAAGTAGCCAACAGGCACAAGTGTAATAGGCTAATACGCGACGCGGCGCGCGGGTCCTAATCTCGCCAACGAGCGCCCAGCATAAATTATTATATAAAACCGTGGAAAGGTCATACCTACTTATCCGCTTTATGAGATGACACGCGACGGCGACGGTCGGTATACGAATCTTGGGACTTAGGTATACTTTACTTACGTTACTCTAATATAATTTCAATATCGCCACCGCGCCGTCCAGCGAGCGAGAGAAAAAATTAAGGGTTGCTGGTCGCTCGGGCTCGACGGCAAACCCTTTATAATGCTTGCGGTGGATCTGGATACGTTTAGTAGATGTACCACATCGTCATCGGTATACGTATAGCGTAGGTTAGCTAAATTTCTCTGGTATACAAAAAGAAACCATGTAATTAATACGAAAGGGAAACGAAAAAAAATAGGAAAAAGTCAACGCTCGTTTAACCCTTTCAAAGTTTAATTTTACGCCAAGTTGGTTTGCGGTGTAAACGCAACTTGTTTAATAATACAAATATATCCGTCCTAAGCTCGCTTTTCGATCTTTATTAGATGAGTAAATATAAGGTACCATGTACCATGTACCATGTACCTCCTACCTGCGTCCACCTTAGGAGGGCCAACAGTGGAACATAGAAAATGTACAACTTGACCCAGGATATGAAAGGGATACCGACTACTTCACTATACGTACAAAAATATCTATCGTATATCTATCACTTTTATTTAAAAAATGATAATTTTCGGAAGGGTTTTCGGATCCGAGGCGAACACCTTCCAAGTTTCCATCATCAAAAAACAGCGTTAGAAAACTCAAAAACCTTGCATATAAAAGATGCTCGTATTTACATATTATTATTTTTTTTAAATTGTCTCAAAATACATCCCTAATTTTTCTTGTTTTCAAAAAATAAAATTTTCAAGCTTCGAAATTTTCCTAATTTTTTGTTACGATAAATTTTCAAAAAATGAGATTGGTCAAATTTTTCAAAATTGAATTTCTTTAATTTTGGGAATAATTTTTCATAAATTTTCAAAATTAAAAATTGGGTACCCAGATAATGTTTCAATACTTCTTATTTATAAAGAATGAATTTTATTTTTCTAATTTTTTATACATGACTTTTTATTAAATTTTAAAAAATAAGATTTATGAATTTTTTCAATTTTTAGAGATCATAATTATTTTTTTCTTGAATTGTTAAAAATGACATTTGTTACTTTAGATGGATTTTTTCCATTTTTTTTAGGAGGTGATTTTTTTCTACTTTTCAAAACTAGATTTTTTTTTAATTTTACAATTCCAAAATTTTACTTAGGTACTAATACAATTTTTAATTATGATAAATTTTCAAAAACATTATTTTGTATCAGATTCTTTAAAATTATTTTTTAAGATTCAATTTTTTTTCCAGTAGGTAATTTTCAAGGATAACTTTTATTAATCTTCGTCAATTACAAAATTTTCTTAATTTTTCAATTTTTTGAATGTTTTTTCATAATTTTCAAAAATAAAAATTGAATAATTTTTTTAATATTTTATTTTTCAAGAATAAATTTTTCTACCTAATATAATATTTTTTCTCAAATTTTCAAAAAAATATGATTTTACAATTTTTTCGAGAATGAATTTTTTCTTCAAAAATAATATTAATTTGTTACTTTAAAAAAAAATCAAAATGGATTTTTCCCAATTTTTTTAGAGTGATTTTTTTTTCGTTACTGTTTACATGCCCGGCGTTAGCCCAGTTGCCCTCGTGCTCAAGTATCACAAAATTTGAATTCAATGTGTAAAACATTTCACTCAATAAAAAAATTATAACATTTTGGAGATTTGGGACCCTTTTGAAATTTTTAGAATGAAAATTTAGTACCATTTTTTTAAAACGATTGTTTTTCTTAAATTTTTCAGAATGAAAATTTTGTACAATTTTTTTAAAACGATTGTTTTTAAAAAATTTTTAGAATGAAAATCTTTTACAATTTTTCAGAATGAAATTTTTTTACAATTTTTTTAGAACGATAATTTTTTTAAAATTTTTTATAATGAAAATTTTTTACCATTTTTTTATATAATTATATTTCCTTTAATTTTTTAAAATGAGTAGATATTTTTTACAATTTTTCAGAATCAAATTTTTTCAATTTTTTAGAATGAACTTTTTCAATTTTTTACAATTTTTTTAGATTGATTTTTTTCAGTTTTTTTTCAATAATTTTTCAAAATGAAAAATTTTTACAATATTTTTAGAACGATAATTTTTTTCAATTTTTATAATAAAATTTTTTACAATTTTTCAGAATAAATTTTTTTTTCAATTTTTTAGAATGAAAATTTTTTACAATTTTTTTAGAACTATTTTGTTCTTGAATTTTTCAGAATGAAAATTTTTTACAATTTTTATAGAACATTTTTTTTCTTAAATTTTTTAGAATGAGTATTTTTACTATTTTTTAGAATGATTTTTTTTTAATCTTTTAAAATGAAAATTTTTTGCAATTTTTTTTAGAACGATATTTTCCTTTAATTTTTTAGAATGAAATTTTTCATCATTTTTATAGAACGATTTTTTCGTTCAATTTTTTAGAATGAGTATTTTTTACAATTTTTCAGAATGATTTTTTTTCAATTTTTTAGAATGAATTTTTTTTTTAATTTTTTAAAATGAAAATTTTTTACAATATTTCAAAATGAAATTTTTTACAATTTTATAGAATGAAATAAGATTTTTCAATTTTTCAAGATGAAAAAAGTTTTAATTTTATGGAATAATATTTTTCAAGTTCCTGATTTTTTTAAAATAATTTTTCCACATTTTTTAAGTAGGTAGGTAATTAGGAATTATTTTTTTGAAATAAAAAAATGATTTCTCAAATTTTTCCTGAAAATTTGAAACATTACTATGAGGTTGGTTGTAGGGCAAAACTGTAGAGAACTTGAGTAGTAAATAATTAACCGATTTTTGGGCATCGGATAATCGAGCTTCTACTTTGTGTACTCGTATATGAAGTATTTTTTTGTGTGAAAAAATTTACAACCTTTTCACCCCCCCCCCCCCCCCCCCGGCCACCACAACGTGAGCACCTTTTCAAGACTACATTTTTTTAAATTTTACAATAATTCCGAAAATTTACTTAGGTAGGTACTCATTTTTTATAATAAATTTTCATTGAAATTAGTTCAGTCAAATTCTTCAACATATCGATTTTCAATTTTCCTTGAATTTTTACAAAATAGAAACGGCCGGGTGTGAATTTTTGGCTGTTTTTTTTTCAATTTTCCAAGGTTGAATTTTTCTTTTAGTTGATTTTTTTTTTAATTTTCAAAAATTGGATTCTAAAAATTTTGAAAAATGTGTTTTAAAAATTTTTTAAGATTGAAGTTTTTTCCAATAATTTTTAAGAATGACTTCTTATTTTTATTTCATTTTTTTCGTTATGAGTAAAAATTATTAAATTTATTTCATACCTAATGACTACTATCGGAAACAAAATTTGAACCCACCCCATGATTTCATCCTAGATACGTCACTGATTTTTAATTATTTATTTAACAAAGTAATTCGCGTAGTCGTCGTTGTCGTTGTTGTTGTTGTTGTTGTTGTTGTTGTTGTTGTTGTTGTTGTTGTGGTGCAATCAAATGTCGAAGTGCATTTACCTACGTACCTACCTACCTAAGCATCCAGATCCACACAGTATATCGCCTTCTTTATAACAACCGCACGTTCAAAATGGATTAATTCCGAATGGCGGGAAATTCCGGCGACATTTAATTACGGTTTGATAAAGAAGACGCGACGCGACGTTGGGCTAAATAATAATTAGTACTTGCGGTCTTGCGTTGTTTTATTTCATTATTTCGACGCTAAATTATGGTCGTGTTTGTACGACGTCTACATTTCGAAGGCGGACGCTCATCCTCGTCGTTTTACATTTCACCTAAAATCGTGGTCGTGTTTTCGACTCGTCGAGGAAGTCGAAGGCGCGGTGGATACCTCTAAAAGCTGCGAATACCTGCGGTTTTTAATTTAAAAGGCCATCTCGTCGTTGGAACGAGTCGACTTTTATGCCCACTGCTATTTTCGATTTTATATTTTTCGTTTTCGTTTCATTTTTCTCGTAGTCCTAGTCGCAGTCGGACTGTAATAATTTTCCAAATGATCGCATCGTGTACAATGTTGTCCGTCTAAACGCAGCATATGGAAAATAAATCGAACATAAGGGAGAAAACCCGCCTTTTATTCTATTCGCGTAACATTTGAAATGCCGAAAAGCAATAAATTCGACTGTTTTTTACTTCAAAAGAAACATAGCATCGTCAAGAATCAAAGTGCTCGGCGTGACAGCGAAATTACTTGTACTTGTAGAGCTGTTGGCGTACATTGGAAACGAGTTGTTGACAGTTATACGATTACGACAAATACCGAAACTGAAGGGAAAAAAAGGCTGGCATTTGTCCGCATAATGTGAAATTATAGTCAAGGCTGGTTTACTTTTCCTATACATGAGTATGTACAAATTGGTGAAACCCACATACGTTCTGATTCAGATTTCTAGATGCATAAAATCTACATAAATATTATAACAGGATAGAAAATTTTATTACTCTCTGATTAAACGTAAAATACTCGTACCTATCGTATTGTGGAAAATAGATTTTCATTCGTGCTTGAAGAAATTTTTTTTTAAATTACCAAAAGTATACAAAAGTGTTTTTCAAAAAATAAATAAATAAATAAATACTTATGTAAATAAAAATAAAAATAAATGGAAATTATTCATATTTATATTTTGTTCAATTTTTTTTTAGTTTACGCTTAAGAGAAATTTCAAATAATGTAGTTTATACAAAGTTTTCAAACCGGTTCTGTTTGAGTGATTTTTTTTTTTTTAGTTTCAAAGAATAAAATAATAAAATAAAATTTTAAGAACGGAGACAATTTTTTTTTCAAAAAAATTAAAAGAATTTGCCTTTTAAAACAGGTTCCAAAACTTTCTATTTAAAAAAGTTAAAACCTCTCAATTTTCAGGAAAAAATGGGAAATTCGTGATGAAAAGATGGGGAAAAATACAAAAAAATAAGTTATTTAAAGAAATCCAGAAAAAATTGTTTTTCAAAAAATTAGAAATGAAAACTGATAGATAATATTTACTTGTATTATATATATATTTTTTAAATTCATACTCGAAGAAAATTTCAAAAAAATTACTTAATCTGGTACATTAGGTAATATATTTGGGAAGGGGGATGAGAAAAAAAATTATTTGAAAAATTCAAAAAAGGGTTGATAATTTAAAAAATGTGATAAAAACTTTGAAAAGTCGTTTTTGAAACAATTTTGTATAAACTTTCATTTGAACAATACTTTTTTATACTAAAATGGAATTTTAAAATAAAAAAAAAATTGAAAAAATTTTCCAACAAAGTTTTTTAAGCTTTAGTTTTTTGACTGTAATCTGACAAACATTTATAAGTAGAAATTTGAGCTCTTGAATTATGAAAAACGTCGTTTAACGTACACATAAAATTTTTGAAAAAGAGTGTTGGACAAAATTTCGTGTTCAAAAGCAGATCAGACGAAATTATCTTTCAAAAAAAGTTCAGAAAAAAAAAATTCGATGTAAAAATCATTTCTTAGACAGATTTTTAAACAGCTATTTCGGATTTCAAAAAATGAATTGTTTTTCGAATAAAAAATTTTTTCTGAGTAAAATTGAGCATAATTGCTTGTTGGTTTTTTTTTTTTGAATGAGAAAAAATCGTAAAAATAAGAAAAAAAATTATAAAAATATAATGTTATAGAAAGATAGACTGAAAATATTTTACTTGAAAAATTTAATTTTTGAAAAGGTCTAGTCGAACAAAATTTTCCATTTGAACCAAATTTCATAAAATTAAAAAAAAAATGCATGAAATTTGCAGGTGTTGAGCAATATTTTTGTATTTAAGCAAAATACATACGGAATGGTTTTTTTTTTAAAGTAATTTTAAAAAGGTAAATGTTATTTTGTTTTAAAAAAGAGATTATAATTTATTTACGACAAAATTTTCAAAAACCTCAGCTTTCAACAAAAAAAAAAGAAAAAAAAAGATTTTGAAAAAAATTCTTTGTTTTAACAAAATCAGTCGAAATTGTTTTTCAAATTTTAAATCAAAATCGTGTCGAAAGAAAATGTTGAAAACTTAATACATTTTTTTTCACAAAAATTTCTGATTGAACAAAATTGGAAAATACAGTTTTTCAAAAAAGAAAAAATTCTCTTGAAAATCTTGGAAAATTTTTGTTCATTGCAGTTTTTTTTTTTTTTTTTTTTTTTTAAGGCATAGTTTACCAAAATTTTTCTTTTTGATAAAATTTAAAAAATTAAAAGAATGTGAAATTTTTGTTTAGCAAAATTAACTAACAACATTAGTCAAGGTCATTTTTCAAAAGATAAATAAATAAATAAATAAATAAATAAATAAATAAATAAATACTTAAATAAATAGAATTGCTTGAATTTTTTTTTATTCCCTACCTATTAATTTACAAAGAACTTGATAAAAATTTTTGTTTGACAAACTTTAAAAAAAAAATCAAAAAAAAAAAAAAATCGAAATAATAAATTCTGTTCAAAACTTTTTTTTAACTTCGATCTTTATAGAAAAATTGAAAAATTATTTTTTCCAGGATTTTACAAAATTAGAAAAAAATACCCTTTCGAACAAATTTGTTGAAAATTATTGGTCTAGAAAAAGTATATTGTTACTAATCAAATTCTTTGAAATGAAAAAAAAATTACAATCTCGATCATTTTTCAGGAAAAAGTGGAAAGCATTATTTATTATGGAGAATTAAAAAATACTAAGTAAATTACTTTTAAAAAATTTGAAAAAAATTGTTCGACGAGCAAACTTTTTAAAAATTTATTTTTCTACAAAAAATTTCAGAAAAATATGTGTTTGAAAATTTTAAAAAGTGTTAGTTCACGTGTACAGAGGTTTTAAAAATGTTTTGTACTTTTGTCTAACTAAATAGAAAAAAATGATAAAATTAATGTAGCCCTAAAAAAAAAATTGAAAAATACCTTTTTTTAGCATAATTTTTAAAAAGTCACCAAGGTTTATACCAAATTCAAAATAATTTATTTTCAAACAATTTTTGAAAATTTCAGTTTAAAAAATATTATCAGAGAAACTTTTCAAACTTTTTTTTGTTCAACATAATTTTAAAAAATCTGTACTCTCAGGGAATTTGAAAAAATTTCACTTCACCGTCAAAATTAAAAAAAAAAATTTGGTACTTATCCTCTGCGAACGTTTTGAGAATTTGTTTTTCCATAAAACGTTGTTATAGGCTCTCAGGTAGGCAAGACGACAAGAGAGATATATGTGCTTTAATGAGAGACACGAAAAGGTAAAAGGTGACTAGAAAATTACACGAAATTGATTCCTTAGAGTATCTTTTGTTTCAATTTCTTCGTCATAGAAGTGATCGTAGCAAATAGAAGTTTCGTTGATGGATGACATAGGCTGTCTCGTCTACACCTTTGCACATTTTCTGCTGTAGGTCTGTAGGTACCTATTGGGATATTATAGGAGGTGCATGTGACGAGTAGATATATGTATGTTTCGCAATGTGTAACCTTATAAACAAAAACCTTGATGTCTACTGTTCAAAGGTGTACACTTGAGGGGTCTAAAAAAGAAAGATTCTTCTCATTGCGATAATGTGTAGGAAACTACCCCAAAATTTTTTTTAGATCCCTACCCTCACCCCTACTCGAGAAACATGGTCGTATATGACGAAAAATTCAATATTTTCTATACGGTAATCCAATTTTTTTGAAATTTTCACAGAAAATAGTGTCTGTACAGGTGTATGCGTGAGAATTTTTCCAAAAAAATTTTCTCGGATTTTCCGAATTTTTCCGGAGGTTGAAATTTTCAAAAATTCATATAAAAAAATGGGGAGGGGGTCATGGCTGGAATTTTTTTTTAAATCTGTGTTATACTCATAAGTATAACATATATTTTACCCGGGTCCCAAAAATCGGTGAAACATGGTCAAAAAAAGGAAAAACTTGTAAACACCGCGTTTTTCTTCATTTTTTCGCCATATTTAGATGTTCAAGGTCAAAACTTTGGAAAAAATTAGAATTTTGTGTTAAAGATACCAAAACCAGGTGGAGTAATTTTTGACATTGGATAGATTGTTGAAATTCATTACACGTCTTCTAAAATTGGTAAAAATGCTAGAATATTTTGGTCGTTTTAAAACTTTGATAAATTTTTTAATTTATTTTTTAAAAATTTTTAATTTATTCATTTTTTTAATTTCATTTTTAATAAATTTTTGAAATTGGATAGATTATTGAAATTCATTAGACGTCATTCAAAATTCGTAAAAATGCTGGAATTTTGGTCGTTTTAAAACTTTAATAAATTTTTGAAACAATTTCAAACATTTTATTCCGGTTTAGCATTTGATAAAAATTCAAAATTTGATCCTTTTTCATTGTTAATAATTTTTGACATTGGATAAATTGTTTGAATTCGTTACACTTTCAAAATTGGTGAAAATTCAAATTTTTGACTTGATAAGAAGTGGAATCTTGGTCGTTTTAAAAATTTAATAAATTTTTGAATTTAAGTAGGTAAGTATTTTTTTTAAATTTACTTCTTAAAATCTAATGATTTTTTTTCACTTCATTTTTAGTAATTTTTAAAATTTTATAGATGGTTGAAATTCATTAAATCTAAAATATTTTTGATAAAAATTCCAAAATTGATCCTCTTTAATTTTTACTAGTTTTTGTTATCGGTTAGATTGTTGAAATTCATCACGCGTCTTTCGAAATTGGTAAAAATTCTGGAATTAGGAATTTCGGTAGTTTTTTAAAAAATTACCTAATAAAATTTTGGATTTATTTTTGAAAAATTTACATTTTTAAAATTTATTGAAAATTCATTTTTTATTTTTTCATTTTTCATTTTTTATAGTAATTATTTTTGAAATAATTGGATAAATTGTTGAAATTCATTAGGTACACGTCTTTCGAAATTGGTAAAAATTCTGGAATTTTGGCCATTTTAAAAATTTAATAAATTTTTTATTTTTGAATTATTTTATTTTTCAAAAATTTACATTCAAATTTTGCGATGCAGTGCAAAGGCAGAAAAAGTGCACTTTTTAATATAGGTATGTTATTTTAAAATTTATAAATTTATCATTTTTCTTTACGTTTATGCCAATTAGTCATATTTTACAATTTTATGATTTATTGATTTTACATGTTATTTTGTAAAATTTTGTACACATGAAAATTAAATGTGAGCAAAATCGAATTGTTGCGGATTTATGCGCAACTGGCACTCTTGTTACACATTATTACAGACTTATAACAGTGAATGGAGGATATATACAAATTCACAAAGTAGCGCATACGTGAAAAGATCGCGCTGACACGTAAATGTGTGGGAAATGCGGGGTATCACTCTCAGTCTCAATGAGAATGTTGTTAATGTTACAGACCCGGCTGGTATTCTTGGTGCCTGGAAATGAAAATTTGTCGTTGTGGTATCTTTACGAGTACATTAGAGAAAATTCTGATTTTTTCCAAAATTTTGACCTTGAACATCTAAATATGGCGAAAAAATGAAGAGAAATGCGGTGTTTACAAGTTTTTCCTTTTTTTGACCATGTTGCACCGATTTTTGGGACCCGAGTAAAATATATGTTATACTTATGAGTATAACACAGATTTAAAAAAAAATTACAGCCATGACCCCCTTCCCATTTTTTTATATGAATTTTTGAAAATTTCAATCTCCGGGAAAATCCGGAAAATTCGAGAAATTTTTTTTGGAAAAATTCTCACGCATACACCTGTACAGACACTATTTTCTGTGAAAATTTCAAAAAAATTGGATTACCCCCTCCCCGTACAGAAAATATTGAATTTTCGTCATATACGGCCATGTTTCTCGGGTAGGGGTGGGGTAGGGATCTAAAAAAAATTTTGGGGTAGTTTTACATCAATATCTACATTTTGGGTGGGTTTCGTCCCAATCGGTGAGGAGGCAATTTCTCGTTCCGTAGACATTTGTCCGAAAATAACCTGCAGTACAGAAGATCCAACGCACAGACCATTCCCTTCCCTTCCCAACGACAATCCCTCCTAGTCAGTAGTCACCGCGGTACGAGGTAGAAAAAATCGAATTGAGATAAGTCAGAACTTGAGTGAGAAAAAAATTCCTCGCAATGTATATATTTTGTTAGCAACCCGGGAATTACGAGCTGTTTAATTTTGAATAAGAAATAAGATTTCAACCATGAAAAAAGCAGACATCCCTTCCGTTTGTGCTGCGAGGGGGGGCAAATCCCTCATTTTTTAGATACCCTTGTGGAATGGGTGAATAAGAACTTAACCAACATATGAATAAAAAGGATCAATGGCGCAACATGTATTAAAAAAGGGTTACAAGAAATTGAGATTTGTCTGTTCCAAAAGTAGAGATTTTTTCTCTGAAAAAAGCGAACCGGATTTACTTGTAAAATATAATATAATTAATTAGAACATGATTTTTCAAAATAATCTAAAATAAGTATATTTTTTAAACAAATTTTCTATTCTAAACAGATCAAAAACTAAAAAAAAAGAAAGAAAAAAACAAGACATTTCTTCTGCCGAAAATTTGATATTTTTTTTTTTAGAAAACTGATATTCGAGGCATGAAATTAAAATCACTCCAAGTAGGTAAAGTCAAAGCAGTCGTCTGGCCCAATGGTTTAGTTATGTTCGCCTAATAAATGAACAGCTGGATGAAACTAGTGAAAAAATCATGAAGGATGTGCTAAATAATTAGTGAAAGAAATTAAAAAAGGTAAGGGTACCCAAGTAATCGCCCTGGTCTACATACCTACCAAAGGTATATTTTGAAACATCTAGAGTTCTAAAAATCGACGCATATGACAATGGTCAAGAAGTCTTCCATAGATGGTAGAAATTGGTGGTCGTAGATTGAGGGTCGAAATTTATGGAATTTTATTTCTTGATCTACTTCTTTGAGATTGATACGCAACTACCATATCTTTTTCGAGTTTGGCGACACTAAAAGTAACAAAAGTGATTAGAGGAAGGTAATTCGACATAGTCATCCATACGATGTTTCTTTTCGAGCTTTACCTGAATTTCCATATATTTCTAATGTGCTTAGTAAAGTCTTCTTTCAGGTTCAAACCATATGTAGGTATTAAGTAAGTAAGTCTGATATTCAGCACATTCGAAACAGAAATAATCCGAGTAGAAGTTGCCTTATGTCGCCACTCAAATAGGTGAGATTTTGATTTCTTGCAATTTAGATGAAATGTTGTTCATTACTTCCGGCAAAGGGCTCAGGAACCAGTTGAATTGATTTATTCGCAGAAGATGTTCGGCAAACGTGTTCAATGATATGGCGATACGATTAACAAATGAATGATAAAATGCTCTAAGTATTATTATAATCAAACAAAATTTAGAGACTTCATCTACGTATTTATACGTCATCACTCAATCGTCAATTATTCTTAAAATCATTGATGTCACTGAAGTATTTTAAAAGAATTATTTATTTCAAAAAATTGAAGATTTTTTTTCTCCAAGAAAAATCGAAGAAATTTTTTTTCTTTGAAAAATTTATTCCTTTTTTTTTTTTTTTTTTTTTTTTTTTTGAAAAATTGAAATTTACTTGAATTGTTTTCTCTAAAAATAATAGATTTCATTCTAAACAAAAAATAAGATTTTTTCTCTCATAAAATGTATGATTTATTCATTTTTAGAAATTTTTTCTTACTTCATTTTTTTCAAAAAAGAATGGATGAATTTTTTCAACCCAAAAATTTGATACTTTTATTTTGAAACAATTGAAAAAAAAAATCTTCAAGTATTAAATTTATTCATTTTTTTCAAAAGAAATGAGATTAATTAAACTTTTTTTGTCTAAAAATGATAAACTCTTCAAAAAATAATTAAACACCACCCTCCCCGGGCTCCTAAGAAAACGTCTCTCTTAAAAAAAATAACTCTTTCAAAAAAACACCTTTTTAAAATATTCAGTTAAGCTATGAAATGAAATATTGTGAAATTTGACTCGTTAAGTAATTAAATATGCTGATATCATGAAAAATCCGCTTTTTTCGATTTCAGGTCAATTTCAATTGTACAGTAAAACTCATATGATCATTCAAATTAATTCATTGTCAAATAAGAACAAACCACTCTGATATCATCATAAATTTTTTTTTTTAAAATGAATAAAAAAAATAAAAAGAGAGAGAAAGAGAAAGAAAAATAGGGGCGGGAGCAGTCCCTCCTATTTACTTAACAAATGAAGTTTCAAAGGGAAATTGATGTAGTTTTCATGCAAAGGTACTGCTCCCGCCCCTATTTTAGCAAATAAATTGTTTGCTCAGCGAGCCAGGCGAGCTAAGCAAACAATTCTACAGTGGAAAAGCTCAATTCGCACCCTATTAAGTAATGTAATTTTTTTTATAAACGGTGCGAATGAACTGAAAATCAAAGAACTAAAACACTGATATCAATATTATTTTCAACTTTCAACACTTTGTCACATCGTGTGTGTTACTATGCGACGCTAAGTTACTTTACATTGCGTGCGCAGCGCGCGTAAATAAGTGTGAGGAAAAGTTTCATTTTCCCCACTGATTTCATTGGCGAAAGTAAGTACTTTCGCACCGTGTATAAGGAAAAATAAGATTTTTTCTCTCATATAATGTAAGATTCATTTTTTTTCAACATGAAAAAATAGGAATTTCTTAAATAGGTATAAGGTATTTTTATTTTTTTCAAAAAAAAATTGATGATTTTTTTAAAAATCCAAAAATTTTAGAATTATGTATACTTTTATTTTGAAAACAATTTCATTGATCTATGACCTGTCACATAAAAAGAAGGTTAAGCGCCATTGACCCTTAACCCTTTTTTTTGTGACAATGTGCTTTGACCAAATTTCAACAAAAGAGGGTTAAGCGCCATAGACACTTGACCCCCTTCTCATGTGACAATGACCTTGACCATGTTTCAATTACATATTATGAGACCACCATTTGCGGGTCGAAAAATGTCGAGATAAAAACGTTCATTTTCGACTCGTATTAGTATAGGGCCGAAAACATGTAGATACTTTCATTACCAATTACCATGAGTAATGAAAAAAAAATTCAATTTTTGTTAGGGTCTGTCCACTATCTCCCCCAAAATTGCTAAAAAATAAAGAATAACGTCAAATTTGAAATCAGAATAAGCTTCGAAAACCTACATTTTCATATACTTACTTATCATAAGTCAATACTGCAAAAATTATATATTAACCCCTACCCCCCTTTTAGAACGACAAAATTAAACAAAAAACATGAAAACACCACCAACCATACTTCTCCCTTCAAAACATCCGACAAATTCGGAAATATAAATGTCTGTTAACTTTTTGCATTTTATTCACATCATCATCATCATCATCATCAATATATCAATATAATTATTATAAGAGAGAAGCCGGATTCTTTGCCTCGAATGATCTCACTAACCGCTACTTGTGTCTTCCCGTAGAATGGCTCCTTCGTTCAATCGAACGATTCGAGGAATATTATACATGTCCGTGACTCACGAATCATCAAGAATCGAATTATTTTTTATTTTTTTTTTCATTTTTCATTATTGTTTTATTTTTTTAATAAATTTTTTTTTAAAAATGACCGATACAGAATATTAAGTATAACTGTTCTATAATATTACGAATCACACCTCACACGCCTTATTTTCGAAGTTTTAACTTCAAAATAAGCTCAACAGTAATAATTTGGTAATTAATCAAAATTGAAGGGGAGGGATGACTCCAATCGAAATTTTTGTAATAACTAAAATTATTTCCAAGACTTCAAGCTACAAGTTTTGTTTGAAAAATTTTTCAATTGGACCTCTACCCTCGCAATTTTTTAATAATATAAGTGTCCAAGCCATTATGCAAAATTGGAGGGGAGGGAAGTGTTGTATCCGAGTAGAATTTATTAATTATCAATTAATTAAAGTACGACAATTATTTTAATCTGCGTATATTTCGTGACTTCGATTTACTTCGATACAATACAGAATATTTATTTTTTGGCTTCTAACTATAGTACTAAATTTAACAGTGTTACCAATATATATATAACAGTCACCCCCGGGTGAGAGGGTGCGAATAATCTTTCAAATAGGAGGGTAAATTTCGGACCCTACTAGGACGCGAAGCGCCTGCAGTTTCTTCCGATGGTGCCTCCTGATTTCTGGGTTGTTTTCCGGGTTCTGGGCTGCTTCTCAGTTGATTTATATGACGTTTAATTGTTGCTCCATTCTCTAACTTCACTCGATAATGAAGTTTTCCAAGTACTTCGATGACTTCTCCATACTTCCATTCGTTTTTATTATTTACATAGTGAAGCGACTGAACCCTCTCTCCTACACGAAGAGTACGAACTGGTTTACTGGATTCATTGAACTCCGATGTTTGTTTTCCTTTTTCGGGTGGCTTTAGTAGGTCCAGCGTTCCACGAATTTGTCGGCCAAGGTACAATTCTGATGGAGTTTTCCCTCCGGCCAACGGAGTCATTCGATAATGGTATAATATTTTGCGTAATTTTTCTTGTAACGACGTTGGATCATCTTTCATCTCGGCTAGCTTCCGTTTTACGATTTGAACACTTCGCTCGCCTAAGCTGTTTGTAGCCGGATGACCGGGAGCGATCAATTTTTGCATAATTCCATTTTGTTTGCAAAATTTGACAAATAATTCGCTGGTAAATATAGATGCGTTGTCTGATACGATTATTTCCGGATTTCCGTGACGACTAAATAGATCTAGGAGAATTTCGATGGTGATATTCGATGTTGGTGCCTCTTTAATCGAAGCTACTTCTAACCACTTTGATTTGGCGTCGATAACAATGAGTAACTGGTGACCATCTACTGGCCCGGCGTAGTCTATGTGTATGCGCTGCCAATTTCGTTTTGGTTCTTGCCACGGATGTAACGGGGCTTTTGTGGGTGAATTCTGTTGATCTTGGCAGTTTTTACAAGTCTTGACTACTCTCTCGATGTCGTTGTCAATACCTTCCCAGTATACATATCTTCTGGCAAGTTGTTTCATTTTACAAATACCCAAATGGGTCTGGTGTAACTCTTCTAGGATTTTTGACTGAAGCGATAACGGAACTACAACGCGTGTGCCTTTGAATAATATATTTTCACTGATGGTGTAACTTGATTCTTTTGTAGACGTTTTCAGCTCATTTAAAATGGCAGATAATTTTTTATCTTTTCTGGTTTCTTCTTGTAGTGATTTGTAATTTATTCCTGGTCCGGCTATTTCCTCAACCGTATTTTGACAAATTTGATCGACTTCATCTACGATTGAAACTTGATTTACAGGGGCTCTTGAGAGGCAATCAACATTTTCATGAAATTTCCCTTTCCGGTGCTTTATTTCATAGTCAAACGCTGATAGAAAAACGGCGTATCTTTGAAGTCGGCCCGCCGTCATTGCAGGTAGTTCCTTTTTTGAATGAAAAATTCGAACGAGCGGCTGATTATCAGTGATCAGTGTAAATTTTCGACCAAATAAATATTGATAGAAATGGTTTACACCGAAGTAAATTGCTAGAGCTTCGCGATCAATTTGGGAGTAATTCTGCTCAGCTTTAGTAAGCGCTCGTGACGCATAAGCTATTGGTCTTTCTGTGTCTCCTTCGGTGTGTGACAGTATTGCGCCTAATCCTTGGCTGCTGGCGTCGCATGCGAGTTGTACTGGTAGTTTCGGATCATAGGGGACAAGTACCCTATCGCTGGCGATTTCCTTTTTTAAATCTTCGAATGCAGATTGGCACTTTCTTGTCCACTTGAACTGGGCATTTTTCTTCATTAATTCGCGCAAAGGTGCCGAACGTTCCGAAAATCGAGGAATACATCTGGAGTAGTGTGCCGCCATTCCAATGAAACATCGAATATCGTCAGCGGACTTGGGCTTTGGCATTTTAAGAATAGCTGTGACATTTTTCTCGGATTTTTGTATTTTATTATATTCGATTACGTGGCCCAAGTACTCCACTCTGGTCGCAAAAAATATGCATTTGTTCAGATTTAAATGCAAATCATACTTTCGTAACTGTTCTAAGCACAAAATTAAATTTCGTCGGCATTCTTCTCTGGTTTCTCCATAAACGATCATATCATCAAAAAATGAGATTGCGCCGGGTACTGATTGAAGAATTTGATCAATAATGCGATTAAATTCCGCGGGAGCCGTCTTGATGCCAAATGCCAGGCGATTTACTCGATATAGACCACGATGTGTCGTTATAGTTTGAATAATACTGGACTGCGATGATACCAGAATGTGTAAATATGCCTTATACAGATCAAGCTTGCAATAATACTTCGCATTCCGTAGCTTTCGAAATATATCTTCGGACTTTTTGATCGGATAATGAGCACCGACTAAACGCTCGTTTACACCTGTTTTATAGTCAACGCATAAACGAACAGATCCATCTGGTTTTAATACTACGACGAGGGGTGATCCCCAGTCACTGATCTCCACTTTTTCGATTATTTTGTCTGCTTCAAGTGCGTCTAATTCGGCGTCAACTTTTTCTAGAAGTGAGTAGGGGATTCCGCGTTCTTTGTGAAAAACTGGCTGAGCTCCCGGACGTAACTTGTGGTCGATTACAAATTCCGGGGTACATCCGATTTTTGGTTGAAAAATATCGGTGAATCTGGTCTTAATATCATCATCGATATCAGGGTTATCAATATTATTCACATCCGCGCCTTTGATTTCCAACCCGAGCTCTTGATCGATCTCTTCAAGTCGAATTTTTAATCTACGGATCCAAGCACGACCGACGATTGGAGAATACTCGTCTGGAACGATGTACAGCTGATCACGAATAGATTTATTTTTGTACTTGATGTTTACTACAGCTTTGCCGTAAGGTGTGAATATCTCCTTCGTATATGATCGCAGACGGACATCCGGTGGTTTGAGAGGAACGTTGATTCCTAATTTATCAAATTGACTTTTTGGAAGCAAAGTCAATTTACACCCGGAATCTACTTCGAACATCACTGGTTTATTTTCGATCGTTATGTGAGTGAAAAAACGATCATCGATTTCCGGGTTCGAATCACTTTCGACTTGATGAATTGCATAATCTCGAATCGGTAATTCTTCGGTGATAACGTTTGTTGATTCTGGTTTACCTCGTAACAGGGTTGTAATGCATACTTTAGCAACATGGCCTTGTTTTCTACAGCTGTTACAGGTGAGTTTAGATCGATCGACGCGGCACTCTTCAATTTGGTGGTTATCTTTCCCACACCGTAAGCACAATCCATCTATACCGAGCTTTTTGAAATCAACATCAGGTTTTGATTTAGATTTTCGATAACGTTGCTGCTGTGAATTATTTGGCTTCGATCGATTGAAGTTATTTTGGCGTTTGATACGTTTCTTTCCTTTAATTTGAAATACATCCGCCGCCGGTGCATTCGAATTTGGCTGCGCTGGTTTTTGAGAACTTTTCGAAATTTCACTGGAACTGATTTTCGCAGCTTCCAAGGTCACTGCTTTTTGGAAAATATCGTCGAAAGAATCATTCTCAGCTTCTAGTAATTTGGCTCTAATTTCGCTGTCCTTAATTCCACGTATTAACTGCGCGCGGAGAAACACGTCGGCGATTGATTTTTTACAGCTGGGACATTCGAATTGACAGTCGTTTATTTCACTTCTTAAAGTGGTTGTGTAAGCGCTGATATTTTGGTTTTCTGCTTGAAACTTTGATAAGAACTGGTGTTGTGCCACCAATTTATTTCGTTTTGGCGAAAGGTGGTTTTCCATAACTGTTACCAGTTTATCATATTCGAGATCTGCGACATTTTCCGGAGCTACCAACGCGGCTACTGTGTTGAAATTCTCTGCTCCAATAGAATTAAGCAATAACTGTGCACAAAATGGTTTATTTTCTGCGACTTTTTTCATTTTAGTGTGTAGTTCAAACCTCTGACGATAACTTCGGAATGATTCTTTTGCCGGATCGAATAAGTCGAACTTACTAACATTTTCAGTTGGATTTGGTGGTGGCGGTTGCGGAGGAGAAGGTGTTCTCTTTTCCTGCTTTGATGCTGCGCCGATTTTATCCACAAGTTTGTCGAAAAATGCCTTCTGCTGCACCATAAATTCGTCGAACTGGTTTTTATTCATCTTGATAGATGAAATTTTCTGGAATGACTGAGATGAATGATAATAGTTGATTAAATAATCGAATTCCCGCGTTTAAGCACTCGTCAAGGCGTGCATGGTTTCACTGCACCACTACCGATCGGCGATATCGATAATTACTAACTTCGGCGAATTTATACAGATACATTAACGAATAAAGTTTTATCTCGTCGCCAAACTGTTGTATCCGAGTAGAATTTATTAATTATCAATTAATTAAAGTACGACAATTATTTTAATCTGCGTATATTTCGTGACTTCGATTTACTTCGATACAATACAGAATATTTATTTTTTGGCTTCTAACTATAGTACTAAATTTAACAGTGTTACCAATATATATATAACAGGAAGGGTCTAATCGAAAATTTAAATTTTATAATAACAAAAATTGAATTCATTTGTTTTAAATTGTTTTGATTTGACGTTTTTTCGAACTTATGACAATTAATTTTTTTTATCCTCAATCAATTTTTTTTGAATTTTTTTTTTGTTTTAAATAGTTTAGAATTTTACAAGTTGCAAACTTTTTTTATGCATTTTTTAATTATTTTAGAATTTTTAAATTTTGATTTGACAATTCTTTGAACTTATGACAATTCATTTTTTTCCTCAATCAAATTTTTTTGCATTGTTTTTTGTTTTTGATTATTCTAAAAAGCGAAATAATTTTTTGATTCGATTAATTTTTTAGGCTGATTTTTTGTTTTAAAAATATCTTTACCTACTTTAATAACGTTGTGGCACCACCTAGTTGAATGTTCTTGTGGCACCAGTACCATGTGAGAAGAACTTCGTCATTTTCTCAGCAATTTTTCTCTTGACTAGTTATAGATACGAGAAAAACGTCTGGTGCCACTAAGTTATATAAGTATGAAGTGAAAATTGCACCTAGTACCTACAGCACTCTCTGTGTATAAAAATTTTAACGAATTTTTAAAAGTGATATTCCATTTGAAGACATGAGACTTGAAATGGTGCCTCAACGTATTTTCAGTATATATATTTTTATTTTTATATAATCGTATAAAAATATATAATAATAGTGTCGTTGTGGCACCAGTACAAAAATTTGTCTATCGACTCCTGGTGACCTTACGATACCACCCCACATGGTTTCAGACTTGAAACGTTATGGCACCATTTCGTGGTGCCACAACGAAAATTTTGGTGCCTGAACTTACAACAAGTATATAAAATGGTGCCACAAGTACATTGAGTAAAAGTATATATTATATAATATTTTTTTAAAGCATTTTTTAATTATTTTAGAATTTTTTTATTTTGATTTGACAATTCTTTGAACTTATGACAATTCATTTTTTTAATGTTAAATGAACGGAAAATATAGCAATACCACTTTTGTTTACGTTTTGGAAAACAAAGTTTTACTTTAGACACTGATAATGAATGTAAACATGGCCGGAAAATAAAACCTCTGCGGAAAATACTTATTTTCCGCTTGAGTACCTATCATTGGAAATAGATGGCTATCAACAAACATTCGTTTTTTGGACATATCTTCGAACAGAAGTGGTATTGCTTATATTTTCCATTCGTTTAACATTAAAATAGTATACGTAACAGTGTTGGAAAGTAATGCGATTGCCTCGGGCGATTGCTCGAATTTTTTTTTTAATTACACGAATTTTTTAAAGACATAGGTACCTACGAGTAGGTACCTATTTTTTACAGTAGCGTAAGTAGAATTTAATTTTTAAAAGGGCCCAAATCATTATTCATGTAAATTTATCTACTCCTTAGAATTAGGTTAATAAATAAAGTCATGCTATATTAATGTAGGTACTTATTGAAGCACTTAGAAGGGGGAGGGTGCAGGGAATGGGTTTAGGAAGTCATACTTCCCACAATTTCTTTCAAAGATATCGTTTTATTATTCAGTAATAATATGGCAATGGTCACAATAATTAACATACTAAAATTTTTAAAACTGTAAAATATAAGTAAATAATTTTTGAATGATTATAACTTTTTTCTAAATGTATTCGCGTGAAATTGAGGGAAAGGAAGTCACGTTGTGGACAACAATATGTTCTGACTTCTGTTTTAACAGGGTTACTATCTATGGTAACCACCCACCACACATACTCAAATGGGGTGTAGTAGACACTAGACAGTAGTGAACGATGTACACGAGGTAGGGAAGTTAGATTATACACCACCCATGACTTGACTAAATTGACTTCCATAAAATAGACTCTTCACAAATTTCATCCCCTTTAATGTGGGTGGTTAGGTATGTTTGAGTAGTTCAAGCTGTTTTATGCGTTTTTTTGCAATTAAAATTGAAATATCAGATTCAAGGAGTAATGTAATTTGCGCTTAATTAAAATACAGTTTTTCTAGGTGAAAAGAACCAGATGAATTTGAATTATTTAATAGTGGATTAGCGGTCGTTTTCGGTTAAAATTCAAAATAATTGTATTAAACAAATATGAATTAAAGGAAATTGAAAAAATATAAAGAATCGTGTTTTTTTGATTTTATAAAAATGAAACAAAATTCAAGCCTGCCGAAGGGGACAGAGGGAGCACTTTGCCCCGGGCCTGGAGTTTTGGCAGGGAGCTCGAATTGAATTTTTTCAGTTCGTGCTGAAAAAAATTACTTAATTTTTGGTCAAAAACGCTCTTGGAAAAGGGCCTTTTTAATTCAAAAAAAAAAAAAAAAAAACTAAAAACAATTTGACTGAGTAATAATTTTAAAATAATTATACTATGTACCTACTTTGAAGTACAATAATAAAAAGAGACTTACCTATAGATATATGTTTTTATAAAATTGAAAACAAAAGGAAGAATTTTCAGATAGGTAATTTATAGAATATTTATAATAATTATAGATACTGAATACTGATATTGATAAAACAAATAAAATTAAATATTTAAAGATATTTCGCACCTCCGGAGTAATACAATGATACCTAGGTATCTCAAAAAAATTGAAATTTTTTTTATTTTTTTTATTTGTTCTACTTCCTCTGCTCTATCATCCTACGGTGTTATTTTTTGAAATTTTGACCGTAACCCCCCAAAAAACGGCAATGTTATAACTCAAAATCGAGAGATATTACACGTTTCTCGCAGTAATACTGTGATAACTCAAAAAAAAATTCATAAAATAACGTTTTTCACGTTTTGATGATTATACTATTCAATCACAGGTAAATTAACGCCATTTTCATAACATTTGTCATTTGTCTCAAAGGTAACTTTTCCAGCGGGGGGGGGGGGGGGGGGGGGGGAATTCATTATTTTTGAACACCATCAAGTGAGGTATCAAAATGTATGTTTTTTGACCTCCCGAGTCCATTTTTGAAGTTGTTTTGACTCTTAGATGAAAATATGATCCATAAGATTGGGGGTGGGGTGGATCCAAAGTTGAAAAGTTTTAAATGTCGTCAAGTAATGTATCAAAATGCATGTTTTTTGACCTCCCGAGTTCATTTTAGGAGTTGTTTTGACTCTTGGTTGAAAATTTGATCCATAAAAGTGGAGGTGACTCCCGAATTGAAAATTTTTCAACGTTATCAAGTCAAGTAAGGTATCAAAATGAATGTTTTTTGACTTCCTGAGTCAAAATCCGACATCAAAAACGGATTTGAGAGGTTAAAAAACCTAGATTTGTATATCTCGCATGCCATTTTGGGTAATTTTGAGTTTTGCCTTTCTCCTCCCGGAGCCCCTATTGAGAATTTCTGAAATTCAACATAAAAAACGGATTTAGGAGGTTAAAAACCCTAGATTTGCATACTCCACATGCCATTTGGAGTAATTTTGAGTTTTTCCCCTCTCCCCCCGGAGTCCCTATTGAGAATTTCTCAAATTCGACATCAAAAACGGTTTTAGGAGGTCAAAAAACCTAGATTTCCATACCCCACATGCCATTTTGTGTAATTTTAAGTTTTCTCCCTCCCCTCCCAGGAGCCCCCTTGGACTTACGGTCGAAATAATATCAGAAATGGATTCAGCGCCCTCAAAAACCCCTCATAGCTGATTTTCAGAATTTTAAAGTGACAACAAGCTTTAGTGTCAGTGTTAAAATAAGTCAAAAAAGGCAAAAAATGTCTCGCAGTTAAACTGTAATAACTGAAAACAGTTTTTTCAACGTGGAATATTATTAAAACAAAAGAAGTGTTGAATAAAAACATTCATATTTTTGGAAAGTAGAAACTTCAAACTTTTTAAAAATGTGTTTGAACTCCTCAAATGACAAAATCATTTTACTCAAAATGACGTTCAAAATTTAAGAAATTCTTTATTTGCCATTTCCCGAAAATGTGTTTTTTTGAGTTATCATTGTATTACTCCGGAGGTGCGATTTATAATTATGTAATTAAAAAATGAAAAAGTAAAATTTTGAGAAAACAGAATTTTGGTAATACAGTCGAGCCTCGCCAACTCGTACTCCAATAACTCGAAATAATAGATAATTCAACTCGAAAATATACTTAGATAACTCCAAGTGTTTTTTTGGTCCCAACTGCTTCGAGTTGGCGAGGTTCGACTGTACCTAAATATGAATTTGGTTTAAATAATTTTTTTGAAATTAAAAAAAATTAACTTTTTCATAATTTCAATTATTTTATTTATTTATATTTTATTTTAATAATTATTTTCAAATTAAAATATTTAGCTTTTAGACTTTTAATTTGAAAATTATTGGTTAATGTAAAATTTATTAATTATAGAAAATTAAAATGAAAAATCAACTTTTTTGACACATCTAATAGCTAATACGTCAGTTTTAAAAATTTGAAACTCGTTATAGCACACGGCAATCGTTATACTTATGTAAATTTGCAATTTGCACAATTGCTTCAGTTTAATTTTTTTGTAAAATAATAGGATTAGGCATTTACCTAATAGGTAGTTAGTTTTTAATGTATAATTAAGACACTATATTATACTTATGAATTTTTAATTCCTAAAACGAGATTAGGCTTATACGCTTTTTTCAAGCTTCAACGTCTGCAGTCTGCTTTGGTCCAACATGTCGTCCGGTTCCGTTGAGTCGGTTGTGGAAAAACGTGTTATATTCGCAGTTTTCATTGGTTTCTTGTTTTTGTTTTTTATAAGTTTCGCCGGGTTTGTCAGATTGAACGACAAAATAGATGAAATTAAAAACTACAGTGAAAAAATCAACTTCAAAACACAAGAACATGAGATTAAAATGCAACTTTTGAGTTACAAGGTTGAAACCATTGGTAATAACTAATAAGGTGTGTACCTATACTTATAATAAATCTTTGTCGTATATAATTCCCTCGCATTTTTATGCATCGCAGAATACAACACAACCATCGCCACTACAATCCGAAACAGACAAGAATCAAGTTGTACCCATTGAAAACATCGAGCAATTTCCGGACATCGAAGATAGCGGATTAATCAACGCGGACGATATTCGAGCTAATAACAGCCATGCATCTCATAAAAATGCCACCAAACACACCGCTCCCCCTCCACCTCTAAAAAATTTTAAAAGTGCGACCGGGGGCCGATTGACCCCCTTATCCCACCTGAGCCTTTCCCCTTGAAAAATTCCTGTATTTTTGAACTGATATTGTGAGTATATCGTTTTCCACTGAAATGAAAATACCACTAGTTAACAATTTACTGATAGACTCTACTATAAGGGGAATATTTTATGTAAATGAAGCATTATATTTATATATTAGTTATTTTATGTTTCCTTTCAAAAATTATGACAAACGTTAACGAACATCATCGCAATGCATGTAGGTAGATATACATAACGTAGGTATAGGTAGAGGTACATATGTCGTCTCGGTCATACACTTGTACTTATTTAAGATGTTAATCATGGTAACGGTTCGATTGTTTGGGAAGGTATACGGGCAAATTAGGCCAAAAAGCAGCCTTTGTCCAAATGAATTGGAGGAAGTAATTTTTTTCCTAAAGTTGCAAGTAAAGGTGCCCTAATTAACATATAAAAAGTCCCCTAAAGTCGAGAGTGGTACTTCACCCCCAAAATCCACATTTTTGCCTCAACTCTATTCGCGTATTATCCCAGTTTCTAATAAAGTTACAAAAAAAAAAATATGAAAAAAAAAATTAATGCATAAAAAGCACAGAATTATATATTCACGAGCCTTTTGGACACCGAGTCAGAAAATTACTAGCCACTAGCCAGTCTTCAAATAGATGCTTTGAACATGAATGAAATTAAGACAAACATTTAGCTCCACAAACTAAGTAATCTCACCACAAAAGACAATCGTACATCGAAAAAGCAGAGAAGAGGAAATTGTCTAGAATTCAAATAGGACACACAGCTTACACCCATAGTCCGCTATTCACCGAACGATCTCTAAAAAAATGCGACCTACGCAAATACCTACATAACAATACCACATAGTATTTTCGACTCATGTGAGGTATACTTAGAACAAAAAAACGAAATTCTCGGACCAAAGTTCAAATACAAAGATGTCGACAAAGATAGCGAGATATAATATATCAAAAAATACTATTTTTAATATAGGTAATAAAAATATACATTCTGTTTTATGAGAGCTTCCGCTTTTTTAGACGAATGTAGGTAATCCAGTAATCCTAAATCGATAATCGCCAACAAGATAATTAACAATATTTCCTAAATTCGGACGAGTCGCCGGTAAATCCCCTCCGAACATGGACACTCTGACAAGATACTTGACGACATGGCCAAACGCGCCCATTATACAGAGCAAGCAATCTTTCAATTTTTTGGATCACTTGAAAAAAAATCTGGATTTTGTTACACCCATCTTTTGAATTTTATTTTCAATTTTTTGCAAAATGAAATTTCTTTTTTTTGAAAGAAAAGCTATTTTGAAGTTTTTCATTTTTTTTTTTTTTTTTTTTTTCAATATTTTTTTGTAAAAAAAATCTTAAAAATAACTATTTCAGGTGTATTGTTATTTCTCACAAAAAATACCACTCTTGTTGAAAAAATCTTTCAATCAGAAGATTTTGAAAATTGTTTTTTTACCACGCTTTTATTAACTTGCGGTTGCGGTATGTAGGTATGTAATAGGGTGGCCCTGATATTACCTTTTTCGACTTTTTAAATGTCTTACCCCACAAAGTGTGTTCATCTTATGAGAAAATAATTCCCTATTTTTTATTTTTCCCCTAACTGAATTTTAACCCATGCTGGGTCACACCACCTTTTTTGGAAAAATGAAAAAAAGTCACAGATTTTCAAAATTTTGCACTTTTTTGGAGATAACCCATCCAAATTGTTCCTTGTCATGAGAATGAACTCCCAATTTTTTATTTTCCCTCCAACTTGATTTTAAGTGGTACCTGGGGGCTCCCCTAATTTTTCAAAAAAATCAAAAACAAGAAAATTGAGCAAAATCGTTCCTTTTAGCATTTCAAATTGTTGCATTTCGTAAGAGAAAAATTCTCTATTTTTTATTTTTCCCCTAACTCAGTTCTAAGTGGACCCCCAAGCCCCTCCATTTCCCAAGTACCACTTGAAATCAAGTTGGAGGGAAAATAAAAAATTGGGAGTTCATTCTCATGACAAGGAACAACTCTGATGGGTTATCTCTAAAAAACTGTGCGATTTTGAAAATTGGCGAATTTTTTTCAATTTTTTTTTTTAAAAAGGGACACCGGGGTGCTACTTACAATAACGCTGGGAGGAATTAAAAAAATTGGGAATAATTTTGCACCAAGTGGAACGTCTTTCATTGGCTAGAACCAAAAAAATTTTAAAAATTTTAAAAATCTGTATTTTTTCATATGTTTTTTAGTTTAGGGGGCTTGTGGGTCCACTTAGAACTGAGTTAGGGGAAAAATAAAAATAGAGATTTTTTCTCTTACGAAATGCAACCATTTGAAATGCTAAAAGGAACGGTTTTGCTCAATTTTCTTGTTTTTGATTTTTTTGAAAAATTAGGGGAGCCCCCAGTACCTTTTTAAAATCAAGTTGGAGCGAAAATAAAAAATTTGGAGTTCATTCTCACGACAAGGGACAACTTTGATGGGCTATCTCCAAAAAAGTGAAAGATTTCGAAAATCGGTGAATATTTTTCATTTTTCCAAAAAAGGGGGTGGGTTGGCACGGGTTAAAATTCAGTTAGGGGAAAAATAAAAAATAGGGAATTATTTTCTCATAAAATGAACACACTTTGAGGGGTAAGACATTTAAAAAGTCGAAAAAAGTAAAATAAGGGCCACCCTAATGTAATATGTACCTATGTCTCATGAAACTAAGTCTATGTCTTCCTCCAATCCTCTCTCTTTAATATTTTACTAGAATTGAAAGACCAAAGTTCTTACATTAGGGGTTTTCGAGAACGCTGAATTCGATTTTCGAACTTAAATTTACCCCTGATCCCAAGTTGGGCCCCTATGAGGGGGTTTAATTTTGAAAATTTCGAAATTCATAACATTGGCATCAAAATGTAGGTTTTCAAGGTCGCTGAATTCGATTTTCGAACTGAAATTTACCTCCGACTCCAAATTGGGCTTCTAGAAGGGGGGTCAATTTTAAAAATTTCAAAAATTACTAAATTGGTATCAAAATGACTGAAAATGTAGGTTTTTGAGGTCGTTGAATTCGATTTTAAAACTTGAATTTGTCAACGGCAAAAAGACTTAAATAAAGAGGTAAAAATGTTTTTAAAAACCACGCTTTCATTCAAAGTGGGTCATATGTTATTCAGGTGTACGGCTTGAAAACGAAAAATTAATTTACTTAAATAATGATATGTGTTGAAAAGAAACTATTTTTTCAAAAATTTTAACGATGAAAAGCATGATGGGGTGTGCATGGAGATAACAATATGTACCTTGTCAAATAACGCCATGCCATGCGTTCCATCGTTAAAATTTTTGAAAAAATAGTATCTTTTCAACACATAATATCATTATTGAAGTAAATTCATTTTTCGTTTTTCAAGCCCTACACCTGAATAACATATGACCCACTTTGAATGAAAGTGTGGTTTTTTAATTTTTTTTTTTTGAGAATTTTTTAGGATTTTTTTTTAAAAACAGCTTTCATTTTGTAAAACTAAAAAGATGCGATAAAAAATTTCTCATTTTTTTCAAAACAGAAACATTTAAATTTTTTTTGGGAATAATTTGGAGCTAAAAAATCGTTTAATTTTCCTTGAGAACGGATGTAGGTAGTGCGTACTTCAAGTATTAAGCACCACCATTGTGGGCTGTGGGTAATTTCAAGTGTGGATAAGGAATGTTGAGCTATGACGGAGCTTCTTCCATTGATTAAATGCAAATTCTCATTTTTTGAAAATTTCTTAAAATAATTTTTTTTACGAATTCACTTCAGTCAGAGGAGTATTTTGCATTGGATCTTAGGCTAGCTTTTTTCATTGATTAAATGCAACTTTGCAGAAACTTCCATTTTTTTTTGAAAATTTCTGAAAATAACAATTTTCTCAAATTCAGCCAGAGGAGGATTTTGCATTGAATCTTAGGGTAACTTTTTCCAGTGCAATGTCTCGTTTTTAGAAAAATACAGAAAATATGAAATTTTCAAATAGGTATTCTTCAAGAGGATTTTACATCGAATCTCGTGGTTGCTTCTTCTTTTACATTGATTATGTGCAATTCCTCATTATTTGAAAATTTCTGAAAATATATATATTTTTTTTTTAATTGAAGAAAGGCAGTAGGTACTTTGTATTGGATTTTTTTGAAGCTTTTTTTATTGTTTATTTAGAACGAAGGAAAAACTAAGGAATAAGGGATTTATAAATAAATCAGAATTTTATTGATAGAAAAATGCATAAAATAATTTTTTTTAAATCTTCTATGAGAGGAGGATTTTCTATTGAATCTTATGGTTGCTTTTTACATTGATTAGATGAAATTATTCATTTTTTGAGAAATACAGAGAATTAATTTTTTTTACAAATCAAAAACTCATATTTTTTCTTTAATTTCTGAAAATATATATTTTTTTTAAGTTCCACCAGGGCAGGATTTTGCATTGGATTTTTTCGGAGCTTTTTTACATTGATTAAATGGAATTTTTCATTTTTTGAAAAATACTAGAAATAAAAAATGTTTGCAAATTCAGTTAGGGGAGGATTTCACATTGGATCAAATGGTAAATGGCTTTTTTCATAATGTGATTTTTCATTTTTTGAGATATTTTTTCAAAAAACAGGATACCTACAGAAAACTCAACAGTTTTTCCTCTCTCAAAAGATTGAGATAGCTCTTTCTTGTTTTTCATAAACAAAATGAGTTTTTTTTTTTTTCTAGAAACATTGGGACAAAAAATGAAAAAAATACGCGTGAATTTTTATTTTTTTAATGTTATTTGTTATTCAACAGGTAAATTACCTACGTATTGACTTAATTTTTTCCAAGCAAAATTTTTTTTGCAATGTCTTTCAGTTTCGAAAAGGTTGAGACATCTGTTTATATATTATACCTACATACTAAGAAATAGAACATTTTTTTCTCTCCAAAAAATTTGAGTATATTTTGGAAAATTAGAGACAGAATTGAAATTTCTTCTGAAAAAAAATCCACACACTTTAGGCACGTCGTAATTTTAAAAGCATTTATTTGAAAATTTTCATTTTTTCCTGATTTTTCACGATAATTTAAACAAAAAAGTGAATACTACAAAAATTTACGTAAAAGTATGAGCAAAATATGTACATAAAATGGTAATTTGACCAGCTGAAATTGAATCTGAGGAGACCATACATATTCCTTGGTTCTAACTCAATTTTTTAAATTTTCTATGAATGGCTTCTTAAATTTGTTTCTACTCGTAGGTAATTTCAAATATACTCAAAATCCTTATAGCTATGAAATTTTTAGAACTTCACACAACTTTTCCATTTTTTATGATTTTTTACTTTTTTTTCAGTTGAAACTACACCTATATCGTTAGAGCATAGTTTTAGTTTTCAGGGAATATTTCATGGTTTTTTAGGAAATTTTTAAGCACATATTTCGCTTTTTTTTTAGAAAGAATATCCGAGCTCTAGTCGTCAACATTTTCTCATAAAATTTAGAAAAATGATCGCTGGATCGCTGCTTTAATAAAAACAAGAAATCTTACCTGTAATTAATAATGTTTTTTGAACAAAATTTCAAGAAAAATGCATTTCTAGTATGTTAAATAAAAAAAATAAAAATAGTTTTCGAAAATATACCTAGGTACGTCTGAAAAAATTTGCTTTTGAACTTCCTAAGAATTTTTACATATGTACATATAAATTATATACTTATTTTAAATGGAAAAAGACCTAATTTTGAAACATAACACGTTTTTTGACAGAATCTGAAAAAAATCACTTCACTAACATTAAAAAAAATTGAAAAAAAAAACACTGCTAAAGAAAAATATATACCTAAATTGAGTTTAAAAAATTAATTCAACTAAAAAATCTGAAAAAATGTACATCTGAACTGTATACATAAAATAATCAAAGAACAACACAATTTACAGACACATTGATCAAATTAGGTGATTGAATATGAAACGCCTCGTGAATTTCAACTGAGAATACATTTGCCGGGTGTAGACCACTCCCCATTCCCTTCGAAGAGGTTTCCGTTTAGTGGTTTAGTAGGTATTCTAGGTACACATGACATGTATTTACATATGTATTTTGTTCATGCAATTTTCTACTGTCATTTGATGACTTGATCATAAAATACTTATTGTAATAAATACTTTTATACAATGTCTGTTGTGTTGACTTTGAAATGTTACCATATTACAATGATTTTTTTTTTCTTAATTTAAAAAATTTCAAAAACTCACCACAAGCTCCATAATTTATCGAATTCGATTGTGGGAAAACCTCAGCATTTCCATTTGATAACTCAAACTGTATCGTTTTCATATCCCAATTGTAATTTTCTCGAATAAAATGTCAAATGTTTCGTTCGTAAATTATTGCGAAATTCATTATAGATAACACGAACATTGATACGAACCGATTCACCTCACGAATTAAGCAGTACTGAAATCATTAGCCTACTAAATAATCTGCCAAGAAGTATCTGAAGTACTACAGAATTCAGATGTTTGGGCGTGATTTGCTTTCAATGCATTTTCCATCAGGTATAGGCAGGCATATTATCGAATGAAGTATAGAGATTAGCTTATCAGTTGACGTAATAAATGAAGCGAAACAATGTGTTAACTATCGATAAAATTCGAATTTTTTTTCAACCTTCAAAAAAATTCAATTCCACCTTGATTTAGATAATCTTTGCTAATAAAGTATACTTTGACAATGGATTTTTTTTTAAATTTCCAATTTGATAAAATAATAATTAAAAAAAAAATCATCCAATGTAAAAATCTCAACACACTAAATAGTCGTTAATGATTTTTATTGTTATTAGAAACATACAATGGATAATAAATTACACACAAGTAAATTTCCGCAGAAAGACGCGTGTAAAAACCAAAATACTGGTACATGTAGGTAGCATAATAACATAAACAATTAAATACAAACACATTTATTAGGTACATATTTTGCAAGTAAAAAGGTCAATTGAAACGAATCACCTATCATTCATTTCGTAATAAAAAATTCAACATTCATGCACCTGTTTGAATTTTAAAACGGTAACGATCTCGAATACCATGACTAGATTCAAGAACGGCGATGTATCGATTATAATTGCATTCGACGCGGGGGGGGGGGGGGGGGGGCAAGAAATAGGTAAAGAGACATATTTCTTATTTCCAAATTGAGACGTAGTTCGGATATGTCACAATTTCAAATAAATGTATCGTCGTCTGGCGACTAAAAATTGACGATATTTCGTAAATAAAAAATATATTCGGACCGAACAAGTTCTCGTTTCGTGGCGATAACGTCCATCATTGTAATTCATTTTTTAGCCTATCCGCAAAGGCATTAACTAGAGTTAAAAGTCTCTCAAAAACACCTAACGATAAACCCACCGATGTTCTAAGCCATGGCCGGCGTTAGCCCAGTTGCCCTCGTGCTCGAGCACCACAAAAGATTTCTCACGTGGTGCGGAGCACCAGCACCACGTAAAAAATCCCGACTGGCGCAAAAAATTTTGAATTCAATGTGTAAAAAATTTCACTCGATAAAAAATTATAATTTTTTGGAGATTTGGCACCCTTTTCAAATTTTTTAAAATGGAAATTTTTGACAATTTTTTGAGAACGATTTTTTTTTCAATTTTTTAGAATGATTTTTTTTTTACAATTTTTTAGAATGAATTTTTTTTTTATTTTTTAGAATGAAATTTTTCTCAATTTTTTTTTAGAACGATTTATTCTTCTTAAATTGTTTAGAATGAAAATTTTTTACCATTTTTATAGAACAATTTTTAGAATGAAATTTTTTACAATTTTTTTAGGACGATAATTTTTTAATTTTTCGGAATGAAAATTTTTTGCAATTTTTCAGAATGAATTTTTAAAATTTTTTAGAATGAATTTTTTTTACAATTTTTTTAACATATTTTTAGAATGAAATATTTTTAAAAGAATGAAATTTTTTAGAATGAAATTTTTTCATCATTTTTATAGAACGATTTATTCTTCTTCAATTTTTTAGATTGAAATTTTTTTTACAATTTTTTCAGAACGAGAATTTTTTATTTTTTATAATATAAAAAAAATTTCATAATGATTTTTTTTTAATTCTTGAGAATAATTTTCTTTCAATTTTTTAGAATGAAAATTTTTTACAATTTTTTAGAACGATTTTTTCTTGGATTTTTTTGGAATGAAGATGTTTTACAATTTTTTAGAACAATTTTTTTTTCTTCAATTTTTTGAAATAAAATTTTTTTACAATTTTTCAGAATGACATTTTTTTAATTTTTAGAATAAATTTTTTTACAATTTTTTAGAACGATTTTTTTCTCAAAATTTTTAAAATGAAAATTTTTTGCAAATTTTTTAGAAATTTTTTTTCTTTAATTTTCAGAATGAAATGTTTTTACAATTTTTTAGAATGAAATCTTTTTTTAATTTTTTATGAGAGAATGAAAATTTTTATAATCATAATTATGAATTTTTTTTTTTTGTAAAAAAATTTACAACATTTTCACCCTCCCCCCCCCCCCCCCCCCACAACGTGAGCACCACTTGAGAAAATAATGATCAGCCGGCTACGTTGCAGGCTTCGTTTCTCCAAATTACTACATTAGGAACTTATTAACTAACACATACAGATTGCTTCTCGTTACTCGATTCTACAACCGACGTTTTAAAGAGCAAAAAAAAAATTTTAAAAATAAAACAAAAAAACAACGAACTAACAAAAAGACTTCGGAGCAAAACAAAACTTAAAAAAATTCGCGCAACTCCTTATCCATGACCGTCTACATTTAACAGGCCAGGAAGGCTAACTTGGCAACGTCGCATTTTTTGATTAGCGTAGGCTGATTATTTGGATTCTCCATAAGACACAATGCTAATTCATAATGCAATAACTCGAAAACTATCAATTTTACAAAAAAAGTCAAAGAGACCTTTTTTAAAGAGAATTAAAAGAGCTTTCCATTCATATATAAATTTTTTGAATTTAAGTGAAATTGACGAAATTGGCATTTTTCACTTTTCACTAAAAATTTTACCAAATCCAAAAAAATTCTATATCAATAGAAAACTTATTCAATTTTCTTTAAAAAAGGTCTCTTGGACTTTTTTCGTAAAATTGATATTTTTCGATTTATTGCAATTTGAATTAGCATTACATCTTATGGAAAAACCAAAAAGTCAGCCTACGTCTTGACGTTGCCAAATTTAGCCTTCCTGGCCTGTTAAATGTAGACGGTCATGCCTTATCTCATCTTTAGGGTATTTGCCTCGACAAAGCACATACAAATTTACTACACCATACATCACACTTTTTTTTCTAAGATACGTCAGCGATAAATACGTAATTCATCGTTATCACGTTGAAACCACAGCCTAGGCAAAATTAAAGAAAAAAATTAAAACTATCGTATCATTCATCGACCTTTACGTTGCAGCGAAATCATAAACCGAAAGCTAAGTTGCTATTATCACAATTAGGGGGGGGGGAGCTTCTTAAAAGCGTGTAAAAAAATCAAATAGCGTTAAAATTAGTCGATCTTAGTCTCTACCAGGGGACTAATGAAGAAAATTAAAAATAATAAGTAAAAACTATCGACAAATTCGATTCATCGCGTATCACATCGCTGTTGAAATTTAATCGTAGATTGAATTTCGTCGCGATTGACTACATATTGCACATACGTTGATTACATTTAAAAAACAAGCCGTCACGAGACCACGTACAGATTCGTAACATAAGGTTATACACGACTTATTACACGATAAAATAACATACATAAGAAAAAAAAAAGTATAAAAGAATAAACAACGTATACAACATACACATTATTATACATCAACGGTATCCTTAATGAAAGAGGTTAACTATGCACTATTGCACGTATTGAAAATAAATTGAATAAATAATTTAGAAATAGAATACAAAAGGAAGTCATCGACTTTATTTTTAAAAAGGTTAAGAAAAAATTTATTCGTCGAAAAAATCTCGGGTAAATTATTTATTCAAAGTATTATCGATGATTAACCCAGGGCCTACGTTGAAAAAAAAAAATTGGAACTCATCATAAATTCGAAGAAATTTTCTTTTAACTTTGAAAAAAATATCGTTTCATAATAAAATTCAAAAAAAAAGAAATTAAATAAAATTGAAAAAAACTGCATCTAAAATGAAATGTGAAAAAAACTCTTTCATTAAAAACAAAATCTCCAAAAATTTACTTTTTAGCTAAAATTTAAAACAATATGTGTTTTGTAATGAATTGAATAAAAATCGTTTTTCAAATAAACTACTTTTCAAAAGAGAGAAAAATTGATAGAAAATATTTTTAGAAAAAAATTTTGGAAAATGTTTTTAAAAGAAAATGAGAAAATTAATTTCATTTTCTGTAAAATTAAATTTTTTTTACAAAATATTTCATTTTAAAAAAGTTGTAACAAAACACGGAAAAATTATTTTCACGAAAAATAAATAAATAAATTTCCAAAATAAATTTGTAAAATTCGTATTTTAATCAGGGAATGTTTTTGAAAAATACCTAGGTAGGTACTTAATTTCAAAATTTCATTTTTAGAAAATTTTTTCTAAAAATTTTTTTTTTAACAAAATAAAATAAAAATTGTGTTTCAAAAAAATATCGAAATAATTTTTTAAACATGTACAATTCATATCTGAATCATGAAAAATTTATTACAAATAAATTTTTTAAAAAAACATTCATAAATTTTTTTTTTGGAAAAAAAGTTGTTTCAAATAAAATAAGTATAAAAAACTATTTTTTTTCACAAAATGAAAAATTTTGCTGTTACCTAAATTGTTCCTCAAAAAAAAAAAAAAAAAAATTAAAAACAAAAAAGTGATAATTGGGGTTTTAAAAAAATTATTATAATTTTCCAAACACTATTTCTTTCTTCAGGTACAAAATAAAAAAATCTCCCGAAATCATTTTTGAACTAAAATTTTTCAAAATTTTATGTTTTAGAAAAATTCCTTTTCAAAAAAAAAAGAGTTGAAAACATTTTAAAACAAAATTTGAAAAAAATTGTTTGTTTAAAATTAAAAATAATTTTTTTAAATTCATGTTTGAATCTGAATAATTTTATAAAATTATTTTATATGAAAATTTGAAAAAAAAAATTAGAAATGTTTAAATTTGACGAAATTGAAAAAAATTGATTTTTAAAAAAATAAAATGGTAAAAAATAACTTTTATCGTAAATCTCCTAAAAATCATGTTTGAACGAAATTTTGTGTTTCAACAAAATTCAAAAAATATTGTTCTTAAAATTTTTTTTTTTTTTTTTTTGAAAAATATTCCTAAACAAAATAGAAAAAAAATCATCATAATTATTTAATTTGTGAAAATTCATCATTGAATCAAAATTTAAAAGAATATTTTTAAGAAATCTTTCTGACAAAAATAATATATTTTTGTCAGAAGGATCTCTTCAATGAAATGCCCAAAAAATATTTTTTCCTACAGAATTTGATGAAATTCGCATTATTTGAACAAAAATAAAGTTATAAGTAGGTAGTTTTTTTTACAAAATTTTTGAAAAAAAAAACTTTTAAAGAAGATGGAGGAAAATTGTTTGTTAAAACAGAATTGAAAATAGTTTTCAACAAATTTTGTAAAATTCATGTTTGAATCGAAATTTTTTAAACATTTTTATGTCAAAAAATCACTTTCATCCTGAACATTCTGAAATTAACGTTGGAAAAAATCATTTTTCAATAAAATTCAAAAAAAAATGAAAGAAAGGTTCAAAAACTCGTTTTTAAACAAAATTAAAAAAAAAAACATTTTCCAACAAAAATAACAAGAGAAAAGTGTTTTGTTAAAATGTGTTTTTTTCAACACAAATTTCCTAAAATTCACGTTTGAAACAGAATTAGAAAAATTGTTAATAAATTATATAAAACTAGTCACTTTTTTTTTTTTTTTTTTTTTTTTTTTTTTTGAAAACTGGACTGAGGTTAAAATACGTCCTGTGCTTATCATCGTTGGAATGTAATCACAAAACTCGACCCATTTTTTTTTTTTTTTTTTTTAATTCGCGGAATGTGTGAAAATCAATAAACTGCTTCCTTTCTCACGTATTTGAAATTCTACAAAAATTGCTTGCTCGGTACACGAGAAATATTTTAACCTAAATTTCATTCCTATAACTAAACTAATTCTTATTGTAAAAAAAAAAAAAAAAAAAAAAAATGGAATAAAACAGTTGATACGACCGCAAAAAATGGGTACAGAACACATAAATATGATAATCGAATTAACGTCGCTTAGTATAGGTAATTGGGTATACAAAAACATGTAAAAATCTGAAGAAAAGTTTAAATTAAAAGGTACGTAAAACATTAAAATTGGAATGTACATCCAATTGCAGTTTAAAAAATAAACAAAAAAAATATGAAAAGATTAAAGAAGGGTACGGGTACGCTCAGATATGTACAAAAAAGAATCGCAACTCGTATATAAAGACTAGGTTCCACTATGCGTCAGGAACTAATGAGACAATAATGATTTATAACGTGTGACAACCTCAAGAGTGAGAAAGAAGAAAAAAAAGGACGGTAACAATACGTATCGTACCACACATCAAATACCACTACATTTAGGGACATTTTGTAAAATTTCTACTTGGCTGGGTTTGTTTCCCCAAGTACGATGGAAGAAAGTACACCAGGTTGGCGGCGAACGCCATGTGTGGCAAGGCTTTCAGGCCTGTATGGAACCTCCGTTATAATTCTGGTATAGTATCGTGGTGTCTTTTTCGTTCAAGTTGATGACCGCCGAATTGTTATCAATTTGCGTTTCGACGGCTTCCGGTGACGTGTATAAGTTAACAAAGGCATTATGCGAGATACTACCATTGGTATCTTCGTGCAGCGATGGTAAGGTGCTACGTTTCAGCACATCAGGTACATATTGGCATTGCTGCGAGTATACGTCTCGTTTACGTGGACTTTGAGCTGCTCTCGATTTGGCGCTCTGAAAATTTGAAAGGAAATATGATAAGAGGGAACTCGCCACATTGGAATACTGTTTTTTTGGCATCGTCGTAAAATTTATACCAAGTCCAATATACCAGATAGATACTTGATATTCAAAATTGGAGGGGAGGGAGGGGTCCAATCGAAATTTTTTGTAAAAATTAAAATTATTCCTAGTACTGAAAGCTACAACTTTTGTTTGAAATTTTTTTAAATTGGACCCTTACTTTTATCAGTTTTTAATAATATAAGTATCTAAGTCATATTATGTGTAATTGGAGAGGAGGGAAAGGGTCTAATCGAAAATTTTATAATTAGAAAAATTATTTCTAGGACTTCAATTTACAACTTTTATTTGAAAATTTTCTCAATTGGACCCCTCCCTTCCCTCCAATTTTCAATAATATGAGTGTATTTAAATCAAAAAATCATATTATGTGAAATTGCAGTGGGAAGAAGGGTCTAATCGAAAATTTTATAATAGGAAAATTTTTTTTTAGGACCTCAATCTACAACTTTTGTTTGAAAATTTTTTCAGTTGACCCTCTCTCTTCCCACTGATTTTCAATAATATGAGTGTATTCAAATCAAAAAATCATATGTGAAATTGCAGTGGGGAGAAGGGTCTAATCGAAAATTTTATAATGAGAAAAATTATTTCTAGGACCTCAATCTACAACTTGTGTTTGAAAACTTTTCAATTGGACCCCATTCTTAATTTCGAAAAAAGGGGAAGGATCCAATCGAAATTTTTATAACTAAAATTATTTTTAGGATCTTAATCTGCAAATTTTATTCAACATTTTTTTCAATTGGCTCCTTTTTCTCTCACTCCTCGAATTTTTAATGCGATTTCGTGGAAATCTGACTGATTTTATAGTACATATCATTTTCGGATTATTATGCAAAATTAGTGGGGAGGGAGGGATCCAATTGAAAAAATTTTCAAACAAAAGTTCTAGCTTGATGTCCTAGGAATAATTTCGGTTATCACAAAAATTTCGATTGGACCCCTCTCTCCCCTCCAATTATGAATATTAAGTATCTATCCAGTATTGGACTTGGTAAATTTTTAAATTTTACTACGATACAAAAAAAACTGTCGTGTAGAGACGTTCTTTGGCACTTTGTATGAATTTCACGTACTTGATAATGTATCGGACCCCAAGATTCGCACCATCTTAAGAAACATTGGGCGAAAGCGAATGCGATCGTGATGAAAAATCCGATTATAGCGTATACGGTAATCTTTTCAAATGAATTTCGCACTATGGACAGCAGCATAAAAGTGGCTTGCAACAGTACGACCGATACGATGACGAAATTTATGGCTGTGCTATGAATTTGTTGCTTGATTTTAGAAGGACCGTATGCGAAATAGATGTTGTATCGATCTACGAAGTGTTTCATCAACATATACAGCAACCCTAAAAATCATAGGTACATTATTTGCTGTGGATTAACCAAAACCACAGTCCACAACTCTACATTGTGCACATTATAGAAACCGGTTCGAGCCCGTTTAGATTCATTATAAAATTGATAATTTTGCGCATACCAAAAGGCGTAATTAAAGGGCACGATAAACTGTAGACGACTGTTAATGCGAATATTAGCAACATCCAAGCGTAATGTACTCCGAACGGAAATTCCCATAAAACCAGTTTGCGAGCACTAACCGTTTCTGCTTTCGATCTGCAATCAAAAAAATATAGTGAAATACGAGCTACAGATGTTTAAATAGCCGATAGTTCTTAATAAAATGAAGTAATGAAATTGAATGCTGGTATAATTTGAACTAAAAAGAGGGAGTGACGAGAAGCCACTTGAATTTTTTGAAATTTTCATTACTTTCATTGAGAAATTTTTGAGATTTTTCAACACTGCAATGTTTTAAAAACTTGTTTTTGTTTTTTATTTTCGAAAGAAATCTTACACCTTTTTTGAGAGTTTTCACTAAAAAAATTTCCTTTTTTGTTCGTTTACAAAACTATTTTTTCTAATCTATTTTAATTATTTTTTGGGGGAAATTTTTGAATGAAAAACGAAAAGAATTTTGAATTTTTGTAATCTCGAAATAATTTTATCAATTTGATTCAAAGTTTTTTTTTTTAAATTTTTTTTACATACATACTTATTTTATATTAATATTTTTTGTTTGTTTTTAGTGTTTTGTCCTCAATTTTTTTTTTCGTTTTTTAAATTTTCAATTAAAATCATATTTTTGAAAATTGCTTTAAATTTTCTTCAAAATGATTTTTACAATTTTAAAAATAAATAAAATCGTTTCAAATTGTAATTTTTTTGTTAGGTATAGGTAATACTCGGTTTTCTTAATTTTTTTTTAATTGAAAATTTTTTCATTGAATATATTTTTTTTAATTGATCTAAATTCAAACACTTGATAAAATTTTTTTTAAATATCTGTAATTTTACAAGGTTTAAATTTTTATGAAATTTTTCAATTTGCAAAAAAATTTTGAATTTTGAAAATCAACATTATTTGAGAAATTAATTTGATAACCAAAATTTTACCTAAAAATTTTTTAAAATTCTCCATTTTTTAATTTTTTTTAATTTGAAATTTTATTATTGAAAAAAAAAAAAAAAAAAAAAAGATCAAAACACGTTGTTATTGTTTTAAAAATTTACTTTTCAAAACTTTTAGAAAATGTTGACAAATTCTGGAAATCGTGCAAAATTTATAAAATTGTTTCCATATTTAGAAAATTAATTAAAATTAAAAAATTACCAAGTTTCACAGTGAAAATGAACTTTTTAAAGATTTTGGGAATTTCAGCTGAATTTTAAAAATTGATTTAATTTCGAGAGTTTATTAGAATTCGAAAAATCCCGGTTTATGAATTTTTATCAAATTTTTATACTTCGTCTTATTTTAAAACTTGAATTTTTAATTGTGGAAGGGGGTAAAATTTTACCTGGCTGGAAAATTTTTTGAAAGCTTGGATTTTTAAAGAAATGATTTTATAATTTTTTTTTATTAATAAAAATTTGTGAAAATTGTTTGAATTTTTCTAAAAATGATTTTTATTGTTTTAGAGTTGATAAAATGATAAAAAAAAGTAGATAAGTTATTCAAAGAAATTTGGAAAAATCCATTTGAAATTTTTATAAAAACAAAATAAACTATTCGCAATTTTGGGTCTGATAGAATTTCTTTTTAAAAATATCAAAAAAAAAATTTATTGCAAAATATTCGTAATATTGCTTTGTTAAAAAAATTTTCGAAATTGAATTTTTATAAATTTTGACTTGTAAAAATTCAAAGGGAACAATTTTTTTCGAAATGTTTGCATTTTTTAAAAGAACTTTTCAAAAAAATATTCTTAAAAAATAGTTTTTGCGAAAAATTTTAGAAATAATTTGTTTTCAAATATTCATAGTGGAGTCTGCGTAATTAATCTGCAAATATTTTCAATACCTACTTTGTTGCAAAATATTCGCAATTATTGACACTTTTTAAAAAGAAATTTCTTCAACACACTTTGGAAAATTATAAACTTTCGGAGAATGAAAAAATTGGAACGGAGAGTGAGGTCCGAAAAATGTTTATATCCGATTTAGATTTTCTCTCGTCGAACCTGTGAGAGCTAATGATCAAAAATTGATCCAGTATTGGTTCGTTCGCATACGTACCTCGACAGCAAAACACGTACTGCATACAGAAATAATTCCGGAAATCGAATTAATTCTAATCCGGTACCGATCAACGCCGATGTTATTACGTAATTCACGAAAAAAGCTCCCTTATCAGGTAGGAACAAACATTCCCAACGATACTGCTCGTTGTCTTGTCTCAATGCAAATTCCCAGAAAGCTTGTACGCTGTAACAGTTGATCAAATTACACTGTTGTCTCTTCTTATTTAATAATACACTATTGTCTTATAAATAATTTATAATCTTGGTAAAACGTAATACTAATTTGTTTTTTTTTTCTTTTTTAATTCCAGGTTAGTGGCAAATTTTTACTACAAAAAATGAAGAAATATCAATAATGCGAGCTTGCTCACCTGGCCAATCCGAGCGAAGGTAAAATCAACACCATGAATAATAAAAATATAAACGTCTTTCTCATAACGGCGTGATTCCTTTCTGATCTCGTCCAATGGCTTAACCATTGATCAGATTTAATCACGATGACCGGAAGTAGTGCTGCAAAGGTCCACAATAACAACGTAGGCATCGTTTCTGATAGAACAGGATTCTAAAAAGAAATTGCCAACAAAAAAAAGAAAAAAGAAAGAAGAAAGAAAGAACCGCCATTAATAAATCATCGAACCATTGCCACATCAACGTGAAAGAAAGGCGAAATATTTACCATTTTTTCTATTTTGCGAAGATTCAACGTATCCATTGTATTCAAGAGAATAGGCGGCGTCGTTAAAAAGAACAAGGTCACCACTAAAAATGTATTAATCATCGACGTTTTCCACGTTTTATTGGTAGAGGTTTCCGATAAATTTTCCCTATAAGTTGCGAATTGAAACAAAAAGACAAATGATATGGTTAAATCAAATACCCACGCAGAGCTGGCTGCTTGCTATAAAGATTGTGAATTTTAGCTTACCAAAATATATCTTGAGGCGGCGGAGCGAACTTCACTGTCCACAGATGTGGCTGCAAAAGTCCAGATACGCTGCTTATCGGAGGCTGCGACGAGCATCTCTTAAAATCGTATTTATGATCTTCGTAAACGCGTTTGGTCGCTTCCACCGAGCTCATCGTAACGAACGCTATGCCCAAAGGTCTTTTTAGAGATTTCGATTTTGCAGCTTCCATCTAAGCAGAAAATTACCCCGTTGGTGAACATTCTAATACTAGTTTATTAACTGGTATCTAGTTTACACAGTTTGTTCACATGGAAGTGGATCTTTTTTAGTGAATTTTATTTTTTTACCAAGTCCAATACTACATAGATACTCAATATTCGAAATTGAAGGAGAGGGAGGGGTCCAATCGAAATTTTTGTCATAACCAAAATTATTCCTAGGACTTTAGGCTACAACATTTGTTTGAAAATTTTTTCAATTTGACCACTATCTCCCCCAGTTCTTAATTATATAAGTATCCAAGTCGTATTACGCCAAATTGGAGGGGAAGGGAGGGTCTAATCGAAAATTTTATTATAACCAAAATTATTTCTAAGACTTCAATCAACAATTTTTGTTTGAAAATTTTTTTGATTGGACCCCTCCCCTCTATCTTGAAAAAGTATCTATATACCTGATGTTATGTGAAATTGGAGGGGAGGGAGGGGTCCAATTGAAATTTTTGTAATGAACAAAATTATTTTTAGAACTTCAAGCTACAATTTTTATTTGAACATTTTTTCAATTTGACCCCTATCTCCTCCAGTTCTTGATTATAAGTATCTAAGTCGTATTACGCGAAATTGGAGGGGAAGGGAGAGTCTAATCGAAAATTTTATAATAACCAAAATTATTTCTAGGACTTGAATCTACAACTTTTGTTTGAAATTTTTTTCGATTGGACCCCTCCCCCTATTTTGAAAAAGTATCTTCCTGATGTTATGTGAAATGGGAGGGGAAGGAGGGGTCTAATCGAAATTTTTGTAATAAACAAAATTATTTCTAGAACTTCAAGCTACAACTTTTATTTGAAAATTTTTTCAATTGACCCCTTCCTTCCTCACACCTTCAACTTTTAATTAGTATCTTCGAAGTGTTACACAAAATCGGTGGGGAGGAGGGGTCAAATTGAAAAATTTTTCAAACAAAAGTTGTAGCTTGAAGTTCTAGGAATAATTTTGGTTATTATAAAAATTTCGATTGGACCCCTCCCTTCCCTCCAATTTTGAATATCAAGTAGCTGTGTAGTATTGGACTTGGTAAAATTCAACAACAATCCACTTCCAATTTCCATGTAAACAAACCGAGTAAACTAGACACTATAGTCTTGTACTATGTCGAAGTAAAGATATTTCTCCGAGTACTAAGGATATAGCCACGTACGGCGACTCTTAAATTATCCTCTTCTACTTTGTAGTAATCGATGGCGTCTACGGAATGCATGTCGAAGTATCCGCAACACGAGAACATATATCCGCACATGAATGGCTGCACCGTTAACCTTTCTCCGGTCGTTTTGAAATACTCTTCGCAGTATATTCGTGCCTGATGAGCGATATCTCTGAGGAAGAAAAAGAGACAGGATCAGTTATTTTTTTCGTTTCATGTCCCAATTAATCGTGTTTCGAAAAAATTCGAAATTTCATTGAATTTTACTCCAATTTTATTTACCTGTCTTGATCCAATTGACTAACTTTGGTGATATCGTAGGCGAGTTGAATATTTTGTACGTCGTATTCCGGATATGCCTCCCTAAAGGATACAAAAAGAGTCGTAAAATTAATAACCTTGTACGACATACTACGAGTATTATCTAGGTATTATCTTTACCTTTACTTGGATATCTAAATCTATATACACCAACTATACTTCACGAGGCGACTAAAGTGTGCCCCTATTTCACCATCTGACCGTTTTGCTTACCTGAAATGACGCTCTAGGTCGTTAACGTCGCAGTTACGACGGGGTATATCCGTAATCATCAACGTACGAGAAACGCTGTCTATAATTTCTAGACGTAATTTCACTGAAAACCGACGCATAATGGCGATACTCAATGGTAAATATAATATCGCTATGGTAACGTGAACCCATAACCAGTCCGACCTGCAAATAAAGTAAAAATTTTCAAAACACGAGTCAAAAATTGCTTGCGTCATCATTTCGCAGTAACACAGCCTTACGTTAGTCAAAAGTTATTCTCCCCCCTCACCACAATGACCAAAGTAAAAATAATTCCACTTCATTCCATTTCGGTGAACTGATGATAAAAACAAGAACACCCCAGAGTAAGTATTATTGGAAAATAAGAAAAACCTAATAACCCATTTTCCATTTTTTCCCATGCCCTATATTATCTCCAAAAACATGAAGGTATCGAGTTCAATTTTTTTTTTAGATTGTTGAGGAAGGTTTACTCTACATTTATAGACAGGGGGGTTTTGAAAAATTTTCACTTTATCTCAATTAATTTAAAAAAAAAAAAAAAAAAAAAAATTGAGGAAACTGAACCAATGTTGAGAAAAATTGAAAATTTCTCAAAATCCTCCTTCCTAAAAAAAGAAAAAAGTTGAGCTCAATGCCTGGTAGGTACATTTGAAAAATGAACTCATTTTATTTTCATGAAATTTTCATCTTATTCCAATTTTTTCTAAATTTTGGAAATTTTCAAATTCCAAGCATTTTTAAGTTAATTTTAATTTATGATTTTTTATTATTTTTATTTTTAATATTTTGCCATTCTACTCTTAATTTGGTTAATTTTTCAATTTTGTTCTGGTTTGAGTGGTTTTTGATTGTAGGTAATTGAATTTCTGTCATTTTTTTCACAATAAATTTTTTTCAAACTTTTATTTATTTTATTTTCAATTGTTTTCTTTTTCAAGTTTTTTTTTTCAATAATTTTAATTTTAATTTTTTCCTTCGACTTTTAAAATTTAAAATTTTTAGTAGGTATAACTATTTTTATGTTATTTTACTATACTTGAATTCATGATTTTTTTGCATTTTTGATTCATTTCTATCGTGGTATTTTACGATTTTTCAATTCTCTTTTTTCAATTTCTCGATTACCTACCAATTATTCAAATTTCAGTAATTTTTTTTAGAATTTTACATGCTTTTATTTATTTATATAATTATTCATTTCAAACTTTCTTAAATCTACATTTTTTTAAATTTAAAATTTTGCATGTTTTCAATTATGTAGTGTTTTTATTTTTAATTAATTTTTCAATTTTTTCAGTCATCAGTCATTTTTAATTTGAATTTTTTGATTCGTGATTTTTTCATTTTTCTATATTTTTGATTTTTTCTACGTATTGGAAAATTTTCGTTCATTTTTTAAAAAAAATTTCAATATTTTACCAGTTTTACTAATTAACTAAGTAAGTATTTTATTTTATTTCAGTTCTTATTTTCAATTTTTTTTAACCTACATTTTTTCAAACTCTATTTGATTTTTTTTTTCAATTTTCATTTTTAAATCCCCATTTGATTTTTGTTGGTAGATTTTTTTCGATTTTCTTTTTTAATTTTTTGGTCTTTTCCATTTTCCATCGAGAAATTTCTGTTCATTTTTTTAATTTTCAAATATTTTACTCCCAGTCATTTAACGTTTAACCTGGGTAAAGCAACTGTTTAAACATGTTATTTCCTTATTTTCGTCAAATTTTGATTTTTTTAATCTTAAAATTTTCAGAACTTTTTTTTTCAATTTCTTGTTTTTTTTTAAATTTCAGTGACTCCTAACATCATTTTTTTCAAACTCCACTTTCTAGTTGGAGATTATTTTGACCCTACATTTGAAAATTTTAAATTAGTATTTTTTTTCATATTTTTTCGGTTTCATTTCTTTCTTGAATTTTTATCAATTTTTGATTTTTTTTTTATCTTAAAATTTTTCCAATTTTGCAGAATTACTTTTTTAAAGTTTTTCTGTTTGTTCATAATTATGATTTTTAATTTTATTTAGAATTTTTATTTTTTTAAATCTACTTACTAATTTGAGACTATACTGAATTTACTGATGATTGAATCTACATTTCAAAATTTAGGATTTTTATTTCTTCAATTTTTTTAAAAATTTTATTTTATTTTTTTAAAAGAATTTTAATGATTTTTAGTTTTAAGTAATAATTAAGAATTGAGTAAATAGGTATTTTTAAAATGTAGGTACATTAAAAAAAGATAGTTATTAATTTTTACTTCTTATTTTAGATATTTTTAACTTTCAAACTTCATTAGATTTGCATTTAAAAATTTAAAATGTGTATCTTTCAACAAAAAAAATCAATATTGACTTTTTTTTTAATTTAGTAACTTTTTGAGTTTTTTTTTTTCAATCTTAAAAATTTTTCAATTTTGCAGCATTATTTATTTTTTTTAATTTCTTCTTTTTGTTCATAATTATGATTTTTAATTTTTTTAAATTTTAATTGTTTTAAATCTACCTACTAATTTGAGGCCACTTAATGATGTTTGAATCTACATGTCAAAATTTAGAATTTGTAGGTATTTCTTTAATTTTTTTTTCAATTTTCAACTTTTTAAATTTTTTTTTCTTTCATCAAAATTTTTCAATTTTTCAAAATTACTTCTTTTTGTTTTGTTAGAATTTTAATTATTTTTAATTTCAAAATAAGTATTCAAAAATTGAGAATAGGTAAATATTTTTAAAATCTAGGTACATTTAAAAAAAATAGTTATTTAATTTTTACTTGTTTTGGATATTTTTAATTTTTTTAAACTTCATTAGATTTGCATTTAAAAAATTAAAATTTTGTATTTTTCAACAAAAAAATCAATTTTGGCTTTTTTCTTTATAATTTAGTAAATTTTTGAGTTTTTTTTCAATCTTAAAAATTTTTCAATTTTGCAGCATTTAGGTACTTTTTTTTTAAATTTCTTGTTTTTGTTCATAATTATGATTTTTATTTTTTTTTTAATTTTAATTTTTTATATTTACTTACTAATTTGAGACTACTTATAATGTTGTTTGAATCTACATTTCAAAATTTAGAATTTGTATTTCTTCAATTTTTTTTTTCAATTTTCAACTTTCTAATTTTTTTTTCATCAAATTTTTTCAATTTTTCAAAATTACTTTTTTTTGTTTTGTTAGAATTTTATGATTTTTAATTTTAAATTAAGTATTCAAAAATTGAGTATAGGTAAATATTTTTAGGTACATTTAAAAAAAATAGTTATTTAATTTTTACTTGTTTTAGATATTTTTAATTTTTAAACTTCATTATAGATTTGCATTTAAAAAATTTTAAATTTGACATTTTTTTTAATTTAGTAAATTTTTGATATTTTTTTTACTTGAAATGAAATGTTTCAAATTTCTTCTTTTTATTTTACTTGATAATTTTAATTTTTTTTTTTTTTTTTTTTGATTTTCAAAAAATATTAAAATCAATTTCACAAGTGATACATTTTCCACGAAACATCCCTCGTATGCATTGTGTACGAATACTCCAATTCAAATCAATCAATTTACCACCATTCATTAGTGGGGTATTCGCGAGTCGCGATGATTCAGGTGACATTGACGGCGCAAGGCTGTTTGCGAAAGGGAGGAGAGGAGAGGGGTGGCGATGACGCGTTCATTCTATCAGTCAATACTCACCGTGGATCCAAGTTGCTAACGGTTGTGTGGCCGAATGCGGAATCTCCTCCTTGTAACGTTCCGGCGAAATTTATAGGTAACACGATACCTAGTGAAATGGACGTCATGATGCCCACCAGTAGGATGACGTTTCTTTGAAATGATAGATACTGCACAGCGTCTAATCCGCATTTCGATAAAATATGCTCGTCTCTGGGGTGAAGGTGACGGAAAGAAAGACGAAAAAAATAATAAATAATAAGCGGAAATTAATCGATAAACGTTAGTAAAGTAATAAGTAGGTAAGTGTATAAGTATATGGGTGCATGTCGTAGACATTATGACTTATTGCGTCGCGTTTAATATTATTATACGTACGTCGTACACCTACTTATACAGGGTGTCCCGTCACCAGTTGACACCCCTTCACCAGCGATATAGTCAACTCAAACTAAGCTCATGTATGCATGTTTGCTGACCCTGTGAATTGAAGGGGCAAAGATATGCCCAACTGAAAATTTTTCTTTTTCAGTTTCGTTTCAGATTTTTAACCATGCGTTACTCGACGACCAAGATAGGTAGAAAGTTGCGCTTTGCGGCGTTGGAAAGGAAATTTTGTGTAGAATTTTTTAGTGGAGTTGATCATTGTACTAGGTAATCAGGGGGGGGGGGGTCTGTACTGCATTAATTATCTTGAAAAACGTGTTCAAAAATTGCGATTTTTTTGCAATTTTTGAGGAAATCTCAAAAAAGTTCCATCATTTGGTATTATTATTATGACTTGCCTTAGATGAAAAAAGTTCGACCTTTCGAATGCCGCAAACCAGACTCTTCTATTTCACTTGGTTAAAAAGTTATAGCAATTTCAATTTCAAAATCTTCGCGAAAAAAAAAATTAATTTTTTTTTTAAATTTCTATTTATGTTATTTTTGGAACTTGATACCTAACATAACTAATGATTTTGAGTGAAACTCGATGTTTAAGATAAATTAAACAACATTATTACGGGAAATTTTTTTTTTTTTTTTTTTTTTTTTTTTTTTTTTAGCCCTGATTTTGAAATTGAAATTGCTATAACTTTTTAACCAAGTGAAATAGAAGAGTCTGGTTTGCGGCATTCGAAAGGTCGAACTTTTTTCATCTAAGGCAAGTCATAATAATAATACCAAATTATGAAACTTTTTTGAGATTTCCTCAAAAATTGCAATTTTTGAACACGTTTTTTAAGATAATTAATGCAGTACAGACCCCCCTGATTACCTAGTACAATGATCAACCCCACTAAAAAATTCTACACAAAATTTCCTTTCCAACTCCGCAAAGCGCAACTTTCTACCTATCTCGGTTGTCGAGTAACGCATGGTTAAAAATCTGAAACGAAACTGAAAAAGAAAAATTTTCAGTTGGGCATATCTTTGCTCCCTCAATTCACAGGGTCGGCAAACATGCATACATGAGCTTAGTTTGACTGGACTATATCGCTGGTGAAGGGGTGTCAACTGGTGACGGGACACCCTGTATATCGCGCCTACCTTGCCTATTTTCCCTCGTCCTTTCACCTGGCGGAAAAATCGTTCATAAATATTGCATTCTCAATGTTAAAACACGAGCTCGTAAAACCATAAATTTCCGTATCGTTTATATGTACGTCTGATTTGTGAACATGAACATGAACATGGGTGTACGAGTAGGTATGCAATATTGTACCCTTACGCAGGCTCGAGCTCAGTGTGGCATATCCTTGCCCCGTTTATCAAACAATCAAACTGTTATATTATATGTAGTGTACCTATACAACGTATCTAACACACTGTATTCGTGTACCTACCTACTATATCTACAATCAGATTACACACACCCAAGCACAACAGCCTAACCTGTATGCACAATTGCACAGTGCCCAGCATTCTTTCGCTTTGGTTATACTCTACTGTAGGATAATTATCGTCCCGCCTCGATGCATTTCCCAACTTTCCACGCAGTCATTTATGCCATTGCTCTGCTCCTCAACAAGTTTCTAAATCCCAGAGTTTCACACGTTTACGTTTTTAATGCTCTCTAAACCTTTATGAATAGTTGAACGTATTTATTTTATTCTTTATTCGCGAATCGCGATAAAAATCGGCTCGCTTGAAATTCACACACAAAACGTGATACCTACCTAAATGTTCACGGCTCGCGGCAGTGCCATTTTTATCGCAGATCATCTTAACCCTTCGCCTGGTCTCCTCGTATCGCAACAATAATTATCATATTGTGGCAAAATTAAATACCTAATTAGAGTACAAAGGGCCTATTTACGTGCATATCGTATTCGTTTTTAATGATTTCGATCAAAGTACCTAATCGCAGTCGAATTATTCATTTTTTTTGGTTTATTTTCCTCGTGCAGATAAACGTGGACAGAGCTACTCTAAAGCTACTCGAATACGTTTTGATAAGTATGGAATTTATTGATAAAAAAATTCTTCCGCAATTCGAGGGTATATAGAGAAATTTATTTTCCCGTAGAACTAAGTATACCTACATTCATAAATTTTCATTCATTTAGAAAATTCATCTAAATTTTGAATAATTCAAAAAAGTCGTTTTTCAAAGTTTGATAAATTTTTCCAAATTATCTAAATTATTCATAAACATTTTCAACTTGAGAATTTTTATATTTTATTAAATGAGATTCATTTTTGCAATATTAATCGAATCTTAATTTTTTTTAAAGTTTGAAAGGTTAAATTATCAAAATTTGGTAAATTTTTCCAATTTGAAAATTTAAAAAAAATGAAATTTCGTGAATTTTCAGATTTTAATAAATTTTTTTTAATGAGATCAACTTTTGAAATTTATAACGAATTTTTTTTAAAAGATTGAAAAGCGTTTTTTTGAATTTAATAAATTTTTGCAAATTTGAAGGTTAGAAAAAAAATTGAATCAAGTAAAAAAAAATCAAAATTTTGAAGTTTTGAATTATCAATATTAATTTTTGAAAATGAATCCATTTTTTAATTTCGGACAATTTTTTAATAAACCTAAGAAGAACAATTTTCAGTTTGGTAAATTTTTAAATTATTATTTTAATAAGAATTTTGGTACCTATAGTTAAATCTTTGCAATTCAAAATGTAGAATAAATTCAAAATTTGGTGATTTTTTTTTTCTTAGATTTTAACGAATTTTTAAAATTTAGACTAATTTTCAAAATGCAGCTACATTTTCAAAAAATTTAAAAACTTTATTTCCCCAAGTTTGGCAAATTTTTATAATTTTCAAGATTGGTAATTTTCAGATTTCAATCAACTAAGTAGGTAAGTACTTACTTTTTAAAAATCAGATTCATGTATAAAAATTTATCAAATTTTTAAAATTCATTAGAATTATAAAAAATCTATTCTCAAAGTTTGATAAGTGAAATATAGGTATGTTTACAATTTAAAAAAATTCGTCAATTTTATTAAAACAGCAAGGCTCAGAATATCTTAATTTTTAAATTTTAATAAAAATTTTCAGTTCTACCCATTATTTAAAATTTAGTCAGTTTTCAGAATTCAAACAGTTTTATTTAAAATTCATTTGATTTAAAAAAAAAAAAAAATTCAAAATTTTCAAAATGTAGTAAAAAAATTTCAAACTACTTATTAGATCACAAAAAAATTGACTAATTACCTATAGGTATTCGGGCACATTCTGAGAGGTTAATATAATGAAAAAATTCATGATTTTTCAATTATTCCCATTTTCTAAAAAAATTCAATTTTGCAATGTGATAAGTACCATGGGGAATTTCACATTTTCCCAAAATTCAATTTCTCTGGAAAAAATGCCAAAAAAAATTTTTTCTCATTATTCGGGTCCATTCTAAGAGGTTATGGTGAAAAAATTCATGATTTTTCAACTATTCCAATTTTTGAAAAAAAAATCATTTTTGCAATGTATAATAAGTACCTACCAGTGATACTTATTACATGGGGCCCGAGCAGCACAATCGACAAATTATCGAAATAAAAAATCGAAAGAATATCGAATTCGATAAAGTGTCGCGTTAGTTCCGCATAAATCGTGAAATTATCTTTCGATATATAGATAGATTATCGACGAATTATAGTTAATAAAAATTTCGAGATTATAGTAAGATATTTTATCGATAATCTATCTATAATATCGAAAGATAATTTCACGATTTAGGCGGAACTTTCGCGACACTTTATCGAATTCGATATTCTGTCGATTTTTTATTCCGATTTTTCGTCTTTTACTAGCTTTTTTCTATAATTAAAAATCATTAATTAGCATAATTAATACATTAAACTATGCCTAAACACATTATTCATGTTACGGTAAGAGGATCATTTCAGAAAAAGTCAAAAAAAAATTATAAAAAATCTGCCACCCGTGGGGCTTGAACCATCTACCTCCTGCATGGTAATCCTCTTCCTTAACCACTATGCCATACCTTATCGTTGAGGAATTAGCAATAAAACGCTTATAATAGGCAGTTTAGTACTTCCAGACGTGTTGGACTTAGAAAAATTTTCACCAATTTGGAAATAATTTTAAATATCGTCACAAAATCGTTGAAAAATCGAATTCGAGAAATTTCAGATTATTTGTCGATAATATAGTTTCAAATATCGTCACGCAATCGTTAGAAAATCGAATTCGAGAAATTGCATATTATGTGTCGATAATATAGTTTCAAATATCTTTACAAAATCGGTAAAAAATCGGATTCGATAAATTTAATATAATCTGTCGATAATATAGTTTCAAATGTCGTCAAAAAATCGGTAAAATATCGAAGTCGAGAAATTTCATATAATCTGTCGATAATATAGTTTTAAATATCTTTACGAAATCGTTAAAAAATCGAATTCGATAAATTTAATATTCTTTGTCGATAATGTAGTTTCAAATATCTGCACAAAATCGGTGGAAAATCGGAATCGATAAATTTAATATTCTTTGTCGATAGTTTCGTTGACGAATATCGTCATAAAATCTTAATAATATCGAATTCGATAGTTTTTAGATTTTTTGCCTATGAAGTTGTACCGATAAATCTTTATAATATCGTGAGAACATCTATAGATTTTCAAACGATTTTTTATCGATACGTTACATCTTCCGATATTATCGATCGAGTGTGCCGCTCGGGAACCTTATTTTTAAAAACTTCCAAAAAACCAATGTCTTAAGTGTGGCAGATTTTAACATTTTTCAAAATCTGAGAGTTTTAAACTTTTATTAAATTTTTTAATTGAATTAATCTTTGAAATTTGGCCCATTTTTAGAATGTAACGGTTTTTAAAATTCAACTCAATCTTTAAAAAATTTTAAAAGACCAATGTCCAAATTTTGATGAATTTTTATAATATTGTCAAAATTTGCTATCAAATTTTAAATTTTGATAAATCTTACCAAAAAATCGATAAATTTTATAAATACAGTAAGCCTTTGAATTTAGTAGGTAGCTTCATTTTCAAAATCTGAAAATTTGTTAATTTTGACATTTTTAAAGGATTTGTTCAATTTTTGAAATTTTTCTTAATTTTTAGAATTCAAGTTTTTTGAAATGATCTAAATTTTCCAAGTAAAATTTTCAAAAAATCGATTTCTGAAAGAGTGATAAATTTTGGTAATTAAAAAAATTTAAATCTGGAATTTCCAATCTCAATAATTTTTCATATTACCTAAATCAATTTTTAGATTTTTCAAAATTTAGGAAATCTTTCTATTTTTTTTTTTTTCTTCTAATCTAACTAATAATTTATGAGATTTCCCTTATTTTTAGAATTTAATAGCTTCTAAAATGCAACTAAATTTTCTGAAATATCACGTAACTTCTGAATTTTGATGAATTTTTACAATGATTTTCAAAACATGGTAAATTTTTAATATCAAGTAATAATTATTATGTACATTTGTACGTGGGAAATCTTTTTTAAAAAGTCGACATTCTCGCCCTATGAGTGGGAAAATGTCACCCCACTTCACCTCATACCGTCTGAAACACCTTTTAAAATGGGTAGACCCCATCGTGTTACTTCTTCCCACTGTTCCATCACTATTCAGTAAAGAGTTAACGACACTCGACACGTTTTCCTAATGAAGAATTCATGGTCACAGAACAAAAAAATCCAGCTTATTCCAATACTATAAGGTTCTGTCTTAAGTTGAGGAGGTACAGACAGAAAGCGAGGCAGATTCATACAACATGTACAATATTGTACAAGCATGGTTTGCTTTACTCTTTTTACTCGTACAATTAGGTCCTATACATACTTACTTATAGCATTATAAAAAAGAAAATTCCACTCAATTTCTTATCTAATCACTTTACACACCGTTCCCACTCCCCTCTTACTTCGGTCGAACTCGACAATACTTAAATCGCCCTATTTATTGGATTCGCTACACGACGTCATCTTCACCTTAAATACAGCGCCGTAAATGCCAGTCACTCATTTCCATACCACGACAGCGAAAATTCTGCTTATAGTACTCCCTCTTCGTCACCTGTTTAACGTTCACACGTTTTCCACTACATCTGCGAGTACGTAATTGCAATAAGTCCTATCATCGGTTCACCTCCTTGTTAAAAGATCAACGCCCGTGTATCGCGTCTCATTTCAAAACCATGTTTCCGTAGTACAATAAGACTTGTCTTGTCTTAGTATAAGCCAGAAGCCACAGCATGCCTTCATCAAAAACTCAGCATCATACGATAAACTCCTCCTCTTACCTCTTCACCTACAACGTTTTAGATTATGGAAAACAAAAGGTGGTAATTTTTTTTTTTTTTTTTTTTTCATTCATACGCACACATCTCGATTTTGTTCTTGTTAAAGTAATTTTAGTGTAGCATTCGTCATCGCTTTGTTGAGTCACCGTGGACTATGCACAATGATTACAATCGAGCTGACGTTTACGCGAAATTCTCTCTGTATTTTTTTGGAAAAAATACTATAAATATTCCAAAGTACATACACGAAACGCGATTCTAAATAATATTGACAGTACTTGTGAACCAATTCACACACCTTGGCTATTCCCCCTCGCACCGAGTCGTCTAATAGGTAAATAAATTATTGCTCATCGTTATCGATACTAACTTGATTTTGAAAGTTGCCACAATCCATGAAAATAATCCTCTATCTTGGGTAATTGATGTTTCGGCTGCAGTAGGTGGTGTGCCATCTTCCGTTGCGTATACTTCGTCCATGGTGCCGTAAAATATTCTCGTCCATCTGCGTGAAGAACATAAAAATTACTTTAATGATTGCAGATTCGATTTCTATGCTTGAGTATATTTTTTTGAGACAGGGAAATTGGCTGTATCGTTGAAAAATCTCTAAATTTTTTGGAGTAGATGCAGCAAATTTTAGAAAAAAAATTTTCTCTTAATTAAATTTTGAAGCATAAAAAAAATATCTACAAAATTTTTCATTTTTCAAAAATCTTTTTATACTATCGGAGGATGAAACTTTTTATTTTAAAAAAATTCTCAGTTTTTGAAAAACATATTTTTTGAGAATTTTTCATTGAATAAAAAATATTTTAATTTTGTGTAAGTGATTTTTCCATGTAAAAAAAAAACAATTCTCTTTTAGAAAAAAAATATTCTCAATTTTTTTTTTTTTTTGGTGGAAAAATTTTTCAATTTTTTTGATATTTTGGAATCATTTTTATTTTTTAATTTTTTAGAGCAAATATTCTTCACGAATTTTCTTAAATTATTACCTACCTATTTTTTAAATTTTTTATAAATAACCGTAAGAAAATATTTTCAATTTTTAGTGCAAAATTTTTTTCAGCATTTTTTGAAAAAAAAAACTTTCAATTTTTTATGACTGGAAAATTTCTTAATATTTTGTAATAAAAAAAAACTTCCATATTTTTCTATTTTTTCAAATTTTTTGAAGCTAAAGATTTTCAATTTTTTTTGAGTTTTTGAATTTTTATGCAAAAAAAACTCCTTTTTTGGAAGAATTTTTTTATTATTGGAGAAAAAACGTAATCTGATGAATTATTCATTTTTTGTACAATTCTAAATCACTTACGAGTTCATACATTTTATAAAAACTGGACATTTCAACTTGCTCAAAAAATTTTAATTTTATTAGCGTTTTGTGTTTCTTTGTTTCGGGGCCCGTCAAAATTGGAGCCTTTCAAAATTTTCAGAGTAAAATATGCTGAGAGATGCACCTGTTTCATTAATTTTTTTTCTTCAAAATTTCAGATCTTTGTAAACTTGAAATACGTAATTTTATGGATTTTTAAAACTTTTTTCCGGCTTTCATTTTACACACACATTTACTAGTCACTTTTATGATGACTTAAGTCACTTCACATCTTGGTCACCTTTTGTCACTACTTCGCTCAAAAGTCACTGAAAGTTATTTTTTTCCTTATTTTATTTATTTTTTTTTTTTGAAAGAAAATATTCACCTTAATTTTTATTTAAATTTAAAATCTTGAAAATTTTTTCTCCAATTAATCAAAAAATCATCTATAAGAAAAAAATTCTTTTTGAGAGGAAATGTTTGAAAGTTTTCCTGAAAAAAATCAAAAATTCCATCATTTTTTCAAAACTTACAAAAAATGGTCTGAAATATTTTTAAAGTGGAATGTTTCAAAATTTTCGTGAAAAAATTAAAATATCACCAAAAAAATTCTTTAATTTTCACCAAAAATCTTCCATTTTTTTAAAGGATTTTTTTTTTAAATTAAAAATTCCATCAAAATATCTTAATTAAGTTCACAAATAAAATTTAGAGAATTTTTTGATAAAAATTTTGAATTTTGGAAAAATTTTCTAGAATTTTTCTTTAAAAAAATTTAGGTACAGGAAATTTTGTTGAAATTTTTCGTTTTCTTTTGAAACCAATTTTGAGGGAGGTGTTTAAAAAAAATTTAGACGATTTTTTGTGAATTTAAAAAAATGTTGATGTGATTTTTGAATTTTTTCCAAGAAGGTTTTTAAGTAATAATTACATTATCTCTTTCTCATAAAAAATTGTACGATTTTTTCGAGATGAGTGATAGGGAGTTAATGGACTTTAAAGTTTTGAGAAAAAATTATCAAATGTAAATATTAACGTTTATAATGAAAAATCAGCTTTTTCAAAAAAATTTCATCGAATATACTTTTTTTTTTAAAATTTTATTGGAAAATTAAAAAAAAAATTAATGTCTTGTACAGCCATTTCACTAGACACGTAAATTAATTTTTTTGTTGAAACCGAAATTTTGACATTTTTGTTCAGCTATGAATTTAACGATCTAATCTTTTTGAAAATTACCTATTTTTTAATTTTTTCAAGTCCCCCCCCACCCCCCCCCCCAAAAAAAAATAAATTCTGTTTTAAAAAAAGTAAATAAACATATTTTTTAAACATTATGAAGACTGTGGAAAGATCAATAATCTATTAGGTATATGCATCAAAAAGCATCGAAATGAAAGTAAATAAAAAAGAAAACCAATTACCAAAAATATTTAATCAGATAACGATTTCAATTTGAAAATTACGACATACATGTAAATACGATGTGCTTACTAGAGCTTTCGTCATTATCGCGAGAATATCGACATCTCATCAAAACACTACTCGCATAAGCGATAAGTTTCAAATTTTCAATTTACATACAAAAGTTCTTTATCTTACATCATTGAAATTATTAAGTTGAAAATGCGGAGCAGAGCTGGGTGGAATCATTTACACTAACGTGGAAAATCCAAATTCCAATTTACACGTCGTTTCTCACTGAAGGTGCAGCATATTTCTTGTCTCAAATAACAAAGACGTAACTTGGAACGCTCTCCTCGTCTCCCCTCCCTCAGGGCGAAAAGAAATCATCTTAGAGACCCTCGACAAATTGTATTATTCGACTTTAAATATGTAATTAATTTCATCGAGTGTTGAGTGCTGATGATACGAGTCGTCGGTTGGAAGGCGACGATTAGTCTGACGTATCGTATTTTTTAATCTGTTTGCCTTTAGTAGCCTCTTGAATCTTTCGATAGCGATCATAGCGATGGTATTTTCGAAAAACTGCGTATTATTCAAACAGGCGAAAGTGTGCTACGTGTATTTTTTTCCTAATTTAATCGTCAGTAAAAACTTATTTCACAAGGAGCTAAGCTACGTCATCGTAGGTAACTATAGCACAACCTACACAAGTTCTTGATTTTATTCGATTCACACCAACTAGCATTGAATCATTGAAAACGAGTACGATAACAATAAATCGTCAACAAAAATCATCGAAACGAGCTATCATAATATTTCTTCTATTTACCCTAGGATGTGATGTGTATTGTGTAAATCGTATCAACATAGTTTACTCATATTTTCACCATGATTTTCCAAACCAGATAAGGCTAAACGGTTATATTATGTACTCGTGTCAATCTATGTAGTTGTAGATTTTTTTCAAAAACATTAGCGGTTAATGGTTATTTACACATACAGCTAATGCCTCCCTCGGTTTTTTTAAAATTATTTTGCTTCTTCGAGTTGCAATAATTTGATAAACGATTCGTATTTTAAACAGAGAGAGCATTTGAACCGATTTGGATGGATATCTATCGTTGCTCAAAATTAGGTTAATTGAGTTGATTTTTAAAACTCATTTAATAGGATAGAAGTCAATCAGACAGAAATATTTCAACTTTTTACGTTTCGAAAGTTATTGATATTAACGACCCCTCCACCCTGCGATCAGTTCCGCATTACGATAGTGCGGTATTTTGTCGTCTGATAAAATTCGCATTCTTATGGAATTTAGCCAAAAGTGGATCGGAATATTTGTAAAGAATGGAGAATTTCAAAGGAAATATTTCACCTTTGCACGCTGAGCTTATAGGAATTTTGAAAAATAAACTAGTCGTCGAAGAATTTATGGAGATTGGATGCACATTCAGAGTTCATAAAGTACGAGTAAATTCATCCTAATGGTTTTCTCGTTTGAGCAAAAATAACTTAAAATTGACGTATTAAGGGTATTTTTCCCAAGTCGTGAATTGATGGACTTGAGCAAGCTGGTATCAAATTCAGAAAGAGAAAAGCGAGTAATTTTTTCAAATTTAGTTAGGTAATTTTCGTAATTTTTACATTCAGTCCATTTCGATTGTCGTACAATTCTTCATTGATTTTTTTTTTTCAAACTAGGGCAACCAAAATTATGTGCTAATACGACTAAAAAATTATTACTCATTTTTACTGTTGATAATTTTTTTTTCAATTCGTAGCATGCAAAAAAAATTACGTAATGAAGTTTTAAAAAAAATTGGATCAGCTAATTTCAAAAAAAAATTGATAAGTAACATTGTTTAAGTATTTTTCTATGTTCTTCACTTTTGAGAAAATCTTTTTAAAAAATGATTTTAAGATTTTTAATAAAATTTAAATGGTAGACCAAATTCCACAAAAAAGCTATAAGACAAAATTTCAAAAATTTTCATTTTTCACGTTTGAAAAAAAAAATTTGAAAAAGTTTCAAAAAACATTCTAAAAAAAACTCCTTTGGAAAATTTTTCTCAAATAAAATTCAAATAAATTACTTTTTAAAAAAAATCGAAAGAATTTATATTTTGAATAAAATTCAAAGAAGATCAACGAAATGGTAAAGAAAATTGAACAATATTCTTAAGAAAAATTGTTAACAAAATTTCAATTTGAAAAAATGCACAAAATTTTTTAAAAATCTTGAAAAAAAAATCAAAAAACTTTATTTATTCAAATGAAAGTGAGAAAATTTCAAATTCAAAAAAGAAAAAAAAACATGAAAGAAATTCTTAGCGAAATCTCAAAAATTTTAATTTTTTTCTCTGCTTTTGAAGAAAATCTAAACACTAGACGACTTTTGAAAAAATTTTAAAGAAATGATTTTAAATAGAATTTAAAAACATTGAATTTTGAAAATATTCAAAGAATATCAACAAAATAAAATTCGAAAAAAATTAAACAAAAATTTAATAAAATTTGTTGACAAAATTTTTAAAATTTTCATTTTTTTACTTTTGAAAAAAATGCACAAAATCAAAAAAAATTATTTCAAATAAAATTTGAAAAATTTGGTTGATCACTAAAGTTCAAAAATAAGCAAAATAACAGGATATCTAGGAATTTAATTTTATTCTATATATTTTTGCTCCATTTTTGAAAAAAAAATTTTAATTCAAATAAATTACTTTTGAAAAAGAAAAAGTTGAAAAGAAATGATTTTGATTAAAGTTTAAAAAGTATTGTCAACAAAATCTGACAAAAAAATTGTTGAGATTCTTTATTTTCTTCACTTTTTAAGAAAAATCAACTTCTTAATATCACAAAAATTGGTATTTTTTTGAGTCCAAAAAACTTCATTTAAAATAAAATTCAAAATAAATATTTAATTATCAATGAAATTTGAAAAAAATTCCTTACAAAATTTTGAAAATTTTCATTCATTAGGTTAGGTAAGTATTTATGAATTTTAAAAAAAAATGCGTTTGAAATTAAAAAAAAAATGTTTTTAAACAAAATTTAAAAAAATTTCTTTTGGAATTTTTTTTTCGAATTTGATTTGTGAAAACTTTTTTTCATCCTAATGATATTTTTACTAAGAAATAGAGACCGAAAGAGAGATTCTTTGCATTACAATTACTAGGGCCCGGATTTTTATGATATTGCTTATTTTTTCCTGCTGCACTAGATAAGGCATATCACAAGTTTCTTTACGTTTCATGCAATTCTGAGACGAATGGTGAAATTTTTAAGCGCTTATTTTTGCCAAAAAACATCAAAAACCCGCATATTTTGCGCTTTTTTTAGTTTTCAGCGCTTTTTTTTTGAAAAAACTGAAAAACCTGACCAAAAAAAAAAATTAAAAAATTAAAAAAATTGTATTTTCAATTTTTATTTTTTTTTACTTTTCAAGTTGCAATTTGAAGGAACTTTCAGTTGTGGAGGCGTTTTTCAAACTATAATTTAATTTTAATTCAATCTAATCGATTTCGATTGAGAAATCTCATCGCGTTCAAATTTATTGAATTTCGCATTAATTATTTTAAAAATGAATGTTTTAATGTTTTTCTGCTCCACATTTGTTTCAGTTTCTACATATGTACGATTTGATAAGTTTTTCGAAAGCGATTTTAAAATACCTGCATTTTGATACCCATGATGGTATATTTTTAAAGCACTTATTTTTGCTTTTTTCGGTTTTATATGGCATATTTATGCTTATTTTTCATATTTTAACCGCTTGACATAAGCGCTAATTTTGCTATTTTAAGCGCATAAAAATCCGGGCCCTAACAATTACAAATAAGTACGAGTATATAATTTGAGTAATAAAATCGGTATGTTTGGTTGTTTACTCTTTCGTCTCTTTCCCACCATCACTATAAGGAATCCCATTAAACGTATAAAAGCACCTCTCTAATTCGAACTGATCCGAAATTTTTACTAGAGAATTACGACTATGAAACGATAAAAAATTCTCCCTATAATATAAGTAGCCACAGCGAGTCTATGTAACGTGTACTTACTGGCACCGATCCGTGGTCTGGTAAACGTCGAATATCAACATACCAGAACACGCACAACGCCATGTTTTCGAAAATAACGTCAATCCCAATTGTGTTGTGTATCGCAAACGAATCTAAAGAGCGAAAATTATGCCCACTTGGTAACGAAAAGCTTTTAAATATAGAATAATACTCGCACTATTGGGATGAGAGGCGTTTTTGGCCAAGTTTAAAGTATATATACGACACGTATATATATATATATATATATGGTTGCAGGAAGGCTTTTTCGCCTCTTTTTCTTAAATAGTGCGGAGTTTTCGCCTCATTTTTGAGGCGAAAAGGCCAAAATCGGAGGTGAAAAGTACAGAGCGTGTATACTCCATGAATTCTGCATCAAAAAGGTTGCACTTAGGCTTGACTCGAAGGAGAAAATCAGGAGAACACGTTCCGCCTTTTAAACCATCCAAAAATATTCACCCATCCCCTCTGTGACCAAAAATTTCTGGAGGCCAAAAGTATTTTACACCTAAACCTGAGAACCTCATGTTTGAGACTTCACACAGGCTTTGCTAATTGAGCTAGAAAATTGAACGAAGAGCCGAAATGTTCCTTAGACCTTCCTCTACAAACATACTCTGCAAGTTTTTTGAAAAATCTCAAAGTTAAGCTTGTGGATGAGCTTTAAAACGGAGGTGGAAAGTATTTTTTATCAAAATTTGACTTCGGTGTATACCATGTGCATTGTGTTCCTTGACAAAAGTTAGTTCCAGAAAGTATGAAACGGAGGCGAAAACGCTCCTTGAAATTTGAGGTGAAAAGTACCTCTCGCATGTATATATGTAGACGGTGCGTACTTTTATATTTCATTTCTAGAATTATGGCTTATGGCACTTATTAGATACGCAAATGTATACGTTAATTAGCTTAAATCAAACACCTTATGTAGATAGTAAAATGAAATTTAAATTTTGAAATTTTTATTTCTAAACTGGCAAAAATAACATTTTAATGACTTCCTGGGAGACCAAAGTACAATTATGAATGTTACTAAACCACCACAGACACTCATACCCTTACCTATACCACTGCTAGGTGAGAGAAAAATTATTATGAATTTTCTCACAAGAAATTTTCCAAAATTTTAATGGTTGATTTTTTAAAAATGATTTCATAATTCTTTTTAGTGTGCGTAAGCACACTATTGGTTTCAGTCTTGAAATATAAAATGTTGAAATAGGTTTATCGAGGTTAACTCACTAATGATGGGATGGATTTGATTCAAATTTTCAAGGAATGTAGAGTTCATGAAGGCGGAGGGCCAATGAGATTTGTGTGTGAATCTAATCAGTAATTATCGAGATAATTGCAATTTTCACTTGAATAAAAAAGGGAAAAGGGAACTTTTCTATTATTCATATCTTATCTTATCTTGGGGCAATAAATTTAAAGTATTCAAAATCGAACAATGGTCACGTCACAACGCAACGTCCTCTCAAAATCAAACTTTGTAATCTAGGGCTCAGCAGGTGGTAAAAAAAATCAGATATCACGTCTCAGGCTCAGGGCAATAAATTCAAATTTTCAAAATCAAACAATGGCCAGTGTCTAGTTCTTATCTTATCTTTGCTTAGGGCAATAAATTTTAAATGTTCAAAATCGAACAATGGTCACGTCACAACGTCCTCTTTGTGCTCTGCCGTCTTATGTTTTTTGGGGCAATAAATTCAAAATGCTCAAAATCAAACAATGAGCGCTTCACACAATGGGGCACAGCAGGGGTCTTTGTGATTTAGGGCTCAGCAGGTGGTATAAATCAAAAACATGTTCTGTGTTTTTAGAAAAATCGGAAATTACGTCTCAACTAAGGGCAATAAATTCAAATTTTTGGTCAGTGTCTAGTTCTTATCTTATCTTTGCTTAGGGCAATAAATTTTGAATGTTCAAAATCAAACAATGCGTCGGACTTGTGGTCTGCAGTCTTATCTTTTTTCGGGGCAAAAAATTGAAAATGTTCAAAATCGAACAATGGGTCAATTTCAAAGATAAATACCATTGTTCTATTTTTTTTTTTCATTCACTGAATAAATTTTCCAATAGAATCGTGAGACAAATAGTAGGTATCTATCTATTTAAAAGCTACGCACACTGTTAGAGCTGCGCTAGCGCAGGTGTCTAGTTTCTTTTCAATTTTTCCGAAGTTCAAAGGCTAGATTTCTTCACGATCCAAAATGGAAAAAAACGTCACGAAAATCCGACACCAAATTGGGTTAGGTTAGGTTAGGTCAGATTAGGACGACATAAAAAAACAGAAATTAAAAAAAAATTGTATTGATGCCTTTTGGACATTTTGTCAGGCATTCTGAAACTTGGAAGAAGGTTAGGTTACATTAGGTGAGGTTTGGATGACATAAAAGAACTTGAAAAATTGAAAAAAATTTGATGACTTTAAAACATTTTATGAAAATTATCATTTTTAATTTTTTTTTTTTTTTTTTTTTTTTTAATTTGATGACTATAACATTTTGTCAGATATATTCTGATTTTTATTAATTTTTACATTTCCATGTAAATCAGCATTTTGTGGAAATTATCATTTTTTAATTTTAATTTTTAATTTTTTTGATGATTTTTAGACATTTTAGGTTATGTTATATATTAGATTAGGTTTGGATGATATAAAAAACTTTGAAAATTTGATGACTTTTATACATTTTGTCAGACATTCTGAAACTTGAAATTTTTTTTAGAAATTTTATGACTTTTAGACATTTTTTCAGATATTTTAAAAAAAAATTTACATTTCCATGGGAATTAATGTTTTCACGATTATTTTTTATTAGATTTTTTTTTTCTTCACATTTTTTATAGAAACATGAGAAATTTTTCTCTGATGGCAAATTTTTTTAAAATTCTGTTTAAACTTCAAAGGAAATTTTTTTACATACCTTTTTTCAATATTGTGTTGGAATTGATTTTTTGAATTTTTTTAAAAGATTAAACATTTTTTAAAAAACTTTTTGTGTAAAAAATAATTTCTTTTTCAAAACCAATTTTTTTACAAAAACATATAGGTACTTAAATCCGCAATTCTATTCCAAAAAATAGATATTCATTAGAAATTTGTAAAAATTTCATTTATTCTTTACTAGTTGATTTTAATTTTTTTTTCAATTTCACGGAAATCCATTTTTTTTCTTCAATTTAATTTTTTTTGTTCATAAACAATTTTCATCAATTATAACTTCCTTACTTTTTAAAATTTGGTTTTAATTTTTTTTTTTTTTTTTTAATTTACCTACAATAATAATTTTGTGCTTTAGAGTTGTTTTTTTTTTTTTGTTTTTTTTTTAATTGTTAAAAATCAATTTTTTTATAAAATCATTTTTTGATTAATTAGTGAAAAAAATGATTCTTCGAAAAAAAATTTCATTAATTTTTAAAAATTAAAAAATAATAGTTTTTAACAAAAAAAAAAAGGTACCTACTAAGTAAATCATAAATTTTCTCACAAGAAATTTTCCAAAATTTTAATGGTTGATTTTTTAAAAATGATTTCATTATTTTTTTTAAATTTCATAATTTTTTAAAAATTTTCCCAAGTTTAATAGCTATTTTTTCACGATCTTTCAAAAATATACGTATTTTTTAAATTTTTTCTATAGAATCACGAGTAATTTTTCTCTGATGGTAATTTTCTAAAAATTTTGTTTCAACTTCAAAACCAATTTTTTACAGACTTTTTTTTTCAATATTGTGTAAGAATTAATTTTTAAAATTTTTTTTAATAGGTTAATCATTTTTTGAAAAACTTTTTGTGTATAAAATAAATTCTTTTTTAAAACCAATTTTTTACAAAAATATACCGAAATTTTGTTCCAAAAAATATTCATTAAAATTTGTAAAAATTTTATTTATTTCTTACTAGGATACCTAGTTGAGTTTAATTTTTTTTTTGACCAATTTTTTTTCAATTTTACGAAAATCCATTTTTTCCCTTCAATCTTTTCAATTTTTTTTCAATCATGAAAAATTTTCTCAATTAGGTATAGCCTAATTGTAATTTGATTTTTAAAATCTGGTTTAAAAATTGATTTGATTTTTTTATTATTATTATTTTTTTAATTTACAGTAATTTTGTGCTTTGATTGAGGTTATTAAAAAAAAGAAAAAATTGTTCAAAATCAATTTTTATATATTATGTGACCCTAGGGTGGCCCTTATTTTACCTTTTTCGACTTTTTAAATGTCTTACCCCCTAAAGTGTGTTCATTTTATGAGAAAATAATTCCCTATTTTTTATTTTTTCCCTAACTGAATTTTAACCCGTGCCGGGTCACCCCCCTTTTTTTGGAAAAATGAAAAAAATTCACCGATTTTCAAAATCTTGCACTTTTTTGGAGATAACCCATCTAAGTTGTTCCTTGTCATGAGAATGGACTCCCAATTTTTTATTTTCCCCCCAACTTAATTTTAAGTGGTAGCTGGGGGCTCCCCTAATTTTTCAAAAAAATCAAGAACAAGAAAATTGAGCAAAATCGTTCCCTTTAGCATTTCAAGTTGTTGCATTTCGTAAGAGAAAAATTCCTTATTTTTCATTTTCCCTCTAACTCAGTTTTAAGTGGGCCCACAATAATTATCTTTGAAAAAAAATTTCATTAATTTTTAAAAATTGACGAATAATAGTTTTTAACAAAAAAAAAAAAAAAAAAAAAAAATCAAAATTTTATATAAATTTTTTTTAAAAGAAATCTTCGAAAACTGCACAACAATGAGTGATCTTTTTGAAATCAAATTGAATATAGTGTCTACATGAGTGGAATTTTGAGAAAATTAGTTAAAAATTCGTGTTTTGTTTTTCGTTGAAATTTTTCTGAATTTCATTTTCATTACTGAATAGTTTTCTTTCCTACGAGAGTTCAGCTTTTTCAGTTTCCCAAACTTCAATTTTTTTTCGTGTTTGAATTTTTTATTTTTCAAAATAATGTGGTTTTTTTTTCAACTTTCAATTTCTATATTTCCACCTCTTCTGTTTTCTTCATTTTTTTTTTGGTTTGTGTTTTTTATTTTAATTTTTTTTTTATTTTGTAATTTTTAAATTTAATTTCATTCAATTTTAAATTCATACCTATAATAATTATTATTGATTTTAGAAATATTTTTTATTTTTCCCAAAAAATTTAAATTTTCCAAATTTTTTTTTTTCTTACTTTTTTAATTTGACTGGGAATTTTTGTCGATAAATTCGACTATCAACTTTGATCCAATTTTAATAGGTAAAGGTATCTAATTTTTTCAACAACCAAACAAATTACCCATCTGACGAGTTAACAAGTAGCCACGTCTTCGGATAACTTCCGATCAATTTTAATTTTTTTTAAAAGTATTTATTGGTGTTGAAGCTTACCTTTCGTTATCTTTATGTACCAAAGCCAACCGACCGTAATCCCAGGCTCTTTTCCTCATGATGGTAAAAAACAAAATCAAAGCCTGCAAAAGAGAGAGAAAATGTCATAGAGGTACAAAATTATTCGCTATACTTATACCTTATTTAAAAATAACACTAACATTATGGACACCTAGACCTACGTACCACTGTTTTATTCCACTCACTCTGGTTCACTTGTGCAAATAAATTAAGCACATGTGTTTGACTGTTTGTATACAAACGTGTAGTATATGTAAACTCTCTTGTCGTGCGATCATGACATGGGAATTGTACTCTAACCGCCTGGATGGTACTTACGACCGAGGAGGTAGAAAGAGAGAGAGAAAGTACGATAAATGTTACGTAAAGTGCCTATTTATCGTCGCGGGGGTACACTCGAATAAAAATTTGTCGTATTTTTTATCGACTAATGACTAACAAATACGCATACATAGGTAATTTAGTGTATACAATTTCAAGGTTAACTTCGGAAACACAATTTTCTTTCGTAATTGTGGTAAATGCGGTGTTAAAAAAAATCATGACGACTAAGCCACGCGACTCGAGTGCCTATAGAGCACAATTTCCAAACTGTAGAATTTTCAATTTCGACGACCAACTCAATTCCGTATTCTATAAATGAATCCATCTCTCGAAGAGCGAGTGCGATTTCGAATTTTAATCGAGATTGTTGCAAAATACTTTTATGACCGGACTCGAGTCTGGGATAAATTTCATTTCGCAAATGTGTAAATTTTTCTCAACTTCGTCGAGTAAATATTTTGGAAAATACGATGCGATCTAAAAAGAAAACTAAGTACATGGTCGAAGGCCAGCGATGTGGTGGCGTTTTCAAAGGTCAACGACACGTTATCGATGTGTGAGAGAGAGAGTGTGTGAGAGGGAATAATTTATACGGTAACATCAGACTCACCAGCCATCCTACGAAATTCAATAGTAAATTTTCTGGTACTCCTTCGTATCCTGGAGTAAACTTCAACGTAGATGTCCTGTTAAGACTGTAGTAACTGTTGCATTTTTCTTTTTGAAATTGAGATTCTGTTCCCATAATTGTGAACCTGGCAAAGCAACACACCAAAATGATGATTCATTCGAGTGTTTGAAAAATTAGTAGGAAATGTTTCCAGTTAACTCGTTAAATCAACTTATTGTATCAATTGGTTGAAATCTCGATCCTATGATGTTTCAATTGAATGATCAAAAGGCCACGATAACGAGATATTATCGCAAGTAATTCGTTATTAATTGAGTCATTCTTATGAGATAGGAGTAGCTTATCTGTATATATAGAACTGTAGAAATCGTGGAAATATATATTCAACGAAAGTAGGATAGAAAAATATTACTTACGGTCAACAATTTTGCCAATATTCCATCGTATGTTTTTACTACAAATGGTTCACGCACAGAACTATTGAAAAATTTCACGCATTTTCGATACACTAAAAATTCGCAATCGAAAACAAAACGAAAAACGAAACAGAAGATGATGGTGAATTTTAACACGCGTCGAGCTTTATCGGTTTAAAATTTTGCGAATCGTGTACGACATCGAATCGAGATTCCCGAAATAATTATTGGTAATTTTTTTTACAAAAGTAGGTTTCCTTATAATTATAATTTCACTCGCAGCGCGTACTTGAAAGATTACCGTACCAACATATTTAGTGCCAGTAGTTTTAATTAACAACTCGGACTGAAACGAGAGTTGAGAGGTAGAGACCCTTGCCTTGGATAAGCACGACAAACGCGCTCGTACGGCAAAGTAGAGATCCATTATTTACGTCATCAACATCTGCACCTGCGCGAGTTGTTTTTATGCCCATTATATGTGCCATTGGGCCATGCGTATTTTTTTTTGGAATAAGGATAACACATTAAGGGTGTGCAATATCGTTCACTGTTCGAACATCCATTATGCACTAGTTGTAGTTATGATTTTTACCAAGTCCAGTGCTACATAAATCCTTTTTATTCAAAATTGGAGGGGAGGGAGGGGTCCAATCGAAATTTTTGTAATGATCAAAAGTATTTTTAGAATTTCAAGCTACAATTTTTGTTTGAAAATTTTTTCAATTGGACCCCTCCCTCCCCACCAATTTTGGATAACACTCCGAACATACCAATTAAAAAATTAAATAGTGAGGGAGGAAGGGCCTAATTTGAAAAAATTTTCAAATAAAAGTTGTAGTTTGAAGTACTAAGAATAATTTTGGTTATTACAAAAATTTCGATTGGATCCCTCCTTCTCCTCTGATTTCACATAACATCAGGTAGATAGGGTTTCAAAATTAGGGAAAGGGTCCAATTGAAAAAATTTTCAGACAAAAGTTGTAGATTGAGGTCCTAGAAGTAACTTCAGTTAATTCAGTTATTATAAAATTTTCAATTACACCCTCCCCTCCCTTCCCTTCCCTTCCCTTCCAATTCAGAATTCAGCATAGTATGACTGAAGTACTTATATTATTAAAAACTGGTGGAGGTAGGGGTCAATTTGAAAAAAATTTCAAACAAAAGTTGTAGTTTGAAGTCTTAAAAATAATTTTCATTATTACAAAAATTGTGATTTGACCACTTTCTGCACTCCAATTTTGAATTTTCAATTTACATACCCCTAGCTGTAGTATTTGGACTTTGGACTTTGGTATAAATTTTCAATGGTGTCAATATAAAGAATTTCTTATATGTACTCGAAATACTAAATAGCAATATTTTTTCTTCAAATCAAAATGAAATAAATCGTAATCGTAATGAATAAATGAAGGGAAATGCACGAAATAAAATAAAAATAAAAAATTAGACTAAGTCCATTGCTCAACTGAACTAATTGAACGATATTGTGTTATCCTTATTCAAAAAAAAAAAAAAAAAATACGCTTGGTCCACATGGCCACATCAACATGAACATTGGATTCTGAAATTATGAAGTTTTCGTTCGTCGATTCTTCGATTCGTTATGTAAATTTTAATTTTTCCTTTTTTTTCACAAATTTTGTAGAAAAGTAACCGTATGTCCACGAGAGTCCAGTTGTGCATTAGTTTGGGGAACTGTTTTCATATTCATACAGATTTCATCTAAAATATAATATACGATTAAAATTTTTAACATTTTTTATCGAGACTTTCTTGCCACAAGACAATGCTTTTTTTTGAGAGGACGTTTTCGCAAAAACTTAAGTCAAGTATTTTGTTTTCCTCGATTTACATTTTTTTTTTTGTAAAAGCTGAAAGTGTTTTTCATCAAAAGCTGAATATTTTTTCGATGACAGAGTTTTTTTTTTCAAGTGATTTTTTTCATCAGGATAGTTTTTTACTTTAAAAGCGTATTTCATCGTGATTTTTTTTTTTTTTTTTTTTTTTACAAAACTTCTTGTAAAAAAAATATTTTTTAGTAAGTAGGTAAGTACCAATTTTTTTTTTGTAATTTATCAAAAAATAGAAAATGGGAAATTAATTACATTTCCCCCAATCATTCAATCTTTTTTTTCAATTTTTAAATTTTCTAGGCGGGTCATTTTCTCTTCTTTTTTAAAAAAAAAAGTTAATTGTACTTTGGGGAATATTTCTACACTGAAAAAAATGAATTCTCAAAAACCGTAATGAGTCTGGGTAAAACACAGTAAAATTAGGATACGTCGCCAATTTTAGAATCATTCCGGTGAAAAACAGAAAAGATTCAGTTCTATTCCAGAATGATTACGGAGTCTCCGTAATCATTCTGGAATAGAACTGAATCTTTTCTGTTTTTCACCGGAATGATTCTAAAATTGGCGACGTATACACAAACAGAAGTGAGGCAATGACGAGTTGATGACGAATTAACATTTTGTATCACGTTTGAAAAATTATAAAAATAAGAAAAATACGTCGTAATTTTTACAATAGGTGGACTGTGGTTTTTTTTTGGTAAATTTTTTCATCTCAATCATTGTGGAGGAACATAGTGATGGTGGGTACCGTAGTTGGTAATTTCAAAACTTGGATTTTATTTTAAAATAAAACATGTTTCAAAGACTATTGTTTAATGCTTATTATACTTTCTCACCTATAGTCATTAGAGTGGAACGAAATCAAAAAATTTTTGATTTTCAAAATTTAATACCGCGGAAAAGTTTCGTCTAGGTGATGAAAAACAAAAAAATTTGAAATCGAATAATATCTTCTGACGATCGCTCAAGAGCCCTCAAATTTTTGAAAAATCGCAAAAAATCAAAATTTGAAAAAAATTCTAAAATGTTACATAATGGGTTTTATGCCTTTGGTTGGCAAGTATAATCATCGTTATTAATATTTTTTGAAAAAAAATCCAGAATTTATCAGATCATCGCATTTATGAGACATTTAAAAAAATGTCATATTTTACGTTTTTTTTTAAGAAATTGAAAAAATAGATTAAAAATTGGGGATTTTTTTTTTTTGGAATTAAAATGGGTTTAACATACACAGTTTTGCCCAAAAACACAATTTTCAGCGATTTTTCATCTTTTTCGTACCCTTGAGAATTTTTCAAAAACTACGAAAAATTGAAAAAATGCGGAAAATGACGGTTCCTGAAAATGAATGTAAAGATGGAAAATGATCGTGAATTGTCTTTTTGGGCTCAACTGTGTATGTATGTTGAACCCATTTTACTTCCAAAAATTAATTTTCCAATTTTTAATCTATTTTTTTCAATTTTTAAAAAAAAAAAACGTAAAATATTACATTTTTTTTAATGTTTCATAAATGCGATGATCTGATGAATTCTGGATTTAAAAAAATATATATATTAATAACGATGATTATATCTTGCCAACCAAAGGCATAAAACCCATTCTGTAACATTTTGGAATTTTTTTCTTTTGATTTTTTGCGAATCTTCAAAAATTTGAGGGCTCTTGCGCGATCGGAAGATATTAATTAGGTATTCGATTTCAAATTTTTATTTTTTGTTTTTCATGTATCTCCTAGACTCAACTTTTCCGCGGTATTAAATTTTGAAAATCGAAAATTTTTGATTTTCGTTCCACCCCAATAGTCTCATATTGAAAGGTGAATTTTTGATTTTTTTTCTAATAAATTTTAAAATGAGGTTAATCAGAGCAATCATTACAAAAATAATTAATAAATAATTAAATAAAAAAATCATTATTTATATAAATAATATTATAAAAAAATCATTAAAAAAATAACTATTAAAATAAAAAAAAATAAAATATTAAATTTATCAATAAACAAAATTAAATTTAAATTTAAAAATCTAAAACTTAAAAAATAAAAGTTTTCCACCAAATTTTTTAAAATGTTGTTAAAAATAAGTCTTTTTTCAAATTTTTGAATAGGTAACCTAGGCTTTTTCTTTTTTCAAAATTAAATTACTTTAATAATTTTCGTTCAAAATTAGATTTTTAAAATTTTGTTTGTATCGAAATATTCGACGTAAATGTTCAAAAGTGAATTTTTCGAATTTATTTTACATTGAATTATTTTGTTCGTAATTAGATTTTTAACATTTTTATTTGAAATCCATTTTTTGAATAATTTCCAGGTACGTCGCCATTAAGATTCCTTTCAACACTGTATTTTTAAAATTGATACTTTTTTATATTTCGTTGGAAATTAAGTTATTTTTAAATTTTAATTCAAAATCAATTTTTTCAACATCATTTTACATTATATTTTTTGAAATTTTATTTTAAATTGGACTTTAAAAACGTTTTGAAAGTAAATTTTTTTTAGAAGTAGGTAGTACTAAAGTATCTATATTTTAGGTTTTTGAATTTTGTTTACAAAATTTTATTTTTTTACTTGTAATTTTGCAAAAAAAAAAAAAAAAAAAAATTTCGTTTTGTTTTCAAAAATTTGATTCATTATTATGAATGAACTTTAGATCTCCAAATTGTTATATTTACAATCAAAATCAAAATTTTAATCGAGGCGCATCACAAAATCCAATGTTAAAACTATGTCTTTCAATATTTTCCCACTTTCGTTTCAAAACATTTTGTTCACAGTTCAAATTTTACCAATTCTAGTTGAAGAAAAAAACTCTTAAAATTTTGGTAAAAATCTATTTCATTAGTTTTTCTTGTGGAAGTTTTGTTTGAAATTTTGATTTAAAAATGATTATGAATTTTGTTTATATGTTTAGATTTAGAATACCTATGGATTGTTAAAATTTGAAAAATAATTATTTATTATTTTTTTTAAAAATATTTTTTGGAATATTTGCCAAATTTTTTAAATTTTGTCTCCAGCGCCAATAATTTTGAAAATTTTGGTTTAAAAATAAAAGTATACCAGCGCATGCTCCTAAAACATCTCTGATTCTTGCGAATCTCCAATATATTTATGTAAAATAATTAAATAAATAAAAATGAGTAGTTGAGTACCTACGTTCTACGTATTAGATGGCAAATAAAAAGAAAATATTTTATGGAGTATATATTATACTCCTGATATTGTAACATCGGCAACCATTTCTCATCCTCAGTTTATGTAGTAATAAAGAAAGCAATACATCACTAAAGCAGAGATTTTTTCCCTTTTGTTAATGAATGGACGCACTGTGAAAATACAAGTTTCGCGAGAAGTTTAACCACTCCAAAATTCTTATGTTGGTACAATCAAATACTTTAAATTAATAATACTGGAAACTTCAATGGGGAAAAGTGGCCCCGACAAAAGCGCTCTTTTAGCAGTTTTAGCGGTTCGGCATGAAACTATTCTCAGACTTTCGACCGATCGTCATGTCTTCGACCAATCAGAGGGCGAATCACGCGACGATTAGTCGAAAACCAGGAATTAGTTTCATGCCGAGCCGCTTAGAGAGCGCTCTTCTTGGGAGTCAAATCAAAAGCATTGAGTTTCCAGTATTACTAATTTAAAGTATTTGGTACAATGTAAAACTGCACACAAAAATCAGGTTGGGCCATCTACCAGTAAGAATAGTGCAGAAATATTTTCGGCGTTAGTTCATCGAGGCGAAAAATAGACGGGACTTTTCTTATCAATTTTTGATTTTCACTTGTTTTCACATATTCCTCAATCAAAAACTATTAATTTTACGAAGAAAATATATTATTCTTGTAGAGAATTAAAAGACCTTTCTGTTGATGTATAAATATTTGCATTTCATGACATTTAAAAAAAAGTGATGGTGATTGAAAGGGTGATCGACAAATTTTTTCACTTTTCCACCAAACTTCACAAAAATACGAATATTTATACATCAATAGAAAGGTCTCTTAATTCTCTACAAGAATAATATATTTTCTTTGTAAAATTATTTGAGTTTGATTGAGGAATACGTGAAAACAAGTGAAAATCAAAAATTGATAAGAAAAGTCCCGTCTATTTTTCCGCTGAGCACTAGCGCGCTCTACGTGAGTGCACGGTCCGAATTCCTATCATCATCAATCTTTTTTGAAATGGAACTATAATGATCATAATGGGAATGGAGAAGGAACGAATCCTCTGATGAAAACGAACGACAAAACACACTGTTAAGTGTTAACACTTGCAAGAAAATTGAAAATTTCCATCGAAGGTGAAATAATCAAAAAAGGTGTAGAAGTTTTAGAAGTGTATCAAAAATAATTATCATCAGAAACTTATTGATTTATAGAAATTAATCAATTAAAAAAAATATTATTGCACAATAATTTTATTAGAAACTTCATGCCTACGACCACTGTTGATGAGTACTTTTTCCGTTTGTACGAGAGCAAACATGAATACCTAATGCTGTGTTTTTTTTCTCAAAATAAAAATGGGAATTTTTTATGAAAAAGATAAGATAATAATGTGTTAATTGGACAGGATTTTTCGCCATGTATCCAGTTCTTTAGTATTAATTTAGTTTTAAATATATTCTACTAATCTGTGATAGTGTCTATTATAAGGTCAGTATTCCAGCATAATACATTTCCGACAGTTCCCATCGGTACTTGGGGTGTTTCATTTCATATCACTCCTTTTGAAAATGTCCAATTGACACATCGTCTGTCTTGTTTTTTTGTATTACAGTTTTACTTAAATATCATAAAATGAACGTCTTATTCACCTTTCGTTTCAACGTTTTTTCCATTTGCCTGTTCCTTTTCTTATACCAAGCGGTACAGGGTATGGATAAAAGTAAATATAGAAACTGCGATCAAACTGGATTCTGCCGGTAAGTGGAATTTTTACGAACCCTGCTAAGTTACCAGGTCGAAATACTAACGAGATGTTGAAATTTATTACAGACGAAGTCGAAACTATAAACCTGAGAAGTCGCCTTTTGAAGTAATCAGTGATACGATAAATGTAACGAGTACAGGAGTCGAAGGATCTCTGCTACATTCGGAAACCCTAGTCACGTATAACTTTCTGTTGCAATTTTTGGCCGATTCTACGGTCAGATTGCGAATAAATGAAGAGAAAGTCGTTCGCCATCGATACCAGCCTCTTCAAGCGTTGGTTGCTGAACCAGTACAAAATTCGTAAGTGTGATTACTCACCTCACTCGTGTTTGGTATGGGTATGATCTTATCTTCGATGTATTGCTCATTTTTGTATTTTTTCAGGTTCGAGCAAATCGAACAAAGTAGCACGAGACTAGTCTATAAAATGGAATCAAATAAAATTATAATATACGTGAAACCTTTCAAAATGGAATTTTACACCGGCGATGAATTAGTACTCGTTGCTAACGATTTCGGTAGATTCATTTTCGAACATCATAGGCCGAAACCTGAAGGAGTGTGAGTAATCATCGTCAATCTAAAGGTGGAATTGATCAGCATTTAGTTTAATATTCGTTTCTTATTCAGAGATAACGAAGAATTGAATAAAAATGGCGAATGGGAAGAACGTTTCCACGAGCATACTGATAATAAACCATTCGGACCGATGGCTGTTGCAATGGACTTTACATTTCCTTCTGCTACTCACGTTTATGGTGTCGCTTCTCACGCCGATGATCTCGCTCTCAAATCAACTTCGTAAGATACCAATAATACCATCGAATAATACTAACGTCTAGTTTGATACCTAGTTTTGTTTACATTCATGAGAAGGACTTTCGATGAATTTCTTATCAAGTCCAGTGCTACATAATACTTTATATTAAAAATTGGAGGGGAGGAAGGGGTCTAATCGAAATTTTTGTAATAACTAAAAGTATTTGTAAAACTTTAAGCTACAACTTTTGTTTGAAATTTTTTTTAATTGGGTCCCTTACCTCCCCACAGTTTTTAATAATGTATTTCGAATGAGTGCGAATAAGTTATATTACTCAAAATTGGTTGGAAAGGAGGGGTCCGATTGAAATTTTTGTTATAACCAAAATTATTCCTAGTACTTCAAGCTACAACTTTTGTTTGAAAATTTTTTCAATCGGGCCCCTTACCTCCCCCCTGTTTTCAATAATGTATTTGAATGAGTTGGATTATCCAAAATTGGAGGGGAGGGAGGGGTCCAATCGCAATTTTTGTCATAACCAAACGTATTAGTGAAACTTCAAGCTACAACTTTTGTTTAAAAACTTTTTCAATTGAGCCCCTCTCTCTCTACTTATTTTGCATAACACTCCCAAAATACTAATTAAAAATTGAAGGGGGAAGGGGAAAGGGTCCAATTAGAAAAAATTTCAAACAAAAGTTGTAGCTTGAAGTTTTACAAATACTTTTAGTTATTACAAAAATTTCGATTAGACCCCTTCCTCCCTTCCAATCTTGAATATAAAGTATTACGTAGCACTGGACTTGGGACTTGGTAAAAAATTCATCGAAGGTCCTCCTCATGAATGTAAACAAAACTATCAAACTAGACGTTAGTCTCCAAAATTGGTACATTGATTGATAACCAATCTAGACTATTTTAATTCGATTGATTTCATCTATCAGGAATGACGACCCATACCGATTATACAACACCGACGTGTTTGAATACGAATTATACATAAAAACTTCTCTATACGGCGCCATACCTTTTCTCATTTCTCATGGGTACGTTCGTATTGTTTGCTCGGTCTTACGTCAACGTTCGTCGTGGTCATCGTTTCATTAATATTTCAGAGCTAACAATTCCGCCGGTGTGTTTTGGTTAAACGCTGCTGAAACTTGGATCGATATCGAAAAACAATTCGACTCGCCAGCCGGCAGTACTGTCGTCGAAACACTCGTTAATTTAGTTTCTGGAAGTTCAACTCCTAAGCCTCATTCCGGCGTGAATGCTTTCTTCATGTCCGAGACTGGAATCTACGATGTGTTCTTTACGTTGGGTCCTCGACCTTACGATGTGATGAGACAATACAGCAGATTAACTGGTACCGCTCCTTTGCCTCCTGTGAGTTATTAATTCATCATCGATGGGTTGTAGAATATTCCAATTTGGATTAGACATATTTTTAATGCGATTGTCTTTCGAAAATAATAGTATTTTTCGTTGGGATATCACCAAAGTCGTTGGAACTACGTTGATCAACAAGATGTCAAAACTGTGTCCGAAAATTTCGACGTTTACGATATACCTATGGATGTTATGTGGCTCGATATCGAATACACTCACGAAAAGAAGTACGTTTTGTGACAGTTCTTCGGTCACGAGTGGAAAACCAGAAGTCGTTCGTGCGATCGAAAAGTTGAAAGCGATTTTAGAAATGGATCATTGTTGTTGAATTTTACCAAGTCCAATACTATATAGATACTTCAACTTCGAAATTGGAGGGGAGGGAGGGGTCCATTAGAAATTTTTGTAATAACCAAAAGTATTTCTAAAGGTTCAAGCTACAACTTTTGTTTGAAAACTTTTTCAATTGAAACCCTACCTTCCTAATTGGAGGGGAGGGAGGGGTCTAATCGAAAATTTATAATTACAAAAAATATTTTTAGGTTCTTGATCTACAACTTTTATTTGAGAAATTTTTCAATTCGGCTCTCCTCCCTCCATCCTCTGACTTTTGATTAGTATCTTCGTAGTGTTATGCAAAATCGATGAAGAGGGAGGGGCTCAATCGAAAAAATTTTCAAACAAAAGTTGTAGCTTGAAGTCTTGGAAATGATCTTGGTAATTACAAAAATTTCGATTGGACCCCTCCCTCCCCTCCAATTTCGAAAAATCAACTTATTCAAAATACATTAGCGAGTTGAGTGGTCCAATTGAAAAAATTTTCAAACAAAAGTTGTAGTTTGAAGTTCTAGGGATAATTTTGGTTATAACAAAAATTTCGATTGGACCCATCCCACCCACCAATTTTGAAAAATACAACATATTCAAAATACAATAATAAAAACAGGGGCGAGTTAAGAGGCCTAATTGAAAAAAATTTCAAAAAAAAGTTGTAGATAATGGCCTTAGGAATAATTTTTGTTATTACTGAAATCTCGATTAGACCCTTCTTTCCATTCCAATTTCGCCTAATTTAAGATTTTCAAAATTAGGGGGGAGAGGGGAGCCCAATCGAAATTTCAGTAATAACCAAAATTATTTCAAAGATCTTGATCTACAACTTTTGTATTGCAATTTTTTCAATTTGAGTCTTAGGTACAAAGATAAGGAGATTTTTTGGAGAAATAGGCGGACTTGCACAAAAAAAATCCTTAAAACGGATCCCCAGCTCACTTAGCTGATTTTTTCAAAATCAGCTTTGATTTCAGTTTTTTCCCCATCGCTTTCAACCTTTCAATCGTAAAAAACTTCCATTCGACACTGCACTATCGATCGAAAGTAACCTATCGAATATTTAATTGATCGATTTTTTACCCCAAAAAGATACTTCACCTGGGACCCGACCAAATTCAGCGAACCATTGGACATGATCAACGCGTTAACGACCAAAGGACGTAAACTAGTCACCATCATCGATCCGCATATAAAACGTGATACCGGATACTGGGTACATAACGATGCCACTCAGAAAGGACTTTACGTGAAAAATCGCGACCGAAACGACTACGATGGTACGACGCCTAGATAGGAATTTATTTTCCCATATTTTTGAAACATTGTGCTCGATCGAAACTCACCACTGGTGAATTTATCCCTGGTTAGGTTGGTGCTGGCCTGGTTCGTCGAGTTATTTAGATTTCCTGAATCCGGAAACCGTATCTTACTATTCGAGCTGTTATTCGACGGACGTATTCAAAGGGTCTAATAACGACGTTTACATATGGAACGATATGAACGAACCTTCTGTATTCAGCGGTCCCGAAGGCACCATGCCTAAAGACTGTATACATCACGGTGAATGGGAACATCGTGATATTCACAATATGTACGGATTTTTCCAGGTAATTGGGCGAAAGTTTCCACTTACCTACCTTGATTGACTAACGTCTAGTTTGATAGTTTTGTTTACATTCATGAGGAGGACCTTCGATGAATTTTTTACCTAGTCCGGTGCTACATAATACTTCATATTCAAAATTGGAAGGGAGGAAGGGGTCTAATGAAAATTTTTGTAATAACTAAAACTATTAGTGAAACTTCAAGCTGCAACTTTTGTTTGAAAACTTTGTCAATTGAGCCCCTCTCTCTCCACTCATTTTGCATAACACTCCCAAAATACCAATTAAAAATTGAAGGGTGAAGAGGAAAGGGTCCAATTGAAAAAAATTTCAAACAAAAGTTGTAGATTGAGATCCTATAAATAATTTTAGTTATTATGAAAATTTCGCCTGGACCTCTCCTTCTGCTCTAATTTTGCATAATATGTAAGAAAATCACTCTTTTTGGTTACAAATGTAATAGTGAAAGTATATGAGATACTATGTGAAATTGAAGAGAGAGAGGAGAGGTCCAAGCGAAATTTTCATAATAACTAAAATTATTTATGGGATCTCAATCTATAACTTTTGTTTGAAATTTTTTTCGATTGGACCCTTTCCCCTTTCCCCTTCAATTTTTAATTAGTATTTTGGGAGTGTTATGCAAAATAAGTGGAGAGGGAGGGGTTCAATTGAAAAAGTTTTCAAACAAAAGTTGAGCTTGAAGTTTCATTAATACTTTTGGTTATGACAAAAATTGTGATTGGAGCCCTCCCTCCCCTCCAATTTTGGATAATCCGACTCATTCAAATACATTATTGAAAACAGGGGGGAGGTAAGGGGCCCGATTGAAAAAATTTTCAAACAAAAGTTGTAGCTTGAAGTACTAGGAATAATTTTGGTTATAATAAAAATTTCAATCGGACCCCTCCTTCCCCACCAATTTTGAGTAATATAACTTATTCACACTCATTCAAAATACATTATTAAAAACTGTGGGGAAGTAAGGGGCCCAATTAAAAAAAATTTCAAACAAAAGTTGTAGCTTGAAGTTTTACAAATACTTTTAGTTATTACAAAAATTTCGATTAGACTCCTCCCTCCCTTCCAATTTTTCATATAAAGTATTATGTAGCATTGTACTTAGTAAAAAATTCATCGAAGGTCCTCCTCATGAATTTAAACAAAACTATCAAACTAGACGTTAGTACCTAGATTGACTCTAAGACGATGATATTAATACGTTACGTGTACAGATCATGCTCACTTATGACGGACTCGTGAAACGATCCAACAGTCTCAAAAGACCATTCATCCTGACTCGCTCATTCTTCGCCGGAATTCAACGCTACGGAGCTATGTGGACCGGTGATAATTTAGCCGACTGGGAACACTTGAAGATATCGGTGCCGATGTGTTTATCGATGGCCATCGGTGGCGTTAGCTTCTGCGGAGCAGATGTGGGTGGATTTTTCAAAAACCCAGATGCTCAATTGCTCTACAGATGGTATCAGGTATATCGTCGACGGATTCTGTATGTCGTAGTGTATTTTATCAACCAATATCTGACTGGATTTATTTATCAATTCGCAGACTGGCATCTATTTACCATTTTTCCGAGCCCATGCTCACATCGATACGAAACGCCGAGAGCCTTGGTTATTCGATAAAGACACCATGGCCAAAATCAGAGAATCTATTCGAGAACGCCAAGCTTTGATGCCATTCTGGTATACTGTTTTCTACGAACATACCAAGACCGGAGCTCCGGTCATTAGACCTTTGTTTATGGAATTCCCCACCGAAACCGAGACGTTCGATATCGATAACGAATTATTAGTCGGTACGTTTACTCTCCTCAGCTTGATCTTGAAGAATTTTCCAAATAATTAAAAAATAATTGTTTTCACGATACGTTTATAAATAGGTAATTCGATCCTGGTACGTCCTATCTACGAACCAGATGTGTCCAAAGTTGACGTTTATTTCCCTGGTACCAATGAAATATGGTACAATAAATATACCTACCAACAATACAAGCAAAATGGTCTAGTTTCCGTTCCAGTTACCCCAGATCAGGTATGCATTTTTTAAAAATATTCCTTTATCAACGTTACATTTATGCCAGTATCGTTCCACTTTGACGAATTTCACTCGTATTTTGCAGATCCCTGTTTATATCAGAGGAGGCCACGTCATTCCGTTGAAAACTCGTATCAGACGATCCGCCTTACTCACCTTGAACGATCCTTACACGTTATTAGTTGCGTTAGATGCGAACGTAAGGAATTAATAATAACGAATAGGTCAATTTTTTCCACAATTTTCGTTATCGATCGAATTAATTTTTTACAGGGAACCGCTTTCGGACATTTATACGTCGACGACGGTGATAGTTTCGAATATCGTAATGGAAAATATTGCCATTTGCGATTCGTATATTTAAATAATCAATTGATGTCGCAGTAAGTATCGTGAAAATGTAGACAAGGTACTTGAAATATTCCACCTCTCAACTTTCAATTTTTTTTTTTTTTTTAGATTCGTCGATAAAGGGCGCTGTGAAAGTAAAGCTTGGATAGAAAAAGTGATAATCGTAGGCATTCCTAATATGTTTAGAAAGGCGATCATCGCCTCTCATGGCAGTAAGTACTATCAATTTTTTTATTATTCTCTTGTGGGTATTTTCTCACAGATGAAGAATATAACAAACAATAGATTTTTTGGGTACATTCTTGAAAAAAAAATGGTTTGAAAAAAATGTATTTATGAACATTGTAAAAGAAAAAAAATTATTCGAAAAAAAGCAAGAAAAAAGTAATGAAAAATGTGTTTCTGAAAATTATAGAAAAAAATTCATTAGGAACAAATTCCGAGAAAATTGAAATATAATTTATATTTAAAAAATTGAAATAAATCATTTTTTACAAAAAAAAAAAAAAAATTCAACAAAATGTATTTAAAAAAAAAATTACTGGAAAAATTTACTTGTCTAAGGAAAAAAATCTGAAAAAATTGCGTAAAAAAATTTTAAACATAAATTTTAGCAATAATATTTCTAAAAAATTTGATATTGAATTACGTAATGAAAAAAAAGAAGAAAAAAATACTTTCATTTCAATAAAATTCCCTGACCTACATTTTTTTTTAAATTTTATTTCGAAGAATGAAGTTTTCTGATGAAAAAATTCTTTGTGAAATAATTCAGTCTTGATTGTTAAGTAAAAAAATTTTAAAAATATATTTTTCAAATTTCATCACAATTTTAATATAAAAAAAGTATATTACCAAACACGTACCTCCCCCCCCCCAAAAAAAAAGAAGTTCCTTAAAAACATCTCAAACATTTACAAAAAAAAAGTGAAAAATGAGTTCATGATAAAAGAAGAATTTTCTGAAAAAAATCCGAAAAAATTGCAAATAAATTCTTCATTTGAAAAAAAAGCAAAACTTATTAGTTTTAAATAAGAAAAAAATTGAAGATAGATAATGTTTTTTAAAAAAAAACATCATTAAACAGTTAAGACTTCCCTTTACTACATAATTTTCGAAGAAATGAATTTTGAAAATACCCAAATTGAAAAAAAATGTTCATGTAAACTAATCAAAAAAATGTTTGACAATTTAATTAGGTACTTATTTGATTTTTTTTTTGAAGAAACTCTGGTCTGCAATTTCAGTATTTTCAGTTCTTCAAAATTAATTCTCTGAATTTTAAATTTTACAAAATTAGTCCTAGAAATTTTTTTTTTTTAAAAATCTAAAAAAAGTGTGTTCATGAAAATTGGGAAAAAAATAAAATAAATTAAAAATTAATTTTGACAAAAAAAAATCCTAAAAATTCGGAAATTGAATTTTGTGAAGAAAAAAAAAAGAATAAAAATTATTTGCATTTTTAATAAAATTCCCTGACCTACATTTTTTTTCAATTTCGAAAAATGAACTTTTCAGATGAAAAAATCCCTTGTGAAATAATTCAGTCTTAATTGTCAAGTTCAAGTAAAAAAATTTAAAAAGTAATGTTTTCAAATTTCATCAAAATTTCAATTCACGAAAAGTATATTACAAACACCCCCCCCCCCCCAAATTTCCTTAAAAACATTTTAAACATTAACAAAAAAAAATGAAAAATGAGTTCATGATAATAGAAAAATCCGAAAAAATTTCGATTAAATTTTTCATTTAAAAAATGCAAAACTTAATAAATAAGAAAAAAATTGAAAATAATGTTTTTTAGAAAAAATATTCTTTTTTTTACTAAAGGATTCTTGAAGAAATGAATAATGAAAATACACAAATTTAAAAAAATGTTCATGTAAACTTTTCAAAAAAATGTTTGACAATTCAATTACTTGCCTATTTGATTTTTTTTTTGAAAGGCCTCCGGTCTGAAATTCCAGTACCTATTTTTAATTTTTCAAAATTGATTTTTTGATTTTAATTTTTACAAAATTGCTAAATAATTAGGCCTGGGTAATGAAATTTTTCAACAAAAAAAAAGTCAAAACAATCTTCAAAAAGATTTCAAATGAAGGTAGAACTTTCTAAAGAAATGAATTTTTTGGAAAGAAACTCTTTCAAAACTTTGGAAAAAATTCCACCCTTAAGAAATATCTCAAAATAAATTGATAATTTTGTATTTCAGAAAATTGGAAAACTATTTTATTCCAAAAAATTTGAGCATTTTTTTACTTACAAAAAAAATTAGAAAAATTATTTTACTTCAAAAACTTGAAAAAAAACTTGAAAATTCCTTTTCAAAAAAATAATAATCAATTTTTTACCTCAAAAAAATTGAAATTTGAAAGAATTGAAAATTTTTTATTCAAAAAATTACCTCCATAAAATTTAATATTTCTCTTTTCCAAAAAATTTGAAATTTTTTTCCTCGAAAAAATTGAAAAATTTTACTGTTTCAAATAATTCAGAGACAAATTTTTATTGCTAAAAAACTGCAAAACTTTTTTACCCCGATTTTTCATTTACTCGCAATTTTTTTTACCCTAAAAAAATTTATTTAAAAAAAAATGAGAAAATTTTGTACCTGATTCAGAAGAATTGAGATATTTTAACTACCTATTTAAATTTTTTATTACAAAAATTTCAAAATTTTTATTCTAGATAAAATTCGAGATTTTTTGTTCACAAAATTTCTTATAAAACCCTTTTAGAAAAAAAATCGTTCGTAAAATAAAATTTTCTCAAAATTTTTTTGAAAACATTATGAAATGTGCTTCAAAAAAACACCTCCTAGAAATCAAAAAAATTAAAATTTTCACACTATTTTGCAGGTGGTAACCAAGAAGAATTGGAATTATCATTCAATACGAATGCCAATTCGCTTACAATACGTAAACCGGCTGTACCAGTAAATGAAGAATGGACGATATCATTGCATTAGTTAATAATTTTTTATTGTGTTTAATCGTTTAATGGAGCATTTTTTAGATATCGAATTCCTAATTTTTCGAATGGACGAAGTATTTATTTTAGAAGATGGCATGGCAGTCGACGTATTCGGATCGAAGGCGTTTTGTTTTTATTTTCTATTTTTTTTTCACAATTTGTAAAAATGTGTATTTTGTTTAAGCGTAATTGTAGAAAACGTTTTTGTTGTAGTGTTTATCTAATTAATATCGTATATTGTTAAAGAGTATTTTTGTTTCAATAATAGGAGATGGGGGGATAATGAAATGAAATTTTGAAGAGTCGATTTTATATTTATATAAAAATTTCTGAATCAAACAAGTATGACTTTTTTTTTGGGTGGGTTGAGTGTATGTTTTCTCAAATGGAAGCGAATGGAAAAAAATCACGAAATTAAATAACTCCGGAATATTATGTATTTTCCAAATGCATATAAACCGACTTTAGTAAATTCAACGTATTATATAAGTTATCTGCCTTCTCAGCAAAATCAGTATTTAACGTTACATTCGCATCGATGGTCACGTAATTATGCACCAGATTATTAATCAACTGTAAACAGTGATTTTTAACATTGTCGATGCAACGTTCGAATATAATACAGCCAGCTTGATGCTCCTAAAAATAACACGAAAGCCATTTTAGATATTATACAAACCACATCGACGAAAATCTCGACGACAATTTACACTTACAATTTTACGATATTTTTCGCATTCGTTGATCATGAATTTAAGTTTAATATCGACATCGACGCTAGATAAGACGAAATCTAGCAAATTATCCACCGTTAGTTCGTCATTCAGGGAAAATATCTTGGTTTGTGATTTGCTACAAAAAAAAAAAAAAAAAAAAAATACACGATATTAGAATCTCACAGTGTTTCGACAACTGTTACTGTTACAAATAAGAAATATATTTTTTAAATTTTACCTCTTGGCTGGAAAAACCATAATTGAAGGGTAACTTAGAGGGACGTAATGCCAAGGCAAGTCGTTATTTTCGCTATCGATGCGAGCGAATAAAACGTCGGTGAAGTTTTTCATCATATGAGCTACTGTCAAATAGGTATACGCAGATACTTGACAATAGCTACAAAACGGCGAATAGTAGTAGACGACGACGTGCTGTGTAAAAAATAAATAAATTAGATATTAGATGAAATTGATGGCATTGGAATGTTTGCATAATACGTCTGAATTTATTCTTACTTTGGAAGGGTCTAAAACCACCGTTTGGAATGTTTCGCTGTATAATTCGACGACGGAGACATCATTGGAAGAGACATTTTCTGGATGGTCGTATCGATGCGTATACAACGACTTATCCTGGGTAGATTTCATCCATCGTGGAATGGTACGATTACTGGCGTCGATCATGAACTGCAGCAGTGTATTCTTATCGACGAATTGGTCTGGTAATACGTACGCTTCTTCAACCTACCAGCAGAACAAACCAAACGTATTAGAAACTAGTGACCCGTGAAAATCATTAGGTATTAAAATAGGTCCTCGTCTTACCTTATTATTAACTATCACAATTGTCGTTTCATCCTTATAATTAGCTAATTTTATGCCTAACGCTTTAGAAAAATAAGAATATAACGAAGAATCAACAGCAAAAAAAGTAAAAGTCCTATTTAAATTGCAAACATCACGTGGTAGGGGAAGATCACTATTGAAATGTTGTTTATCGGATTTATCACGAAGATACGAATATAGGTATGTTTTTTTCATCATTTTCAACCAGCGACACTTGTCGCGGATATGAAACAAGACTAGATTCTCCGGAGATCTTTTATCGTATTGTAAATTCATTCCTGAAAAATTAAAAAAAAAAGAAGATATTAAGTATACGATTCGAAATATTACAAAAAAGGGGTGTTGTTATTTCCACCAGCCTGGGTGAGTAGTTGCTCGGATTTGCAGTGAACACGAACGAAATTACTCACACTTCCTACCTCCATCAGTTCAGATTCTCGACTTTGTAATACTTCTTTCAATTGACATGTGTTTTATTTAAAATTGAAAGGGAGGGATGGGTCCAATCGAAATTTTTGTAATAACTGAAATTATTTCCAAGACTTCAAGCTACAACTTTTGTTTGAAATTTTTTTCAGTTGGACTCCTTCCCTCCTCCCCAATTTTGAATTTGATCACATGGAAGTGCATCGTCGATAAATTTTACCCATTATTACTACGAAATTCAAAATTAGAGGGGAAGTAGGGGTCCAATCGAAATTTTTGTAATGAATGAAATTATTCCCAAGACTTTAAGCTACAACTTTTGTTTGAAATTTTTTTCAATTGGACCCCTTCCCTCCCCCCCATTTTGAATTTTTTCACAATCACATGGAAGTGGATCGCTGTTGAATTTTACCAAATATTATACTACGAAATTCAAAATTAGAGGGGAGGGAAGGGTCTAATCGAAATTTTGGTAATGACCAAAATTTTCCATATGATTTCAACCTACAACTTTTGTTTCAAAATTTTTTCAATTGAACCCCTATCTCCCCCAGTTTTTAATAATATGGTGGTATTTTGCCGAATTGGACGGGAGAGGGGGGTCTAATCAAAAATTTCATCATGACCAAAAATTATTTCTAGGGCCTTAATCTACAACTTTTGTTTGAAAATTTTTTCAATTTAACCCCCCTCCCCCCAACTATTTTTCAATAAGTATCAACAGTGTTCCGCGAAATCGGTGGGGGGAGGGGTTTAATCGAAATTTTTGTAATAACTTGAATTATTTTCAAAACTTCAAGCTACAACTTTTGTTTGAAAATTTTTTTTATTGGACCCCTCCCTCCCCACCGATTTTTAATAATTTATGTATCTGTCATATTATGCAAAATTGGAGGGAAGGAAGGGTCTAATCGGAAATTGTATGATAACAAAAAAAATTTCTGGGACCTCCATCTACAACTTTTGTTTGAAAAATTTTTCGATTGGACACCTCCGGCAAATTTTGAAAAAAATATCTAACTGATATGTGAAATTGGAGGAAATGGACAGATCCAATCGAAATTTTTATGATGAGAAAAATTATTTTTAGGATCTTAATCTACACTTTTATTTGAAAAATTTTTCAATCGGTTCCTTCCTCGCTCACTCCTCTAATTTTTAATTAATATCTTCGGAGTGTTATGCAAAATCAGTGGGGAGGGGGCTCCAATTGAAAAAAAACTTCAAACAAAAGTTATAGCTTGAAGACCAAGGAATAATTTTGGTTATTACAAAAATTTCAATAGGCCCCCTCCCTCCCCTCCAATTTTGAATAAAATAAATGTCAATCGAAACTTGAAAGAAATATATTCCAAGTCCAGATAAAATTGTAGATTCACTTGATTCATTTCAGTGAACAACTCACCCAGGCTGGTGGAAATAACAACACCCCAAAAGAAGATTACAACGTAATGCTCTTACCAAGGGTAAAATTACGACTAGTATAACTGTTTTTATTTTTATAAAAACTTTTCGGTGTCGTTACATTTTCCAAACTTCTGTCGAATACCTCTTTCATAGCGTGCGAATCGAGGAACAATTCGTAAGCGTCTCCCATATAGATGAATCTTTCATCGCATAGATTATCCCAGTAATGGTAATCTTCGATGATTTCTGTAAAATTATGGCTAAAGATGAGAAACGAAAGAAAAGAAAACGTTCACATATAATATGTAGAAGACAAAATTACCTTGACGTTTACGAGAAATGTATGGAATGAGTTGCTTCGGGGCTGAACCTTGAAAACAACTTTTGTACCCGAGGGCAGCTTCTTTAAACTGTAGAAATAATCACGATTTTTAAAAAATCTAGATAATTATACAAAGTGAAGAGAAAACAATCACGAAAAAATATTCGTTTACCAATAAATAATAAGGATTGTTTTCCAAGTACATATTTCTCGGAGTAAATAAGATCACAGATGGATTATGTTCGATTAAATCTGATAACAAATCGCTTCTGGAGTTCTTCAAAAATACCCACTGAGTCAAAGAGTCCACATTATCGTATACCCATTTGACAATTTCCACATCAACGAACTGATTTCTGTACACCTACGAAGAAAATGCAAATTATTCGTAGCACAAAATAATCATCGCCTGCCTGTGGCATGATCGTTCTTTGAAGAAACTTACTCTAGTTTCATTCCACGAATGTAACTGAACAGTGTTCAGTTCGAGTTGTAAAGCATCGGCCAATTTGTAATCGGTCACAAAAGCCCAACAAGTGTCTCGCCTAGGATCACGTTCCAGGTATTTAATTGAGGCAGTATAATAAGGTTTGTACAATTTATATCCGGGCAGAAATGAAACAACCAACGCCTGTCGATAAATTGAAAAACAAACGAGTCGATTTTTGAACAGTTTCACCGACGCAACGTACGATTATTCAAACTTACATCGCATATGGCTCTAAATTTATGAAACTCGTCCACAGAATGAATTCTTTTCAACGGTTTAATGACGGTGGATAAAAATTGTATCATGTGCGATGAAATATACTCGCCGTTGTATCTGATCGATGGAATGTTTCTTAAATCTAACAAAAACAACGGATACATGGCGACATTTTCGAATAACGCTTTGCATCCTCCACTCGCCTGCCAACAGTTGACTGCTGCACAGTACACCTGCGAACAGATTGTTCAAATGATTCATGTTCTACAACGAGATGAACAGCTTTCAACGTACTTTTTTATGGAAATATCGGCAAGCTGTTTCGAATTCCGAACGAGCATTCTGGCTGTCTGCGTCCCAGGGAGCGTATAGCATTAAAAATATCACATCGTATTTGGTCGCTTTTAGAATAGCGTAGTATAATTCGCCGGCGAAGTAGTCGTCGACCCAGGTGCCATCGTTGAAGAACGGTTTAGTTGGCGGTACTCGACGAGTATTGTTTTGACTGATAAAAAAAACAAAAATGATGAATTGAGAATGATGCTGCTGTAAGAAATAACAATATCGAATGACTCGGTGATCGGCTTACCTATTGGTAATGACAGCTACGACAGTGAAAACTACTGCCAATACGAAACACACGTCTCGGCCGACGAGAAGCATTTTATATAAAAAATTTTGTACTGTTCGTTCAACCTCATCATCTTCGCAACTTAGTAAAATTTTCAGAATACCCACCAATGTCATAACACCACGTCATAGGAAGTTTTATAAACGAAGCTCTCAACTAGAAAAATATAACATTATAGACTTTATTCTCAAAGACCGAGTGTATCTCGAATAATACTTTATACATAGAATTTAATTTTTACTTCAAATTATTTCCTTTCTCGAAAATTTCTTTCACAATAATTTCTTTTTATCAGAAAATTACCTATGAATTGACGATCGGCTATTTTTACAGAGAGCCCTTGCTGATTCATTTGCTCTCCTTGAATTTTTTACCAAGTCCAGTGCTACATAAATACTTTATATTCAAAATTGGAACGGAAGGAGGGGTCCAATCGAAATTTTTGTAATAACTAAAAGTATTTATAAAACTTTAAGCTACAACTTTTGTTTGAAGATTTTTTCAATTGGGCCCTTTACCGCCTCACAGTTTTTGATAATGTATTTTGAATAAGTATGAATAAGTTATATTACTCAAAATTGGTGAGGAAGGAGGGGTCCGATTGAAATTTTTGTTATAACCAAAATGATTCCTAGTACTTCAAGCTACAACTTTTGTTTGAAATTTTTTTCAAACGGACCCCTTACCTCCCCCCTGTATTCAATAATGTATTTGAATGAGTTGGATTTTCCAAAATTGGAAGGGGAGGGAGAGGTCCAATCGAAATTTTTGTCATGGCCAAAATTATTCCTAAAATTTTGAGCTACAACTTTGTTGCACAAATTTTTCAATTGGACCCTTTCCCCTTCCCCTTCAATTGAGGGGTCATTTTTTGTAAAAACAAAAACCACCATAGTCAAAATTATTTTTCGAATTTCTTTTTATTTTATTTTCCGAAAGTAAATTTCACAAGAAAAATGATGGTGATATTCATTTTTCAAAAAAATAAGTCCGTCATCACTTTTTGAGGGGGTCCCAAAAAGAGTACCTTTGTAAAAACAACCATACTTAGTCAGAATGCTTCTTTTTAAAACATAGACCCAGAGCTGAATTTCAAATTTTGTTTTGATATTCGATTTTTGGTGGTAAAATATGATTTTAGAGCGTATCGGCGAACTTCGACCTCAACCCCCGGGGGCTGGTGCCTCGAAATACCTGATTTTAACCTTAAAAATTCCAGCTTTGTGAGTTTTTCATCGATTTTCACCTAACTTGGCATGTAGATACAAGTACTTAAGGGCGTTTTTGGGAAATTTTTTCAGATTTTTTCGACCGCTGAAATGACCTTGAAAATGACTTTGAAAATATCAAATCGTCCTGGGAGGCTCATTTTGGGAGCTAACAAACTGGAAATTGCTTCCCCTTGTTTTCCAACCAATTTTACAATACTCAGAATTTTTTCAGATTTTTGTCGGGGTGGGAGGGATTCATATCTAAAAACCCTAAAAAACAATAAAATGACAGATATTATTGGTTTTTTGGATTTTTAGATATGAATCTTCCCCCCGCCCCGGAAAAAATCTGAAAAAGTAGTGTAAAATAGTTTGGAAAACAAGGATAAATTTTTCCAGCTTGTTAGCTCTCAAACTGTGCCTCCCAGGACGATTTGACATTTTCAAAGTCATTTTCAAGGTCATTTCAGCGGTCGGAAAAATCTGAAAAAATTTTCCAACATTGCCCTTGGCTATTTGTACTTACATACCAAGTTTAGTGAAAATCGATGAAAAACTCGCGAAGCTTGCACTTTAAAGGTTAAAGTCATATATTTCGAGGCACCAGCTCCCGGGGGTAAGGTCGAAGATCACCGATACGCTCCGAAATCATCTTTCATCAGTTTCATCACCAAAAATTGAAAATAAAAAAAAAATGATTCTACAACAAAACCCTGACATATTACTTCTTCTGAGACCTCTTTTTTTTTCTTTTTTTTTTTTTTTTTGTAAAAACAACCATAGTCAAGTTGTTGATTATTTTGATCTCAATTTATTGGATTAAGAGGGGGTATAAAAATGAGATGAATGTTGTATCCTCACGATATTTGGAGAATGTTCATAAGTAATTTACTCAAATTTTAGTTCCTCAAAACTTGTTGAGTATGTTTTTTTGATCTCCTATAAAGTTTGATTTATTGACTATGGTGGTTTTTACAAATGACCCCTCATTTGAATGAGTTGGATTATCCAAAATTGGGGGGGAGGAAGGGGTCCAATCGAAATTTTTGTCATGGCCAAAATTTTTCCTAAAATTTTGAGCTACAACTGTGTTGCACAAATTTTTCAATTGGACCCTTCCCCCTTCACCCTTCAATTTTTAATTAGTATTTTGGGAGTGTTATGCGAAATAAGTGGAGAGAGAGGGGCTCAATTGAAAAAATTTTCAAACAAAAGTTTTGGCTTGAAGTTCCACTAATACTTTTAGTTATTACAAAAATTTCGATAGGACCCCTCCGTCCCTTCCAATTTTGAATATAAAGTATTTATGTAGCGCTGGACTTGGTAAAAAATTCGAGGTGAGCAAGTGAATCAGCAAGAGCTCTCCATAAAAATAGCCGATCGTTAAGAAACGAAACGGTATAAAAACATGATAAAAACTGGATAGCGCACTATTCACTTCACAGCAGCTATTTTGACAACTAAGGTGTTTTTTTCATGAGGAGGTGACTGTTTTCTATAATGCAAAGCTAATAGCGGCCATATTCGTGGTGAGTAGAGCTTTAGTGGAGAAGAGTGAGCAACAATTTGAAAAATTCAACGTCGTCCTAGCGTGTTTCTTAACTTTATTGAATAATTATTTACATTTTTACACATTTTTTTAGTGCGTGAATATTAGAGACGTGATAAAAGCGGAATCGGTTTCACTTATAAGCATAAATCGTACATTATTTGTGTTTTGTTTGGCCGTATGATCGAAAGAACCGACCATATAGTAGCCTTCTTTGTTGAGAGTAACGCCTAATTCGTATTCGTAACCTCGCTTAATCACAGGAGGTGTTGTAAACATGACATTCATTACGGAATTATGTTCGACTAACGAAGTGAAATGCGTAAACCAGCTATTTTCTACATTTCGTACTTCTTTCATGTACATAAGAAGTAATTCGCGGTATCTCGATTTATCCGGAGACGTTTCCTGCGACGATGTGCCTACAATGGGTTGAATGGGTGAAGAATACACCGAATGATATGCTTGCAGATAACTGTCTTCGGGTGTAGCTGTGTTCATGGTTACGTATCTGACTTGCGTTGGCAACTACGAAAGCAATGAGGTAGGTATTTTTACACAAGTTTATAGTTCTCTTCCGGTAGATGTTTCAGTTATCACAATCATAGCTTACCTGAATCCCCAACAAAGTAATATCATCGTTGGCGATGAAACTCAACGTATCCTTCAAGTCGAAGTTATTCCTTCGTAATACCGGCGTCTTAATTGCACGTTGAACGTAGAGTTTGTTCTGCAAGTTGACGACTTTTTTCAGTGGATTAAGTCGAGGAGTACGTTGCGCTGAGAATCCTTCCGGTAATGGGTGCTTATTGTTGAACGACGATAATTTCTTGAATATCGCGTACGATTCGTCTTTAGTCAAGAGAGGAGATTCTGCCGGACCGTCAGCGAAATCCGATATATCCATCGCCAAGAATCGTATCTTCTGTAAAGCTGGCTTGGCCAACGATCTTAGTTCTTCGTCGTCGTACTTTTCGTCATCTGAGAAGTGCCAGAGAACGTGAAAATATTACCAAAATGGAATTCGTATTCAAACTATTATGGATCTAGACTACCTACGTATACTCACCTGCTACGTAGATCATAGAAATAATGGCGAATAATTACCATTTTTATTTATATTGAACATAACCCAAGATTGCAGTACGTTGAATAGGTACAATTCTGAAGAAACGTTTAGCTCGTTTTGATCCAATATGTCCAGAAGCGTAGCTAAATTCATATCCAAAGCTCCAGCTTTTGAAAGAATTTCGGTCGTTTGTTCGCATATTATCTTTGGTGGGCAAAAAGAAAGAAGATTTATCGAATGTTTTGTGAATTAATAGAACGATATTCATTTACTTTCATCGCTTTGTTCGAATTGATAGCGTCGTCGAATAGTTTAGCAAATTCGTACGCTTTTAGGGCAGTATCGCAATCGACGTCTTTCCAAATGAATTGAATGCAGTGTTCGAGTAAATGAGGTAGCATGTATTTTTTCGCAACGTAGCAAAGTTCGCAAGCTTGGTCCACTGATTCTAAGTTCATCGTGTCTGTGTAAATGTACCTACGATTGAAATAGCATAAATTCATTAGGGATCTACATAAGTACATCATAATGTTATCTATGATCGTCACGATGACTCTGCTAATGATTTTTATTGTTTCTTTGTTTCAGGTAAGTGCAGAATTTTCATCATGAAAAATCACAAGTAGAGTTTGCTCTACGTACTATGTTTAGTTGCTTACTCTAGCATCGATTTAAAAGCTTCCGGTTGAACGTCGACGATTCTAACAGGAGATTGAATTTCGGGCAAGCCACCGTAGAACATGGTGGCAAATACTGGACTGGAGATCGATAAGAATAACTTGTGCGATTCAAATTCCTATTCGGTTGAAAGGTATCAAATAAATCATGGTTAAAAGTACCTACGTAATTTCTCCTCGTAGGGGTATCGAACGTACGTTAGATCATTTTACTTATAAGGGTACCTACCTACAGGCCTGGCGAGAGGTGGTGACAAGGGGGACACAAGTCTTGGACCCGGATTTTTCTTCGACGAGACTCCGGATCCCCCCACCTCATTTGGCTCTTAGGGTAAAATGGCGAAATTTCTTTTGGGCCCAAGTATTTCATACCATTAAAAAAAAATTGATTAATTCTAAATTTCATATCATTCGGGGGGGGGGGGGGGGAGGGGTAAACTTGGTCTCAACTCAATGTAAACAACGCGACCACACTACCACAGAACCACATAATTGAAGAAAATTATTTTAAAGTGAATTTAAGAATTTTCTTCTCAATAAAATTGGAAGAAAATCAAGAAAGAAAATTGAATTTCGGTTAAACTTTTTTTTTCAACCTTTCTTTAATTTTCGATTTTTCCAAATTTCGTAAAAAAAAAACAGTTTTTGAAGATTTATTTTTTGCATCGTCTTTTTATTCAAAAAATTTTCAAATTTCTTTGAAAACTTTTTTTTTTTTGGAAATTCAGCAAAGAATTTCTTTTAAAGAGGTCTCAATTTCTCAAATTTCCCTTTAATTTTTGAAAAAAAAATTCTATAAAATTTCCATTTTGCATGTTTTTTTGAAATTTAGGTAATCTCATTGCATCTGAAATTTTTTCAAATTTCTTTGAGAACCATTTTTTTTAATTCATTGAAAAAACTTTTTTTTTTGAATTTCGGATGAAAGAATTTTTTCATTTTTTTTAAATTGAAAAACTTTCTAATTTATTTTAATTTGTTCAAATTTTGTACAGGAACAAGTTTTATTGAAGTTTTTTTTTTCAATTTATTCAATTCCTTTATTATTAAATAATTTTCTAATACCTTTAAAAACTATTTTTTTTTTCAATTCAGTAAAAAAATCATTTTTCTAATTTTGGTATTTTTTTTCACTTTTCTTAAGTTAAAAAATTTGTCCAGTGAATGATTTCTCAGATTTTTTTTTTGAAATTTAGTCAATTACCAACTTTACATTACAAAATTTTTTCAAATTCCTTTAAGAACCATTTTTTTTTTTGGGGGGGAAATTTAGCAAAGAATTTTTTTTGAAGAGGTCTCAAATTTACCTTCAATTTTTTAATTTTTTTTTAAAAAGCAGATTTCGTTTGAAATTTAGGCGATCTCTTTGCATTTAAAATTTTTTCAAATCTCTTTGAGAATCATTTTTTAATTTTTTTTTAACTGAAAAACTTTCTAATTTCTTTTAATTTGTGCAAGTTTTGTACAGGAATAAGTAAGTTTTTTTTTCAATTTATTCAATTCCTTTATTATAAAAAAAATTTCTAATATACCTTTGAAAACTATTTTTTTTCAATTCAGTAAAAAAATCATTTTTCTAATTTTGGTATTTCTTTTTCACTTAACTTAAGTTAAAAAATTTGTCCAGTAAATGATTTCTCCGATTTTTTTTTTTTGAAATTTAGTCAATTACTTTTTTTTCAAATTCCTTTGAGAACTTTTTTTTTCTCTCTTGAAAATTATTTAAGTGAAGAAGATTTTTTTTTTTGTTTGTTCAATAAAATAAAATAAAATAGGTAGGTGTTTTTTTTAGAAAAAAAAGGCACCCCAAAATTTTTTGTCCTTCGCTTTCGCCGGCCCTGGGTACCTATTTCCTTTTACAGGCTGACAAGACGTCGACTGAGCGGCAGAAACTCGATTTTAGGCAGCACAACGTTCAAAATTTGCATTTATTTATTACGTGGAATAAAAAAAAAATTATACCGACGAGTAGTCGCTTTCAAAGTTGAGTAAATATCGCAATATTTAGGTCGTTAAAATGTCTTTTTATCGTCGCTCAGTCAACGGGATTAACACCATCGCTTGTATTTCGTTCGAGTCTCATCACAATAGGTATAGTTTTCACTCTACAGAAGTAATTATTATTTTAAATCGAACACGGCCTTATCGAATTGTTCAATTTTTCCAAGCGTTAAGATTTCAATTTCATCCAATATTTTTAATGTTTTATCGAATCGTAATCACGAATTAATACTCACTTTAACGTAGGGCTCTTCGATACCAACCAAAAATTTACAATCCGACCAGACCGGATTTTCCAGTAAATATTTACCTCGTTCGCGAATCGACTGTTTGTTCATTTGCCAATCTTCCGAAAACTTTTTTATATTTTCCATACTTTTTCCTTCTTTTTAAATTTTTTTTTATATCTATTATTGTTATTCACATAGATTAACGAAAATGATAATGTTAACAATGTTCGGTTTGCACGCAAAATGCACTCCTATGGGTATGGGGTTGGAGCTGTTCCAAAATTATTTACGCGCATGACGAAAATATCGTCGAGTCGGTGTAAAAATAGGATCTTCCGCTAGATAAGTTATTAGTCGACGCGACGATTCGACTTCGAGCTAGAGTGGAAATTGTTTCAAATCGAGAGATGAATTTTTTTCGATGTAGTCGTAGGCATTTAAATATATATATATATATATATATACCTACGTATATTATGTAAAAAAAAATTGAAAATTTCTAAGCCAAGTGAAAATCTGTATAAATTAATTTTTAATAATAATGTAGTTCGCATTAGGGATTCTCAAATGGACGGTATGACGCAAATGTTGCGCATAATGACCGTCATATTTTAGTAAATAGGGACGCCCCGCCAATTCGGTGGCTAATTTGTATACGTAGTTTTGATATTAGGTACCTGAACCTATGTTTCGGTTCTATGAGGTTATTGACTCGATTTCGATGCATTTCATTGTGCATTTGAATGTAAATTTTCGTCTATTATGATTTGAGATAAAAGAAAATTGTATAGGTAGCTTTAGAAAAATTCGTGGAATTGAAAAAAAGGCGAATGAAAAGAAAAATCCAGCGGTGTGACGTCTTTTGATTCGAATCTTCTCGATATTATAATTTTGAATGATGTTAGATACGTATTAAAAAATTGAGGTCAAAGAAATACTTCCCTATTGAAAATTGGAAAACGTGAAAACAATTTTTTAAAAATAAAATAAAAGTGCTAAAAATTGAAAAAAAAAAAAATTAAATGGGAAAACTTTATTTTAAAATAATGATGAATTGAAAATTTAAAAAACGTAGAAAATCAGACAAATTAATTATTCAAAATGATTAAAAATTTGAAAAAAATGGATTAGGAAAAAATTAAACAAGTAAGACGTACAGCTTGAAAAAACCTGAAAGTGGAGAAAAATTAAATTAAAAAATAGATAATATCTAATAATAATAATAAAAAAATAAAAAAATGATCAAAAATGAAGTTGGAGAAATAAAAACAATTCTGAAAATAGGAAAAAAATTGAACACACCTCAAAAGGATCTAATATTGAATAGGTATACTTAATTGTAAAAGAATAGTTGAATCAAAAAATAAAATTATTGAATAAAAATTATGACCAAGTATGTGTTTGAAGAAATATAATAGAAAATTAATCAAAAATTGAAAAAATTATAATAATTATTGGAAGTTGGACAAATTAACGCAATTAAAAACTGAAAGAATTATTTAAAATGAAATTTAAAATTCTTAAAATAGTATAAAATTACGCAAATAAATTGAAAAAAATTAATATTGGAGAAATTTGAAAAAAATAACGCATAAAAATAAGGAAAAACTTGAATAAATTAATAACTCAACGATTGAAAATTCAATTGTAAAAAATAATTGAGTTAGAATTAAAAATCAGGAAAAAAAATTTAAATTGGGAATATTGGTAAATCGAACTGAAATTTTGGTTAAATCTTTTTTTTTTTTTTTAATTTTGAAGAAAATTTTAAAAATTGAGAAGAAGTATTTCTGAAAAATGGAACTGAAGACAATAAAACTTAGAATCACTAAAAATATTGACAAAAATTGAAAATCCAAAATATTTAAAGAAACTGAAGATTAATTTTAAAACAATAACTAAAAAAAAATAGTAATACCTACCTACGTTGTGGAAAAAAATGCAAAAATTTGGATAAATTAATAATTCAAAATTACCAAACAAAAAAAAAATGATTAGTAGAAATAAAATGAAGATTGGAAATTGGAAGAACTTCGAATTATGAAATTTAAAATTTAATTTAAACCGATAAAAATTTTTTGTAAAAAAATCTTTTTAAGAGTAACTATAATAACTACTTACTAGATATCTATTTCAAAAAAAAAAAAAATAATAATAAAAAAAAAACAGTTCACTTTTTTAGTAAAATTCAAAAAAGGTAATTAGGTAGGTATTCAAAAATTATCTAAAAAATCACTTTTCTCACAAGTTTTTTTGAAAAAAAAAAATGAAATATAAATTGTAACGAGTAGAAAACATTTAAATGAATTAGGTAATTATGCTTATCCTATAATCTTTTTTATATTGAAGCAATTTTCTGAAGAACAAATTGTTTTTAAAAAGTTATGAAAAATAATTTTGTAAAAAAATCTTTTAAAAAAACCATCAAATTATTTGAGTAAAAAAAATTGATTAAAAAATTGCGTTGAAAATTATTGAAAAATAAATTTTTCTGAAAAATTAGGTATAGGTACCTAGGTACTTACCTTTTCCAAAAAAAAAAAAAAAAAAAAAGAGATACTAAAAAACTTTTTATAAAAAATTATTTTAAAAGAAAAAAAAACTTACAAAAAATGTCTGAAAAATTATTTTCATAAAAAGTATGTTTTCATTCTCCGAAACACGTTATTTTAAGAAAAGTTGGGGAAAAAATGGTTTTTTGACAAAATGGATTTAAAAATATTATGAAAAAAATTCCAACTTCCTCATTAAAAAACTGTTATATTTTTTTTTTTTTTTTTTTAAGTTTTGATTTTACAATATATAAAATGCACCTAAAAAGTTATCCCTTTTCTGCCAAAATTAGTCATGTTTTGTTTTATTTTTCATTGATTTACTTGGTCAATATTATTATTGAAGTCAATCATTTCACGAATAACCCTTTTTCGTAAAAATTAATAAGTTTTTGTATATTTTTTTGAGCCAAAATTAATCAATAAGGTATCAAACATTATTCTGAATAAGTAATTTGGTTATCATTATTTATTTTTCATTGAAATCAGAGCAAAATCATTCCCTGGCCTTGATTTGGAGATTTAATTAAAAATATTACAACCCATTAAAAAAATTCTGAAATTGAAAAAGAAAAAAAAAATTAAAACAATTACCAATTAAAAAGACTGAAAATTTGTAGGAAAAAAAAGTTTATTGACCTTAAATTTAAAACACTAAAAATATGTACAAATGATGGTAAATTTCAATTTTAAAAAAGAAAACGAGTTGATAACAACTTGAATAATTAGTATAAAAAATTAAAAATTTGTAAAAATCGTAGGTTAAAAAATATTTTGAATAAAAAAATCAAATTAGAATAACGTTTGGAAATTGAAAAAAATTAAATGAAAAACTATTAAAATCAAACAAATTGAAAAGTCGGACAAATTAATAATTCAAAATGGTTAAAATCGAAAAAATAAATTGAATAAAATTGAAAATTGACAAAATGTGATGACCTGATAACTATGGAGAAAAAAAATAAAAAGTTGAAAACATAAATAATATGAAAAAAATTGACTGCTGAACAGCCACAATTGAAAAAAAATGAATTAAATTCAAAATGACTAGCAACTGTAAAAAAAATCCTGTCCATCTGTTTAGAAATCAATTTTTTCCTGTACCTACGTTCTCACACTTTTTGGTGTCTTGGCAGTTATAAAAGTCACAATGATTTTTCCAAAAAATAGAAAAATCTTCCGTTCAAATATTTGGAGAATACTTTAGTATAGGAATTTTTGTTTCAAAAACTACTGTATAATAGAACGAATTTGTCGTGCTGGTCGTGCCGATTCCGTTTTTTCCGGAAACATTCGCGAGTGGTGCTTTTTCACGTTGAAGGCTACGGGGAAGGTGGCAGGGGCAGTGTATATGTACGCATTTATCATCTGCGAAGCATTTGACGTGTTATAAAACCGCAGTAGTATACCTAGAGTAACGATCTTTTTACGATATATTCGAAGAAAATGTACGAGTTTGTCGCAATTGTGCGAATATGGCAGAAAATGGGTGCATGAGAAGGCGTTGGGAGGGGAGCAAAATATCGTATGAAAATAATACTATACTGAGACAGATATTAGTATAGGTATATGTACATAAATGATATCTACTTTTTCGTAATATATTTATATGACTATGAGATACATTTTATGATAAAATTGGGATCGTGAATGGTAAAAAAAAAAAAAATTGTACGAGATGCTTGGACTTGTATGTACTTAGAATTCAATTCGTGGGGGGTCGAATCTTCTTTAAATGACAAGAAGTGCTTAATATCTATCATTCTATCTATCAAATATTTTAGTCCAATTTATTTATGCCTCGGATCTTCAACAAGCTATACCTAAATTAGAGGATGCTTCATGCATTTCTTAGATTTCATATGTATCGATTCGATTTGGTGAATCCAACACTGAAGTCTCGTACAAGTTTTCCAAATTATTTCCATCCTTAGCACGATTTTCTCGCTTTTTGTTAAATTCTGGCGCCAAGCCATTTGAAGTTCGTTAAGAAAATATCGCCAGGTCGTAGATATGTGTTTTTTTGGTGCGGACAGCTTTTTTTTTCTTTCGTTCGATTTCCTTTCGAGTTGAATTTCCAACGCTGACAATTCGTCTTGTTCTTCAGCCAACATTCGTGTGGGCCTTTTAATCGAAGTTGTCCCATTGAAGAACATATTCCGTATTTCTTTCGCTATTGCGTGCACTTTTTATCAAACACACGATGATCAGAGCAGATTGATTTTTTTTTTGCAAGGAATAGGGTGTTGTTGTTTCCACCAGCCTGGGTGAGTAGTTGCTCGGATTTGTAGTGAACATGAATGAAATTGCTCACACTTCCTACTTCTATCCGTTCAGATTCTGGACTTGGAATTTTTTTTTCAATTAACATGTAATTTATTCGAAATTGAAGGAGAGGAATGGCTCCAATCGAAATTTTTGTAATAACTAAAATTATTTCCAAGACTTCAAGCTACAAGTTTTGTTTGAAAATTTTTTCAATTGGACCTCTATACTTTCACAATTTTTTAATAATATAAGTGTCCAAGCCATTATGCAAAATTGGAGGGGAGGGAAGGGTCTAATCGAAAATTTTATAATAACAAAAATTATTTTTTGGACCTCAATCTACAACTTTTGTTTGAAAAAATTTTCAATAGGACCCTTCCGGCAAATTTTGAAAAGTATCTACCTGATATTAGGTGAAACGCGAGGAAAGGGAGAGATCCAATCGAAATTTTTATAATGACCAAAATTATTTTTAGGATCTTACTCTACAACTTTTATTTGAAAAATTTTTCAATCGGTTCCTTCCTCGCTCACTTATCTGGGATTTTTAATTAATATCTTCGAAGTGTTGTGCAAAATCAGTGGGGAGGGGGGGGGTCCAATTAAAAAAAACTTCAAACAAAAGTTATAGCTTGAAAACCTAGGAATAATTTTGGATATTGAAAAAATTTCGATTGGACCCCTCCTTCCCCTCCGATTTTGAATAAAATAAATGTCAATCGAAACTTGAACCAGATAAAATGGTAAGTAGATTCAGTTGATTCATTTCCAGGGTTCGGACATTCTTTCTCGAAAAAACGGGAAATATGCGCATAAAAATTCCCTTAAAAAACACGAAATATGCGCGAAAAACCTAAAAATATTCTCGAACGATATGGGTGTCAATTTAAAGAGGAAAACGCCAGCTACATGATTTTGATTCATAATTGGACGTATTTAGAACACATATTGAGAAATTACACAAAAAAGAACGAAAAATGAATTTTATTTTTACTCAAAAGCAAAAAACGTTCTAATTCTAATTCTAATTTGGTAATTCTACTGATTCTAATTAAATCAGAGAAAATAACGAAATTGTATTTTATCAAAATAAGTAGGTAAGTTTGAAAATTAAATCGACTCGCCAAGCCGGCATATGCAAAAAAGTACCACCAGTGTTGCACATTCGGGTGAAAAAAAAATAGCGGTATCAGTTTTGCTAAATTTTTAGGTGAGAAATTGCAAATTTGTCAAAATATGCTCGAAAAAACTCGAAAATCTTGAAATATTCTCGAAAAACCTAAAATATTCCCTAAAAATACCCAAAATATGCGTTTATATGCGCTGAAAGGTGAAATATGCTCAAACATGCAAAAACAAGTTGGGTCAATTTTACTTAGAATTTTCTGAAACGTAAAGATAACTTGAAAATTCTCGATCTAGTATTAAACAAAAAAACATGCTCGAGCATGAAAATCCGAACCCTGTTCATTTCTATGGACTACTCACCCAGGCTGGTGGAAATAACAACACCCCAAGGAATACAACTGTTTTAAAATTCGTAACCTAAATACAGGAATAAATACGCCTCGAGACTGGACCACTTTCGAATGTTTCAAACAACACGAAATAGTCTCATTTCCAATTACAAAGATGAAAAAAAAATTATCGGCAATTTTTCAAAGAGAAAATCAACCTATTCGACGTTCATCTTTGTCTGTCGAAGACAGCGCAGGACGACGAATAGTTGCATCTGTTGAAATTCTGTTTATCAGTTCAGCAGTCGAGACGCTGCTGCGTCTTTTTAAAAGAAATAGGCAAAGCTCGGATGAAAAATAAACGTATAATATTAATTCGGGGCGGCGATGCTGGCTGAAAATATATACTATAAGCATAAGAAAATACCGTAGGAATAAAAAAAAACTGCGAGGGAATGAATTATAAAAACGTGGGTACTTTTACTTCAAAGTTGCAGAGTGAAATATTCTCGCGGAATAATAATTTAGTTTTATCAATCGAAGATGAACGCAACCGTGAAGGCACTGAAGGCAACACCTTTCATTGTGTAGGCATTAATTGGAAATGTCGCCAACTCTCTGCGACCACGTTCTTTCCCTGTTTTTAATAAACTTTTCATTCGAGTAAAAATGAAACCCGTTTATTTGTTTCAATCTTGCGATAGGAACCTTTGTCGGTCAAAATGAAACTTTCTGTTGTTCTGATACGTTTGTGGGCTGATGTATTGTCTGGTCTTGCTTTATGAATAAGTATATTTATACGAATTTTCGTGGATTCTATGGTAGTGAATTGTATGGGCAATTTTATTGGAAACGAATACGTTCGACTATATTAAAAATTGGAAAATTTACGCAATATGATGCGAAGTAGTTTCTTATTTCTAATAATCTAGCAAAATAGTGTCTAGTTTTTAGTCGAATTATCTCAAAATTTTCGTGTTTTTTTTCAAATTATATTTTTCTATTTTTTAAAAAATGTTATGTATTTTTTTTTAGAATTTTCTATTCATTTCCTTTATTCATTTGATTTTTGATATTTTTTTTCTATTTTTTTGAAGTTTCGTTTTTTAAACTCGATTTTTATATTTTTAAAATTTTTTTTTTTTGATTTTAAATTTGATTTCCATTTTTATTTTTCCTCTAATTTTGTCAATTGTCAACTACCTATGTCTTCAGTTACCTAATTGGGATTATATTATTGTAAATTTAATTTCACGTCAAATATTATTTTTAAATTTTCAATCATTTTGAACTAAATTTTTTTTTCAATGAATCATTTTTTTTGCTTAGTTTAGATTACTAATTAAACCTATGTAAATTTCAAATTTTTTAAAATTTAAAATTTTATTTGCTTTTCATTTTTTATACTTTTCATTTTTCCAAATTGTAATCATAGGTACTTATTTCTTTAATATTTTCAATTACTTTTTTCAATTTCTAATTATTTTAAAGTGTCAACTTGTCTTACTTTTTTTTCTTAATTTGTATATTTTTCAACTTTTCATTCAAATTTTTATCATTTTTACTTGAAATGTTTTACAATCATCAACTTTTTTTTCGATTTCATTTCCATTTCAGCTTTTCTAACTTTTAAAATATTGTATTCAGATTTGCATTTTTCCTACTTGTGATCACATCTTTCTAATGTTTAATTTCATGGAAGCGTTTATTTTTACTTTTTTTCATTCTTCAGTCATTTTGAACTTCTGGGTATTTTTTGCATTTTAAATTTCATTTCCATTTCAGTGTTTTTCTCGTTTTTGAATCTCAAGCATTTTTATTCTTTTACACTTGCGAACGTATTTTGAAACATTTTAGTAGCTCATCAATTTTTTTCCATTTTTTATTCATGTTTGATGAATTATTAACTTGTTCGTATTTTTAAAATTTGTATGTGGAAGTATTTTTTTAAAATTTCATTTATTTTAATTTAATTTATTTTCACTGCATTTTCATTTACATTTTTTTAAATTGTCAAGTTTTTCAAAAAAATTTAATTTCATTGCCATTTAAATCTTTATCCCAATTTTTGAAAACAGTATTTTTCTAGAAAATGGAGTTTGATTTGAAGACATTGTAAAGAAAGCGGAAGCTTTAAGCTACAAAAACAAATTTTTTTAAAAATGACAAAATCAAATGTTTGAAGGAAATGACCAAAAAAAAAAAAAAAAAAAAAATAGAATCATGTTTACCAGTTGAATTTATTAATAAATATTTATCCTTTAAAAAATTGGAGAAATACTCTCCTCAAAAATTCAAAATTATTCTTTTGTCAATTCTCAAAAATAAGAAATTTTCTATTTCAATAATAATGTTCGTTGACTTTTTCTAAACTAAAAAAATGAAAATCGAATTTTCAGTTGATAATGTTGATACTTATTTTAGCATAATTCTGTAATGCAAGGTAAAAATTGCGATGCAATGATAGATAGCAATTATCTAGATAGTAGATTATCAACGTTTGCTTACTAATCTACTCATAAAAGTATCAAAGTTGCACATTCGCGAAATCGAAGCACAGCTGTACTTTTTATAAATCGTACGACGTACTCCCTTTCCATAGTTTAATGATTTTTTTTATAAAAGTTACCACTCAGCCAGCTCCTTGTCCCTACCCTCTGTGAAGAGGGCTGCGATCATCGTAGCACTGAACTTCGAAACTCGAAATTCAGGCCAACCTCACGCTCAGGACAAGGAACCATGACTCATCATCATGGTTGCATCAACTCCATCGTTGTATGGAGAAGGCGAAGATACATACTACAGAAATGATCCTGAAAGTATGATCTTAACTGTACAGTGCCTACAGCCAAGCTTATATACTGTTCGGCTCCTCAGCTTATCTAAGAGAAGTCAAAACGTAGTACTTCGCGGGAATACGAACTACGAAGTCGACTATATTATCCAATTGACTCGTTCTGGCAACTTTCCTACTTGACCAATTTTGAAGAATAAAATCGGTCTTCTTTTATAATTTCGAAAATTTATGAATTTTTTTAATTTACTAAATCAATAAAAAATCAGTTTCGTAATGTTAAAAATTGATTAAAAATTTCTATGAAAATTTAATCAATAGAAAATTTTCTTTGAAAAGTCAAAAGAACAAATATTTATAAGTTTCAGAATGTCTAAAATTCATCCAATTTTTAAGAAAATCCAAATTTTAAAATGTTTGAAAAATTAAAAAAAAATTTTAATGTCTGACTGATTTTTTTTTTAAATTCCAAGTTTCGAAATTTCTTACATGGTACTTAATAATCCATTTTTATCTAAAAGTCATTCTCAGAATGTCTAAAAATCTTTCGTGTTGTGATTTAATTTAAAAAAAAAATCCAAGTACCTATTAAAATTTATGACAAAATGTCGAAAAATCTTTCGTAGGGGATTTTCGTCACGTTTTTCACGAGTTTGGTCATCGTAAAAGCATATTACTAAAAGAAAAATATTAATAGGTATGAAAAAAATTTACTATGCTAATGCTAAAAAATAGGAAAGTTGAGAAAATTTTTTGTTATCATCCAATTTTGAAGAAGAAAAAAACTGTTTTACAATGTCTTACAAAACATCCAAAAGTCTTTCGTGTAGAAATTTCGATCATAAAAGCATAATACCATGCGGGGCCTATTCTAACGTGCAGTTCCGTTTATTTTGTGGAACTTCAAAAAAAAAGGTGTGCAGTTTAAAATTACTTTGTGCAGCCAAAAATTAATTTTTTACAAAAAATCTCCAAAAATCTTTTAAAACTTTTTCTCGACAAAAAGTCTTGTAAGAATTCTTTTTTGACAAAAGAAATCTTCAAAAAATATTTTTTGACAAAAAATTTTCAAAACATTTTTTTGACAAAAAATCTTCAAAAAAAATTCTTGACAAAAAAATCCTATCAAAAATTTAGTAAAAACTATCTTCTTACCTAAACTAAACACACGAAAAGTTTTATTTTGAAAAATAATTTTTATTTTTTCCCTTCGAGGAACTTTTTTTGCGATTATTTTAACGTGTTTGACAGAATTTTCAGAGAATCCATCAAAATTTTGCAATTGATGGTTTCATCCCCCCCCCCCCAACCACACACCCATACTACCTATATGGAATATGACTCTGGTAATGGAGCTAAACGAGCAGCTCCAAATTTTCCTTGGAATAGGCCCTGAATTATCATACTAATAATACATATTTTAATCCAAAAAATTGTCAAATTTTTTTTGCTTAAATTTCAAGAAAATCAAGAAATTCATATCTTTCACTTTTCTTCTAGTTGCGACATTTTTCAGTCAAACCAAAAAGTGACATTTTATGTTTCGAAAAAATTGACACCTTCTAACCCCAACAAAATACAACAAAAAATTTATCACTCAAAAAAAAAATATCATTTTACAATTTGAAAAAATTGAAACTAGGTACAAGTCTCCAAAAAAAAAAAAAAAAAAAAATGAGAAATTTTCAAGTTTGACTTTTTCTACAGATGAAAAAAATTTTATCAGTCGAACGGTTTTTTAGCTGAAGCCGTTCTACCAATCGGAACATTTTTTCGGTTGAAGCATTTTAACTGGTCGAAACATTTTTTCTCGTTGAAGTCTTCTTAACAGTCGAAGCATTTTTTTCTGGTTGAAGTCATTTTACAAGTCGACATTTTTTTTCTTATTTAAGCCTTTTTAACAGTCTTGAGCATTTTTTTTTTGATGAAGCATTTTTAACAATGGAGAAACTTTTTTCTGGTTGAAGTTTTTTTACTGGTCGAAACATTGTTTTTGGTTGAAGCCTTTTCACAAAAGTCGAAGCATACACCGATTTACGTATTCTTCAAGTATTTTCATAGGTACCTACCTAGGATTCAGAATTTCGTAATGCTAATGAATAATGAACTTCAAATTCGAATCATTTTCAAAGTTTATTCGAATAAATCATAATTCTGAGCTAGAATTTCGCATCACCATGTAATTGTTTTTACGCTGTTACGTGATTCTTTTTACGTACTACATTTTCCTAAAATTTAGCTCTCATTAAAAATTATAATATTGAGAAAATTCAACTTACGAAAAGACGTCACACAGCATTATTTTTAAATTTTCATTTCTACTCGAAGGAATGCAAAAAACGTTGTCATTTTATTTAAAGAATGTTTGCTCATCTTTATTTATTCGATTCACGTAGCTCGTAGCTCTCTGGACGAAGCAAAAAAGAAAAAAATTAATGGAATATGAGCAATGTAAAATTTTCTGACGAACAAGAATCATATTTTTTCTAAACTTCTGATTAGACATTATGAAACGTAAATTTTTTTGAAATTTTATGACTTTTAGACATTTTCTAGACATTTTGTCAGATATTCTGAAACTTGGAATTTTTTTTAGAAAGATGACTTTCAGACATTTTGTCAGACAATTTGAAACTTGGAATTTGTTTTATAAATTTAATGACTTTTTGATATTATTTTAGAAATTTTTTTTTTGAAATTTTATGATTTTAGACATTTTCTAGACATTTTGTCAGACATTCTGAAACTTGGAATTTTTTTAGAAGAATCACTTTCAGACATTTTGTCAGACATTTTAAAAATTGGAATTATTTTTAGAAAGATGACTTTCAGACATTTTGTCAGATATTTTGAAACTTGGAAATTTTTTATAAATAGAAAGATGACTTTCAGACATTTTGTCAGACATTTTGAAACTTGGAAATTTTTTATAAATTTAATGACTTTTTAAAATAAATTTTATGAATTCTTGACATTTTGTCAGACATTCTGAAACTTGGAATTTTTTTTAGAAACATGACTTTCAGACATTTTGTCAGACAATTTGAAACTTGGAATTTTTTTTATTTAATTTAATGACTTTTTGATATTATTTTAGATTTTTTTTTTTTTGAAATTTTATGATTTTAGACATTTTCTAGACATTTTGTCAGACATTCTGAAACTTGGAATTTTTTTAGAAGAATTACTTTCAGACATTTTAAAAATTGGAAATTTTTTTAGAAAGATGACTTTCAGACATTTTGAAACTTGGAAATTTTTTTATAAATAGAAAGATGACTTTCAGACATTTTGAAACTTGGAAATTTTTTATAAATTTAATGACTTTTTAAAATAAATTTTATGAATTTTTGACATTTTGAAACTTGAAATATTTTTTAAAAATTTTATTAAATAAATTTTTAAATTTTTTTAATACATTTCATGACTTTTGAACATTTTAATGGAAATTAATTATTTTGATTTTTAGACATTTTGTCACAGAGTAAAAGCATTGAAGTATCAAACAAAACTGAAGTAAACAAAAATACAAATACATTAAAAAATGATAAATACAGAAAATTCCCTTCCCATTTTTATAGACTTAAAACTATTTTTAAATTTCCATGGAAATTAATATTCGTGACTTTTAGACATTTTGTCACAGAGTAAAAGCATATACTATGTTTCATACTTTCAAACGTAGTGTGGAACTAGAGCCAACCGGGGGGGGGGGGGGAGTCCAGGGGCGACGCCCTCTCTGACGTGGCACGAAGCGCCGAGTTTTTTTTCTAATTTTTTTACTTGGAAAATGGAATTCTTTACGCTCGCTCCAAGAAATTGATAAACTTACCCATTTTAATCACAAGAAAATTCAGATTTTAATTTTTTAAAATTTTTTTTTAAGATGAATCCAAAAAGTTGCCATCAGTACTTTTTATTCCGATAAAAATGAAAACAATTTTATTCCAAAAATACCTATAGAAAATTTTCAATTTGTACCTAGGTAATAAATTTTTTTTCAAACAAAAAATATTGAAAAAAATTTTTACCAAAAAATTCTGAAATTACACTAGGTACCTACTAACTTTTTTGCTTTAAAAACTTGGAATTTTTTTTAAATCAGATATTACATTTTTTTTGTAGGTATCAAGTTTGAAATTATTTTAATAATTTTTCGTTTTTTTTCGAGGTTGGTAAAGGAGGTGTCGACTGAGTTTTTTTTTTTTTTTCAAAATGATAAACACGAAAAATTCTCAAAAAAAAAAAACGAATTGTAGATTTCCAGTTTTGTAATACGAGCCATAGCTTCGTAGTCGTAAAAAAATGACGCGTGCAATATACACGAGTCGAGTGTAGAGTGGATTCGCGTCGAGTCGAACCGAAAACAAAAATACTTAATATAATTCGAAGAAGGTGCAATTTACATTTTACGCTAGCTCTATAATAAAAGGTAGCCCGAAATATGGGGCACGTTCGGTGTTCTTTTTGCGAGCACTATTCGTATGGTGATGAGAATGTAGGTACACTGTGCACTGTGCTGTGCCCTGTAAAACGAGTCACGCGAGTGGCAAATTTCATTTCGACAATCCATCGATTACACGCGTTAAAAAAGATAGCGTACATTTTACTTATGCAGATATTTTACGTCCGTGCGGCGTACGACGTACGTTTATGCTAAAATAACACGAATGAGGTTTGCCGCTTCATGGTGGCGTGCGCACGTGCGGGGGAGGCGACCGCACCACTCGCACCTTACGCCCTAGGCAATAGGCATGCAGGATCAAGGTGTAAAAAGTACACGCGTCTAGGTTTTGGGGTATAGGCCGCTGCTGCGGTATCCGATGGCTGACCGAAGTGGTCTTCTAGATATGTACTAATGTGTGTGCAGAGCTAGACCACCCGATGAGGGAGAGGACGAAGAGTGGTGGAACCAACGTATAGAACGCAGACCATCAACATCAAGCTGTGTGTAATGTGTATAGCGCCAAGTATACGTAATTTGTTATCAGGCGCGCAACGCCAAATGGATGTTAATAAATTTGTATACTCGGTTCGCCTGAAATTAGTAGCTAGCTACCCAGGCCACGGCCACGATACGAACAAGGGTGCATTTTTTTCCTTCCCTGACCCGTCGAACGACGTTGGGGACATTTTGAAAGCTGACGAAATGTTGATGAATATACTACATTTTTTTCCTCGTCGTCCTGCCACGATCCATAACACTCTATGGGGTTTAAATGTCAATACGTCTAAATGGATTTTAATTAACGAGAAATTAGCTTGTTTGAGGTTGGGCTGGATCCAAAAGAGAGAAAAAAAAAAAATACGAATGAAAATTACGTGGTGAGCGAACACTTCGTATTTCTAAAGACGACGATTGCTTTAATTAACAATTAGTTGATTAGGCGAGAAAAAGAGAAAGTCAGGCTTCAATCTTACGTCATATTTTGGAAATAATCAACACTCATTAATCATCTGGCTGTAACAACTTAACTTACTTAACACCAACAACGTCCAAAGTTTATATAGCCGATGCTGAGAAATTCGACGGTATAATTTAGATCTTAGGTGTAGGTGAGGTGCGGATTTTGATTTCTTTTTTTCAAGTTTCTAAACTTGATAGGGATGAAGTGAATGATTTGAACCGACTTACTCGTGTCTGCTTTCTTATGTTATTTCAAGACTATTTTGAAGACTTATTGAATTTTAATTTTTAAATTGCAATCATTTACTTACCAATCAATATTTTAAAAATTTATTCGATTTTTAAAAATTATTTTTAAAAATTTGAAAATTTAGATTTTTTTCTATTTTATTCACCTTTTTCTGAAATTTCAATGATTTTCATCGTATTTTTTTTGTCAATTTTTCGATTTTTAATTTAATTTCCATTTCAATTTTTTTCAAATTTCAAATTTTAATTTTTCAAAATTGTGAACATAAGTATTTTTAAAAATTTTAATTACAGGCAGGCTTATATTTGTGAGTCAGTTTTGCAGAGAATGTGTCATTATTTCGTTCAAAAGTTACTGAAAGTCATTTTTTCCTCATTTGTCCGCTTATAAAAAATCAATTTCTTTCTATATTTTTTATCTAAAAAAAAAATTAATTTCTGAAAAATAATTCAAAAATCCAATCAAGATTTTTTTAAGCATCACAATTCTTTTCTTTTAAATTTTTAAAATCATATCGATTTTTTCAGTTTTCAAAAATTTACCTATAGGTATGATTTTTTTTTTTTGTAAGAAAATGTTTCAAAATTTTTCTGAAAAAATCAAAATATTCCATCAAAATTTTGTCTTTAATTTTCACCAAACATTTTCTAATTTTTTTTTTGTTTAGGAAGGAGGAAATATTTCAAAAATTTTCTGAAAAAAGAAAATCAAAACTCTAGTTAGAATGTATAAATTTTTTCAATTTTACAGCAAAATATCCACTTTTTTTGTTGAAAAAAATATATTATAATTAGTACCTATAGCTACATTTATTCATTCAAAAAATAAATAAAATAAGTAGGTAAAAAAGTAATCCAAAATTTTTTTGATAGGTATATTTCTTTTTAAATTTTTTGATTTAAAAAAAAATTGATATGATTTTTGAATTACTTACCTAGGTATTTAGTTTAAAAAAAATTAAAAAATTAAATTCTTTAAAAAAGGACAGTTTTTAGGATTTAGAAGTTACTAAGTGGAATTGTGGAACTTCGTCCACTCGAACCAACTGAGACCGCAGAATTGATCCTACTTCGAGTTATCGATGAATTCGATTTATTGAAGATCTGCTGAGCAAGGTTCCACTATATATCTGGCAATATTGGTCACCAAATCTTATTTTTCAAAAAATTTGGGTAATTATTTTGTCATTATATTTTCCCCAAAAAAATGTCACTGACATCACTAAAAAAAGTTTAAAACTAAATTTTTCCCGTTTTTGATCATTTTAAAGTAACTTTCAACTTGTTCAACTTGAAAAAAAAAACTTTTTTATTCTTTTTTCCATATTTTGAAAATAATTATTCTTTTCGGTTAATAATTTTTTTACTGTTAGTTAAATCCCACCCAATTTTCTTATCTTATGTACCTACATATTTTTATTTAAATTTTTCACATATTTTAAAAATTTTCGACACTTTATTCTGTTAAGTTGTCATTTTTATTATTTTTAGTTTTTTTTTATCGAATCTGTTCAATACCTAAATTATTTCAATTATTTGATTTTTAATTTTATTTCGATCAAATTTTTTTATAAATGTGCAGTCATTTTTCACTTTGATAATCAGTATAAGTATGTATTTTAAATTTTTGTATTATTTGTTATTTTGAACTTATCATTAATTCATTCAAAATTTTTCTATTCGCATTTTTTTTAAATTTACTTTTTTCCTAATTCTATGATTTTTCAAAGATTATTTTTTACTAATTATATTTATGTTCTCATGTTGATAAATTTTTACTTAAACATTTCAAACTATTCATTACTTCACAGTTTTTTTTTTCTTCAACTTTTCATTCATTTTTTTTCGAGTCATCATTCGATCTTGAATTTTTTCAAACCAAAATTCTTCTCTATATTTAGTGCTTACTTTTTTTAATTTTCCATTTTTTTATTTTTTCAATTTTCTTTTTTTTAATTCAGTTTTTTTTTCAAATTTTTGAACTATTTTTTAAATTTTATGTTTTTCTTTTGAAATGTTTTTTATTCACTTTTTACTGAAGTTGTAATTTTTCAACTTACAATAATAATAATTGTTTTCTATTTTCATTTAAGTAATTGAAAAAAATATGTAATAAAATCCACTTTTCTTTCAATGTCTAGTTCTAATATTTTATTTTTCATTTTCATTTTCTTCAATATGCGTTTGTTTGTAACGCAATTTAAATTTTCTTCTGCTTTTTTTCATTTCAGAATTTTTTTGTTCTTTTCAATCAAATGTTTTACTAACTGTTTACTCAAGTATTTATTTTCCCAATTTTCAGGCATTTTTTTATTCAGTTCAATTTTTTGATTTTCTCAATCTTTCAAGTTTCGAATAATTGTTCCAATAATTCATTTTAATTTTTTTTTTGTAATTTTTTTGTCACCTACTTCTAATGTGAGTCATTTTGTATACAATTTTTCAATTTGTGGTCGTATTCAGTTCAATTTTAATTTTTTCAATAGGTATGTTTTTTTTCAAAATTGACTATAATTACTTATCTTTGAATTTGAACTTTCTTCAAACTTCTTCAGTTTTAATTCAACATTATTTTTTCAGTTTCTCAATTTTCATTTTTTTTTTTTTTTTCATTATTTCCCATTTTTTCAGAAATATTCGATTTTTGGCAGTCTTTCAAATTTTAAGTCTTTTTGATTTATTAAAATTTTGTTTTGATTTGATAGTGATTTTTGGATTGAAGTTGAAGTAAAACGCAAAACTTACTTTGAATTTTTTTTAAAATTTACCTTTATTATTAGTCTAGTCGCAAAGGGAAATTCCGTGCGATTATTTTGTTAAAAGCAATTTTATGATTGATTCGTAATCTAGGACATATTTTGAAAAAAATGAGCTGGGGTTACATTTTTTTAAGGCTCCCCCTTTCCCACGGTCCACCCCCCTTTCCACAAATTTTCTCTATCTCTGAACCTAAAGCCTCAATTGAAAATTTTTTCAAACATAAGTTGTACACACTGAAAGAAATTAGTATAATAAAATACAGGATCCAAATTACTTTACTTTTACAGTAAAAATTACTATACTGGGTAGTATTTTTTACTATACAGAATAGTAAAAACCACTATTTTGCTGCATTTTGCAGCATTTTTTACTATACTGTATAGTAAAAAATACTGCACAGTATAGTAATTTTTATCATTTTTTTTACTGTACTTCCATACAGGATCCAAATTACTGCAATTATAGGATCCATTAGCATATTATAGTACAAAATATTGATTTTATGTTATAATATACTGCATTTTTAGTAAAAAATACATTATTTGTACAGTACCCAGTACTTTCTCGTTCTCTCAGTGCATTTAGATCCCAGGAATACTTTTAGTTATCATAAAAATTTTGATTGGACCCCTCCTTCCCCTCCAATTTTGCATAATATGTGCGAAAATTACTTTTAAATCTAACTTGTGCAGCTAGCAATCACCCCTATGTAACTTGAGCTTGGGGTACAGCCAAAAGGTGAAAAATGGGTTCTGTAAATAGTCATTTCGATTAAAACTCGACCCAACAATTAGGTAAAACAGGGAACGAGTTTGACATTTTCATTGTTTTCCCTTAATTGAGAGTCCACCCCCTACCAATTATATTTTTCTATCTCTGTACTTAAAGCACCAATTAAAAAAATTTTCAAACAGAAGTTGTAGATTGAGGTCCATGGAATAATTTTGGTTATGTCAAAAATTTCGATTTGACCCCTTCCTCCCCTCCAATTTTGAATAAAATTGGAGGGGAGGGAGAGGTCCAATCGAAATTTTTATAATAACTAAAATTACTCCTGGTATCTGAATCTACAACATTTGTTTGAAAAATTTTTCAATTGAGGCTTTAGGTTCAGAGATAAGAAAAATTTTGGAAAGGGGGTGGACCCTGAGAAAGGGGGAGCCTTAAAAAAATGTAACCCCAGCTCATTTTTTTCAAAATATGTCCTAGATTACGAATAGATCATAAAATTGTTTTTTACAAAATAATCGCACGGAAGACTTTTTTTTCCTTTTGCGACTAGACTATATTGTCTCCGAATTATCGTCGACTCGTGGAACTAGCAATTTTATAAGATTAAAGAATTTATTAGAAAGAAAAAAACTGACATCGTTTGAATAGAAATGCAAACTAATTTCCAAAAACAATGTAATTTCGAGAGCGTTGTTGACTTTAGCTAGTCCCTAGTACGAGTACCGTTGCCTTTGCACGTCCGCCCATGACAAAAAACGCGAGTGTTTTGAATAGATAGGCGAGATAAGAGTCTAATTTAAAAAATGAAGGCGCATTCGGCCCCCGATGCCCTTTGCCAGAACGACGAATGGGATTAAAATCGAAATATATGTCTGTGGTTTGCGCTATACGATTGTGCGGTAAATTTCGTTTTTATATTTTTATGAAATCCCGGAAGTGTACGCGGTTGTCATTAATACTCGTCCGAGAAGAGAAGAACGAGTGATATTCGGCATTTCTGCCTCGTTTTACGACGAAAAATTAACGACGTCCGGTTATTGAATTTATCTTCGTTTCATACACCATTTTCATCGATCCAAAATTTCGTTGATGTACCGTACCATATCGAGTCAGACTTGTGCTCGCCTTTTTAGGAATTTTTATTTTCCTTTCTTCACTCGCCAATAGCGTATGATATTAACCATTATAGCTGGGAATAAATCTTGGACATACACTTAAATTACTTCAGACTTCTGACAACTCTTTGCAAGATGTGTGAAATTTTCCACTCGCAATAGGAAGAAAAAATAATAGACAAATCCTCCGTTTAGCGGTGGAAAACTAAATATAAAACCGTTTAAAAGTGCGAATGCTTATGAAAACTATAAGGTCAAGTAAACGCAGTCAAAATTATAGAAAAAATGCCAAACTATGTGTATGGATGTCGAGGTCGTTCTACGTAGTACTAAAATGAACCTGAATTCAAGTCACGTTAAAGTACGAATTATTGCAAATGTGCTGTACGAGTACCATGTTGTTGTCGAAACGTTCGAGTGATCATGCTACGTTTTTCAAAAATACCACTCGAATTTAATGTTTTTTATTTTTATTTTTAGCAGAGCTTAGTTTTTGGGAGAGGGTGAAAATTTTTATTATTTTGAAATGTGTTTAAACATCTCTGAATCTCTTTTCACAGCCCTGATGCTCGAGCTAATGTAATATGCACATATAAAATTGGCACATTTTCACATAATTTCGATTTTTTGGAGTAAAATAAATTGAAGTACAGTATTTTCGTTTTAACTTTCCATAATGCTTTGTTTGAGGATGAGTTAATCCATTGAAGTGCGAGGTTTATCGATTTTTTTTCATTTGCGAAAAAAAAGTAATTTTTAAATAATTTTTAAAGAAATTTAATAGGTATATCGTAATTTTAAAAAAAAATTCATTGATTTTTAAAAAACTACTTTGAGGTAATTTTTTAGAAAATAACTTTTTCACTAGTTTTAAATTCATAAAATTTTTGAGATTTTTGAAAAAATTGTATTTTTTATTGATTATATATAATTTTCAATTTTTTTGAAGGAATAAATTTTCGAACAATTTGTAAATTTTGAATTTCTAACCAATTTTCAAAATATCGTAATTTTAATAAATTTTCTAGAAATCCCAATTCAGGGTGCATAAGAGTCTTGAGAATCATGAAAGTCATGAATTTTTCAAAAAAATCACTAGGTCAAGAAAAGTCATGAATTCTTTGAATTCATGCATTTTTAATAATATTACCCGAGCAAAATTATTACAAATTCGCTTAAAAGTAAAATTTTTTCAAAGTGTTGCATTTTCTCAAAAAAAAAAAAAAATGCACTATATTGTGATTTTTCTGAAGAAGAAATTTAATTTTCTTAACGAATTTTTTTTCGAAGGAGAGGGAAATCTCTATTCTTTTGAAAGAAATCCCCATTTCTTGTCATGAAAAAGAAAAAAATTTTCTGGAATGAAAAACATTTTCACGCCACTAGCCTTAGGCAGTTGCTGTACAAGGCGTTAAAAAATATTCTCAATTTTTTTGGAGTAAAAAATTTTTTTTAAACTTTCGCGAAAAAATTCTCATTTAAAAAAGAAAATCAAAAATCTGAATTTTATCGTTTTGGAATTGAATTGTTTTGAAGTAAAATACTTTTCAAACTCTAGAGTACAAAATCTCAATTTTTTAGATTTTTTAAAATTTTTCTGAAAAATAGAAATATTTTTATTTTATTTTGGTAGGAGGGAGGGTCTCTGTTTTTTGGAGAAAAAATTTTCATTTTTTGGAATGTATAAATAATTTAAAAAAGTATATTACATACCTAAAAATGAATTTTTTAGTTCAAAATTTTTTTTAATTGTTTTGGAATAAAAAAAGGTAATCAATTTTTTTGAAATAGAAAAATCTCAAATCTTCTGGAGTATAAATTTTTTCAAAAGAAAAAATTTCAGGATTTTTTTGAAATAAAATTTTTTAGAATTTTTTGGAATAAAAAATTTCACGATTTTTTTGGAATAAAACAAAATTGGAAAAGTTTCTTAATTTGTCCTTTGTGAAAAAAATCGTTTTATTTTCAAAAAAAAAAAAAAAAAAAAAATGAACAATAATTTTAAAAAATTTTCTGAAATGAAAAATTCTCAATTTTTTTGAATGATCATTTTTTTTGATAGTAGGTAAAATAAATAAATAAAATATTTTTTAAACTTTTGGGGCGAAAAAAAAAATGTTTTCTGTTGAAATAGTTGTTTAAAATTTTTTATGAGAATTTTTGGTTTTATTTCAAGGAAAAAAATCATTCTCACATTACAACATGAAAACAATTTCAAGCATTTACTTTTTATGGAAGAAATTGAATTAGGCCCTTAAAAATTTCAAGTATTCATTTAACTTTTTTTTGAAATGTATAGATTTTTTTGTTACCAAAAAAAAGGGGTGTGAGGGCAAAGACATAATAGGGGGTTCAAGGGACATTCGCCCCCTCTTTCAATAATTTTTTTATTAGCTATTTGCCACAAAATATAAGGAAAAAATTAGGGAAATTCCCCTCCCCCAATATTTCTTTCAAGTTACGCTTATGCCGGAGGCGACCTCTGGAAATATAGAAATATTTTTCATGAAAAAGTCAAGAATTTTCAAAAAAAAAAAAAAGTTAGACACCCTGCAATTTGTTTTATGAATCATTTATATTTTAAAAGAAATTAGGTATGGATGGTGTTAAGGACATAAGCTTCCAATTTTCAGTAATTTGAGAGGGAGTTCTGAAAATGTTGCGAGTATCAGTAAAAAATGATTAAAAAATGATTGATTTAACAAAAAAAAATTGTTGGTTGACACCATGACAAAGAATTTATAATAAAATATTGGTACACTCGTATTCAAAAATGCATAAATAGAGTACGCTAATAGAATTTATTTCACAATTCAAACAACATTTGGTACGTGGAATGAAAAAGGTTATTTGTACCTAATATTGAAATTCCGTTAACGTCAAAATGTTTCACGTAGAACGAGACTTGTAAATTTTCTGTTGCACTATCGATGCTACGAAGTTTAAACGTATTATACACTTCCACGACCTTTTTTGTATTGACATTTCCGGCAGTACGATTCTGCATTTTGTTGTGAAAATGCGACGCAAATGATTACGAAATTGAAGAAAAAATGCATTGTCGTGTTGCAAGCAAAGTGATCCACTAAACCCGCATCGCAGTTGGACAAATTGTTGAAAAGGACCGACGAAGAGAAGAGTGCAATGTGACACAGAATGGACCTACTTGTTTTTTGCAAAATTTTCTAAATTAACAGAACCCAACTCATGACGCACCTCACATCGAACGCCACCAATTGCTAATTTACCCACTTGCGCTTTTACGAACTGAACTCAAACTGCTTTCAAATTACAGTTCACGTTGTGGTCGTTGGCGTCGCGTCGTCTTCTCTTCTGCCTTGCTGAGAATGAGATAAACCCTTTCTCATCTCGAGTCGTGCAGAGGGCTATGCACAAAGGTTGTAGCCGAGGACAGGGGTACACAGCAGTGTCTTACCTATAGTATGGCACGCGAGTACTGTACGTTTGCCTTATAAAACAGTTCAAAGCGTATATGTTTGGATCGATTGTTGCCCTCGGCGGATGTTAACCCGTTTTTAGTTTTTAACGTTTACTATGGTGAGCGAGTGTGGCCGCGGTCTGGCCCCAGCGCACCTACTACTTCACATATACAGCAATGAAATACTTACGATAATACCTACACATATTACGAGGCACACAATTGTAAATGGGAGAACGCCGAGTGCAAATGCATAATTTTTTCGAATTTTGTAACAGCAATGATGAATATAACTAAACCATGCTGTAGTTTTAGGAATCGTAGGGTTACGTTACGTTACACTATATTATTATGTTAATTTTGTCGCAATCTCAATCTAGAATCTGTAAGAAACTAAATGAGCCAGTTTGTCAATTTTTTTGAAAAAGATTTACTTTTTCAAAGACCAGGCTCATTTGCTTTGGAGGTCACTTACCTCTCGTTCCAAGATTTCTTTCTAAAAAAATTGCAAAAACGGCGTTAGGAGTGGAGATGAAATAGGATTTTAAAATTTTGTTGAGAAAACGTTTTTCGAAATTTCATTGGAAAACTGTTTTTATTCTTGTTTGATGAAATTATTTTCGAATACTTTAGGGTGTAGGTATTATTTAAAATAAGTTGCCCGCACCACAAGGTTGCGGGCATTGCCGAATTTTCAAGTTTCATTAAAAGAGAAAATTTACTATTTTTTGAAAAATTTATCAATTGATTTTTTATTTACCTATCAATTTTTTGAAAATTCAACAATTTTTATGAAAATTTACTTATTTAATCCATCATTTCCTAAAAACTATTTATTTTTAAAAATTTGGCAATTTTTGGAAAAATGTTATCAACTTTTAAAAATTTAACAATTTCTGAAATTAGTAAATTTTTGAAAATCCATTATAAATTGTCAAAAAGATAAATTTATGATTTTTTGAAAAATTATCAAAAAATAAGTTTCATATTTCTTCCAAAAATTACCAATTTCTTACAAATTCATCAACTTTGTGAAAATTCAAAATTTTTCGAACATTTTTTGTTTATTTAAAAACTATCATTTATTTGAAAACTTATCAATTTTGTCAATTTTTTGAATATTATAATTCTTAAAAATCTTTTATCAGTTTTTTGAAAATACGTATCAACTAAAAAAGTTATTTAAATTTCAAAAAAATTACAAATTTTTCAATTTTTTCAATTTTGAAAAACTTGAGTACCTATACCTACGTATTTTTGTTTTTATTCGTGATTTTTCCAAATTCCTTCTTTGAATTTTACGGGTCAAAATTTCCCATTTGTTCGAATTTTAAGAAATAAGTTACTTTTTTCGAATTAAAACGAATAAAAAAAAATTGGGGAAGAAGGAAGGAAACAAAAAACAAAAGTTACCACTAAATTTAAAAAAAAAATCTTCATTTCAAAAAGAAATAAAGAGAAAAAATCAGAAAGGTGAAACTTCAAACAAAAAACACCATGAAAAAAATGGGAACGAGAAAAGAATTTAAAAAAAACACCAAAAAACACTAACTGATAAATGTAATTGAAAATCCAAAACTCTAAACAAAAAACATCACGAGAAACAATATTGAAAAAAAAAAACAAGAAACAAAATTAACGCCGCACTATGATGGAAAAAAAATCAGAAAAAATAGATAATAATTATAGAAACAAAAATTACCACTGAATAAATTAATAAAATAAATTTCACTCACCATATTATCTGAAGAAGTAAACACCTCAAACGGGATATATCGATATTCGATATCGCACAGAAAAATCACAAATTTAAAAAAAAACGCGAAACTCCAAACGAAAAACACCAAGGAAAAAAGAATAAAAACGCGAAACAAAAAACACAAAAAAATAAAAACGCGCGGAAATGCACTAACACAGTATCATGTAATTAATCAAAACGCTAAACTTCAAACAAAAAACACAACGAAAAAAATAATGAAAACGCGAAACCACACTAGTTGTGTAATTAAAAAAGCAAACTCCAAATAAAAATCACCAAGAAAAAAAACCTAATAAAAACGCGAAATAAAAAACACCACAAAAAAAATGATAAAAACGCGGAAACGCCCTAACACAATTCCCATGTAATTAATTAAAAACGCGAAACTTCAAACAAAAAACACCGCAAAAAAAATTGAAATGCGAAACCACACTAGTTGTGTAATTAAAAAAAAAAAAACGAAAAAAAATAAATAAAAAATGAAAACGCGAAAAATAACTAGCTTGTTATAATTATTTAATTAAAAACGTGGATTCTTGCAAAATGACTTTTTTTTAGAATCACAGAGGAAAATGTTGAAAATTGTGAATCTGTAGGTGGCAAGTAATGGCTCTTCTAATCATCAGACAACCTCACTTTTTTTTTGTCTGCTCATTTCAGTACCATATCAATGTAGAATTGCGAAAAACATTCGATGAGAAATCATTTTTGCAAAATGATTTTTTTTAGAATCACAGAGAAAATTGTTGAAAATTGTGAATCTTTAGGTGGCAAGTAATGATACTTCTAATCATCAGACAATCTCATTTTTTTGTCGTCAGCTCATTCTACTGCTATTTCAGTGTATAATTTCTAAAAATTTCAAGAGATAGAGCATTCCTGAGATTTTGACTTTTTTTTTTAAATCACAGAAAAAATTGTTGAAAATTGCCAATCTTTAGGTGGCAAGTAATGACAATTCTAATCTTCAGACAACCTCATTTTTTTTGTAAGCTCATTCCAGTACCATACCTGTGTAGAATTACGAAAAATTTAAAGAGAATAAGAATTTCTGCAAAATAAAATTTTTATTTAAAAAAAATCCTTAAATTACCTTCGGTATTGCCTTCTAACCCTGCAATTTTGAAAGAAAATCGGTGAAAAATGGTCATAATTCTCAACAAAAATCCGCGTTCACCCCTCCACTCCCCCTCCCCCTCCCCCTCCCCCTCCCCCCGAAAAGGTAAGCGGTGAGATATTGAGCTAAAATTTTATAGACCACGAGAACCAACTTCCACTGGGTAATTTTAAATGCATCGGTGCTCAGGGCCAAATCACTCCCAACCCCTATTGAGTATTCTGTGCTCTTTGAATAGTTTACTTGCTCTTATTACGCCAAAGTTGAGCTGGAAATTTTTTTTTGATCGGTGATAAATGTAATTTTGATGAAATTTTTCAAGAGAATTTCATCGTAGATTTCTTCAACTTAATTTAAAAATTTTTTTGATTCAACTGATGAAAACTGTTCCTTTTCTTGATACCTAATTAATTTCTAATTATCATTTATTTCCTCATCCTAACTTAGTTTTAAATGGTACTTTGGGACCCTATTTTTCAAAAAAATATTCAATAAGTAACATTTTTCAACCAACAATTCTAAGTTTTTTTTTATGAAGGAATAATTTATTACAATTTTTTTATTTTTCCCCAACTGAATTTAATATATTATGGTGCCTTAAACTCCCCTCCTCCTCCAATTGATTAAATGAAACAATGTGAATTAATTCTTACGAAAAGGAACAACTTCGATGACTTCAAAACTTGAAACTTTTTTGGAAATTCTTTCAAAAAATTTCCTACTTAAAAAACATTTTTTGAGTTTTAATTGAAAAATAGGTACATATTTTAAAAATTTTCTTCGAAAATACTTCCCTTTCTGTTCAAAAACTGATTTCTTTAACTTTTGTTGAAAACCAAATTTTCTTTTTAAAAGAACCAGAAATAAAAAGGTACCCTTACAAAACATTTTTCTGAAGTGTCCAAGATTGAAAATTCATTTTACGTGCAACTTGGGTATCATGTGGTGTAGTCGTAGGTAGATACTTCATAGGTAAGAGGTAATAGGTTCGTAGTAGGTTCGTATTGGTACCGTGCAAAACTTTTATTGAAAAAAGCTACGATACCTCGCATTGTCGTCGGCTTGTATTTTTCGCATCCATAGCTTGTAATCTTGCTTAGATACATCCTACATACCATCCTGAGCTAATAATCTCAAAGCCCTTCGTTATTGTATACACAGTATACCGGGGTATACCTACGCAATAAGTTTGGCATTTCTTGCGAAACAAAATTTTATTAAAGCCGAACTATATAAGATATTGAAATAATAAACTCAATTTTAAATCTTGCTTTGATGACAAAGACTCGGTTGATTTTAGTTTTACCGGCATTAAATTAGATTATTATTATTATAATTCTAGGGCATCAAACGAAACGAAACGCATTACAGTCGAGGAAAAACCTCATCATTGGCTAATTTCCGACCGCACGTCATGTCCCGTCGCGGTTTTTCCATTCGTTTTATAATATTCGGCATTTCCGATCGTGGAATTATTTTTCATTTGCACGAATTATATCGAAAAGTTTTTTATTCGTCGGTATTATTGATACTCCATCGACGAACGCAAACCAAAGTAGGAAAAAGTTCCAGCGCGTAGCGAAAATTAATTTTCATCTTATCGAAAATTTTCTAATTAATGGCGATTTTTGAACCACCCGTTTGAGTTTTCTTTCTTCCCGCTATGGAAAAAATGTTACCAATTTTGCCGGCGTTCTTCCACTATAAAAAGCTTTATCTCAATTAAATGGAGAAAAAAATAAAAAATATACATTTTTCAAAAAGTAGGTATCTAAATCCCTCTTTATTTCCTCTTTTCGCTTTCTCTCTCTCTCTCTGCCAGAACTTGTACCTACCAATTACCAAACCTTTTCAAAATCTAGCAAAAAAAAAAAAAAAAAATGCGATGCGGTATAAAAATATCGAATTTCACTTTATTCGTTTCTTCGCCTTCGCATGGAACGAATTCTAATTATTCTATACTGTTCATCTCTCTACATCCGTGTAACCAGATACAACAAAAAAGTGGATAGGTACTCTCATCGCAGGTATTTTCTTTTTTTACGTTCGAGTAATTACAAAATAAATTACTTACTGTTCACGATTTAGCATAATTTTTATATTAATATCGTCAGTTCATGTTCTCGTATTTTCATGTTTGAATTTTTCTTCTTACATAAAATGTTGATGAAGGAAACAAGCTACCAGCTGGCTATGAGATGGGATTTTTTTTTTGAGATTTTAAATAGAAATAGGCTATTCAAATGGGTCATGAAATGAACCCTATAGATGCAAAATCCGCCAATCCACTTTTTGAAATTTTTGAGGGGAGGCGAATACTGTAAATTTGAGATTTTGATTTTTGGAAATTTGACTTCATATAAATGGGTTGTTATTTACGTATTGAGTACGTATATGTTGTAGGCAGTAGTGCCGGGTAAGATGTCTGGTCACAGAAACGTTTCGTAACTGAATCAGAAACCTTCCAAAACTGGCTGTTTTTGAATGGAAGAGCGATCTTTGATGGCCGATTACTTGTGTAAAAACTGGACTTGGCGGATTCTTCTTGTTATGGGTCAATGGAGGATGGTACCTAGTATACGAATCGCGAAAAAAGTGAATTTCAAAAAAAAAGTGGACTTGGCGGATTTTGCATCTATAGGGTTCAAATATACTATTCAAATACCTGATTTCCAAAAAAAATTCTTACAGTTATTCAGAATTTCCCAAATGAGAACTATTTTATTTTTCAGAATCCTTCAAATGTGACATGTCTTGGAATTTTTCAAATTTCAAATGTGAGCTATTTTTCATAATCCTCAACTATGAACTGTGTTTCAGAATTGCTCAAATTTGACCATCAAGCTATTTCTCAGAATTCCCCAAATGTGATCAGTTTTCCAGAATCGCTCAAATTTGACCATTAAGCTATTTCCCAGAATTCCCCAAATGGATCACTTTTTCAGAATCTCTCAAGTGACCATTTGTAAGCTGCTTTTCTGAATCCACCAAATGTGAACTGTTTTTCAAGATTTCCAAATGGAAGCTACTTTTCAGAATTCCCCAAATGTGATCTGAGTATCTTTTTTAATCTCTTCAGGATTAACTGTTTTCAGAATCTTCCAAATGTGAGCTATTTTTCAGGATTCCCCAAATGTGATCAGTTTTTCAGAATCGCTCAAATGTGACCATTTGTAAGATGCTTTTCTGAATCCACCAAATGTGAACTGTTTTTCAAGATTTCCAAATGAACGCTACTTTTCGGAATCCCTCAAATGTGATCCATCTTTTTGAATATCTTCAGAATTAACAGTTTTTAGAATCTTCCAAATGTGAGCTGTTTTTCAGTAACCCCCAAATGTGTATTTTTTCAGAATCTTCGAAATGCCATCTATCTTTTTGAATTGCTCAAGTATTAACAGCTTTCAGAATCTTCCAAATGTGAGCTATTTTTCAGTAACCCCCAAATGTGAACTTTTTCCAGAATAGCTCAAATGTGACCATCATTAGGAAATCTTCTAAATGTGTGAGGGCACTACTTCTCAGAATCCTTCAGTTATGAACTGTATTTCAGAATCTGAGAATCCTCCAAATGTAATATATCTTTCGGAGTCCATCCAGTATCAACAGCTCTCAGAATCTCCCAAATTGTGAGCTGTTCTTTGAATCCTCCAAATGCGATCTATTTTTCGGGGTCCCCAAATGTAAACTGTTTTTCAGAATTCCACGAATGAGATTTATCTTTTGGAATATCTCCAGTATGAACTACTGATATTTTTCAGAATCTAATCTAGCAAATGTGAGCTATTTTTCAGAATTCTACAAATGTGACCTGACTTTTAGAATCCTTCAAATGTGATCTATTTTTCAGAATCCTCCAAATAGGAGCCGCCTTTGAGATCCTCTCATAGAAAATGACACACTTTTTTCTAATGATGATTTTTTTCAATTTGTAATTTTTCGGAATCTTCCATTTTTTTTTTATCACGTACCTACAAATTTTTCATTTTTTAAAATAATTGCTCGATTTTTCTAAAATTCATTTCGTTGAATTTTTTGCTTTTTCAATATTTCAATAAAGTAAGTGACTATCAATTTTTCCAATTAACTATAATGACATTTTAGATAATTATTTCAATAATTTTTCAATTTTCCAGAATTTTTAATATTGTTTGCTGGTAATTCGAAAAAATAACGTCTAGGTGGTAATAGATTCCTGATTATTAATGCCCTATTCAAATGAGATTTTGAGGTAATTTATTCTATTTACCATTTAAGTAGTCGATGATGGTATCTAATGACTACGTACTATACTATTAATTGAAGAAACCAATTCGTCGTCGAGACCAACGACCAAATATGCAGGTTTCAGAAGTAGCATTACTCTCTGTTTGAATCCATTAGTAAAATTGAATCGCTTCGTCCTCTTCACGTTTCACTCCTCCTGGCGCAGAATCGCTTCTGAAACGAAAACAATTACCGTAAACATAACATCTCGAGATGAATAAGAATAACGTTAAACGAGCCAATTGCGAGCGGCGAATTTACATTTAACGAGTTTACTCAAAATTTAACAAGCTGGAAAAACTAACGTGTCTCGACGTGTACCGCATACATTTCTAGGGCGTCAATCTCGCGAGACTTTTATTCCGCTACGTCGGCTTTGATCGTAAACTCTGTGTACAAATGATGAAGTCTTTATTATAAAAATATCGTGCGATTTTCATCGCTTCTTGCTGTTTGCCCAATCGTAATATTATGTACATTGTTTTGAAAATTTCGTCTATTTCAAATTGGGCCTTTTCGATTTTGGCAAGAAATCACTCCTTTTGTCAAAAAAATTCTGAGTATTTAGGTTGATTTTTCTGTATCGTTTGGAAAAAACCAAAATGCAAGGTCGTTCCCAAAACTCTATCCAACGAATCCAACTCGTTTAAGTATACTTCCAAATACTTATATTTAACCTTAGAGAAAGCTCATAGCTGTGGGCATATAACACACGCACCGTTATTAAACTCGTATATCGTTACGTCGCGTCGCATTCGTAAAAATTACTCGTACAAATTGAAAGCCATAATTTAAATTTCATTTAGCAAATGCAGCCTGGTTGAAGTTGGCTCTTGGTGCGCACAGCTATGCGCATTACGTCTATAAATTAACGTGTGGCTCGTCGGCACGAATTTAATTGTAGTCGAAATTCCGATTGTAATATTAAAATGAAATATCACTAACGATTGTTAGCATTTTGAACTTGATCGTATATATTCTGTCCTATCCGTAGACTCGAAAACCGGCCAGCCGCCGTGAATTTTGTTCAAATTATAAATTAAATTGGCGAAAAATTCAACCGCTACTTCGTATACGTAAATATCGTGGCCGTTGTGGAAGTTTATTTCGTGCCAATGGCAAACTATGCTCGTTTTGATGAAACTTTGGGATATATCTGTACTTTGGTATAGCCACCAGTCATAGCAAGTGTAGCAATTCTTTGATTTCTCGTGTTGGAAAATTTATACGAAATTTAGTCTTCGAATATAAACACTTCATCCGTGGCGCTGTTTTACTCCTAAACTCGTATCGGTCATCGCCATATTCGTTTAAATATCATTAAAATCGTTAAAATGTCATTATTAGGCGTTGAAAATACCATAAAAACAAATCAAAGGTCATAAAAATAATTTGAAGTGACGTAGATATTGAATGGAAATATTATTTTGCTAAGAGCAAATTTTACTTGATGAGAAATTGAACGATTCTGGAATAAATTTTCAAACTTGAAAAATTCACCATCACGTGTGTAGGTATAAAAAGAATAAAAAATCTGATAAAATTAAATTTTGATGAATTTTAAGTTTGCCAATGAAAAAATGCTGCCAAAATCACATTAGATAAATCACGATTCTGAAAAAAAATCTGATAGTCGTTATAGGCTATGAAATTCCCACACGAAAACTCCCTTGAAAAATGACAAACTTGACAGCAAAATTCTCTCAAAACTATAATTCTCGTATTTATTATTTTTTTTTTGAAAAATGCCAACTCTGACAAACAAAATCACACAAAAATGAAATTCCGATTTTTTTTTAGTGGGGTATTTTTTTTATTATTAATCTTAATTTTTACAGAAAACACGTCCCCTTCTCCATTCTCCAATTAAGTTCTGCCTCAGCCCCTTCCATTGACTAGTTTTTTAAATGAAAATTTTTTCTAAATTTTTCCAAGTAAAAATCTTTTTATCCAAAAAAAGGTTTGTTTTTTCTGAGAGAGGAATTTCTTATTTTAAGAAAGAAAAATTTCCATTTTTTTGAAAAAATTCTCAAATCTTTTCAGAGAAAAAGCGCTCAATTTTTTGGGAGGAAAAATCCTTAAATCTTTTCATGAAGAAAATCCTCAAGTTTTTTTAGGTTGAAATTTTTTGGAAGAAAAAAATCTTTCAACGTTTCTTGGGAAAAAAATCACATCTATTCTTATGACTAAAAAAAAAAATCTCAGTTTATTTGGAGAAAAAAATTTCGTAAGTTTTGAGATACGAATATCTCAAATTTTTGAAGTCGACAAAACCTAATAAATTTCTCATTATTTAAAAACCGTTTCATTTTTTAGGAGACAAAAGTTCAATTTTTGAAAAATATTTTTGAAAATCTTGGGGAGAAAATCACAAATTTTTTGTATAGATTTTTTTATTTTTTAGAAAAAATCCTGAATTCTTCTGGAGAAAACAAAATCCCAAATTTTCTAGTCTAGAGAAAATTTTTTGAATTTTCTTGAGAAAAAATTATCTTGATTTTTTCAATGAGGAAGAGTAAAAAATTTCAATAGTTTTCAAGACTAAAAAAATTTCCCAAATTTCTTAGAACAAAAAATTGATTTAAAAAAAAAAAAATCTACAAATTGTTGAAGTGAAGTTTTTTCAACTTTTCGGAGTAAAGATTTTTCTGTTTGTTTTTTTTTTTTTTTTTTTTTTTTCATTTATTGTGCCATATACAAGTACTATGCTTAGAGGCACATTCTTAAGATTAGGATAGTATGTAAGTATTAAGTGTATATATTAGAAGTTAATTTAGTTACATGCTTAAAAATTAAGGTAAAGGTAATTATAAAAGTTTGTTTCTGTTTGTATGTGGAATGAAATTTCTGTTTTTTTTTTCTGAAAAAAGAAATTTTTCATTTTTTTTTTAGGAACCATCTCAATTTTTTTTTTTTTTTTGTAAAAAAATGTTTGATAAGTAAAAGAGTAAAAATTTTTCAATTTTTATCAAAAAAAAATAATCTATTTTTATAGGGGGAAAAATGTGCATTATTTACTATTAGAATTGTTCTAAATTATTTACAAGTTCATACATTTTATGAAAATTGGTCACTATATACGAACAACATGCTCAAAAAAAAATTGAAAAAAATGACAAAATGACAAAAATTACTTCAGAATGAAATAACTGATAAAATTATAATAAGTTGTATCAGTTTTTAAAATTCACCTATATTTTCAAAAAAAAAAAATTTAAATAAATTTTCAAAAACTGATGAATTTTTACAATTTTCATATTTTAGTAAACCTTTAAAATGGGTTAAAAGTGTAAAAAAATATATTTTAAAATTTATTTTAGGTAGATAGATTTTTCCAAAAATTAAATTTTTGAATTTTAATAAATTTTCACAATTTTAAACTTGAAATTAAATCGAAATCTAATGACAATGTGAACAACAAATCACAGTCACCTCCCATTCCTGATTACATTAACTACTGTAAAAAAAAGCGAAGCTCGTCTCAAATTTCAACTTCTACTCATCTTACGTTATAGGCGAGCATAACACGACGTTAAAGAAGGAAATTTTCACATTTGGAGGCTCAGATTTAATATCACGAGCTAAATTAAATATACAATCATGCTTTGTACAATTTATTCTAACAAAGTATTAGGTATCTCTGGAGGGTGTTTTTTTAATCGTTCGCGTACTACTGTACCTTTGTTTTATAGCTTCAAGTCACGAATGATAACAACTGCGTGGTGACGTGTGAAATGATTCATATGCACGATCATTCTCTCTATACTTACTTTGAGTACAGGAAACATATTCGAACCGTTTTTAATATTTATGTAGCTCCTCGAACCGGTCAATATGATCGCAGCTCAGGCGCTGAAAAATACCCTATAAAAATCAAGCCGCACGTAATCGAATCAAACGCAATCTATTCTGGAGGAAAAAAGTTGATTACACGCAATTTGTTCCTTCACACAAACCATTTTTATTGTTTAGCGAATGGCAAATCGTCGAGAACGGTGCTGCGGATAGTTTATGAATTTTTCATGCAACTTATATCGCGCCAGGGCCACGTAAAGCGTACGTATATTCTTCTTCAACGCGCGTAAATATTACTGCTTCATTCATTAGTGAAAACTTTTTTCCACTTGGTCTCGGCCGCAAGGAAAAGCCGAATTATTCTGATTGTTTTACCGCAACATCTCGCCTACGCTCTCTACTCCAATGTAATTTTTATCGGACTTGGGAAATTTTCAAATTAAATTTAGCCCGGTTCGACCCTCGTGTGACCTAGTCGGGCGTTGAGTCATTTCGTTGTTTCTTCGAGCATTTGGAAAAGAAATGGCGTTGTTTAAGAAAAGTGTAAAGTTGAATTGATATTCTTTTTAAAATGTATTCAACGTAGTACGTAATAGATAAATGTACATTATTTTCAATTCGTTTCAAATCGTTGTACAAAAATAACAAAAAAATTATCAAATTTCGAAATCACTATAACTTTTGTAATTCAAGAAAGATACTGCAAGAATAGAAGATATGAGAGTGTAAATATTGACTCGTAGGGGAAGATCAAAACCACCTAGAGATACAAGCCATGAACGTAGAAAGGCAACGTCGCATTTTCGAGTAGTAGACGGCCGACTTTCCAATCCGTTTTTTGACGATAACTCGGGAAAAATATTCATCGAATCGAAATTCTGACAACACATTAACGAAAGGAAATTTTCTGCTCTACAATTTTGGTTCAGATCAATTTTCACGAAAAATGCTTCGTTCGCTCTGAAAATGAGAATATGTGAAAATTTGCATATCCAAGAAAACATTTTACGCTGAGAAATCGAGGTATTTTCATCAAATCGAAATTTCAATAATTTTAGGGTGAAAGGATTTTTTTCGCTCTACAATTTTGGTTCGTATCAATTTTCACGAAAATCTCTTCGTTGACCGGGAAAATAGGGAAAATCTGGTAGACGGCCCATCTTCAAATCAGTTTTTTGACCGTAAACCGAGAAATATTAGTCGAATCAAAATTCCGAATACACTAAACGAAAGTTAATTTTTCCCTCTACAATTTTGGTTCCCATCAATTTTTTCGAAAAACACTTCGTTTGCCCAGAAAACGTATTTTCAATTGCTCAAGTCGGCCGTCTTCGGCAAGGTTGCCAAATTTAACTTCATGGCTTGTAGTGTCTAGGTGGTTTTGGGAAGATAGATTCGAAAATCTTCATCGCATTTTTATATAAAAGGGTCAAAAGATGGGTGTATAGTATAATAATTAGTATACTCGACTTGTAAGTTATTCCTATACTCCTCCATCGTACAACTTTTTAAAAAAAGTAATGGAAGGTAAATTCGATTAAAAATAACCGTCGCGAACTAGTACCGAGAAACGCATTAAATAAGGGGGAAAACACGGGAGGGGGAAAACAAGCGTTGAAAAAAAAAACGAAATTGAAATTAACGAAAGTACAATCTCGAACCGAAAGTAGAACGAAGAACGTGGAAGTTTGTACGCAGTGGGTCCAAAAATATAAATAAAAATGGTGAAAATATTGTATAGTATGTGCACGTACAGGAAGCTCGATAAAGAGAAAAAAAAGACACAATGAAAGGACGCTAGCTAGAGCGGAGAAAAGTTATGTGAAGATGCTGTAGCCTCTCGCCGAACTGCATCTTATCTTTGTTGAAATATATCGACATCGATAGTGAAATTACATTACATTTTCTTGTGCAACAAGGAAATTTTACCATTCGAAATTTAAACGGTAAAAGTAAAAGACAAAGTATACGAGCGGGTGACTGAGATTTCCATGAATCGGTTGAGATTGCGTTTCGTAAAACACTCGAGAGAAATGGTGACTTGGCAGCACTGAATATTTTTTTTTGCAAATTATTGTTTTTGTCATCAGCGTTTTCTTTTTCAGGCTGATTTCTATAGGTATCATTCTAATTATTCATCATTATCAGAATCAATTATTTTTATCAATATTTTTGGTCCAAAATATTTTTGTCAGGGTCATTTTTGTTAGAATTTCTTTTAATCAGAGTTATCGCTTTTCGGAGTATTTTTTTTTTCAAGTTGATTTTTTTTTCAGTATTATTGTACTATGTTTAGAATTTTTCATCCAAAATATTTTTTTGTAAGAAATATTATTTATTTGGGTCTTTTTTGTCAATAAGTATTATTTTTTGTCTTCAGATTTAGGGTTTATCAAAGATAATTTTTGTCCAAGTTGGGCCCCAAATTTTATCATTTCAAAATATGATAAAATGAAAATTAATGGATTAAAGTATCCATTCAAAGCAATTTTTTGAGTAAAAATTTATTTTTTTGCAGAATGCAATATTTAATTTTTTGGGGGGAAAATATCTTGCATTTAAAATAAAATAAATTTTTTTAGAGATGAAAAATGTCTTTACGTACTTATCAAAAGTAACAATAATTTTAATTTTTTTGAAAAACGTTTTTTTTTTTCTTTCTTTTTTTTGAATTCCTAACAAATCTTTTTGTAGAGTAATTGAGACAGTATAGGGAGGTATTTAAAAAAAATTTTAAAGAAAAGAATTCCTCAATTTTTTTTTTTTTTTTGAATAAGGAATCTTTTATAATGTATTGGAATAACACTTATAAAAAATTATCATTTTTGGAAAAGGTAGGTAAAGCAATTCTCATTTTTTTAAAAATGAAAGTCTTTTCATTTTATTGAAAAGAAAATTAATTTCTCATTTTTTTAGGAAATAAAAATAAAGAATTTCTCGGTTTTTTTGAATAAAGTTTTTATTTTATTCAAGTAATTTATTATTTTTTTTAAATGTTGATTTTTTTGGAATAACAAATCTTTTTAATTTTTTAATTAAAAATTTTTTTCAATTCTTTTTTCAATTTTTCGTGTTTTTGAATGAATTTTTTTTTCTTATTTTTTGTAATAAGAAATATTTTAATTTTTGGGATCACTTGACAAAAAATTCTGGATTTTTAAAAATAATTTTCTTATTTAATGGAATTTTAACATACCTAGTAATGTTTTTACAGAGACCAAAATGGAAAAAAACGTCACGAAATTCTGACACAAAATTGGATTAGGTTCGGTTACATTAGGTTAGGTTTGTATGACATAAAAAACAGATTTTTTTTAGAAATTTTATGACTTTTAGACATTTTATGGAAATTATTACCTAGGCATTATTTTTTTAAATTTGATGACTTTTAGACATTTTGTCAGATAATCCGAAACGTGAGAATTTTTTTAGAAAATTTTTGACTTAAGACTTTTTGTCAGATACCTCTTTTGATTTTTATTAATTTTTACATCTCCATTTAAATTAATTTTCATGACTTTTTAAGCATTTTGTTATTTTAGAAATTTTATGACTTTTAAGCATTTTGTCAGATATTCTGATTTTTATTAACTTTTACATTTCCATTAAAATTAATTTTCATGACTTTCCCAATCGACAATTCATAAAGCATTATGTTAGTATTCTGCTAGCATCTCATCGGCATGCTAGCATATTACTAGCATCAGTAGCATTATGCTAGCACGTGTTACGAAAATGCTAGCATTCATGTTGACTTTTTTTGGACCACCCAATAATGCTAGATGCTAGCATTATCAAGTGCTAGCATAGTGCTAGCATCATGCTAGCACAATACCAAGTGCTAACAAAATGCTACTAGAATGCTACTAAAATGCTACTAAAATGCTACTAGGATGCTAGCACTAGCATTCAAAGTGGTTCAAAAACAGCAACCTGATACTAGCATTCTCAAATTTTATTTCGTCAATGGGGTTTTAGACATTTTGTTACAGAGTAAAAACATATGCTATGTTTCTTCCTTTCAAACGTAGTGTGGAAAAGAACCAACTTTTTTTTCAATTTTTTGCACCAAATGAAATTTCGTATTTTTTGGAAGAAGAAATATTTTTCATTTTTTTTTTTCATTTTTTCGAGGGTTTTTTGGGATAAAGAAATTCAATTATTTGGTGATTTTTTTTTTCAATTTTTTGGGTGTAATAATAGGTACGTATTTCTCATAAAAAATACTAGGAATTCTAGTTTGATTGAATGAAATAGGTTTTTTTTTTAAAAGAATTTTATGTAAGACAATTTTCCTTAAAATTTTTTTAGGTGATTTGTTTTTTTCCAAAATAATTGTATTTTATGAGTTATTTTTTATCAGTTTTTCTTATCTCAGATATTTTTGGTTACAATTTTCATTTTTCAGTGAGTTTTTTAAAAATATTTTTTTGTCAATATTACTTTTATTTTTAAATTCTGTACTTTTTCAGAATTTTTGTCCTAGTTATTTTTGTCAAAAATATAATTTGTCAAAGTTATCGTTTTTCAGAGTAATTTTCGTCAAAATTGGTCTTTTGCCATTTCTTCGGTCAATATTAATTTTTTGTTGTCAATAATTCAATAATACTTTCTTTTTTTTTTTAATTCATATTTCTTATCAGAATTTTTCGTTCAAGTTATTTTTCATCCGAAATGATTTTTCACTGTTTTTTTTTTTGTTTTTTTTTTTCTTCTTCAGAGTGAAGTATTGTTTTTTAGTGACATTTTTGTTTAGCCTTTAGATTAACCGTTTGTCAGATCTATTTTTGTCAACATTTCTTTTCCTAGATATTTTTGGTCAGAATTTTTATTTGCAAGTTCAAGATTCGTTTTTGTGAGTGTTTTTTTTTTTTTTTTTTTTTTTTTGGTCAACAATTTAACATTATTTTTGTGATCAGATTCGTTAGTTGCCAGAGCTAAGTATTTATTGTCAGAATTTTTCCTTCAAATTATTTTTTGTCAAACACATGATTTGTCAGGGGATGTTCTCAGAGTAATTTTTTGTTAGATTTTTTCTTGTTGGAGTATTGTACTTATCCTAGTTATTTTCGTCCGAATTTCCGTTTAGTCATTTTTATTAGGTTTTTCATTTTGCCACGTGTTATTATGTTAGTAAAATTTTCGAAATTTTGTTGAAAACCAATTTTTTTTATTTTTTTCCCAAGTGGATCTTTTTCAAGAATTTTTTTCATGAAAAATTTTCAAAAAATTTGTGCGGATGCCTGTCTTGATTCACTTTTTGTTGGAATTATCGTCAGTAAAATTTTGATTTTTTTAAAAATTGACGCATATACTGGACCAACTCTGGCTATCGTCATATCGTCCAGATAACCGAGATAATATTTTTGAACAATACCGATAAACTGTCTGTGTCTGGCACATCTGTTTGCGACTTGGACCTGGCAATTATACTTGCACGCTTGCAAATGAAGTCTTACGTGCAGTTAACTGAACCGCGCTTATTTCGTTATGTTCACGAAAAGCAAAAGTTGGACGAAACTCGCTAATGAGAAGGGCAATGAAAAAAAAAACATGGTACGGGTAACCGAGTAATCTGCAAGTTGATTCGATTGTTGGTTCATCCGCGATGTACCCATTAGCCGAGCTGCGAATTTGGTCAAGTGAAAAGCTACTATAGGTAAATTTCAGGCTGATACGGGCAGTTTGTAGCGTCTCCTCCATCGTGGTCACGATGCTATTTCGGATGAACGTTTTTCAATAGATATGGCTTGGCCTGCTGGCAAATGTCGCCTTTTCACGAATAATTAACTTAGCTCGAGAGAACTTCATCAGCATCGACGAAGCGGCCTATTCAAATGAAAACATTACACCACGCCCTGGCTTGTGTGGTATTCTACATTCTACGTAAACGTGCGAATGTGTCTATTTTTTTTTTATTGTGACAATGGCAATCCGCCACAACGACGAGTAATTCTATGGTATTTGTCTCGAACCAAATGAATTCGCGCCACATTCGAGGGTGCGATATATGTAGGATTTAAAACGTACAAAAGAGATGATCGTAGGCACGAAGCTTTTCGACAGCTTTCTCTCGCGTCGCATCGTTGTGATTGGCAGCCTGTTTGTTTCGACACAATTGTCGCGTGTAGCCCTTTTTTTTCCTCTCGTACGTCAGTTTTCCCCAAATGGCGAGATGTACGTACGTGTGGGTTCGAGAATGATATGCAACGATGTAGAGCTCGATTGAAAAAATTCAAAATATAATTTTTTCGAGCACTTTGCGATGGAGTTGAAACTTTTTTTTGTCAACTTTTTTCAACACTCAGCGTGAAAATATCTCCCGCCAAGAAAATTACGAACCGTTATTTCCTTCGGACGAAGATATTTCTTCGAGTAGAAAGAAAAGAAGCCTTTCGGGACTAATTTATCAGAACAGAGTAAAGCAATACGTCAAAAAAGGACAACAATGTGAAAGGAAAAAGATACGTTAAATGAGCTTTTAAAAACGCTGCGTACTTTTCAGACGTCGCGCCGACCGTAAGACGAATTTCCAAAAATAAATAAATATTTGTCAAACGTGCATTATTATCTACGAGCGAGGTCGTCGGAAGCTTGCGATATCGACATCGTCTCATAAGAAATCGCGTACGATTTCATCTAGCTTAAATGATTGGAAAAAAACAATTAGAAGGGTCAACGACGAACGAATTAATGGAAGAGAAATGAAAGTCTGACGTATCGACTGGGTCAGAAAAACTGATTTTTGGTGTCAACTTCATAATAATTTTCAAAAATTGGAAGATCTTTGAAATAAATCAAAAACTAAAATTTTGATAAAAATTCAAAAATTTATAATCTTTGAATTTCAATAAATTTTTGATTCAGTAAAATTTTCTGAAAATTTGTAAAAATGTAATTTTCAAGAAATCGGTGAAGTTTTCCAATTTAAAAAAATGAAATAAAAAGCAGAACTAGGTAGTTGAAAGAATTTTGGAAATTCGATTAAACTATGAAATCCGAGTACTTTTTAGTTTTAATACAATAATATTGAAAAATTTAATAAATTTTCATGATAAACTCTCAGAGTGGACTCGATTACCTTTGAAAAAATAAAATTTAGCAATTTTTTTAAATAAATTAAATTTCAAGGAAAATGTATAATTTACTGTGTATGATAAGAACCGATGAAGTCACCGGTTCTATTACATGGAAGAAATAAATTTTTTCCAAAAATTAAAAAAAATTAAAAAATTTAGAGTTTCTTCATCATAAACTCTCAGAGTGAACTCGATTATATAGAAAAAAAATTGAGGAATTTTTTCAAAGAAATAAAATGTTTATATTATCTACATGGCAAAATTTAATTTCTCCCAAAAATCAAAAAAGTTGAAAAATTTAGAATTTTTTTCATCTAAACTCTCAGAAGGGACTCGATTATTTAGAAAAAAAATGATTGACTAATTTTTTCAATTAAATTAAATTTTAGGGAAAATGTGTAATTTACCATGTAATATTATTTTGTAATTTTTCGTTTTTGCAGACGAATTTAGAGGCATTGAAACTCAACCCCGAAGAAGAAAAATTGTCTGAAATAGCCGAAGCCCGCCTCAATGTGGTGAGTTTTTTGCTTTAAGTTTTCATTTCAGTAGTAATAAGATTAAATGGCAGAAATGAATTTTTTCCAAAAAATGAAAAAAATTGAAAAATTTTAAATTTTTTCATCATAAACTCTCAGAGTGGACTCGATTATTGAGGAAAAAAATTTGAGGAATTTTTGCAAAGAAATAAAATGTTTAGGTATATTACATGGCAAAATTAAAATCTCCTAAAAATCAAAAAAGTTGAAAAATTTAGAATTTTTTTTACCATAAACTCTCAGAAGGGACTCGATTATTGAGAAAAAAAATTATTGTCCAACTTTTCCAATTAAATTAAATTTTAGGGAAAATGTGTAATTTACCATATAATTTGTAATAAGATTAAATGGCAGAAATGATTTTTATTTCCAAAAATGAAAAAAATTCAAAAATTTTTCATCATAAACTCACGGAGTGGACTCGATTATTGAGGAAAAAAATTAAATTTTCTTATTACAGCAGAAACGATTTTTTCCAAAAATAAAAAAAATTAAAAATTCAGAATTTCTTCATCATAAACTCTCAGAGTGAACTCGATTATTTAGGAAAAAAAAATTTGAGGAATTTTTTCAAAGAAATTAAATGTTTTTAATTACATAGCGTAATAAAATTTCTCCCAAAAATCAAAAAAGTTGAAAAATTTAGAATCTTTTCATCATAAACTCTCAGAAGGGACTGGATTATTGAGGAAAAAAATTATTGACCAATTTTTTCAATTTGAAACCACCGGTTCTTATTGCATAGCGAAATTGCATTTTTCTCAAAAATGAAAAAAATTGAAAAAATTTTTCATCATAAAATCTCAGAGTATGGTCGAATATGTGAAAAAATTCAAGTATTTGGTGGAATTTGAATAATTCACTTGGCAGAAATGGATTTTTCCCAAAAATGAAAAAAATTGAAAATTTTTGAATTTTTCATCATAAACTCTCAGAGTGAACTGCATTATTAAAAAAAAAAAAAAAAAGTTAAGCAATTTTTTCAAATAAATTCAATTTTAAGGAAAATATGTAATTTTTTGGTGATTTTAAAATTGTTGTAGGTACCTAAATTTTTGATGTTGGATTAAATTTAATATTCACCTAAATTTTCAAAGATTTTCACCAAATCAATTTTGTAAAGATTTTTACAAAGAGACTCAGATTACAAATTTTTGAAACAATTTAAAAATTTGGTAAAAATTATAATTTAATTAATTTTGCAAGTTTTAAGGGGGGGGGGGGCGTCAAAAAAAATTTGTTGAATGCATAGCGTTGACAAGCGGAATTTTCTAAGACCTTTGCATGGCGTCATTTTGATTTTTCACCTATGAAGTTTTTAAGAAAAATTAGAAACTAATTTCAAATTGCTTTTTTTACACAAAAAATGAATTTTTGATTTTTGAAAAATAAAATGCATGGAGTTTTCAAAAAAAAAAAAACAATAATTTTGCATTTTGATGATGTTATTTTGCTGAAAATATTGATAGATTTTTTGGAAAATGAAAAATTTCAATTGTCAAAATTGAAGAAAAACAAGGTTTTTGGTAAATGTCCCGTTTCCAGAGAAACTATGCAACCCACAAGATTTTTCTGAGAATGTTTTTTATTCAGCAGAGTCTGGTCTGTAGTCAGACGAGAGGGTTTTGGAAAATTTCTACTTTCCCTCCGATTTTATCAAACTTTCTCATAATTATTTTCATCGAAGTATTCCGGTCAACTCGAAAGAAATCGTCAGCAAATTAAAATTTTGCAAAACCCTCTTGCCAGACTACAGACCAGACTCTGCTGAATAAAAAACATTCTCAGAAAAATCTTGTGGGTTGCATAGTTTCTCTGGAAACGGGGCATTTACCAAAAACCGTGTTTTTCTTCAATTTTGACACTTGAAATGCAAAATGAAAATAATTTTATTTTTTTGAAAATCAAAAATTAATTTTTTTTGTAAAAAAAAACAATTTGAAATTAGTTTCCAATTTTTCTTCAAAACTTCATTGGTGAAAAATCAAAATGACGTCATGCAAAGGATTTTGAAAATTATATAAATTTTTAAAAATTTGATAAACTTTTTACAATTTAGTAAATAAATTTTCGAAGGTAATTAAATTTTAAAAATTGAAATTTTCTAAAAATTAGGTAAAAATTTAAAATTTTAATAATGAATGAAATTTAAATAAAATTTTGAAATGACATTAATTCATAAAACTTTGAATGTGATAGATCGAAAAATTTGGAATTTTTTTTTAAGTTTTAATAAAAATTGGAGTCTTTAACAAAACAGTTGCAAGTATTAATTCAAAATAGAAGTGAAAACAAATTTATATTTTTTTTAATTGTAGAGAAAAAGTTTCAAAAAACAAACAAAAATGAAACTAATGTCGAATTGATAATAATTAATAATGAAGGGCAGAAAAACGTCTCAATTCGATTAATCAATTTCGAATTTGACCAAGGACTAAAATTGTTGATTACTTATTTTTCAAATTAAAAGAAATTAAAAAATAATCCTAATAGGAAAGAATAAAATAAATTGCCACATGCCTCGATTTGATGAAGTCATCTAGAAAAATCCCAATTGCAGATTTCCAACGGTCTGATGAGGACCACACTGATGAAAATGTATAGAAAATGTCGAACATAAGGTACATGCTGGCGTAATGAAGGCGACAAAATTATCGAAAAATAATCCTCGTTAAGGTTATTACGCGCCAAAAAGGTTGCATAATACGCGCAAGACGAGCGGGGACCAACCTTGGCGAAAGGAAAAAGTAGAAAAAATTACGAAATAAACTATCCGAATAAAATCCATTGTTTTCTCGTCGCTTTATTGACTTCCAAGTTTGCCGAATATGCACGAAATTGGACGAACCGACGAAAACAAGTAGGGATGATTCAGAAAGTTTTGTGAAAAACAGAAGGACGTTCGGTATTTCACCGTTACACAGTGAACTTTCATTCGTTGGTTACAGACCTCGTGGATCTAAGGGTTAGTTGTACTGATATTTTACTTCTTTGCTATATTTTTACGCTCTCTCTCTCGTTTTATTATTTTTGTAGCATTATTAGAACTTACGTTGTGTTTGTGTGCGTATTTGTGATTTTTTTTTATTTATTTGTTCGCTATTTGGTTTTTTTCAAAGGGGTTTTTATGGTCGAGACGACTTCGCAGATTTATACGTATTTGTAATTTTTTTGTCTTCGAGGTCTTTTGTGTCCGAAAATTTCGCAGTCGCGAGTCGAATATTCTTTTTCTTTTTTCTTTTAACTCAATAAAGTACTGGAAAGTTACGGTTGTACGATTTCGACCTTCGCGACGTATTTTGTATTTTTAATGGTTTTTTTTCTTCTAATTTTCATTGGAGTGAATTTCGTGATGAAAATTTTATCCGAATCGGGTGATTTATTTATTCCAAGTGAAGTGTTAAACACTACGGTTAATTACTTAAGAATCCGTGAATTTTTAATCGTTTCAATAGTACCAAGTTTTTTTGCCCTTGTTGTTGAAAACTAAAATAGAAAGAGCAATTAAAAAGTCGTTATTTTATATTTTTTTTTTTTTTTTTTTTTTTTTTTTTTTGGTGAAGGGGTTTAGTACAAGTTATACGATGGGAGGTATAATGGCTAAAATTTTAGAAACTTTAAAGTGCACGTGACAATGTGACGGCACTTGAACACGATAAATCGGTCTAGCTAATTAAAATTCGTTTTGAAAGCTCCAGTGCGCTGTTAACTCGAAACAAAAAAAAAATACGTACCACAAACTATTAGAAAGTCGACTTTTTTTTTGTCGGGGTGGCTGCGTTTGACACGGCACGACTTGGATGCGTAATTTTCGAAATTATTAGATAATATTTTAATTCTCATCACGCTTCGGCGAGAACGAGCGCAATAGATGGAGCTGAGTTTATATAGAATAAATTATTGTCATTGGTTATAAGTATTGGGTGTTTTTCGAAGGAATCCATGTGTCACATAAAACATGCTGCTTTTCAAAAGGTCAATTATGGTGCATGGTTCGGTTCGGGTCGAGTTTTTGTAGCATTTTTTTTTTTTTTTTGTAACATCTCTTCGATGAGTTTTCAATAATTTTATACCAGCAGTTGAGTTCCTATAACGAGCTCAACTATTACTTGAATAATATTTGAGGAACAGTTTTCTATGGCGTTATTCAACAGAAAATTTGGGATGTTTGATTTCTCCCACAATGAGAGAGCGATCAAAGCCTCCTCCTCCCGCTCCTCTCTTCTGGTCTAACTGAAATTGCGTAGAAAGAAAATCAGATTATTCAGATGAAAATATAGAATGTTGAACATTCTTTAATATATATTCTTAATGATATTTTTGTAAAGATACGAGAGGACTTGAATTTAATAACTGGAAGCTTTAGTAATCCAATATACGAAAATATACCCTCCTGAATTAACTAATAAATTAATATTAGTCGATAATTGATTTTTCTAAATGAAAAGAAAACCTAAAATAGTTTATAATCAAATGAAACTACGAATAGCACAGAAATCATTCGTCAATGAATCGCTACAAAAACAATTTTAAGAAGAAGAATATTCTAAAGCAGAAATTGCGTCAGAAAAGTTGAAATTTTGCGAACTTGAAATTTTTTTTAAATATTTAATATTTGATTATAGTTCAAAACTTGATAAAAATCCAACATGTGGTTGAAAATTTGAAATTTGACGATTTTTAAAATCACATAAAAATTCAGAATGTGAAAAAATTTTTAATCTGGAAATTTTTTAAATTTGGGAAAAATTCAAAATGTTGAGAAAATTTTAAGTTTGACATTTTTTTTTTAAATTTGTAAAAACTAAAAATTTAATAAAAATTCCTAGTCTGACATATTTTGAATTTTTAAAAATATGTTAGAACTCAAAATTTGACAAATTTTTTGAATAAAACATTGATATTTGCTATGTTCAAAAAATCAAAAATTTTAAAAATCGAGTCAACTTTAAGGTTTTATAAAATTTTACAATTTTTAAAATTGATTAAAATTTTTTTAAATTTGGTAAAAATTTCAAATTGAGGAAGTTTTTACAATTTTAACAAAACTATGATGATTAAAAGATTTCTTTCGCCTACTGCGCGCCATCTATGGTTGCGTTTTTTCAACTTTTTTTCAAAGTGGGAAAGGGTGGCTTTTAAGAGATGAAAAAAAAATGCCAAGTTATCTTTGATTTATTCCAAAATCGCAGGGCAGAGGCTTTTTACGGTCATTTCTTTAGGGTAAAAAAATTGTAAAATTTTCGAAAATATTGTGTATCATTGAATGTGATTTTAAAAAATCGAAATAGGGAACTTTTTAAAATTGAAAAAAAACTTGATAATTTTCTAAAATTTGGAAACAATTTGAAAAGTGGATAATTTCTCAAAAATTAGATCATTATTCAAATTTAGGAAATTTTCAAAATTTAAAAATATGTACCTAATTGATAAATTATTAAAATAAAATTGGATAAAAATGAAAATCGTGATGAAAATAATTATGAATTTTGATGATTGGGTAATTTTTTAAATTTTGATAAAATACATATACCTATCAAAATCGGACTAATTTTTGAAGTCGAATAAATTTTTACAATTTATTTTATTAAATCTTTGATGAATTTCCAAAATTCATCTGAATTTTGAAAATAATTTCAAAGACCAATTTAGAAAGTTTGATAGTTTTTTAAATTATGTGAAAATTCAAAAATTTAAAATTTCCTACTTTTGATGAAAATTTTTAAAATTTGGTGATTTTTAAACTTTGTCAAGTTTTTAAAATAGAATTCATTCTAAATTTAAAATTTTGGATTTTAAAATAATCTTGTAAATTGTGGAAATTTGAAACATTTTTCATTGATATTGAAGAAAGTTTTGAGCTGAAGATCTTGCTAAAGTTCTTCTTTTTTTTTTGATTTTGAGATTCCCGAGCAGCACAATCGACAAAATATCGAAATAAAAAATCGACAGAATATCGAATTCGATAAAGTGTCGCGTTAGTTCCGCCTAAATCGTGAAATTATCTTTCGATATATAGATAGATTATCGACGAATTATAGTTAGCAAAAATTTCGAGATTATAGTAAGATATTTTATCGATAATATATCTATAATATCGAAAGATAATTTCACGATTTAGGCGGAACTTTTGCGACACTTTATCAAATTCGATATTCTGTCGATTTTTTATCGATTTTTTTATTCCGATTTTTCGTCTTTTACTAGTTTTTTTCTATAATTAAAAATCCTTAATTAGCATAATTAATACATTAAACTATGCCTAAACACATTATTCATGTTGCGGCAAGAGGATCATTTCAGAAAAAGTCAAAAAAAATTATAAAAAATCTGCCACCCGTGGGGCTTGAACCATCTACCTCCTGCATGGTAATCCTCTTCCTTAACCACTATGCCATACCTTATCGTTGAGGAATTAGCAATAAAACGCTTATAATAGGCAGTTTAGTACTTCCAGACGAGTTAGACTTGGAAAAATTTTCATCAATTTTTAAAATTTGGAAATAATTTCAAATATCGTCACAAAATCGTTGAAAAATCGTTCGACAAATTTCAGATTATTTGTCGATAATGTAGTTTCAAATATCGCCACAAAATCGTTGAAAAATCGAATTCGAGAAATTTCAGATTACGTGTCGATAATAAAGTTTTAAATAGCTTCACAAAATCGGAAAAAAATCGAAATCGAGAAATTTCATATTACGTGTCGATAATATAGTTTTAAATATTTTCATAAAATCGTTAAAAAATTGAATTCGAGAAATTTCAGATTATTTGTCGATAATATAGTTTCAAATATCTTCACGAAATCGTTAGAAAATCGAATTCGAGAAATTGCATATTATGTGCCGATAATATAGTTTCAAATATCTTTACAAAATCGGTAAAAAATCGGATTCGATAAATTTAATATAATCTGTCGATAATATAGTTTCAAATATCGTCAAAAAATCGGTAAATTATCGGAGTCGAGAAATTTCATATAATCTGTCGATAATATAGTTTCAAATATCTTTACAAAATCGGTAAAAAATCGGATTCGATAAATTTAATATAATCTGTCGATAATATAGTTTCAAATGTCGTCAAAAAATCGGTAAAATATCGAAGTCGAGAAATTTCATATAATCTGTCGATAATATAGTTTTAAATATCTTTACAAAATCGTTAAAAAATCGAATTCGATAAATTTAATATTCTTTGTCGATAATGTAGTTTCAAATATCTGCACAAAATTGGTGGAAAATCGGAATCGATAAATTTAATATTCTTTGTCGATAGTATCGTTGACAAATATCGTCATAAAATCTTAATAATATCGAATTCGATAGTTTTTAGATTTTTTGCCTATGAAATTGTACCGATAAATCTTTATAATATCGTGAGAACATCTATAGATTTTCAAACGATTTTTTATCGATACGTTACATCTTCCGATATTATCGATCGAGTGTGCCGCTCGGGTTCATGTTCATAATATGATATTTTGTTTGATGAAAATTCAAAATTTTGGAAATTTTCAAAAAAGGTATCTATAATAAAATTTTGGTTTTTGTAAAAAAAAAAAGTTTAATTATTCATAAAATTTTGAAAATTAAGTAAATTTTCATGATTTACCAAGGCTGTTAATTTTCAATTCAGAAATTAAGTCAGTTTTTAAAGATAAATAAAATTAAATAATTTTTAAAAATAGCTAAAAAATTTAATTAAGGCCAATTTTCGAATTTGAAATTGTGCTACTTTTTAAACTTTAAATAAAGTTTAAAATTTTCAGAATGTAATAAATTTATGAAATTAGGCGAAAGTTTGGTAACCATTTAGTGTCGGGAAATTTTCAAAATTTTGTGAATCTTTAAAATTTGGCGACGGTTCAAAATTTGAAAATTTTTCAAAAGTTGATGTGAATTAGCAATTTTCTGATTTCTTGATTTTATAAATTTGTCCAATTTTTGAAGTTCAATAAAATTTTAAAACCTAAGTTAGTTTTTCAGGTTTAATAAAAATTTGAAAAAAATGAGAAACAGAAGAGTGGGAATTTTTAAAATTTAACCAAACTTTAATTTTTTTTAGAAATTAAATAAATGTTTAAAGTTGGATAAAGGCTTTGGTGCAGTAAGAGGGTAAATTGACCCCCCCCCCTCCCGGATGACTAATTTTTACGACGTTTTACCTCAGCCTTTGAAGGCTGAAGTTTTGAAATAGGTACGTGATTTAAGCTTAAAAATTCTGTCTACGCGAGTTTTCAATCGATTTTCAACAAACTTTGTTGATAGGTACAGGTCTTGAAGGGAAGTATTGTGAAATTTTTTCAGGTTGTTTCGACTCTTAAAATGACCTTGAAAACGACTTTGAAAACTTGAAATCACCAGCATGGTGGTTACAGTTTGGTAGAGGACATGGTGAAAACTTTTTTTTTTGTTTTTTACACCATTTCACACTAATTGGAATTTTTTCGAATTTTAATGGTTGGTGGAAAATATATAAATCTTCAAAAACCGATGTATTCGTGGTTTTTCCTCCACTAAACAGTCATTTTTGATCAAAAAATTTTCCCCTCGAGGCACTTCACTAAATAAGCATTTCACGTCATTTTATTCATTTTTCACGAATTCGTTTTTTTTTCTCCTCAATAAGTTGAAGGTGATTAAAATTCCAGTGATTTCATAAAATGATCGAATAAAAAGCTGATCGTGGATTCGAGTTCTGCAGATCAAACTACCCCGATTTAGCGCATTTCTGCGATCATTTTGCCCAAAATTGAAAAAAGTAATATTTTTGCTAAAAAAAATCGAACTTTAAAAAATGATAAAAATACCTGAAAATATAAAGTTTTCAATTCAAGGCAATGATTGCTGAAATGGTTCAAGTCGAGGTATAGTTTGACGTGCAGAAGTTGACCTAAAAATATCGTAGGTTTGGGTACGTACAAGTTCACAATATTATTGAATTTTACGTCCAAATGCAAAGGCATGTCAAAAAAAATTATACCTAAATAAAAAAAGAAAATAAAACGTCGAAAATTTTCTAATCGAATACATAGGTAAGAAATGATTGATCAAAAATCATTACAAAAGCCATTTCAAAAAGAAAGAAAAATATATTCGTGATATAAGTTCTTGAAAAAGATGGATAACAAATGAGACGTTTCAACCTACCTCAATAATTTGTTGATTTTCTTTTGACAGTGTATTGATTCAACTTGGCATTTCTATGGTTTCTAACGTACTATTTTGTTACCTCGTCCACATTACGTACCATTTCCATTGTTGTGTTCAAATTGAAGCGCAATAGAAGGACTAGTCTCCGTCTAAGGGGTGAGGAAAGGTGAGGTGAAGTGCTGAAGCGAGAGAGACGTTCGATATACGTAATACCTTCGCCGGATCAAGATGCAATTGGGAATTTGAAGCTTACTCGTCTAGCTGTCGGAGTTAATCTATCGGAAAATTCGGTACCCGAATTGGAAGAATTTAACGGGACGAATTTTTCCGCATTTTTGGCGATTCCATTTCGCCACCAGCGGTGCCGCTCAATAAAGGAAGGATCGCCACGCGTCGCACAGTATTCTCGGTAAAAAACCTTCTAATTTTAAACTCGTGACGTGCTGTAAAAAAAAAAAAAAAAAATGGGGAAAACAACAAAGGAGCTGAATGGAAAACACTGTCGACTCGTGGGCTGCTGTGGAATAAACTTAGAAGGCGTTGGTTGAAATGTTTTTCATCGAATGAGCCGAGTAACGTGATACGTAGACGTACCGTACGTTCAAAGTGTTGAGGAAAATTTCAAACGAGGTAAATGGCGTTAAAGCGAACAGCATCAGCGAATCCTTTAGACAAACGAAGATTTTTTTTAACACGATAAACGTTTTAACGCGTTGATTAATTACACGAATGGTTTTGGTTTGCGAAATTATTTACATCGAAGAGTAATCGATTTTTCGTGTTGTGAAGTATAGAATTACCACCGCCGTTTATTTTTCCAAAAACAAAAGCAGCTTTCGTATCAACTTTTGCACCGTCGAATTTTCTTCCAAGTCTAACACAATTGAAGAGGATTTTCTTCAACCACACGCGCGCAAAGTTTATCTAATTTGTCAATCTTCAGCCGAGCAAATGTGTATTTTTATGCACGCCTCGCCCCATAAAACTATGCAAAGAACACGTTGGTCTCGTTCGTATGTTGGTAGAATACCGTCGAATATATTATTTCAATCCTCCGCTTTTCCTTAGGAAAGAAAAAAAACATCGTTGTTTTAAAGTACGAAGGGTTATCATGTGCTACTACATACAGGGTGTCCCGGTTAAGAATAACATCCTTCAACCTGGTAAGAGGGCAACTCATTTCAACGAAGTGTAGCAATGTTTGCATACCCTTAGTATTGAAGGGTCTGAGATACTGCATGGTAAAAAAATTATAAATCATTTTTTCACTTGAAATTAAAAATTTATTTTTTCCGATTGGAGACTGATAGAAAGATGAAACTTGTGGGAAATAAAGTTGGATAGTTGCAGTAATGTCTGAAAAATTTTTCATCAAAATCGATGCAATAGGGTGTTCAACAAATAATTTTTACCAAAAAAAAATGAGTAAAAAATTCGAAATTTTGCAATTGAAAAAAAATTTGCATTATTAACCTAATTATTTTTTGTCAGCAGATGGTTTCCCTCTACTTCCTCTACAAAATTTTCCTCAAGATCATCTTCCTATCTCTTTTAGTTTTTGAGTTGGAATTTTTTCAATGAGTACAAATTCATAGAAAATCTGACTTCGAAAATTTGAAAAAATTTCAACCGACATGTCGACTCATAAATAAATATTTCACTCAAAAACTAAAAGAGATAGGAAGATGATGCTGAGAAACATTTTGTAGAGGAAGGAGAGAGGAATCATCTGCTGGCAAAAAATAACTAGGTTAATGAACCATTTTTTTTTTAAATTGCAAAATTTCGAATTTTTCCCCTATTTTTTTGGTAAAAATAATTTGTTGAACACCCTATTGCATCGATTTTGATGAAAACTTTTTCAGACATTACTGCAACTATCCTTCTTTATTTCCCACAAGTTTCACCTTTCTATCTGTCTCCAATAAGAAAAAATAAATTTTTAATCTCAAGTGAAAAAATGAAAAATAATTTTTTCACCATGCAGTATCTCAGCCCCTTCAATAGTAAGGGTATGCAAACATATCTACACGTTGTTGAAATGAGTTGCCCTCTTACCAGGTTGAAGGATGTTATTCTCAACCGGGACACCCTGTATGTATGTATACGTTTGTATATAGCTTATTTTCGATACGAACCGAAGTATGGATTTTTCCGCGCAAAGAAAGTTTATGAACAAAGTTGACCTGCTTTCATTTACGTAACTACATCTTCGTATCTATTATTCGCTCACTCATATATACGAAATTTCGCAAACGAGGCGGGCACAAAATAGTATATTCGCCACGAAACGAAGGAAAATAAGCGTGACAAAACAAAGAAGACCTGGTCGTGTCGCGACGTAGTATTTCGTCAAAGATGAGATGAAAAATGTGCTTCGAATTTGTACTTCGCTGGGGCTGCTACGTTTAGCTTGTATAATATAAGAAAAGTCGTAAACTGCACGTTCTAATTGTACGAGGCGGCCGCGCTGCGTCATTCGTATAGAATACAAAACTGTTAAATATCTTCCTTAATGAACCGTTTGCCTGGAATGATAAAGCAACTTCTGCTGTAAAGGATTTATGTATTTCGGATGTCTACGAATTGCCATCGCATCGCAACAAAGCAAATTACCATCATATTTTATCACTTCCCCCCCCCCCCAAAATTCGTCCGAATTTGAAAATGAAAGCGGAATGATGGAGAGTGGGCGTCGCGTCGAGTCGTTAGGTTTTCCAAACTGTAGTAGAAAAAAGCAGATTGAAATTTCTATCCTTCGGACGACGTATATCTAAAATTTTGGTAATAGGATCCGTTAATTGTCGATTGTTCGTTTAAAGAGTTATTGAAAATCAATTAGGGATTTGAAATATTTTCTCGATGGGCAATTGTCAAGAAATCATTTTTTTTTTAAATTTGGTTCGCAGTTTTTTTTAAATTTTTTATTTATGAAAAAAAAACTAAATTTCAAAATTGTCATCAAAATTTATTTCAGAACAAAAAAATCATCCAATATAATTTTTTTAAATTTTGTTCAGGTATAAGTTTTTTCAAAAATTTGTTTGAATTTTTTTTTTCAAATTTTGCTGGAAAATAAAATTTTGAACTTTTTTTTCAAACCAAATTTTTGGAATTTCGACGAGAAAGCAATATTTTTCTTTAATTCAATTTTGTTGGAAACATTTTTTTTAAAGTGTAGATCGTCTGCATACATTTTTTTCAAAATCATCTTCAAACCCGAAGTTAAATTTTTCTATACCTTTTTTTTTTTTCTTAATTTTGTTTGAACACAAATTTTTTACAATCATGTTGAAAAGTACAAGTGAACTTTTCAATCACAATTTTTCTAATTTTGTTGAGAATTAAAAAAAAAAAAAAAACTTGGTTTAATTTTCCTGAAAACTGTTACTTACCTATAATAAAATTGTTGCAAAATTGTGTTTAAACAGAAATGAAAGAAATTCTTTCACTCATTATTCTTTTCAATTTTGAAAAAATATTCTAAATATCCAAATTCTTCAAAATTTCGTTCAAAAATCTAATTTTGTTGGAAATCAAATATCGTCGCATTCACGATTCGCAAAATAAATAATTTAAAAAAATTTAGAACTTTTTGGCCAAAAGTAAAGTCTTATTTGTACTGCAAAAAAATTAATGTGTATGAGTTATCATTTTTCACATTTTTCATAAAAATTTCCAGGGTTGAAGGGCCTACGAAAAAGAAATTTTATGGTAGTTAATGTATTTATTTCATTTTTTCACTTCGACCACGTGGAGTGAAAATTCTGAAAAAATTATCATAGATGGTGCTAACTTGTACCCACATTTAGATGAAAAAAAATGTAGGTATGTGTGTGTCCTAGTTTCAAAATTTCCAAGTTTTTTTTTTGCTAAATAAATGCGTGCGAAAAAAATCTGAAAAAATTATCGTAAGTTTTTCAACACTCCTCTTTTCTACCACATATATTTCAAAATGTGAGTTTTTTGTGTGTAAGAGTGGGGGGAGTGGGAGGTGAATAATGCGCCCTAAAAATTATTTTTCAGGGTGCTTCTTAATATCAGACAAGTACATTCGAAAAATGGAGACAGGGCCAAATCACCCATCTTGACCTGGGTTACTCTGTGCTGAGAAATAATTTTCTGAAATTTTTTGTTGCTAAGAAATTGATCAAAATTCTCTTAGAAACAGTTTTCTGTACATTGGTTCCAAAATTTTGTAAAGTTGTGTTATAAAGTTAGGAATTTTTTTTTTAAATTTTGTTAAAAAAAGAATAATATTATGTAGTTGAAACACAACACAAATTTTCTAAAATTTTGTTGAAAAATATTTTTAGAAAATTTTGTCTGACACTGTTTCCTTGAATTTTGTGAAAATTCCAATTTATTCATAATTTTGTCTCCAAATTATTTTTATTTTGGTGAAAATAATTTTTTTTAAACTTTGTTTTAGCTAAAATTACTTGAATCATTTTATAAAATTCAGTTTGATGCCAATACATTTTATTCTTCATGATTCATTGTAGCTAAGTATCATTTTCTCAAAATTTGATTCAAAAACACTTATGTATTTCTTTAAAAAATTTTAAGCCCAGTTTTTCAATTTGGTTCAAATAAAAATTTATCGTAATTTTTTGGGAAATATTTTTTTCCAATTTTATGTTGGAGTGAAATTTAAAAAAAAAATTTAAAAACTTTTTCTTGAAAAAAAAAAAATGTTGGAAAATATATATTTTTTTGATCTGGTTTTCTTTTTCTTTTGGCCTTTTATCTCTATCAACACTTTATTTTTTTTAACTTTCTCATAACTTTATTGAATTTTTTTTAATGTGCTTAAATAACTTTTTTTATCTTTTTTTTCAAAAAAAATTTTTGTTAATTTTGTTGAGGAATAATTTTTTTTAAATTTGGTTCAAAGTCAAGTTCTTCAAAATTTCGATGAAATATAAATAGTTTTCTATAAATTTGTCTACACAATTACTTTCAATTTTGTGGAAATTCGAAGCACGAATTCTTCAAAATTTAGCAAAAACATAAATTTATTGAAATTTGATTCAAAGACGAGTTTCTCAAGATTTTGTGCCTTTCGCCTTCTAAAATTTTACAAAATTTTGCATCAATACGAATTCTTGGTGCTAAAAAAAATGTATTGAAATTATTTTTCGCTGGCTAAAATTTTGAGAAAATTTTGCGATAGCACAAGTTTTAAAAACTTTTCTTCAAACAATATTTTTTGGAAATCTTTGAAAAATTTATTTTTTCAAATTTTGCTCTAACAAGGGAACCTTTTAACTCGTCACCTTCGATTGAGCTGAAATTTAGCTCATTAAATGAGCATGTCATCCTGACCTCAGAACCAAATTTTCAGCTGCCAAAGTTGATTTCTCGATTTTTGACGAATTTTTGAAAATGACGAAAATAGAACATTGATTATTATATAATTTTATCAATTTCTTACAAAAATAGTCAATTTTGAGATAAAATTCTGAAATTCGGCTCATAGACTGATGTCAATCCTACGAGTCGATTGCGATCATTTTCGAAGCAATTTGGAGCTTCCAGCAAAAGTTGACTTTTCTCCAGAGCACTGGAATTGCTCCAGAAGGTGATGTAATCAACTTCGACAGTTAAAAATTCAATCGTATCTTCGTATCATTAGTGTGATACCATCAGTCGATTATCGTTGTTGAATCGAAAATTCGAGATGACGAGTGTATTTTTTCCAGCTCTGAAATCATGAGAAATCAAGTTTTGCTGGAGGCTCCAGATCGTTTTGAAAATAGTTGCAATTGGCTCGAGGGAGTCGACTTTTATACAAAAACTAATTATACCTTGGCTTGGACTATTTTTGCCATTTTCATAAATTCGCCAAAAATCGAAAAATCAGCTTTGACAGCTTAAATTGTGGTTCAGAGGTCTGGGTGAAGTTTTCTTTCGGTGTGCCCAATTTCAGCCCTAGAAGAGTTGACAAGGTTTTCTTGTATTAGGTATTTTTAAAATATTGTTTGAAAATACCTAGCACTGAAGATTTTTTTCATTATTTGTTCATCTTGAAAGCATTTGAAAATGAAATTTTCCCCAGTCCAAGAAGTTATATTTTGGCATTAAAAGTTTTCGAATTTGTGCTGCATTTGATTAAATGTTTTTACGTTATATAGGCCTTATAATGGTCGCATTCACTTACTTGTTACAGTATAGTCAATAATTGAGGCCAAGAAAAAACATGCAGGTGTCGCACCTACATAAAATTCGCCCATAAATTGTACGTTTTTGTGTGTGTGGGACGTGGGTGTGTGTTAGTAAAGATGATTATAACCCTAATGCATTTACAGAGGGATATACCCGGTATAAACTAAAAATATGGCGCTTTTACACTTTCGGGTGCTCGAATATATTTCAGGGCTTTGGTACGGTACGGAACGGAACGGAACGGCTACGAAAGAAGTGATAAAGAAAATAGAACATGGCATCGCCTCGTCGCCGCCGCATCATAGGTTTCGTTACGTTTAGCGAGCGAGCATCTTCGACAATTTATAGTTGTGGAAAATGGGTGAAACGTTTTCGATGTACCTATATAAATTGCGCTAAAATTGAAGCGTTATTCGCCATCCGCACGCCGTAAAAATTTTTCCCATCTATAAGAAGGCGTCATATACTCGCTACGAGTGCTAAATTGGCGGATATTTTGCGAAATGAACGATATTTGCGGTTTGTTTTGGCAAAAGCGTGTTTTTTTTCAGTTAGATATGCTTTTGCTTTCGCTTTTCGCACATTGTTATGGCCGCGAAATAATAGAAAAAAAAATTCTGTTTACTTTGTCCACTCTTTCCGCTCGTGCTGATGGCGTTCTCGAAGATATTTTGTTTGTTTTGTGGGATGCGAAAAGAATTACATTACTGGTATTAGAGGGACGTGGACGAGGTGGTCATCCAAGTTGCGGTTTATTTTTTCCAACCTACGAAGATGAATTGACTCAAATTGTTTGGAAAAGAAAAAAAACTCATATCGATTGTGATTTTCGAAAACTATTATCGTAAGGTGAATGTTTTGAGGGGTGAAGGGGTGAGAGAGAGTAAAACGAAGACGTTAGACTGTTCGTGAAAGCGAGAAACAGATCAGCATCATTGAAGCTTCGTAATTCTACGTGCGAATGAATATTTTGAAGCAAAAAGGAAATTACAGGGCTCGGAATTAGTCATTTTCTTATTTTTTTTTTTTCATTATTTTGCTTTGTCATTTTTTTTAACTCGTTTGGCTTTTTTATTTGAATATTTGCTATGAAAGAATTATAAAATGACTTTCGAACTACTCATAAAAAAAAAGTAAAAAAAAAATTACCTAAAAATTTTTCGAAAAAATTGGGTTATTTTAAAATTATCCAAGAAAAAATCTTCCCAACAATTTTTTATTTTGATCACGTATTTAAACTTGAAAATGTTTTCGAAATTTATTAAAAATACAGAATTTGGTACCTTTTTGTACCTATACTTCAAATTAAATTTTCAAAATTAAATTGAGTGAATTTTTAAAATTCGATTAAATGATGTTAAAATTTTAAAAATAACTAGGTATGTACTAAATCGTTGATGTTTATATAAATTTTAAAATGTGGTTAAAATTCACAATTTGATAAAAATAGGAATTTTGTTAATTTTTAGATTTCAATAAATTTTTGATATTGTACCGATTTTTAGAGTGTAAAAAATTGTTACGATTTTGAATATTTCTTATATTTTGAAACTTTAATGAAAATTAAAAATTTGATCATTTTAAAATTTTAATATATTTTGGAAGTAGGAAGATAATTGTAATTAATTTAGTAAAAATCTAGATTTTTAAAAAAATTTAGTGAAAATTTAAAATTTGAAAAAACTTTAAATTTGATAAAAAATTGGAATTTTTGTAATGTTTGAATTCCAAAAAAGTTTCAATATGATCAAATTGATTTTTTTTTGTTTTAAAAATTATAAAGAATAGATGTAGGTCTAGGTAGGTAGTAAATTTTTGATATATTTTGGAAAATGTAAAAATTGGAGGTTTGGTCATTTTCGAAGTTTTATTAATTTTTACAATTATGAAATTTTTTTGGATATGTTTTTAAAATTTTTCGAAAATTCAAAATCTAATTTTTAAATTGTGAAAATTTTTTAAATGCTATAGCAGGGATAAGCATAGGTGAATCGGCCTCTGACGCCATTTTCGAATTTTTTTCAAAAAATCTTTTTGTAGTGGTAAAATATGATTTTAGAACGTATCGTGAAATTCCCATCCCCCTCGAGGGGGCTGGTACCTCGAAAAACATGATTTTCACTTTTTCAGCGTTATCTCAGCTGTTTTTCGGCCGATTGAAGTGAAACTTGATGGATGGTAGAGGGTTATGAGTAACAATATGCACAATTTTTTTCAGATTTTCTGACCTTGAAAATGACCTTGAAATGCGTTTTGAAAACTTTGACAGCCGTTTAAAAAAAAAAAAAAAAAAATACACGCATACCGCGATAAAATTACCATATGTTTTTAGGTGTATTTTGAACCTCTGTGAATTTTTTTGGATTTTTCGAGTGGTGGAAATTGCCTAAAATGGCGAAAAATCGCGTTTTTTCAACATTTTACGCATATACGCAGGTGAAATTGAGTTTTGGTTGTACGCTCGCATTATGCAGTACAATTCATGTATTAACAACCATTTCAAGACGTATTTTGAAATTTCGCCCTTTTTTAGGGAGGTGGTGCCTCAAAAACCACGATTTTCATCGTTTTCGAATATTTTTCAACCGATTGAAGTGAAATTTGGTGTACAGGGGAGGGTTCTGAGTGGAAACAACCCCAAATTTTTTCAGATTTTTTTACCTTGAAAACGACCTTAAAACGTGGTTTGAAAACTTTGACAGCCGTTTAAAAAAAAACTAAGATACACGTACATCTTGAAAAAATTACCATATGTTTTTAGGTGTATTCTGAATCACCATGAATTTTTTCAGATTTTTCCAAGTGATGAAAATTGTCTAAAATGGCAAAAAAACCATGTTTTTCAACGTTTTTTGCATGTACGCAGAATGAAATTTGGTTACAAAATTTTTTCCTCATAGTACATTACTAAGCACTCCCTCGTACACTTTTAGCCCGAATTTCAGCTTAATTCGTTCATTTTCCGCGAATTCGGTTTTTCACTTCTTTTGCATGCATGAAATTGCAATAATCACAAGAAATGATGAAATCAAAAAACTAATCGCGAATTCGGTTTCTGCGTGTCAAACTACCCCGATTTAGACCCCTTGCGCGTAAATTTTGCCCAAAATTGAAAAAATTGCATTTTTAAAAAATTGAACATGAACAGAAAAAAAAATATTTTTAACTAAAAATGCAATTTTTTAAATTTTGGGCAAAATTTTCGCGCAAAGGATCTAAATCGGGGTAGTTTGACACGCAGAACCCGAATTCACGATTAGTTTTTTGATTTTCTCATTTCTTGTGATTATTGCAATTTCATGCACGCAAAAGAAGTGAAAAAACCGAATTCGCGAAAAATGAACGAATTGAGCTGAAATTCGGGCTAAAGGTGTATGAGGGAGTGCTTAGTGATGTACTATGAGGAAAAAAATTTTTGACCAAATTTCACCCTGCGTACACTCAAAAAAAGTTGAAAAACATGGTTTTTTGCCATTTTAGACAATTTCCACCAGTTGGAAAAATCTGAAAAAATTCATGGTGATTCAGAATACACCTAAAAATATATGGTAATTTTTTCGAGATGTACGTGTATCTTAGTTTTTTTTTAAACGGCTGTCAAAGTTTTCAAACCACGTTTTGAGGTCGTTTTCAAGGTCAAAAAAATCTGAAAAAAATTGTGCATATTGGTACTCGTAACCCTCTACCATACACCAAGTTTCACTTCAATTGGCCAAAAAACGGCTGAGATAACGCCGAAAAAGTGAAAACCATGTTTTTCGAGGTACCAGCCCCCTCGAGGGGGATGGGAATTTCACGATACGTTCTAAAATCATATTTTACCACTACAAAAAGATTTTTTGAAAAAAATTCGAAAATGGCGTTTGAGGCCGATTCACCTATGCTTATCCTGCTATAGCCTTTGAAACAATTTTTGAAGTTTGATAAATTTTTGCAATTTTAATAATTATTTTGTATTTCTTTATGAGAAAATTTCTAAATTTGGTAATTTTAAAATTTTTTGTGCCTACCTACTACCTGTTTTCAAAATATATGACCGATTTTTACATTTTTGGAGAATTTTTTAGCATCTTAAAATTTAATGATTTTCACATTTTGATATATTTTTGAATTGAGTAATTTAGATCAATTTTCAACATTTGAATAAATTGCAAAAAAACCTACCTAAATGAAAAAAGAAAATTCATTTTTAATTTAGGTAACAAATCTTTAAAATTTGGAAAATTTTCAACATTGTGATAAAAATTTGAAAATTTCAGTTTAGTAATTCCTAAAAAATTTTGAAGTTTTCAAAGTTTTGTAAAAATTCATAGTTGGAAAACTTTGAGAATTGAAATTCTGAGAATATTTAAATTTTAATAAATTTTTGAAATTGCATCAATTTTTAAAGTTTGGTGAATATTTGCATTTTTGAAAATTTTGTATTTTTTAAAAATTTGTCGAAAATTCAAAATTATTTGGTGAATATTAAATTTTATAAATATGAATGTTTCAAAACATGACCAATTTCTACAATTTTATAAAACATGAAATCATCTTCAAAATTAAATGATTTTCACATTTTGATAATATTTCATCATTTAGGTATAGCTAAATTTCTAAAAAAAAAATTGAAATTCAATTTTTCAAGTTAGATAGGTTCTTATAGTAGGTAAAAAATAAAAATTGAAGATGTGATCATTTTATTACCGTAACATGGGGTTACTTTGGCCCACTTTTTGAGACCTTTTTTTTGAAAATTCATCCTGCTTCTTTCAAAATCGAGGTAAGAGGCTCGGATTTTCACTCTAAATAGTGTCGGACACTTGTGCGAAGCTCTGTAATTTTTTTCAAATTTTTCGTTAAACCCCCTCCCTCTTCCGTGGTTAGTCAAAGTCATGGGCCAAAGTTACCCGGCTCTGGGGTTACTTTGGCCCACTTCTTTTTTTTCGCAAAAAATCGATTTCTAGGCGTAATAATAACTCGCCAAAGGCATGAAACATCAAAAAGCAATTTTTTCAGATTAAACCATATGATGAAACATCGGTATTTTAGAGATTTCCTGATGATGTTTATGCTTGGGCCAAAATAACTCCAAAAACGACGGAAAACGGTCCTCTGACGGGTAACTTCAATTTATCTTACAAACCTTTCACCAAACCGGTATTTTCATGACAGATTCTGACTCTACGTTAAATTTTCGAATGATTTTCATAGAAATTTTTTTTTTTCTCGCTTTTTGATAATAGTTATGCGTGGGCCAAAGTAACCACAAAAGCAACGAAAACAGTCCACTGACCAGTAATTTCAATTTATCTCACAACCGCTTCACAAAATCGATTTTTCTATACGAGATTCTGAATCTACATAAAATTTTAGATCTGTGTCCATAAGAAAAAAATTTTTTGGACCATTCCTTATACTTCGTCTAAGCAAAAGTTTTGGAGGTAAAAAAATCACATAAACAAAGTACTAATTAACAAAAAATCAGGTTTACCAAGCTTGCGACACAAAAATTTTGACAATCGCATAGAAGTGAAGTATGAAGGCCCCTCTATCGTTGGAACTCATTACAAACTCCCTCAACTTCATACAGTTGTGACTGGACAGGCAAATATCTTTTTTTCAAAAGTGGGCCAAAGTTACCCCCTAGGGCCAAAGTAACCCCATGTTACGGTACTTTAATAAAATCTTGGAAATTTTGTCATTTTTTCAGTTTATAAAAATTTTCAACATTCGATAAAAATTTCAAAATTTCAATTTTGTTAGGTAAATAAATCCTTGATGATTTTTTTTTCAATTCAGCAAATCTTTAAAATTAGGTAAATTTTCAAAATTTTATTGTTTTTTTTTTCAAACTTTGATAAATCTTGAAAAATGGACCAATTTTTGAGGTTTAATAAATTTTTACGATTTTAAAAATTTGAATTTTTAAAAAGTTTTTTTAAACGTCCTATAGATATTATGTAATGAAAATAAAATCCTAGATTCTTAGGTAAGTCCCAAGTCTTGGAATTTTTCATCGACTATTCGAGTTTCGTTCATTTTTCGACTTGATTGTAATTTTCTGGTGAAGTATCCTGAGATGCATAATTTTTGATTTTTTTTTCCCCTAAACCCTCGAGACTCGAAATGAAATGGATGTTTCTTGCAGGAGCGTTTGGACGAATAATAAGTAACCTAAGGTCGCGAACGAGTCGAAGGCGATGACTAACACTATAAAATCGATGAAACAGTTTGGTCGGAATAATTATTTATAAATATTATTCACGTACTTAATTATTCCAACCAAGCGGTTTCATCGATTTTATTACAGCTAAGTGTTCCTACATAATATAATTTTTTTATTCGTTCGAAGCTCTGTACGTTCAGTAATCGACGATGAAAAGATGGTTTGATTTTATATTCTTCTCACAGCCTTAATTTATCAATTTATAAACTGGTCACCAATGCAGAATGCTTACTTCGATAGTGACGACCCTTTTTTGGGGAAATTCGCGTGATTTGATAACGATATACGAATGTTGTGACGACGAGGCGAGTAAGCATTGTAGTATGTGCAGTACATTATGTAATGGGCCACGCTCAGGGAATATTGTCGTGAAATGTACGCTTAGTAGACACGTGCCAGCTGAAAATTACATCGTAATTGTGCGAAAGGTAGAATTTGTGAATGAATACGATTCATTTTGAGCTTGCGGGGCATTTATTCGAAATTTCAACTCTTGGAATAGGTAGATTTGCATACCTAAAAATAGTGTATATTATGTGTTTGTAATATGCACTGGTGAAAATGCAAGTAATGCGGGAAATATTTATCAAACTATTTCTAACCATACGAGTATAGATAGGTATTAGGGTCGTGGAGAGAAAAAAATCGATGGTCTTCGATTTCGCTAATTTTTTAATATGTTGCTTATTTTGAGTTTAAACCTCCACATACCAATTTTTAGCCCCCTAGGTCACTCAAGAGGGGAGCTACGGTGCCTCAAAGTGGGGTCATTTTCGAAAAAAACGCGATTTTTTGTTTTTTTGACCCCCTCAAACCCCCTAAACAAAAGTTGTCACGCGAGTCTGTAGGTGCAATTTGAGTTTCTACATCGACCTGAACAGTTATTTTTTCGATTTGAAGCCGTCTACCGTTCCCCACCCTCGATCTAATATTGGCAGATTTGTACTTTATCAGTATCGCGAAATCGTTTTTTTCGCCTAACGTAAAAACTACGCTTTCTACGAAAAAAAGTATAATGACCAATCTTGTAGAGCATAAAATTTTCCATCTAGTACATGTCTTAAATTTAAAGTTAACTTAAAATTATAAAACTTTTGGCGTCGTGTAATTTTCGCATCCTATTTATCGTTTGATTTCATTTTATTTTTTAATCACGTAAAATCGAGTCAGCGTAAAATTTAAGTCATGTACTGGGTAGCAAATTTTATGCTCTACAAGATTGGTCATTATACTTTTTTCCATAGAAAGCATAGTTTTTGCGTTAGACGAAAAAAACGATTTCGCGATTCTATAAAATCGAGGGTGGGGAACGGTAGATGGCTTCAAATTGAAAAAATAACTATTCAGGTCGATGCAGAAACTCAAATTGCACCTAAACACTCGCGCGACAACTTTTGTTGGGGGGGGGGGGTCAAAATCGCAAAAAACCGTATTTTTTTCGAAAATGACCCCACTTTGAGACACCATAGCTCCTCTCCTGAGTGACCTAGGAGGCTAAAAATTGGTATGGGGGAGGTTTCAACTCAAAATAAAGAACATATTAAAAAATTAGCGAAATCGAAGACCATCGATTTTTGTCGCTCCACCCTAATAGGTATGAAACTAGGAATGTACGAAGCTCGACTCGAACAACTCTTGTAACTTTTAAAAAGTAAATTACAAATTTACAACCCTCATAATTACGTAGGAGATACCTAAGTCGAGTGTGTTTGTTTGTACATAGTAAATCGTCTCGAGAATGTGTTGATAAACTGAATTATACGAGTTGATCGTATATTCGTAAACTACGAAAAGTTTTCGATATCAAGCGAGATATACTCGTATGTTATGCTACGACGTGTGACGACGACATTACGCGACGTATACTCGTAATACGACCTACGAGTAAGAGTAAGTTCACAACATTAAAGCTTTAGCAGTGTGTTTAGCTGGCTCCCTTGTTAGAATAAGTTATTGGGTCGTTGTATGAAAAATTGATTATACAGCTGGATTGTTTCGTCGAGTGTGTTTTTAATTTGTGTTTTGCGTGATCAATACGTTAATATTTTAACGAAGATATCGTTGTCGATTAATTTTAGCTTAAGCTGTGCCATGTCGTCACTCCCGTAGCACAACGAGAAATATTTTTTACTCGGTACATGATATAAAGTTACAAGTCAGAAATCGAATTCGAATTGGTGATATTATGAAATATTGCTCTTCCAAATACCTACTTATTTACATCTTGATCATTCAAAAATTAATTTTTATTTTAATTTTAAACCATTTTGATTTAAAAAAAAAATGTATCTATCATTTGTTTTCTATTTTTAATTTTAATTTTTTTCTAATTTTAGTTGACATTTTTTCCAATTTTTGGAATTTTGAATTTCGTTTTAATATTTGGTTTTTCTTAATGATTATCAATTTTTTTTAAAGTTTTTAATTGAAAAAAGTCAAAACAAAATTAAATTCTAAATTTTTCCTCAATTTTTAATTCAATTTTTTCGATTTTTCGTTACTTTCAATTTACTCACTTAATTATCTTCTCCATTTTTTCAAATTTTGAATTTCATTCCAATTTTTGATTTTTCTCAATGATTACCAATTTTTTTATTTTATAAATTTCTGAAATAAGTTAACTTTAATAATTAAAGATACTTGAATATTAACAAAAAAAAAAAATTAAAATTGACTCAAAATTGAAGAGAAATGAAAATTAAAAAAAAAAAAAATTAAAATCAACTCAAAATTGAAGAGAAATGAAAAAATGCTAGTTGAAAGAAATCATAAATTAGAATGAAATTTTCGATTCAAGTATCACTTAATGGTTATTTTTTTCATCATTTGTTTACTTTTTGTTACTGTTTTCTCCAAAAGTTACATAAAGTTATATTTTCTCACGATTTTCACTTTGAACCAAAAAAAAAAAAAAAAATCACTAAATAAGCTCAAATTCAATTTTGAAAACTATTTACTTACCTAAGTATAAAAATACCCATTTCCAGGGATGAAAAGGATTGGAAAATCACTCCAGTTTTTCAAATATTTTGTATTGTTTTTTTTCTTCTTTACACTTGAATCTGTTTTTCACTCCTCAAAAGTAATAATGTGGAATAGACTGTGAAAATAAATTATTAAATGAAAGAATACTGAAAAAAATCATATTAGAAATGTTCTTAATCAAAAGTTTTATAATTTAGTGAAGAATTTGTAAAGCAACATCAAACAATATGTTATTGTGGAAATTTGATTTTTAACACAGTTTTTGAAAATTTGTTTGGAAAGTTGAAAAAAATTCTGTTAGATATAACATAATTTAAAAAATGTGTTGTTAAAAAAAATAAAATAAAAATAATCTACTTTTGAACATAGGTACTTAATTTTTTAAGAATTATGGGTTGAGAAAATTAACAGTAGGTACTTACCTACTTGAGTATACTTGAATGATGAGGAAAAAATGTTTTGATAAATTTTTTTTAGTAACTCAATTTAAGGTCGATTTGAAATTGACCAAGTCACATATTATGGCAAAAATGAGAAAAATTGAAAAATTGAAAAAAAAATTGTCAGAACCTCTGAGAATGAACCCAAACAATGAGGAAATAATTTTTTTCGAGCAATTTATTCCAAAAAATACAGTTTAAGGAAAATGTGAAATTCACCTTGTCAAAGTGATTTTTTTTTTTCAGAAATAGGAGTAATCGAAAAATTAAAAAAAATTTCATCAGAACGACTAAGAATGGGCTTGAATGATGAGGAAAAAATGTTTTGATAAATTTTTTTTAGAAACTCAATTTAAGGACGATTTGAATTTGACCAAGTCACATAATTATGGCAAAAATATTTTTTTTTCAAAAATGGGAAAAATTGAAAAATTCAAAATTTTTCAGTCAGAACCACTCAGAATTGACCCGAGTAATGAGAAAATAATTTTTTCGAGCAATTTTCTCCAAGAAATTCAGTTTAAGGAAGATGTGAAAGTCCCCTTGTTATAAGCACCACTGGTGCTTATTACATTGTGAAATGAATTTTTTTCAAAAATGAGAATTATTGAAAAATTTAAAAAATTTTTGTTAGAACCTCTGAGAATGAACCCAAACAATGAGGAAAAAAATTTTTTCGAGCAATTTATTCCGAAAAATACAGTTTAAGGAAAATGTGAAATTCACCTTGTCAAGTGATTTTTTTTTTAGAAATAGGAGTAATCGAAAAATTTAAAATTTTCTCATCAGAACGACTATAAAGATGGTCTTGAATGATGAGGAAAAAATGTTTTGATAATTTTTTTTTAGAAACTCATTTAAGGACGATTTGATTGACCATGTCACATATGGCAAAAATGATTTTTTTTCAAAAATGGGAAAAATTGAAAAATTGAAAAATTTCCAGTCAGAACCACTCCGAATTGACCCGAATAATGAGGAAATAATTTTTTTCGAGCAATTTATTCCAAAAAATACAGTTTAAGGAAAATGTGAAATTCAGCTTGTCAAGTGATTTTTTTTTTTAGAAATGAGAATTATTTAAAAATTCAAAAAATTTTCGTCTGAACTTCTCAGAGTGGACCAGAATGACCAGAACATAATTTTTTCGAGCAATTTTTTCCTCAAAATTTCAAATTAAGGAAAATCTGAGAAAACCTTTTTTGAGAAAAATTTTCAAAAGGGTAATTTTTCGAAATTCGTGCTACATGAAAATGTTGAAATATTTGAAAAATCTTGTGGTTTAAATTAATGTTCAACCAAAAATCTTGAGTATTATCAGTTATTGTTTGATCATTTTTTTAAAATAATTTTTTGATTACGTTATTTAGAAATATTTATATTTTAAATTATTCCAATTTGAAATTTTTTTAAGGTTGCCCTCCATTTTTTAGAATTTTACTTTTCATCTCAATATTTGATTTTTTCAAACAAGTACCTAGACCTACCTAGTGTGTAGTTTATTAAAAATTTTTACGTTTTCATTATTTTCAATTTTGAGTTTTATTCTGGTTTTGATTCATGTCTTTTTGTCGTTTTTAATTTTAAACATTTTTCAACACTTGAATTCTTCTTGTTTTAAATTTTGTTCAATTTTGATTGCATTCAAATTTTGATTTTCTTAATTTTTTAGTCATTTTTCACGGTGTTGTCCTTCTCCATTTTTACAGATTTTAAATTTCATTTGTTTTGATTAAATATTGTTTCACTTTTTTATACTTATTTCATTTAAAAATTTTTTTTAAAAAAACTCGAATTTCGTTTCATCATTAATCCTTCAGTCTTTTAAAATTATTTTGGTCCTCTCAAATTTTTCCAAATTGTTTTTTTATTTTCAATTTTTCAAATTTTAAATTTCAGTTCAATCTCGATTTTTCTACAATTTTTCAAATTTTTGATATTTTCTTCTCTTGTAATTTCGAAGTGATATCAGTATTTTTCTGCATAAAAATTTTTAGGGATAGATGAGAAGGTGTCCTAATAAAATGTTACCTTTGAATAGGAAATTAGGTACTTCTGTTGTTATAAAGCCTACCTGCTCACTTGACTCATCAACTAAACCTCGACTACGACTTTGGCCAGATTATCTTCAATCTCCTCTTAGAGTTGAATTTGTAGTCGTATCATTTAGCGAGACATGAAAACGGTTGAAATTATTTCACAAGCGAGTAAATACGTAAATGTGGGAAATGTACGTAGCGTAGGCACGAAAGTCGAAAGTCATTTGTGATGGTGCGGTGGTAATTTAACTCAAACGATATAGGTGCCTGCTATTGGCTGCTCGCGCTACTCTACATATTCGTGCATTAAAATCAAGGCAAACTCTACGCAAATGTAATCCGCTAAATAACAAAGATAAAACATGCTACGTTAAAATAATCTCGTTTTGACTTTTCTAATTAAATACCTACCTTTATACGTGTATACGTAGGTATGGTAGGTTAGGTACGACGCGAAGTTCGCAAAAGATATTCCCGAACGTTTTATTTTAATCCATCGCTGCCCAAAATGCGGTTTAGTACGTATTAAAAATAAAGGGCGGGCGTATTTAAATTTGAATTAATTATACGGTCGAGTCATTTCGACCGCGTACACTTTAACAATATCTAAATAAAAGTATAATTTTTTCTAACTGTTTTCCCGGAAACCTGCGAGTACCTTTACCTACTTGACTGTGGAAAGTTTTCATTTTATTGCTTTTTCTGGCTCGTCAACTACCGAGGCATAATTATGATATCTGGAAAGTTGGAGGTGAACGACCTTCGAAAAGTTCAGGTTTACTTACTAAAATATGTATAAATAGCGTAGGTATACCTACGAATTTATAAAAGCTCGAATATTATAATAGGTAAACGACTAAACATTATTCACCATTGTGGCATTTTGACAAGTACGATGTAATTTTTGCCAAGGCACTTGTCAAATTTATTTTCGAAAATTTTAGAGTACTTCGTTTCTCTCGCACATTTTCTATATAACGTACAAACGAAGAACGAAGAAGTTATTTGCACGACGCACGTGTTTCCCACCTCTTTCTAACAAGGGAACCTCGCCATCTCGTCACCTTCGATTGAGCTGAAATTTGGATCACTGAAAGAGCATGCCATCCAGACCTCACAACCAAACTTTTAGCTGCCGAAGTTGATTTTTCGATTTTTGGCGAATTTTTGAAAATGGCTAAAACCACCTCCAAAAAACCATTTTTTGAAAAAAAAAATTGTAGATTTCGAGATAGAATCCTGACAATTGGTTTGTACACTTAAGTCGACCCCCCGAGTCGATTGGCACCATTTTCGAAGCGATCTGGAGCCTCCAAGAAAAGTTGACTTTTCTCCAGCGCACTGGAATAGCTCCTGACGGCGCTGTAATCAACTTCAACAGCTGAAAATTTAATCCTAGCGTTAGTATGATGCCATCTATCGATTGACGTAGTTGAATCTAAAATCCGAGGTGACGAGTTCGCACGTGTTTTTTTTTTGACAATTTGAAAATTCTGCATTTTTAAAAAATTTCCAAAAAATCAATTTCTCCAGAATATCACCCGAAACTTCGTCTACCCCCCAAAATCGACCCCCGAGTTAATTGGCACCATTTTCGAAGTGATCTGGAGCCTGCAGAAAATGTTGACTTTTGCCGACTGAAAAGATTCCAGTGTGCTGGAGAAAAGTCAACTTTTTCTGGAGGCTCCAGATCGCTTCGAAAATGGTGCCAATCGACTCGGGAGGTCGACTTTAGTGTACAAACCAATTTTTAGAATTCTGTCTTGAAATTTACAACTTTTTTTCAAAAAATGTTTTTTTGGAGGCGATTTTAGCCAATTTCAAAAATTCGCCAAAAATCGAAAAATCAACTTCGGCAGCTAAAAATTTGGTTGTGAGGTCTGGGTGGCATGCTTTTTCAGTGATCCAAATTTCAGCTCAATCGGAAGTGACGAGTTGGCGCGGTTCCCTTGTAAGATTTTACAATATTATGGAAAACATATTTTCTTAGTTTTCGTATAAACTTTTACATCGAAGAAATGTCCAGTTTCGTAACGATCTGCCCGATATATAATTTCACTAGATGGTTATACCTAAATTACTAGTTACGAATGAATTTACGAGGTAATTTCGCAAAATTCGGCCAACTAGCTGGGCCGGACGAAGGACGCGGGCTGGCGTCTTCTAGAGAATCTTCAGCGTCAGCTGCGTCAAATAAATCGGCGATAAAAGTACTCTCGAACGAGTCGGCTGTCTGTATGTGGTTCTTAAAACGATCGTAAAAATGTTCTCGGGATGGCAAGGCAATGCAGCGTTTCCTTAATGCCAACGTAACGTATCTATACGAATTACGAACGTGTTGTGTTTGTAAAAAATCGAACGCGAGTAAATTAATTGTTTGTTGATTCAACGGCGGGTATATTAATTGTTATTTATTACACGAAGGCAGGCGTTTATTACGAGAACGAGCAATGATGGTGATTAGGAGCACGATGAGGAGGGTGGCAAAAGATACCAGCATCTTTTTATGATAAGGCTGCAGTAACGAATGTATGCTACTTCCATATTTTTCTTCGTGTAGTATACAGAGTGTCCGGCGAGTGGTTTTCCAAACTTGAAATTTGAATAAACCTAGTACCATTAATAAAAAAATGTACGTAAATATGGTGCCTATCTCAGTTTTGAAGAAACAGTGGTCTACAAAAACGTCAAAGTTTCGAACTGGTGTACCTAACTTTTTGAGAGGAACAAAAATAGTTTATGAAAAATTTGTCCATCTTTGAAAATGTGAAATCAGAGGAGAGGGAGAGGTCCAATTCGAATTTTTAACCAACAATTATTTCTAGGACTTCCATTTAAAACTTTTATTGGGAAAATTTTTCAATTGGCCCCTTTCTCCCCTTTCCTCTAAGTATCTACGAAGTGTTATAGGAATTCAGAAGGGTGGGAGACGGTAGGGGCCCAATTGAAAAAATTTGCAGCACGAAACGAGTGGATCGCCGCAGTACTGTTTTTTTTTTTTTTTGGCACTGTCGAAAATTCACCAAGTCCAATACTACATAGATACTTGATATTCAAAATTGGAGGGGAGAGAGGGGTATAATCGAAGTTTTTGTAATAACCAAAAGTATTCGTAGGATTTCAAACTACAACTTTTATCTGGAATTTTTTTTAAAATTGTGTTATTTTTTAAATTTTTATGTGTTTGGTTTTTTCAATCAAAACGTTTTGATTGAAAATTTTTTCAGTTGGACCCTTCCCTCCTCACCTATTCACCTATTTAAAAATTTTAGGAGAGAGAGGGTTCCAATCGAAATTTTTGTAATAACAAAAATTATTTTCAATATTTCAAGCTACCACTTTTGTTTGAAAATTTTTTCAATTGAATCCGCACCTACCTCCCCCAGTTTTTAATAATAATATGAATTTAAGTTGTATTTTGAAAATTAGAGTGGAGAGAGTGATCCAATCAAAATTTTTATGATAATCAAAATCGCTTGAAAGTCCTTAATACACAACTTTTGTTTGAAATTTTTTTCAATTGGGGGCTTAAATACAGAAATAGGAAAATTTTTGGAAAGGGGGATGGGTAATTGGGTATACTCTTTTCCAAAAAATCTCTTTATCTCTGTAACTAAGACCCCTATTGAAAAAATTTTCGAACAAAAGTTGTGCATCAAAGTCTTTAAAACAAGTTTGGTCATCACAAAAATTTTAATTAGACCACTCTTTCCTCTCAAATTTTGAAATTGGAGGGGAGGAAGTGGACTAATCGAAAATTTTACAATAACCAAAATTATTTCTAGGGCCTTAATCTTCAACTTACGTTTGAAAAATTTTTCACCTACACCCCTCTCCCAATTTTGAAACTAATCTAACTGATCTTATGTGAAATCGGAGCAGAGGGGGGTTATCTTATCGAAATTTTTATAATAACCAAAATCATTTTTAGGATCTTTATCTACAATTTTTATTTGAAAATTATTTCAATTGGCCCCTTCCTCTCTCACTACTCTAATTTTTAATTAGTATCTTCGGAGTGCTATGCAAAATTAGTGGAGAAGGAGGGTCCAATTGAAAAAAATTGTCAAACAAAAGTTGTAGCTTGAAGTTCCAGGAATAATTTTGATTATTACAAAAATGTCGATTGGATCCCTCCCTCCCCTCCAACTTTGAATATCAAGTATCTATGTAGCATTGGACTTGGTAAAATTCAACGAACAACGATCCACATCCATGTAAACAAATTGAGTAAACTAGACACTAGTTTTAAACTATTATTTTAATGGAATTTTGCAGTTTTTTGTGCATCACCAATGCTTCGTTATAAACCAAAGTAGGCAATTTTTAACAGTAATTTCATGCTGCTATTATAACTCCTTCAATTTCAAAGATAGGGATCTCAGTTTGACTTTGATTACAAATTTTTTTGCTTTTTTGACGGGCTAACTACTTCCGGTGTTGAAATTTTTTTTGGAAGTGGTGTTGCCAACCGATTTTGTTTAGTAGCTCAATCATTTTAAAAAATGGGCAATCAAGTTTTGCCGACCACTCGCCGGACACCCTGTATATGTAGTTCATTCGTGCAGTGTGAATGAAGTGTTAATAATTTTATTATACGACATGGCGTATTTGTATACTTAGTATTTGATTTAGGCCTATAAGGATAACGTGGCGAAGCGAATTAAAAAAGGCTGTATGGTGTACGATATAGGCCCCTCCCCCCGGCTGCACTTACTGCTGCATCGTACACCAAGTCGTAGACCTACGAGTATCTCTATACAAGATGCTGGTGAAGTAATATGGCAAATGGAGTACAGTACTCATACATTAGATTACATACGCACTCGTACATACGAGTAAACGATTTCGTTGTATGGACTAAACGTCGTTTGAGTTATAATCATTAAGTGGTGTAGTATACGGATTTAATTGGACGATTGTTACATACCATTAGACTCTATACAGAGTTGACGTTTTCTACATACGCTATAGACGGAATTGATAAAGCTCTTTATTGTTCATTTGTTTCTTGAACAGTTCGGTTTTATATTTTTTTGCATACGCTGCGTCCGTGTGCGTTCTTAATATTTTTACGTGTGTGCTCACCTGTGCTGCATAGAATTCACTCCGGTTTCAGATTTTTAGATTTTTTTGGTTTTACCCACCGACTTTCATTTCCAACGTGTTGTATTTGTAGGTATTCGTATTTTTGTATTTAGATTGGCCCGAGGAAATGAGTAAGTCGCGCAGTTTTCTATCTTTAGTTGGCTTTATATTCGACGACCCCCCACCCCACCATCACGCCGCCCCCCCCCCCCTAGAAAAACTAGTGCACAAACCCAAAATCAAAAGTCTGTTCGAATAGTTTTTCAAAACAATATCCTTTCAAACGTTCTAAAGTTTTGAAGAAAAAAAAAATTGTCAAAAATTTGACGCAATTATATGTAGGTTTTTATGAGAAATTCTCTAAAATTTTGTAAAAAAAAAGATAGGTAGGTATTAAATTTTTTTTAAAGTACTTTGAAAATTTTCCGAGTTCGCATCAACTTATGTCGTACGTAAGTAGTTCTCTGAAATTTTCTGTTTTTTTTATTTTTTTTTATTTTCTTGGACTTTGGAAAAAATACATAATTATTTCGGATGTTTGATCCTACGAATTCAATTGTCCCCTTAGGTATACAAAAAAAAAAAAAAAAAAAAAAAAAATGCGTGGAAGAACGTGAGAAAATTAACATGAAACGAATTTCACTACAATAGCGTTATTATAACGTTTTTGACATTATTATAACTTTAATGTGATAATGATTTTAAAAACTTCAAAGCTTCGAATTTTTAATGACTTTTTTGAAGTGGAAAATTCTTAAAAGATCATCTAAAATACAAGTTTTTTAAAAAAATCATCAGGTTTTTACCGTTTGATAAATTATTACCTACGGTTTTAAAAATTTTCAAATTCTTAAAATTCAGTAAATCATCAAAATTTCAAAAAAATTCAAAATTATTGGAAACATTTTCAAATTTGAAAAAGTTTAGTCAATTTTCAAAATTCAATTGAATTTTTTCGAAAATTTTCAAAATGTCGATTTATAAATTTCTTTAAAAATTTGGTGAAAATAAAAAACATAATAAATAATTGAATGTTCTAGTCAACTTGAAATTTATTTTTAGTGAATTTTCATAATTTAGCAAAATTTTCCAGAAGTTTTTATTTACCAGTTTGTTAAGTTTGATAGATTTTTGGAACTTCTCACTAGATGAAAATTTGAAACTTGTGATTTTTAAATTTTGCAAATCTTTGAAGTTTGTAACTTTTTTCATTTTGAAAAATTCCTATTGAAAGTCCTTTTTAAATGTTTGTCAAACATTTTGTCATATCAGTTTTTGAAGTTTGATATATTTTTACAATTTTTAAAAATTTTTATTGTTTAATAAATTGTTAAGGTTTTAAAAATTTTCAAATTCCTAATATTCAGTGAATCAATAAAATTTCATAAAAATTCAAAATTCAAATGAATTTTTTCGAAAATTTTCATGAGGCTGATTTGTAAAGTTCTTTAAAAATTTGGTGAAAATTCAAAACGTAATGAATTGAATGTTTTAGTGAATTTTTATAATTTAGCAAAATTTTTCCAGAAGTTTTTATTTGTCAGTTTGTAAAGTTTGATAAATTTTTGAAACTTCCTATAAATTCAAAATCTGGAAAATTTTCAATAATAGATGAAAATTTGAAATTGGTGATTTTTAAATTTTGCGAATCTTCAAAATTAGTAACATTTTTTATTTTGAAAAATTCCAATTGAAAGACCTATAAATGTCTGGCTTTTGGTTTTGAGGTTTTGTCAAACATTTTGCAATATCAGTTTTTGAAGTTTGATAAATTTTTAAAAATTTTATCGTTTGATTAATTGTTAGGGTTTTAAAAATTTTCAAATTCTTAAAATTCAGCAAATCAATAAAATTTCATAAAAATTTAAAATTCAATTGAATTTTTTCGAAAATTTTCAAAAGGTTCATTTTGTAAAATTCTTTAAAAATTTTGTGAAAAATAAATTGAATCTTTTAGAAAATTAATTTTTTTTTAGTGAATTTTCATAATTTAACAAAACTTTTCCAGAAATTTTTATTTAGGTATCAATTTGCAAAGTTTGATAGATTTTTGAAAATTTCTATAAATTCGAAATCTGGAAAATTTTCAATCAATGTTAGATGAAAATTTGAAATTACCTATTGGTGATTTTTAAATTTTGCGAATCTTTTATTTTGTAACAATTTTCATTTTGAAAAATTCCTATTGAAAGTCCTATAAATGTCTGGCTTTTGGTTTCGAGGATTTGTTTTTGTCAAACACTTTGCAATATCAGTTTTTGAAGTTTGATAAATTTTTACAATTTTTTTTAAAATTTTTGTTTGATAGGTAAATTATTAGGGGTTTGAAAATTTTCAAATTTTTAAAATTCAGTAAATGAATAAAATTGCATGAAAATTGAATTTTTTCGAAAATTTTCAGTACCTAGGTCAATTTATAAAGTTCTTTAAAAATGTGGTAACAGTTCAAAACGTAATAAATTGAATGTTTTAGTAAATTAATTTTTTTTTAGTGAATTTTTATAATTTACCAAATATTCCCAGAAATTTTCATAAAAAATTATAATTGAATAATATTTCAAAATTTGTTAATTTTTAAAATTCTAATGACTTTCTGATGTTAAATCAATTTTTTAAAAATATTCAGACGAATTTTATAAAATTAACAAAAAGTTTCCAAGATATTGGATTTTTACAATTTTTAAAATTGAATGTCCAAGCAGTTAAGCACGTCAAGAATTGATAAAATTTTAAATTGTAGGTGTTAAATTTAAAACGTAGATCAATTTTGAAAATCGAACATTTTTTCGAAATTTAAAATCCGCTAAAAACGAAACCAACCCAGCTCGTCGTAATTTTTTCCTCTATACATGGTGTATGGGAACGACGAATATGCGCGACGCCGACGTTGCACAATCCCCCTCCCTCCCCCCTAGCAATGTAAAAAAGAAACGTCAAAATTTGCGTAGACGTAGGTATTCTATGCACTAGTTTTTCTACGCGAGGGAAAATCTTATTAAAATTCGACGAGGATACGCGAACATTACCGCGGATAATCTGTCAATGTTGCTTTGAAATATTACTCTTTTGTATATCGACTTTATTTCTGCCTCGTTCCTGCTGCGCTGCGAGGCATTATGCCTCTATTACACACTTCTATACTATACTATGTCTCGCTCGTGTGATATCTTTTCTTCCTCCTCGACTAATGGCACCATTTTGAATATTGTACTGGTATGTTGCGCCGATCCGACCCCCAGATCGGCGAAAAACCTATTATATTTTCATTTTTTTTTCTCTCTCCCTCCCTATACGAGTTATGTGGAAAATTTTTGGCACGGATGTCGTGAAATTCGTGACGTCGTTGTTGTACCTTTAGGTGTATTTCACTTCAGGTCTTCCTCGCGACGCGACGAGACGGTTTTTCTTTTACCATTGCGCCAGTTTATGAGAAGTTTTAAAGCTCTTTTGGTAATGTCGTTTTTTTTTCTCAGCCCTTTTATTTCTCTTTCTTCGTAAAACAAAAACGAAATTCATAATAAAAAATAACTTCGCAGGGGTTGGAACTTGGAAGGGTATTGTTAATTTTGTCGAGTCATTTTTCACCTCTTGACCTCGTTCTATGATTAACGCGTAGATTTGGTTTATTTTTGGGCAATGGGTAATTGGGAATATGTGTGTGTGTATGTGGGTTGTGGGGGGTGTTCGTGTATAGGTATATGTTATGCTATGTCGAGTCGAGTTTTCATTTCTACGTATATCGTACGCACGCCATCCTATAGCTCTGTTAGATGGTATATAATACTTTACCTCTTTTATTACATATCCAATGACATTTTTCGTAGTTACGTGTACAATAATTGGTAATGGTAAATACGAGGGATATATCGTCATTATCGTAAATTACAATTTAATACCGTACATATGAAATTTAGGTTGTATCTATACCTACCTTTTGTACACAGTTCATCGTAATACTTAATTGCAGTCGAATTTTCCGAACTGTTACGATGGTGACAGGCACTGATTTCGGACGTTTTTGCGTCATTATGGCGAAAAATGCTCTGAAATTCGTACCTACATTCGAATGAATTATCGCATCTAGCTTTAAAATAGGCAGAATTTGCTATAGTTATGCGAGTAAATCAGCTATATTGAATTTGATATAGAATTACTACAATTTTTAAACGAATTCAGCTATGCCATTCCGTCACTTTTAAAGTAACTTTGTTTATATTTAGCATGTTGGTCACTTTTTGTCACTATTCGCCGAAAATGGTCACTAAAGTCACTTTTTCCAATTTCTTAGTCGATGTTTTTTTTTTTTTGAAAAACATCAAAGAAATGAAAAATTGGAAGATTTTTTTCCGAAAAAATAATTCTCTTACTCCACAAATTGATTTTTTTGTCAATGATATTGGGACAAATATTCCTTTTTTTTTTCTTTTTTTTTGAGTGAATGATTCCTTTTTCAAAAAAGAAACCTAACAGATTGACAGATTTTTTTCTGATTTTACTGAGAATAATATTTTGAAAATTTTTTACTACAAAAACATTATCAGTTTTTCTTCTTCAAAAAATTGATTGGATTTTTTTCTTCTCTAAGAAATTGTAAGATTTTTTTTGTTTTAAAAAAATGGTGCTTGAGATTTTATTTTTTTTAAATGAAATTTTTTTTTCCTTTGAACAGTAATAAGATTTTTTACTCATCTATTCTATAAGTAGAAAAAATGTTTACTTTGAAAAAAAATGAAAGATATTCGTCTTTTAAAAATTGAAAGATTCTTTTTATAGGTACCAAAAAAATCAAAAGTTTTTTTTATACCTACCAAAATTTTTTTTTAAATTTAATACCAAAAAAATTGAAAGTTTTTTTTAAATACCCAATGAAGACCTGGAATTGAAATTTTTTCTCCAAAAATGAAAAAAAGAAGAAAGAAATGAAACGAAAAAAAGAAACATAGATTCCTGAAGGAGTCTGTTACTAATTACTATACATAAAAATTTAGAGATCCCCCCCCCCCCCCCCCAAATGAAAGATTTTATTCTGAGAAGATTTTTTCTTTTATTTTTACTTCAAAAACATAAGAAATAAATCGATTACTCCAAAAATTTGAAAAAATTTCACTCCAATAAAATTAAAATATTTGTCTTCAAAAAGAAAATTATAAGAATTGAAAATTTTTTTTGGTAAGAAAAATCAAAACCAATTGGGAATATTTTTTACTAAAAGTTGTAGTTTTCTTTCCTAAAACACAACAAAACAAAATTCTGGGAAAAATCAAGAGATTTTTTTAATAAAAAAAAATTGAAAATTTCAGTTGTCATTTTATTAAAATCTGAAAAATTATGAATTTTTTCGTCATAACCTCTCAGAATGAAACCGAATGATGAGAAACTTTTTTTTGGCAATTTTTCCAATAAAATTGAATTTTGGGGAAATGTGAAATTGATGCCCACTACAATAATGAACTTTTTCCAAAAATAGGAATAATTGAAAAATCATGAATCATAACCTCTCAGAATGGACTTCAATAATGAGAAAAAAAATTTTTAAACCATTTTTTCCAAGAAATTGAATATGTGAAATTTCCCATGTAAAAAGGTCCGCGAAAAAACCGGACCTTTTTACATGGCAAAAATGAATTTTTTCCAAAAATGCGAATAATTGAAAAATTTAGAATTTTTCCATCATAACCTCTGAGAAGTGACCAGAATAAGGAGAAAAAAAAATTTTGACCAATTTTTTCAAAGTAATTAAATTTGAGGAAAATTTGAAATATCCGTTTTTTTTTTCAAAAATAGGAATAATTGAAAAAACATGAATTTTTTCGTCATAACCTCTCAGAATAGACCCGAATAATAAGAAAAAAAAATTTTGAGCAATTTTTTCAAAGAAATTAAATATGTGAAATTTCCCACGTAAAAAGCTCCGCGAAAAAACCGGATCTTTTTACATGACAAAAATGAATTTTTTCCAAAAATGCGAATAATTGAAAAATTCAGAATTTGTCCATCATAACCTTTCAGAATGGACCCGAATGATGAGTAGAAAAAAAATTTTGGCGATGTTTCCAATAAAATTGAATTTTGGGGAAATGTGAAATTGCCCTTTGCAAAATGAACTTTTTTTCAAAAATTGGAATGGTTGAAAAATCATGAATTTTTTCGTCATTATCTCTCAGAATGAACCCGAGTATTGAGAAAATAATTTTTTTTAGCAATTTTTCCCATAAAATTGAATTTTTGGAAAATGTGAAATTGCCCATTGCAAAAATAAATGAACTTTTTTCAAAAATAGGAATAATTGAAAAATCATGAATTTTTTCGTCATAACCTCTCAGAATGAACCCGAATGATGAGAAAAAATTTTTTTGGCAATTTTTCCAATGAAATTGAATTTTGGGAAAATGTGAAATTGCCCATTGCAAAATGAACTTTTTGAACAATTTTTTTGTCGTTAAAGTCCCTAATAAATCAAAATAGTGGATTTCATGTCTAAACCATTTGCAATCGATTAATTTCTTGTTGTTGTTTTTATGTTATAGGTGAGTACGAATTTTTTGCCGAAGTGTAAGAATAAGAAGTTATAAGAATACGTACCAGTACCAATACTAAGCAGTACCTACCTAACTATTTGAGTAAGTTAATTTCTTGATATTTTGTCGAAGAATTAAACACGATTCTTCGTAATAAGTATATCTTCACTTTTGTTTAGATATCTTGACGTTTTGGAGTCTCGAGAGTTTGAAAATAGATATTTTAGTTGTTAGCATTTCCCAGTCTATGGCAAGAAATTCTGTCCTTCCATTTCATTTCCAATCATTCGAGTTGAGTGTTGATTCCTATGATTCTGTTTTTAAAATTTTTTTGCGTAGGCATAGTAAGTTGATAAGTTGAATCATCACATTTTAATGAATATCTTTGAAACCAGTTTTAACTCTCCAAACTGGTTTTAGATTACTACAGCTTGTTAAAAATTACTTTGAAGTTTGCTGTTGATTATTAAAATAGAAATTTACCCTTTGGATTGGAATTTTGTCAATTATAAGGTTGAGAACCAGAAGCAAGAAAATCACTTTATTTAAAAAATTTAATTTCATTGTCCAAAATGGGTTCTGATTGAGTTTGTAGATCTGAAATATTTTCGAAGTTGTTCTGTTATTTGTTTTATAATTTCACAAAATCTGCCGTCCCTTTCTGCAAAAATTATGAATAAAAAGAGGAAAATTGGAGTTGGATGGAGCACAGTAGGTGTAATCTGCGAGTCAATTAGCCTACGTCGCCGCCTAAACAGTACATATTATTTAAAATTAACGCCGCGTTGCTAATGTAGCATGGAGTTTGGTGTGTAGTACGCGTGGAAAAACGTCGAAAAGATTGCCTGGCGTTCATCCGCGTATAACCTTTCTCTCGTGTATATGATTTTTATAGCGTTGCCTTTGGCTGAAACGCGTAAAGCGTATATAAGTCGATAAATCCGCATTAACGGTCTTTATGGGAAAGGCTTTTTATAAAAATCGAGTTTAGTCTTAAATTGGAAAAACGTTTTTGACGACGAGGGGGCAGTGTATGACTGAACGTACGTCGTACGTGTATGTACTCGTACGTTGCTTAAACTCCTACGTGAGTATTGCTGTATAGTGTGGTAGTACTCTATTGTATTCTGTGGACACGTGAACTCTATTTCGTATGTAGCCTGTGGTTGTTTGCTGATGTATGTACGTAAAATATGCGTACTTATTTTATTAAAAAATTTTAATAGATTTTATTATTTATTACCTATATTTAAAATTATTTTTTATTTGATTTGAATTAATTAATTCATTGGGAAGTCATTTTAAAATTCAATTCAACTTATTTTTTCAGTTTTTATTTTTTCGCCATTTTTAACCATTAACTTTACATTATTTTTGATTTATCATTTTATTTTATTTTTTTTTTTTTATTTTTTGCTTAATAATTTTTTTTTTAATTTTCAGATAAAGTTTTGTTTAAATTTTTTTTAGTCTTTTTTTTATTGGGTTTCTTCCATTTTTTTTTATTTCAATAAAATTTCATCTTTTTCATTTTAAAATAAGAAATTTTAATTTTAGATTTTTATTAATTTTTTTTTTATTTTCAAATAAATTTTTGTTTTTGATTCTTTGGTTGGATTTGAATTTTTTTCACTTTTTTATACCTAGGTATTTTATTTTATTTTAGTTCAGTTTTAATTTTATCAATTTTCAAAGGCTACCATTTGCTCCTATGCAAAATCCTAGCCTTACTAAGAAGACAAAATTTTTCATTTTCAGTAAAATTCAAAAAAGTCAATTTTTTCATTTTCTGTAAAATTCAAAGTACATATGCCAATTTTAATTTTATCAATTTTCAAAGGCTACCAGTTGCTCCCATGCAAAATCCTGGCGTTACTAAAAACATGAAATTTTTCATTTTCAGTAAAATTCTAAAATGACAATTTTTTTCATTTTCAGTATAATTCAAAAAGTGCCGATTTTAATTTTATCAATTTTCAAAGGCTACCATTTGCTCCCATTCAAAAACCCTGGCGTTACTAAAAAGACGAAATTTTTCATTTTCAGTAAAATTCAAAATTTTTAATTTTTTCATTTTCAGTATAATTCAAAAAATGCCAATTTTAATTTTATTTTCAAAGGCTACCATTTGCTCCCATGCAAAATCTTAGCCTCAGTAAAAGGACGAAATTTTTCATTTTCAGTAAAATTCAAAAGATGCCAATTTTTTCATTTTTAGTATAATTCAAAAAATGCCAATTTTAATTTTATCAATTTTCAAAGGCTACCATTTGCTCCCATGCAAAATCCTGGCCTTACTAAAAAGACGAAATTTTTCATTTTTAGTAAAATTCAAAAAATGTCAATTTTTTCATCTTCTGTAAAATTCAAATAATGTCACACCTTTTTTGGCCACCATTTCGCTCAAAACGCATTAAAAATCACCTTTGAAATTTTTTAAAAATAACTTTCTGTTACAGGCATTAAAGTGGGTTGATTTTTTGAAAAAAGTACAAACAATTTTCGGTTGTAGGAAATCAAAAATTTCTTCAATTTTTTCAATAAGAAATTTATTTTTAAACTTTTTTCGTGAAAAAAACAATCAAAATCTTGTTTTAAAATATGTATAGTAATTCACAAAAAAGTCCTCTAATACCTAATTACTTTTGAAGAAAAGTTTTCGTTTTTTTTGTTGAAAAAACAAGTTCTATTATAATAAGACGTAGATAGATATATATTTTTTAAATTCACCAGAAAATTTTCTAGATTTCCTATCAAAGAAAATTTTTTGAAGGGCTTGGAATTTTCGAATTTTTTTTTAAGAAAATTTTAAAATCTCTTCTAAAAAAAAAAAACATTTTTTCAGAAACTTGGGTCGCTATATTTTCCACAAAAAAAAACAAAAAAAAACCAAAAAAAAAACACTAAAGCCATTACAAAACTGAAAACTGTAAACAAACTAAAATATCAAGCATTCCAATTAAATTAAATTAAAGTAAATTAAAATTTTTGTACTTACTTTCTTCTTTTTCAATGAACAACTTAAATTGATTTTTTACATTTTTTTCAATCTTTAATTTTATTTTAATTACTTACTTACTCATATAATTATAAATTTCAATTTTCTCCGTATTTTTTAAACAGAATTTCAATTTGATCTAACAAATTTTTGGCATTTTTCATTTCTATTCGTCATAGCATTTTCGATTGTAACTTTTCCTCAGTTTTTTTTTCTTCATTTATTAATTTTAGTTCCTTTTTTTTTCAAATTTTTAGTTTTTTTTTATTACCTATAAATTAATATTTTCCCCTATTACTAGTGAAATTTCAATTTTTTATTTTTATTCTTTTCACTTTCCTTAATTTTTTCTCAAACTAACTAGGTATATATTTTACCAAACTTTTTAGTTGAATTAATTTTTTTTTTATTTACAATTGTTTTCTTAATATTTTTTCCACTTCAATAAATTTTCAAACCCAAATATTCAGATATTTTGAACGTTGTTACTTTTTTAAATCTTGATTTTTTGCTTATTTCCAATTTTTTAGTCTCGTTTTTTCTCATTTTTCGATTAGCTACAAGTTTTTCAAATTTTTCATTTTTAATTCAATTCAATTTATTCCTAGATGTTTCAATTTTTTTCTGATTTTAATTTGAATTGATTTTTTTAAAACCAATTTTTCGTATTTTTATTTGTATTTCAATTCTTCTTTCACGAGTAACATTTCTTCATGTTTTCAACTATCAGTTTTATTGAATTTTTATCTCAAATTTTCATTCATTTGTAATCCTCAGGTACATACGAGTACTAAATTTGAATTTTACTCATCTGATTATACGGACTTGAAATGCAGGACCACAGAAAACTTCATAATTATCGCATGAAAGTTAATTTCTTTATAATCGATAATAATACAGATGCTAAGAAGGCGAGAGGCAAGAAAGGGCATCACGAAAGACGCCACACATTGGGCGGGGTGCGGGGAGAATTAGAGAATGTGTTTTGAACTCGTGCTAACTGGGAAGACGCAGCAGTAGCGTTGCATATTTCATGGTATGGCATTATCCTCAGCCAGCACCTCGGGGATACATTTTGCGCTTTCGACGAAACGCCACTGTAGCGAGCAAAATGTAGGTACGTAGTAGCTTCAACGATGGAACATTTTCACTGACTCCTCGGTCCAGCAGGGAGGCGGGGGCTCGAGCGGTAGCGCAATTTAATGCACCGAACTCGTATTTACAGTACTCTCACACGTTTGTGTGTGGGTGGAGGGTGCAAGAGGTGGTTCGCATAGGATACCGGTAACCCTCTGGTGCCCAGTTCGTTGCGTCTCGCCAATTTCGGCACTTCGCATCGCCCAACTTGGCGTCTTCTTGCTCGTAAATAGCGTTCAAAGGCGGAGGCTGCTGCATCGCAGCATCTCAGCCTGCGATCTCATGGTACGCAACGCACCGCACGCTTCTCGCAAACGTTTGGATTATTCAAAAGCTTACGTAGTATATATTCGTAAACGTAGGTAGAGGACTAGAGGTACCTCTACCTACATATACTTTGTCGGCGTTTACGCGAAACGCGTTCCGGGTCGCACGTTATCGTGCGTCCTCATCATTTATTCAATTCGACGAGTAGTTAGTGTTCGTACTTGTACTCGTACTCAACGACGAGAAAAGTGTTTTCCTTCGGACGTAAAACGTGTTCCTTCAAATTACCTACGTACATAATATACGTGCGCAAATCCTCTTAACGCCGCCGCCACCGCCACCGACCAGCCAGCCTTTGCCCATGCCCCACACCTGTAAAAGTGGCAGCAGCATTTATATGTACCTACGTACGCAGTTGACCAGACTTATTCACGAGTAATTTGACATTTCCTTTGCGAAAATGGCACGGTGAAGTGAACGAGCTTCGTATATGTGCCTATCTGCCTACCTACTTGTACGACACACGACATCCTAATCGATCCCAAGTCGAGCAAACCATTAGTTGCTCTGCGGAATATTGCTGTTTGTGCAGCCCCATACATCGTTCTGTGTAGGTAACCTTTTTACTTACCTACGCCTACTCTACTCTGCTCTACGTATGAGTACGATCAAAACCACCTAGAGATACAAGCCATGAACGTAGAAAGGCAACGTCGCATTTTCGAGTAGTAGACGGCCAACTTTCCAATTCGTTTTTTGACGATAACTCGGGAAATATTCATCGAATCGAAATTCTGACAACACATTAACGAAAGGAAATTTTCTGCTCTACAATTTTGCTTCTGATTAATTTTCACGAAAAATGCTTCGTTTGCTCTGAAAATGAGAATATGTGAAAATTTGCATATCCAAGAAAACATTTTACGCTGAGAAATCGAGGTATTTTCGTCAAATCGAAATTTCAATAATTTTAGGGTGAAAGTATTTTTTTCGCTCTACAATTTTGGTTCGTATCAATTTTCACGAAAATCGCTTCGTTGACCGGGAAAATGGGAAAATTTGGTAGACGGCCAACTTTCAAAATCAGTTTTTCGACGATAACTCAAGAAATATTCGTCAAATCGAAATTTCGACTACACCAAACAAAAGTAAATTTTTTGTTCTACAATTGTGGTTTTTATCAATTTTCACAAAAAAGGGGTCGTTGACCTCGGAAATGAAAAAATAAATAGTTTTTTGACGATAACTCAAAAAATTGGTCGAATCGAAAATTTTAAAAGCACTAAAACTGAAGGATTTTTTCTGCTCTACAATTTTAGTTCTTATCAATTTTCATGAAAAACGCTTTGTTTATCCGCGAAATAGGAAAATATGAAAATTTGCATATCTGAGAAAACAGTTTTTGCTAATGAATCGAGGTATTTTCGTCGAATCAAAACTTCAATGATAAGGGAACCTCGGCAACTCGTCACCTCCGATTGAGCTGAAATTTGGCTCACTGAAAGAGCATGCCACCCAGACCTCACAACCAAATTTTTAGCTGCCAAAGTTGATTTTTCGATTTTTGTCGAATTTTTGAAAATGGCTAAAACCGCCTCCAAAAAAGCATTTTTTGAAAAAAAAGAAATTGTAAATTTCAAGATAGAATCCGGAAAATCGGTTTGTACACTAAAGTCGACCTCCCGAGGCGATTGACAACATTTTCAAAGCGATCTGGAGCCTCCAGAAAAAGTTGACTTTCCTCCAGCACACTGGAATCTCTCCAGACGGCAAAAATCAAAATTTTCTGCAGGCTCCAGATCGCTTCGAAAATGGTGCCAATCGACTAGTAAGGTCGACTTTATGGGGTAGACGAAGATTCGGGTGATATACAGGAAAAATTGATTTTTTGGAAATTTTAAAAAAATGCAGAATTTTTAAGTTGTCAAAAAAAAACACGTGCGAACTCGTCTCCTTGGATTTTGGTTTCAACTACGTCAATCGATAGATGGCATCATACTAACGCTAGGATTAAATTTTCAGCTGCCGAAGTTGATTACAGCGCCGTCTGGAGCAATTCCAGTGCGCTGGAGAAAAGTCAACTTTTCTTGGAGGCTCCAGATCGCTTCGAAAATGGTGCCAATCGACTCGGGAGGTCGACTTTAGTGCACAAACCAATTTTCAGGGTTCTCTCTTGATTTACAATTTTTCTTTCAAAGAATGTTTTTTTGGAGGCGGTTTTAGCCATTTTCAAAAATTCGCCAAAAATCGAAAAATCAACTTCGGCAGCTAAAAATTTGGTTGTGAGGTCTGGGTGTTATGTTCTTTCAGTGAGCCAAATTTCAGCTCAATCGGAGGTGACGAGTTGGCGAGGTTCCCTTGTGAGTTACCTAGACTTGTTCATATTCTCAAAACCTACCGCAGTGCATCGTCTCGTGTGCTTGCTGCTTATCAACTTGGACATGTTTACCATACGCTGATGATATGTCATACGTATTATTTGTACTTACAGTTGTACGTTCGAGTAATAAATGCAACTCGTTAATACCTTTTCAGGGACGTTCCGAAATTTCGTTACGAATTTAATAGCTTTGTTTATCATTTATTGCGCTCTGCTCGATGCGATGGTGTCGTCATCGCGTGCTTCTCTTTCTTGTCTCGTCTCTTCAAGTCGTACACGTTACGTTGATTTCCTACTCACTATTTAAATTATCTTCGTCGTCGTCATTTTCGTAATAAAATTACTTTTAATATCGTTTACCAGGACATTTATCAACTTACTATGTACTCAATGTATGCCTTGCACAAGTTCCTATCTATCTATTAAGTGATCTGAGCCACCCAGGAAGGAGCGATCAGAAAGGTCAGCTGGTGGCAATTTTTAGTTCTCAGTTGGAAAATTGAGCATTTTGGATGAATTTACCATTTTACCAATCTAGAGTCTATGAGAAAAAGAAGTGAGTCAAAAATCCATTTTTTAAGGTTCGTTCCCTTTTTTCTAAGGTCCAGCCTCCTCTCTTTGAAAATCCTCTATCTCCATTCCTAAGGCCGCTTTCGAAAAATTTTCATACAAAAAATGTGGATTGAGAACCTTGAACTAATTTCGATTATTATAGAAATTTCGATTGAACCACTCCTTCCCCTCAAATCGTGCAAAACACGTATATAAGTTAGTGGATAATTCTCGTATGTGTTTTGCAAAATTGGAAAGGGCAGAGGAGTCCAGGCAAAATTTTTGTAACGACCAATATTTTTCTTTTTTCTTTTTTTTGAAAGAGGAAATTTCAATGTTTTGAAGAAAAATAGGTTTATCTGTAGAGAAAATCGTCTCTGAATTTCTTGTTTCAATTTTTTTGAAAAAATTACTTTTTTATTATTCAATTTTTTTTTCAGGAAAGAAATCTCTTTACTTTTTTAGAGGAAAACAAATTTTAATTCTTTGAGAAAAAATCTCAAATTTTGTCCCAATTAAAAAAAAATAAAAAAACATTCCATTTTCTTGAAGCAAATTTTTTTTTCTTATGTTGCAATAAAAATATCGCTTGAATTATTTAAGAGAAAAAATTCATAAAATTTTTTGGAGTAAAAATTTTTCTCAACTTTAAATTTAAAAGACTTCTTGTTTTGAACTCTTTTTTTTAATGAAATATTTCAAAATTTTGGAAGAAAATCTCTACATTTACTTTGAAGTATTAAATCTTTTACTTTTGTGCAGACCTTTATTTTTTTTAATTTATTTATTTTTTTTTGAAAAGAGATCTTTTTCGTCTTTTTACTCTTTTCTCATATTTTTGAAAAAGAAAATCTTTTGAAGTCAAAAGAACTTTATTTTAATGTAAGTTTTTTGTTTTGATTTCAGAAATCAACTGTTTACATTAATTGAGATTTTTTTTTATTTCATTTTATTCAATTTTTTTTTGAATAAAATAAAAATACCTTATACCTAATCAAGAAATAAATTCCTATTTTTTTCATGTTGAAAAAAAAATAAATCTTACATTTTATGAGAGAAAAAATCTTATTTTTTGTTTAGAATGAAGTCTATCATTTTTGGAAAAAAATTAAATTAATCTCAATTTTTTGAAAAAAAAAAATGAATAAATTTAATACCTGAAGAATTTTTTTTTTTTGGTTTTTTCAAAATAAAAGTAATTTTATTATCAAATTTTTGGATTAAAATCTTTTTTGTAAAAAATAAAAGAAAAAAAATTCTAAAAATGAATAAATCATACATATTATTATGAGAGAAAAAATCTTATTTTTTGTTTAGAATGAAATCTATCATTTTTGGGGAAAACAATTCAAGTAAATTTCAATTTTTCAAAAAAAAAAATGAATAAATTTTCCAAAGATTTTTTTTTTGGATTTTTCTAAAGTAAATGCATTTTCAAATTTTTGGAGAAAAAAAATCGTAAATTTTTTGAAATAAATAAGTTCTTTTAAAATTATTTAGAATGGAATCTCTCATTTTTAAATAAAACATTCCTTATTCGTATCATTTGTAAATTCATCATTCGATGTTACGGGTAGCTTGCGCGTAGTGCAAGACCCGTGGAAGTTTTTTTTTATAAATAAATTATTTTTGAATTTTTTTTTTTCAAATAATTGCTTGGTATTATAAATGTTGTTGAATTTAATTCTTACTATTGTCATAATTACGTTTTTTTATAAAAATGATATCCCCTCTGGGTTTAATTTTTTCTTTTTTTGGTAGCCCCATGCCTTTCTCTTTATTTCGATCTAGAATTTCCCCCTATTAATTTTATTAAAATCTTTTTCCTCGATTTTATTTTTCAAATGGCTTGGAGTTGTCTCTCTATGAGTTTAATTTTTTCGGTGATCCAATGTTCCCTTCCTGATTTTATTTTCAAATGACCCAGTGCCCCCCTTTCATGATTTTTATTTTTCGTTCACGTGACCTACAATCTCACCGCTTGATTTTATTTTTCAAGTGATTTTGAGTCATCCTTCTGGGTTAAATTTTTCAGGTGGCCCAATTTCTTCCTTTCAATTTTACTCTCAAATGATTTCTCTCCTGGTTTAACTTCGTCAGTGGTCAAAATGTCCTTCGTGATTATATTGCTCAAATTACTTCTTTTGAAGTGACCTAGAATTCCTTCCTGAACAAATCATCTACCCTAACCGGAGATACCTTTTATTACATGCTACACGATGTTATGCCACTCTATAACTTATGTCTCATCGTACGCATGAATTGAAATTATCCTGTAACTATGACGAGATTTTAGGAATGCTCTCGACTTAAAAGCCCGCACATTATCGTGATTATTTTAATAACGTCGCGTCGTCGTCTTCATCGTCGTCAGTAGGTAGTATTTTTTTGCGAATCGAGAAGAGAAAATTTACATTCCAAACGTTACTGTGAAGCAATTCTATACGTGTATATACGCTTCGTATTCATTAATTCGACTGTACGTAAAGTAAACGTACTTTTCTCTGTGAGTTATACACGACACATACTTACTTATGTACCTACGTGTAGTACCTTATACATATAGTATAAATGTACTCGCAATACCTAAACCTATCAACTACCTACAGTAAATCTCGGCGCTTTTTTTCCTTCCTATCCTTTTAATTTTCAACGAGTAGTACACGGCGCAACGAGACGATTTGTCAAGATGAGACAAGACGTTTAGTTCGTATTCGGAAAAGTTACCCCGTTTTCACTCGATGTAAAATAATATAGGCTACGCCGACTATAAATTTCTCCCAGCGTATAATTACGACTTTATAACGATCTCAATTCGCTGTAATTCTTCGAAAATTACCGATTACCTAGTACGTAATTACCCCGTTAACTGACAGCGTTTTACAGTAATTGCTAATTATATATTGCGGTATTGGCGAACATTTGCGGCAATAAAAAAACACTTGGAGATGGCGGCGAAAAATAATTAGAAATTAGTACGAGTGTCTACTGTCTACTCTATGAAATGTAGCGCAATTTTAAAATGAAGAATACCCTAGAGAATATTGATTTGTCTTTTTTTGTGTATCGGTAATCATCAAATAATTCGGAATTTGGCAAATTTTGGAAAAGTTCTATGTTTAGAATAGATTTTTTGTGACGAATTTTCAAAATCGCTTTTAATTCAATTTCAATTTTTTCAAATGATTTTCATAATTGTGGCATTCCATAAGAAAAGGGTCAACTTTGTCGCTCGGTTCGATTTCGAGTTAGGCACATATTCTGAATCTACATTAAATTCCCTTTAAAATGAGCTATTGGTGAGCCCTCTACCTACAAAATTCACGCTTGGGGACGCTTTTGAAGTTTCAACTTTAAAAACCCTAGTTTTGAGGAAAATGAGTTTAAAGTTTTCTGATCTGAAGTAAAAATAATTTTATAAAAGTTATCAAACCCCAAGAAAATATCAGAAGTACCTAGTTTTACTTAACTTGGTGTTCCTTGATGCCATCTGTGCCAGAGACAAAGTTGACCCTTTTCTAAGTCGCTATCTCGCCCGACCTTCGATGCCATGTTAGGATGTTACCACGGTGAAAAAATGATTTCAAGGGTCCCAACCACTTTCACGTGAAAGTAGAAGGATGATAGTGTACGAATCCGTCAAAAACCAAAAATCGATATTTTTAACCCGAAATCACATTTTTGCGTTTTTCTCGAAAAGTTGTTTTTGCCAAAGTTGACCCTTTTCTTATGGAATGCCACAATTTTTTTGCCAACAGTAAATTTTATCCAATTTTTAGTTGAATTTATTTGATTATTTTTCTTCCATTAAAAAATTTCATTTCATTATTCATTTAATTTTATTTGTCAATATTCAATTCATTTCAAAATTTTAAAAATTCTTTAAATTTTATTTGAAAAAAAATACTAGAATGAATCTTTTAATTTCATTGCATTTTTCACATTTTTTTTCAAAGAATTGATTTCTTTAGAAATAAAAAAATAATAATTTATTGACATTTTTCAAAAATTATTTTTATATTTCTATTTTGCTCAATTTTTTAAAATTCAATGATTTCAGTCAATTTTTTCAAAGATGTTCAGGGTGTCTAAAGGTCATATGAAAATCATGAAAGTCGTGGAAAAGTCATGAATTTTACTCCTTGAAGTAATGAATTTTTGATAATATTATTCGAGCAAAATCACAAAAAATTCATAAAATAGGTATTGTGATTTCTCTGAAGAAAAAAATTATTTTTCTTGAAAATTTTTTATTCATAAAATATTGCGATTCCTCTAAATAAGAAAATTATTTATTTTTTAATTTTAATCTTCTATTTTTTGGAAAAAATTCCCATTTCTTGGAATGAAATAAAGAAAAAAAAAATGAATTTTTTGGTAAGTACAAAAATTTTTAAAAATTGTTTTGGAATGAAAAACATTTTCACATCACTAACCTTACGTAGTTGCTGTACGAAGCGTTAAAAATATATCCAATTTTTTTGAAGCAGGTAAAAATATTTTTCAAACTTTCGCCAAAAAATTCTCATTTAAAAAAAATTAAAAAATCTGAATTTTATCGTTTTTGAATTGAATAGTTTTGAAGTAAAAATACTTTTCGAACTCTATTAGAAAATCTCAATTTTTGTGGATTTTTTTTTTCAATTTTCTGAAAAATAAAAAATATTTTTATTTTTTTGGGAGGGAGGGTCTTTGCTTTTTTGAGAAAAAATACTCATTTTTTGGAAAATATAAAAAAAATTAAAAATAAATTTTTGGTTTAAAACTTTTTTAAAATTGTTTTAGAATAAAATAAAATAATCAATTTTTTTGAAAATAGAGAAAATCTCAAATCTTCAGGAGTATAAATTTTTCAGGATTTGTTGGAATAAAAAACATCCACTTTTTTTTTGAAAAAAAATGTTATAAAATTTTCTTACCTATGTAAAAATATTTTTTTAAATTTCTGTGGAAAAGTTTCTCAATTTTTTCTTTGTTAGAGAAAAAAATTTGTTTCATTTTCGGAAAAAAAAACTGGGATTTTCTTTCGAACAATAATTTTGAAAATTCTTCTAAAATACGAAAATCCCAATTTTTTGGGGATCAATTTTCTTTGATAGACGAAAAAAAAACCGTAGAAAAAATGTTTTTCTGTTGAAAAAGTTGTTAAAAATTTTTTTAGGAGAATTTTTCGCGTGAAAATTTTTTGTTCCTTTTCAGGAAAAAAAATCATTCTCGCATTACAACATGAAAACAATTTTAGGCATCCACCTTTCAGGGAAGAAATCGAATTCACCCTTGAAAATTCCAAGTATTCATTTAACTTTTTTTTTGAAATTGTATAGATTTTTTTGGTTACAACAGAAAAGAGTGTCTCGGCGGACATAGGCATAACTTAAGGGGTTCAAGGGGCATTTGCTTCCTCCCTCAATAATTTTTTAAATAGTTATTTACCACAAAATAAGGGAAATTTCCCCCCATATTTCTTACGAGCTACTTCTATGCCGGAGGGGGCCTCTGGAAATATAAAATTATTGTTCATGAAAAAGTTATGAATTTTCAAAAAAAAAAAAAAAAAAAAAGTTAGACACCCTAATGAAGTACAGTTGTCAATTTTTAATTTTTTTTTCAAGAAGTGAATTTTTTAGGATAAAAAAAATTGAATTCTTTCAAAAATTTGATTGCTTTAAATTTTTCTAAAAATTAAAGAAGTTGAAAATTCAGATTTTTAGAATTTTTTATTTCCTTAAGTACAATTTCACCATAAAAAAATTATCTTTCAGAAAGTTGGTTATTTGATATTTTCTAAATTCTCAAACTTGAAAACTAAATGAGAAATTACACCACTTATCCTCCCCACACCCGCTCTTATTATTAATTGTAATATTTCAAACGAGCGAAAAAATAATTAAGCGAATAATATCGCTTCTTTGTTGTCTTCTCGTTTTAAGTGTAAGTATGTAAATTCGCGAGAAAAAGTTTCGATTTCAAATTATATGGAAACAATATTTCACAGCGTTTTTTTAATATATTATTTTCTTTCTCATCAACGCTACTCGAAGTTTTCGAAGAAGAGAAAGCTTATCTTGTTCAAATAGGCTCTCGGCAGGATAATAATTTGCTGTTTAAAATTCGCTATACGTGCCTACTTGAGAACGTCAAAAGGAGAGAAAAAAAGAATATACAGTGGCGGCGTATCGGGAGCACATCTATAGGGGCATCGTCGTGGGACAGGGCGGGGGACACAGGCCTTAAAGTAGTAACTGGTATTTTTTTTACTTTTTTTTTTTTGGAAATGTATTCGAGAAAGGTACCTATAGTAAGTAAGTATATAGATGAGACGTCGTTAAATGATAAAAGCAATTTCAGCGCGGTCTAAGCGATAAATCATGACGATAGGTATAAATTAAAAATACCGTTTGAAAAGTTCTTTTCAACAATTTCTACAGCAGCAGCGTTTGGAAAAAAAATGCTGCGAAAGAAGAAAGTGCTGCCTGACGGAAAAAGGGGGCGCGGAGCTGCAAGCCAAGTTTACTTTTTACGCGGATCGAGGTTTTTGTAAGTTTATTGCAAGCTTTGGCTTTCGTTTCGCTATTCGTATTGAATTACGAGTACGTCTATCTCGCTCTCTCTCTCTCTCTCTCTGGTTCGGCTAAAGCACGTGAAAAAGCTCCATAGAAAAAATCATTACGATACATGAAAGAAAAACTCGAACCCAGTCTTTCGTTCAAAGAACCAAATTATCATCTCGAGAAAATACGTACTAGGTGTGTTGCTGGCTGTATTCGTCGGTTTTATTGTGCGGAGTTTATTTTAACGGAATTAATGTTCTTTGAGGTGTTTGCATTGAGACGTGTGGAGAGAGGTGTAGATGTAGAATGAAGGATAAGGCGTATGGCAAATGGATTTGAACGGCGGATGATGATGATCGCTACTCGTATATTAGGATTAAGAAGGGTTGAAAATTATTCCGGTGCAAATGATGAACGTCGCGTTCGTGTTATGCAAAAGGTAGGCTACGTATTATCGATATGCAGGTTGGAATTAGCATTTGCGGCCGAATTAATTATGCTTAAATTTGCTAGCCGCTGGTGTACGAAATGCTCGCCAGCGGCAGCTCGATGTGGTCAGAAAGGCATCGTCGTTTTGCGTATAATATTTCATCGTAATTTAATGCCATTGTATACGCCGTAGTTGGCTTTCGGCGTAATTTTTTTCCTCTACATTTTGTTCGTTAGGAGGAAGGAAATTAAAAAAAAAAAAAAAAAAAAACGAATAAAAATCTGAGTAACAATAAAAATCATTTATGTGACCCGGCACGTTAAGAGGGACCTAGTTGACATTTTACAAATTTTTCAGGAGGGTAAAAACAAACTTTGGAAATGAATATCTCTGGAACGAATGGACCGATTTTTCTAAAACTTTGGGGAATTGTTACTAGGTATAAGTGAAATATTTTCCAATATTAAAAAAATAATTATGGGCGAACATTTTTGTATAATGGCGCAAGGGAAATTTGACCAAACTCAGTGTTGCCAAAAAGGGAAAAAAATTTTGTTATAAGTAAATTTTTGAAGTTTACTGATAACAAATGTAACATTGATTTTAGGCTAAATTATGAAGATTTCGTTTCATAGGTGATCATAAGATGAAATATACGTCGAAAATCACAGTGATTATAGATTTTATGTATACTTAAATTTAGAACCAGAGACCCCCCCCCCCCAATGGTGCCCCAAAAAAGTGAAACAAGATAAATACCCAATTGTTATGTTATTTCTGTTTCAATATTGTTAAATTATAGTAATTTTGGAACAAATAAAGAATTTATTTCTATACATTTTTACTCAAATTATTGAATAAACAACTATATTGCCTACTAGGTCCCTTTTAACATGCCGATTGAAAATATTGACTTTTTCGAAAGGTGATAGACCTTGGTAAGTAGACCTCAGAACACCAAAAAAGTGAAAATCGATTTTTTGTCAACTAGGTCCCTTTTAACGTGCCGGGTCACATATAATGTATACCGAGTGACCCAAAATATCGTACGAGCAGAATAAAAATTTCCACGCCTTTGTAATTTTTTTGGTAGGAGTTTTTATTTTAAAAATTTTCCTTTCGCAGTATTTTTTTTCAAGAGGATTCTTCGTTTCAAAAAATATTTTAAAATATTTTTTTGTGTATAATTTTTTAGAAAATTGATAAGTTTTTAGAATTTATTTTAGAAAAATTTTCAAGTTGAAGTATACGTGACTTTTATTTAACTTATTGATGGTACAGATACTTTTAAATTTTTCAATTACATTTTTAGATATTTATGAGGAAACTTTTTGAAATATTTTCTTCTTGAATATTTCTTTTCAAGAATTTTTTTTCGATCCAACATATTTTTCAAACTTGATTTTCTCTAAAAAAAATCGCACAAAAATTTTCTGTTACAAAACATCCATTTTCGAACTTTTTCCTTGGATTTTTGAATTTTTTCCAACTAAATTTTGCAATTTTTTTTTTGCAATTTTTCTCAAGAAATTTTTTTGCTTTATAAAAATGTCTAAACATTTGTTGTAAAAAACTGTTTGTAAATTTTTTAATGAATTTTTTGATGGGATTGTTGAGATTCTCCGCAAAAAAAACAATGGAGAAGTTTTTTCAACAATGTACTATACTATATCTATATGTATTTTTTAATTTTTCTTGGGGACTGAATTTTTCTATTTTTTTGCCTGTTTTTCTATTGCCTCGAAAAAAATTCAAATATTTTTTTTGAATGGATTTTCAAACTTTTCTCGAGAAATTTTTTTTTATGGTTTTGTATTTTTTCAATGTTTTTGGTAAGGAGAATTTTCGGAAAAAATTTTATGTGAATTTTTTTATGAAAATTTTTCGATGGGATTATTGAATTTTCTTCTCGAAAAAATCACGAAAGGAATTTTTTGAATTTTTCTCAAAGTTATTTTGTACGGATTTTTTCATATGATTTTTAAATTGTTTGTTGTACCAAGCATATTTTTCATTACATTTAAGTACTCGTATTTTTAAATTTTTTTTAAGGAGAATTTTTGGGAAAAATTTTATATGATTTTTTTTTGGAATTTTTCGATGTGGTTTTTGAATTAATGATTTTTCCCCCCCAAAAACCTACGAAAGGAATTTTTTGATCCCCCCCCCCTTAAGTATTCAATCTATTATTGTTTTGCAAATTTTTTTACAAGTATTGCAATTTCTAATTTTTTGAAAATTACTGAAAATTACAATTTTTAATAATTCAGACAGGGTAGAATTTTGCATTGATTTTTTTCGGAGCCTTTGTCATTGATTAAAATAATGAAATTTCTCATTTTTTGAAAAAATAAAAATTTTCTTATTTTCAATAAGCTTTGTCATTGATTACATTGAAATTGCCATTTTTTGAAATTTACTAAAAATAAAAATTTTCTCAGTATCAGTAAGGGTAGGATTTTGCATTAGATCTTAGGATAGCTTTTTTCATTGATTAAATGCAATTTTGCAAAAACTCCCATTTTTTGAAAATTAGTGAAAATGAAAATTTTTACAAATTCAGTCAGAAGAGGATTTTGCATTGGATCTTAGGGTAGCTTTTTCTATTGATTACATAATTTTGTCAAAAAACAAAACAAAACAAAACAAAACAAAACCCTTTTGAAAACAATTTTTTTGAGAAAAAGATTTTAGAAAATTTTGTGTAGCGAAATATTTATAATTTTTAATTCCAAAAAAGTAGCAAATGTCTTTACAGAGAATTGTTAGTAAGGTAAATTGAAAAATGATTTTAAAAAATCCTTTGAAAATTTTGTTGAATTTTTCCGGAGAAAATAAAATGAATAAGTACCTATATAAATTTTTTAAAATTTTGACAATTGTATTTTTGAATTTTGTTTTACGAAATTTTTCAAAAAATTTTTTGCAAACTTTTTTCCAAGATTATCTTTATGCCAGAAAAATTTTTGAAACACTTTTTCACAAAAATTGTACGTATGAAAAAATATATTTTTCAATTTTTTTATAAGGTTTTAAAATAAGTTTTGGAAAAATTTTACGAAAATGTCCTCTACTTTGGCTACATAATTCAATCTAAAAAGATCTTTTTTATCAACAAATATTTTTCCAACATTTTTGGATGGGATTTTAAAATTTATTTCAGAAAATTTTTTCTTAAACCTCTTTATTGCAATTTTTTTTCTGAGTAGATTTTTTCCAGGAAATTTTTGTTTTTTTAAAAATTATACTATAAATAAGTAAGACTAGTATAGAAGTACCCATGTAAGTACAATTTTTCGAAATATTGATGAACATTTTTCTAAAAAATTTTCTATTTGAAAAAAAGTGCTTTGAGAAAATGAGCTTTGTAGAAAAATTTTTTTTGCAAAAAAATCACAGAAAAATTTGTTTTAAAATAAAATCAATTTGCAAAAAAAAAAGAAAAACAAATAAAAAAACTCACTTTTACTTAGGTATCTGAAAAAAAATCTAATTTTTTTTTCACGGATTGAATACAATAACCCAACGAAATAACACGTGTGAAAAGTACAGAAATAGGGAAAAGGTACCTAGCTCATTCGCCACCGTCGCTGCCGCTGCTGCAGCATCGCAACAACCCTCGAGGGGACAACAGAACGTAGGTATAATTTCGTCAAAACGTCATTTCTTTGTCGTCGTAGGCTGTCTTTGTCTATGACGATGGTGCTGAATGGCATACCCTAGGACTAGGTATACCCTACCTTGTACGACCTAAGCGAGCACGATGATAGGCAAAGGACGTTTGTCATCGTGTTTCCACCGGACGAGCGGAGAAGTCGACAAATCGCGTAATGTTAACGAATGCGGGTAATGAAGAAACGTCTACGTACGAGAAAGATTTAGCAAATTCTACGCCACAAATATGACATATATAGCGGAACGATAAGAAATTATTATTATCGAGCGTATGATGAAAAATGTCAAGCTTGCCTGACTATTTTTTTTTTTTTTTTTTTGCCAGTCCCATCGCCCATCTTTTTTTTCCGTTGGCTAGATATTAAATTCTTTTCGCCGGCGAACGTTTTACTTTTGTCTGGCATTTTCTCGAGTTCAGCGAGTTGCTGAAAAATGAGTCGTGTTTTCGAATTGACAGCGTCGTTTTCAAAATATTGGCTGCTTTGAGACGCCTTCTATAGTCGTGGTTGTGCGGAGAAAGCCTGTAAATTTTCTGATTCGAAACTACTCGACCGAGTTTGAAATTTTCAACTATTACAAAAGGTGTGTTTTTTGCCTAGCGAAACGAGCGAGTGACGCGACGAAATGACATATTTATATCGATCAGCTGGAGAAAATGCGAAAATCTGTCGTTAATGGCTTGCTTGCCTCGTCTAGTCTAATATAAACCTATTTGTTAAGACGGGTTTTTATCGAGGGCTGTTGAGATTGAGAATATTCTATAGAATATAGATAGAAATTTCGCCTATTTGCATCATCTCGAAGGTGCTTCACCAATCTACAGAAGATGCTTTCGTTTCGAGACGTTGACGAAATCGTGAACGTAGGTATTATGTTTCGAGGAGCACTCGATTATACGCGATTATATTTAAATTCCAAGTACGTATAATCAATCGTCCATTCCTTTTTACCTACCCAACAAGGGAACCTCGCCAACTTGTCACCTCCGATTGAGCTGAATTTTGGCTCACTGAAAGAGCATGCCACCCAGACCTCACAACCAAATTTTTAGCTGCCAAAGTTGATTTTTCGATTTTTGGCGAATTTTTGAATATGGCTAAAACCGCCTCCAAAAAACCATTTTTTGAAGAAAAAAAAAATGTAAATTTCAAGATAGAATCCGGAAAATTGGTTTGTACACTAAAGTCGACCTCCGGAGTCGATTGATACCATTTTCGAAGCGATATGGAGCCTCCTCATGCATCGGAGCGCGGTTACTTTTTTTACGACAAGGTTACTTTAGTTACTTTTTCACTCATTTTGGTTACTATTTCGTCAAAAATCTGAATGAAAAATACAAAACTGCCCTTAAAATTCAAAATTTCTTCAAACATCGTTTTAAAATTGATAGTTTTTTTGTTCAACGTGTGACTGCCAGAGGTCACTGTATAATTACGTTCATCTTCCTTCGCTTTCCAAAACTACAAATTTTTAGGTGAATTTCAAAAAAAATTGAAAGATTTATTTAAAAATTAATTAAATTAAAAAAGTAATAAACAAAAATATTCATTACCTACATCTTCTTTTAAAAATGAGATTTTAAAATTGGGGTTTTTTTCTCAAGCAATTAAGATTTTATTTTTCTCTAAAAATAAGAGACATTTCTTTAAAAAAAAAAAAAAAAAAAAAAAAAAAAAAAAAGTACCTAGGTAAGAGATAAGATTTTCTTTTAAAAATTAAGGGATTCTTTCTCTACAAATGAACGGCTTTTTGTCCAAAAAATTGAAGTTCCACTAAAAAAATTGGGAATTTTTTCAGAAGAATTAGAGTTTTTTTCGTCGAAGAATAATAAAAAATATTTCTTCTCACTAAAAACCTTTTTTTTATTGACAATTTATCAGCAATTTTTTTTATTTAAAAAAAAGTGGACCAAAGTGTTTGAAAACAATGTTTGAAAATTTAAAATTATTACTTAAAATTATGGAGAATAAAGAACTTCTCAAAAACAAAATATAAAAAAAAAAATTGTTTCAGCTCGTGAACTTAAAGGTCTTCATAAATTTGATTTTTTTTAATAAGAAGAACGTTTCGAAATTTACAAATTTTGAAAAATTGAAAATTTTACAAATTTAAAAATATTGATTTTTTTGGAAATTGAATACTTTTAAAAATGAATAATTTTTTGTACCTACTCATTTTGCAAACCACACAAAAATTGAAATTTTTTCAACTCATGATTTAAGCATTATAATTTTTATAAATTTGGAATTTTTTATTTTAATAAACTTATTTTTAGAAACAACAGCTAGATACTTTTTAAAAATTAAAATTTTTTTAGAAATCAAAATTTTTGAAAATTTGAAGATTGATAACTTTAAAATTTTAATTTCTTTCAAACCAAAACTTTTTGGATAATAAAATTTTTTAAAATTGAAAATTGTTTATGAATTGAAATTTAAATTGAAAATTGTTCTCAAAATAAAAAATTCGAAAAGGCAAAATTTTTTCAAAAATTGAAAATTGAAGAGTTTAAAAAAATAAACAATTGTTTACAATTGAAAATTTTTCAAAAATTGACATTTTTTTGAAATTATTTGAAAACTGAAAACTGTTTCAAAACAAATCATTTTTTCAAGTTTAAAGACTTACGAAACAATTTTTTTTTTCGACGGAAAATGTTTTTTAAGGGTATCAAACAATATCTCGGATTTATTCCAAAATCTGAGAACAAGGGCATTTATTGTATCTTAATGGGGGTGCCTTAAAAATTGTTCATTATAAAATCACTCAATTTTTAATCAAGGAATTAGCGTGTAAAAATGTGAATTTTATTAACAATTCAAGTCAATTTGTCATTAAATAAGGTTTATCGATATTTTTTAACAACTGAATACGAATCTGTAATTATTTTTTTCATCTGAAATCATCGTTGATGAAAATCGTTAATATTTTCAATTTTTCAATTCACATATCAGATGCAAAAAAACAAAAATCACATAAATCATGAAAAATGGATGAATTTGAATGAAAATCGTGTGAGTGGTGTAAAAATACGCATTTTCTGATAAATCTGGAGGAAAATTTTTGTTGACAAAAAAATGACCCATAAGGTGGAAAAATGGGTAAAAAAAAATCAATTTTTTGCATTTTTGAAGATGACGCACCATGATTTCAAATTCTGCATATATATGGGGTTGTACATCTAGACAAAGTACACAAAATAAATTTTTTTCAGAATTGCACCTCTGAAAGGAGTTACCAAAATGGTCGCTAGAAAGCTTAAAATGCCCATTTGACCTTGAAAAATTTGCTTAAAATTTTTTATAAAAAATTCCATAAATTACCCTTGGTACCAACTATCATCCATGTAAGTTTGAAAAAAATCGATTGAAAACCGCCAAAGTTGAAAATTTTTAACGAAAATCCACAAAAATTTTGTCACGGGCGTTTTAGACCATAAGGACCAACTTCCACGGGAAAATTCAAAAATCGGTGCTCAGGGCCAAATCACCCCTATAAACCCGGCTAGACTCTTTCCAAAAAATCAATTTCTCCAGCATATTACCCGAAACTTCGTCTACCCCCCTAAAGTCGACCCTTCGAGTCGATTGGCTCCAGATCGCTTCGAAAATGGTGCCAATCGACTTGGGAGGTCTACTTTAGTGTACAAACCGATTTTCAGGATTCTATCTTGAAATTTACATTTTTTTTCAAAAAATGTTTTTTTGGAGGCGGTTTTATCCATTTTCAAAAATTCGCCAAAAATCGAAAAATCAACTTCGGCAGCTAAAAATTTGGTTATGAGGTCTGGGTGGCATGCTCTTTCAGTGAGCCAAATTTCAGCTCAATCGGAGGTGACGAGTTGGCGAGGTTCCCTTGTAAATACCTACTTATTTCAGAATTGACATTAAAAGCTAAATGTTAGTTTTTTCTCACCCAATTTGTCTCAACAATATAAGTAGAGGTACCTTGTGCGTCTAATCCCTAATTATCGACGAACTTAACTCGATAAAAAAAAGGGTAAAAGAGAGAAAAAAATACTTAACAAACTATTGCGAAAACACTTTCTTATAAACTTTACCTGCTCATCACCTCTCTCCCTCTCTCTCTCTCCTTGGTTAGAAACAAAACGAAGTGTGTACCTAAACGAAACGAAAAACGTGAAAAAGAAAACGAAAAAAGATACCGGGTGGTTCCTGGCACTTTTTGTGTATACCTAGCTACTTACAGAGACATGCACTTTTCCGTTGAGAGATTTATTTCGGCCCCATGTACGTGTTGGTATATATCGGCGGATACCGAAGTACCACGTAAAAACGTATATCACGAGCCTTTGCACCGTGTTCTCAGTCCGCAATACTTTATACTTTGTTCGAAGTAAACCGTACTGGGAGTTGAATATCAGCTAGGCTAAAGTACTGTGTGCGAGAAATAAGTACAACTTATGCAGCTCGATAGTAGTTTTAAAAGTTTGGCGAAAAATTCAGCTCGTCGTCGTCGACACTGTCGAATGATTTCATAAGTTGGCAATTTCTCTCTTTACTCGTCAGATTATCCTCGAGACGAATCGATAAGAGATGTGTGAAAGTTGGCCATGGCTGTGGACACTGTTTGAAAAATCGGTACGCAGTGTTCGTTCTACTCGTAATACTACGTGTGCCATTTATGTACCTATTGTACAAATTTTTGTAATCCGACGTTAATCCCCGCAGTACGAGCACGACGAGAGTCTTATTTTGAGTTATGCTGCCAACAAATTTCGGTACCATGGAAAAGGAACGAGCGAGGTACCTAATAAAGGTGTAATGCTGGAATTTAATTTGGAACGTGAGCCCGAATGTTTATATTTTTTTAAAGAGGGGCAGGCCATGGCCACCTTTTAACTGTATGGTTGAAATTTAGATCTGAGTTACGCTGCTTTTCTGCTGTTTGCAAAACTCTTCGCTCGCAGGAAACACTTCGAGAAAAAAAAATTGTTTTTGCTCCTCGCTGTCTTTGGTCTGAGTTCATTTTTGATGAGAGAGAGTTGAACTGTTCTTATGATTTGATCAGAACTATCGCTTATCAGTTATAGAGTTTTTTTTTTTGTCAGAGTATTTTTGCCTTGTCAAAGTTATTGTTGGTCAAAGTCATTTTTGCATTTTTTTTATATTGTTGTTATAGGTCTTATCTATTTCAAATGTCAATGTTACTTTTTGTTAGAATCAAATTTCTACCAATTTTTTTTTTTTTTTTTTTTTCATTTTTTGCCTTTCAGAATTTCATTGTTGTCGAGTTTAGGGTTTGAGAGATACGTATTATCTGTCAAATGATTTTTTCCAGATTTATTTTTTGTAAAATGGTCGTCAGGTGTATCAATTGTCAAAATTCATTTCTACCAAAATTTTTATTTTTGTAATAATGTGGTCGTTGTTGTTGTTGTTGTTGTTGTTAATTCAATCATATGTCAGAGTTGTATTTTTATTTTTATTTTTTTGAAAATTTCTTATCAGTTGCATAATTTTTTAGGTATTTGATTTTTTTCTGAATCATGATTTGTCGAAGCTTTTTTTTTCAGAATTTCTTCTTTGGCAGGTTTACCACTTATCAGAGTTATTTTTTTCAAAATATTCGTTGTAGTCTGTGAATTTCTAGGCGAATTAGAACGATGCAAAAATTAAATAATGCATTAGATGAGTGGTTTTTTTCCTAAAAATAAATTAGAAAAATTGTTGCTTAAAAAAAAAAAAAAAAATAGGTACATAAAATTTACTTTAGTAAAAAAGAAACATTTTTCGACATTTGTTTAGTCTAAAATTTTTCTTATTATTTTTCCAAAAAATTTAGTGATATTTTTCTCCAAAAAGATTAGAGGTTTTTTTTTTGGTTTTTTTGAAGAGATTTTTTCCCGCTAAAAATAATCGATTACTTTCTCTGGTAAAATAGAAATTTATTCTTCGTGAAAATTACAAAGTTTTTACTCCATATTTTTTTTTAATTGTTCAAAAAAATTGAAAAGTTTTTCTGGTCTTAAAAAATGAGCTTTTTTCTCCAAAAAGGAAATGAATTTTTTTCAACAAAAGTTACTTTTATTCCAAGAAGACTCAGCAATTCTTTGATTGTGGTTTTTTTCTCTGAAAATGAGGAATTCATCTCTCAGAAAAAACATAGAAACATTTTTTCTGCATCAAAATATTTTTTAGTACATATTATTCCAAAAAAAAATTAAATAAATTCAATTTCGTTTCAAAAAAAGTGACGAATTTATCCAATCTGTAAAAATCAATAAAAAAAATTCTTCAAAAGAAATTTAAATTTTCTTACTCTTGAAAAAAAGATTTTTTACGTTCACTTAGGTAGGTAATACTTATAAAAAATTCAGATATTTTTTCTAACAAAAAAAAAAAAAAAAAAAACAGAAATATTTTTTAAAAACAGATTTTTTTCCGTAAACATCAAAGATTTTTTAAATTTTGATATTTTTTTAATTTTAAAAAAATGATTAAAAAATTTACGCTAGCTCCAGAAATTTTAGTTAGGTAGGTATTCTTATCCCAATATCATTTCAAATTTTTCTTCATAAAATATGTTGAATTTTTTCATCCAAAATGAGCTAAAAATCATTTTTAATTGAAAAAAAATTCGAAATTTTTTTTCAAGATACCTTACCTATCTAGTTCTGATTGTTTCTCCAAAAAATTTAAATTCTTTCTTCATCAAGAAAATTTGAGTATTTTTTTCACCAACTTCAAAAAAAATTTTTTTTCTCCGGATTTTATTCAAAATAATTAAGACATACTAGTTCAGTAATTTTTTTCTCTGAAAATAAGAAATTCCTTTGTGAGGAGAATTTGAATTTTTTTTTCTGCATAAAAATTAGAAGATTTTTACTCTAAAAAAAAAAATCCATTTTCAAATTGAAATTCATTTTCTTCCACAGAAATTGAGAACATTTTTCTTATAAAACAAATGGTTACTGAAAGGGCTGGGACATATGTGTAAATTACGATTTATGTTTTTGAAAGTACCCTGATGCTTTTAAAAGTGAGAGCACACTACTGGTATGTTAGGTATATTACTCCTAGAGTTTTTTTTTGGTCAAAATTTTACCATGTCAAAGTTACCATTTATCAGAGTTCTTTTTGTCAGAATATTTTGTTCAGAGTCACCTTTTGTCAAAATTATTTTTTCGAAGATAGGTATCTTATTGATACTTTTTTGGTTGCACTTCTTAATTAATTATTGTTGTCAAATTTAGAGTTTGTCAGCATTTTTTTGCTGTCCAGTCTAACACGTCTTATCAAAGTCATTTTTGTTGGAATATTTTTTTTCAGAATCATAATTTCTCAAATGAATTTTTTCAGAGCTTGTTTGTCATTAGAATCATCATTATTTTGTGTGAGAAATTTTTATGATAATTTTAATAATGCCAGATTCACTATTTTTGTGAAATTTACCCTCGTTGGATTTTTCTGTTGTCAGATTCAAAGTTTGTCATATTTTTTGGTCAGAATTTTACAGTCAGTGTAGGTAATTTCTTCCATGTTTTGTTGATGGAACTTTTATTCAGAGTCATGATTTCATTGATTTGTCGAAGTTAATTTCCTGGTGAGAATTTTTCCTATAATTATGTCAGACTTGTCATTTATCGAGTCCTTTTGGTAGTACATTTTTTCTGAGGCATCATCTATCAAATTACGTTATGTCAGAATTTTTTTCAGTCACCGTGTGTCATCTGTATTTTTTCCCTTTTGTTAAACGTACTTATTGGAATTTCACAGTTCTGTTCTCTCTTTTTTTGCCAGTTTAATTTGATATTCAAAACGCGAATCTGGATAAAATTATATGTTTTTTACATTTGTCTCAATTATGTTGAAAAAAGAAATCAGCTAAAATGAAAAAAAAAATCTCTCGTCGAAAAAGTACTCAGCAAATACGCGATCGTGTAAAAAATGAAAATTTGCGACACGGTTCGGTTAGTTGGTGGATAGAATTCGATTTAGAAAATGGTTCATTAGGCGGTATAAAACCGTAGCAGCGGCGATACGTAGAGTGGACGCGAGGAGGGGGTGCTCGTACCGAGAACCGGCGTTGATTTGAGGTACAATGTGTGTCTGGCCGAGTTGAGCCTTCGCTGTTTTGAAAACAGAATGCACTTTTATAGCCAAAGAGGAAACGATGTAATCAGGCGACGACATTTTATACCAAAATTGTCTACTTATTTCATTGTTTCACTCTAGCTAGATATACTGGAATGGCTTCTTGCGCTTGTAATGGTGGTTCGAACGCCATAAACCTAGATTTTTTGTACAGTCGCCAGGCCCGAGCTAAGACAATACGATAAATCGCGCACGTTATAGCCTACTTTGAGTAGGTATAATATTCGCGTACCTATACTATACTATACGTAGGTCTAGGTATAGAAAATCTCCATTTCCTGCGCTGCTGCGCTCGTCATTTAAAGTAAATATCAAACGTAAGCTCGTAAATTAAGCCGAGGAACAAATGTGCAAATAAAATACGACGGCGACGATCGGCATGGCGACGAAAACTATACGATATAGGTTTCATTGTCGCGCAATACGTACTCGTATGTGCTATAACATTTATGGTTTATGATATAGATTTAGGTTTAGGTGTAGTATATGGTGCGAATAAAATTCAAGAAATGTGATTCGAACTTGTGGATATGTTATACGTATTATGTCTGACGTGTGATGTCATCGTGTCGTATGTCCTGAATATTCGTCAAAATACTTGATAGTTGAACTCTCGCTTATTTTTCATTTTTGAAAAGTACCTATAGCTATTTTTTTTTCATTTTTTGATCTTACGTTTTTTTTCATTCCAATACCTACTTATTTGATTGAAAGAAAAAGTTGAATTCATTTCACTTTGAAAACTTCACAAAAGAGTAGAAAAAATATCTCTTGAAACATCTCACGAGAAAAAATGTCAATGAAGTACTTATTAAGAATAAATCTCTTTAAAAAAATTTCTGGTTCATTTTGAAAAATATTTTCAAAAAAGTTATTCAAAAATTGAAAAAAATTTTCTCGATAAATGAAAAAAATGGAAGTTTGTAGGTAGGTATGTTGGTGTAAAAAAAAAAAAAAAAAAAACTAGAAACTTTGTTTGGAAAAAATACTTGAGTAAAGGGAAGAGTTTGGTAGAAAAATGATTATTCTAAAGAATCCTTGAGTCTAAAGAAAACATTGTGCCAACAATTTTTTCAAAAAATAATTATTCAGAAAAAATTCTAATTTTTTACTCAAGTGTGCCAGTAAAATTACTTTAGAAAAAAAAATACAAACAAAAACTGGATTTTTCAATTTTTATGTATTCACATGGATAAATTCTGAGGATAAATTTTTTGGAAAATGCCACTTAATTTATCAAAATATACATACTGAAACATTATGATTATTTTTTATTATTCAAAATTGCCCTATTGCTTGTAATAAGGTTCTTGCATGGTGCTTTCGCCATGAAATTTTTTTTTCAAGAAAAAATTTTCGCCAGAAAATTAAAAAAAAAGTTTTGTAATAGATTTTACTTTGAAATTTTTTAAAAACAATTTTTTCTAAAAAAATTATCTAAAAAGTGTTTTTATAAGGAGATATTTTTATATTTTTTCATGTTGAATTTTTTTTTAATATACATAGATTATTTTTTATGGATTTTTCTGTGTGGTGGGGGGGGGGGGGGGGTTCATTTCAAAATAATCTTTTCACTAGAATTTTTCACTTTTTTTTTGGTTGGTATTTGAAAAAATTGAAATGATTTAATTGATTTTTTTTCTAGGTAAGTACCTATTTTGTTTTGAAGAGTTTCTTTCTTAAAATGTTTGTTATTTTAGTTGCCTAAAACAGTTTTCAACGGATAATACATTCTATTAAAAAAAAAATGTGTGAGATTTTTAAATTTTTTTTCTTCTAAATTTTAAAGAGTATTTTGAATAAATTTTCTGAGATTTTTTTTTTGAAACTTTCAACACTTTTTGCCTTGAAGATTTTATTTTTTTATTTTTTTCAGTGTGAAATATTTTTGATATTTTTTTTTCTTTGCAAAATAATTTTTTCCAAAAATTCTTATTAAGAGTTGTTTTTGTTGGTATTATTTTTGTATTTTTTTCAATTTTTCGAGAAGTCTTTCTTTCCATGACAATTTTTGAATTTTTCTCTAGAATTTTTTTTAGAAACTTTCTATTGCATAATTTTTACAGGAATAAATTTTATTTCAATTTTTTCTGATTGTAAGGAAAATTTTGCATAAATTTTGATGTTTTTGAAGTGTTCTTTTGAGAGTTATTAAAGATATTTTGTCCGGTACATAGTTGAATTAAAAAAAAAAACTCAGACAGTTTTTTTGATGATTAGGCTTTGGAAAAGTACCAAGATTTGATTTTTGAGTATTTTTTTGCTTGAGAAAAAAATGCTGAAAAAATAGTGTTCGGAATCAGATTTCGAGCAATGGAAGTTGATTTTTCGATTTTTGGTGGATTTTTGAAATCTTCAAAAATAGTCCATGGATAAATTATTTTTTTTTTTAAATTGTAAATTTTGAGAAAAAATTCTGAAATTCAGTTTGCGTACTAAATTCGATTACACCCCCCCCCCCTCTCGAGTCAATTGCAGGCATTTTCGAACCGATCTGAATCTTTCAGATAGTGTAAAACCCGACTGAGTGACAATTTCAGCTCAAACTGAGTTGACGAGTGGCAAACGTTCCCTTATCAGAAAAAATGAAATTTTCTGATAAAAATTCCTTTAATAAAACTCCTATAAAAATTTGAAAAAAAATTCTTTAAATAGAATTATTTTTTCCAAAAATGCGAATAATTGAAAAATTCAGAATTTTTCATCATAACCTCTCAGAATGGACCCGAATAATTAGAAAAAAACATTTTGGGCAATTTTTTCAAAAAAATTAAATAATATGTGAAATTTCCCATGTAAAAAGGTCCGTGAAAAAACTGGACCTTTTTACATGGCAAAAATGAATTTTTTCCAAAAATGCGAATAATATTGAAAAATTCAGAATTTTCTATCGTAACCTCTCAGAATGGTCCCGAATAATGAGAAAAAAAATATTTGGGCAATTTTTTCAATAAAGAAATTAAATTTGTGAAATTTCCCATGTAAAAAGCCCCTCGAAAAAACCGGTTCTTTTTACATGGCAAAAATGAATTTTTTCCAAAAATGCGAATAATGGAATTTTTCCATCATAACCTCTCAATGGGCCCGAATAATGAGAAAAAAAATTTATTTGTGAAATTTCCCATGTAAAAAGCCCCGCGAAATTTTTACACAGCAAAAATGAAATTGTAAAAGAAAGTTTAAAATGTTTCATGAAAAATTACCTTGAAAAAAAATGAAAAAATCCGTTTTCAGTAAAAAAAAAGACTTGGAAAAAATTAATCTCAAAAAGTACACGAATCTGTGAATCGATCGTCCTTTGAAAAAATAAAATTTGTTTTTCCCAGTGTCAAAACTGTGGTAGAAATTTTCATTTTTTTTTTTTTTTTTTTGTCAAATTTGAAAAACGTAGAGATGACTTGTTTTGAACGAATTCGAAGATGTGCGAGAATAGCATTTAAGCTGATTTCGTAAAGAGAAAAAAAATTGAAAAACGATCCGCCCTATTGTGTACATACTGCCGCCACGCTATCGTCGCCGAAGCGCGAATAAGTATATTATTCATAAATAAGGCAAGAATGAAAAAGCAAATTGGCAAAATATACGCCTCGTGTACTCGAAGACGAAAGATTTCGAAGCATAGCCAAAAGCTGGTAGAAGCATTTCTCGTCTTACAGGAACGAACGGAACGGTTCGACGAACTCGCGGATTACTACCCCTATACATTTGTACGTATCCAGACACAACGAGTACTCGGGGCTGTTTCTCTTTATCTTGTCGTTGTCGGTATTTATACTCTCGTATTGTGCAAATAACGCGCGGATAAAGTCGTTCTCTCGTATACTTAATAAACTTTACCGACAATTGATAGGGTAATTTATAACGAATATTGTACGTACGAAACGATGTCAATACAAATACAATAATATGCGAAAAGATAATAAGCAAAAATTAATAATGAAATGTACGTAAAAAAAAGAAAATGAAGAAAAAATATTGTAGAATCGTCGAAGGTTGCTCGTTCGACTCGAAATATTATACACATTTTCCCGATCGATAAACAACGACAATATGGAATTTAATTGACTCATTCGCGATTATTTGAAATGTAGATTATAACGATTGAAAGTATGTAGCGTGTGCTGGCTGCTGGCTGCTGGCTGCTCGATGCCCGATACTCGGCACCCGTCATTGTGATATTTAATTTGGCGTATTGTAATTTAAAACATGTCGCTGTGCACGAACGATATACGCGATAGGTGTTGTATTTCGCGAATTCCAAAACCTAGCTATCTATACTCGTACATTACGCCTTATCGATATAGCGTTAGCGTGTTAATAGTTGCAAAATCATTCGTACTGTGGGCTTATAGTCTCTGCTCCGATATCGTTGACAGGTATGATCGTATTAGAATAAACCTTTTTTCAAATTATTTCAAAATTATCTGTAATTTGTGATAGATTCCATATGCCTTGACAAACGATTAAATTTAAAATTAAAGCACAATTTTGATTCGATCAATTGAAATTAGTTTATGGCATCAGGAGGATTTTACTGTTGTTGTTTGTTGAGTTCGAAGTATTTTTTGAGCACGATATCCCTCTATTTTATGAGGATTTTTCAGTATCCAAAAGAAGAACATTGGATCAATTTTTTTTTTCAATTTTCAACATTTTAAGAAAATTAAATGTTGGGAAAATCAAAACTCAATAAAAATGGATATTTTGAAATTTCAACACATTTTGAAGTTGGATCGATTTTTTGAATTTTAAAAATTTTGAGGAAAGTTGGAAATTGACAAAAATTTCAAACTTAAATAAAATTTGGAAATTTAGTAATTTTTTAAAAATTTTAATAAACTTTTTGAAGTTTGAATTTGATACAATTTTTACAAAATTCTTTTTTTTTTTTTTGTAAGTGTATCTTAAAAATTTTGTGTTTTTGAATTTCACTAAAATTTTGAACTTGGATTACTTTTCAAAATCACCTAGGTAAATTTTCCAAAAAAAAAAAAAAAAAAAAAAATGGAGAAGTATTTATGAATTTTGTATTATTTTACTACTCGACGAATTTGAAAATTTCCTTAATTTTGGGCAGTCTTTAAAGAAAAAAAATTACTATTTTATAAAAGTTTGAAAATCTTTTCAATTTTTAGAAATCTTCGAAGCTGGAATAAATTGAAATTTCAGCAAATCTTTAAAATTTGATGTAAAATTCGCAATTATGTAATATTTCAATTTTAATAAATTTTTGAAGTTGGGCAATTTTTTTGAATTTTTAAAATTTGCTGAATCTTCAAGATTTGAGGTAAACTGGAAATTAAGAATAATTTTAAAACTCAATCAAATTTGGAATTTGAGTAATGCTTAAAAATTTTAACAAATTTTTTGAAATTTGGATTTGATACATTTTTACAAAATTTAGTAAGTTAGTACTTGGCCTACTTGCATATCTTCAAAATTTTGTGAAAACGCAAAAATATATTCATTTTTGAATTTTACTCAAATTTTGAAGTTGGATTATTTTTCAAAATCAGCTAAATTTTCCAAAAAAAATTAGAGATGAATTTCAAAATTTTGATTAACTTCTAAAATTTTGTTAAAATTCAGAAATTCCGAGTTTTTAAAATTATGGATTGGATGGGTACATAAATTTTTACTGCTTTATGAATTTGAAAATATTTTTAATTTTAAGAAATCTTCAAAGCATGAAAAAAACGAAAATGCAACAAATCTTTAAAATTAGATAAGTATAAATTGCAATTTTTTGATTTGAGGTAAGTGACCCGAATAACGCCCGGGTCGTAATAACGCCCACCGCCAAAAAACCATATAAGGAAATGGAAAATTCAGATAAGTATGGCCGCGTTGTGTTATTTATGTTAAAATACAATGCTGTGTGAAATTTCAAGTGATTTTGTTGGGTTTAGGTTGTGCCGCATCAGTTTTTAATTTTTATAAGAGAAAAAAATTCAAAATAACCTAATTTGCTGTTTTTTTCAAATGTGAAATATTCTGCGAATATTAACGCAAATTCAAAACTTAACACATCATTAGAAAGCTCTTTTTTTCCTCTATCCGAAGCTCTATTTGTTTTGTTTTTTTGATAAATGTGACGATCAGGAATGCGCAGTTTCTTGAACAAAATGAGTTTGAGAGAGGGTTTTTAATAACGCCCACCCCCAAAAAAACTTTTTTAATGGTGGAAAATCCAAAGAATTTTGCTAGTTTTGTTTGAGAAGTGCCTCAATAAGACGTTTCAGGATGGTTTCAAGTTTCATCACCGTATACGTTTCCATTTTGCCATTTTTCAATTTCTGTTTATAGAGAACAGCCACATAACTCAGGTAATGCCCTCAAAAATGAAAAAAAAAGTAAAAATGTGGTATCACAACATCAGTGTAAGTTTTCAACCCCACTGGCATGCTTATTTCGATTATTGGACTTTACATGGAATTTTTTTGGGGGTGGGCGTATTTAAAACCACGGGTGGGCGTTATTACAAACAGGGGTTTTTAATTACACCCATTAAGCAATTTTTTTCATTAAATTCTCTACGTTTTTATGACCGTACTAAAAAAAAAACTAAGCGGTGCTGAACAAACTAGAATACTCCTTCTCTTCCCTCATGCCATAGTTTTCCAGCAATTTTCAATTTTAAGTACCGAAAATTGCGATTTAATTAAGGTGGACGTTATTCGGGTCACTTACCTTGTTTGATGTTTTATCAATTTTTGAATTTTTCTAATTTGGAAGACTATTATTTGTAAAAAATCCTAAATCGGAAAAAGTTCTAAACTTGACGAAAATTTTAATTTACTTAATTTTCAATTTGAATCAATTTTTTCAACTTTGATAATTTTTTTTTAAATTTAATCATTTTTAATTTTCAACCAAATTTCAAAATTTGAACTAATTATTTAAATCAGCAAAACTTTCAAAAAAATTTTAAAGCTCAATTTGTAAACTTTTATAGATTTTAAAATTCTATAAAAATTGGAATTTCATTATTTTTTAAACGTTGACAAATTTTTCAAGGCTTGATAATATTGTCAAAATTTATCGAATTTTGCCAATCTTCAATTTAGTAGGTAAATAAATATATATAATTTTTAAATTTTGATAAACGTTTGAAGATGGATCAATTTTTAAAATTTTAAGAAAATTTGAAAAAGAGGAAATTTTAAAATTTATTATACTTGAAATGGAATTTTGGTCATTTTGAAAATCAAAAATGAAATTGAATAATTTTTTCTTCGAGAAAATTGAAAAAAAATATTCCAAAGAATTGAAAAGAATTCTATTTCCAAAAAAAATTGACAAAAATTAGGTAAGATTTTTTTCTCAGAATTTTTTTAGAATTTTTCTTTCGAAACAACAAGATATTTTTCACTTTTACTTTAACAAAAAGAAAACTTTTTTTACCCAGACTCCAAAAAGTTGTTACTTACACCTACTACCTAGCGTATTTTTTTAATCCCAGAAATTTTGTAATTTTTTTTCTTTGAGAAAGCTGTAAGATTATTTAATTAATTTTTTCTCCTCAAAAAAATGAGAGAAATTTTTTCACGCCAACTCCAAAGAATAAGGACAAGTAGGTGTCATTTTTTATTCCAATAACGTTTGGAATTTCCCTCTCCCCCCCCCCCCCCCCCAATGAAAAATATTTTTGTTTTAAAAAAGTTTTAACAAATTTAGATTTTTTTTCTCCATAAAAGAAAGAATTTTTTATGCAAAAAAAAATTTATCCAATTTTTTATTTTAAATCTAATTATTTTTTATTTCAAGAAAATTCAGATTTTTTTGGTGCCAAACCATATTGTGCACAATGTTACCCTCGTCACTGTAAAAAAATTCAAATCAATTGCATTTGAACAAAATTTTGAAAATGTACCTTTCAAATTGAAAAATTGATTTCCAACAGAATTTTTGAAAGATTTGTGTTTGAACAAACTGAAAAAATTATTCTTTAACAAAAATTTCAATAAAACAAGTTTGAAAAGAATTTTAAAAAATCTTATTTCATTTGAGAAAACTATTCAACAACGAAATTCAACTGAAAAATCTCTTCAAATGAAATTTTCAGAAGGCTTAGGTTCGAATAAAATTTTAAAAACCCTGTTTTATTTCATTTCGATCAATTTTAAATCCCATTTGAACGACGTGCGATGTGACGAAACTATAAAAACAAGAAAAAAAGGGAAAATCGTCGAAAAAATGATATCTACCCTTTCTTATGTACGTACCTACGAGAAATGTGAACCACAATAAATTACTCGACGCGGCGCCTTGGTGGAAAGTTTTCGTCTCTTCGAATGAAAACAAAATGAGAAATTTATTCGCGTCGAACTCGAACGGGTACCGGGTACGGGGGTACGCGACACAGCGCGTTAATCTCTTCGCTGGTTTTTTGCTCGACGAAATGTAAATTCGACGCGAAATAAATTTATTAAATGTGAAAAACCTCGGCCTTAGGCCACGTGAAAAAAAAAAACACCAAATAATTACATCATTTTGACGATCTCTCGTCGCAGCTGTTTCGACTCGTTCGTTTTTTTTTTCACGTTGACAAAAGGTAAACACAAAACTAAATTAAAATCAAACCAGACCGAGTTTTTTGTTTGTTCATTTTCTAATTCGTAAGTAATTTTAATTTGAAAATTTAGCAACATCACTAGGAGCTCGAAAATGATTCGTAGCTTTTTGCAAAGTGGCTGTCTCGTAGCGTAGGCAGTTGTTGCGAATTATTCGTTCGAGTCGAATCGAAAAGCTGTGGCTAATGGTGCGAAAAATTAATCCCACGTCTTGATTGCAATTTTCGGCGGGTATGAGCGCTCGTCTTCGTTTCTGCGAGTAGGCACAGCGTATATATATATATATATATATGGATGGTTGATAGGTATGTTAGAGGGAGCACAGCGGGTAACCAGAGTCATCTAGTAATTTGATCCTCGTCTACACGATAGATTCGCTTTTATGGTATTCCTACTCTTAAGTTCTACTTACGTTGGTCTAAGCATGTATTTCAAATCGAATGAACAGCTTATTTAACGAATGAAATCTATCTAATTCATTGCGTATATGGCATTTTGCTAGTCGGCGCCTTCGTAGTGTCCCCTCATCCTCGATAAAAATTGCCATCGCAACGAAGCAGTTTTCTACGCTAAAATCTAGAAATTAATTCTATGGTATTAATTGAGGCGATTGTGTGGTTTTAAAAATTACTGATACCTTTGGAATCGGTATTTCGTGATTAATTTCGAGTATCGTAAAATTGCTAGTGTTTATGAATTATGATGGTAATTAGAATGTAGGTAAATTAATGATGAAAATTACCACAAAGGCTATAATTATCCCAAAACGATGAAAAGGGTATAGCCGGGTTAAGATAGGCGATTTGGCCCACCATACGGATTTTGAAACCAACTAGTGGAAGTTGGTCCCCATGGTCTAAAACCCCGTGACCAAATTTTTGAGTCGCTACCTCACCTCCTCCCCCTCCTAGGGCGAAAAATGTGATTTTTCGATTATAATTTTTGATTTTGGCAGTTTTCAACCGAATTTTTTCAAACTCGGGTAGATGTTAGGTATACTCAAGGGTCCTCCATGGAAAGTTTTTCAAAATTTTTCGAACCTATCTTCATCGTGAAATGCGCGTTTCAAGTTTTCAATGGCCATTTCGACAAGTTCCTTCAGGGGTGCAATAATTGAAAAAATATGCTATACACCTAGACTGGATGTACAACATATACTTTTTTCAGGATTTTCTATATATAGATGAAAGACCTTCAAAAATGCAAAAAACTGATTTTTTCATCATTTTTCGCTCCAAAAATGGTCATTTTTGGTCGAAAAAAATTGTCGTCGTAGTATATCACAAAATACACCTAAATACACCATCAACCCGAATTTGGATGAAATTCGTTGATTTTTTCCATTTTTTCTAATTTTCATTTAAATTGACCAAGTGACGCCATTTTGGAAACCCCCGTGCCCCACAAGGTGTCTGGAGGGCCTAGAATTCATGTTTGGACATGTTTCAAGTCGTTAGTTTTCATAAACAGAATTTTTCGCGAAGCTGAGAAAATTTCATTTTTTTCAACAATCAGGTATGGTGAGGAGAATAATTTTCCGAAATCAAAAATATGTTATTTTATGAATGTGGGCAAAAACATCAAATTTTCTCGATTTCACTAAACTTGCAATATATGACAAATATTGGCTTGAAACATGTCCAAACATGAATGTTAAGCCCTCCAGACACCTCGTGGGACACGGGGGGGTTCCCAAAATGGGGTCACTTAGTCAATTTAAATGAAAATTAGAAAAAAGGTTTGAAAATTTTTGAAAAAATTTCCATAAATGACCCTTGATGATACCTAGCATCTACCCGAGTTTGAAAAAAATCGGTTGAAAACAGCCAAAATCAAAAATTATAATCGAAAAATCACATTATTCGCCCTAGGAGGGGGAGGGGGTGAGGTAGCGACTCAAAAATGGTCACGAGGGTTTTAGACCATGGGGACCAACTTCCACTAGTTGGTTTCAAAATCCGTATGGTGGGCCAAATCGCCTAGATCTTAACCCGGCTATACCCTTTAATTCAAATTTCAAAGTCTACAAAAAAAAGAGAGAGAGAAAAAAATAAAACATACAAAATCAAAAATCCACAATTATTTCAAAACAATATATAGTCATCTCGGAGTAGCCCCCTTCGTATACCGGTACAGTAGGTACCTACTACTTACAGGTGAAAATAAAAATGAATAAATAAAAGAGAAAGAAGCCTGCATAATGGATGAACAATTCAATTATATGTAGATATGGTTGCCTATCCCTCAATTGAAGGAGCTGAGCTGACCAAATGGTAGCTTTTGTCATCAATTAAATTCAAATTGGCATTTTTTGAAATTTACTGAAAATAACAATTTTTTCAAATTCAGTTAGGGTAGGATTTTGCATGGGACCAAATGGTATCCTTTGTCATTACCTAATTAATTTGAGATTGGAATTTTTTGAAATTTACTGAAAATATCAATTTTTTCAAATTCAGTTAGGGTAGGATTTTGCATTGGACCAAATGGTAGCCTTTGTCATAGATTAAACGAGAATTTCCATTTTTTGAAATTTATTTACTGAAAATGAAATTTTTCTAAAACTCAGTAAGAGTAGGATTTTGCATGGGACCAAATGGTAGCCTTTGTCATTAATCAATTTCAAATTGGCATTTTTTGAAATTTAGTGAAAATAAAAATTTTCTCAATATCAGTAAGGGTAGGATTTTGCATTGGACCAAATGGTAGGCTTGGACGACCCCAATAATGAGGAAAAAAATTTTTGGCCAATTTTTTCTAAGAAATTAGATAAAAGGTGAAATTTTTCATGTAAAAAGGTCCGTGAAAAACCCGGATCTTTTTACATGGCAAAAATGATTTTTTTTCCAAAAATGCGAATAATTGAAAAATTCAAATTTTTTCCATTATAACCTCTCAGAAGTGACCCGAACAGTGAGAAAAATAAATTTTGAGCAATTTTTTCCAAGTAATTGAATTTAAGGAAAATTTGAAATATCCGTTTTTTTTTCAAAAATGGGAATAATTGAAAAATTCAAAAAAATTTCTCATAACCTCTCAGAATGAACCCGAATAATGAGAAAAAATTTTTTTGGCAATTTTTCCAATAATATTGAATTTTGAGAAAATGTGAAATTGCCCATTGCAAAATGAACTTTTTTTCAAAAATAGGAATAATTGAAAAATCATAAATTTTTTGGTCATAACCTCTCAGAATGGACCCGAATGATGAGAAAAAATTGTTCAAAAATTATTTTTCTCATCATTAGGGGCCATTCTGAGAGGTTATGACCAAAAAATTCATGATTTTTCAATTATTCCTATTTCTGAAAAGAGTTCATTTTGCAATGGGCAATTTCACATTTTCTCAAAATTCAATTTTATTGGAACATGACAAAAATGAATTTTTTCAAAATTGCGAATAATTGGAAAATTCTAAATTTTTTCATCAGAATCTGTCATAATGGAAGGACCCCAATGATGAGAAAAAATTTTCGACAATTTTTCCAATAAAATTGAATTTTGAGAAAATGTGAAATTGTCCATTGCAAAATGAACTTTTTTCAAAAATAGGAATAATTGAAATAAACATGAAATTTTTCGTCATAACCTCTCAGAATGGACCCGAATGATGAGAAAAAAAATTTTTGGACAATTTTTTCAAAGAAATTAAATATGTGAAATTTCCCATGTGAAAAGATCCGTGAAAAAACCGGACCTTCTTACATGGCAAAAATGAATTTTTTCAAAAATGTGAATAGTTGAAAAATTCAAAATTTTTTCATCAGAATCTCTCAGAGTGGACCCGAATGATGAGAAAAATATTTTTTTTGTAAATTTTTCCAATAAAATTGAATTTTGAGAAAATGTGAAATCGCCCATTGCAAAATGAACTTTTTTCAAAAATAAGAATACCACCTAATTGAAAAATCATGAGTTTTTTCGTCATAACCTCTCAGAATGGACCCCAAATTTGGTCATTAATTAAATTCAAAATTGTCTGAAATTTTCTCAAATTCAGTTGGTTAGGATTTTTCATAGGACCAAATGGTAGCCTTTGTCAGTAATTAATTTGAAATTGGCATTTTTTGAAATTTACTTAAAATAAAAATTTTCTCAATTTCAGTAAGGGTAGGATTTTGCATTGGACCAAACCCTGAAAATATCACTATGAATTATCGCTAAAAAGAGATGTACCTACCTACCTAGTTTCCGTTGATTTTTCTTTTGACACAAATATTTTCAGTGATCATTTTTAGTGATAATTCAACAAAAAAAAACATATTTTCACGTGATTTTGAGTGTCAATTTTTTAATGATAATTTAGGCTCGTTCACAGTGCACCTTAACTTTTTGCTTTTGCTTTTACTTTTATGGGCTAAAGTAAAAGCAAAAATACAAAAGCAAAAAACAGTCAAAACTCCTACTAACCAACCATTTTCAAAACGATTTTAAGCATAAAAAAGCTTAAAATTCATTTTGGAAATGGTTGGTTAGTAGGAGTTTTGACTGTTTTTTACTTTTTGCTTTTGCTTTTGCTAGTTTTGTTTATCCCATAAAAGTAAAAGCAAAAGCAAAAAATTAAGGTGCATTGTGAAAGAGCCTTTTCTAGTGATTTTTCTAGTGATATTTTTAGTTGAATGATTTTCTAGACATTATTTTCAGTGAAAACTCAAAGTGTCAATTTTTTGATGATGATAATTTTCTAGCAAATTTTCAGTGATATTTTTAGCAAAAATTATTTTAATTTTCAATAATTATTTTTTTAGTGACAATAATGTTTAGTGATGTTTTTTGTGACTTTTCTTAGTGTTACGGTATTTAATTTTCCAGTGATATAATCTAGTGGTATTTTCTTGGCGATGATTCTCAACTGGTCCTAGTGGTGTTTTCAGTCGACTGTAATTTTTAGTGATAATTTTCAACAATTACTAATTTTTCAGTGGATGCTTTTGATCATGTCTAGAGATTTTTTCGGAGATTTTTTTTTTAGTGAAAATAATTTTCCAATGATAATTTTTTGAGTGTGTAGTGTTAATTTTCTGGTGATATTTTTTCATGTTCATTTTCATTGATGATTTTTAGTGATAATTGTTTCTGGTGATTTTTTTGAAGATGTTTTTAGTGAAAATAATTTTCCAGTGATCATTTTTAGTAATGTTTCTTGCAACAATGTCTAGTGTTAATTTTCTACTGATGTTACCTATCCATGATAATTTCTAATGTTAGTTTTGTGGTGATAACGTTTGTCCTTTTTTTTTTTTTTTTTTTTTTTTTTTTTGATTTTTTAGTGATTTTCCTAATACTTAGTGTCTATTTCGTACTTGGTAATTTTTTTATAAATTTTTCTCAAGCTGCCTTTCATTCCCTGTAATAATGAAACTAGGCAACCATATCTGCACATAATTAAGACAAGTTGTCGCCTTGTCATGTTGAAGGGGTATATTTTCAACTGAGACACCCTGTATATAGCATACGAAGATAAGTACACATTCTTCCACTTCGTTTCTACCTTTGACGATTACGTACGAACAACAATATTTTACAAGCGATGCGTTCGTCAGTGCGTCGTCATCAACTCCAGCGACGCGTTCATAGAACTTACTTTTGTGTCGACTTAATATTATTTCATTTTCTCTTTTTTTTTCTTCGTCTCTCTCTGTCCCTGTTCGCGATCAACTGCGTCTAATTTTTTCTGAATTTTACGACACGTCCATCGAATGACAGAATTTTAATTAAAACTCCAACCCAATCTGCATCCATCTGCGCAAATATGAGTCGTCTTCGCTTCGAAATTAGCATTTAGCACCCGTACGACCGGGGGGAAGGGGTACCTACGCTGCGCATTGTTAAGATGTTAAACACATCAAAAAGGCTAAACACGAAACGGAAAAAAAAATGGAACATGGAAAGCGAAGCTGGCTTCTGTTTAAAAGAGGCGACCTCGAATCGCACGTCCTATGGAATCATTCGAAATGTTAAAAACAACGATATTTAATTAATGAAAAACGAATAGTGATTTTATAGCTTACAGTCACGTTTTTCATCGAGGAGCAGTGGTTGAGAAGGACAAAGGGGTCCGTTTTCAAAACATTCTCGTAATTAATGGCTCGAAAATAATTCGCCAACTTGTTTCAAGGTTGAGAATAAATTGTGATTTTTTTTTGTTTTCACTTCTCCAAATTCACGTGAATAGAGAGACACGTTCGTGGAAGAATGTAATATACCTATTGTACGGTTGTAACCACTTGAAGTATTTCTGTACGATCTATATTTTTTGGTCTGTTATTTTTGTACCTCAGATAACTTTTTATTTGAAAAATTATTAGGTATAGTAAAAATTCACTTTGCAATTTGTAAAATTTGAAAAATTGCTTAGTATAGAAAAAAATTTGAAAAATTGCAAATAAAAAAAAGACTTGAAAATTTGTCAAACACTGAAACTTTTGTAAATTGTAAATTACCTATAATAATTTTTTTTGGAAATTAGATCAAGTTCTACAATTTTTGAATTTTGATAAATTTTTGAAGTTGGGTCGGTTAATAAAACTTGATAAAAATTTTAGACTTGTAAATATTTTTAAATAAATAATACAGTAGAACATCGATTATGCGAGTTAATTGGGGCGAAAGAAGATCGGATATCGTGAAAAATCGGATAATCCAGTTTTCTTTTCTTTTTTGAAAAAATTCAACAAAGAACAGCTTCATATTGCCAAAATTATAGAAATGACTAAACAAGAAGAAAAACAACGAAAAAGTACAGAGTAAATCACTTTGGATTAATCTAAAAAAAAAAAAAAAAAAAATGAAAAAAATCTCAGTTTTTTGAGACTTTTAAATAAACATTTGGAAAAGTTTCATTTTTTTTCAAGCAAAAAAAAATCAGTTTTTGGAATCAAAAAATTTTCATTATTTAAAAAAAAATAAAATTTATCATTTTTATACAAATTTTTTGAATAAAAAATTCTCACTTTTTTGGAATAAAAAAATTCTTAAGATTTTTTGGAATGAAAAATTTTCAATTTTTAGAATAAATTTCTTATTTTTTAAAAATTTTTGAAATAAAAATTTTTTCAATTTCCTGGAATAAAAAAATTATTAATTTTAAAATTTATCATTTTTTAAAATTTTTTGGAGTACGTAGGTATAAATTTTTTCAATTTCTTGCAATAAAAAATTCTCAATTTTTAGAATAAAAAAATTCTCAATTTTTAGAATAAAAAAATTCTCAATTTTTTAAGATGAAATTTTCGATTTTTTTTTGTGATTTGCCACCTTTAAATAAAGTTATTGCAACCTATATATTTTATTTTAATTTTTTTGAAAAAAAAAAATTCTAGAATAAAAAAATTTCCTATTTTTTGAATTTTATTTTTGAATATTTGAAGAAAAAAAAATCAAAGTTTTGATAATTTTTCCACAATTTACATAATTTTTTTGAAATGAAAAAATTATATACTTATCTCAAATTTTCTCAGAAAAAAATCTCCGAATTTTTTCGGAGCATCAATGTAAAGCCATATTATTATGTGCAAAAATAAATGGAAATCGGATAATAAAAAATTAATCAAATGTTAGATCTCGGATAATCGAAAGAAATTGATTGTAATTTTTTGGAAATCGGATAATCGAGATTCTACTGTAATGTGAATTTTGATATTTTTTAAAAAGTCGAAAAAATTTATGAATGTTGGATAAATTTTTACAATTCTTTCAATTCGTCAAATTAGAAAATTTAATATTAGGAAAAAATTCAAAACTTGGAAAATAAAAAAATGGAATTTTAGTTATTTTCAAATTTTAATAAAGTTTAGAAATTGAATCAATTTCTAATGTTAGCTAAATTTTCACAATTCATTTTTAAAATTGTTTGTAAATTTTAATGAATTTTCGAAATCATATTAATTTTTAAAAGATTAACTTTTACATTTTTTTAAATTTTGTCCCAACCATCAAATCTCTGGAGTTTGGTGAAAATTCAAAACCTGCGAAAATTTTAAAATTCGAAAAAATAGGAATTTTGCTGAAGAAACATGTCGAATGTAATAAATACGAGTAAAAATCTAAGTAGGTATATAAAAATTACATAGTTAGGTATTAATGAAGAATGAAAAATGAACGATCGATGAATTTCGTCTAAATTACGTTGGAAATTGTGAAATACTAGCAGCATTAATTTTCTTAAAAATGTAATATTACCTTATTTTCGAAAACATGCTAAGCTCATTACCTCCTTTCAGTAGGTACCTACTTAAACACTTATCATAAGTACTTGGAATTTAAAATACGAGTAAAATGGCAAGTTAAATGGCAAGTTTTACAAGTAAAGGAAAAAAAATTAAAAAACGAGTAGATATAGATAATAATATTTTTTTGCATCGTTTCGATCTTGAATAACACTGAATGACGATACCAAATTTGATTATTCGGGATTCACTTCGTGTTGAAAGAAAGCGCTGAAGACCATTTGTCTTCTTCGCCTCATCCGAAATCTCAAAAGAATTTTTTAATGGTACCCTTCTTCAGTTCTTCGGCAGATTTAATATTATAGAGAGAGAAAATTAATAAGCTCTATAATTCGAAGGGATTCGATAGTTGCGGTCGTAACAAAAGCGTAAAGCGCCATTATGACTCGATAAGCTCGTAGTAACTTCTACAAAGCACCTTTTGATAAAATAGAAAAACCTTCGCAGCGCTACGAAGAGTATATTAAAAATTTAAATTTCCAAATTGGCCAGTGTCCCGTATTATTGGCAAGTTTCTCGTACGTCGAACGCTTGTATAATATACTGCGCTCGAGTATCCTGGTCAAACCCTTGCAATTTTAACCTTTTTCTTTTTTTCTCACTTTCCATACTCTCTTCTTCTCCATGACCTTCTCCGTATCCGTTTCCTAATCACTTCCTCCTTGTGTGGGTATGCTGAAATAACGCTGTAAGTATTTGATGGGCATTTTGGAAAATCATTTATCTGCTATCGCTTTCGAACGGTTAAATATTTGATAAGTAAGTCTGTGAATTTTGTCGATTTGGAGTCAGCAAATTAGGAGCAGCGAGAGCGGGGTAAATGGGAAATTTTCCTTTCGATGGTGTAGTGTACACCGTGATAGGGCTTATCTCGCCAAAAAAAAAGGACAATTGTCGAATTGTTGAATCACGTCAAAACCACCTAGAGATACAAGCCATGAATGTAGAAAGGCAACGTCGCATTTTCGAGTAGTAGACGGCCGACTTTCCAATCCGTTTTTTGACGATAACTCGGGAAATATTCATCGAATCGAAATTCTGACAACACACTAACGAAAGGAAATTTTCTGCTCTACAATTTTGATTCAGATCAATTTTCACGAAAAATGCTTCGTTCGCTCTGAAAATGAGAATATGTGAAAATTTGCATATCCAAGAAAACATTTTACGCTGAGAAATCGAGGTATTTTCGTCAAATCGAAATTTCAATAATTTTAGGATGAAAGGATTTTTTTCGCTCTACAATTTTGGTTCGTATCAATTTTCACGAAAATCGCTTCGTTGACCGGGAAAATGGGAAAATTTGGTAGACGGCCAACTTTCAAAATCAGTTTTTCGACGATAACTCAAGAAATATTCGTCAAATCGAAATTCCGACTACACCAAACAAAAGTAAATTTTTTGATCTACAATTGTGGTTTCTATCAATTTTCACAAAAAAGGGGTCGTTGACCTCGAAAATGAAAAAATAAATAGTTTTTTGACGATAACTCAAAAAGTTAGTCGAATCAAAAATTTTAAAAGCACTAAAACTGAAGGATTTTTTCTGCTCTACAATTTTAGTTCTTATCAATTTTCATGAAAAACGCTTTGTTTATCCGCGAAATAGGAAAATATGAAAATTTGCATATCTGAGAAAACAGTTTTTGCTAATGAATCGAGGTATTTTCGTCGAATCAAAACTTCAATGATTTTAGTATGAAAGGATATTTTTTGCTCTACAATTTTGGTTCTTATCAATTTTTACGAAAATCGCTTCTTTGACCGGGAAAATAGGGAAAATCTGGTAGACGGCCCATCTTCAAATCAGTTTTTTGACCGTAACTCGAGAAATATCAGTCGTATCAAAATTCCGAATACACTAAACGAAAGTTAATTTTTCCCTCTACAATTTTGTTTCCCGTCAATTTTTTCGAAAAACACTTCGTATGCCCAGAAAACGTATTTTCAATTGCTCAAGTCGGCCGTCTTCGGCAAGGTTGCCAAATTTAACTTCATGGCTTGTAGTGTCTAGGTGGTTTTGATCACGTGCGTTAATTCATCACCTCTCCCCCTGTCCATGCACCAGGTACAGAAAATTCGATCGACCATGAAATGTGGTCGAGTTGATAATTGACATAGACGCTGTTTTAGGCGAAGTGTCATTCGTATACATGCTCATGCATATTGTACTCCTACCAGAGAAGCGAATTTTCAGAGACCGACTGCGTCTCTCCTGTTTATTCATTTTTGTGTCGAATAAGTTGCCTACCCGATGCCGAAAGATGCGAGATACGATCGCTCATTTGGCCGACACGAATATACGAGTATGTACATTGTACAATGTGCAATATGTAACATCGTGATGGTGTAAATATTCTTTGAGGTGAAAACAAATAAGCCACGAGACGTCGAATGATTTATCTGCCTGGACCCTTTTCAATGTCGTCGTCGTTGGCGGTAGCAGCTTTAGAAATTATTCATATATTATGCTAAATGGTCAGGAGAGGGTACAGAAGTTTGTGAGCGGAATTGATAACGATGCTGGAGCGATTTCGTTCTTTTTTTAAAATTTTTTTTCTTTCTTTGTTTTTTTGTTTCATGTAGAAGCCGAGCCGATAAACGAGAAGGTATCGGACGAAGCCGAAACAGCGGCTGCTATTAAAATTCAAGCAGCTTATAGAGGTCATAAAGTTAGAATGGATTTACGAAAGCCAGACGACAACACTACGAATCTTGTACCTGAATCTGAAGCCGAATTAGAGGGTATGTAAGTTACGTATTCTAGGGAGGGCGTCGTGGTTTTTAAATTATGTAGTGTAGTGGTAAGAGCAGCAGAAGCAGAGTAAAGGTTGATTCGAACGTTTCATTAAACGTATCTTTTAATTCGAGGACGACATCTAGAATATTTCTGGAAGCAGAAAATATGTATATGCTGATGGAATAACAATTTTGATGAAATATATGACTGTGCGTCTGTGCGAAATAAATAAATTTTTTAGCTCATAAACTCGAATTACCACAATAATCGGGAGGTCTTACAGTTGTAGGGTTTAAAAAATGAAAAAAAAATCGATTCTAAATTTTTTCTTCAACTCGCCAATTCAAATTTCCTCAAATTTAATTTTTTTTTTTTTTTTCTGAAAATTACTGCTCGAGAAGGCTTATAGCTGTAGGGTTGAAAAAATGCCAAATTTGCAGCAATTGTAAAAATTTAATAAATATTTCGCTCGCGATTCAAATTTCTAAAAAATTGACGAAATTTTCTCTAGTGAAGTCCTACAGTTGTAGGGGTTAAAAAATTGTAAAAATTGCCAAAACTTGTGGAATTGTAAAAAATAGTCAAAATTTGGTTGAATTGAATGGAGATTGATTGGAAGAAATTTATTTCAACCAATAAATTCAAATTTTCACAAAATTGATCATTTTTTTTTGAAATTGTAATTACTCGAGAAACCCTTTAGTATGGTTGAAAAAAATTGAAAAATTGCCAAAACTTCTGGAATTGAAAAAAATTGCCCCAATTTGGTAGAATTGAATAAAGATTGATTGGAAAAAATTTATTTCGATCAATAAAATAAATTCAATTTTTCACAAAATTTATAATTGCTCTTCAAAATAATTACTCGAGAAACCCTAAGTACAGTTGTAGGGTTGAAAAAATTGTAAAACTTTCCAAAACTTCTGGAACTGAAAAAATTGCCCAAATTTGGTTGAATTGAATGGAAATTGATTGAAAATAATTTATTTTTGCCAATAAATTCAAATTTTTACAAGATTGATAATTTTGTTTCGAATTAATCACTCGAGAAATCCTACAGTTGTATAGGGTTGAAAAAATTGTAAAAATTGCCAAATCTTGTGGAATTGAAAAAAATTGCCAAATTTTGGTTGAATTGAATGGAGATTGATCGGAAAAAATTGATTTCTACCAAAAAATTCAAATTTTCGCAAAATTCATAATTTTTTTTTTCGAAAAATAATTACTCGAGAAACCTTACAGTGTAGGGTTGAAAAAATTGTAAAAATAGTCAAAACTTCTTGAATTGAAAATTGATGATTTTAAAAATCTTGAAAAATTCGTCAGAGAAGGGTAGCTTTTTTCATTGGTTAAATCCAATTTTACAATTTTTCAGAATTTACTAAAATTGAAAATTTTCACAGTAGGTATTGGCGATTCTAAGAATTTTGAAAAATTCGTCAGAGTAAAATTTTGCATTGATTTTTAGAGTAGCTTTTATCATTGGTGGAATATAATTTTACAATTTTTCTGAATTTTAGTAAAATTGATGATTTTCACGAAATTGGTGATTTTCAAAATCTTGAAAAATAATTACTCGAGAAAAAACCTACAGTTGTAGGGTTGAAAAAATTGTAAAAATTTTAAAAAGATCTGTAATTGGAAAAATTGCCCAATGTGATTGATTGGAAAAAATTTATTACGACCAATAAATTCAAATTTCACAAAATTGATCATTTTGTTTCGAATTGATTACTCGAGAAATTACCCTATATGTTGTAGTGTTGAAACAAGCGAGGAAAAAAATGCCAAATCTGCTGGTATTGAAAAAAAAAACCTATCTACCTATTCTAAATACATTCAAATTTCTTCAAAATTGAAGAAATTTTTTTTCGAAATTTTTAATGGCGAAGTCCTACAGTGTTGTAGTGTTGAAAAAACTTTTAAAAAATGTCAAATCTGCTGAAATTGAAAAAAATCGAACGTAAATAAATTTTTCAGCTCATAAATTAAAAATAAAATTTCCATAAAATGACGAAATTATTTTTAAAATTTTTACTAACTTGTGAAGTTCTAAAGTTGTATGGTTTTGAAATGATAAAATTGCTAAATCTGCTGCACTCGAAAAAAATTCATTTCAAGTGATTTAGGTAAGTCTAAATTTGGGGCCCTTTCCAAAGGGCTTTTTAAGTAACACTTTAAAGAAAAAAATTCCATAACCCAAAATGCAACTTCATTTCTTTATTTTACTGCGTTATTATGTAATTTTTTCATTTTAAAAAAAATTAATATTTTCCATTCTTAATTTTAATGAAACTGATTTTTTTTCTCTCATTGCAAGTTAGAGCAGGAGAGGATGAGACAAAAAGAATTCTCTCTCATGCCATCAATTGTCACAAAATGCGAAAGAAAGTATGAGAGACAGTAGGTATTATTTCTGAAGTCCTGATTTACGCGAAAGATCAAAACACGAGTATTCGTACTCACTCTAAGACTATACACGAGCGACGCGACGAATAAGGATAGTAGGATACTTTCTACGTTATGATAGTTATTAAAATTTAACCGAAAACTTGGGAACTTTTACGACAATTTGGTATAAATACTTAAAAGGGTGCAGTATATAAGTTCGCAATATATTTCTACGTCAGACGCGTGTACGTTTAAGAGAGTACCTATTACGTACCCGAAAAAGATTGCCTTTTATCAAATTCTCAATTGAAAATTCTTCTGAACGAGTTCGCCTTCTTCCTTGAGAAGACCTCTCTGCAACAGTTTCAAATAAATGGGGAAAAAATCCTGCGCTCGATTCGAATACACAGGCTCGTGAGTTATGCGAACGAAATAAATTAAAAAATATCCCCAGATGAAAATCTTTTTTTCTTTTTACTGCTGACGCTTTTTTCGCTATTTTTATTTTTGCTCGAACCTGAAAACGGCGAAATTTTTTACTCGTTTTTCACGTAGCAGCGACGAACGTCTAAAATTAAGTTCTACAGATATCAACGCGAGTGACGTCGGAAATGAAGACGTCGACTTAGACTTTTTTTTTTTTTTCGCACGGCCTAAGTACTTTTTTAATTAACTTGGAAAAAGTACACGAATTCGCGCCCTATTTTGAGAGAGTTTTGAAAAGTTAACGGCTTGATTCGTGAACGATACGGACGAAAGGAAACGTGTACTGTGCGAAATGTACGTTCAACGTTGCACCGTATTGCACCGTATTGTACCGTAGTAAAATTATTCGATTGTTTGCGAGCATTAAACGAGCTTAACCATTCCAGGTCGCTTGTTGATTTCAGATTTGCTTCGCTTTTACGTGCAGCGATGCCGTTCTCGTACGTGTATGTAATGATTGGTTACATATAGGAATTTGTGTAAACTATTGCAGCTTTCTCGAATTTGTGAGTGACTATTCATTGGGTGATCCTGAAACATTAAAAGCTTGGGTGTTTCAAAAATCGAAAACGTACCTATTAAATTACAATTGAAAGTTTAAATGAAGTAAAAATATCACAACAATAAAAATTGAAAATCTTGAGAAATAAAATTATATAAAAAAAAATAAAAATCGAAAATTTCTCAAAACTGAAATAAAATTTAATATTGAGAAAAAATATCGAATTGAAATGAGATTTCAAGATAACGAAAGTTGAAACCTGAAATAAAAACTCGGCGCTTGGTTGGCTCTATTTCCACACTACGTTTGAAAGTATGAAACATACTCGTAGTATATTCTTTATTACTCTGACAAAATTTTTAAAAGTCACGAATATTATAATAAAAATTTCAATTTTCGGAATGTCTGACAAAAAAACTAAAAGTCATAAAATTTTTAAAAAATTTTCCAAGTTTCAAAATGTCTGACAAAATGTTCAAAAGTCATAAAATTTATTTAGAAAGAATGTCTGACAAAATGTCCAAAAGTCATAAAAAAGTTTCAAAATGTCAGAAAGTCATCCTTCTAAAAAATTTCCAAGTTTCAAAATGTCTGAAAGTCATCTTTTTAAAAAAATTTATAAGTTTCAAAATGTCAGAAAGTCATCTTTCTAAAAAAAAAATTATAAGTTTCAGAATGTCTGACAAAATGTCTAGAAAATGTCTAAAATTCATAAAATTTCAAAAAATTTTACAAGAGTCGAATTTATTGAATATTTTCCAAGTTTTTTTATGTCATCTAAACCTAACCTAGTGTAACCTAACCTAACCCAATGGGGTCGGATTTTCCTGTCGGTTTTTGGTCTCGGATTTTGGTCTTGTTTTTTTCTATTTTGGTCTCCGTAAAAGCATATACTATGCTAAAAATTGAAATATTAAAAACATTGGATAATGAGACATTTAGGTACCCAAAATAAAAAGTTGAGAAAAAAAATTGAAAATTCGGATGAAATTGAAAGTTGAAATCAGTAAAAAAAATTATTAGCATAGTAATAGGTAAATGCTTTTGCGGAGACCAAAATGGAAAAAAAAACGAGCAAAAATCCGACCGAAAATCCGAGCAAAATTCCGACCGAAAATCCGACACCAAATTGTGTTAGGTAAGGTTACATTAGGTTAGGTTTGGATGACATAAAAAAACTTAGAAAATTTTCAATAAATTCGATTTTTAGACATTTTGCCAGGCATTTTGAAACTTAAATATTTTTTTAGAAAGATGACTTTCAGACATTTTGAAACTTGGAATTTTTTTTATAAATAGAAATGAAATAATTTCAAAATAGTAGACTAAGATGATACCTTTACCTACTAATTAGGTATTGTTTTTTTTTGAAAAGTTGAAAAAATCCCAGGATCTTTTTTTTAAATAAAAAAATCCAAAATTTTGCCAAACTTCAATTTTTTTAGATTATTCCAAAAATGAAAATCATCAAAAAATTTAAAAAGTTGAAAATTTTTTTAAAAGTTGAAATAATTTCAAAATAGTAGACTAAAGATTAGGCAGGTCTAGGTACCTATTGATTTTTTTTTTGAGAAAGTTAGAAAAATTCCAGAATAGGTCGCTTTTTTTTTAATAAAAAAAATCCAAAATTTTTCCAAATTTCAATTTTTTTAGATTATTTTAAAAGTAAAAATCATTAAAAAATAAATGAAAACGTTGAAAAAAAATTTAAAAGTTGAAATAATTTCAAAATAGTAGACCAAGGTTATAGGCAGGTCTAGGTACCTATTGATTTTTTTTTGGAAAAAATTGAAAAAATTCCAGAATATCTTTTTAAAATAAAAAAATCCAAAACATTATCAAATTTTAATGCATCCAGATCACTCTAAGAATAAAAAAATTTAAAAAATTGAAAGCGCTGAACATTTTTCTTAAAACATTGAAAAAAAAATGAAAATTATTTTTTTGTTCAAAACATTGATCGTTTTGTCAAAATGAGTCGATACAAATCCTCCAATGAAGGAAAAATGGAGTATTAATAAACTAAGATCATATTACCTGTATCTTCTTTTTCATTTTTTAAAATTTTTTTAATATAAAATATTGATGATTTTGTTAGAATATAAATCCTCCAGATTACTTCAAAAATGAAAATTATCCATTAATGAATTGGAATTTTTTTTTTTTTTTTTGAAAATCGTAAATTTTCAAAAATAATAGATATTTCAACAACAAAAAACATGATTATTTTGAAAGACTTGATAAAACTTCTTTTACACACACAAAAAAAGTAAGGGATATTGAAAATGGAGAAAAAAATTCAAATGAGTATTGTACACTTTTTTTGGATAAAAAATTTACATTTATTTTTCCAAAATAAGTAAGTAAGAGTTTTTTTTTTTAAAGTTTTCTTTGAAAATAATGTTCTTTGAAAGAAGCTACAGCAGAAAAAATATCTTAAATTAGAAAATAACTTTTCTTAAAACAACTGATAGGAAGACTAATAATTTTACGTAGGGCTAAATATCTGCCGTCGTGTCTCATTTGCCATTTGTCATGTGTTTATTTTCTGTTATCACGTCGGCCGCGCGCGCATGTTGTGTTGGTACTTGTATTTTTTGTAAATCCAAAATTACTTTAAACACTAATATTCAAAATTGCGTGGGAAGGAAGGGTATAATCGGAATTTTTTTAATAACCAAAATTATTTTTAGAATATTACTCTATAATTTTAATTTGAAATTTTTTCAATTTTGATCCCTCCTTCCCTTCTGATTTTGCATATTACTGTTATAAATGTGAAATAAGAGAGGAGAGAGGGGTCTAATTGAAAAAAGTTTCAAACAAAAGTTGTAGACTAAAAGATTAGAAACATTTTTTGCTTTTACAAAAATTTCGATTGGACCCTCTCGTTCTCTCTTTACAACTTTTATACATAGAAGTGTCTATATTGTAGAATTATGCAAAATAAGATGGGAGGGAGGGGTTCAATCGAAAAAAGTTTCGTACAAAAGTTGCCGACTAGAAGATTAAGAACATTTTTTGTCATTACAAAAATTTCGATTGGACCCCTCCCTCCCATCTTATTTTGCATTATTCTACAATATAGACACTTCTATGTATAAAAGTTGTGCAGAAAGAACGAGAGAAGGGTCCAATCGAAATTTTTGTAATAACAAAAAATGTTCCTAATCTTTTAGTCTACAACTTTTGTTTGAAACTTTTTTCAATTGGACCCCTCTCTCCTCTCTTATTTCACATTTATAACAGTAATATGCAAAATCAGAAGGGAAGGAGAGATCAAATTGAAAAAATTTCAAATGAAAATTATAGAGTAATATTCTAAAAATAATTTTGATTATTATAAAAATTTCGATTAGACCCTTCCTTCTCAACCAATTTTCGGATGTCAAGTATTCCCATCCATAAAAGGTTTTTTTACAAGTTCCTGTATTGGACTTAAAAAAAATTCAACAAACGACAACACGAAAACGAAAACATGCGCGCGCTAACGAAACGATGACAAATGGAAAATGAGACAAAAAACGTAGGGCCCTACGTAATAATTTTTTATAATAAAATAATTATGTAAAAATTTCGAATACAGTTAAAAATGTGAAAATTTTCGAAATGAGAAAAAAACCCTGAAAATTCATAGAAAATAGAAAATTGAATGAAATTAAAAAATTCACAAGAATTCCAATTACTTAAATCAAAAATTTGAGAAAAAAAATTGATTATTTCGCCTTACTCATTTTTTACAGCTCACTTGCGCTCCCCTCTCTCCTCGTAATCTCACCCTAACGATTGGAATATTTCGTCGAGCTCATTTACAAATTGAAGTGTACTCGTAAAAGTTTGAAATTCCTTTCGATTCGTTAGTTTTTGTTTCGCGGTAATGAAAAGCAAAGTAACCACTTGGGTTTGAGTAAAGTAAAAGGGGGAAAAAGAAAGGAAGGAAAGAAAGCAAAAGCGTACGCCACCACGCAATATCATATGAAGAGTGTCGAGTAAATTAGAAGAATTTTTATTTACCTATTCGTATAATTTATAACAACTTGGCAGGAATAATGTACGTTTATAAAATGTTTGGAAACATCAGTGGCGAACTACTTTTATACAATTTCATACGTGAGTACTGTGTAGTGTGTATGTATACGTATACAATGTTGCTACCGTGTAAAGTAGGAACTCCACTGCGAATAAAGAGCTTTCCAAGTACATACTTGCACAGGTTATACTATAAGCGTACCCGGTATACACATTTCTTTTTATAATTTTTTCTTTTTTTTTCTTCACGTTGTGTACTTAGATAGGTACTTATGTGTCAGAATCATAGATTGAACACTCGAACGAAAATTTAGATCGATGCGATGGTTGAAAATTAATGAATTACTTACTTTCGATAGATTGATATAGTACAGTTCACTTGGTTATGTTCGTCAAACTTATTGTATCACTACTGAAAATAAAAATTTTCACAAAATTAATGATATTAAAACTTTTCTAAAATTGCATCAGAGGAGGATTTTGCATTGGATTTTTTCGAAGCAGTTTTCATTGATTAAATGCAATTACTCATTTTTTGAAAATTTCTGAAAATAAAAATTTTTGCAAAGGCCGTAGCCGGATAAGATAGGTGAATCGACCCCAGAGCCCGATCGCGACGAAATTTATGTGGTAGGTAGGTACCATCGAGAAACTTTCATGGCAAAAGTTTCAGACCCCCACCCCCGCTGTTCCTGAGAAATCCCCTTTTTTGTAAAATACAGATAAAAATTTTTATATCCGGCGCAAGTTGACCGATTTTCCTAATTTTTTAGTATGTTGTAGTCATGTATGAGGGACATTTCAGAAAAAATCAGCAACCCCCCTCCCACCACATTTACCCCTCCAAATCGCGTTTTCAAACTTTGTTTATTTTTTTTAACCATGTTAAAAGATAGGGACAAAATCAAATTGACGTTTTTAGATGTATTTTAGACCCCTATTTATTATATATTTTTTTCAGAATTTTTTTCCTTTGGGGTCGTAGTCGAAATTTGAAAAAACGTAGGGCAGGAGAGGAGAAAACAGTCATTTTTTGAGAATTGATGTGGCGATGATACATTTTTCATATTCAGTGCACATGCTACTAATTTCAATACCAAACCATGAATATTAAGCATCAGTCCCCCCTGAGCTCCCCCTGTGCCCCCTCACTACCCAATTTTGACTTTGAGACTGAAGAAGGTGAACGATATTAGTGTCGAATTCACATAAATTGGACCTCTTAAATACGAATTTAAAGTCAGAATTATGGTTGGATTCGATCATTTTGAGCTACTATTCAGGAGTATAATTCTGCATGCATATGCCCGATGCAGTGTAAGGAAACTCTGTTTTTCATCTTTGATAATAAACTTTTAATATTATCTATGTCCACTAGGGTGGCCCTTATTTTACCTTTTTCGACTTTTTAAATGTCTTACCCTCCAAAGTTTGTTCATTATATGAGAAAATAATTCTCTATTTTTTATTTTTCCCATAACTGAATTTGAACCCGTGCCCGGTCACCCCCTCTTTTTTGTAAAAATGAAAAAAATTCACCGATTTTCAAAATCTTGCACTTTTTTGGAGATAACCCATCAAAGTTGTTCCTTGTCATGGGAATGAACTCCTAATTTTTTATTTTCCCTCCAACTTGATTTAATTTTTCAAAAAACTCAAAAACAAGAAAATTGAGTAAAATCGTTCTTTTTAGCATTTAAAGTTGTTGAATTTCGTAAGAAAAAAAATTCTCTATTTTTCATTTTCCCCTTAACTCAGTTCTAAGTGGACCCACAAGCCCCTCAAACTAAAAAAATTATGAAAAAATACCAATTTTTTAAATTTTTTCATTTTTTTGGTTCTAACCAATTAAAGTCGTTCCAATTGGGGAAAAATGATTCTCAATTTTTTATTTTTCTCTCAGAGTTATTGCAAGTAGCACCCCAGTGTCCCCTTTTAAAAAAAATAAATAAATAAACAATTTCTGTGATTTTTTTCATTTGAAATTAGTAGCATGTGCACTGAATATGAAAAATGTATCATCAACACATCAATTCTCAAAAAATGACTGTTTTCCCCTCTCCTGCCCTACGTTTTTTCAAATTTCGACCACGACCCCAATGAAAAAAAATTCTGAAAAATATATATTAAATAGGGGTCTAAAATACATCTAAAAACGTCAATTTGATTTTGTCCCTATCTTTTAACATGGTTAAAAAAAATAAACAAAGTTTGAAAACGCGATTTGGAGGGGTAAATGTGGTGGGAGGGGGGTTGCTGATTTTTTCTGAAATGTCCCTCATACATGACTACAACATACTAAAAAATTAGGAAAATCGGTCAACTTGCACCGGAGATAAAAAATTTTATCTGTATTTTACAAAAAAGGGGATTTCTCAGGAACAGCGGGGGTGGGGGTCTGAAACTTTTGCCATGAAAGTTTCTCGATGGTACCTACCTACCACATAAATTTCGTCGCGATCGGGCTCTGGGGCCGATTCACCTATCTTATCCGGCTACGGCCTTTAGGTAGAGGAGGATTTTGCATTATATCTTATGGTAGTTTTTTTCATTGATTGCAATTTTGCAAAAACTGACATTTTTAAAAATTTTCTGAAAATAAAAATTTTCTTAAACTCCGTAGGGGTACGATTTTATTGGACTAAATGGTAGCTTTTTTCTTTGATTAAATGCAATTTAGAAAAAACTGTCATTTTTGAAATTTTCTGAAAATAAATTTTTTTACAAATTCAGTCAGAGGAGGATTGTGCATTAGATCATTGGGATAGCTTTTTTCATTGATTAAGTAATTAATTTAATTTCTGTGAAAAAATTTGTCAAAAAAATTATTTCTCATTATTCTGGTCCATTCTGAGAGATTCTGATGAAAATTTTTTGAATTTTTCAATTATTCCCATTTTTGAAAAAAACTGATACCTACCTAGGTATTTCAATTTTTCCTTAAATTGATTTTTTTGAAAAAATTGCTCAAAAAATTTTTCCCCTCATTATTCGGATCCATTCTGAGAGGTTCTGAAGAAAAAACTGGGGATTTTTCAATTATTCCCATTTTTGAAAAAAATTAATTTTTCAAATTTTCCTTAAATTTAATTTCTTTGAAAAAATTGCTCAACAATTTTTTTTCTCTCTCTATTCGGGTCACTTCTGAGAGGTTATGATGAAAAAATTCTGAATTTTTCAATTTTTTTTCAGTTTTGGAATAAATTCATTATTTTTGCCATGCAAAAAGAACTGGCTGTTTCGGCGGTACTTTTTCCACAGTAAATTACACATTTTCTTTCAAATTTAATTTCTTGGAAAAAATTGCTCGAAATTTTTTTTTCTCTTTATTCAAATTCAGTCAAAGGAGGATTTTGCATTGAATCCTAGGGTAGCTTTTTTCATTGATTTTAAATGCAATTTCTCATTTTTTGAAATTTTCTGAAAATGTAAATTTTCCTAAATTCAGCCAGAGGAGGATTTTGCATTTGATCTTGGGGTAGTCTTTGCCATTAATTAATAATGCAATTCCTCATTTTTTGAAATTTTTTAAAAATAAAAATTGTACTCGTAATTTGGAAAAAAATCATTTTCAAAAATTTTTTCAAAATAGGTATATGATTTTAAAGTATACCTAGGATTTTCTCTTGAAAATACTGTTACTCATTTCATTAGTCAAATGTAATTTGGGTGAAATTTTCAATTTTTCGATTTCATCAAAATTTTTACTTTGACCTTAATACGTATTACTCAATATTTGAAAAATCTTCAAATTTTTCTCCTTCAGATTTTTTCTGTTGAAATTTTCTCTTTCTCAAGTTTTCGTTTTGTCTGATGCTTCTTTTGACAAAATTTCTAATGATATTTTTGGCATTTGACTTCCACATCTAAAATGAAACGCTGCAAAATCGTGTTCAAAGAAAAATCTTTCTCTGACTGATGACTGATGAAATATTTTCCAGGATACCTACACTTAAAATGACGCAACGTATTGAAGATTTTTATTTGTTTTGGTATTTTTTTTTTTGTCACATCTTAACGAAGTACCTAACATAGAAGAATATAAATTCAATTTTTATTCGAGGACGACATACCTTTGTGAGTAAATATTTCTTTTCGGTGTAAAAAAAGGAATGCGATGCAGAGTGACAAAACGTTCAATTGTGTAAACCAAAAGCGTGGGTACGAAAAAAAAAACAACACTCGCGATGCTTAAGCTTAAGCTGTATGTAGGTAGCAGATATACAGGGTGTCCCAGTTAAGAATAACATCCTTCAACCGGTAAGTGGGCAACTCATTTCAGCAACATGTAGGTAGGTTTGCATACCCTTACTATTGAAGGGGCGGAGATACTGCATGGTGAAAAAATTATTTTTCATTTTTTCACTTGAAATTGAAAATTTATTTTTTCTGATTGGAGACAGATAGAAAGATGAAACTTGTGGGAAATAAAGTAGGATAGTTGCAGTAATGTCTGAAAAAAATTTCATCAAAATCGATGCAATAGGGTGTTCAACAAATTATTGTTACCAAAAAAATTGGGTAAAAAAATTCGAAATTTTGCAATTTAAAAAAAATTTTGCATCATTAACCTACTTATTTTTTGTCAGCAGACGATTCCCCTCTACCGCCTCTACAAAATGTTCCTCAGCATCATCTTCCTATCTCTTTTAGTTTTTGAGTGAAAAATTTATTTATGAGTCGACATGTAGGTTAAAATTCTTTCAAATTTTCAAAGTCAAATTTTTATGAATTTGTACTCATTAGAAAAATTCAAACTCAAAAACTAAAAGAAATAGGAAGATGATGCTGAGGAACATTTTGTGGAGGAAGTAGAGGGGAATCGTCTGCTGACAAAAAATAACTAGGTTAATAATGCATTTTTTTTTTAAATTGCAAAATTTCGAATTTTTTTACCCAAATTTTTTGGTAAAAATGATTTGTTAAACACCCTATTGCATCGATTTTGATGAAATTTTTTTTCAGACATTACTGCAAATATCCTACTTTATTTCCCACAAGTTTCATCTTTCTATCTGTTTCCAATTAGAAAAAATAAATTTTTCATTACAAGTGAAAAAATGAAAAATAATTTTTTCACCGTGCAGTTTCTCAGCCCCTTCAGTAGCTCCGTTCGAGCGCCGTTTACGGAATACAGATTTTGCAGTATACAATTCTGCAGAAAGCAGAATTGTTCCAAATTTAAAAATAATGTTGCATAATTAAACTGATCTCGAGAGGACAGTTAAATTCTGTACAGAAAACTGCAAATTTTATCACTGCAGAGAACGTTTGAACGGTATTTCGCTTTGCAGAATGGACGTTCGAATGCAATTCTGCGAATTCTGTATGTTTTTGTGCAGATTTTTGGACGCTCGAACGAAGCTAATAGTGAGGGTATGCAAACATGCCTACACGTTGTTGAAATGGGAGGTTGAAGGATGTTATTCTTGACCGGGACACCCTGTATAGGTGCTAGGTACTAGGTAGTAGCTACATACACGTAGCCAGAGCCACATAGTACAAAGCATAAGTAAGGGAAGAAAGCAAAACGACGATAAGGGACGTAAACAATTCTATCGAAGCTTTCGCAATTACACGGTAAACTTTTCAAGGTGGGCTAAATTCATAAAGCGTGCTATTCTCTTTAACGTAGGTATAGACGAGCGACGTAAGCATAGGCAGGCATTTCTCTTTGTGCTTGGGCTGTACAATACAACTACGAATACACAGCCCACGTATTACGATTAAACACAACACGATACCCCCCCCGGCCCCATGTCCTCGTCCAAACAACATTACATATGAAGAAAAAAAGTTTCTTCTACCATTTTCGGAACAATGCGTGAAACTTTTTATCTATAAATAATGAGCTCGAAATTGAGGCGAACTTTTGGCTTTTAAGGACAGTAGAAAAGTAGAAATTCTTTGCCAAGCCACCCTTTCACCTCTTCTTCGTACCTGTGCCCATTGGTGTTCCACTTACCACCCTACGAAACGTATGCGATGCGCGCGGCTACATTTCGTTGTTTTTTTTTACTACTTCTAGCATTTATAATATCAATAGAAGATATACAGGGTGAGCCAACTTCGTTTCCCCACCTTAAGCCAGCAGTTAGCATCTGTGTATAAAAAGTTCATACAAAACCGCTCAAGAGGGAAGTTACACGGGTGTAAAAATTTCTTTTGACGCTCGATAGAAAAATATCATTGTTAGAGAAAAAATTTTCAAACAAAAATTATTCCTCGCTCAATTTCCTGTCGAAATGTTCCTATACATTTTTTTGGTAACTCTTCCTTGGAGAAAGTTATGTTTCATTTGGTATTAAAAAAATTTAATAAATTTTTTTCTAAAAAACAAAAAAATTATACTAAAGCAAATATAACTTCCTCCAGTGAAAAATTACAAAAAAAATAAATAGAAGCATTTTGATGGAAAATTTAATGGGGAACAATGTTTGTTTGAAGAATTTTTCTCTAACGATGGTAGTTTTCCTGAAATAATTGAGAATACGTTGAAAATTGATGGTTTTTTCTCATTTTTTAAGTTTTGTTGATAACTTTGGATTTTTTGATTATATGAAAAATTGTTTCATACAAAAGTTGCTCCAATTTAAATTTCCTACAAAAAAAGCATTCTTTCAATTTTTCTCTCAGACGCATTATTGTTGGGAATTTTCTATTTTAAATATTTTTTGTAAGATCAAAATTTTACACCCGTGTTAACTTCTGCCTTGGACGATTTGGCGCATTCACGCAGTGGCGTATCTAGGATGAAATCATGGTATGGGTTCAAATTTTGTTTTCGAGAGTGGTCATTATGAAAAAAAAAATCGTAATTTTCACTAATAACAAAAAAAAAAATTGAAAATTTAATAAAAATCATTAATTTATAAATTTATAAGAAGTAGAAAAATTCAAATTTCGAAAAATAAACTCCATCTAAAGCTCGTTTCCGATTGACGTAATAACCTAGCTATTAAGTATAAACGTCCTACCAAAGGTTTAAAAATTTTTTAAAAATCAAAAAAATCTGTAAATAGTCAAAAAAATTACAATGTTTCTATTCGTGAGAATTCGAAGAAAATCTTCTCAAAAATTGAAAAAAATCAATAATTATGTTATTGAAGAATTTGACTAAACTAATTTTTTTGAAAATTTATCATAATTAAAAATTAATAAGTAAAATTTTGGAATTGTAAAATTTAAAAAATCTAGTTTTGAAAAGTAAAAAAAGTCTCCTTTTAAAAAAATTCGAAAAAATCCATGTAATTTTTTTTTAAAATAGGTAACAAATATCATTTTTGAATATTCAAGAGAAAATGATCTCTAAGAATTAAAAATTGAAAAATTTCGAAAATTTTGTAATTGAAAATTAAGAAAAGTTACCATTAAAAACTATTGGAAAAAATTCAATTTTGAAAAAATTTTAAAATGCATTTTTCAAAGCTTTTAGGATTTAATTTTTGAAAATAAAAAAAATTTTGAAGCAAAGGAAAAATTCAACTTTGAAAAAAATTGAAATACAATATCAAAAAAAATTACGCAGTTTCTCATTTGTGAAAATTCAAGGAAAATCTTCTTAAAAATTGAAAAAAATTCAATACCGTTGAAGAATTTGACTTGAAAAATCTAGTTTTGAAAAGTAAAAAAATCTCATCTAAAAAAAAGAAATTAAAAAAAAAAATTGAAAAAAATCCATCTTGATTTTTTTTAAAATAACAAATGAAAATTCAAGAGAAAATGAAATCTAAAAATTGAAAAAAAAATCATTCTTGAAAAAATTGAAAAATCTTTCCTATTATTTGAAAATTTAAGAAAAATCATGTACCTTACTTATATCTAAAAAATTAGAAAAATTCATTCTTGAAAAAGAAAACACCTATTAAAAAAAATTATCCAATTTTTATTTTTGAAAATTTATGAAAATCATTCCAAAAATTGAAAAATTTGACCAATCTTATTTTATGAAAATTCATTGTGACTAAAAATTAGGAAAATTTTGGAAAACATCATTTTTGAAAATTTAAGAAAAATTTGGGATGCATTTCGAAAACTTTTCACAATTTTAGGAAATTTTTGAAAAATAATTATGTAAAATAAGCATCTTTGTTGTGCAAGGTTTTTGAGTTATTTTAAAGTTTTTTTTGTGCATAATGGGAGGGCTTTGGACCCCAAAACCCTCCCCTTAAATGCGCCACTGCATTCACATAAAATATGTGAACTTGTAAGTTGTAATACACCTACACTCAGGTATCTCCTGGTTCGATATTCGGAAACGAAGTTGGTTCACCCCTTAAAAATAGAACCCCGGTTAACCACCTCGAAGTAGCGTAGCGTGTTTCATAAAATATATATTTTTTTATAATAAATCGTCGCGTTGTTTTTGCTTTCTCTATATTTCAGAATTAACGAACGCGGCTACCAAAATACAAGCTTCGTTTCGAGGACATTTAACGAGAAAAAATCAAAAAGGTAACGACCAAGAAGCGTTAACCAAAGAATTGAAACGTCTCGATACAAAGGTAAGCGAACCGCGTTCTCAAAGTACGTAAAGGGTACGATCGTTATTTAATTTTCTCTTTTTCCTTCGCTAATGCACCTACCCTCTGGTATAACAATCGTGTATCATTACGAAACTGAAATCGCATTTTATCTTTTCTACTTTTCTAATTCAAAAAGATAGAGAAGCTACATCGTTGTTCTAATAACGATATTGTCGGGTAGGTAGATATATAGGTAGGTAACCCTTAGTAGAAAAATGTTGGTCGTAATCACGCGAATGTGACCTAAATTACACGCAAACAGGATCAGAAATTTCGACTCGCGGTCTTGTCTGGAAATTCGGCCCACTGTTTCAGACTACAGACTGCTGACAATGCTTTCCCCCCTCCTTACATTTTGAAAGCACCCCCATCGTACTTCAGGTCGCGTCCTGGCTACGAAATAAAAAATCTCTCGAATGACCCTATTACGAGTATATCATCGTAAGGAGAAGAGAGCACGAAAAAACCCCTCGAGAGGTACAGAAAAGGTAAAAATACGATATCAAAGGTACGAGAATAGGGGCTTCGGGGGTTGGGGGTGGTTTAACAAATGGTATTACGAAATGTAGACGCGAACACGGCATCATTCAACGACAAAACGACGGAAATATTTTGTAAAGGAGTTGCAAGGTCTTGGCTTTTTTTTTCTTCTTGGCCGTGACGCTGCTGGTGCTGAAATAAAAAAAAAAAAATAATAATAAAAAGATGATACAATTTGATGTATAAGTTATATCTTCATAATATAATGAAAGCTCAAAAAGAGTAGGTAATTACTTAAATACTTGTATAGGGTCGTTGCTATGGTAACCTCAAGTGTAGGTACATGTACAATATGCATTTGCTGTACACTGTACAAGTATTACTATTTCATTCGAAGAGTATTATCTTGGAAAGTTTCGCCCTCGGGCATATTATCAGGTTTTTAGTGGCTGCGAAAAGTGATGGAATGTCTTTTTGGATTTGAAAAAATGTCGAGATAATTTGAAAAAAAAATCAGCACGATGTTGAGAATGGGGAAACCTTGGAAAAAAATAAGTTTGGGTAATTTTTGATAAACCCAGAGGTGTGTTCTTAATTTTTAATTTTTTTTTTCTCAAAAAATCCTCCTATTATTTTTGGAGATTTTTAAATGATTTCGATTCTTGAAAATGACGAAGCCCTCCCCCTCCCCCCGTACACACATTCATTTTCCAAGACTTATATAATTTTTTTTTTTCTTGAAAATTGAAAAGTTACCATCCATTGATTTTTTGAAATGACGAAATTTTCTCATCCTGAAAAATCGTAAGAAAACAACCTTTTACAAAAATACCAATTAGCAATAATATTATATCTCCAACTTTGAATATACTTATTTAATTTTTTTTTCAACTTTCATTTTTACCAAAATCAAGTTTTACCTACTTTCATTTTTCAAATTTGAATTCAATTTTTAAAATCTTCACTTTTTAAAAACAACGTTATTTTGAATTTATTTTAGTATTTTCGAATTTAATTTTTTTGTTAATTTCTGATTTTTCATTTTTTTTTTAAATTTTTGATTTCAAATTGACATGTTTTCGATTGTCACTTGAAAATTACCAAATTTTTTTAGTTCTATTTTAAATTTTTCAAGTATGGAGTTTAAAGTTTTGAAAAATTATTGATATGCTTGATTTCAAAATTTTTATAAAATTTGCAAAATGCGATGAAGTTATATAAAGTTTTGACAGTTTTCAGGCTATACACATTTGTGTAAATATATTTACAAAATTTTGAAAATTTTAAAAATTTACAAGAATTCAATAAAAATTGACTCAATGCAATTTTAAATTTCTATCATTAAAAAAAAATAATAACATTATTATTTAAAGATTTTGCAAACTTTGAAAATTTACTAATTAATCAATTCTTTATATTCATCTGATTCTGAAACTTCATTAAAAAAATTAAAAACTACGAAATTTTTGAAAATTGCGAAAGTTTACAAAATTTTGAAAATTGGTCCAATAGAATTTTTGCCCGAATTTCTTATTTAAAAAAATTTATGTATGCAAATTTTTAAAACAAAATATTAAAATCGAAAAATTACTAAACTTTTCAAAACAGTTATATTTGATCAAATTTTGAAAATTCTAAAAATTCATCAAATTTTAAAAGTTGATCCAAGCGAATTCGAATTTTTACATGGGAAATAATTTCACATATTTAATTTCTTTGAAAAAATTGTCCAAAAAATGAGAGGTTATGACGAAAAAATTCATGATTTTTTCAATTAAGTACCTATTCCTATTTTTAAAAAAGTTCACTTTGCAATGGGCAATTTCACATTTTGCCAAAATTCAATTTTACTAGAACAATTGCCAAAGAATTTTTTTTTCTCATCATTCGGGTCCATTCTGAGAGGCACAGCCGGTGCGAGAGGGGGGTTTGGGGGTGGAACACCCCCAGTCAGATTTTGTTCGGAAATTCGGCAAATTTTCGACAAATTAAATTAGGTACGTTTACAAAATTTGGTAAAGTTTTGAAAATTTTTGAATTACATCCAACATATCCTGTTCGAATGCCCAAAGTTAAAACAAGAGAGACTAACCCTACAAATAAATGAAATCCCCCCCAGTTATACCAGATATTCCTTCCGAAATTCAAAAATTCATAAACTTAATTAAAAAACTCAACCTCACAAATAAAATTTAAAAAATTCTTCCGATGGGTGTAATAATCCTGTAATTATAAACACCCAAAAAAAAAAAAAAAAAAAAAAAAAAAATTTACAAATTCGGTAAATTTTTGGGAAATTCCGAATTTCCGAATCAAAAATTCGGCAAAACTTTGAAAAATTTAAAATTACAAATTTGGTAAATGATTGATGTCCCTAATTACCTATCACTCGGTATTTTTGAAATTTTTTCATTCGGCATTTTGAAAATTTTCTTTCGGCATTTTCAATCTACACTCCCAAAAAAATGTTGCTCAAATCGTCTCTGCTGAGAGGTTATGATGGAAAAATTCTGAATTTTTCAATTATTCGTATTTTTGGAAAAAATTCATTTTTGCCATGTAAAAAGATCCTGGTTTTTCACGGAGCTTCTTACATGGGAAATTTCCAATTTTTAATTTCTTTGAAAAAATTGTCCAAACAATTTTTTCTTGTTATTTCGGGTCTAATCTGTGAGGAGATTCTGATGAAAAAATTTTGAATTTTTCAATTATTCTCATTTTTAGAAAAAACGGATATTTCAAATTTTGCTTAAATTTAATTCCTTTGAAAAAATTGCTCAAAAATTGTTTTTCTCACAATTTGGGTCACTTCTGAGAGGTTATGATGAAAAAAATTTGAATTTTTTAATTATTCGCATTTTTGAAAAAACGGATATTTCAAATTTTCATTAAATTTAATTCCTTTGAAAAAATTTCTCAAATTTTTTTTTTCAATGCTTAAAGAATTTTTCACTCTAAAAATTTAAAAATATTACTCAATTCCCGAAATGATTTTTTTTTTACCAAAAAATGAAGATTCATTCCAAAAAAAAAAAAAAATGTGATTTTTTTTATTCCGAATGGATAATTAATTTTGATAAATTGGAAAAAAATTGTCTCAAAAACATTCAGAACAATTTTAAGAATTATTATCATTTTTCAAGAATTGAGAGTTTTTTCTGTCAAAGTTTGAGATAAGTATATTTCAACTCCAAAGAAATAGCTTTTTTTCATCGAAAAGCTGAGATTTTCCCTTCGAAAAAATATATGAAAGATTTTTCTTACAAAAAATTGTCTCATTAATTTGGAAAAAATTTAGACATTTTTTTCATCCAATTTTCTAATTATGTTGTACCTACTTATTCTAATGAAAATTCAGTTTTTTTCTTTTCTAAATTATTGAATTGTTTTTCTCATTGCAAAATATTTTGTATCTAGTACAAAAAAAAAAAAAAAAAAAAAAAAAAAACTAACTAGAATATTTGTTCTCCAAAAAGTTAAATTTTTTTTTCGAAAAAAATGAGATTTTTTGTTGCAGTAATTCGAGCAATATTTTTACTCTAAAAAAATTAAACGAATGGGTCAAGAAAATTCAGATTATGCCAAAACACACTTGGACTAAGCTGCAGTTACGCCTTTGCCCAGGCCTTACCTCATCCCTTTCGATAGGAAATACGAGCATCTGCTCATTGCCAAAGTTTAAGTTGCCAACTTACCACAGTTTGAAAGGCGATATTTTCAACTAAAAGTAGGACACCCTGTATAAGTTTGTAGTATGGAAAACAGAAAACACGCTAACGTCAGCAAATTACTGTACCATATTCCTCGCATTCGAGAAGAGAAGGCGTTTGCGAAGTTATCCGGAGAAATTAAACTTTTTACTCGACCTAATATCCACCTACGCCAGATCGTAATATACTTACCAGTTCCCGGAGCGCATTAAATGGATATTGCGCGTCCCTTTTTTCATAGACGGAGCTGTAAATAAATTTGATTTTAATACCTGAATGGAAATTCTCGCCCGGCAAAGCTTCTGGCTTCGTCGAAAAGCGACGACGAAAACGTATACGATAAGCCCGACTCGTCATTGTCAATTTTTATTACCCTCTGCCTCATCTATACAGTGTGTACAGTATACAGCTCAGCTAGCGAGTGAATCTGATATCAGCTCGCTCTCGTCGTCGATGACGTGTTTTTTTTTTTATCGAAATGAAAAATTACCCGGTTAGATTTTTTTTTTGAACCGATGAAAATGCGAATAAAATTTACTCGGTGTTCAAAAATTCGACAGCGACTGGCCGGTGATGCTAAGTTACTTATAGCTCGAATATATTATTCCCAAGTACCTAAATATTCCATTTCGAATCGTATAAATTTTACGATCTTCTGCGAACGTGAATTTTCTCAGTCGCCAGAAAATTCTTTCTCGTCCCGTATTTAATTATCGAATTTCCCAAAGTCGTGGTAGTCGTAAAATCGAGCAATTTTGAACCATACAGAGGGTGATTTTTTTTCTGCTTTGCACATAATACGCTTCTTTGACCTATACCTACCTATTCTATACAAGTAGCAGTGATTTTCGCACACGTTCGAAAATATTACTCTACTCTTATCTCAGGAATCGGAAGAATTGGATATCGATTTAACCGATCCAGATTTAAACAAAGCAGCGACCAAAATCCAAGCTTCATTCAGAGGGCACAAAGTTCGTAAAGAAGTACCAGATGTATGCACCACGCCGACCAAAACGAACCCAGTCACAACGAAAAAATAAACGAACAGATCTCGGTCCAGCCCGAGAGACATGTTAGCACTTATTAAGCTGTCTTCGCACAATTTAATAAATTTTATTCGTATCACTTTTCGCCTATTTGTTAAAATGTTCTAATTTTACGTGAAGGAATTTAAATGTTATTTAATAATTTGTTACTGTTATATGAGGAAAATTTCAATTTCAATTTTTTTTTTAAATGTTGAACCAAACTAGTACATATTTTCAAGATTTACGCTTAAAAAAAAGATAATACGATACGAGCGATGTGGTTTAATTAGGTTTCAATGAAGGATTTTTCGTAGTTTGGTGTTCGAACTTTTTTTTTTTTTTTTTTTTTTAATAAAAAATGAAGAAAAAAAACTTGTAAAACTGTTACTGTTACTATTTTATTTTTAAAGTAGTTTTACTTTTTAAATTCTAAAGTCTTACCATTATTTAATTATACGATCGTATGTTTATGTTCTTTCGCTTATCTGAGTTGATAATTACATTTTATTTATTGCTACCTTTTTATTAACATCGATATGGGACGAAAATTGGGAACAAAATAATAAGACCATTCTAGACCTTTCCATACGTTGAATTTTATCAAGGTCAATATCGCATTTATACTTGATATTCAAAATTGGAGGGGAGGGAGGGGTCCAGGAGAAATTTTTGTGATAACCAAAATTATTTCCAAGACTTCAAGCTACAACTTTTGTTTGAAAATTTTTTCAAAAGTATCTAAGTCATTTTATGTGAAATTGGAGGGGAGAGAAGGTTCTAATCGAAATTTTTATAATGAAAAAAATTATTTCTAGGACCTCAATCTACAACTTTTGTTTGAAAATTTTTTCAATTGGCTCCCTCCCTCCCCGCCGATTTTTAATAATATGTTTGTATTTAAATCAAAAAATCATATTATGTGAAATTGGAGGGGGAAGAAGGGTCTAATCGAAAATTTTATAATAACAAAAATTTTTTCTAGGACTTCAATCTACAACTTTTATTTGAAAATTTTTTCAATTGGTCCCCTCTCTCCCACCGATTTTCAATAATATGGGTGTATTTAAATCAAAAAATCATATTATGTGAAGTAGGCAGTGGCGTATTTAAGGGGAGGGTTTTGGGGTCCAAACCCCTCCCATTATGCATAAAAAAAGCTTTAAAATACTTCAAAAACCTTGCATAACAAAGATGCTCATTTTATATATTTTTCAAAAATTTCCTAAAATTGTGAAAAGTTTTCGAAATGCATCCCTATAATTTTTCTTAAATTTTCAAAAATGAGGTTTTCCAAAATTTTTCCAATTTTTAGTCACAATGAATTTTTATAAAATAAGATTGGTCAAATTTTTCAATTTTTGGAATGATTTTTCATAAATTTTCAAAAATAAAAAATGGATAATTTTTTTTGATGGGTGTTTTATTTTTGAAGAATGAATTTTTCTAATTTTTTAGATATAGGTACATGATTTTTCTTAAATTTTCAACCTAAGATTTTTCAATTTTTTCAAAGATGATTTTTTTTTCATTTTCTCTTGAATTTTCAAAAATGATATTTTTGTTGGGTACCTATTTAAAAAAAATCAAGATCGGATTTTTTCCATTTTTTTTTTTTTTTTTTTTTTTAGATTAGATTTTTTCCTACTTTTCAAAACTAGATTTTGCAAGTCAAATTCTTAATTTTTTTTCAATTTTTAAGAAGATTTTCCTTGAATTTTTCCAAAGAGAAACTGTGTAAATGTTTTTGATATTGTATTTCAATTTTTTTCAATGTTAAATTTTTCCTTTGCTTCAAAATTTTTTTGGTTTTCAAAAATTAAATCCTAAAAATTTTGAAAAATACATTTTAAAATTTTTTCAAAATCGAATTTTTTTCAATAGTTTTTAATGGCAACTTTTCTTAATTTTCAAATACAAAATTTTCGAAATTTTTCCATTTTTACTTTTTAGAGAGACCATTTTCTCTTGAATTTTCAAAAATGATATTTGTTACCTATTTAAAAAAAATTTACATGGATTTTTCGAATTTTTTTAAAAGGAGACTTTTTTTACTTTTCAAAACTAGATTTTTTAAATTTTACAATAATTCCAAAATTTCACTTATTCTATTCGGACCAAGGATATGTATGGCGCGCTAGTGTGCATTACTATCAAGTAGGTATTGAAAAGGTACAACTTTGTTTATTTTTCTTAAAAATAGATGGCTGTGTTGTGATGATTTCCCTAATTTCAACTAATAAAGGTGCCTTTCGTCATGATTTGGTCGTGATCAAGTCGTGATAACATTTGAAAAATTTCAGTGATAAGCAAATTTTTGTTTATGGTCATTTATGGTGCACCTTTTCAAACCTTTTCAGTTTTGCCGATAGAATTCAGTCACTCCGCGCTCGTGGTCCGAATTGAATTTTTTACTTTCCGAACAGCGCGTAGCGTTGTAAGGAAAGTATTGTTTTTTTTAATTTTTGAGAAGCTTTTCTTCGAATTCTCACGAATAGAAACATTGTATTTTTTTTTGACTATTTAGAGATTTTTTTAATTTTTAAAAATTGAATTCTAAAAATTTTGAAAAATGCATTTAAAAATTTTTCAAGATTGAATTTTTTTTCAATAATTTTCAAGGATGACTTTTTTTAATTTCCAATTACAATTTGTTCGCAATTTTTAAACCTTTGGCAGGACGTTTATACTTAATAGATAGGTTATTACGTCCATCGGAAACGGGCTTTAGGAGTTTATTTTTCAAAATTTGAATTTTTCTACTTCTTATAAATTTATAAATTATTTTTATTAAATTTTCAAGTTTTTTTTTTTTTTTGTTATTAGTGAAAATAACGATTTTTTTTTTTCATAATGACCACTCTCGAAAACAAAATTTGAACCCATATCCCATGATTTCATCCTAGATACGCCACTGGAAGTAGGTGGGGGGGGGGGAGAAGGGTATAATCGAAAATTTTATAATAAGAAAAAAATTTTCTAGGACTTCAATCTACAACTTTTGTTTGAAGAATTTTTCAATTGGACCCCTCCCCTAATTTCGAAAAATTATCTACCTGATGTTATGTGAAATCAGAGGACAGTGATGGATCCGATCGAAATCTTTATAATAGATAACCAAAATTATTTTTCAGATCTTAATCTACAACTTTTATTTGAAATTTTTTTCAAATTGGCCCCTTCCTCCCTCATTTTTCTAATTTTAATTAGTATTTTTGGAGTGTTACGCAAAATCGGTGCGAAGGAAGGGGTCCAATTGAAAAAAATTTCAAACAAAAGTTTTACCTTGAAGTCCCAAAGAATAATTTTGGTCATTACAAAAATTTCGATTCTACCTCTACCTCCCCTCTAACTTTGAATATCAAATACCTATCTATGTAATGTTGGACTTGGTAAAATTCTACGACGATCCACAACCACGTAAACAAATTCATTAAACTAGACACTAGTGACCTTTCCTTCTCATTAGCCCAAGTACCGAAATAAAAGATGAAATATTTCGTGTAAAGGTAAAATCAAATCGTATTTATTAATATACATATTACATGTAATCAAATTGAATGCATAAGTCGCGATAAAATAAAAAAAAGTATAATCTGTATGAATATCGAGAGGTGAGAAACTAATCTCGGACTATTTTATTGGGTTACCGAGATAACTCGTTAAAAATACCAAACGTATGGCGTATTATTTGTACAATAATTGGATAAAAATAATTCATACGATAAGTTTTACGACCCTTGGATTGAATCGGATTTTTCAATTCAAACGTACATAATTATCTCGTTTTCGATAAAAATAACTTATTGACTCATATCATATCGTAGCTCTTTCTTATCTACATTGTTTAACCAAACTCCTGTAAGCGTGTACTCGAAATTCGAATATTAAACGTACGTATACGTAACGACGACGACGACACAATTAATAATCATCTCGACAAAAAATAAATTTCAACCCCGACGATACAACACATTAGACACAGTATTAACCCCATTCTGGTATTTCCGGATCGACAAAAGTGGTGAAATCCAAACGACGCAACGAAGGTGGCAGTGAGTTGTAGAAATTAGATTCGCAAGGTACGTAGGGAGTGATGTGGCTGGCATCGTCATTGTCGCTAGTTCCAATATCGACGGTATTACGTTTATCTAGCCAAGACTCGATAGATTTTATTCGAGACAGGTCGCGAAGTTTTTTCTGTCTTTCTTGCTCGGCCACTGTAGGGGGAAGAAGGAAGCAAAGGGTTAGAAACGAGCGGTCAATTAAACGGATATAAATTTTCAGACAACGTACGTTGTAGTTTGAAACACTGTAATTGCTCGCGTGAGTAATGACTGCGGTAGCAATTTTCCTCGAAAGGGCAATGGCCGGTTCTCTTGTACTTGAAGCATTCCTCTTTGGCTGATTCTTCTTCGATTAATGTTTTCAGTTCTGAACAGACAACACGTATTAGAGGGAAAAATTGCTAATAGTAATTAATTACGTGGCTTATTCTTACCTCTACACGACATGTAGTGCAATTTTCGATTTCGAATGTGAGCTGTACCGTTCAGGTGTTTTTTACGAGCTTGGATTTCGTCCACGAAAGATTTATCACAGTAATCGCAGTAGTAACGTTTACCCATATTGATAAAGCGTACACTGATTATCAGTCTTTGGTAGGTTTTTTCTCGAAAGAAATGCGTGACGAAGGTTAATTCGAGCAATAAAAAACTAAATTAAGCTTAAACTACTTAAACTTTCAACTTTTATCACGAAATTAAAAATAAAAAATTACGATGTGATAAGGAATTTTGTAAACAAACCAGCTTATCAGAAAATCGATCGTAAAAACGGGTACTTACCGAGTAATTACGAAAAATTACCAACGAGAAAATAATTTGAAACTACCTACTTATTTCAACCAATCAGAGATGATTTCCTATATAAGTTATGTAGCGCTACTATCGGAATTCTGGTAAACTATGTCGCTGGTGTTGGTGAAAATAAAATAACCAGGCTAAAGGGTATTATTAGGGTACTTCTTCCGGTGTTTGTTTTGTTTCTTTTTCCGTGTTTCATTTTTTTTCCCGTGGTTTTTCCTGATTTTTCACCAAAATTCGAACGTTTCTGCGTTAATTTCATCTAATTAATGTCAAATTAATTGATTCTCGGAACTTGAATTTACGTTACATGTACAATTTGACCCCAATCGGTGAATTATCATCCATCATTGCTGATCGTTCGTGAAAAGGAATGAACGCTAATGTGAGGTTGGTAAGTTCATTCTTATTCTTACTGTTCAATTGACTGTTCATTATTAGTCGTATAATTAATCGAATTAACAATTATTTCGAATATTCGTATAAAATTACCCCAGATGTATTGTTCTTAATCGTTCACCATGACCTGTGTTTTCATAAAATAAGACGAGTCAACTGACGATCGTGTGTTTTGATGGTCGAGCTGGTCGAGCCCTTTTATCAAAAATATCTGTTCATTCGATTCTTTTAGTGTAAAAATTACTTCACCGAGGACATCACTAATGGAAGATGACTTTAATTCGTCACCGATTGATCTAAAATTTGAGAAAAATTCTCCCACCAGATTCGGTCTTCCCTGTGGATAAATTTTTTGTCGACTCTAGCCAGTGGATTTTACCCTGCTACGATAATCGAAAATTTTTTGCGTATGAATCATGGGACAAAAGAAGTGCTAACGTCCAAATAAGCTCCATGTAGGATTGAAAAACATGTCACATCGTTTGCCCATCCGCGTTCGTTGACTTTAACGGTAAATAAATAGTAAATCGTACGTTTCCGTTAGCGAACGATCAAAGCTATCTGTCGAGAGAGCGCAAAAAATACCATTTCAAATAAGGAGTAAAATGAATAGAGGAGCTTAGCGTAGGTATAATTTCAACATATTATCGTGTGTGTCACTTTGGCATTTCCCCAGATGTACGAAATCTCAAGTACGATCGCACGTGCCAAGAATTTCGTTCTGCATCTTCTTATAGTAGAGTGGATGGGCGACATAAAAACTCGAGTTTTGTAATTTTTAGCTCGAGTGCCCCAGGTGCTCGATATTATTTTTTCATCGTTGGATGATTTTTTTCCCTACCTTTAAGTAAACATGTAACTCGCGGCCGTGGTTTTTTTTCTGCTATTAATTGCGTCATGTGCGACTTGTATTTTTTTCAGTTACCGTTAATCGAATAATGAGCGCCGAAAAGAAACCTCCGTTTTTGATTCAAGCTGTTTACTCGTTCAAAGGACACAACAATGACGAAGTAAGCCCTACAAATATGATATTAATTGTTCTAACACGTGTTTGTTTCCATTTCCTCGTTGCTATTCGTGTGGTAATTGGCTATTAGAATGTGGTGGAAGAGCGATTGTCTCTTTGTTCATTATTTATACGTATGAAACATGGCACGTGGGCGGAGTTGAACTCTTCAGCTTGTTCGCGATTAATGCTAAAAAAAATCGCTTTGTTTCAGCTCTGTTTCAAGAAAGGTGACATTATCACAGTCACACAAGTCGAAGAAGGAGGCTGGTGGGAGGGAACGCTCAAAGATAAAACTGGATGGTTTCCTTCTAATTACGTGAAAGAATTCAAAGCTGGTAATTTTTTTTTTTTTCATCGAAAACAAGGTACTCGAGATTTTTATACGAGACTTTATGAACCATTTTGAAATTGCAGAATCGCCGTCCGTCAGTTCGAGCCAATTGTCTAAGTCTTCGGTCGATCTGCTTGCTCAGCAAATCGCCAATCGAGCTGTGATTGTAAAAGATTTGATAGATTCGGAGAAAGCTCACGTAGCCGAATTGGAAAATCTGATTAATAAATTTCTAGTTTCTATTAGCACCTCTGGAGCGTAAGTACATCGTTACCTGAGTCAATCGTGAAACTACGTTGAATCAAACGTAACTCGAATGGTTTGAAATCGTAGATTGAGTCGTGAAGAATACGATGGCTTGGTGAGCAACATAACGGAGATCGTCGACGTGCACGAAAGTCTATTAAAAGGACTGAAAGAATGGTCCACCAAGCCCGCAGAACAGCAAAGAATCGGCAGGCTATTCATTACCACAGCTGTAAAAATGAAGCAAGTTCACGAGAAATATTGCGCTTCTCATCCTAGAGCTGTACTTATTTTGGACAAGCACAGGTACGATTTCCCCCCTCACTCATCATTCTTTCATTTTTCAAAATAAAAACGAATCTAACACGATTGATTTAATTTTACACGCTAATCGTACAGATGACGAGGTAAACCGATCCCCTCCCCCTTTAAATTTCTTCATCTCATTTTTGTTAAATTCTAACACTCGTATGCCTTTTTTTTTGCAGAGACGAGTTGAACAAAATAATGGAAGAGAATGGCGCCACGACGCCGGGAATTTTAGTATTAATAGCAGGCTTGAGTAAACCGTTCCGCAGACTGGATAAGTACACCGGTATACTTCAGGAAATTAAACGATACATGGAAGAGAGCCACGTAGATCGAGGAGACGTTTCGAGATCCATTAGTGTTTTTAAAGATATCGCTGTAAGTGCCATCAAAGCTGAGACAGTGCTGTTAATTTGGTTGTTTATCTTTGACGTAATGTTGCGTTGCTTTTCAGTCGTCTTGTTCGACAATTCGTCGACAGAAGGAATTAGAACTGCAAATTTTGAACGGCGGTGTGCGCGGCTGGGAAGGTGACGATTTGACGACGCTCGGAGAAATCCTTTATATCGGGTCGGTGGCCGTTGGACCGGAGCTCAAAGATCGTTATTTCGTTTTGTTTCCTAATACGTTGCTAATTTTGTCCGTTTCGAATTCGATGACTGCTTTCGTTTACGAGGTGAGACAAACATTCATATGGAGTGCACCCAAAGAAGGATTTTAAAAATGGAAATCTTCTCAATTTTTTGAAAATACGTTTACAATCAGTCATCGCTTTTAAACCTTTCGATCGCATTGACGAATTTTTAATTTTCCACTGTGCCAACCACTTTCGAATATTATTGCGACTACTTGGTTTGTAACGTTTTTTTCTGTGTTTCAGGGAAAATTACCGCTCACTGGAATTCGAGTTAACAAATTAGAGAATACCGACGAATACAAGAATGCTTTCGAAATTAAAGGTGAAATCCTCATCTTACCTCATCTTAATTAATAGTTTTCGAATAATGATATTATGTGTAGTTCGATTGAGAGGTTAAATATTTTTAAATTTTCATTTTGAGAATGATTTTTTTTTTCTTCAAAAATATTTACAGATTTCTTCTCCAAAAAATTAGGAAATTTTTCCATTATAAAATTAATTCAAAATTTTGTTTTGCTCCAAAGAAGTTGATAATTTTTTTATTCAAAGAAAATTCGGATTTTTTTTTTATTAGCTACAAAAAAAATTAGAAATTATTTCCTTACAAAAAATGGGAAATATTTTTCAATTACAAAAAATTGAGAAATTAATTTCTTCCAAAAGAATGAGAATTTTTTTAATTCCAAAAGAATTCAAAAAAAATTCTATTTCACAAAAATTCGGATATTGTTTATTCCAAAAAAATTGAGATTTTTCCCCTTTATGTATTCCTAAATATATATATATATATAGGTATAGGTTTCCAGACATGTCGGCCACTTTGCAGGTTATTCTTACATTACAAGTCAGCCACCGTACATCTCAGCCATGGTTTGGCGCATACGGGTTATTTCTACATTACAAGTCAGCCATTCTCAGCCACCTCGACTGCAGGGTTTCACAAACTCCGCGCAACCCTTAGAAATCAAGTCACAGGGATGAACGCGGGCTCTATAATCAATGCACAGTGTGTAGAATCACAAACACTGGCCGACGTGTACGGAAATATGTCGAAACTAGATATACATGACTTCAAATTTGACTCATAATTTTTCTGTATTTTATTGACGGACAGAAAAGTTATTGATACCAAAATTTTTAGTACACTGCAGGCTTATATTTAATCTTCAGACCTATTTTAAATTTGAATTAGTTAGGCCAATTTTTCAATTTTTTTCCGCAAACTTCATCCTAAGAGTCTCATTATTTTTTCCAATGCGTATTTCTTGTATATTAGATCGAATCTGTGATTGAAATTTTTATAAATTAATTAGAACAGAGTCAAGAAATTTTTTCAATTTTGACATTTTTCGTAAATTGGACAAATATATATGAAAAGTGGCCGAGATGTACGGAAACGAGCAAATATATATATCGAAAACTCGGAAATTTTTTATATTTAAAAATTGGGGATTTTAATTTTATTTTGATTCCAAAAAAAATCAGAAATTTTTTGATTCAACTGAAACATTGAAAAAATAAACCTTTTATTTTAGAAAAATGAGATTTTCTATTTCGATAAGATTAAGAAGTTTTTTATTCCAAAAAAATTAGGCTTTTGTTCTGAATGATTTACCTAGATTTTACTATTAAAAAAAAATTATTTCAATGGATTTATGAAGTTCAAATTTTTTCTAATTTCAGAACCATTTCAAAAAATTGAAAGGTTCATTTATTTCAAAAAGAAAAAAAAAAATTGTTTTCAAAAACATTTGGAAATTTTTAATTTTTTTATTCCAAAATAATTTAGAAATTTTGTGATTCTGAAAAAATTCAGAAATTTTTCGATTTCGAAAAAATAAAATGTTTTTAATTTCTAGAAAAATTCTAAATAATTTTATCGAATTGATACCTATAGATAAATTTTATTTTAGTTTCTAAATTTTTTTGAGGAGAAAATTTTTATTTTTTTGGTTTTATTCTTTTGAAAAAATCTATTTTTCCAAAGAAAAAAAATGGTTTGTTAACCAGAAACGAATCTCTTATTCTTAAAGAATAAATGTTTCAGTTTTTTTTTATGGGGGGGTTGAGGGGGAGAATTACAGTGTGTCTAAGAGGTTTTTTTCTTCTTTTAGATTCCAAACAGAATTGAACATTTTTTGATTTCAAAAAAATCAGGCATTTTTTGAATCTAAAAAGAATTTGAAATTTTTTGAGTTCAAAAAATGAGATGTTTTTAATTTCTAAAAAAATTTAAATTTTTGAATCCAAAAAAATTCATAAATTTTTTTATTCCAAAAAATTTAGAAATTTTATTCCTTTTTTCCTAAAAAATAATCATGAATTTTTCATTTCAAAAAATGTAATATTTTCTGAGTTCCAAAAATTAGATTACCTATTTTTAATTTCTAAAAAAATTTGAAAATTTTTGATTCTATAAAAATTCAGAAATCTTTTATTCTAAAAAAGTTAGAGGATTTTTTTTCTCTATTCCTAAAGAATAATCATACATTTTTTCATTTCAAAAAATGTGATCTTTTTTGAGTTCAAAAAATTAGATGTTTTTAATTTCTAAAAAGAAATAAATTTTTTTTTGATTCTGTGAAAAATTAGTAATTATGTGATTCCGAAAAAAAATCAGAAAATTTTTGATTCTAAAAAATTCAGAAATTTTTTTACTCCAAAAAATCTGTGAATTTTTTTGCTCCATTCCTAGAAAAAATTATTCATTTCAAAAAGTTGACAATTTTTTTATTCCATAAAATTTGGAATTTTTTACACTAAAAAATTGGGAATTTTTTTATTTGAAAAAACGAACAATCTATTTACTTAAAAAATTAGTTTAGATTTTGACACCCCCCCCCCCTCAAAAAAATTGAGAAATTTTTTGATTCAAGAACAATCAGACATTTTTTATTCCAAAAAATTGAGAAGATAACTCTTTTTCGTACCAATTTCTAAAATGCGAGATTTTTCTTCATAATAAAAAATGAGACTTATTATTCTGAAAAAATTGAGAAAATCTTTTAATCCAAAAAAATGAAAAATTTATGATAAGTTTTTTTTAAATTTCTATTCCAAAACAATTGGGATTTTTTTATTTCAAAATAATTTACAAATTTTGTGATTTTATAGTAGGTAGTTCTGAATTTTTTTCAATCTGAAAAAATAAGAAACTTTGTAGTCTGTAATACCCAAAAAAATTAGTAATTTTCTGATTTCAATAGGTTCAAAAAGAAAAATGTTCCAATTTTTTTTTTTTTTTTTTAAATTAATTTCAAAAAAGTGAGAATTTTTTTATTTTAAAGAAATTGAGAAATTCATTTATTTCAACAAAAAAAAAAAATATATTCAACAATATATTTGAATCATATTTTTATCTTTAATCCAAAAAATCTAAGGAACTCTTTTCTCTGAAAAATTGAGGGGGGAAATGTATATTCTAATAGGTGATGTGTATTTAATTTCTTCATTTTTCTAGAGTACAGCTAATTCAATTTGGAAAATTTCGGTTGCTGCTCGAGCACCCGACCTACTGTTAAATTTCTCTCCACGATACTGATTCAATTTTCATTCCCAGGTCCGATGATCGAAGAAATCGTCGCAATCTGCCAAACCAAAGAAGACCAACAAACGTGGATCGAAAAACTCGCCAAGCAAATGAACGCGGCTGCCAAACATTCGCCAACGTCGATCACGCCCACATCACCATGCTCAACGACGACGACTTCGAGCGGCCCTACGAGCGGCAGTTTCGGCATCGTCGCGGCGCCGAAACCTCCGCCGCACGCTGTAAGTTCCATTCCGTACATTCACTTAACAATGTACCTCGCTCGTCTCGTACGTAAGCGAATCATCACGCGAAAGGTATTGAAAAAGTTACTATATAGAGATTTCATGAGCCGGTACAGTACCGCTCATGTGATTCGAAGACGTGGTAAATTCCCCAGCCACGGTTACGGTCCGGCCGACGGCGTCGTACATCGCGCCGAATACGTCATCATGGCAACACCTGCGGAAGAACCCAGGTACACGTGGGTTAGCTCGACTACCAGCGGCGGATCGCTGACAGCGGACGATGAAGCGGTTGCCGAGAGCGTTGCTCGACACACCATAGACGAAGTGGAAACTATTGGAAGTAGCGGCGAAGACGACGAGCTCGTCAGTGTGGCTAGTAGCTGTTTCGATTTCGTCGAGAAGCCAGTTATGCGTTTTAGAACCACCATAACGATGGGAGACGGGTACAGCGGAGGCGTTCGGTACGGTACCGAGTTGAAATGCGCGCCCAATTTCGCCTGCGAAGATATTTCCAAAATAGACGACGACACGATGCTCAAATATGAGCTGTCGAACGGCGAGAATTTCCAAAGAGACGTGCGCCAAAGCGAACCGATCTTTGGTCGCGACAGCGGCGCCGATTACCAATTACATTCCGCTTGCATGAACACCGGCTTCAAGTCGTTTTCCATCAACGTGGCCAATACTGCGGCTGTCGCAGCACCTTCTGCCAGTCTGGACCAATGGTCAACTCCGCATCATCATCGTGATCTCAGATACGTTCCGAATAAACACTACGTCTCGACTTCGAGCTCGGACGCGGCCACACCGTGCCAGAAGAAATACTGTTCATCGTACAACATCTCGAGTCCGATCAACTCCACGTACCGAGAGAACGAAACTGACATTCGCATCCAGGGCGATCCGGACAGCGAACGGTCTTCGGACAGCGGTTTGGCCGATATCACGTCGCCAGCGTTACGTACTCCGGTGCCCGGAGCGACGGCCGCAGCCGGAGAATCGGATCGGTCGAGTAATTTTGAAACGCAATGCAACTGCGCTTCGCCTTTCGATACGACGCCTTACGACAGCAGCGCTGCCGACGATAAGCTTTACACCGCCGAACGTACGGTCGAGACGGACGGGCCAGAGCAGCAGTCGCCTCCGGCGGTCACTTTCAAGTCGGCCATGTACGCTCATTGGTGGCTTAAGACAAAGATACCGGCTAACGCGCTCAAGATACCGGCCACCGCGTCTAGGTTCAGTACCGATACAGGCAAGATGAACTTTACGTGTGTACGCGTGTGTTCTCTGTGCCGCATTGCGTTTGTAATTTTTGTACTGTCATCGCCTCTCTCACATTAATACCTCATCGAGTTTCGTTTTTACTAATGCCATGCCTTGCCATGCCATTTTTTTCTCTTTACCATTGTAATTTCGTATTAGTTTTTTTTTTTTTTTTTTTTTTTTTTTATCGACGATCGATTGAAAAGTTTACGAGCTTTCGCATTTCGCTTGTTTAATTCTCAGAGAGAGATGAACGAAAATCTCGGACTAAAATTCCAGCTGCGTTGCCCTCTCTGGCAATTACCGAATTCGAAAGCACCAAAACTAGCTCAAGGTGTACGATTTGCACCTATTTTTCTTCTTTCGTTTTAAGTCGATTGTTGGTTTTTTTTTTTTTTTGAATCCGCACACTTTAAAAACAGCACACGCGTACACTGCGTAAAAGTTTACCTAAAATCGAACGACCGACGAGATGGACGACGCTGTAACTAGAGAAAAAAAGAATTGTTGAGGATTGCTCGCTTTGTATTTTAGCTGACATGAAGTGACGCACTCGTACTCGCTAGCTCATCCAACTCATCGCCTTTCTTCGCCATATAATTATTTATTGACACGTTTAGAAGACGGTCATCGAACATTACTAACAATTCTCTCCTCCTATTCGCGTTCTATAGACTAAGGCTTCGAAATTGTATTATAACGTTTATTGTACCTACTCTTGAAGGAGTCGAACAGAAAGCTTACCTTAAAGTGTTTTGGTTTTTGTCTTGTTTCAGCAGATTCCGTCGATCAATCATCAACCTTGGAGTATCACTAAGTTACGCCCGTCACCACCGATGCACTGTTATTTTTTAAACGGAATTAAGCAACAGCGGAACAGTAATAAGCTTTGTAAGTGAACATCAAAGCAGCCGAAGATTCGTCCTACAAACCAGTGGATCGCCGCAGAACTGTTTTTTTGGGGTGGCACCGTCGTAAAATTTACCAAGTCCAATATACTACATCGATAGTTGATATTCAAAATTGTAGGGGAGGAAGGGGTCCAATCGAAATTGTTGTAATAACTAAAATTATTCTGAGGACTTCGAGCTACAATCTTTGTTTGAAAATTTTTTCAATTGGACCCCTCCCTACTCATCGATTTTGCGTAACATTCTCAAGATATTAATTTTAAAATTGGGAGTGAGGAAGAAAGGGGCCAATTGAAAATTTTTTCAAACAAAAGTTTTAGATTGAGGTGCTAGAAATAATTTTCATTATTGTAAAATTTTCGATTAGACCCTACTCTCCCCTCCAATTTCACATAAAATGACCTAGATCTATGTATTATTAAAAATCGGTGGGGAGGGAGGGGTCCAATTGAAAAAAATTTCAAACAAAAGTTGTAGCTTGAACCCTTTGAAATAATTTTGGTTATTATGAAAATTTCGATTACACCCTTCTCTCCCCCCAATTTCACGGAAAATCCCCATTTCTTGAAATGAAAAAAAAAACTTCTGTGGAATGAAAAAAAATGAATTATTTGGTACAAAAAATTATAAAAATTGTTTTGGAATAACAAAAAAACATTTTCACACCACTAGCCTTGGGTAGTTGCTGTACAAGGCGTTAAAAAAATTCCCAATTTTTTTAAAGTAAAAATATTTTTTAAACTTTCACGAAAAAATTCTTACTTTTAAAAAAAAATTCAAAATCTGAGTTTTATAGTTTTGGAATTGAATTGTTTTGAAGTTTTGAAGTAAAAATATTTTTCAAACTCTAGAGTATAAAATCTCATTTTAAAATATATTTTTTTTCAATTTCCTCAAAAATGAATCATTTTTTTCGGGGGGGAGGGTCTCTGTTTTTGGAGAAAAAATTCTCATTTTTTGGAATAATATAAAAAATTAATAACGAATTTTGGTTTAAAATTTTTTAAAAATTGTTTTGGAATAAAAAAAATTACTCAATTTTTTTGAAATAGAGAAATCCCTAATCTTCTGGAGTAGAAATTTTTCAAAGGAAGAAATTTCAGGATTTTTTGGAATAAAAAAATTTCCAAAAATTTTTTCTCCTTTTTTGATGAAAATAAATGTTAAAAAAATTTTTTATCTGAAGGTATTTTTTAAAATTTCTGTGGAAAAGTTTCTTAATTATTTCTCTGCGAAGCAAAAAATTCGTTTTAGTTTCAAAAAAAAAAACTGAGATTTTTTCGAACAATAATTTTAAAAATTCTTCTGAAATAAAAAAAATCTCAATTTTTTGGGGATAATTTTTTTTTTCTTCGATACCTAGTAAAGTAAAATATAGATAAAATATTTTAAAACTTTGGGACAAAAAAAAAACTTTTCTGTTGAAAAAGTTGTTAAAAATTTTTTTAGGAGAATTTTTTGCGTGAAAATTTTTTGTTTCATTTCCAAGGAAAAATTCATTCTCACATTAGAACATGAAAACAATTTCAAGAATCCACTTTTTAGGGAAGAAATCGAATTACACCTTTAAACAAATTGCTATTTACCACGAAATATAGGGGAAAAATAAGGGAAATTTTTTGCGTCCCCCCCCCCCCCCGGCTGGAAGAAGGCCTCTTGAATATGTTCTATGTTGAAATATTGTTCATTAAAAAAGTTAAGAAAAAGACACGAATTTTCAAAAAAAATTAAATACCCTGAATATATGATTTAGATACTTATATTATTGAAAATCGGTGGAGAGGGAGGGGTCCAATTGAAAAAAATTTCAAACAAAAGTTGTAGATTGAAGTCTCAGGAATAATTTTTGTTATTATAAAATTTTCGATTAGACACTTCCCTCCCCACCAATTTTGCATAATATGGCTTAGATACTTACATTATTAAAAATCGGTGGGGAGGGAGGGGTCCAATTGAAAAATTTTTCAAACAAAAGTTGTAGATTGAGGTCTTCGAAATAATTGTTGTTATTATAAAATTTTCGATTAGACCCTTCCCTCCCCACCAATTTTGCATAATATGGCTTAGATACTTACAATATTAAAAATCGGAGGGGAGTCTCAGGGGGCCAATTGAAAAAATTTTCAAACAAAAGTTGTAGGTTGAGGTCCTAGAAATAATTTTTCTTATGAAATTTTCGATTCGACCCTTCTCCCCCCTCCAATTGCACATAGAGTGACCTAGGTACTTGAATTATTGAAAATCGGTGGAGAGGGAGGGGTCCAATTGAAAACTTTTTCAAACAAAAGTTGTAGCTTGAACTCTTGAAAATAATTTTGGTTATCATAAATATTTTGATCGGACCCCTCCCCCTCTCTTTCAATTTTGAATATCAACTATCTACGATCAATTTTACAACACGACGCGACGGTTCCAAAAAAAAAAAAAACAGTACTTCGGCGATTTACTTTTTCCTAAAATCGTATTTCAACCAATTTTTTTTCTAATCACAATTTGATCTCGCAGGTGAAAGAAGTTTTACCGAAGACGCGCAGATATTACAAGTGATCGAAGGGTATTGTACCAGCGCCAAGCTAAGGTATACCGTCAATTCAGGTGAGTCGGCGAACGTCTGCCGAGGAATCTCTAGATGACCATTGACACACGCTACCGAAACACGACGAACGCTAACAAAGTGTGATAGCTTTTAACGCCGCGCCGGTAGCCAAAAATAACCCGTATCGCACGTCAACGTACACGTACGAATGAAAATTCGATTTTGCACCTTTTTTTAGTAAATGAAAATATCGCAGGTTTAGTATTTAGGAGTCCGACCAGAAACCGAAGCACGCGTATAAAACACCCAACGACGGTGCAAACGTGTCTTGACTAACGCCCGCCTGCCTGCTTCTTCTGTAACGTACTACACGTGTGTGTGTTAATCGAGTAATCCGATGAAGAATTATATTTACTAATCGTATGTACTTCCGTCGTTTATATACGCAGTGGATTTATCTCGATTACGCGATCTGTGCAAAACGACCGAATTTCTACGCCTCGACGGATACCCTCGTCATAGAAATACGTCCAGCAGAGCTCGAACTCCAACATGGTGCTGCGGTAACTTCGTTCTGCAAACGTTAGCCGAAGCAGATTTCGATTGAAGATTGAGTCAAGTCCTACTCTCGCATGGTTTTCGCAAGACGTCTTCGATGCTGCAACTTTCTGCGAGAGGAGAGTGTAAAGTTAAAAGTTTTCTTTGGATAACCGAGTTGAGAACTGTATTTTTATTGGAACGTAATCTGTTTTGCTCTCATGTACCTTTTAATTTAGTTACCCTTTTGGTTTAGAAAGGCGTCTTATCTTTTGCCATAGCCATTTTAGATTAGTTTAATTTGCGAAAAAGAATTTTTTAAGACTGGTATTTTATCGAATTATAGTTGAAATGTAGATTTTAAGTGTTTGTTACGCGTACCAATTATTGTTTTTGTTTGTATTGTAAATTGTGAGTTTGTGTTTGTTCATTTTTGTGTTTGTAAAATGGGCCATTCCCGATTAATTGAATTTTATTGTAATGAATATTATTTATTTTATTAAAGATACATTACGACCAATATTGATTTCGCAGATCGCATCATCGCAGTGTTTGAATTTGAAAAAAAATGATTGTGGAAATTAATGAATTAATTTCGCACATGAATATAATTTTTAAAAAAAACAACAAAAACTGTATTTTTATTTTTAACAGTTCAAAGATTGTAGTAGTGAAACTGTAAAAGATCAATCTAGAGCCCCAATCAGTCAAAAAATTCAAAGTCAATAACAGGTCAATCAATAATGAAAATAAATTATTTTGAAAAAAAAAAATCAACACAGGTTTCCCAACTCCCAAATACCTATAATAATATTTATGAAAAAGTTTTTTAAAAACTTGAAAAATCATCTAAATTCGTAATTTAACTGTAAAAATGAAAATAATAATAATAATAATAATAAAATACCTAAAATAAAAAAAAGTAAAAACAACACTTCGTTGAAAAAAAATAAAAAATTTCATAACTCACGTTTTGGTTTTCATTTCTCACGTCACGTCATCACGAAAAAAATTTTATCTGTGACGCAGTGTTGTGAAATTCCCGGGAACGAACAGTCATTCCCGGGGAATCCCGGAAATTTCCTGTTCCCGGGAATTCCCAAAATATTTCCAAGAAAAAAGATTCTGATTATATTGAGATTTATTAGACACCTCCTGGTATTAAAAGGTACCATGTTGTTTCCCTCAGTATTAAAATACATTTTAATACCATCAAAATGGTCAAAAATTGATGTTAAGTTAAAATTAAAAAGAATATTTTAATTGGATCAATCACGTGGTAATAACCTGAAGAATTACCTTGAAATTACCATCTAAAAAAATAAAATATGGGATATCGATATCCCTGAATAATTTTATTAATTTCAAGTATTTCTAGGGTATCAATACCAATTTTCATTCAAATTGACATTTCTAAACATCATTACATCACTTAAATCTCGTTTTTGCTTCAAAAAAATAAATTATTTGAAAACGGGAATTCCCGGTTTTGATGAAGGTGGGAACGTTCCCGGGAATTCCCGGGAACAATTCCCATTCCCGCAAAATGGGAATTCCTGTTTCACAACACTGTTCCCGACGGGAGTGGCTAAATCCACAATAAGTAATCACATTGTAAGGGCGGTTTCGTTCTTTCCAAATAATCTTCTTTATTTTCGTACAAGTTTTTTTTTTTTTTTCAAAGTTGAACCGAATTTTTTGCATGTTTTCCTCTGAAAACTTTGATGTTTTATTTATCCTTTCACAAAATACTCAAAATGTTTTTCATTTTAGGTAAAATGTTGTATTTATTTTTTTTTTTAGGTAAGTGATAAAACATTTACTTGGAAAAAATTTCGAAAGAAAAATTTGAAAAATATGGTAGAGAATAGAGATTTCTAAGCATTTCGATGAAAAAAAATAAAAATTTGATGAAAAATCTTTTAAAATCTGAATGAAAATTTAAAAATAAATTTGATTAACAAAATTAATTATTAATTTAAAAAAAATTTAAAAATTGATTTGTAAAAATTATTGGCAAGTTTGCATGAAAAATTGGAAAATTAAAAAAAAGTTCCAACTTTTAAACGACAAACAGAAACAAATTGATGAAAAATCTGAGGACCTATAATAAATTATTCGACGAATGATGAATAATTTCTTCATTTTTTTTTCTAAAATCGAATGAAAATTTAAAATGAAAAAAAAAAGTTGAAAATTTGAAGAATAGAAAACTTGGAAATTTTTTAAATATTTTATTAAATTAAACTTAAGTAGAACTTGGAAGTGGAAAAATCTCGATGAAAAATATTCAGGGCTGGAAAAACGGTAACGGAACGAAACGTAAAAACGGAACGGATAACGTTACCAATAAAAACCGGAACCGGAACGAAAAACGCTAAACGGAAAAAACATAAAACCGGAAAACGGAACGAAACCGTTAAACGGAAAAATATTTTACTAAACGGTACCGGAACGAAACCGTTTTAAACACGATTTATAAGCGTTTTCCGGTTTTGGCGGTTTTTTTTTTACCTACTTATTTGATGAAAAAATAAATTAATTAAAAAAAAACGTTAATTCTCCTTTGGTCTTTATAGAAAAGGGAGGCAATAGGTCCAAAGTCCAATTAAAATTTGAAAAAATTTGAAAAACTGTTAAAACGAGTGTTGTTATTTCCACCAGCCTGTGTAAGTATAGGTTCATAGAAATGAATCAACTGAATCTCATGGATTTGAAATATTTCTTTCAAATTTCGATTGCCATTTATTTTATTCAAAATTAGAGGGGAAGGAGGGGTCCAATCAAAATTTTTGTAATATCAAAAATTATTCTTAGGTCTTCAAGCTATAACTTTTGTTTGAAGTTTTTTTTAAATGGACCCCTCCGGCGGCTCCGGCCCACCTCACTGATTTTGCACAAAACTTCGAAGATATTACGATGCCGTCCTACAAAGAAGTAGACGAAATCGAGCGTATATTCAAAGATGGTGGAATAGATTCTGATTTACCGGCGGTTATTTGTGTCCAGGTAATCTTGGAACCTCTTCCAATGCCGCCTCCCCGCACTGATGGTACACCGACGTTGACCGCTTCTTCCGCAGCACCTCCTGTATCGACGCCAACCGATTTATCTCCCATAAGCCCACCGACTCCGTAATAAACCATCTTTATAGCGCAGATAGGTTAATTTTTTTTCGGTGACAGCCTGAAGAATGATAGTTTTCTCGCGAGGTTTTTTGTCTTCTTTTCTACCGAGTGTCAGACCGCGGGAGGCGTATTCTTAGTGAAAATGTCACCATATTATAATTTTGTCTTATGTTTAATCGTTTATCCATTCTGTGTAATTTTTTTTCTTTTTTTTTGCTTAGTCCTTATCGAGCATTCATTGCGCACTAACTTTACTCCTTTTTTCCCATGCCAAATTTAAGAAAGATTTATTGTGTATTTTTTTATATTTCGGGCTTTTGATATTTTCGTGTCATTTTTTCAAATTATGGATAAGTAATAAAATTGCAAAATGTTTTCAATTTCTAGTTTTTATTTATATTTTTTTTATTTTAGACATTTAAATTTTTAAAATTATTGTTCCTGATGCATTCAAAATAATAACTTATTATTGTTTTTAATTTTTGTAAACATTTTGGATTTCTGAAATTTTCATGACATTTTAATGACATATCTCTCAAAAAATAATAACTCTACAAAAAAAACTAAATTTTCTAATTTTAATGAATATCGGTAGTTTTTAATTGAAATTTTCTCAGTTTCTTGAAATTTTAAAATTTTTGAATTTTATTTTAATAGTTTCGAAAAAATGTTGAATGATTTTTTTCTCCAAAAAAATTATTTTAGTTTTTCGATGACCTATCGACCTACCAATGAAAATAGCATGATTTCTTCTTCTTTTTTTTCGATTTTAAAGTGTGAAAATTTTTAAATTTTAACAAATTTCTCTTTCGTCTTAGTTAATAATTTTAAAATAAATTTTAAAAATATAGCAACTTCCCAAGCACCTCCTTTATTTTTTTGAAACGTTGTTTCGTTAAAAGATCGTATTTTTTATTTTTATTTTCCACTCATTTCAAAATTCAAATTCAGTGTTCTTTAATTTGAAATTTTTCTTTCAGAATTTCTTTTTCTTTTTGAAGAATTTAACTTCCAATTATTCAAATATTCCCCTACCGTTGTTTTAGTATAATTTCTACTCTCCTTCGATTGGATGTTTTGATCAATGATTCTACGATCGAATAAAGATACTCTTGGTTCTTCAATTTGCATTCTGAAAAATTACAAAATTGAATCAAGGGCCAGTTTATATTTACATTATCTTTGAAGGGCCATATCATAGGTCGATGCTTAAGCCGAAACTTGTGCTTACATTTTTGCTTGAGCAAAACGTTATCATAGAACGTATTTTAAGCTCAAGTGTAGCCGACGGTTTTTGCTTTCAAGCGATTTCATTGGTTTTTATGCTCATCAAAGTTTTGTTCTAATACCAAATTCGACTTGTACTTGAGACAAAAAGTTAAGCATAAGTTTTTTTCTATGATATGGCCCTCACCTATTTGAAAAACCACTTCAAAAATTTGGTTATCAATTATTTGTTTTTAGGTAACGTTTTTATCTCTCGTTTCAGTTCAATTTTATGTAGATGTGTTATTAATAAAAATTTATAACTGAAAATTTGAAATATCGTACGAAACATTTGCAATGTTGTTTACAAAGGAATTCATAACATGAAATTATCAGAATGGCTCATCGCAGGTATTTTGTACTTCACCTTAATAATTTTTAATCCTAATGCTTCATTAATTGTAAGACTTGGGTATTTCGCGTCGTACCTTAGTACTACACCTTTCTACAATATTCTAAAAATGGTCGTCATTTCCAAGACGATGAAAACAACATTAGCTTTGATAACAGAACAGAACTTAAGGTTGTTTTAATGTACATAGGTAAAATGGAAATCACTTTGCTCTCTAATTATAGGTTTCATTACTACTTCCATATTTTTGAAAAGTGTTGATTCAATCAATTGTACATATCATAACGATACTAAAACTGCTGACTGTCAAGGTTTGGGGCTAAAACGTATTCCAACTGATTTACCAGAATCAACAGAAGTGAGTTTTCGATGAGTTTGAACTTGAAGTACATTCATCGTACTTAAACCTAGACCTATCTTCTTGCTACTCTCCATAGTTACACATAATTGATATTTTCGATAATTTTACAGCATTTGGACATATCCTCCAATCCACTGAACCTGCCCGCAGATTCGTTTACATACCTGAGATCTTTAATTACTCTAAAAATGAGAGGTTTAGATTTGACAAAAGCTGTAGATGATTTCGCCTTACGACTTTTAGAAAGACTAGAATACTTGGACATGACTGGTTCAAAATTCGACGATTCTTTCGTGTTTGTCTATCCGAGTAATATAAAAACCTTAATCATAGACAGCACAACGTTCAAAAATCCAGATTTCCGAACAATTGAAAAACTGGAAAAACTTAGCGCCAGGAGTTGTTCATTGGATAATTTTCCAACCTGTAATGATGGAGCTCCCTTGGTATGCGTAGATCTTACGGATAATCCGGTAGATTATTTGGCTGTGCCGGCGATATCGAAATATTGCGTTCTTGAAAACTTATTAATAAAATATCCACCATCGGGCAGTGAGCTTCAAAGCAAAGACGCCCAGTGTAGATGCGTCGAGTTGGCTGCATGGTCTGACAAATTTGGCATCGAAGGGATGACCAAGAAGGAATTGGAATGTTTTAAATACGACGAAGGAGGTACCTATCTTTTTTACTATTTGTTTTCTCATTTCAATATTATGTATAGGTAATATGTAATATTTACATGAAATACCTACTCGATTGTTTGGTTACAGAGAAAAATTGCAAAGTAAATTTAACTGATCAAGTTAAAGTGAGGAATCAATGTTTAGAAAGAATCAAATATGTAATCAACTGGAGGGATATAATTTTAGCACTTGTTTTTACCGCACTGCTTCTCGTTTTACTTTACGCTATATATGATAGACTCATTCGTCGTAAGTATTTTTCAATTTTTTCTTTTCATTTTCATAATTATGTACCCTACTTATTGCCAGGGAGTATTCTAACGTGCAGTTCTGCCTATTTTGTGGAGCTTCAAAACAAAAGGTGTGCAGTTTGAAATTACTTTGTGCAGCTAAAAATTGATTTTTGACAAAAACATTTTCAAAAAATATCTTTCAAACGAAAAATCTACAATTTTTTTTTCGACGAAGTCTTGTAGGCTGTAGGTATGAATTCTTTTTTGACTAAAAAAATCGTAAAAGACAATTTTTTTGAGAAGAAATTGTCAAAAAAAATTTTAGTAAGAAATTGAAACAAAAATTGCCCAAAAAAATTTTTTGATAAAAAAAATCTTCAAAAAATATTTGAAAATTTTTTGACAAAGAAATATTTTTTTGACTTGAAATTTTGATATAAAATCTCCATGAAATATTTTTTAAACAAAAAATCGTCAAAAAATTGGTAAAAAACTGAAAAAAATTGCCCAAAAAATTTTTGAAAAATCTTTTAAAAATCTTTTTTTGACAAAGAATTCGTTTTTTGACAAAGAAATATTTTTTTGACATAAAATCTCCATAAAATATTTTTTGAACAAAAAATCATAAAAAAAGAATGGTAAGAAATTGAAAAAAATTGCATAAAAAATTTTTTTGATAAAAAAATCTTCAAAAAATATTTGAAAAATCTTTTAAAAATCTTTTTTTGACAAAGTAATTTTTTTTGACATAAAATCTCCATAAAATATTTTTTAAACAAAAAATCATCAAAAAAAAATTGCCTAAAAATTTTTTCGATAAAAAAATCTTCAATTTTGTCAAGAAAAAAATTTTTGACATAAAATTTACATATAATATTTTTTAAACAAAAAATCATCAAAAAAAAATTGGTAAGAAATTGAAAAAAATTGCCTAAAAAATTTGGTAAGAAATTGAAAAAATTGCCTAAAAATTTTTTCGATAAAAAAATCTTCAATTTTGACAAAAAAATTTTTTGACATAATTTATTTATTTATTTATTTATAGCCTTAGAAATTAAATTAAATTAAATTAATCTAACGAGCCCAATCTTGGGCAAAGGCCTCCTTTAACCAAGCCCATTCGGCTCGGTCTTGCGCCACCCTACAGTAGTTGTGTCGCCAGTTTGTAACATCCAAGATACTTTTTATTGGCCTATGGTCAGATATGAACTCAAACCTACGAATGACTTCAAAATTTTTTATTGAATTTAATTTCTGGGGAACCAGGAGGAAATCAATTTGATTTTTGTGCTCGAGATTTGGCGAAATCCAACTCCACATCCGTCCTGTCCGTTTTTTAAAGAATGAGTTAACAATTTTAAGTTTATTTTCATGACAGAAGTTTAGTAATGACCAGCCTCTGTCGTTTCTGATACCATAATTGTATGGACCCATCACCGATTCTTCACCTTCTACTCTTTTGCCTATTTGACTATTAAAATCTCCCATAATGAAGAGGGCATTATTTGCATTCTGCTTGAATGAAGGTACACAGCTGGATAAGTCGCTATAAAAAGTGTCAAACCTCGATTTCAGTTGCAGCTGACGTTGGTGCGTATACCTGTATTAGAGTAAGAAATTTCTTTCTAGTGAATTGAAATTTTGCTATAGCTACTCTCTCTGATACACCTTGGAAGGATACAAATTTATTTACAACTTTTTTATTTATTAAAAATCCCACTCCTTTTTGGCCGGGAGTGGACCCATAGTAACAGAATAAATTACCTTCCTTAGTTTTGATTATACTTTCACCTACTCTACGTATTTCTGATATCCCCAGAATATCAATTTTTCCACTTTTTGCAGCCTGTTCTAATTCGACCAATTTATCATTATATCTCAAAGAACGTACGTTAAAACTGGCGACACAAAGAGATTTTTTAATATTTTTATTACCTGATGGGTGGCGCATTTTGGGTGGTCGTAATTGCCCATGACGACCAAGCTTACCTGGGCAATCAGAGTTCGGAGGCTATTTGCCCGTAGATTTTACATTTTCGACTCCTTTACTAAAATAAGGAAGCGTGAGTTGTTTCGATGAAGATGAAGGCGCCGCAGATCCGCCACGTCTTCCTCTCGTATTACATAGCAGTGGTGGCGAGGTTCTGACGAATTGGTTCTTCTCTTTTGAATGAGCCACTTGATTGGAACCATCGGCGAAAAGGTGAAACATATTTTCGAGCGTATTCTCCGGGGTATTGGTACAAACGTCACTGGTTGGAGTCGTCGGGTTAAGGTCATCGTCTTTTAACGTCGTTAATTGGCTAAGATTTGTCACTCTGAATAACGCATCTTCATCACTGACTCTAACGAAAACTTTCGCATCTCTGCACCACACGTGAGCGAGTTTTTTCTGTTTTTTTAGCTCCCTTGCAGCCCTGAAAATTTCCATTATGTGATTTGCTAAATGGTCGTTTATGTAGATCGGTAGGGCGGGTGCGAGTCCAAAAACCTTTCCGTGAAGTTTTGACGCGTTTTGCACCGGAGATAAAATCTGCTTTCTTCAAGCAATTGTTGAAACGTATGATTATAGACGGTACTCTATTGGTAGGGGCAGGAAGACGGTGAACCGTGTTGATATCGTAATCTTTTATTATGACGCCCGATTCCTTCGCTAAAGCCGTCACTAACTGAACGAGGTCTTCGTTGGCTGTGTAAAATACACCGTGGATTATAGCATTCTCGATTCTGCTGTATTGTTCCTGATCCAAAACTGACGCTACCAAAATTTCGTTTTGCCTAGATAATTCCTTTACTTTGGTTTTTAATTCTTCATTTTCCTGCTTAACCGCATCAACTTGGGTACCGATTACGTCTGTTTTTCTATTAAGCTCGCTTACCAGATTTTTAGTGGAAGCAGCTCATCGATAGAGTCTTTGATCGATTTTATATCATGACCCAATGATTTGAACGCCTCTCTGAACTCGTCGAAGCCTTCCATGGTCAAATATATTACTGAACTCTTGAATACTACGGCCGAATCGACGAAAAACGTTATCGCATACGCGTGTTGGATATATATTATCGCTACGAAACCGAAGTAACACAATCTACACAATCACCGAACATTAACGCAGCTACGTGCGACTATCTCGTTGCAACAACACAACCGAACTCCTTTTGACATAAAATTTACATATAATATTTTTTAAACAAAAAATTGTGAGGTTGAAACGAGGTTCCTCCACCCAGTGGGGCGGAATTGAGCAGTATTCTGGTGTACTTACCTGAGCTGAGTTAGCACACTTTGTACCGCACTCGCTTCCTTGCACATTAATCCATTCACTACTGTGAATGACCACAATTACCAATCGATTACCATACTGACATATTATCCGAAATAGCCATATAATTTACCTCTCCAGTGTTACACACCGGACCACGATTACATGAATACTAAGACAATTCACCATAATAACGTTGACTGAATAAAGACACAGAACTAAACGTCGCGAACACTTTATTGCAGTCTGGGGCCTGACATTTATAGTAGACATTACATCCACCACCGCAATGATCATACCTACATCGTTAATTAGCCGCGCGCATCTACTTAACACCGCAATCACATACGTGTGAGTGTGGAGAACTACGACGCCTGCATCAGGAGACCCGAGCCTGAGCCATCCGAGCCGAAACCGATAGAACCGAGCAACTGACTTTAGAGTCCAAACAGCTCCATCACCTCGAAGCGGTGATGGTGCTATCTCTCAGTGTAACCAACCACGTAGACCATCAGTGTAATACCAGGAATACGGGCCATAAGTACCTCTCACAAAATCATCAAAAAAAATTGGTAAGAAATTGAAAAAAATTGCCTAAAAAATTTAGTAAGAAATTGAAAAAATTGCCTAAAAATTTTTTCGATAAAAAAATCTTCAATTTTGACAAAAAAAAATTGTTGACATAAAATTTACATAAAATATTTTTTAAACAAAAAATCGTCAAAAAAAATTGGTAAGAAATTGAAAAAAATTGACCAAAAAAATTTCTGATTGAAAAACATCTTCATAATATTTTTTAGACAAAAAATCTTTGAAAAATCTTCAAAACATATTTTTTTGACAAGAAGTTTGAACAAAAAATCTAATAAAAAAAAATATTAAAAACTTTTTTTTGAATTTGGCAAAAAAATCTTTGAAAAAGCTTCAAAGAATACTATTTTTTGGCAAAGAAATATTTGTTTGACGAAAAATTGTAAAAAAATTTGTTGGTAAGCAATTGAAAAAAATTGACCAAAAAATTTCTGATAAAAAAATCTTTAAAAAATAGGTATATTTTCTTTTTGATAAAAAAAAATCGTGAAAAAAAAATTTGGATGAAAAAATCTTCAAAAAATATTTTTTTGACAAAGAATCTTTGCAAAAAATCTTCAAAAAATATTTTTTCGACAACGAAGTAAGGATTCATTTGACAAAAAACCTTCCAAAAAATTTTCTTGACAAAAAATCCCACCATAAAATAGCTAAAAAAAAACCGAAAATAGCAGGATTTTTTTTTTAATTCAGTAAAAACTATCTATCTAAACTAAACACACGAAAAATTCTCATTTTTTTCCTCGAAACTTTTTTTTGCGATAGTTTTAAACGAGTTTGTCAGAATTTTCTGAAAATTCTTAAAATTTCACCCCCCCCCCCTCACTCAGCCATACGCCCATATTACCTATATTGAATATGACTTTAGTAATGGAGCTAAACATGCAGCTCCAAATTTTCCTTAGAATAGGCCTTGCTTACTGCCCAAGTGCCTACCTACTTACGAGAAATCCATATCGAATATTTCATAATTTACCTATTATCCGAATGTTATTTTACAGCCATAATTTATAGAGATCAATTCAAACCATCTACCACACCAAGACCGCGTAGACCTCTGCCAAAACCTTGGCCTACCAGTGGTCTTTATCGTCCACCGCGCCTTCCTCAACTTCGTTTTCCAAGAACACCGCCGCCTGATCTTCCAGGAGAAGAAGAAGAGGAGGAGGAAGAAGAAGACGACTATTAAAAATATCTTTCGGTGCAATATTTTTGAGAATTCTATCTTCGATTTTCAAATTTTCCATCAATATTTTTGAGAATTCTACCTTCGATTTTCAAATTTTCCACCAAAATTGATCGAGATTGGATGATATTGTACATTTACGGTCCTATTCCGTATATATCGCAAGTCGAACAGCTCCAATTAAGCGCGAAGCTGAAAACTGAATTGAAAATTGAAACTACCTACTGGTTTACAGTAGTTATTAGGATGAACTTTAAATGAAAATAGGGAATAATTTGAAGACCTTTCCATTTGTTGTTGTTTTATTATTTTATTTGTTTGCGTATCGTGTATTTCACTCAAATATTGTCAATTTATTATTTTTACTTTTATATGATGTTGAATTTTATACCTATTTTATAGGCGTGTTCTCGACTTTTTTTTTCAAGTCCAAAGTAATTAATCGTTATTATTGTAATTATTATTAATCCATAATAGGTAGGTAAAAATCTGAAAAAAAATGTTAACAAAGTGTATTCTTTCTATCTCGATTTCTTTTTAGAAGATACTACCTAAATATTTTCTAGGACTGTCTGTAGTGCATAGATGGTGTTTGTTCGTCGGCCTGGGCCTACCCAATGATGGGTGATCGATTATAATCAATAATTCTTTTCTACAAAATAAATCATAAACATAGTAGTTGAATATATTTAATTTTTGGATTTTGATCTTATAACAGGATTATCAATAAGATTTATTATTCGAATTGAGTTCTTGCTGATATATAAAATATATAGTATTGATATCTAATCCAAATGTAAATATATGATGTGCTCAAACAATAAAACCTAATTACGATTGAGATTATGGCAAAAAAATTTTTGAAATTATATTTATAATATATATATTTTTTAATTTCAATAATAAAAAATATTAATTCAATAGGTATGTAATTAATTTATTTAAATTAAAAATTTTTTATTTTAGTTTCATTATTTTTTATTTATGAATTTCCGTGGCTAGTTGCAATGCTACCTGAAGGAGGCGATTGTTCGGCAGCGTTGGCGGATATCAACAGTAATAATGGAATTTCAGTATATTCATTTTGATTTTTTAGAAAGAGAATCAGAATTAATTTCTGGAATTAATTTAGAATTTAGATCTATTAATTTTAAGTATAATTTTATTTTTAATTGAATATTTAGATATTATTTTTATGAGAATTTCAACATTAATTTTATTTTTAAATTTAAAATATAATCAATTTTTTTTTTTATTATTAATTATAATAACTATTATATTATTATTTCTCAGTTATGTGTTGAATAAGAACAGTGGCTTTTGCATATAAATCTACGAACGATTTGTTCTATATATCTATCTATATGACGATCCATATTAGCTTGTTGTTCCAAGTAAACAACGTTTGATACATTCTGTTAATCGATCAAGATAAATATCCGAATTGGCTGTAGATGTATTATGATCATTATCGGTATTCGGATATGTTTTGAATAAATCGGTGTTATGTACGACGTCGCTGCGACTTGGGAACTGATCGATGTTAAAAACTGTAATCAATATCTGCAATCAGAGGATGAGCTACGTAACGTTGCTGCTGCATATCAAGGACAAATCAATTGGTATTCTAAGTTGCTACGGTGATCATCACAACTTCTCATTTGGAAGCTTGTACAAATGAGAAGCGTTCTAAATGTACCTCAGAGACCATGCTATCGAACATTAGGTTTGAATTAGGTACATCGTTTGAATTAGGTACGTTATTATAGTACGTTCGGCGAAAGTTTGGTGCTGGCAAATTTTTGGGCGGAGCATGCGAAACTAAAAGACCAATGAACGCGCCGTAACTGAAGGTGCGTTCAAATTTGATGAACTGCATTTCATCACGTTGTATTCTTCCTTCTTCCTTCATTACATAATGAGTTATCCTCAAACGAATTAATGAACAAGGTGTACCTAGATAAAATAATATCGTAACCTTTTATCATTTTTCAACATTTTCCCTTACGTACGGAGTTAATGGACAATGCGACTTGTTGTGATCGCAACCGTCATCGCAACTCGCCTCGCGCGTGATTTTAAATTTTAAATCGGCAATAACTTGAGACTGAGGCAAGTTAGAGCTTTCGTTGCTAGCTCATTCGTAAGAGGATAAAATTTCACACATTCGCCTCGCTTACACCACGTATCTATGACTTTTAGTTTTTCCAATATTTTAATGTAAACGTTATTTTTCTTCAAATTAAAATATCAAAAAAAATATTGATCGTAGATAGGTAGTGTAAGCGAGGTGAATACGCGAAATTTTATCCTCTTTCGAATGAGCTAACAACGAAATCTCTAACTTGCCTCAGTCTCAAGTTATCACCGATTTAAAATTTAAACTCACGCGCGAGGCGAGTTGCGATGCCTGTTACGCTCTTGATTTTTTATTCGATTTATTTAGTGAAATGTTTACAAAATGGAATACGTAAAATTGGGAAAGAAATCATAAAAAACTTGATAATAAAAACAAAAGAAAAAAGAAGAAATTAATTTGCGAGTATTGCGAAATCATACTAAAGTAATCATTATAATGAATTAATGAGTATGCGAATGCGAGAAAATACGAGGTTCGCGAAGTCACGCGTTCAATTTGGTAGCTTCTTCACTTTATCCCCCACTTTTTTTTTTGCCAGCACCAATCTTTCGCCGAACGTACTATAGTATCACGATGAGTATCAGTCATGGGATCGTGTATGACTGCAGTGTTACTCGAATCGTTCATCAATTGTTCACCTTGTTCAACTTTTCCATTACTTGATGAGACTGCTGCAAGTGAATCATGATTCGCTGCGACTTTTAGTATAGATAGCATTCCATGTCTGATAATTTTGCTATACTGGTACAGTTGACGATTGATATTTCGCACCACTTCGTGTCGTAGCTGTTGTATAGCAAGGCGACGAAGTCAAAATAGAGGTGATAGAGGTCATAGTTGAAATTGGTATAACATGTGTTGACATAATAGTGGCAATGGTCTACTGATTGAAAGATGATAAATTTGGGAAATTAGGATTCTGACTGGAATTATTACCCGGTTGATTTTGATTACTCATATTGAGCAGAAGCAGTGGGTATGGAGTCTTACAAATTTATATAATTATAGTATAGCTACGAGCAAGTACATGAAAGGTGGCGGGAAAATGAGATGAGAGGGGGAAGCTTGAGTGATTATCTATTACATTAGGATTATAATTATAATTCTATACTAAGATAAAGAAAAAAAAAAAAAAAAAGAAAAGAAAATGTCAAAGTCCTAATAACTTTCCAAAAATAATAATTTTGAACAAAACCCAAAAAATAATTTATGTTGAAATTGTAGATGATGAGTAAACTTGTTTACATTACAACTTTAATCGTAAGCCAATAGTCGATAATTACATTACTTGAAGCTTCATAATATATCACCTACCTACAACTACAAGGTGACCTTTCAATACAATATACTTACAATGTGCACGATGTATGAAAGCAATTATAACCATACGACATATAGAATAACAAGTATAATTACACAAGTTGAATTTAGGAAGTAGTACGGATATCTATCGCTTAAAACTAAAGCTAAGGAACACTTAATAGGATGGTAATACCCAAACATGTTTCTCTAGATTAGGCACTAAAGATACGAACAATTTACAATAGAAAATGCATATAAATGTAAATAATATTAACCGATACCATCTCATCGCATTCTCGCATCGTGATTACATATACGCATGCGCTTTGCTTATGAAACATGTTGGTTAGAAATAAAATACCCGAACTAAGATAAGAGTAGATAAGGTCAACAAAGGCCGAATCAACTGGGATGTGGTGACAATGCTGCATTGTAGCATCGGCATCGTTGGGTTATGATGCCGATGATGCATCGAATCACTACTAGGTCTGATACCTATACCATGAAGTGTAGGCACACTCTGTAGTGAGCTCATTAACCTGGCCAAGTTTGAAGGTTAACAAGGTCAACACTTCAAACACACCTACACACACAATATAGGTCTGATATATTATGATAATAATTCACTACTTATTCGACAAATTGAAGAATAGGTATCAAAAAAAAACCCCTCTTCTCTCTGATTTTGGATTTATAACAGTAATATGCAGAATCAAAAGGGAAGGAGGGATCAAATTTTAAAAAATTCAAACAAAAGTTTGATTAAACCCTTCCTATATCTAATTTTGAAATTACGTATGCATACAGTATCAGACTTGGAAGACATTCAACAACCAAGGCAAGAAAACAAGCGCGCGCAATCAACAGTAGTGCTCGTGGCCCTTGTTTGTAGAACCCTAACTTGATTCGGTTCATTTCCCATAGTTCACCTGGGATTTCTGGAATTTTTTTATTTTATTCGTGGCAATTTTAATATATGCAAATTTACTGTCTCGCTGAAAAACGTTTAATATTAATTCATTAGTGTTTCAAATAAATAAACAACAAAATATAATCAACTTCAATTCCAAAGCTTGAATCATATCTAGCCTTATCTTTATTTCATTACAATAATCAGTGGCATTAAAAGGATTTTCCACAGTAATAAATTGAGTTGAAAAAATTCCCTTCAATTATCAAACTTTACGGTTTATTCGTTTCTTCTGTAATAGGTTGCTTTCTTTTTTGTTGAATTCTAATAAGATTCATTGTAAGAGTAGTTCTAAGTACACGGTTCCAATGCTGCAGTAGACCCATATATTTTGTCAGTTATTATTATCAGCTGTTCGTTACAGTATGAGTAATAAAGTTTCCAATGTTTGATAAGGTAGAAATAGTGGGAAGGTTTCATCAAAGCGGTCAAGTAATGTGTGATAACACCCATAATTTGTTCCACAAGTTTTTTAGTATGACGAGTACGTCGATTCCATCGTTCTATTAAGCACCTGTTGAACTTCAGCGGTAGTACTCCTGAACAGTTCGATATATCTCGTTCCTATTAATTCGCGATGTTTACTATGAGCTTTTGGAGCGTCATCTTCATTTGCAAATAATACAAAAGCGTCTCCAGTAGCCCTTCCGCCCAGAGACGGTTTGAGAAATTTTTTTTGGGGGGGTGTAGATCGAAAATGCCGAATGAAAATTTTCAAAATGCCGAATGATAATTAATAGGTACAACAGTGGGAAGTAAACCCCTGCGCTGAATTTTTTGAAAAAAGTGAGTTTTCGAAAGAACTTCTCACTATCCTCATAGAAAAATTTTGAAGAACTTATGGTAGCATTATGATTTGAATCAAAACGACTGTTGCTGCCCGAGCGAAGCGAGGACGAAAATTTTTGAAAAAATTGCACTTCTAAAAGAAAAGATGGGCTTTTTTTGCAGAAATTTTGAAAACGTACAATAATTTCTGGTTTTTTAAAAGATGAAAAAGTGATATGTTGCCCGATCGAAGCGAGGGTGAAAATGTTGAAAAAATTGGAATTTTTAATTAAAAATAATGCACTTTAACCATAATTTTTAATATTTTCAAAAAGATCATGTTCATTTTTTAACGTTATAAGTTATAACAATTGAAATGCGCTGATTTTTGATTCCTATTCTGATTCTGAGAGAAAGATGAAGTAGTAGAAGTACATTGCGCGAGCGAAGCGAGGGCGAAATTTTTTTTCATAAATTTACCGAATTTGTGAGTTGGAATTTCTCTCAAATTTATCGAATTTATGATTCGGAATTTCTCAAAAATTTGCCGAATTTGTGATTTAGAATTTCTAAAAAATTTACATATTTGAAATTCAAAACTTTACCAAATTTTGTAAACATACCTAATTTAATTTGTCGGAAGTTTGCCGAATTTGTCGAAAATTTTTCGAAAATTTGCCGAATGGAATCACCGGGGGGGGGGTGTTCCACCCCCCCCACCCCCCCTCGCACCGGCTCTGCTTCCGCCTGGTTTTTTAACGAAAAGTACGCCATCGTCGCCATCCATAACTTTACACGATGACTCTTCACTGCCAGCTTCGAAAAATTCTATCACTTGTTTAGCTGTACAGTCATATGGTAATCCACGCATTCGAACAATAACCTGAGCTTCATTGTTATTTCCTCCAGCCACGTTGACAAAATCCTCCCCTGAGGCTTTGTATACTTCGATGTAACGATTACCTATATGATGCTTATGCCTTTTAAGAGCCATATCTCTATGCTCCTGATAAATAAATCTTAACTAAACCTTCCCCGTTTTGTCTTCCTTGAGGGCCTAAGCAGAGAGCAACGCCACCTTTTGCGACATTCAATCCTCTAAAAATTTTTGCTATATCTAAATCAGACTATTGCCAAGGTAATCCTCTGGCACGAACTACACAGTTATTATCCACTTCTTCGTCTTTCCAGCATATCCCTGGTTCTAGTTATAATTGAAAGGTTTGCGGGTTCTGTTAACGCAATTGTCGAACCTCCACTTCGCGTATGTGGCATAAAAATAGTTACGTATGTTGGAAATAAAAAGGCGAGAGATGAGCGAGTCGATGTAGCGTGTATTTTACAGAAAGTGAAAAACTGGACTGGCTAAACTAAAACTACAACATATACGCAGAGCCGGTGCGAGGGGGGTTTGGGGGGGTGGAACACCCCCCCAGTGATTTTCCATTCGGCAAATTTTTGAAAAATTTTCGACAAATTCGGCAAACTTTCGACAAATTAAATTAGGTATGTTTACAAAATTTGGTAAAGTTTTGAATTTCAAATATGTAAATTTTTTAGAAATTCTAAATCACAAATTCGGCAAATTTTTGAGAAATTCCGAATCATAAATTCGATGAATTTTAGAGAAATTCCGACTCACAAATTCGGTAAATTTCTGAAAAAAATTTTCGCCCTCGCTTCGCTCGGGCAATGTACTTCTATTACTTCATCTTTCTCTCAGAATCAGAATAGGAATCAAAAATCAGCGCATTTCAATTGTTATAACTTATAACGTAAAAAAATGAACATGATCTTTTTGAAAATATTAAAAATTATGTTTAAAGTGCATTATTTTTAATTAAAAATTCCAATTTTTTCAACATTTTCGCCCTCGCTTCGCTCGGGCAACGTATCTCTTTTTCATCTTTTAAAAAACCAGAAATTATTGTATGTTTTCAAAATTTCTGCAAAAAAAAGTCCATCTTTTCTTTTAGAAGTGCAATTTTTTCAAAAATTTTCGTCCTCGCTTCGCTCGGGCAGCAACAGTCGTTTTAATTCAAATCCTAATGCTACCATAAGTTCTTGAAATTTTTTCTATGAGGATAGTGAGAAGTTCTTCTTTCGAAAACTCACTTTTTTCAAAAAATTCAGCGCATGGGTCTACTTCCCACTGTTGTACCTATTAATTATCATTCGGCATTTTGAAAATTTTCATTCGGCATTTTCGATCTACACCCCCCCAAAAAAATTTGCTCAAACCGTTTCTGCATATACGCGTACTCGTAAGGTACCTAATGTCAATTTTGAAAAAAAAATTTAAAAAATTGAAAAGGGGGAGGTTTCCAATCAATTTTTTTAATATCTATAACTTTTTTTGATCTCTCCAGATCGCGTAAAAGTCAAAATTTTCTAGATGCTCTAGATCATTTTGAAAATGGTTCCAATCGATTTGGGGGGAGGGGGGCGATTTTAGGTGATAGTCGAAGTTTTGGACAATATGCTGAAGAAATGGAATTTTTTGGAATTTTTTTTAAAATACCGAATTTTTCAAGTTGTTTAAAAAACACATGCGACTTCTCCGTCTCGGATTTTGGATTTAACCATTCCAATTGCTAGATGACATCATACTAACGCTACGTTTGAATTTTTCAGCTGCCTAATTCAATTACACCACCAATATGTCGTTCTCAATTTTCAAGTCTATCATAAACAATTAAAATGAAAATCAACAGGGTAAGTTTTTTTCCTCACTTTATTAAAATCACTACTTTTTCACTACGTTTTTACTACCATGACCACCTCCTATAAAAAAATTACGATCTAAGTACCTAATCCTGATTTTTTTTTTCCAACTGGATGCCAGAAAGTGCATGGTTTCTGTCTATCTGAAGATGACTTCAAGACCTATACCCTTACATTTACACAAGTTTTCGGAAATTTTCCATACATAGGAGGGGAAGGGAATTATTTTCAGAAAATTCCAAACGATTTGAGTTTTTCCAAATTGCATTATAGTGATATTTTTCTGCAAATAAAATTTCAGTTAAATGAATGAGAAATTTTTTCAACTCAAAAAAATTAAAAATCATTTCACTCTGAGAACTTGGGATTTTTTTACTCACCGAAAAATTGATAATTTTCATCAAAAAAATTGAAAAAATATTTAAAAATATCTTCACGCCAAAGAAATTTGGAGTTGTATAAGTATACAAAGAAAAAAAAAATTCAAAAAATTGAGACTGTTAATATTCAAGGAAATTCAAGTATTTCTTCTTTACAAAAAATGAGATTTTTGGGTAAGAAAATTTGAGATAAATGAATGAGAAATGTTTTCAATTCAAAAAGATGAAAAGCCATTTTATTTTAAGAAATTAAAATTTTTTCTTCAAAAAATTAAAATTTAAAACGTAAATGATCAATGTATAATGATACCGAGCATTTTGAGCACGCGAATTGTGTATGTGCTCATTGTGCTCTGCCGCTGCCGCCCTCTTTTTCGTTTTTCTTCATACCTATTGTTTTTCAGAACCACATCGACCTCCACCAGCAGCTCCCATAAACTCCATAAACAACACTATAAATATTTTTATCGTCGAAAATGCCAATGTTATTCGGGATAAATCGATGTATTATTATCATCACACAGAAGAAAGCGTCGGAAGGTCCCCCCCTCAGTCTGTGATTTCAAGTCGTATTTCAGGTTTCAGCCGAAAATCCGTTAATTAATAATTTGAGTCCTTATATGTAGGTATTTGACATTTGACAAAGTAATTTGGATGTAAAACTTCTTAAAACTTAAACCACGTAAAAGTAGTCTTATAAAAAGAACTTTATAATATGATGCATAAAAAATAAAGATGATGTATTAATATAACAGGTCAAACTTGAATTACTTACATTAGTTACAGGCTAATGCTTGAAAAATTGCATTTTTTACTATATTTTTTTTTGTTATCATCAGAAATCTTATAATAAAACATTGAAATCAATTGAAAGAACAGTTGATCAATGCCATCTGGCATTTCCAGATCGTTGTCAAGAAGCGTTTTCATTATATGTATTTTTTACAATTTGAAGCTTGAAGCTTTTCCGCGTCTCCTCTCATATCGAAAAAGCACTTCATCGATTTAATGAAGTGGAAATCAGCATCTGTATGAGTAGATAAGTATGAATATTATTACTTATAAAATTTTATTGTATTTATTTTTATACTGGTTTGTGATTACATGGTTGAAAAAACGAAAAAAAAAAGTTGGGAAATTTTACTCCTCTTATGACAATTTCAAAGGCTAGGCTAAGGACACTGTGACACTGTCTAGCTTCTCATTTTTCAGTGTGAAACTGTACTTTAAGCTACAACTTTTGTTTGAAAACTTTTTCAATTGAACCCCTCTCTCTCCACTTATTTTGCATAGAACTCCCAAAATACTAATAATATTACAAATTGAAGGGGGAAGGGGAGAGGGTCCAATTGAAAAGTTTGTGCAACAAAGTTGTAGCTCAAAATTTTAGGAAAAATTTTGGCCATGACAAAAATTTCGATTGGACCCCTCCCACCCCTCCAATTTTGGACAATCCAACCCATTCAAATCAAATATATTATTAAAAATAGGGGGAGGTAAGGGGTCCGATTGAAAAAATTTTCGAACAAAAGTTGTAGCTTAAAAAAGTACTAGGAATAATTTTGGTTATAACAAAAATTTCAATCGGACCCCTCCTCCTCCACCAATTTTGAGTAATATAACTTATTCACACTTATTCAAATTTCAAAATACATTATTAATTTATTATTTATTAAAAACAATAAAAACTTGGGGGAGGTAAGGGGGCCAATTAAAAAAAATTTTAACCAAAAGTTGTAGCTTGACAGTTTATAAATACTTTTAGTTATTACAAAAATTTCGATTGGACCCCTCCCCTCCCTCCCTTTCAATGAACAACAAAAAACAAAAATAATTAAAAAACTAAAAAATTATTCGATGACGTAATGATGTAAAGAACCAATCAAATCATCGAATCCAAATCCCTGATTAGAACTTCGGGTATCTTCGGTTAAGTTCGGACTCGACAGTGATTCACGCGAATTTATCACTCGCTATTTTCCAATTTTGTGCCATTGCTAATGTGGTGTTGTCGTAATTTGTATCAAATTGAGCAGAGTCGAATTCCCTATACTTGCAGAAACCTACGGGGCGGTTATTACGACACGACGGGGGCAGTTTGACAGGTACCTAAAGACTAACGCAGTGGAAGCTTTTACGAAGTTAAAAACGAAAGCATTTGAAAATAAAAGTTTAATAAAGTACAAAAACATCGCGAATCAATAATAATTAAAGCTAACCTATATAGTATATACACGCGCCTATTCTAGCTAAATCCTACACCCCCTCAACCTCCTCTTCTTTCTTTCTTGGCTGCAATTCCCGAGTCCGTCTTCCCTTGACCACCTGTAAAAATAATAGGCGCTCGTTAGTTTCATTACGAAACTAAGTGAGTGCCCAAAGGACCCAGAAAGAGAGCGACGACGACCAAATGCGCAGACTGATAGACAAACCTTCACACAAATTATAGCGAACTTTAAGTATGCTACCCATCTTGAGTAGGTACCTACATACAAACAAACTGATCATACTCTTCGAAACACACATACAAGCAGACGGGCGGGTGGCGAGGCGAGTATAACAACTAGATAAGGAAATATTATACAAAGATTCGAACACTCACTTTATTTAAAGATGTATCCGACGCTTCTGAAGCGCTGGACATCCGGCGCTGGCGCTTCTTCGCCTTTTTCAAAGGCGCCTTCTTTCTGCCGCGACCACCGGCACTTCGCGTAAATGCCATAATACGAACCGTGGAACAATAATAAGAGGTAGGTTCGAATATCCGATTCGATAGTTTATACACGAAAGCAAAAGTTCAAAAGAAACGACAAATAAAAAACAACAACAACGAAACACAAATAACAACAACGAAACACAAATAACAACAACGCTCAGAGAACGCACTAGCAATATTGTCGTATACTAACACGGCGCTGGGCCCAAAACCGCGTTTGAAGCGAGTGCGACAAACTGACTAAAGTAGCGCACTACGCGGAAGCGTGCCGACAAAGAAATAAAGCGGTAAAATGTTAATTCTGTATTACACGTAAATTACAGATTAAACGCGAATGCGAAAACTATAAACTATGGATAATTCCTGAATATACTTCAGGCATCTTTCTTCGGCGAATTCTTCAATTAATTATTTCCTAACGACAGAAATACAAATTCCTGCGTTAGCCAACATAAGATTGGTGTGAGCATGCAAATATGTATTATAAAAAAGACTCTCGAAGAAGGGGCCGGGCGGGGGAAACAAACCACACTTATAAAAATAGGTAGATATGATTTTCGGAAATTTACTCACCAAAACTTCATCCTCTCCGTGATTGGACATTAGGATATTTTTCTGATATATATTTTTTTAATTATTATTTTCACCAAGCACTACCGGCGGGCGCGATAAATAGTTCGGAAAATATTTTATAATATTAGCGCAAAGGTATTAAAACGAATAACGATTTGACAATTGACACACACAACGACCAGCGGCGATTCATAAATGCTCGAAGACGTAACACATACTGACTGAGCTTATTTTTGATCAAAGGATCGAGGTGTATCCTAGCAAGGAGACACATAGCGGTACTTTACGTAACGCGTTTGAAAAGGGCATAAGTTGGTATTTTTAGTAATTACAGTAATTTTACAGAGAAAATTACGTGTAGTCAAGTTACGTTTATTTGGTATTATTTTTGTGAAGAGTACCAGAGTAGGTTTAGCGCATGCGCTCAAGCGCGCTAAGTCGAAGTTTTCGATAAATATCGAAACGTAATGTTAGAGGGAAGTTAAAAGTGCGAAGAAAGTAGGGAAAGGAGAAATTACGTAGTTATGATGAAACAGGTTGAAGTAGGGGTAGTACAGAGTCGTCGCACTCTGATTGGTTCTTACCGGGGTGAGAAATCAGCTGTTCAACGGGTAGGCGATTTAATACTTAGCGAAGCTACAGTATTAAAGTCGAAATACCAACTATCGTTCACAGATCCGAACAAATCACAGAATCGTTCGTGAACGAGAGTGGAATTTTCGACAGGTGTCTTGTTATGTCTTATTTTGCTGTTTACGGCGTTTAATTTCGGTTAATTTTACTTCGCGGATGTGTTTTAATTCAAACTGTCATACAACAAGTAATACTCAATGGGTTGTAGTCTATCTTAGTACCTTTATATTCATGCATTCGCCATTACCGTACTTTAAACAGTCTGCATTCGATCGTTAATTTTCTAGATATAGTAAAATGTTCCGGCCACTCGATGACCGACCGAGTACTGTTAGTACATGCCCAGAATGTAACCAGCCATTCGGATCAGCTAGTAAACGAATATCTTTCGTATAATATAGTATTATTTCATTTAATTTGAAAACGAATCTGAAACCAACGATTTACTTTTCAGATTCTTCGCACGCTCCTTTAATACTAAACTGTAAACATCTTTGTTGCGAAGAATGTATTCGTACGGCGTTGAGTACCGAACGTTTGATAGTGTGTAAAGATTGTAACACGACATCGGTCATCAAGTAAGAGATTGCATCACTTTTTTCACATATCTGTACGTTTCGTTTATTATAATTGATAATTTTACCCGTCAACAGAACGTCACCGGATGCAAAAAGCGGTAAAACCAACAATCTTCGAGGGAGCTTTCCTCTAAGCGAGAAAATGGTCGAAGAGGTTAACAAACTGACGCAGATGAAACCCGTCGATGAATCGTGTATCGGTTTTAAATCGTCTAAAAGACGAAGCACCGAAAAACAATCGGCGAATACTTCTTTACACGGTAGGAAAATGAATTATTACGTTGCATTTTCACCACGTCCTGTGAGCTGAAAACTAATGTTTGTTTGTTTATAGATGACGTGTGTGGAGAATGTAAAACCATAATGGCTATTCTAAAATGTAACGACTGCAGAGGAACCTTGTTTTGTGAAAAATGTTGGCGTCAGGTAAATTTTGATAGTTTGAGTATACAATTTATTCCATTTGGGTGTTGTTATTTCCATCTGCAGCCTGGGTGAGTAGTTACTCGGATTTGTAGTGAACATGAACGACATTGCTCACACTTACTACTTCCATCAGTTCAGATTCTGGACTTGGTAAATTTCTTCCAATTAACATATTGTAATTTATTCGAAATTGAAGGGGAGGGATGGCTACAATCGAAATTTTTGTAATAACTAAAATTATTTCCAAGACTTCAAGCTACAAGTTCATTTTCGTGATTACTTGTTGTGGATTTAGCCACTCCCCCGCAAAATGGGAATTTCCGTTTCACAACACTGCTGTGACGCGACGACGCGACAAAAGTTCAAAAACTTCTCCGACCAATCAGATTCAAGGTTAAAAATACGTTGAACTTGAACTAGTTGAACTGTGAAAATAATTGAAGGGTGTGAATGACGCGTTCAGTTTAGCAGCCATCTTCTTTGCTCATTTAATTTCCTTTCTTTCGTTGTTTAGCGTGTTCTTGCGTTGAATTAAATTGAAAATTATTATAGTAATTCGTGTTTTTCTGTTTTAAAGTCAACCATCTGTAAGTAGATACATTTGCATACATAATTACAGTTATTAGTAATATATTTTAGTATTGAATTAATTGAAAACTTGTTCGGCCATATTAACAACAATTTTCCAACTTCGTACGTCGCGTCATCTTACTGCTAGCTAGTTTTTTCGCGTTGAGTTTTTATTCTGTTGGGTTATTTGTGAAGAAATTTGTTTTTTCGACTATTATCTCTCATTCTAATTTCATCCTAAAATCGAACAAAGTTTTACGTGAATTAAAATGACGCTCTTTTTTTACTATCTGTATGGTGAGTCTAGTCATACCGTTGGTTTGGCATTTCACCTAGGCATTTGCTCTCGATCTTACTCCGAGCAGTTAAAAAACAGCTATTGAATACAGATCAAGTCAAGTTGTGTTTTGTGTTTGGCGATGGCGTAAATTCTTATTTTAGTTGTGTAATATAATGGATTATGTGCTATTTTGAGTATGCTTGTCGTGTTATAGTTAAATTCAGAGCGATTTTATAATACGAAGCGAATTAATTTGTATTTATGTATCTTTTAACGTAGTTACCGTGACCGATTATGATTGTACCTGCCGCCGGATATCTTCTTCGATCGTATGTCAATGGACGGACGTTATGCCATGGCCCACGAGTAAGTTATTTCTGTTCTACAGTATCTTGTTTCAGTATGCTTACATTATATGTATTATTAGTGGAAATTATCCTTTGATTCGTACTACTCGAATAGGTGCCTAATCTTGACGCTTTTCACAACGCATCTCGATCTCGATAGCAGAACGCCACCGCCAGTTACTCGATGTAAAATGGACAAAATTCAATCAACAGTAAGGTAATAACTTAATTGTTTTATGTGTAATTATGTACTAGATCAACTTTTGTTCTATGTTAACGTTAAATATGATTATTTTCGATAGATTTGTTGTATGAAACTTGCCACTTTTGCTGCTGTGAAGAAAGAAAAATAAGATAGGGAAGCCGGTTACTCGAAATATCTACGAAATGCAGTCGCCGGAAAGGTAAAAAATCCGTATTAATGTGTACTACATTAACTTTTGCTACTCTATATGTGTTGTATTTTAATTACGATGGTTATTTACCGGAGTGAAATTAATAGTTGGTTTTTATTTCGATATAAAAGTATGACGACGGTCGCTCAAACGTTCCTTTCTCCAGTGTCCGTATCGTCGAGTGAAAATATTGATGTTGACTCATCGAAGCATCTATCGTGTTGTTATCTCTTATACTACTTTTTATCGACTCATGAGCATTGTGTCCTCGAGTGAATGTTGAGTTGATTCATCGAGATATCGAAGCATCTATTATCATGTTGTTATCTCTTTTACTTTTTTATCGCGTTTGGGCATTTAATCTGATTGATGAAAGGTGTGTTCAGTTGAGAAATGTAGCCCTTTTTATTCGCATTGGTTTTGTATTGGTGGTCGGAGTGATGTAATATGTAGCTCGAGTCGATGACTCTGATTTAGGCTAATATCGAATAAGATGTAGTTTTTAGTGTCATGTCGTGTTATTTGATTTTTTTCCTTTTGTATACTGATTTGATTATTATTTATTATAGGAAATTTTCGGATGATGTTTCAATTGCTGCGTGGTATTTTCGTTTGGTTCGTGTGTATTTTTTTACGAGATGCTGCGGTTAGTTCAATCAATTTAATCTGGCTTACATATGTGGAAGAAGTTGGTCATCGTACATGGATCATTGTGAGTACCTTTTGGTGTATTTTTGTATTATTCTTATTTTTGAATCACTCAAACAAAGATGGTGCTTTGAAATTTAAATCATCGTAAGTCCAGTGCTACATTAAACTTTATATTCAAAATTGGAAGGGAGGAAGGGGTCTAATCGAAATTTTTGTAATAACTAAAAGTATTTGTAAAACTTCAAGCTACAACTTTTGTTTGAAATTTTTTTTAATTGGGGCTCCCTACCTCCCCACAGTTTTTAATACTGTATTTTGAATGAGTGTAAATAAGTTATTTTACTCAAAATTGGTGGGGAAGGAGGGGTCCGATTGATATTTTTGTTATAACCAAAATTATTCCTAGTACTTCAAGCTACAACTTTTGTTTGAAATTTTTTTCAATCGGGCCCCTCACCTCCCCCCTGTTTTCGATAATGTATTTGAATGAGTTGGATTATCCAAAATTGGAGGGGAGGGAGGGGTCCAATCGCAATTTTTGTCATAACCAAAAGTATTAGTGAAACTTCAAGCTACAACTTTGGTTTGAAATTTTTTTCAATCGGGCCCTTTCCTCTTCCCCTTCAATTTTTAATTAGTATTTTGGGAGTGTTATGCAAAATAAGTGGAGAGAGAGGGGCTCAATTGAAAAAGTTTTCAAACCAAAGTTGTAGCTTGAAGTTTCACTAATACTTTTGGTTATGACAAAAATTGCGATTGGACCCCTCCCTCCACTCCAATTTTGGATAATTCAACTCATTCAAATGGAAGTGCCGAAGTGGATCGTTGTTACTTAATCTTATCAAGTATAAATTATAATATTTCATAGTTGCTTGGTTCAAAATTTGAGAAAGAAGACTTATGCAAAGTGGTGGAGGGAGGGTCTATTAGATATTTTTTTCAAAACGAAAGTTGTAAATTGAGGCATTGCACATCTTATTTAATAGTTTTCGAATATTATGTGTAGTTTGATTGAAGGGTTTAATATTTTTCAATTTGAGAATGATTTTTTCCCCTCAAACATATTGACAGATTTCTTTTCCAAAAAATTGAGAAATTTTTCCATTGTAAAATTAATTTAAAATTTTGTTTTTTCCAAAAATGTTGATAATTTTTTTTTTCTTAGAAAATTCAGAATTTCTTATTTAGCTACAAAATCGACAGATTTCTTTTATAAAAATTGGGAAATTTTTCCATTACAAATAAATTCAAAATTTCGTTTATTCCAAAAAAGTTGATAATTTTTTTTTATTGCAAGAAAATTCAGATTTTTTTATTAGCTACAAAAAAATTTAGAAATTCTTTCCTTCCAAAAGATAAGAAATTTTATTCAATTCCAAAAATTTGAAGAATTGATTTCTTCCAAAAAAAAATGGATTTTTTTTTATTCTAAAAAATGAAGATATTTTATTATTAAATTTTCAAAAATGGAATTTTTCAAAAGTCTCCCAATTTTTAGTTACGATGAATTTTCATAAAATAAAATTTTTCAATTTTTGTAATGATTTTTTATAAATTTTCGAAAATGAAAATTGGAAATACCTAGGCAACTCTTTTATTTTTCAAGAATGAATTTTTCTAATTTTTAGGTACACGTGATTTTTTTTTTCAAATAATGAGATTTTTCAATTTTTTATGAATGATTTTTTTTTTCAATTTTTATTGTTCATTTTCTGACAATTTTCAAAAATTAAAAAAAATTTCAAGATGGATTTTTTCTTTTTCCATTTTTTTTAGAGGTGATTTTTTCTACTTTTCAAAACTATAATCAAATTCTTCAACATATTGATTTTTTTTTTAATTTTTAAGAAGATTTTCTTTGAATTTTTACAAAGAGGAACTGGGTAAATTTTTTGACTACCTACCTACTTTATTCAATTTTTCAAGGTTAAATTTTTCCTTTGCTTAGAAATTTGTTTGATTTTCAAAATGCATTTTGATAAAAAATTTTCAAAATTTAATTTTTTTATTTCAATGATTTTTATGATAACTTTTCTTAATTTTCAGTACAACATGTTCGAAAGTTTATAATTTATGAAATAATTTTTCATAAATTTTCAAAAATAAAAATTGGGTTATTTTTTAAATATTTTATTATTTTATCAATGAATTTTCTTCAATTTTAACTTTTTAGAGATCATTTTTTCTTGAATTTTCAAAAATCATATTTTTTATTTAGGTACTTTTAAAAAAATTGAGATGGATTTTTTCGAATTTTTTTATGGGAGATTTTTTTCTACTTTTCAAAAAAATGTTCTTTGAATTCTAATGAATAGAAACAGTGTAATTTTTTTAGAGATTTTTTTAGTTTTTTAAATTTAAATTCTAAAATATGTGAAAAAAGCATTTTAAAAATTTATCAAAATTGAATTTTTTTCAATAATTTTTTGAGGTGAACTTTTCTTAATTATTTCCAATTACAAAATTTTCACAATTTTCAAATTTTTGGTAGAAGCTTTGATAGAATTTATTTTTCGAAATTTGAATTTTTGTATTTCTTATAAAATGATTTTTACCAATTAAATTTTCAAGATTTTTTTTTTGTTACCTATTAGTGAAAATTAAAAATTTTATTTCATAATGACCACTCTCGAAAACTTTGAACACAGCCCATGATTTCATCCTTGATACGCCACTGCTGAAATGTCAAAATTAAATCACCTGTAATCTTTTCTTGTTTTCGATTTGTTTTTCGAGTGAATTTTTATTATTTTTGTTTTTCAAGTTTTCTAAATTAAGATAAATTTTGGTTCGAAGTTCCCAAGTGTAACTGGAACTTTTTATTAGGTTGTTCCAGTTTCAATTTTTCTCTTATTTAATATTTTATTATTTCAACAGACGATGCTGTATACATGATCGAAGAAATAAATTCAAAATGGAACCAGTCAAATTGGATCGAATATGAAACGAAACGAACGAGAAATTTACAGCACCTGAAGTCGACAGTTTAGCTTTCTACTGTGGGATTCCATTATTCCTCCTACCATCGATCTTGAGCGGAAATCATACTCAGTTGTGGTAAGTTTATTCTACTCTTTTGTTGTATTTTCGAGTACAATATCTCGTTAATTTTATTGGAACTGTGTCTCAGCCTATTTTTGTTAAATTTTCGTGTTTGTGGTCGAATTTGCCTCGTGAAACTATATCGAAAGCATTTTTAGTCAAATTTTAGTAACTCATGTTTTTTTATTCTAATATGAATTTTGATACCTACTCAGCGTTGGAAAAATATTTTTTGTTTTCGTTTAGGTACTTCGTTTTAAATTTATTTGTGTTTTTTTTTTTTCAATTTCTAGAGTTCATATTCTCTTGAATTTTTAAAAATGATATTTTTGTTATTTAAAAATAAATTCAAGGAGGATTTTTCCAATTTTTTCTAGAGGTGATTTTAGCATAGTATGCTTTTTTCTACTTTACAAAACTAGATTTTTTCAAATTTTACAATTCCGAAATTTTACTTAATAAAATTTCAGTTATGATGCATTTTCAAAAACATCAGTCTAGTCAAATTCTTCAACATTTAGCATGTTTTTTTTTTTCAATTTTTAGGAAGATTTTCCTCGAATTTTCACAAAGAGAAACTGAGTAAAAATTTTTGACTATCTATTTTTATATATATATATATATATATATATATATCAATTTTTCAAGGTTAAATTTTTCCGTTGTGCTTGTAAATTTTTTTGCTTTTCAAAAATTGAATTTTTTCCAATATTTTTTAATGACATTTTTTATTAATTGTCAATAACAAAATTTTCAAAATTTTTCAATTTTTGAAATGATTTTTCTTAAAATTTTCAAAAATAAAAATTGGTGAAATTTTTCCTATTTTATTTAAATTTTTCAAGGTTACAATTTTCCGCCATGCTTTGAATTTTTTTGATTTACAAAAATTGAATTTTTTTCAACAATTTCTAATGACATTTTTTCTGAATTTTCAATAACAAAATTGTCAAAAAATTTTAATTTTTGAAATGATTTTTCTTAAATTTAAAAAAATGAAAATTGGGTAAAATTTTTTTGACTATTTTATTTCAATTTTTCAAGGTTAAATTTTTCCTTTATGCTTGTAAATTTTTTTGCTTTTTAAAAATTGATTTTTTTTTCAATAATTTTTAATGACATTTTTTCTTGATTTTCAATCTTAGAATTATCAAAAATTTTCAATTTTTGAAATGATTTTTCTTATATTATCAAAAATCAAAATTTGGGTAAAATTTTATTGACTATTTTATTTCATCAATTTTTCAAGGTTAAATTTTTCCATTATGCTACCTAGTAATTTTTTTTGCGTTTCAAAAATTGATTTTTTTCCAATAATTTTTAATGGCATTTTTTCTTAATTTTCAATAACAATAATTTCAAAATTTTCAATTTTTGAAATGATTTTTCATAAATTTTTAAAAATGAAAATTGGGTAAACTGTTTTCAATCATTTTATTTAAATTTTTCCGTTAAGCTTGTAAATTTTTTTGATTTTCAAAAATTGAATTTTTTTCCAATTATTTTTAATGGCATTTTTTCTTTATTTCCAATAACAAAATTTTCAAAATTTTTCAATTTTTGAAATGATTTTTCTTAAAATTTTCAAAAATGAAAATTGAGTGAAATTTTTCCTATTTTATTTTAATATTTCAAGGTTACAATTTTCCGCCATGCTAGTAAATTTTTTTGATTTACAAAAATTGAATTTGTTTTCAACAATTTCTAATGACATTTTTTCTTGATTTTCAATAACAAAATTTTTCAATTTTTGAAATGATTTCTCTTAAATTTTCAAAAATGAAAATTGGGTAAATTTTTTTGAGTATTTTATTTTAATTTTTCAAGGTTAAACTTTTCCGTTACCTATGCTTAGAAATTTTTGTAATTTTCAAAAATTGATTTTTTTCCAATAATTTTTAATGACATTTTTTCTTAATTTTCAAAACAAAATTTTTCAATTTTTGAAATGATTTCTCTTAAATTTTCAAAAATGGAAATTCGGTAAAAATTTTTTTGACTATTTTGTTTCAATTTTTCATGGTTAAATTTTTCCGTTATGCTTGTAAATTTTTTTGATTTTCAAAAATTGAATTTTTTTTCAATTATTTTTAATGGCATTTTTTCTTTATTTCCAATAACAAAATTTTCAAAATTTTTCAATTTTTGAAATGATTTTTCTTAAAATTTTCAAAAATGAAAATTGAGTGAAATTTTTCCTATTTTATTTTAATATTTCAAGGTTACAATTTTCCGCCATGCTAGTAAATTTTTTTGATTTACAAAAATTGAATTTGTTTTCAACAATTTCTAATGACATTTTTTCTTGATTTTCAATAACAAAATTTTTCAATTTTTGAAATGATTTCTCTTAAATTTTCAAAAATGAAAATTGGGTAAATTTTTTTGAGTATTTTATTTCAATTTTTCAAGGTTAAACTTTTCCGTTACCTATGCTTAGAAATTTTTGTAATTTTCAAAAATTGATTTTTTTCCAATAATTTTTAATGACATTTTTTCTTAATTTTCAATAACAAAATTTTTCAATTTTTGAAATGATTTCTCTTAAATTTTCAAAAATGGAAATTCGGTAAAAAATTTTTTGACTATTTTGTTTCAATTTTTCATGGTTAAATTTTTCCGTTATGCTTGTAAATTTTTTTGATTTTCAAAAATTGAATTTTTTTCCAATAATTTTTAATGACATTTTTTCTTATTTTTCAATAACAAAATTTTCAATTTTTGAAATGATTTTTCTTTAATTTTTAATAATGAAAGTTGGTTAAAAAAATTTTGACTGTTTTTTCATTAATTTTTAATAATGAAAGTTGGTTAAAAAAATTTTGACTATTTCGTTACAATTTTTCAAGGTTAAATTTTTCCGTTATGCTTGTTAATTTTTTTTGCTTTTCAAAAATTGAATTTTTTCTCAATAGTTTTTAATGGCATTTCTTCTTAATTTTCAATCTCAAAATTATCAAAATTTTTCAATTTTTGAAATGAGTTTTCATAAATTTTTAATAATGAAAATTTGGTAAAATTTTTTTGACCTTTTTTGTTTCAATTTTTCAAGGTTAAATTTTTCAGTTATGCTTGAAAATGTTTTTGCTTTTCAAAAATTGAATTTTTTTTTCCAATAGTTTTTAATGACATCATTATTTTTTACAGATGTTGTATACGTGATCGAAGAAATGAATTCAAAATGGAAGCAGTCAAATTGAAATGAATAAATAAAATGTAACGAACGAGAAATTTCCAGCACCTGCAGTCGACAGTTTCGTCTTATGCTGTTTAAAATTCCATTACACCGATCGTCCAGTTCGAACAAAGGTAAAAATTGAAGTTCGTACGACAGAAGCTGAATTTTTATTCGATTGGATTGAAAACACACGAACGAGAAACAACTGTACAAACTGACTATAATGTTGCTACGATCACCATCTTCATAGACGTTTGAAATTTTATCACCGCGTTTCGACCTGGAATATTTTTATCGCGACTACAGATTTTTTAAGCCAATTTGAATGCAACGATATTTCGAAAGTGCTGGTGAATGCAGAAATTGAGACGTATTTTTTAGTAGATAGGTATTTGACCTGGAATATTTTCATCACGACTAGTTTTTCAGCGAATTTAATTAAATGCAATGTATTTCGAAAATGCTGGTAAATGCAGAAATTCACATTATTTTTTATTATTCGACTGGAATATTTTCATCACGACGAGTTGTTTTTTTTAGCGAATTTCAATGCAATGGTATTTTGAAAATGCTGGTAAATGCAGAAATTGAGACTTTTTTACCTAATATTTATTTATGACGACTATTTCCATCAATTTTTCAACTTTTCCCGCTATGTGTATGGTTTGCAATTCGTATCAATGGAACAATAGCTGTATCCTCGTGATTATTTTATAGATGAATTATTTTTTGAAATTGAAGCTAGGTACCTACTCTTCATTTATTTTTATTTTTTTGAAATCCGGTATATATTTGATAAATTTTTCCATCGCGTTCGTTATTTTCGATTCTATATTTTTCGCGTTTAGGTGTTTAGGTGCCTGAATCGGAACCGTTGATCGTTGGTGGGGCGAGGTGGTATTTTTTTTTATTCTTTGGTGCGGGCGTCCGCGCTTGGTTTTGTTACGGGGTCGTGTTGGTGAACTCGATTATCAATACCGGTGCCGTCCACCGTTGATAGTTGGAGCCATTTCACGATAACTCTTCTTCGGCAGACGAGGGCTGATGAGGGGATCCTGTAATGAAATTGGGCTCAAAATTGATTCGTTTTTCGCGTACAGGTTTTCTCAATTCGTAGGTTAAGGTGTCCGACGTTTTAGTTTTCCGGGGTTGTGCATACTGTGCTCGATTACCAACGGTGCCGTACCACCTTGGTTGGTAATCGTATAGGCCAGTTGGCAACTTTATTCTTCTTCGGCTGAACGAGGGCTGATGGAAGAATTCTGGGACCAAACGTTCGGTCGGTCTCGCGTTCGAGGGTCTTCGGAGGTGTTGTTTTTGACGGGTGGTGTGGAATATCGCGAGCTCACACCATGTCTGCAAAACGCATCTCCGACTAGGATTAGCCATCGATGTCGGTATCTGTGTCTGGAGACGCTCACGACATCGAGAAAGACTTGTAGTTTCTTACGACACTGACACGGTCTTCCCCGGGGTATCGTTTGGCTGGCGACCTGGAACCGGAGGGCAGTCAGGGTTAGTATCAAACTAAAGGTATTTAGGATTGTCTCTTAGCATGCTTTCAATGGATTACGTGAACTATCGCGAGTTCACGCAATGTCTGCGGAAGCCACGCCTGTTAGGTTATCCATCGATCTCGCACAGCATCGAAACAGCCATCGATGTTGTGGGACATCGAGAAAGACCCGGAGTATTCTACGGCACTGGCGCGAACTTCCCCGGGAATGCGTCGGCCGGCCGGCGACCTGGATCAGGAGGACATTCCAGAGCCGTATTAAACGAAGGGTATGGAGGGTGCGAATGATTCGCATACGCCCGAGTAGAACGTAGTGTTGTTTGGATCGCGGATCAAAACTGTATGAGTTGGGTATCAAAATTTCTCTTATGCGAAGTATCAGTCCCGGACCATAGGAGTAGGTTATTATCCGGGGCTGGCCAGGACAACGGGATTTGCGTCTTGGGTACTGCGAGTTCGGAGGGCCTTACGGCACCCTGCACCACCATCATTCGATGGGGAACTGGTACATTGCCTAAGAGGGGTCCTGAGATGACCGTGGTAACGGCTTCGCAAACGGGAACGGTTTCCTAGTGTTATCGTTTCTGTAGGCCACGAGCTCCATCAAAGAGGTTGGAGGCTGGTCGGCTGTTTTGGCTCGACCGATTTCGGTCTATATTATTCTTTGGGCGGCGTACCACCAGTACAATGTCTGAAGAATAATCTAAATTTAAAACGGTCGCCGAATAGGCGTACCGTAAGTTCCTTTGCCTCGACAATGGATGACTCATTTGGTTGTGCCCGCGATGTTCGCGCCTTGTCTACTGGTTACGGTCTAGCGAACATCGCCCGTGGTGAGTGATCTCCCTGGGTCAAGGTACTGCCTCGCTCGTTGAGGCAGTTGAAGAGTGTGTGAAGTGAGAATGTTGATCCAGATTGTTTCGCGATGCTACGGCATTACTCGGAGTATGCGTTTTGTTCGCTTCTTTGAGTAGGTATTTTTTTCAATGTAAATTTGTTTTTGATTTGATTTTTTCTTCAAATTTAATGGTTTGTGGGGTGTCTCTGGCTCTGGGTGAAATTAAAAATTGTAATTATTTTGTTTCAGTTCGAAATCGTTAGTTTTAATAAAATATCATGTCAAATGTTCAAATCAAGCCCCTTCCCCCTTACAAAAAGCATCAGTCTCAATCGCGTATTATTTTTGGCTCTTTTTTCAATATTCTAAAATTTTTATCAATTTTGCTCATGTTGTTATGTTTATTCTGTATTCATTTATGTGATAAATTGTCAAAATATGTTATGTAATGTACCTGTCTATGTTTTTGACTTGTTGTTATGTTTATTCTGTATTCATTTATGTGATAACCGATCACGGTTTTTCACTGTCTGGCGGCGGGCAGTGTTTTTTAACCCAGATCGGTTAATTTATTAGTTTTAATATTGTATATTTTTTTAAATGCCGTATTTTTCGATTTTTTAATCAAGAACTTTTGGCTCAGACGCTGAGCAGTGTTTTCTTATTCTTTCTTGCAATTGATATTCTTGAACGTGGTTTTCCGGGCTACGAAATCGTAATAATTCATTTATTTCAGTTTGAATTAGAGTGAAATAAGTCGGAAATTTGAACAATATTGCAACCACTGATGATCCGTGGTGGTGTAGAAGTTATAAAATGGTAATAATTGATCCTTTTCAGCTTGATTTAGTAAAGAAAAAAATCTTATTCTGGAACAAAATTTCAGCTAAAGCGATGGTAAGTAAAAATGCCCGAAAAGCTACTCGAATATAGCATTCAAAATATTAGAGTTCCTCTTTTCAAGTGAAATCCAAGGCTTGGGCAATTTTTCCAATATTCAAAGACTGATTTCTATAAAAGTTGGCAACGATGTCTGCAAAAAAAAAAAAAAAAAAAATGCAGTAAGACTAATCGAAAGAAATTCACGAGTAACCAGTGCCTGCAAAAGTAGACGATAGGCAACTCAAACAACATTTCGAATAGGCCAGAACGATACTCGTATCGCTATCTATCAGTGAAGAACTGAACATATCAAATACGCCAGAACAGTAGTCGTAACGCTATCTATCAGTGAAGAACTGAAACGTCGTTCTGTTTTTAAAAAAAAAATAGAAGTGTCGAACAAGTCGCATACGCTGTTTCCTGTAGGAATATAATTTTTATACTCAAATACGACACTTTTTCAAAAGACATCATATTTAGTGTGGTTTCGCATTTTTATCATTTCATTCAGTCGTGTTTTTTGTTAATTACATACCTAGGTATTGTGTTTGTACATTTCCGTGTTTTTATTTTTATTTTTTGTGGTGTTTTTTGTATCGTGTTTTATTATTGGTTTTTTTCTTGGTGTTTTTTGTTTGGAGTCCGCGTTTTTTTTTAAAATTTGTGATTCTTTTGTGCGATATATTCTATTTGAGATGTTTACTTCTTCAGATACTTAATATGGTGAGTGGAATTTATTTTTTAATTAATTCATTGGTAAATTGGGCTTTTAGACTTTTTCCCGGGTTGCATAACTTTCAGGCTGATTTTTATCTCGCATTTTATTACACAAAGGGGGTTATAAAATTTTAGAGAAAAAAAATCAAAAGGAAGATGAAGAGATAAGCTTGCGATAAAAACATGGATGGCTTTTATGAAGGGTTGTAAAATTTATATGTACTTATAGTATACCTAATGATACAGAATAAATTTAATAATTTTATTTGAAAAAAATATCAAAAGAATGATGAAGAGATAAGATTGTGAAGGATGGTTATTTATAAGGGGGTTGTAAAATTTATGTAGGATTTTTGTGTTCTCAGCAGGTGGTATTTTATCCGTCTAAGCGCACCTTTATCACAGTTCAGTTCGGTTTGTGTGGTCAGCGAAGCTGGTCATGACTGTTGACTAGGAATGGTGTGATTCGTGGTTTCGTAGTATTTTGTATTATTTTCATTTCGTAGTTCGTGGTTTCGTCATATTTCGTAGTTCGTTCGTAGTTCGTAGTTTGTGGTTCGGTGACGCGACGTGTTTGGTACCTCTGGTGTGGTTGTTAGTGTGATTGAATCAGTTCGACGAATTGGATTTTATGTACGTAAGTTATGAACATAATTTTCTCATTTTTTCACTTTTCAACCAATGCATCCATGTAGGTAATTGATAATTTTTTTCCATTTTTTTCCATTTTTGTAGTTTTGATTTTCTTCGTACCCTTTGAAATTTTAGACTGATTCTATTTTGAAAATTTTTCGTTACTTTTGGAGTTTCAATATCGTTTTCCAAATTGGGAAAAGAATTTTCGTGAATAGTTTTTTCTATTTTTCAACTAATTTTCTCAAATTTTTTTTGAAAATATAATCGAGTATACCTCGTTCTTTAATTATTTTTCGAACTTTAGGTATGGATTTGAAAATAATTATTTTTTAAATTTTATGGGTTTAAATATTTTCATCAAATGAGAATTTTTTTTTATCATTTCTTCCCAAATTGGAAAAAAATTGTTTCAAGTAGTAGGTAATTTTGTTTTTTAATTTCTCAATCCATTTTTTCAAATTTGTTGGAATCGGAAAAAAAAAATTTCATCAATTTTGTTAATAATTTTTCAATTTTTTTTCAAATTTTTTGCAATTGTAGGCATAAGTTTTTTTTACGTTTTTCAGACTTTCAATTTTTGTTCACTTTCGTATTTTTGAAAATAATCAGTAGTTGAGAACCTACCTCATTGTCGAATTATTTTTTGAATTTTATGGGTTTGAAAATTTTCTCAAATTCGTCATTTTTTTAAAAGTTCTTTCCAGTTTTTTGTTTTTTCTAAAGATTATTTTTTTGTATTCTTGAAAATGAGAGAATACCACAAATTGAATTCTTTCTCATTTTTCTTCTACCTAACTGTTTCTAATAATTTTCTATTTCTTAAATTTTATGCTTTTAAAAAGTATTCCCATTGATAATATTCACTTTTTTCAATTTAAAAAATTAATTTTTTCCACTTTTTAAATTTTTTTTTTTTTTAAAGAGATTTGATCAATGTTTATTTTGAAAAAAATCCTGATCTTTTATTCAAAAAATTTCAAATTTTTGGTTTTTTCAAATTTTTTACTAAAAATCAAGTAAAGTTTGTATTTTAAAAAATTTCCTAATTTCATTTTAAGAATTTATTTCATTTTTTTATTTCTTTTTGATAAGCGATTTTTACTTTTGTATGTTGAAAAAAATTTTAGTGACTTTTTAATCAAAAAATTGATTTTTTCAACTCGTTTTAATAATAGGTACCTTCTTTAAATTCTGTATTTTTGAAAACAAAAATTCAAAATTTTTTATTGATTTTTGAAAATGTTTAAAATTGTTTTTTCAGTATTTTTTTTTATTTTGTGAAATTTTTTTAAACAACAAATTTGATTTGAGGAGCTTTATTGCAAAACGCAATAAGTCCATTTTGCAAAATTTTGGGAAATTGAGAAAAACTGCAGGGGGAGCTTGGGAGGGTAAAAGGGGGTCAAATGTGGTATCAGTGTAAAGTTTCAGTCTTTTTAAAAATTATTTTTCAGTTTTCTTTTTGAAAATTATTCCTTTCAAATCTTTTAAAATTTTTAATAATGAAAAAATATAGAAAAACTGGGAAAAAAATATGGTGAAATTAAATAAAAATCGAAACTTGTTAAATTTACATAACGTGAGTTTTTGAAAAAATTATTTTTCTGATTTTAATGAAATGTTTTTACTTCCTTTTTTGGTCATGATAGGGTTCACTTGTGATACTGCTGTGAAATTTCGTTGATGTTTTTTCTTCATCAGTCGGAGCATGTCATATATTGGTAATAATAGTTATGTAAGATAATAATTTTTCATTTTTTGGGGGGTTTTCAATCTTTTAATAAGAAAAAAAATTTGGTGTTTTTTTTGAAAAAGAATAAAATTTGAAATTTTTTCTGGATATTAATAACCAAATCCTTTTTTAATTTTGGTGCTGAATTTGTTACTTAGTGTAATATGTCAATTGTACATTCTAATCTTGCGTGTATTTTTTCATGTGTTTTCAGATTCACAATGTACTTTAGAAAAAGGTAATAAGCCACATACTTCTACGTATAATCAAGATGAGAATATGGATTCAAGAGTTTCGTTATTGTTTTTTTCCTGTGAAACATGTCGACTGTATCGAAAATGAAATTTTTTCAAAGGGTGAGTGTTTTGTTATTTTTGTGCTGTTTGATTCCACTTATCGAGTAAACGAGGTACCTATTTAATATGTATCATCTACTTTACCTATGAATAATACCTACCTTTTTTATAAATACTTTGTACTGGAAATATTTTTATCCAACTTGGCATTTTTATTTAATTGTATTTTCTTGTGAACTTGATTTCAGATGAATTACCTACTGCAGTTGAACCTCTTGGAACAGAGACCAGATGGACCTATTAGTGGTTATCAAGCTGTTGGAGCTGGATACTGTAGAGAAAAATATCGAGGAGTGCCAGCCTTGAGTAAGTTCATTTTTCTGACGATTTCAATTTATATGAACTTTTTTTCCTACATATGTGAGGCGCTCTGTGAAAAAGGTACCTAAACTCGCAAAATCAAATTTTTCAGGAGAGCAAAAAAATCAAAAAAGTCGGATTTTTTTTTACTTTTTGATTGGATTTTCAAAAAAAATACTTTTGGCGCAATTTCGGAGCGTTTTTCTCCAATCATCCGTTTTCCAAGTGAGAACTTCAAAGTGATCTTGGTGAATTTTCAAGCAATTTTCGATTTTTTTGTTTTATATTACGCAGGAAGAAATTCTCTTTCAAATAAGCTAAAAAAATCGACTTCGATTTTTGCGAGTTTAGGTAATTTTTCACAAGAGCGCCTCACATATTTTCAATATTTTAAATTTTATTTTTTCGTGTTTGTAGGCGAATCGAAAAAAAAATCAACCACTACGTTCAAATGTACCTCAGTCGAAGATGGTTCAAAGAGATTAAAATCGAGGAGTGCCAGCCTTGAGTAAGTTTCATTTCTCTGACGTTTTATTATTTCAACTTTAAATATGATGAATTCAGTGTGATATTTTGGCTAAATTTTTCAAGGATTTTTTTTTTGTCTGTAAAAAACCAATATACCTGACGATGAAATAATCATATTGATAGTTCGTAATTTAGATAGGTAGTTATTTGTGGCATTAATTTGTTTGTAATTTCAGGTTACCTACGGAGTCGTGTGAAATTTCATGAACATTATTTCCAATGATCGAAGCAGAATCACCATTCACCGAGTTGATTGCATTAGGTGAGCATAAAATTTTTTCAAATTTTTGTATACTTTGTGTTGAGGATTTTTTTTTAATTCGTAGTTTTGATTTTTTTTTTTTGCTTTTCTTACGTACTTACTACTTACCAGTTGCATTATTGAAAAATAATTCCTTTAAATAAGCTGAAAATTGTGCAGCAAAAACCTAGTGTGTGGTTGTGGCGTTTCTTCGATAACTTCATGTTTCTGCTATTCGAGTAAGTAAATATCAATTTTTATTTTTTATGTAATAAAATGGTGTACGGTTACTTCTGTCAATTGTTTCGAGTGTTTTAAAATTTGGTAATTTTGTTTAATTATTCATCTTGTGCAATTTTTTTTTGAGGGGGGGGGGGGGGATAATTTTTTCATTTTATTTTGAATGTGATTTCAGATCAGTGACTGTCTAAATGTTGAGCCTGGAAAAATGGAAATACTTCAGATACCTAGAAGAAAATTGTGCAGCAAGAAGCTCGTGGATTTTCTTCCAATAATTTCATGATTCCGCTAATCGAGTAATTAGTTGATAATAATAATAATATGGTGCATTATGATCGTGTGGGTGTTTATTAATTAGCTTTTTTTCCAATTATCCATTTGGTACAAACCTTTTTTTCTCTTAATTCTGTGCCAAAAATATCTTTAACGTAATTCCATTTTTTTTTTTTTCGTGTTGGTCAAATTTTTAAAATAGTTGTGAATTAAAATTGTTATTTTTTAATTATTTCAGGTCACTTACCTACTGTCGATGTTGAACCTTGCCCAATAGCTGAAAGATGGAAAGATGAAATACTTCGGATAAATGAAAATGTGCAGCAAAATCGAGTAAGTCTTAATGTATTATCTTGTGTACTCTTCTATTAGTGCATGACTTTCTCCAGTGTTTTTTTTTTTATTTTTTTTTTATTAATTATTTTTTTTTTAGATAAAAGTATGGTACAATTTTTTCCTTCAGTGTTCTAATTTATTTTTTATTTTATTTTCTTATTTTCAGGTTAATTAATATTGTGGATATCCAGCCGAGATGGATCAAAACGATCGTCGCTTGTCGAGCAGTCACATGCTGAAGATTTACATCGGATTCTAAACGTTGGAACACTGGAAGGATATCTGATGTAGTTCTATACAAGATGACAAGGCCTAGAAGGATTGAAAAATATTATCTCGAAAAGGTAATTTTTGGTCGAGTATGTAAATATTATTTAGTATTTAAAAAAATAACTTTTTGATTTGGTCTTTTTTGCCTATTTATGCTGAAGGTTACCTGTATGAAACACTTTGTTTGCAGAAGTTAGATTTAAGACGATAGAAGAAGCGTACTACATAAAATATGTTTATTATTTAAAATTAGTAGTTTGATCGATAATAACTAAATTTAATTAACTCTCTGTACTTGTAATTGACGAATTATTGATTATTGTAATTTGTATGCTTATAGATAATTGTAAATTAAGTGTGTAGGTTTGTAATTTAGGTAGTTAAGTTGAAGTTTTCTGTTGTAATTATTTATAGGTTTGTAATAAACTCTGCAGGTAAAAATATTATTGTAGTAGGACGACAATACATAGTTGAGTTTCAGAATGTTATGTCTTATCAATAATTTAAATTGGCGGGTAAGTTGCGGGTAAGAAAATTTCAACATTCAAATTGGCGGGTTAGTTGCGGGTAAGGAAATTTTAGCATGCAAATTGGCGGGTTAGTTGCTGATAAGGAATCAATTTTCAATCTGAACTTTCCTTACCCGCAACTAACCCGCCAATTTGAAGGTTGAAATTTTCTTACCCGCAACTCTCCAATTAGTTGCGGGTAAGGAGAAAATTTGAAGCGGGTAAGGATAATTTGCGGATACATCTAGACGATAAATTGGCAAGGAGAAAATTTGAAGCGGGTAAGGATAATTTGCGGATACCTCGCAACTCTCCAATTAGTTGCGGGTAAGGAGAAAATTTGAAGCGGGTAAGGATAATTTGCGGATACATCTAGACGATAAATTGGCAAGGAGAAAATTTGAAGCGGGTAAGGATAATTTGCGGATACCTCTAGACGATAAATTGGCGGGTAACTTGACGATTAACTTTCAAACTGGAAAAGATTAACTTTCAAACTGGAAAAGTCCAAAAGTCTTTGGACTTTTCTTGGACATTCAATGTCCAAATCCGAAGTAGAACCAATAATGTCTTCTGGTAAGCACAACAGACACTTTCCCAAATCCGAAGTGCAGAACCACTTCAGATAGGTATGGAAAATTGCCTGTTGTGTTATACCAGACAGTGTGTTCTACTTCAGATTTGAACATTGATCCTGTTGCAGGAGTATTCGGCGCCCCATGGACATTGTGCAAGACAATCTCCCTAGGTCACCTAACTACTGCGACAGGCGTCCAAATCCGAAGACCACTTGTCCAGTATGAACTCCACACTTCAATTCTTTGAATGAGATTAAAGGATACAAGTGAAAACAAATTAGCTGGAGTTCTTGGCACAACGAAACACATTACTCTAGGCCTCATCAGTTCACTCTCCTTGTCTTCGATGCTCTAATCCTAGAAGAGGTCGTTAGAACATTGAAGACATTGAGAAAACTGACTAGGTTTAGGAGCACTATGTTTACAGAGTGCCAAGAACCTAGCCAATTTTCACCTGTGCCCTTTGAATTCTCATCCAAAGAATTACAAGGTGGAGTTTATACTGGGACTTGAAACATTACAACTTAGTACACAAACACCAACATAGAAGAAGAACATGGGAAGTGTTTAAACGTCAGACCATTTTCAAGTGTATACAGTACACTTGAAAACTGATGTGTCGTCAACTTCCTATGTTCTGTGTTAGTGTTTGCGTACTACTATGTTGGTTTTGTTCCAAGTCCAGGACAACAGTTGAAAAATTTAGACCAATTGTCCCAAAGCTAAAACAGAACAACTGAGATTATTTTCAGAGCCAAAAGCAAAGCGTGTCAACCACGCCCCCTTGTCGCGTCAGCACTTCGCCAAACCAACATAGCGTTGGTCCGGCGAAGCCCCAGCTCCTACGGCGAGGACGTGCGACTAAGAGTTGAAGTAAGACTATTATTATTAATAATTGTCCTACTCCCATTTAGGAGCCAAAAAAAAAGTGTGGATGGAACCGCAGTGTGCCGTACTAGCGTACAAATGATGCCTGCAACGACCTCCTTACTCGGAACTCTAACCACGACTGGCGCTTTACCGGCCCGAGCGATCTACGGATGCTTACGAAGTCATCGCAGAACACCACATGTAACAAGAGCAAAGCAGGGGTTCATCATCCTCCCTGGCCCTTACCGGAACGGCGTGCGCTGGGCTAAGGCCATACACCTTCTGCTCCTCCCAATCCGAATTACCGCCAAAAGGCAACGCATGGGCACCTCCCGCAGGGTGGCGGAGCATCCAGTGGTCCGGACGATCTCCCTCGCTGCGACGTCTTTCTTGACCAGGGTCCGTTAACCGGGACAGCTCGACTGAGCTGTGCACTTCCCTATATCAATTTCCAATTTCCCCCTCCAACCAGTGCTACCATATTTCCCCTCCAACAGGTGGTACCACAATTTCGACTCCTCCAACCAATGGTACCACAATTTCGACTATCAACAACACAATTTCGACTATCAACAAAAACCAACAGAGTCGTAAAATTAATAAATTCAAAACAGACATTGAAAATGAATTTTTTTATTACAGTAATAAGTGTACAATTTTTTTTACAAAATACTATATTAATAAATGTAGATGTACATGGCAAAAAAATTTACAAGACATTTTCACACTGATACAAATACTGTACAGTAATGGATAAACTGACAAAACAGGTAATTTACAAGAATACAATTTATGAAAACAGCAACACAGATGATTTTTTTCACACTGATACAACAAAATTTTCATAGCTAATTAATATGTACGACATCGGATAATTTACAGGAAATACATGCAACAGTAAAATTTAAAGAAACTGACAAAATGATTAATAATGTACACATAACACAGAAAATAATAGAATTTACAAAAACAGCAAAATTAAAGAACTTGACAATACACTGATTTTTTCGTACAGATGATTTACAGGAAATATTATTTACAAAATACAGCAAAATTTACAACCAACCATTTACGTACAAGTCGAGATTTTTACCAAAATACATGTCCAGATTTTCACAATACAACACAGAAAATAATAGAATTTACAAAAATAGCAAAATTAAAGAACTTGACAATACACTGATTTTTTCGTACAGATGATTTACAGGAAATATTATTTACAAAATACAGCAAAATTTACAACCAACCATTTACGTACAAGTCGAGATTTTTACCAAAATACATGTCCAGATTTTCACAATACTGCAGTGACACCCGACACCAAACAATCTGAAACAATAAAAAAAAAATTACTCGAGAAAAAGAAAATTACACCATCAGAATTTCACTCTCACTTTCAATATCGAATTGGTGTTTAAAACATACGATAGGTACAAAAAACAGTTTATTTTACTCACTCAAAAATTATATTGGCTCATCTTCTTACTCTTCGCTTTATATTTATTGGCTCATCTTCTTTCTTACTCTTCGCCTGACACAAACTTTCTGCACGCGCACACGATCTACTGAAAAAATCAAAAGTACAATGTAATTAAAAGGTTAGAGATTTTCATAAATTGTAATTGGATAATTCAACTTACGAAGTCCAAATTTTTCCAAATGAATGGTAAGTACTCGAACTGACAAGGCATCAGACAATCTGAAACAATTAAAAAAAATTTAACTTACAAAAAGAAAATTGTACCATCAAAATTTCACTCTCGCTTTCAATTTTTTAAGGTAATTTTTAAGCATAAATGTGATATAGGTACAAAAAAATTCAAACTCACTCAAAAAGTGCTTATATTGATTGGTCCATCTTCTTATTCTTCGACACGAACTGAAAAAAATAAAAAGTACAGTGTAAATTAATACAATCAGAATAAATTACGAAAAGTAGGTAATTTTTTAGGTACATAAAAATTTCAAATTTAATAAATCAGAAGTTTATCATACTCACTCAAGAAGCACTGTTCCCCTATCTCATTACTCCTCCATACGATTTGACGTATTTTTTCTGAATAAATTAAATTAACTCGACGAGATCCAGAACGTTAACCCAGATGAATGGTAAGTATTCGAAGTGACACTGGACATCAAACAATCTGAAACAATGAAACATATGGTAGGTACAAAAAATTTCAAATTTTACAAAACGGATGTTTATTGTACTCACTCAAAAGGTATTTTGGTCCATCTTACTCTGCAAAACGAGAATCTTCCAATTAAGTAAAACAATCAGGAAAAGTACAAAAAATAGGTAAAATTCACTATTTGAGTATAGATAAGTATTAAATAGGTAGGTAGGTACTCGTACATAAAAAATTTCAAATTTAATAAAACAAGTTTATCATACTCACTCAAGAAGCATTGTTCAATATCTCATTACTCCTCCGTACGATTCGACATATTTTTCCTGAATAAATTAACTCGACGAAAAGGAACGTAAAACCCGGATGAATGGCAAGTATTCGAAATGACACCAGTAATCTGAAACAATGAAAAAAAAATAATCTCACGAAAATGAAAAAATTTCAAATTCCAAGTAAACTATACCATAAAAATTATACTCTCACTTTCATTTATTAAAATTGAAAAAAAATAATCTCACGAAAATGAAAAAATTTCAAATTCCAAGTAAACTATACCATAAAAATTATACTCTCACTTTCATTTATTAAAATTGACTTTTAAATGTATGACATTAAATTTAAAATTTAATAAAAAAGAAGTTTATCATACTCACTGAAGAAACATTACTCCATATGCTTACTCCTCGACACGATTAGTGATGCACTGAGAATTTTCACCTTCAACACACGTACACGTATTTACTGAAAGAAATCAAATACAAAATATCAAAAAAGTTACAAAATAAAGCAAAACAGAACATCATACTCACTCAAGAAACATTGCTCCATTTCCTTACTCCTCTGACACGATTTGTGACGTACTGAGTCCTCACACGAACACGATTTACTGAAAAAAAAAATATCAAATAATGTATGTTAAAACAAAATATCAGAAAAATTACATACAAAATGAAGCAAGTCATCATTCAATCAAAAATTATGAATAAAATTTGAATTACCAGGAGACAACTTCATCCACAGGAATTCAATCGGGGCTGGAACGCAAATCAATGGAGGAGTTACTGAATGCATAAAGTTGACGAAAGTTTTCCTGGGTGACACCACAGTTTATCTAGAACGAAGAAAAACGATTACTTTCACAAAAAATTAATATGTAGATACAAAATTAGAAATATAGTTAGAAAAAAATGGCGCACATTTGAAATGAAGACAAATTCAAATCGAAAAAATAGCACATTTCACAATAATTAATTTAAAAAAAAAATCATTCTGAACAAATTCACGAGAATAGAAATAATTTGAAATGAAGACAAATTCAAATCGAAAAAAAAATAGCACATTTCACAATAATTAATTTAAAAAAAAAATCAACTCACCCAACACCAATAGATTTTTTCTCACTAGCTATCTTCTCCATTCGGATCTTACGAAGTTCAAATAGCACATTTCACAATAATTAATTTTAAAAAAAAATCATTCTGAACAAATTCACGAGAATAGAAATAATTTGAAATGAAGACAAATTCAAATCGAAAAAATAGCACATTTCACAATAATTAATTTAAAAAAAAAAATCAACTCACCCAACACCAATAGATTTTTTCTCACTAGCTATCTTCTCCATTCGGATCTTACGAAGTTCAAATTCAATTTTTTTTTTTTGCTGGACTGGAAATCGCATCTAGAACAAAAATAAAATTTTAAAAACATCTTGTACGCATCTGCCGAATTTTCACTCATTACAATCACCAGATTATCTCGCCGCTTCGAATACCTTCTTGCAAATTTCTCCATAAGTCACAAGTTTTCTCCATAAGTCACAAGTTGAGTCTGCGTACCTGAAACAAAATTTAAAAACAGAAAACACAACACGACGTTAACAAATGAAAAAAGAAATTAAAATTGCCTACAATCAACCTACACAATACACACATTTGAAACAAAATAAACCTACACAATACACACATTTGAAACAAAATAAAAAATTTACCACAATTGTGAGATAATTTCGTGCCCATTTTTACACAGCTTCACCATTGTTCTGAAAATTCGTCTCTGCTACACCCGTACTGATTAAAAATCTGAAACAAAAATGAACAAGTTGAAACAGATTGTTTAAAAACAAATGCAGATATACAAATACAACAGACTGGCACATTTAAAATTTAATAATGAATAAAATTAAATTTTAGACAGCCTCCTTGAACTCAAATCTGGAATGAAAAACGTAAAAGATTAAGCTTCACCATTGTTCTGAAAATTCGTCTCTGCTACACCCGTACTGATTAAAAATCTGAAACAAAAATGAACAAGTTGAAACAGATTGTTTAAAAACAAATGCAGATATACAAATACAACAGACTGGCACATTTAAAATTTAATAATGAATAAAATTAAATTTTAGACAGCCTCCTTGAACTCAAATCTGGAATGAAAAACGTAAAAGATTAATACCTATGAACAAAACAACAAAAATTTGTAAATTCAAAATAAATGAAATCAAAATCCGAAAAAAATCATTACAAATCATGCACAGAGTTTTTCAAGTAAGAAAAATTACGAAATGATTTCGAAAAATATAATCAACCCTAATTAAAAATAATCAGACTTTCACAGGCAGTTATCCAAGAAACACGTTTGCTAAAATCGTTTTTTCACGACCTCGAAATCTGTAATCAATAGCAACACTAGATTACATCGTCAATTTTCATTCTCAAACTAAAAATTAAAAATGAATAAGTACATAATATCATGCTGAAAAAAACGAATGTAACTCACTTTCACAGGAGCAATTTTCCACAGACAGCCATAAAAAAACACCGCAAGATCGCATTTTCGCCGTATAGAAATCTGAAATCAGTAATTTAAAGGGGGGAAATGTATTCAAAAACAGGTACCTCACAAAAAATATTCGATGCAAAAATAAAATGAATTATTCAAACTGGTATTGAATTAAACAATGTGGCATAAAATTGTTTTATAATGTACAAACACGAAATTACTCAAAACGAGTAAATTGGGAGGGAAGAAATTCCAAAAATTACTGTTCGATAGAAGTACCTTGGAAAATTGAATTACGTACTTTTAAAAATATGCAAATCTTTTCGGATGCTGGAGTGACGTACTGTATCGGTAACGAAAATCTGGTATCTGCTTCATCTCTTTCAACTTGGTAATGGTTCAACATGAAAATCCAAAATCAGAATGTAATCCATTTTCACAGGCTGAAGAGGTGGATTTGCACAGATCAATTCACCTGAAAAAATTAAAAAGAAATAAATAAAATAAAATTTGAACCAAAAAAAAAAATCCAAGGGATAAACGATACAATTATAAAAAAATATACCCCACGACACCTATATTCATAGGAACTCCGGAAAATTACATGCACGATTAAAAATATTAAACTTTGAAATTTTTTTTTACAAAAAATGAAAATTTTACGACACAAAAATCAAGGACATTCTATTTAAACCGAACTGAGTTCACTTACATTTCGAAGCACCTGTTTTTTCCGAATTACAGCTTCATACACCTGAAAAAATGCAAAAAAAATTGAATAAAATTGAAACTAAAAAAGAAAAATAAAATCAAGGAATAAAAATATGAAATATTATTTCCAAAAAATTTTATACGTCTGATCACATCACAAATAGAAGAAAATTTTTCAGTAATTTTAAATAAATAATTTTCAATAAAAATGCACGAAACTCGGAAAAAAATTCACAAGGATTAAATAAAAAATGTTCTATAAAATATACACCAAAAAATTCCCAACTTTTTTTCCAAAATACTTGAATAAATGTAAATTTTAAAAATGAAAGTAGAATTAAAAAAATTAATGTGAATTTTAAAAGTGAAAGTGAAATTAAAAAATTGTATGAAAATATTCTCTAGAAAAAAAATTATTTCCCCAATAAAACTGCAATCGATTTTTAACAAACCTGCAACGAAAAGAACCCAAAAAATTACCCGACAATAATTAAAAATATTACCACACCCTTAAAAAAAGTATAAACAAAAAAAATTTCAAAGTAGGTAACAAGAAAATTTCTACGAATAAAAATTATAAAAAATTGCTACGCAATTTCTAAAACACTTATAAAAATTATAAAAAAATTGACACTTTTAAAAACGAATTGAGTTGCAGTTTACTTACATTTGGAAGCACTTGCATCCTCTCATTAGTTTCATCTTCACACCCTGGAGAGGTCGATTTTCGTAAGGCGAAACTTCAGCAGCAAAAGGACAGCACCACGTACCTGAAAAAATGTAAAAAGAAATCAATAAAATAAAGTTGAAACTTGTAAAAAAATTTCACAGGGATTAAATAAAAAATTCTCGATAAAAATACTCCAAAATTTAAATAAATTAAGACAACCTACAAAAAAATTGGAACAAAATTTTAAAAATGAAAGTGAAATCAAAAAAATTGGTACGAAAAAATTTTATAGAAAAATTCAACTAAAAAAAATAAAAGGGAAATTCAAAAAATAGTTCAATGTTGATTTTAAAAATGAAAGTGAAATTAAAAAAATTGTATGGAAAAATTCAACTTGAAAAAAAATGAAAAGGGAAATTCAAAAAATTGTTCAATGTGAATTTTAAAAATGAAAGTGAAATTAAAAAAATTGTATAAAAATATTTACTAGAAAAAATTCTTGCTTGAAAAAAAAAATTATTTCGCTAATAAAACTGCAATTGAATTTTTAAAAACTGAGCACAAAAAATTACGCAACGATTAAAAATTTTGCAACATCCTATAAAAAAATTGAAACAAGAAAAAATTTAAAACATTCCATTAAAACCGAATGAAGTTCACTTACATTTCGAAGTACTTGCATTCTCCTAATTGGTATCTTCTTCACACCCTGGCACCCTGGACTGAAGAGGTCGATTTGCACATCATGGAACTTCAACAAAAGAACAGCTCCATACAACTGAAAAAATGTAAAAGAAATGAAACAGTTGAAACTCAAAAAAAAAATCCTAGGAATAGAATGATGTCCAAAAAATTCATACGTCTGTCTGATCACGAGCAACTTTGAATGAAAAATTCTTGATAAAATACACCTGAAAATTTCGAACAATTTTTCTCAATACATATGAGGGAAATTTCTTTGAAAACTACACCAAAAAATTTCAAAACTTCACGAACACTGAAATTTCAGATTCACGAACACTGAAATTTCAGATTAAGAAAAATTTTTCGAGTACCTAAACTTGAATTTTAAGAAATAGATGTGAATTTGAAAAATGAAAGGGAAATTCTTATAAAACCACACCCAAAAATTCCAACTTCAAATTTTAAAAAATACGATGCGAATTTGAAAAATGGAAATAAGAAAAATTTTTCGAGTACCTAAACTTGAATTTTAAGAAATAGATGTGAATTTGAAAAATGAAATGGAAATTCTTATAAAACCACACCCAAAAATTCCAACTTCAAATTTTAAAAAATACGATGCGAATTTGAAAAATGAAAGGGAATAAGAAATTTTTTTCGAGTACCTAACCTTAAATTTTAAAAAATATGTGAATTTGAAAAATAAAAAGGTAAATTTCTTATAAAACCACACCCAAAAAGTAACTTCAAATTTTAAAAAATAGATGCGAATTTTATAAATGAAAACCACACCCAAAAATTTCAAACTTGACCAAATTTTAAAAATAGATTTGAATTTGAAAAATAAAAGGTAAATTTCTTATAAAATCACATCCAAAAATTTTGAACTTTAACCACACCCAAAAAAAGTCAAAAATTGCAAACTTGAACCACACCCAAAAATTTCAAATTTCAAAAAATAGATGTGAATTAGAAAAATGAAAGGGAAATTGCTTATAAAAGCACACTACTGAAATTCAAGAATAAGAAAATTTTCGCTAATAAATTCCAAAATTCAAAAATAAATGTGAATTTTAAAAATGAAAAAAAAAAAATACCAATTTAATTAATTTCAATTTAAAAAAATTAAATTATTTTCAATTTAAAAAATTAAATCATTATTATTAACTCACATAATTAGCATCAAGAAATTCAACACTTACTCCATGAAACACATAACGAACGCACATGGGCGTTGCCCCAAACACACAAGCATCGACACACTCCGCGGAAACCAACTCGATCGACAACCAAACAACGACTGAACCATTTTTGGTCTTCACTAACCCCCACTTCAGGGACGTATTCCATTCAACTGACCACTACGTGGGCAATGGACACCTGTTGTGTGTGAATCATCACATTTTATTTTGTTACAAAAGATAACACTACAATGAGTTGAGTGGTTTGTGACTCAAGAGATTATAAAATTTGCTATCTCGGTCAGGTATCAAACCACAACCACACGTAGTGTTATCTTATCTAACAAAATAATACAATGCCGGTGCACTCTGGTAGAATAAAATGTGTCATGATTCACAGCAGGTGTCAGTCTACTGATTTACGACCCCTGCTGAGCTAATAAAATTTTATATTAACAGATGCAATGGAAGTGTTCATCTATACGTGACCAAGATAGCAAATTGAGATAACAAATTTTATAGATGTAACCAAGATAGCGACTTGATAAAATTTTATCTACTAGGGCAATAAAAGTGTTGGAAAATTTTATTTAATAAAATTTTATCTACTAGGGAAATAACAGTGTTAAAAATTTTTTTATAGACGTGACCAAGATAACAACCCTCCGATTTAATAAAATTTTATCCACCAGGGCAATAAAAGTGTCATCTGTCAAAAATTCAAAAAAAATTTACAACCAGTCTACTGATTTACGACCCTTACTGAGCTAATAAAATTTTACACGTATAAAACAGATGCAATAAAAGTGCCCATCTGTACGTGACCAAAATGCAAATTGAGATAGAAAATTTTAGAGACGTGACCAAGATATCAATCCTCAGATTTAAAAAAATTTTATCTACTTGGGCAATAAAAGTGTCATTTTTCAAAAATTCAAAATAGATTTACAACCAGTCCACTGATTTACGACCCCTACAGAGCTGATAAAATTGTATATCAACAAATGCAATAAACGTATCCTTCTGTCAAATTAGATTTACAACCAGTCAACTATGATAACACTTCACCTAATTCTAATTACGTACGTAAAAAAAATTGAAAAATAAAGCCAACGATGTCAAAATAAAATTAGGTACATTGTTTCTTTTCATGAGAATTCAAAGAAAATTTTCCCGAAAATTGAAAAAAATTCAATTATTATTTTGAAGAATTTGACTAGACTAATTTTTTTGAAAATTTATCATAATCAAAAATTAATAAGTAAAATTTTGGAATTGATTTAAACAATCTAGTTTCAAAAAGTAAAAAAAGTCTCTTTTAAAAAAGAAATCGAAAAAATCCATTTTAAATTTTTTAAAAGTAGGTAACTATAATATCAATTTTAAAAATGCAAGAGAAAATGATCTCTAAAAAGTAAAAATTGAAGAAAATTCATTGATAAAATAATAAAATATTGAAAAAATTACCCAATTTTTATTTTTGAAAATTTATGAAAAATATTCTTGAAAATTAAAAAAAGTTACAATTAAAAATTATTGGAAAAAATTCAATTTTGAAAAAATTTTAAATAATTTAAAATCGAAAAAATTTTAAGCAAAGGAAAAATTCAACTTTGAAAAAAATTGAAATACAATTACAAAAAAATTTATACAGTTTCTCTTTGTGGAAATTCAAGGAAAATCTTCATACAATTTTTTTTTTTAAATTCGGAATTGTAAAATTTAAAAATAAAATGAAAAAAATCAATCTTGATATTTTTTTAAATAACAAAAATATATCATTTTTGAAAATTGAAGAGAAAATGAACTCTAAAAATTGAAAAAAAATTATTCTTGGAAAAATTTTATTAAGTAAGTATTTGAAAATTTAAAAAAAATCATGTATACCTAAAAAATTGAAAACATTTCTTCTTGAAAAATAAAAAACCATACCTATTAAAAAAAATTATCCGTTTTTCATTTTTGAAAAATCATTCCAAAAATTAAAAAAATTGACCAAATCTTATTTTATGAAAATTCATTGTGACTAAAAATTGGGAAAATTTTGAACAATCTCATTTTTGAAAATTTAAGAAAAATAAGGGATGCATTTCGAGAACTTTTCACAATTTTAGTAAATCTTTGAAAAATAAATGTAAAATGAGCATCTTTGTTATGCAAGGTTTTTGAGGTATTTTAAAGGTTTTTTTTTCATGTATAATGGTAGGGGTTTGGACCCCAAGACCCTCCCCTTAAATACGCCACTGATTCTACGAACATCAATAGGTTCAAGTTGAACTTCATTATCAGCAATGAACATCCTCAATTCCTCATAGCTCGATATAACAAGTACATAAGTACATCTACGTACCGAGTCTTTTTGAGTTCGGCGTTCCTGGTGGTGGCCACATCGCAGTACATGCCAGCTTCTTCGTTTTTCAGTCTGCATAGACCAATCGCATCGATCATGGCTGCTTCTGTGGTATACGCTTCGACAGGTATGATGTTATGGAAGTCTGTCAAGCATACGACGCTAAGACCTTCTTTTCAAATATTCAAAATCTGACGTACCTGCGACATAGAAAACACCGTAAGTATAAGGTCAAAATACAGGACCATTTATGAGAAATATCTATGCAACAAATCACAAAACCTTGAGATTACACTTTTTCCTAGGATACGCTTTGGTCTCTTTCCAGACCAAGAAAGCCTCGTATAGGTGCTCGTAGGGCCTAGCTCGTGGTGCCTGGAACGGCGTAAAATATGGTGAGGATAAAATCACGCCAAATGTAGCCCAAATCCATTTGTTCGCAGTGTGCTGGCGAGTTATCGGCGGCGCGATAGTCGAGTAGGAGATAGGCATAGATGGGCGAATGAGGTTTTGGCGGTGCCACTGCGCCACGATGACGATAGCGAGGTATCGGGAAAATGGTTCAGCAGTTCCACTTCTCGAGACGACCATTCGTTATGATTTTTCTCCCGGTCGTTGTCATCTTTGCGTTGGACGTGCTCCAATTCCGGGCTGAATACTGAAAAGGATACGAAAATAAGATTAGTACAAGTCGAGTTGTTTGGTACAATTGAGAGGGAGGGAGGGGTCCGATTGGAAAATTCGTAAAGACTAAAATTTTTCCCAAGATCACATTCTACAATTTTGATTTAGAAAAATTTTCAATCGGACCCCTACTTCCACTTCAATTTTGAATATCAATAGTATGTCTACGCAGTATTACGCAAAATTGGGGGAGGGGAGGGTCCAATCGAAATATTAGTAATAACCAAACTTATTCCTAGGATCGTATTCAACAACTTTTATTTGAAAATTGTTTTGATTCAACCGCTTATCCCCTCTAATTTTGAATAAATCAAGTTCCTACGTAGTATTAGGCAAAATTGGAGAGGACGGATGGGCCCAATCGAAATTTTTGTAATAATCAATATTATTCCTAGGTTTTCAATCAATAACTTTTGTTTGAAAAATTTTTCAATCTGACCTTTTCTTCCAATTTTGAATAAGTATCAACATGTTATGCCGAATTGGAGGAGAGGGAGGGGTTCAATCGAAATTTTCGTATAAACCAAAATTATTCCTCGAGTCAAATTCAACAATTTTTATTTGAAAAAAATGTCAATTGGACCTCTCCCTCCCCTTAAATTTTGAATTACAAATATCGAAGTATCTACCTGAATTTTTTTCACAAAAACGTTGCGATTTTTCAAAAAAAAAAAAAAAGTTGAGAATCCTTAAACCGAAGAAAAAGCGTTGGTGCTATCGACGAGGGCAGCTTACTCGGTTTCAAAATAGGTTTTTCTGTATCTGGAACGTATTTTTATGAATTCGACGTAATTTTCTCAAGTAGGTATAATTTCTTCGTCGCACTCGCAATTGGACCGGAGACAAAATCTAGTTTTTTCAATTCTTTTCCAATATAATCAGGTATAAGCAGCACTATCTGACGTATCTGAGAAAATAAAATGAAAATTTATAATAAGATGAGAACCACTTTTGGACAAAGCTACCATCAAATTTATCTCATTTTTACCATATTCATGGGTACGACTTCGATTATTCTTCTCGTTCTGTACGTTCTTTTCCTTCAAAGGTATACTCAAACTTGAATTGGAATTCGAAGAGCTGAAAAGTTCAACAAAATCAATTACTAAACTGATTTCAATAAATAAACCGTACTTAAATATGAAAAATTGAATTACAAGTATCGAAGTATCTAACATTGATTTTTTTTCTCAAAAACGTTGCGATTTTTCAAAAAAAATTAAAATAAATAATAATGAAAAAAAAAAAAAAACGTTGAGAATTCTTAAACTAGGGTACTATACTATAACTAACGTAATGGGTATAATTGATCGCGGCCATCTTTGTTATTTCCACCCGTATCCCTCCCATACCTTATCAGTCGAATCAAACTGTGAGTTTGTGTGCGTTCGTAAAAACATACCACACATAAACAAAATAACAAAGATGGCCGCGATCAATTATACCCATTACGTTAGTTATAGTACCCTACTTAAACCAAAGAAAAAGAGTTGATACTAGAGCTGTGCGCCGATGAGAAATCGGCGGCGGCGGCGCAAACTCAAAAATTGGTCAGCGGCGGCGGCGTAGATGGCGCGCCGCTGACAACTAAATCGGCGGCTGCTCGGCGGCATATCCGACTGAGTGAGCAATTTTGGGCATTTTTTTCCTTTTTAGAGCTACAGCTTTCAAAGCTACCTCATTGTAAGCTGCTTAAACCTAAAGAACTTAGTTCTAAAGAGCTTGAGAACTGCTCAGCAATGGTACCGAGTAGTGAGTGTACATTTTTACTTTATTTACAGCCTGTTTACTTTCGATGAACGAGGCGGAGGGGTCAAATTAAGACACGAGCCGGTTCGAGCCGCCGACGATTCATCGGCAGCGGCTGAGCCGTCATTTCAATCGGCGGCGGCGGCGCGTCGGCTGATGGAAAATTTGTCGGCGGCGGCGGCTCGACTCGGCGGCGCACAGCTCTAGTTGATACTATCGACGAAGGCAGCTTACTCGGTTTTAAAATACGCGTAGGTTCTTCTGTGTCTGGAGAGTATTTACAGTAGGTATAATTTATAATTTCTTCGTCGCACTCGTAATTGGACCGGAAACAAAGCCTAGTTTGTTCACTTCTCCTTTATTATAATCAGGTATCATAAGCAGCACTGTTTGACGTATCTGAGAAAATAAAATGAACATTAGTAATAAGATGAAACCACTTTTGGACAAAATTACCACTAATTCAATCTCATTTTTACCGTATTCTTCGGTACGAGCGACGTCCATTTCGATTATTCTGCTGGTTCTGTACGTTCTTTTCCTTCAAAGGTATACTCGAACTTGAATAGGAATTCGAAGAGCTGAAAAATTCAACAAAATAAATTACCAAACTGATTTCAATAAAAGAAAACGTACTTGAATATGAAAAATTTACCTAAAACACAAAGCCAACTTCGCTTCAACGAATTCAATTCCATCTTCGTCATGGTTACTGGATAGGTAGGTATATTCAAACTCGACATTTTGTGCAAAAATTTCTAGAAAAATGAAATTTTATTCTTTATGACCTGAGGTGACCATTCCAACTATAAAAAAAAGTGTCGAAAGTTTCGACTATAAAAAATTCGTCGCCGGAAAAGACCTAGCGATTCTACGAACATCGATAGGTTCAAGTTGAACTTCATTATCAGCAATGAACTTTCTCATAGCTCGATACAACAGGTAGGTATAGGTACATTTATGTACCGAGTCTTCTTTTGAGTTCAACGTTCCTGGTGGTGACCACATCGCAGTACATGCCAGCTTTTTCGTTTTTCAGTCTGCATAGACCGATCGCATCGATCATGGATGCTTCTCTGGTACACGCTTCGACATGTCTGATGTTATGGAAGTCTTGTCAACCATATGACGTACCTGTGAAATAAAAAACACCGTAAGTAAAACGTCAAAAAATCAGGACCATTTATGAGAAAAAAATGCAGTAAATCACAAACCTTGAGATTACACCTTTTCCTAGGTTACGCTGTGGTCTCTTTCCAGACCAAAGAAAGCCTCATGTATGTGCTCGTAGGGCCTAGCTCTGGTGCCTTTACCGACATAAAATACAGCGTGGATGAAATCACGTCACACATCGATCAAATTAATTTCTTTGCAGCGTGCTGGTAAGTTATCGGAGACGCCAGGGTCGAGCAGGAGATACGTGAATGAGGTTTTAGAGGTGCCACTGCGCCACGATGACGATAGCGAGGTATCGGAGAAATGGTTCAGCAGTTCCACTTCCAAAGACGACCATTTCTTTATGATTTTTCTCCCAGTCGTCGTTATCTTCGCGTAGGACGTGCTTCAATTCCCGGCTGAATACTGAAAATGATACGCAAATAGGATTAGTACAAGTTGAGTTGTTTGGTACAAATTGGAAGGGAGGGAGAGGTCCGACCGGAAAATTCGTAAAGACTAAAATTATTCCCAGGATCACATTCTACAATTTTGATTTGGAAAATTTTTCAATTGGACCCCTCCTTCCACTTCAATTTCGAATATCAATAGTACCTACGCAGTATTGGGCAAAATTGGAGGAGAGGAAGGGACCCAATCGAAATTCCAATAATAACCAAACTTATTCCTAGGATCGTAATCGACAACTATCATTTGAAATTTTTTTGATTGGACCCCCCTCTCCCCTCTGATTTTGAATATCAAGTTCCAACGTGGTATTACGAAAGTTTACAGGGGAAGGAGGGGTCCAATTGAAATTTTAAAGATGACCAAACTAATTCCTAGGATCTTATTTAACAACTTTCATTTGAAAAAAATTTCAATTAGACCGCCTTATCTTCCCTAATTTTAAATACAAAGTATCTACGTAGTATTGGAAAAAATTGCAGCGGAAGGAAGGGTCCAATAAAAATTTTAAAGATGACCAAACTTGTTCCTAGAATTTTATTCTATAATTTTTATTTGAAAAATTTTGCAATTGGACCTTTTCCTCTCCTTTAATTTTGAATTACAAGTATCGAAGTATCTGGCTATTTTTTTTTTTTTTTTGCTAAAACGTTGCGATTTTTCAAAAAAAAAAGAAAAAAAAGTTGAGAATCCTTGAAACGAAGAACAAGCGTTGGTACTACCGACGAAGGAAGCTTACTCGGTTTCAAAATAGGTTCTTCTGTGTCTGGAACGTATTTACGAATTCGACGTAATTTTCTCAAGTAGGTATAATTTCTTCGTCGCACTCGCAATTGGACCGGAAACAAAGCTCAGTTTTTTCAATTCTTCTTTATTATAATCAGTATCGTAAGCAGCTCTGTCTTGACGTATCTAAGAAAATAAAATGAACATTTATAATAAGATAAGAACCACTTTTGGACAAAGCTACCACCAATTATATTTCATTTTTACCATATTCATCGGTACGAGTGACGTTAATTGCGATTATTCTGCAGGTTCTGTATGTTCTTTTCCTTCGAAGGCGTACTCGAACTTGAATTAGAATTCGAAAAACTGCAAAATTCAACAAAATCAATTACTTACCAAACTGATTTCAATAAAGAAAACGTACTTAAGTATGAAAAATTTACCTAAAACCCAAAGACAATCTCGCTTCGACGAATTCAATTCCATCTTCGTCATCGGTAGGTATATTCAAATTCGAAAGCAAATTTCAACGGTGACTTACGTTAGGTCCGGTATAGTTTTTTCAATTCTTTTCTAATATTATCATAAGCAGCAATGTCTGACGTATCTGAAAAAACCAAATGAACATTTATAATAAGATGAGAACCACTTCCTTTCACCATATTCATCGGTACGATGTCCATTTCGACTATTCTGCTCATTCTGCATGTTCCTTTCGGCCTTCCCTTCAAAGGTGTACCTGCTCGAACTTGAAATGGAATTCCAAAATTATTCCATGGATCGTATTCAACATCTTTTATTTGAAAAAAAATTTGATTGGACTACCCCTTCCCCCTAATTTTGAATATCTATTTTCTACGTAGTATTACGAAAAATTACAGGGAAGGAGAGGTTCAATTGAAATTTTAAAGATAACAAAACTTGTGCCTAGGATTTTATTCTATAATTTTTATTTGAAAAATTTTGCAATTGGACCTCTCCCCCTCTTCAATTTTGAATTACAAGTATCGAAGTATCGTATCTGTCTAAATTTTTTTTTTAAAAACCTTGCGATTTTTCAAAAAAAAAAAAAAAAGTCGAGAATCCTTAAACCGAACAACAAGGGTTGGTACTATCGACGAAGGAAGGTAGCTTACTCGGTTTCAAAATAGGTTCTTCTGTGTCTGGAATGTATTTACGAATTCGACATAATTTTCTCAAGTAGGTATAATTTCTTCGTCGCATTTTCAATTCTTTTCTAATATAATCAGCATCGTAAGCAGCACTGTCTATCGTATCTGAGAAAATAAAATGAACATTCATAATAAGATGAGAACCACTTTTAGACAAAATTACCACCAATTCTATCTCATTTTTACCATATTTATCGGTACGACGTCCATTTTGATTATTTTGCTCGTTCGGTACGTTCTTTTCCTACAACGGTGTACTCGAACTTGAATTGGAATTCGAAGAGCTGCAAAATTCGCCAAAATAAATTACCAAACTGATTTCAATAAAGAAAACGTACTTAAATATGAAAAATTTACCCAACACACATAGGCAACCTCGATTCGACGAATTCTATTCCATCTTCGTCATCGGTAGGTAACTAGGTATATTCAAACTCGACAGCAAATTTCAAATTTCAACGGTGACTTACGTCAGGTCCGGTTTAATTTTTCCACTTCTCTAATACAATCAGTATCATAAGCAGCACTATCTGACGAATCTGAGAAAATAAAATGAACATTTATAACACGATGAGAACCACTTCTGAACCAATTTACTACAAATTTTATCAAATTTTTACCATCTTCATCGGTACGATGTCCATTTCAATTATTCTGCTCATTCTGTATGTTCCTTTCCTTCAAAGGTGTACTCGAACTTGAATTGGAATTGGAAAAGCTGAAAATTCAACAAACAAAATCAATTACCAAACTTGTTTAAAGAAAGAAATCAAACTTAAATATGAAACATTTACCTAAATAAACACAAAGGCAACCTCGCTTCGACGAATTAAATTCCATCTTCGTCATCGGTGTATTCAAACTCGACGGTAAATTTAAACGATGATTTGCGTCGGTATAATTTCTCAGCGGTTTACCATCTTCACTGATGAGAGAATTCTGTTCATGGGAGCAAAGCAGCACTTTCATCTTTGCTAATCAACGATCTATCTTCGGTAACATCTCCGACACCTTGGGCGCTTTGCTGCGACAACACTGAACACCGAACTAGGTACGACTTTCGATTCATTTCTGCCGGATTTTAGTCGAACGCGATCAGGATCGTTGGGTGATTCGAAAGATCAAATTTTTATATAAAAATTCAAAACTAGATCATGGATACCTTAAAGTGAACACTAAGCGTACTGGTTTGTGTTTCTACGTTTTGTTTTTCTACAGCCACGTCTTTTTTACATCCTTCGCACAATGGTCTGTATGCACGCCATTCCTTTGATCAATTACTTTATCTGTGAACAATTAATATCGGAATGAATACAACGAATACATTTCAATCACACGAAACACACAGACACTACTTAAAATATCGTAATAATTATACGAGGTAACACTTCAATTACACGAAACGAAACACACCAGCAGAGCGTACCTATAATTGTATATTGGAACTTTTATCAGTAGCTTCGGACTTCTTCAACTCCGACCGTCGATGTATTTCTAACGTTTTCGGCGTTTCCCAAGCAATAAGCATGATGAAAAGCATTCTTCTCAGTATCGTCGGTTATCGTAGGTTCATCACTGTACGTCAATAATAATCTAACTATGATCGGACGATTCCAAACAGCTGCTACATGCAGACGTGTAACACATTCTGTGTCTCTAAACGTGAAAAAAAGAACAATTTCAAACAGTCGTCCGTTTTTCCGAATGTAAAAATAACCAAAACTCACTTGATATTAGGAACTGCTCCATTTCTCAGCAATAATTTAGCCACCTCTTTGGCGAATAACTGGTTCTCGTGTACGGCAGCTAAATGGAACGGTGCAATATCGTAGTCTGATATGAGGACGTTGGAATCAGCTTGTTTGTCTCGAAGTAATATGGACACTTCCCTAAAAAACGTTCATAAATTAGTAACCATACGTTAAACGAGAAGAAAAAAGAAATATAACGAAATTGAAAACATCCCAACAACCCTATAGTTCTCGTGGTAACAAATACGACACTTTCACTTTTATTCGAGCTAGGCAATGTCTTCTAAAGAATCTATGAACCTACAACTCGAAGTGTGCCTTTTGAACAGGCTCATAAAGTGATACAAAATTATATCTTACGTTACTCGATTTGTATGAATTCGTAAACTGATTGGAACGTTGGAAAATAGGTACTAACGAAAGCAACGTATCACTATCTGAACAGATCGACTTGAAAATATGTAGAATTACTTACTGAGGTACTCAATTCCGATTGCTTCCACTCCAGTCCAGGTGAAAAAATCGATTCCGGTACGATGAAAAACACCCATTCTATTAACAACATTAAAGCATTAATGATAATAATCGAGACCGAAACAGATTTTTATATTACTTCAATTTACAAGTACAAATTTTACATACCTTGATTTGACTAGAGCCCTAATTTGACTCAGCCCGTCAGCCGAAACCGACGAGCGGTGACTCAATATTGCGATGCGACATCATCGCTCATCGCTCGGATTTCACAGTAGGTACAGATGTAAATTATACTTATTAGGCAATAACCGATTCTTAAGACCGATACACTTACTTTGAACTAGAACTTTGAATCAATTTAATACGTAATGATGAATAAAGAATAATTTTCGACGATAATTTTCAGTTTTTCATGAAAAAACCCGTTGAAAGGTTCAATTGAAAGTTTGAAATTGAAACTGACAGCGGCGCCAATCCGCGCCAACCTTGAGTAGTCAGTGTCGCCAATTGAAGATTAAAAAAATGTGTTTTATTTTCGCCCATTTGATTACTTTCTTCGCCTATTGGAGCGCTAAAGACGTATTCTTACTTTTTTTTATTATTTATTTTTTGTTGAGGAAGCTGTTGTTTTTAATTTTTTTAATTAATTGAATACCTGAACCTAACTGAAATAACTCAAATGAGTTGAAACTATGAAAAAAAAATAATATAAAGTAATGCGCGATTTACTAAAGGTTTTATCGATTTTTTAGAATAGAAAATTGTTTTATTTGGAACAGAAAAATTTATTTTGGGGTAAAAAATTTGAAAATTACCTCTTTTTTAGAGCATGGAGCAAAAAAATCTTTTCATTTTCTTGAAGAAACACTTTCCCATTGTTTTGGATTGGATTTAAAAAATTTCTCATACCTATTTATATTTTTTGAAAATCAAAATTTTAAAATACTTTTTGGAGTAAAAAAAAGCTTTTCAATTTTTTTGGAGTAGAAAATTTATACCTACTTTTTTTTTGAGTAAAAAATATTTCAAATTTTCGAAGTGAAAAAAACACTCAATTTTTTTGGAATAAAAAATTAACTACTTTAATGAGGTGAAAAATTTTCCCCACTTTTTAAGTTGAAAAAAAAACTTTTGATTTTCTTGCAGAATTTTTTTTTGATTTTATTAGGGTAAAATAATTAATATTTTTGAAATAAAAAAATTCTTCGTTTTTTGGAGTAAAAAAAAAACTTTAATTTTTTCGAAGAAAAAAATTTTGCAATTGCATTGTTTGGGATTGAAAGAATTCACATTTTTTTGAAAAAGGAAGAAAAATCATTCTTACCATTGAACATTTTGGTAAATTTCAAATTTCAATTGGGGGCCCTTTTCCAAAAATATCAATGTAGTTAATAATCTTTCCTTTCCTTTTTTTTTTTTTTTTAATTTCACTTTTAAAAAATTTTAAAATCTCACTTTTAAACAATTTTTTTTTTTAAATTTCACTTGAAAAAATATATATTGAATGACTTACCTTAGATCTAGCTTTCAATACTTATCAAGTTGAATAATTATCAATGTTAAATTGTCGATCACGGAAGTTTTTTATTTTTTAATAAGTTACGTAATGAGATATGAATCAACTATGAGCTTTGATTATCTGTAAATTCCACGTTTGATGAATTTTTAGATATCTCTGATACCTACTTTCGCATGTTCATAGATATTTATTGGCTCAATTGGCAGATTTTTGCTAAATAAAATCAACATGCCGAAGTAAGTATTAAAATTAAAGAGCTGAAATAGCTTAAATTTAATAGGATGTTTTTTTTTTGGTAATAGGTACCTACTCTTGTTCCTTCTAAGCCTTCTTCGGTACTCAACTGTTGGAAAAAAATGTAACCAACTGATACGACCGTGTTAATAATCTAAACTTAGCACCAAATTTAGAATTCTGATCTTATCCTAGAATTTTTTTCGGTTGTTGCAGGACTCTGTACTCTTTCCTTTTCTTATTATTTTTCAAATATTCCACTTTTTTTCACCTATTATGCTGGACCAGCGTATCCAGCGATATAATCGAACACAAGACGGCGTTGGGTACGCAGACAAAAGTTCGCAGCGTGAAGATCACCGACGCTAGTGACTTCTTAGGGCTGGTGAAGAACAGCGACGCGTTTATCGACAAAACAATGCTACTCAAGGAGATCATGGATCATAAAGAAAAAGTTCATTTGATAACGCGACCTCACAAATGGTCTAAATCAGTCAACATGGACATGTTGAAATTATTCTTTGGCATGAACTTAGATAAAAGAGGCGGTCCGATCATGGCGAACAAGAGCAAACGATACGTACTATTCAAATACGGCGAATTCCCGTACCACTTTACTAAAGCCAGGCTACAAGAGCCTTTGCTCATCTCCAAACACGCGGAATTTTTGGAAGAGCACCTCGGTAAATATCCTTTAATTCACATCGACATGGAGCTAACCCGAGGAAATAATTTTGATCAATTTATGAACGGATTTCGAGCCATAATCAGCGGCACATTTCGTGCCCAAGATTACCTCAAAGGTATCTTCGAGAAATCCGCCCAACACGAGAATTTGACCAAGTCGCAACGTAAGAAATTCAAACAATATGGCGTCCAGTATCAGAAAATCACCTCCAAGGATCACCTGGCTTTGGATAAACTCCAGTCGAGCTTCGCTCTGTTGTCGAAAATGCTGCACGATCATTTTGGCAAACCTGTCGTCATACTGATGGACAATTACGACGCTCCGATGCACTACGTCATCAACAACACCGTATCTACCGCAGATAAAATCAAGTTCACCCACTTTTATCAGAATTTCTTGCACGAGACGTTCAAATTAAACCCTCATTTGAAAAAGGGCGTCCTCAGTGGCACCTTTCGTCTGTTCAAAGAAGAATTATTCTACGAGTATAAAATCAACTATCCTCAGACCTGCGTCGACGATCAATTCTACGAATACTTTGGCTTCACAGACGTCGAAGCTGGTTGGTTATTCGACCACCGGAACATATCCAAAGACACGAGAGGTCAAGTACGCAGCCTTTACTTCGGCTACCAACCTACCAATAATCCGGATCTGAAAATCTACAACGTGCACTCTTTGGCCAGTTTCTTGGACGAGAGAAAATACCAAAGTTATTGGACCGAAAACGACATGCTAGAGAAGTACTTGAACCAATTCCTCAAAGCTGACTCGTTCAAGGAAACCTTCACAGCTCTAATTTTCGGTAACGAATTACCCATTCCTCGGGTCGACCTCCGATTCAACGCCACCGACTACATCAGACTCCAAAAGTTCATGAACGACTACAACAACGTACCCCAAGACTTCAGAAGCCTCGCCTTATCCTACCTATTTAGCACCGGATACTTGACCACAGATTACGTACGAGATGAAACCGTCTTCCTAAGATTTCCAAACAAACAAATCGCCCAAGAAGTGAGAAACATCCTATCGAGGAACTACAGACTAAGGTTGGGAGTAGCCCAAGCTAAAAAAGCCAAACCACTGATAAAGGAGTTTCGAACCTTCATCATGTACGATCAAAACAACACGCGCGACTTGGCGGTCACCTTGGGTAGATTTCTCGCGCCAAAATCTCCCCGACAAGTTGATCGATTATTGCTGCGTCAAACCATCAATTACTTGGCTATTCATATCGATACGTACGATAGATTCTCCGTCATTTCGGACGATATGCCGGATTTAGTCTTGCTCAGTCAGGAGCAAGCGATTATATTTAAATGCACCGTCGAAGCGAGCTCGGCCACGGTGGCTCTGGCAGAGGCCAAAATTTACCAGCACGTTTTGCAAAACGTACATAACGTTAAAGTCGTCAAATACGTGGGCATTAATCTTAATCCGAAGAAATATATACAAATTAAAGTTGAAACTCAACCTCATCAATATTATGTTCCAGACAACTAATTTACTGGCGTTGAACAAAATACTCGTTCTACGAGCAAGGGGGGGGGGGAAGGGGAATCGTCGTGAATTAAACATTGTTTTATAAAAATTTGTGAATCTTTGTACCTTCAGTATTCGTTTTGTGAATTTTTACAATAAATAAGTATACTCATTTGAATCAAAATCGAAAAAACTTGCAAAAATTCTCATCATCTAAAAAATCGAAATTAGTCTTCAAACAAGATTTGAAGAAACTTGAAATTACCTATCTTAGGTAATAAATTTTGAAAAAATTAAAAACTTTTTTCAAAAAACAAAAAAACAGTCTCCAAATAAAATGTAAACAAAAAAATTGTTTGATAAAAAAATTTGAAATAGTCTTGAAACACAATTTTAGGGGGGGGGGGGGGGGGGGACATTCAAACTTGAAAATGACTTCGAACAAAATTTTGAAAAAATGATTATTCAAAAAAAAAATAATAAAAAATAAAAATACGTAGGTATCTGTAAGATAGAGATAGATGAAAAACTGGGTTCCAAAAAAATTATGGCAAAAATCATTTCCTTTTTTGAATCAAAAATAAAATTGATTTTGAATTTTTTTCAATGTGAGACATGAGACAAATTCTGTCTTTAAACACATTAAAAAAAAAATAAAAAAAATAAAATAAAAGTCTTGAACAAAATTTGATGAAAAATTACTTTTCAAAAAAAGAAAAATGAAAAAAAACGATCCAAATAAAATGTAAACAAAAAAATTTTATGAAAAAATTGAAATAGCCTTGGAACAAAATTTTAGGGGAGAAAACATTCAAACTCGAAAATGGCTTCGAACAAAATTTAAAAAAATGATTAAATATTCAAAAAAAAAACACAAAAAAAACGTAGGTACCAGTAAATAAATGAAAAACCTGGGTTCCAAACAAATTATGGCAAAAATCATTTCCTTTTTTGAATCAAAAAATAAAATTGATTTTGAAAATTTTCAACATGAGACAAGAGACAAAATTCTGTCTTTAAACAAATTTAAAAAAAAATCGAAATAAAAGTCTTGAACAAAAGATGAAAAATATCAACTTTTTAAAATTATTAGGTAAAAATTGTCTTAAAACAAAATTTATAAAATGAAATATTTCTTCGAGAAATGAGAACAAATTATTCAAAAAAAGATACTGAAAACTGTTCACATTAGAAAACAAGAAACGAAAAAATTTGAAGTCAAGTCATCAAAATTTTTTTAGAAAAAAATAACTTATAAAAAAATTAAAAAAATTGAAAAATCTGCTTTCACACAAAATTTGAAAAAAAATATTACTTGAGAATTATTTTTCAAGCATAATAAAAAATTAGAAATCTCTAGGTATTTGAAAAAGTTGGATTTTTTTCAAACTGAAAATTTTTTAGAATCAACAGAACTTTCTGTTTTAAAAACTTTTGAAAGTTTCTTTTTCAAAAAAAAAAAAAAAAAATACAAATTGAAAGTTATTTTTAAACCAAATTTTACAATTTGTCTTCAAATAGAATTCGAGAAGAAAAAGTTTCAAAAAAAAAATGAACATCCAACTTTGAACAAAATCTGAAATAAAAATCATTAAAATTTCAATATTATTTCAAAAGAATTTGAAAATAATAATGGAAAATTTTCTTCATAAAACGAAACTTGAGAAATTATTTTTTCAATAAAAATTAGAATCCACCTTTTAACTAAATTTGAAAAAAAAACAAATAAAATAAAATAAAAAAATTAGAAATCTTCTTTTTCAAACAAATTTTGGTATCTTTAAAAGTTTAAGCAAAGTTTGTAATTTTTTTTTTAAATTAAAAAATTCAGATATTTAAAACAAAATTTAAGAAAAAAAAACATAATTGTTATATTAATAGGTATTACCCTAAGTAAGTATACTGAATTTTTTGAAAAATTTTTTGAAAAAAAAATTAAATTAAAATCTGTCTTCAAACAGAATTTTTGAAAGAACAAATTAAAAAAAATTGAAAACCTTCCTTCAAAGGAATTTTAAAAAATTATCATAAAAAAATTGGAAAAAGTTTCATTGAAACAAAATTTTGAAAAAAAAGACTAAGAATCTCTTTTGAACAAAATTTCCGGAAAAAAAAATCGAAAAATTATTTTCCTAAAAAATTGGAGATTGTCTTCAAACAGAATTTGGGAGAAAAAATAATTAAAAATTGTCTTAAAACAACTTTTTTTTTAAATTACTGGCTACTTATTATAAAAAAATGATTGAAATCAAATTATGTACTTATAGTTTCCAAAAATGGGTTGATAAACAAAAAAAAAAAAAAATTGATTCATGTTTCAACTTGAATTTTCTTAAAATTGATTTTCGAAAATAAATTCAAAGCAATTTTTGATTGGAATGTAAAAAAAGATGATCATTTGAAAAAAATTCTGTAGGTACAAATTTTTGAGACTTGAATTTGTTCTTAAATGATATAAAACAATTTTCAAACCTATTTCCAAAAGATAATTTGAAAAAATAAAAAATTATAATTGCGTACCTAGGTGATTTTAAAAATAAAAAAAAAATTGTTGATTTTTTTTTCAATTTTTCAACAAAAAAAAAAAGTAAGTATAATATCATAAAATATGAGCAAGGGTAGGACTTTCAATTAAGACAGAGAAAATATGGGACCTAATTTGAAGACATCAATTTATGGGGTCGTTTCAAAATCCAATCGCGTAACACACAAACATTTAAAAAAATGAAAATATTTAAACGAACAAATACGAGAGAAAAAAAACAATCTATTCTCTAAACATAAAATAGCTATTTCTAGTACACATATTATATTTTCTAATCTACAAGACGTATATCTTACAACGATGTAAAAAATACGAGACAAAAATTCTCTAAAAAAAAAACAAAAACAAAAAAAAACAAAAGTAGGTTTTTTGAGCGCATAAAAATACACAAACCTATGTCGTAGATCGATTCGATATTTTGTCGGATACAAATACATAATAATAAAATATTATGTATGGCAGCATCCTGAATTAGGGCCTTGCTTCTATCTTCTTCAGATACGAGTATAAATGCACAATTCGTTGAATACACGCCGATGAAATCAGCATCAAGGAGGTATAATCTGCGAATTTACAAGTATAAATACAAGAACATACTTATTGGTTTAATCAAACCTGACAATATTCGGCGAAAGCAAACAACAACAATAACAACAGCAACAACAACGACGAACTCGGTTCACTAACTATTCCATCTTTTGGGTAACTTTTCTTTGGGTCTGTTCGATATAGGCTTTTTTGTAAAAATCACTAAACAGATAATAGAAAAATATAGCGTTGGGAAGGATGAAATACATGGTCCATCGAGGATACTCGCAGTCGTAGAATAATAGCTGGAAAGAGTGTACGAAGGCGATACAAAACTGACTCTGCAAAAACAAAATCCATCAATTATAGACAGATCGTTTATCAATCGACGAATTTCACGTGAAAAAAAAAACACTACCAAGATACGTACTAATTGCAAAGTTGTGATGTATTTTTTCCACCACAGGTACTTCTGGTATTCGGGTCCGCAGGCGGCTAATAAATAATACGAGTACATGATGATATGAACGAACGAGTTGATGAACCCGATGAAGGTACCGTGCCCGCCCGGATAGTACTTGGTGCATCCCCACGAAATCATCGGCATCACTGTATGATGGTACATGTGTAAAAACGTAATCTGGTTGTCTTTTTTCCTCAGTACGAAGAAAACCTGCGAATAAAATGGAAAACAAAACCGTTTATTATTTTATTTTCATCGATAAATGTAAGCTTAGGCAAAGCTGTGCTTTGCTTTGAGTATGTTGTTGTAGTACTTAATCAGAGCCTTCGATTTCAAAGATAGGCAAATCTTTCGTAAATCTTTTTTTGTTACCCTTGAGAAATTCCATAAAATTTTCAACAAAAAAAATCAAATCTCAATTTTTAAAATTTATTTAATTTTTCAAATGCAACAAATTTTGGAAATTACCAAATTTTCAAACCTTGGAAATTTTAATTTTTGAATTAAAATTTTTCATCTTCTAAAACTTTTGAAAATTTCTAAATTTTTTGAATTTTAATAAAGTTTTGAAACATACCTAAGTCATTTTTTAGAATTTGCTTTAATTTTCGAAATATTTGAAAAACTTCATCTTCCATGTCTGATTAAATTTTCAAAATTTTGAAACTTGATGATTTTTTGAATTTTAATGAAACTTCAAAATTAGCCTTTTTTATAATTCGCCTAAATTTTGAAATAATTTGAAAACCCTTATTTTCGAAGTTCAATAATTCTTAACAAAATCACAAAGTTGGTGAATTTTTGAAATTTTAGATTATTTTTAAAGCTTGATTAAGTTTTACACTTGTCTATAAAAGATTAGTAAATTCTATAATATTTTCTCAAATTTTTCAAAAATTTTAAACATAATAAAATTAAAAAAATTATTGAATCCTATTTTTTAGAATTCAAGAATCAACTAAATTTTCGAAAGAATTGAAATTTTTTTTGTGATTTTTAAAAACTGATAAATTTTTGAACTCAAAAAAAAAAAAAAAATGAAAAAATAAGTTTGAAATTCAACCAGTTTTTGAAATTTACTTTTTGAAAAAAATACATACGGTTGATTTCCAAAAATTTGATAAATTTTGGAAATTTTGAAACTTGATGAATTTTTGAATTTTAAAATGAAATTTTATAACTAGACCTTTTTTGGAATTAGCCTAAATTTTCAAATAATTTGAAAACCCCAATTATCAAAGTTTGATAATTCTTAACAAAATCACAAAATTGTTGAATTTTCTTTTAAAGCTTGATTAAGTTTTACACTTGCCTACATAAATTTTCAAAATTTTTAATATTTTCTCAAATTTTTCAAAAATTACAAGAGATTATTTTCTATAGGTAATATTATAAAACATAACAAAATTTAAAAATTGAATCCCTTTTTATAATTCAACTAAATTTTCGAAAGAATTGAAAGAAATTTTTGTAATTTTTGAAAACTGATAAATTTTTGAATTCAAAAAAAAAAAGTTGGGAATTTAATAAATTTTTTTCGAAATTTACTCTTTGAAAAAAAATTTATACCTATTAAGGTTGATTTCCACAAATTTAAATAAATTTTTTAAATTTTGAAACTTAATGATTTTTTAAATTTTAAAATGAAATTTCATAACTAGCCCTTTTTTAAAATTCACCTGAATTTTCAAATAATTTGAAACGCCCAATTTTCAAAGTTTGGTGATTTTTTACAAAGTGACAAAACTGTGAATTTTCAAAATTCAGATTATTTTTTAAGCTTGATTAATATTTACATTCCCTGTAAAAAATTTGTAAATTTTTATTATTTTCTTAGATATTTCAAAAATTTTTAGAGGTCAATATTTGTAAAATATAATAAAATTGAAAAATTTGAGTCATTTTTAAAAATTCAACCAAATTTTCAACAAAAAAAAATATAAATAAATAAAATAAAACTGAAGACATTTTTATAATTTTTGAAAATGAATAGATCTTTGAATTTAAAAATGTGGGGAATTCAATCATCAATTTTTAAAATTTACTCTTTGAAAAAAAAATTATGAGGTCGAATTCCAAAATTTAATATAAATTTAATGAAATTATTTTAAAATTAGCCTTTTTTGGAATTCACCTAAGTTTTCAAATAATTTTAAAACCTCAATTTTCGAATTTTAATCATTTTTTTCCAAGATATGATTAAAATTCAAAACTTGAGTCTTTTTTTAGAACTCAACTAATTTTTCAAAAAAAAAATGAAAGAAATTTTTGTAATTTTTGAATTTAAATTAATGTTAGGAATCCAATCTATTTTTAAAAATTTTACTTTTAAAAAAAGATCGATTCCCAAAATTTGATAGGTACCTAACTTTTTTGAAATTATTGAAAAAATTCAATTATTGACTTTTGATAGCTGTTGAAATTGGTTGAATTTTTTTAATTTACTTGATTTTTCAAAGCTTGATTAATATTTTTACGCTATCTATAAAAATATTTTTATATTCAAAATTTGAAAAAAAAAATTAAAGAAAAAATTTTCAAAGTTTGATTGATAATTTCGACAATTTTTGCTAATTTTTAAATTTTATTAAATTTTTGTGAATTAAACTTAAAACCTGACTAAATTTCCTAAAAAATTAAAAAAATACGATTTTCAAAGCACGAATAATTTTAGAATTTTAATAAATTTTTAAGAATTGCATCAATTTGTAAAATTTAAATTTTTTTTAATTTTGAAAAATTGGAAAATAAATTGAAAAACTTAGAAAAATTTGAAAGCTTGATAAATTTTATCACGATTTTTAAAAAATTTCAATTTATGAATTTGGAAATTAGAACAATTCTCAAAATTATCTCAAATTTTCAAAATAGGTAAAATATTTAAAATAAAAATGAATCGTGAATTTTAAAAATTTTTACAACTGAAAAACATTAGCAAATTTTTTGTGAACCCAGTAAAAGAATTTAAAATTTTCAATCTTTAGTAAATCGTCATTTTTATTTTTATTTTTTTATTATAAAAATATCAAATTTAAATCAGATAAATTTTAAATATGAGATCAATTTTTAGAATTCAACAACTTTCAAAATTCAACAAAATTTTCCAAAAAAATTTATAATCCAAATTTAAAAATGTACCGTAAGATGGGGTAACTTTGGCCCACTTGCGAAAAATGATATTTGCGTGTCTAGCCACAACTATATGAAGTGGAGGTAGTTTGTAATGAGTGTCAACGATAGAGGGGCCTTCATACTTCACTTCTATGTGATTGTCACTTTTTTTGTGTCGCAAGTTTGGTAAACCTGATTTTTTGTTAATTAGTACGTTGTTCATGTGTTTTTTTACCTCCAAAACTTTTGTTTAGACGAAGTATAACGAATGGTTCAAAAAAAAAATTTCTTATGGAAACAGATCGAAAATTTTATGTAGATTCAGAATCTCGTATAGAAAAATCGATTTTGTGAAGCGGTTGTGAGATAAATTGAAATTACTGGTCAAGGGACCGTTTTCGTCGTTTTTGGGGTTACTTTGGCCCACGCATAAACATCATCAGAAAGCGAGAGAAAAAATTTTTTCCTATGAAAATCGATCGAAAATTTAACGTAGAGTCAAAATCTATCATGAAAATACCGGTTTGGTGAAGAGTTTGTAAGATAAATTGAAATTACCCGTCAGAGGACAGTTTTTCGCCCTTTTTGGAGTTATTTTAATCCTAGCATAAACATTATCAGGAAATCTCTAGAATACCGATGTTTGATCATATGGTTTCAACTGAATAAATCTTTTTTTGAAGTTTCATGCCTTTGGTGAAGAATTTTTAATCCTAGAAATAGATATATTGTGAAAAAAAAAGAAGTGGGTCAAAGTAACCCCAAAGCCGGGTAACTTTGGCCCATAACTTTGACTAACCTTGGAAGAGGGAGGGGGTTCGACGAAAAATTTGAAAAAATTTACAGAGCTTCCTACAAGTGTCCGACACCGTTTAGAGTGAAAACCGGGCCCCCTACTTCGATTTTGAAAGAAGCAGGATGAATTTTCAAAAAAAAGTCTCAAAAAGTGGGCCAAAGTAACCCCATGTTACGGTAAGTGAATTTTTGAAATTTTTTGATAATTCATTTATACACTGGAACCTTGAGAAGGCTCACTCTCGCCCCAAGTTTGACCCTCCCTTCACATTTAATAACTAATTATTTTTCGTAAATCAAAAAATATAATCTAAAATGGTCCCATTTTTCAAAGCTTTTTTCGCAAATTCAAAATTCATCACCTCTCGATAATCTTGCAACACATAATTTTAGGTACACTTTCATTATTACAACATTAGATTTACCGTATCCAATAATTCGGTTAATTTGGCGATAAAATATATATAGCATCCTCTGGCTACTCGTAAAGCTTCCGGAGAATACGAAAAGTCAACTGGTTCGCACTTCCAACTGTATTTTCCGAGCCACGCGCCATCCAAAGCCTGAAAAAACCACATAATACGATTAATATTTCGTCGTAGATCACAAACTGCACTTAATTTTAAGGTCAGAAAAACGTCGAATTAAGTACTTGTGTCGTGTTCGCGTGTAAAAGAAATTATACCGAAGAAGCAAAAGAGGAAAGAAAACCCTCGTGTTTCGAGTCGCGAGTCTCATTTGCTCCCGAGGACATCTTTCAACGAGTCGATTAAAATACTAGCAATTTTACTTGTAACTTAATCCTTCTACTTTTTGAATTTTATTCGATCCAGGTGCACGAGTTTTCCTAAATATGGAGCTGGCAAATAGCCAAAAATAAAATCCTGCGACGGGATTTTCCCGCCGTTCCGACAGCTGCGGACAGGTATGAAATTGATGTATGGTCTCGCGTGATGCTTAAAAATCTTAATCGACGCTAATTCTTCGTATTTGTATTACGTAATGACTAAATATGACCCGGTATGGAGCAGTATGCGGGGCAACGTTCTGAGATACGAGTATAAGAGTACGTAGTACGTACCGAGCCAAGTACAAAAACACACACAGAAACCGAAAGTGAGAGTTCAACAGACGCATGAAATTATTTTTCAACACTTTGCCACTATGTACATTGTACACTTTGGTATATATGTATTTGACGACCCGTCATCTTCTAGTCGAATTCGAGTACGTCACTTGAATGTCAATCATGTGCTAACGAACGAATTGTGACGCGTGAACAATCTGATTCGCAAGGTACATATTCGCGTTTTTGCACCGACATCGAGATTGCCCACAGGCCCATTATCGACGACTTCTCATGTATTTGGACAATGCGATAAAGTGATTAAAAATTAAAAATAAAACTTTCAATGTTTTCAAAAAAAAAAAAAAAAAAAAAAAAAAAAAAAATGAAAATTTTGAATTAGGTAAAACAAAAAACTATTAAGCCACTGAAATTTTTAAAAATTAATACGTAGTCAAATTTTCACAACTTTTGAAAATTTTTCATGACTTAAATTCCCAAAACTTTGAAAATTTTTCCAAAATTTGAGAATTCTTGAAAAACCAGAATCAAATTTTGAGAATTTTGAGTTTATAATTCATAATCCAAGTTTTGAAAAATTTTCAAAAATTAGACCTACGTAGTCAAATTTTCACAATTATTGAAAATGTTTCCAAAATTTGAGATTTTTTGCATATAACCAAACTTGAAAAAATTTTCAACATCAATCAAATTTTTGAAAACTGTCAAAATCAAATTTTGAGAATTTTGAGTTTATATTAATAATCCAAGTTTTAAAAAATTTTCAAAAATTAATAGGTATAGGTACGTAGTCAAATTTTCACAATTTTTGAAAAAGTTTCACACTTTGAATTTCCAAAACTTTGAAAATGTTTCCAAAATTTAGGATTTTTCAGATAAGCAAGCTTGAAAAAATTTTTCAACATCAATCAAACTTTTGAAAAATGTCAAAATCACATTTTGAAAATTTTGAGTTTTGAATTCATAATCCAAGTTTGGAAAAATTTTCAAAGTATACTTTGAATTTCAAAAAATTGAGATTTTGAAATTTCAAAATTTCCCCCTAAAATTGAACTTTTAAAGATTTTAAAAAATTTTCAAAGGTCAAAATTGGAATTTTCAATTTACTCATCAAACATTGGAAATGTTTTAAGAATAAAAGTTGAAGAATTTTCCAAAAATAGGCCTTATTCATTTTTCACCTTTCTTTTTTTTTTTTTTTTTTTCTTTTACATCAAAAGTAAAGTTTTCATCAATAATCAAACTTTTAATGTTTTCAATAAAAATTAAAATTTTAAAATTTTCCAAATTATTTTTGAAAAAAATTCAAATTAAATTTTTTTAAATTCATGTAGGTAGCTACAGAAATGTTTTAAAAATTGAAGCTTGATTCCTTTTTAATTTACAAAAAAAAATACTTACTCTATCATAAATTCATCTTTTTAAAATTTTAAAAAAATTTTCAAAAGTCAGCTTTTCATTTTTTTATTTTTTTTATTTTGAAGATCAAACATTCAAAATTTTTAATAGAAATTCAAGTTTGAAATTTCTAAAAAAATTTCAAAAAATAAATTCTGAGAATTTGTATACCATGTTGAGGTATTTCCCAAAAATTGTGTATTTAAAATTTTCAAAAATTATTGAACTTTCAACGTTTTTAATTACTAATTAGGTGTTTTTCAAAAATGATACCTTTAAAGTTTCAAAATCAATCTTTTACAATTGAGACAAATTTTTTAAACCTTGAGCTATTGAACTTTTCAAAATTTGAACGTACTCAAATCTACCATTTTTATGGCTTTTGACCGCACCAATTGCAACAATATATTTAAATTCTTAACGAAAATCAAACTCACCTCTTGAAAAATCCACGTACTAATAAGGACTTGAATAAAATTATAAACTATGAGAACTTTTTTCAACTCATACGGCTTCCTATTCTTCATGTAATTCGGTCCAATTTTCAACACAAATAATAGATAGCTGACCATAATAAAAGCGCCAGGAAATGGATTACCAATCAGCCACCAGTCATTGGTACGAGGATCTGTCAACATTTATGGTTCGGTATACATATACGAGTTACTTCCGATGGCGCAGATAGTTACTAACTACGTAATTACGTAAACAATACTCGAGTATTTGCTATTTTGCTACAATCTTACCAGCTAATTCGCCAAACAAGTAATCGTAGTATTGAACGATAGCCGATTGACTCGTATTCGTGGTATTGTATAATGTCGACATTCTGCTGGTCAAAACATACGATGGCTGGTCCGGATGCCGCGAAGGCACCTCTGGTTATCTGCAAAAAAACCAAAATCAAGTACACAATTAGTAATATGTTCCTCAAAAAAAAAAAAAAAAAAAAAAAAGTCCAGCAAAATAAAAAAAATTTATTCAATTAAAAAGGCTACCATTTGATTCAATGCAAAATCCTACCCTTACTGAATTTGTAAAAAATTTAATTTTCAGTAAATTTCAAAATATGAGATATGGCATTCAATCAATGAAAAAAGCTACCCTAAGATCCAATGCAATATCCTCCTCTGGCTAATTTTTGTAAAAAATTTCATTTTCAGAAAATTTCAAAAAATGGCATAGGTAAATGAAATACTTATTTGAGTGATTAATAATTATGTATTTTTCAGTCGTTTTTCGCTTATAAAGTCTTCAAATATGGGAATAAATGAAAAATTTGTCATAAGTAAAATTAAAATTCATAAATTTGCAACAAAAAAGATTAAGTATATATTCATTTTTTTTAAGTCAACAGGTGGCTCGAAAACAAGCATCAAAATACAGGGTGTTCGAGGAGCACTTTTTGAAACTTGAGATTTAGTTACAACCGGGGGGGGGGGGGGGGAGGAGGGATGATCACTAACAAAAAGTGAAAAAATGTTATGTACACGTGGTTTTTGAATGCAATGTTACCAATCGATCCTTTGTAGAGGGACCCAGAGATTTATCAATGAGAAGAAATGTCTCCAAAATTTACTATTTTCAACCTGAAAAGTAGTGGGGATGATCTAGAACACTAAAATTTACACATGTTGGAAGTAATGCGATGCTCATTGCATGAAACAAATTTCAAAAAATTTCATCATTTTGGACCTCCTTCAGCACTTTCCCCAAAAAAAGAGGTCAATTCAAATTTGGATGAATCCCTTAGGTCATTGGTAATCAACGTTTCAAAAAAGTGGATTAAAACGTGAAAATTCTTGATTTTTTACCCTACACACAGGTCAAAGGGGGCTCAAAGACTGGGTTAAAACCTCCAAAAGAAATTTTTATAAAAACATTTCCAAAGTCAAATTCTCAAGAAAAATGTTTAATTTGATAATTAAAAAAAAAACTCAACTTTTTTTTCATAAGAAAAAAAAATCAATTCAAAATTCCAAAAAAAAAATTACTCAGAAATTAATTTCTTTATTTTTATAAAAAAAAAATCGAATTGTAAGGTAAATCCTGAAAAAATATTACAAAAAAATTATAGATATTTTTTATTCCGTTTTTTTCAGAAATACAGTTTTTTAACACAAATTTCTACTTTGTTCGAATTTTTTTTCAAGTTTTCATTTTAAATTTTCAAAAGAAATCTGAGAAATTTTAAAATTTTAAATAAAAAATTTATACCTAATTAATTGCGGATTTTCATAGAGACATTCCGAAATGAAAATCTTCAGAAAAATTTCAATTTCAGAACTTTTAAAAATTCACTCGAGTTTTTTATTGAAAATTTTTAATTATAGGGACCTATAAGTAATAAAACCATATACTCGTATAAGTAATAATTTCGCAATTCTACCAAAAAATTTCACTTTGGAATTTTTTTTAATTTTTGAAGAAAAAAATTCAAATTGTAAATCATGAAAAATATTACAATGCATTTCTTTAAATTTTTAAGTTAAAAATGGTCATTTTGTTTTTTTTTTAGAATTTTTTTTTAAACAAAATTTTCTGCTTTATTCAGAATTTCTTTTGAAATATTTTTGTTTTGAAAAAAAAAGATTTTTGGATATTTTGAATTTCCAAAAATTTCTACTCCAGAAGATTTAATATTTCTCTATTTCAAAAAAAAAAATTAGTAATTTTTTTATCCAGAAGAATTTAAAAAAAAATTTGAACCAAAAAATTCGTATTTAATGTTTTTTATTCCAAAAATGAGAATTTTTCTACAAAAAAAAGAGACCCTATCCCCCCAACAAAAATGTTTTCATTTTTCAGGAAATTGAAAAAAAAAAATCCAAAAAATTGAGATTTTCAACTCTAGAATTAAAAAAAATTTCACTTCAAAAAAATTGAGATTTTTTTAAACGCATTGTACAGCAACTACCTAAAGCTAAGTGGGGTAAAAATGATTTTTATTCCAAAACAATTTTTAAAATTTTTTATACCAATTTTTTTTTTCATTCCAAGATATGGGGATTTTTTCAAAAAAAATAGATTCCCCTCCCCCTCGAAAAAAAATTCTTTAAGAAAATTAATTTTCTTCTTTATCTTCAGAGAAAACACAATATTTTACCTACCTATGCATTTTTTTTTTTTTTTTTTTTTTGAAGATGCAGCAGTTTGAAAAAAATTGTCCGAGTAATAGTATCAAAAATTCATGACTTGAAAAAGTAAAGTTCATGACTTTTCTTGACCTAGTGATTTTTTTGAAAAATTCACGACTTCTCCATGACTTGATTTCATGACCCATTTTCAGATTTCATTACTTTTTCACGACTTTTTCATGATTTTCATGACCTGTAGACAGAGACACTCTGACTTTGCTTCACATTTGTGGGATTTCCTAAGGGATGAGATTCACAGACGAAATGGTGGTGAATCAGGACACTGAAAGGAGCATTTTAAAACCAAAAAATCTCAGCTCATCCAAAATACGTACACTTTGCTCTATTTTTATTCTACCTACAATTTTACTCAGTCAAAAAATGTTGGAACCCCTTCCTCGAGGCATAGGCAAGTAAAATGATCGTTAAAAAGAAAAAAGTAGGCCGAAGGTGCCGAATATTTCTCATCGGCGCCCTTGAGATGATTCATTAGAGGTTCCAACCAAGATCGTTTTCCATTACGTAAGAAGAATTCGCGCCAGTATAAACTTTGACTCTAAATTTTACGCCGCCATGTCCACGTCCGTCCCAAGTACTATGGATTTTTCGCGATTTAAGAAAAGAATGCGCGTATTTATGTGCTTATGGGCACGGTAGAGTGCACATAAAAAGTGAATCTGGTCAAACCAGTTAAAAGTAAATAATCCTCGAAACGGTATTAACTCGATGACGGACATCGGACGTGTCGCTTCGATCTCGTGGACAGGTACAAACAATCCGTTTTTCTACCTGAAGTGAGAAAAAGGAGAGAGTCCGTCCGAAATTCAATTCACTTAATCTTTTGGCCGAATTCGTTCCGCCTTTCCCCGCCTCGCACATTTTAAGTACGTTTACCCAAACATACTTGACTTTATTAGTCGAGTAAACAAAGTAATCGAGTTCAAATATTTAGATGATTCAGTCGCCGGCGACATAATATTTATAGAAAGCGACAATGGCACTGCACTGCGAGGAGAAAATATTTATGCAAACGTTTATGTAACGCCATAATAACTCGACAAGTGTACCCGAACTCGTACTCGTATTTCCGCCACACCATCCATCGAGTCACTCCGTACGACATTATTGATCTGGTATTGTCATCGATGACACATGCGGATGGCTCCTTCAGAATTACTGCACCTTTATCAGAGTAAGCCATCGCACAGGTACAGAACATCACCTCATAGATGAAAATCTCTTTCATTACGATACTCGATCCATGCTGGCTTTGCTGGCCAAGACACCTCGAAGACCACCCATCAACGTCAATTTTTATCGATCGTATTATATTTCCGCAATTTTTTCGCGGCCAAAGATGTAAATCGTTACCACAGACTCGACCACGTGACTATTCAATAAACTATGGGTAGAGTCCAGATTCGGCCAATCGATGCCAATCAGAGATATCGAACGATTGAAGGGGAGGGATGGGTCTAATCGAAATTTTTGTAATAACTAAAATTATTTCCACGACTTCAAGCTACAACTTTTGTTTGAAAAATTTTTCAATTGGACCTCTACCTCCACCATAGTTTTTAATAATATAATATATAAGTATCCAAGCCATATTATGCAAAATTGGTGGGAAGGGAAGGTTCTAATCGAAAATTTTATAATAACAACAATTATTTCTAAGACCTCAATCTACAACTTTTGTTTGAAAATTTTTTCAATTGGACCTCTCCCTCCCCACCGATTTTTAATAATGTAAGTATCTAAGTCATATTATGCAAAATTGGTGGGAAGGGAAGGGTCTAATCGAAAATTGTTTAATAACAAAAATCATTCCTTGGACCTCAATTTAAAATTTTTGTTTGAAATAATAAATTTTGAAAAAGTACCTACATTGATATTATGTGAAATAGGAGGAAAATGAGAGATCCGATCGAAATTTTTATAATGATCAAAATTGATTTTAGGATCCTAATATACAACTTTTATTTGAAATTTTTTTTAATCTGTTCCTTCCTCGCTCACTCCTCTTGGATTTTTAATTAATATCTTCGGAATGCTGTGCAAACTCATTGGTGAGGGGGTTCAATTAAAAAAAACTTCAAACAAAAATTATAGCTAGGAGACCTAGGAATAATTTTGATCATTACAAAAATTTCGATTGGACCCCTTCTTCTCCTCCAATTTTGAATATAATAAATGTCAATTAGACCTTGAAAGAAATATTCCAAGTCCAGATGAAATTGTAGATTCAATTGATTCATTTCCATGAACTACTCATCCAGGCTGGTGGAAATAACAACACCCACTTCACTTCGGACCCACCACTCTACACTCTCCAGCCATGGCACGTGCTGGTGGTACTAGCCAAATAAATGACTGGCGAAACCTCTCACACACCCATACTCTCGCGTCTGGCTTGTGGCGCCCTGAGCCCACCAAGAGCGAGCCCACGATGGCTGCGGCTAAATTGAAGCTTATTCTGCGGAACTGGCTCTCGGTCATGTTCACATTAACCCGATTAATCTCGTACATATGCGCCCTTAATGCGCCGCGACGTGATATTATGCTTACGAAAAAAGAGAAAGAGAGAGAGAGAGAGAATACGACGTATGGTAATTGGTAACGATGCGGAAAACCTGTCTTACGTAAGGTAAGATGGTTGGACCTAGGTATATGTATACCTTCGTGTACAGGCTGAATATAACATTTGTAGAGTTAATTAAATAAATATTTGCATCGCCATCGTACACAGTACACACCATCTTATACTTCGTCACAAATGACCGACGCTGCGACCGCAGCGACGTCGTTAATTAGTCTATAATTTTACCGTGATACATGTCTCTTTACAGGTCGAGTAATTTTTTTCTTCGTTTGGAGACAATGTAATAAGTAAGTAGATTGGCCAATTTTCTTGTTTTCAAGAATCACGATGTACGTACGAGTAGGCCTATTTGGGATTTTTCGCTCGCTATCTCGATTGCATTAAATGGCGGAAAAGCTGAAATTGAATTATTATCGTGTTGAGTTTTTTTGAAATGTAGCAGGTAATCCGATCACAGATAATAGAATTTTTCGCCGAAATTTCGCTTGGAATCTTGGTAAAATTTTTTCAATAGAAAAACAATTTTTTTTTTTTTTTTATTTATCATTTTGCTTCACAAAATTTCATTAAATTTTTTTTTCCATTTTTAAATTTTTTTTATTTTTTTTTTATAGAAATTACAGATATAAAGTATATAGTACCTACTTGAACCCAAAGTTTATTTTTAAAATTATGTCATAAATTCTTTTTACTCGAAATTTTTGTAGAGCATGTCTTTAAGTCTAGAAAATTCAATCATTTTCTAAAATAATTCATTTTTTTTCAAATCTAATTCTAGCAGACTTTTGAAGAAATTTTAATCGTGCTTCTTGTGGAAATTCACTTCATTTTTTTTTTTTTTTTTTTTGCATTTCATTACCAAAACTTGGGTTTAAAAATTTTATCAAAATTACATCCACAGAAGTGCCTCTCTTCGGAAAATTTCAACTATTTTTACATATCAAATTCTAGATGTTGTCAGAAAATTATCATTATCACACTTTTTGAGGAAAGTTTGTTCAATTTTTTTCTCAATTTCTTTACCAAGATTTGGGTTGAAATTAATTTTTCTAAAGATTACTTTCATATGGTAGTGTCAAAATTCTGGCTTTCAGTTCTTAAAATTTTTTCATAATACATTTTTTTCTCTGTAAGAAAATTTTATCGCTTGAAACGATTTTCCTATTTCTTTTATTTTGTTATTTGATTTTTTTTCCAAAGTTTTGAAGTTTTTTTGACAAAATTTTGCGTGAAATTTTTTTAGAAATTATTATGAGATGAAATTTTAAAAAATCTTTTCCTCATATTTTTTGTCAAAATTTTACAAGAAATCCAAGCATTTTTTTTTATAAATTGCATTTTCAAAAATTTTCATAATTTTTGTTGAATTTTTCAAAATAAAGTTTTGAATACAATTTTATGAAATTTTGTTCAAAAATAGATTTTCTTGATAAAATTTTGTTGAAAATTTTTCCATTTTTTCTAAAATGTTGCACTTGAAAGAAGAAGAAAAAAAACATTTTTCAGCTTAGAATGATTTAGTTTACAAATTCTAATCCTTTTCCATTAAAATTTCCTGAACAATTTCTTATAGGAATCTCTCTAAAATTTTTAAATGTCGGAAATTTATAAAAAAAATTCAAGTCGAATTCAAAACGAATATTTTTAAAAATTTTCTTCATATCTTTGGCAAAAATTTTATTCATTTTTTTTTGAATTTTCTCACAAAAATGTTGATTGAAAATTTGCATTTTTTTTACGTAAAAAACTCTATAGATCTATCCAAGTTATCGCTTCGTTTTTTGTAAATTTTTTCACAATTTACAAGATATTGAAAAACCCGTATTAAAATTCATGATGATAATTTTTCAAATGTTTTGCCATATTTTTTGCGAAAATTACAAATAAAATTGAAATATTTGATAGACATTTTGTCCAAATTATAGGCATGGAATATAAGTAATTTTGAAAAATATTCAAATAAAATATTCACGTTTAGGTACAATTTCTCAAGAATTTATCACAATATTATTTTTTGACAAAATTTAGCTCAAATTAAAAAAAATTGTGTATTAAATTTTTCTAGTTTGCGACTTTTTCAAAAATTATTTTCTTAAAATTTGCTACTATTTTCGTCAAAATTTTAAGTTTTTTTTTTCAATTTTCCAAAAAATTTTATCATATTTTTTTATTTGTCAGAAATTTTTTTTGTCAAAATTATGCATGAAATTTTTTTATTGTAGGTATCTTATTTTTCATTTTTTTTTACAAAATTATGTTTTTGACAAAATTTGATTCAAAATTTTTTCAAGAAAAATGTGTATTTTAAATTTTTTAAATTTTTCTTTTTAAAATTTTTTTAATATTTTTTTAAAACTTTTCTACAATTTTTGCTAAATTATTATTCAAAATTTCAAGATTTTAAAAATATTTTTCAAAAAAAATTGATGATAAATTTATTTTTTTTACGGAGCTTGAATAAAATTTCATTTTTTTATTTTTTGTAATTTTTTTGCTTTACGATTTACCTACAAGAAATTATCTAAAAAAAATTCCCATTTCTATTTAAAATGAAAATTTTTTCCATCATATTTTTTGCTCAAATTCTATTATTATTTTTTTGTTTTTATAAAATAATTGTAGATGACCCTATTTTTAAAAAAAAAAAATCTCTCATTATTAATTAATCAAATTTTTGGTGCTAGCTCACTATTTATTCAACTTGAAAATTTGAATTTTTCTGAATATTTTTTTCACATCTTCAATTTTTCATTTTCGTCGAATTCTGATAAATCGTCGATCTTCATCGTGAATACCCAAAATCCAAAACTTCGCCGCAATTAATCAACTAGAAAATCAAGCCTGGTTGTAAATCACTCGAATGCACGGACGAGACTATTCAAATCACATCCGAGACAAGGTCAACGCTCAAAATACCTCAAAAGCCAATCAGCAAATTTGCACGTGACGTAGTCGAGCCCTGCGATTGACAAATTACGCACATACGTGAGGGCATATTGCGCGAAAACTACGCCAGACCAACTACCTTCGACTTGGTACCACGTTCGGACGAAAGTACAAGTACTCGTACCAAAGCGCATACCTCAACAATGATTTACGATCATCTTTAACGCTAATAACTTCATTCGGTAGCGATGGATGACGGGAGAAATACTGACGTGAGTAGTGACAGAGACACCTAAGGCGAAAATGTTTACACCGAGTTACATCTCAGAGCACATTTGCGACACCAAAACTGTGGGCAAAATTAAAATAAATAAATAAAAAAAAAAAAAAAAAAAAAAAAGGTACGAGGCAAATGGCAATAAAACCTCGATGTCGATTATACAAATACTCGCAAGTGCCCATAACCCGGATGGTAATTACCCGAAAATAACGTTCAAGTACTTTTAGCACTTGGAATATAGCCTGCTACCTGCTATACTTGCTACACTCAGCACTTGAGAACTTGGCTATCATTTTCGTCTGTCGCTCGTAAATCCTCTCTCAGCGCTACATACCTATGTCGTAACATCGAATAATCATCGAATCTGTTACGTAGGTACAAAAATATAAATTAAAAAAAACCACTTCTCGCGTCCTTCGATGTCATCGAGTCTCGTGTCTCACACTTTGGTCTTAATATGTCTCATGGTACGATATCTTTGGTGAATTTAGTTTTGACTTTATTCCACACCAGGAAACCCCAGGCAAACATACGTATTGTGCCTATGGCCGCAATTTCGACACCTTCGACTTCGAAGATACCATCTCTTGGCTGATTTCCTGCAACTCACGCTAATTGATTAGTGACGCGAACATTCGGCGATTTACAAAGAAATTCGTATTACTGATACATACGAGTACGTTATGACAGATCGATGATTGTACTCGTCCAAGTGGCATGTACCTACCTAGTCCCTATGCCAAAGCCTCGTGCCTTTCTGTACGTGCCCCATTTCTAAACCAATAGACGCCTAATTAACGCTCTCTTCTCTCTCTCACTCACACATACATACACCATACTCATTCAAAGAACCTCAAATCGTTAAATCACTCAGACCAAACAAATTAGAAAGCAATTTCCCTTGTAACTTGAATACAAATTTGCGTAATTTATTGCACGGTTAGCTTTTCCCCCCTTCTTCTTCATCATTTTCGTCATCGTGCCCTTACGTACAAATATGCCCAAGCTCAAATGCGATGAATTTTGAGTTCGATGCACGAGAGGGTGCCAATGCTGCAAAGTCATCAGACGATAACTTGAGCAAGGTCGACGAAATATGAGGGGGGATGGAGTGAGGCTGTGACCGCTGGCGACTGACAACCGCGGTGTTGTAGTGCCATGTGTGGGAAATTATCGAAACGAAAGTGGTGAAATGATAAAAACGTAAATGACCAGATGACACATTCCGAGTACACGTAAGATCGAGTGATTGATAGGTTTTGTCGGGTACGATTTGTAAACGGTGTAAATTTTTTCGGCCTCCATATTGTCATAATATTGAAATAATGAAAAGTGAAATATAAAGATTTTTAAAAAAAATACGTAATATAACTAAATACCTAATAAAAAAAGCAAATTCAAAAAAATGATTTGAAAATTTAAAAAAAAAATGGAAAAACGTAAAAAAAAAGAATTTTTTCGTAAAATAATTAACAACCCCCAACGAAAAATGTCCAAATCAAATATTTACTGTCAATACAAAAAAAAAACAAAAAAAACATTCAAAGCAACAATAACTGAAAATTGAATTGAATAAAAAAAAGCTAATTACGAAAAAAAAAGGTAAGAAATAAAAATTGAAAGTCTGAAAAAATGAAAGAAAATGTGAAAATAAATTGATAAAAAAAATTAAAATTGAAGAAAAATTTAAAACTAAACTTGGAAAAATAAGAAAAATACTATGCTAATAGTGGATTTTGAAAAAGAAAGATAACACTTGATACGAAAAACTATAAAAACTGAAAAATAAAAAGAAATCAGAAAAAAAAAACTGAAAATTAAAAAATCGATAAAAAAATAGAAAACTAACTAAGAGAATCAAAAAATTTTGATACTAAACAAACTTATTCATTTTTGAAAAATAAAAAATTTCACCACGAAAATTTTTGAAAATGAATACACTGAAATTATGAAAGAAATTGAAGAAAAAATTACAACTGAAAAAGTTGAAAATTAAAAAATAAATTAATCAACTTGAAAATTAAAGGAAATTGATTTTAAAAATTAAAATAGAAAAAAAGTTTAGAAATAATTTGAAAGTTGAAAAAAAAATGGCAAAGTATAATTTGAAGAAGAAAAGAATAACTGAAAGAGCCAGACTACCCTAAGTATTAAATTATTTTTTTTTAAAAATAAAATAAATATAAAATATCACTCGATTAAAAACAAAACCTGATTTTATGTACAATTTTTTGCAAAATTTCGCTAGGTATATATTATTTCAACACTTTACTCACTGAAAAATTGAAAGATCATTTTTCCAAAATATTTAGAGTCTATAATTTTTTCCCCAAAAAAAGAGACATAAAATAAGATTTTACTCCAAAAAGATTTAAAAAAAATAAAATTCGGAAAATCAGGAAAAAATTACCCCAAAAAGTAAAAACTTTTTCAATTCTAAAAAAAAAAAATGAAAAAAAAACATTCCAAAAAATCAATGATTTGTTTTTTGCAGTCGTTTGGAAAATAAATCTAAATAAGTAGAAGCATATTTAAAAAAAAAATTGAGATAAGTACATAATTAATTACCCAAGTATTTCTAGTTCAAACGAAAATTCAGAATTTTTTTCTCCAAAAAGCTTCAAGAATTTCCATCCCCTCATCCCTCCTCAAAAAATACTGATCAACTTAATTGAGAATTTTTTTTCACTTTCAGAAATATTTTCACTTCAAAAAAATTGAGTGCTTCTCTCCCGTTGAAGACCCCTCCCCCAAATAAAAAATTAGGAAAAATTACCCCCCCCCCCAAATTGAAAACTTTTAAATTCCATATAATTGAAAAAAAAAATGATTCCAAGGATATAAAAAATTATTGGATTTATTTTCAAGAATATTGTAAGATTTTTTCTGAAAAAAGTTTGAGGGTTATTTTCATTCCAAAAATTCGAAAAATTTCATTTAAAAAAACTAGATTTTTTTCTGTTTAAAAATTTGAGATTTTTTCCGAAAAAACTGTGGAATATTTTTATACATACTAAGGAAAACTCAAATTTCTTTCTTACCTACTCTAAAAAATTGAGGTATTTTTTATCCAAAAACTTATTGAAAATATTTTGTATCTACTCCGAAAAAATTGACCAAAAACAATGCAAGATCGCATTTGGAAAAAAAAATTCACGCAGCATCATCTATTTCATGATAATTCTTCAAAAAACTTAGTGCCCAGATCTTCGAAATAATTAAAAAATTAAAAATGAACTAACATTTTTAAATTTTAATACTTCCAATACATTTGTAATTTTCAGTTAAATTTCCTAAAATTAGAAAAAATCCATTTTCAAAGGTTGGAAAAATTTTTCAACTATTTTGGAAAATTTTAGAAAGGTTCTACTGTAGTAAGGTCAAGGAGAATGTTGTGAATTTTTTTTAGATTTCTCTGAACGCTATAAAATGACATTGAAAAAAAGACTGTAAAATATTCAACGCGACCTCGGGGGCACAGTTTAGGAGCGAATTATAGCGGAACTTTTTTTCTCGTTTTCAGGGGTCATTTCGACCAAAATTGAAAAATCAACATTTTTACAAGTAAAAAAGTAGTTTTTTCATTTTCCTAGGTTGGATTTTCAGCTACGAAAAATTAAAAAAATTTTCATTATTTTTTTCTATATTTTCCACAAATTCAATTTTCAAAACAATAATAAAATTTCTTGATCATGGCATTTATTCAATTTTTTAAAAATCACTTCAATATAGAAATGAAAATTTTGATAAAATTGAGAAAAAAATATTTTTGGACAAACCAAAAAACTTTTAGCGAAAGTTTTTCAAAAAATTTTCTAAAACATAATCTCGGAAATTAAATTTTTTTTTAAATTTTCCAATGAAAGAAAAATTGAATTTTGCAAAAAATCGCGTATTACCCCCCCCCCCTCCCACCAAAAAAAAACACAGATGGAAATTAAAAATTTAGAATAAATGAGATGCAAAAAAATAGGTATCAAGCTGACAACATGATTTCGTGTGTCTACAAAAATTTTTAATTGTTTCCATTTTTAATTCAAAAATGTTCTTCGGGCATGTGAAAAATTGGAAATTAAAAATAAATTTAAGGGTCACAAATCGAATTGGTATCTGAGAATTTTCAAGTTCCAGTGAAAATTTTGAAAAAAAAAAACACTTGTTCAGGAACAAACGAAAAATAAAAATTACGAATTGATGATAAATGAAAATGAAAAAATGGCTCAAATCGATCAAATTATTTTTAGTTTACAAACTAATCTAGAAAGGAGTTGAAAACTGAAAAAACTATAGGTAAGTATAATATAAGTACGTAAATTTGAAAAGAAGTCCATAACACCTTAAAAAGTTTAAATTTTGCACGAACAAAAAAAAAATTCAACATTATTCAATTTTTTCAAAATTTTGCTACTTCGACCATCGAACACAATTTCTAACAAAAAAAAAAAAAAAAATCATCATAATATCACCCTAGAACGATTTTTAAATAGGTACCTAAATGATAAAACCCATCTTGAGTTACCTTAACCACGCAGAGCGAAATAATTTTTAAAAAAATAGCTCCAAAAACAACTCAGCCTCCGGGCTCCTTACCTGTAAAAATTTTGGCAAACACTTCAATTCAAAAACACAGCTACGAATCTCGAAAGGTTTTTACAAAACACCACGCAATCGTGTACCAAACCATATAATTCGCAGGCTATAAGTAATAAATACCACAAACAATACGTCGACGACGGAATGATTGCCTTTTGATAACGTGCTCCACTACACCGATAATAAAAAACCAGGAAAGATAAAAAAAATCACTCGCACGAACACTAAAAAAAAAACAAAAAAAAAAAAAAACGAAAAAACCGAAAACAGAAATTTCGAAGGTTTAGATCGTCTTCGAAAACGATTCGCACGAGTCGAAAAAAACACGTCGCGTCGAATTCGCGAATATCACGTCTTGCAACCGGTGAATTCCGAGTGATCGATATGCGCTTCTAGGTTTAGCTTCCAAGCAGCGAACAGCGAAGATCGACTCGAGAACGTCGCGAGGTAGAAGGGATTGCGATTATCCGGTTCTATGCTCGATGCTCTCAAAGTTGAGGCGATTTTTTTCATTTGGCCGAAAAAAAATATCAAGTATAAAGAGAAATACACAAACGATATTCTGCGTGTATTCGTACGTGTAATTAGTAAAATCGCGAGACTAATAAGTAATAACTATATATGCTCGAGCCCAGATCGTAGACAATTTTCGTATCTTTCCAATGTACCTACCTACTTACTCGAGCATAATTGGCCGACGAGTTAAGCTATCGAAATTGCCAACGTATTTTCCATAATAATTACTATCATAGCTACGTCCGTCGTTCCGTATGGTCCGGTCCGCTGGTCGAAGCCTCTACCCTTATTATTCGAGGACGATTCTGCCGAAAAAAATCTACTCCGACGAGTGATCCTCTGGGTGTGAAATTACTCGACCTTGATCTAGTACACTAGCTCGATTATCAATCGAATACGAATATCCCCTCCCATCTTTCGATGCAAAAGTTAATATATTCGTACTAGTACGTACATCTACATATTACACCGACTGTAATTCTCTCCCATTTCCACATACTACGTTTCACACAACAAGACTAAGTCAACCGGCTATGAAATTATATAAGATTATACGGGCACGATAAATTAGATATTCGTCGTTAAAATTTCATTAACGCTAACTTTGACACCAAGACGATTTTCTCGTTTCCGAGAACCAACCACATAGCACATCATTTTATAGCAAATAACTCGACCGGGACGAGAAAAAGCAATACCGGTTTGAAAATTGGCAATATGACGTCCGAGCAATAGGTACGTCATGTTTTTTTTGAATATTCCAGTTTTTGGCAAACAAATTTTCCAAATCAAATTGGCCGAAAAATTAATTTGAAACCTTCAAAATATACCCATCAGGAATCTCATTTTTTAATTTGTGAGTGTGGATGAGAAAACGTGCCTAGTCAGGAAAAACATTTTTTTGGTAAGGGAAGTTTTCAAACTTTATAAGTCTGTATCTCTGCAATGCAATAACTGATAACATTGAAACTTTGTACAATCATTTAGGGGTCCTAGTGAAATATTCATTCCCTAATAATTTTGACCCCTCATGTTTAATATATTCATTCATTCATTCATTTCATTCATTCAATCAGGGTTGCTAAAACTAAAAAAAAAAAAAAAATCCAAAAAATATTTTCAACCATGCTGATTACGAATATCTCATACTCATAATGTCATTTTTTTTGTGTTTCATGACGTTCTCGGCCATTTTTAACATAAAAATGAATAAAAAAAAATCAAACATAAAAATAGTTTTTAATTTAAAAAATTTTTAATTTTGTTTTTTTTTAAATTTTGGGTTAGTCTTTTCCTCTGGGCGGCTGAATATTGTTCCTAGGTCCATAAAACCATTTTAAATCAAAAAAATTATAAAAAATTTTAAAAAATTGATTTTTGATTTTTATTGATTTTGGGTAAGTCTTGCCCCCTGGAGGGCTGAATATTGCTCTAAAGTCTATGAAACCATTTTAAATGAAAGTACAGGTCGAAATTGATCAAAAACAGCCAACACCCGAAAATCTATTTTTTCCTGACTAGGCAAGCTTTCTTTTCCACACTCACATTTAGTCCATTTTCATAGTTTTAAATGCTCTAAATTCCCCCCCAAAAAAAATCAAACCCTAATTTTCAATTTCTAAGATTTGAGATTTTCTTTAAAAGAAGAACTTTTGAAATTTAAAATTAAAATTTTTTTTTTTTCCAGAATTACATACATACAAGAAATGTGGCGTATTTAAGAGGGGGTCCAGGGGGTCCAGACCCCACTTGACGAAGAAAAAGTTGAAAAAATGACGAAATTTCAGCTTTTTAATGCACTTTTTTACAAAAATTGTAACTTTTTTTGATTAAGACCCCTCCCCTATACACATAGAGAATTTTCAACAAAAAAAAAAAAAAATCAAAGCCCAATTTCTAATTTTTAAATATTAAAGAAGATGTTTAAGTCATTTTTAAAGTCGAATTTTCACAATTTTCAATTGGAAGTTATTTTTTAAAGGCAAATTTTTCAAAAATACTCTGACAATTGACTTTTAAAAATTATCTGAAAGCCAAGTAGATAAGTATTTTTTTATTATTAGGTAGGTGAAGTTTTTGAATGTTTTCGAAATTCAAGTTACATAAAATTCAATTTTCAAAAATTTTGTAATTTAAAAAAAACAAGTTGAACTTTTAAAAAGCATTTTTTTTAAAATGAGGATTAAATTTTCCAAGGCATAAATTAGACTACTCGACTTGAGTTGAGTAAAATGTTTGAGAACTTCAACTTTGAGGAAGTAATTACTCAACATTGTGTATTTTGAATTTTAATATGCTCCTTTTTTATTTATTTACGTCTTATTATTATTATTTTTATCTCACTCTGTCCACAGGTGGTACAGAGTGAGACAGGTCGTGGTGAACTGTGAGACAGTGTCTAAAATGTTATTAATCAAATGGAAATACGTGCTCTTGACCCAACATAATATTCATTTGTCAGTTCAGCACATGCTATAACAGGAAAAATTCAAAATAATTGAAAAAAGGGAGCTATAAAAAAGTTCAAAAAATTTCATAATTTGAGAAAGTTCGCATTGTATGAAATTTGTTCATTTTGTTCATTTTGCGCTTTGTGTTATTGTGAGTCTCATTATTGCCATGAAGTGTACACAATTTTGCAGTATGAGGCAGTATAACATCAAAAAATCAGATTTTGAATTATATGTTATAGCCATTACATTTTCGCCAATATGAGACACTGTCTCACTGTGTACCATCCACGTTTTTTTTCTTCAAAAATTTATAACTTTTGATGTTTCACACCTAGAATTACAATCGTTGAATTAAAACATACTTAATTAGCTATATTTCACGTTAACGGATAAGAATATCTTCGAATTAAATTTAAAATATAAAATTTTTCACAATATACATTTTTTCCAAAATTTCCAAAAAAACGAGAATTTCAGAAAAATCGCGATAGCAGTTTTACTATTGATCGAAACGAAAAATTGACAAGTTCACATGATACCTTGGATAAAAGGCAGTATTATATCTGAAGGAATCCAAAAACTAACAATATTAAGTAGGTAAAAAGTAAGCTGTTTCACTGGGTCCACCGTCTCACTGATTACCGCTCTCCCCTACTCAGTTTATTACTAAATTATTTAAATTTATTTTTAAAAATTTTTATGTGGAAATTTCAATTTTTTTGCAAATTATTCTTGAAAAATTAAATTTTTATTTTCAAGTCAGATTTTCAAAATACCTTGAAAATAAGTAATTTTTACTAAAGTCAATTTTCAAAAAAAAAAAAAAAAAAAAAAAAAAAATCAGGTAGGTAAATTTCAAAAAATTCACTAGGTAGGTACATTACTAAAAAAATTTTATACCAGAATTTGAAATTTGAAATATTTTTAAAATTTTATTCAGAATTTTAGGATAGAATTTTCAAAAATTTCACAAAAACTAATCAAAGGTCAAAATTTCAACAAAAAAATATCATTTTACAAAACTTAATTTCAAAATACTTACTTATATAATTATGTGAAATTTCCCATGTAAAAAGCCCCGCGAAATTTTTACTTGGCAAAAATGAATTTTTTCCAAAAATGCGAATAATTGAAAAATTCAGAATTTTTCCATCATAAGCTCTCAGCATGGACCCGAATAGAGAGAAAAAAATTTTTGGACAATTTTTTCAAAGAAATTGAAATTGTGAAATTTCCCATGTAAAAAGCTCCGCGAAAAAACCGGTTATTTTTACATGGCAAAAATAATTCTTTTTCAAAAATGCGAATAATTGAAAAATTTATAATTTTCCCATCATAACCTCTAAGAATGGACCCGAATAGTGAGAAAAAAAATTTTGGACATTTTTTTCAATTCCCATGTAAAAAGCCCCGCGAAATTTTTACTTGGAAAAAATGAATATTAAAATTATACCTAATTTGATATTAAAAAATATTTGAAAAAGATTTTTATGAAAATTCAACTCCTAAAAATTTTCCAAAAATTTTCGTAAGTGAAACTTATTTTACAAAAACTAATATTTTAAAAAAAATAATAAAAAAATGAAATTGAGATGTAGTCAATTTTTTTCGGAATCTATTTTTACAAAAATCAATACCTAATCAAAAGTCGAAATTTCAAAAAAATAAAAAATAAAAAAAAAATGAAATTTTACAAAAACTTAATTTTAAAATACTTATTTATAAAATTTATACTTAAGAAAACAAATTTTAGAAAAAAAAACTTTCAAAGGGTGATCTGAAAAAAAGTTTTTTTTTTAAGCTTAATTTTAAAGAAGTTTTTCAAGTTTATTTTCAACAAAGGGTCTAGCCGCGGATAAGGGGACAAATCGGCCCCAAGCGATTTCTTGCTCTTTTACACCTCAGATGGTGTACCTTGACTAGAAAAAATTCTCCACAAAATTTTGGACCCCTACCCCCCTTCGTTCGGGTGCCACGCCCATTTAATGGCCATTTTTTCACGAATTTTTGATTTTGATCTAGTTGATCGAAAATTTTTGTTCTTTTGCACATAGTTAAGTGCCGTAGAGGTCTATCTACGATAATTTTTTCAGCAGTTTTGGTTCAGTCCTTCAAGGGGTTTTGTCTGTTTGAAATTTTCAACTGTAAAAACGGCCGCAATAGCGAAGAGCGACCACTTTTTAAATATATCCCAAAAACGTGTGTTTTTCACGTAGATTAACCCTATGTATTCAGTTTTGGCGATTTCAATGGGGCAAGGGCTGATAATCGCGAAAAACGTACAATAAAATCGATTTTTTGCACTTTTCAACGCTTAAAAATTCAATACTTTATGAAAAGATTATCAGCCCTTGCCCCATTGAAATCGCCAAAACTGAATACATAGGGTTAATCTACGTGAAAAACACACGTTTTTGGGATATATTTAAAAAGTGGTCGCTCTTCGCTATTGAGGCCGTTTTTACAGTTGAAAATTTCAAACAGACAAAACCCCTTGAAGGACTGAACCAAAACTGTTGAAAAAATTATCGTACATAGACCTCTACGGCACTTGACTATGTGCAAAAGAACAAAAATTTTCGATCAACTAGATCAAAATCAAAAATTCGTGAAAAAATGGCCATTAAATGGGCGTGGCACCCGAACGAAGGGGGGTAGGGGTCCAAAATTTTGTGGAGAATTTTTTCTAGTCAAGGTACACCATCTGAGGTGTAAAAGAGCAAGAAATCGCTTGGGGCCGATTTGTCCCCTTATCCGGCTAGACCCTTTAAAATATTTTTTCAATTTAAAAAAATTATGTAGGTAAGTATCTGTAATTATTTTTTTTTTTTTTTATTTCCGAAAATTGAAAAAAAAAATTGAAAAAATCAAAGTTTCAAAAATGTTTGCATGTACCTACCAAACATTTTCAATTTCTTTTTTCCAAAGTTATTTTTTTCTAATACAAATCTTTTAAAACCATGGATTGAAAAATTAGGTAGGTCAATTTTTAAATTTCTTATTGAAAGCAAAAAAAAAAAAAAAATTCAATAATAGTCAAATTTATTTTTTCAATTTCAGTAAATTTCTTCAGATTCTGTGCGAAGAATCTTTTTCAAATTGGCAACAAAAAAAAATCGATTAAAAAATCTCTCTCGAATATTGAATTTTAAAAATTGAAAATTTTTCCACACTTCCGCCTTTTAAAATATGGAAAAAGAATTCGGTCACTAGTCAAAGCACGTCGACGACAATGTAAACACCATGACCCCGAAGAATCCGAGGTCGAGCCAATGTGAACCTCCCCAGACTCCAAATCCAATGGAGTCGTGAGACTCGCATTCGAATACTATACCAAAAAGCTTTAAACCAATTCGTATTAAGTAGGTAAGTGATAATAATTATTCGAGTTATTTTCATGAAAAAAAAAACAACTCATCGAACCGTCATCGCGTCATCTCATGATCATAGGCTATATAAACGTTATCTCGTTGTCTTCTTGTCAAATTTTTAGACGTACGATACAGAACACCGCAACCAGACATCGGTCAATTTCCACGTGTACGATAGACGTCAAAAATTTCGGCCATCAATTTTTTCCCTAATACGACCTCAATAAAATTCTAATCGATACAAAGTTAGCGGGTGAATAAAATTATGAATTTATAAATGATAAGCGATCTTTCAAGTGTAATCAATACAGCTAATTCGGGCGAAATACTCAAACATGCGCATAAATTAAAATGAACTTTCTTTCGTCGCATTACTGTCGCAGGTATTCGCACTATACACGTGTTTATGTAACGATCAAACAAATTAAAGGATGGTCGCAACTCGTAAATCGGCCATAACTTCAACGCAAAAGAGGGGTAATTAACGCTGATTAACAAGTACACTGGTACAGGAAATCGTTCAAGGTTAAGAACGCAAGAATTTCGGTATTGTTTAACTTCATTTTCAACATACATATCTAACAAGGAGTAGGTAATAAAGGTACACATCGTGAGCGGAGTGAAATCGCCAATATTATGCAGTGTACTCCGCTCCTTTCCCGCCTGTCCAGTCCAGGCCTTTAAACGAACGCGGACGCTATATTAAGCAGAAGTGACAGGGCAACATGTCGCGTCGTACTTGATATCGTGTAAAAAAAATTCTATACTCGATGGATGCGGAAAATATGCAGCTCAAAACATCGAACGACATTTAACCCTTACTAAAACGTGTCGAACAGAATATTTTTGTAGAAAAAGTCTGTTTTGTAGGAAATTTTCATAATGATAACAAACTCGCCAATTATACGAGTACGACACGTCCGTTGGTCGATGTTTGTCTAATGATGGCCAAATGGAATCCATTAGAATAAGAAGTATCCTGGTTAAGATCCTGTATGCGCCAATGCCACCAAGCTTTCAATAAATAATTGTCAAAATAAAAACGTAGCAAATTTGAACAGAGAATTTTCTTCATTCACGCGAATAAAATCGTTTTTTATTGTTTTTCTGAACTTTTGAAAAACTTTCAATTTTTTTATTGGAACAGATTTAAAGATTCCTACCTACTTATAGAAGCAAAGAATATGATCGAGAAATCTTTCATCACTTTGAAAATTGATCTTTTAAAAATTTTAGAAAATTTTCAAAGTTGAATTTTTTTTTTAAAGCGGAAGGGAAAAAAATCAAAAACCAAACTTATCCTTTAAAACATTAAAAAAAAAAATTGAATTTAAGGTACCTATGAAAAAAAAGAAAAAAAATGATGGCCAAATTTTCAGACAAATTAAAGAAAAAATCGAAATTATTTACTAACATGTTAACATCAAAAGTGAAAATTTAAAAAATCAAATCTTCGGAAATTAGTATTGGACAAATTTTGCAAAGATGATTTCTGGAAAAATTATTATAAAGCTAGAATGAAAAAATTGAATTAGAAATGTTTTCTCTTGATGTTAAATTTTTTATTAAATTTTTATTAATTTTACAAAAGTTAAATTTAGCAAAAATGTTCAAAGCCAGAATTTTCAAAAATTTTGACACTATCATTTTATAGTCAATTTTTTCAAAAATTCATCTTTCGAAATTTATTTCTGTAAAATTTTACCAAGTTGGATTTTTAATTTTTCGCTGGATTTTTACGAAAAAAAATTTAATTGAAAATAAAAAAAAAATAGAATATCGAATTTAAAAAATTGAAATTAAATTGATCTTATCTATATTATACTTTTTCTGATTCTTTAATTTGAATTTATTTTGAAAGCCAAATTCTTAAAGGAAAGAACTTTGAACTGCGGAAATATACTCAACTGATTTTCGAATTAGGTAGATCAATTTCAGTATTTTCTAAAAAGTTCTTCAATGTTCAAAAAAAAAAAAATCAAAATTAAAAATTCATTTGGAAAGTTACTTACTTAGGTATAATGTACATTTTCAAATTTTTTTTTAATTCTCAAAAATTTTTGAAAGATGGGTTAGGTAAGTATAATTTTTTTATTATTATTATTTAAAGTCAAATTCTTCTATGAGTTAATTTATTTTAATCTACCTACATGATATTTAAATTTTTCGTGGAATTTCAATTTTTTTCAAAATAATTCAAAATGGCCAAATTTTACAAAAAATAAAAAATAAATTACAAGAAAATTTTCATTTTTCTTACAGTTATTCCTTCAAATGACAATTTTTTAACTTGTGAGTTTTCAAATATTTTCATTAGATATTATTTTGCTAGTATCTTTAATCTTTAATTCAACATATTTATAACTGACCCCCTATGCCTAAAATGGCGAGCGGGAGTAAATTATTCGAAAATTTACCATAAAAAAATATTCAAGTACAATGAATTAATTTTGTTTGATTTTTTTTTCAAAGTTTTTTAGAAAATTCTCTTCTTTGAATTTCTACGAATTTTGTGAAAATTAAATTTTCAGAAACATTTTCCCAATAATATATATTTTTAAATCGCAAATTTTCTTTTTTAAAAATCATTTGTTAAAAATTAAATTTAAAAAAAATAAAAATTTTCAAAACTTGTTCTTAAAAAAATGCATTTTTTTAAAGTTTAAATTTCAATGAATGAAATTTCATGAAGTTAAGTAATAATTATTAAATTAATTTTTTTATACACTTCAATTTTTCAAAATATATTCAAGAACATGAGCGAAGAACATTTTTATTCGATCAAGAAAAATATACATCAAATTTTCGAAATTTAATCAATTTTGACATTTTGTAAAAAATTTAAAAGTAGGTAGCAAAAATTTATCGAATTTTAAAAGTTGAATTTTTACAAAATTTAGAAAATTTTACTGAATATTAAAAAATGGTTTAATTTTATTCAAATTGAAAATACTCCATTTTTGAATTTCTTCCAAATTTTTAATGTACTTGTTGTACACATTTTGAAGGGTTGACATTTTCAAAATTCCCACTTTCGAAATTTTTTCGAAAATTTACGCATCGAAAAAAATTTGAAATTATTTAATCTTTAGAAAATGTTAATATTGATCAAATTAAAAAAATTAAACGTTCGAGTAAATCTTTCACAAGATTGAAAATAAGAGCTCTGGAAATTCGAAATTCGATTATTTTAAATGAAAATTTACTTAATATCTACGCTTGAAAAATACTAAAATTGACTACATTTCAAAAATGACACATCCGTATAAGTATATTTTAACTCGAGGTAACTAATTGAAATTTTAAATAAAAATGGACTCAACTTTTTTTTTTTTTTTTTTTTTAATTTTCCAGGGGAAGGAACAGATTCTCTGAAAAATGTCCAACATTATTTGGAACATGCTAAATCCTCTAGGCTAATATGAAAAAAATACGTAACTAAACCCACACCAAACTAAATTAATTTTCGAATAATTAAAACAAATAACATACCTCAGAGGAGGTGTTCACTCCATATTTGATACGATCTGTGGACCGAACTATCGCTTGCATCTTTATGCCTTCGATTTCAAACTGGAGTTCTGAATTCCCGAGAGTATCTTCGGATTCTGACCAATGAGCATACCTCTTGGCTCTGAAATCATTTCACAGTAATCAATTTCAAATCAGCGACTATCGGTCACTGTTGGTTGCCAGCGAGGCAACTAGACGTGTTCATTTTCGATGCCTTCGAATTCGTTAGATGCTTGGTACACGCATGGAAACAATATGATTAGTTGCTATAAAATTAAGTAGAAGGCGATTTAGGTACCAAATTACTTTCGAGCCTGTCTGGTCGATTTTTCTATCCACGTTCAGATAGCACATTTTTTTTTTATCTCAAAAAAATTGAAAATATATTATATTTTTTTTTTCAATGAGACAAACAATTGGGATTTTGTATTTGAAAAATTAAAAATATTTTTACCCTTGAAAAATTATGAGATTCTTTTTCACACAAAAAAAAAAAAAAAAAAAAAATTCAGGCTGACTCCAAAAAAAATGAATATTTCTGCATTATTTTTTATTCCAAGAAAATACAGAGATTTTTTCTCCAAAAATTAAAGAAACATTTTTGCTCTAAAAAAGTTGAGAGATTTCTTTTCCAAAAAAGGTTGAAAAAAAAATTACGATTATTTTTCAAAAAGTTGAGATTAGGTCTAGGTATTCTTTGCGTGTGTGTGACCTACTTTTAAAAATCCGAGACCGTTTTCCCTTTTTTTTACATTAAAAAATTGAGATATTTTCTATTCCCATTCTAACGAGAATTCAGATTTTTTGAAGAAGTAAATCGTATAAATTTTCTTCAATCCTTAAAAATAATATCATAGATCGCCTTCAAATCAACGAACGTAACCAAACGTGTTTTCACACGAGTACACAGCATCTAATGAGTCTGAAGGAATCAAAATAGCAAATATTGTCGCCTTACGCCTTGTTGGAAACTAACAGCAACGCTAGAATTTATCTTACATTCATTCGCTAGTACACGATTGAGGCTCTTTCGCCTTCATTGGAATGGAATATGCAACCTTGATGACATCTCTGTCGTGACCAAGAAAGACGTACTAATACGTACCCCAACCCTTCCACCTCTTCCCAGAAGAGCGAATAATAATTTCTTTTTAAAAAATATTTTTGTTCAAAAACTTGCTTTTTAAAAAATTGAATTTAAAAAAAAAATTCTTCAGTTTTTTTCTGCCAATTTTTTTTCAGTTCACAATTTTCAACTTGGATTTTTTTTTTTTACTATATTCATGATATTTTTCGCTAAAAGACTTCACTACCTCTTTTGTACATAATTAAGTAAGTATAATTTGATTTTCCAAAATTCAAAAAATTCGTTCCTAAGGTGCTTCCCGTGTAGCAATTGTCGACATCGACATTTATGTCGACAAAATTCAGACACATTTTTTTCTCGGTTAACGATGAATTAAAAATGATATTTGAGATTTAAAGTAATGTTCTATGTTAAACATAACTGTTCAATCAAAATTTTTGAATTTTTCTCAGTATTTTCCTATAATTTAGAAAACGTTGTTTTTCTACGTAGACAAGTCGATGTAAAAATCGATACTCGATAAACGCATCGACATTTATGTCGACAATTTCTGCCAATTAAATTTACAAATTTTATATCTAAAAAGAACTAAAAACAAATTAATAGGAACATTTTAAGCTCAGGAATAAATAATTTTTGAAAGAATCGCAAAATTTTCTTATTTTTTAAAGTTTTGAATAATACAACCACTTGTCGAGTTATTGTCGACATAATTGTCGATGGTCGAATAATGCATCGACTTCACTGTCGACAGTGTCGACCAGAGGAATTTTAAGTCGAGGTAGTGTCGAGGGTCGAATAATGCATCGAATTAACTGTCGACAGTGTTGACCAGAGGAATTTTAAGTCGAGTTAATGTCGATCTAATTGTCGAGGGTCGAATAATGCATCGACTTGACTGTCGACGTCTTGAGGGTGATTGTGATACTCGCAGATAAAGTGTGTTGTGAATTAGTACATAAGGTCTAAGAATCATCTCTATGTTAGTTGGACACTCGCATATGTCCAGCTACAAATGTGGCCTCAATGCCGCATATTTGACAAAAAATGTCGAAATGTTGGCTTGAACACTATTTTTGGTGTAATTTTAATAATAAGTACTTATATTGAATATTTGAACTTAGCATATTTTTCAAAATCTCATCATTGCAAATGTCGATGTGGATATCGATATAAATGTCGACACATCGAAATCGGTCACTTTTCGATCGTACATGTCGACACGATTGTGGATGGTTTGTCGAGCTTATTATCGACATGTTTGTCGACCGTCCAAATACATGTCGATAATAAGCTCGACAAACCATCCACAATCGTGTCGACATGTACGATCGAAAAGTAACCGATTTCGATGTGTCGACATTTATATCGAAATTAGCATCGACGTTGCTACACGGGTTACGACTCAAAAAAGTGACTCATTGTCAATGTCACCCATATAAAAATACGCGAATACAAAAATACGAGATTCCAGCAAAAATACCAGTTCGATTGCGATTGACAATCTATGGAACCCCTAGAGTCACTTCTGCCACACCCTGGAATCAAGTTCGCTAGAAACTTAATAAGTATAGGAAAATCACACGGTGCTTTTCCACTGGCACCTTTGCACCGAGACCGAAGAGTCTCGACATTTCGCAGATATCTTGTAAATTTTACTATAATATTGGTAAACACATCGAGCGAATTCTCGATTAATTTATGGCATATTTTATTCGCTAGGTAGCTATTTGTTTACCGTCCATAGTTCATCTCCATAGCAGCTGACTAGAACCAGATGTGTACGTATATCTTGGCTCTTGACGCTCGACTGGTCACCGCGAGTTGAAATTTTTGTTGAACACTAATTAATAATTATTATGAATTTACCCCCTTGTCACCCGCCATGTCGCAATATTTGCTCATTTGCGTTAAATACGAAGCACACACAAAGTACAAGTACACGAATACGATTTATATCTTCCTTTTCGGAGATCGCACACTGACACCTACGCAGTGGGTCGTAATTTTGGCTCATTTACGAGACGACGAACAAACCTGGGATTCGATTCGATTCGTAGGCCTAACGGAATCGTACCCATGCTGATGCTGTAGAAAAAATAAAATAAAATCTAGGCGATTGGTGGCCGCCACCGCCTAGTACATTTAATTAAAAACCGATACGCCACTGATATAGTGGCGAACGAAAGACAGAGAGGGGCTCGATAAAATGCCGAGATAGGTATGCGGTTATGTCGCAAGCTACACGTAGCTGTAGCGGGCAATTGCGTTGTCGTGTGTCAATAATTGACTCGTTTTTAAACGAGAGCCATCAAATACACAACTATAAAGACTTATACTCGTATACTCGTATACTTCTCTCTATCTATCTGCCATGCCATGCCACGATTATATAACAGATATGCGCCACAGCCGAGCTGAATCCTATACACACGCTATCTGGTTTGGCGCTGATGGGTCGCGGTCCAGATGCCTTTGGATCTTTTTCAAAAGTAGGATACCGTCTGGTTGGATTTTTATCCTGTGTTGCTATCCTTTGATTTACTAAAATGCCTGCTCTTAACTTTGGTGAAAATTAATAAAATTGATTTTTGGCGATTTAGAAAGGACGAAAATACCTATTTCTGACTTTCACACAATTTTTGTCAGTTTCAGAAAAAAATCCAGAAATTTATGATCTTTTCTATTAATTTTGAGATTTTTTTGCCAATTTTGGAAAAAAAATATTTTCAGATAAGGAAAATTTAGAACATTCGAACTCAAAATTTCCGATTGATTTTCAACCATTTGAAAAAAAAATTAAAACCTGTCTACTCGGATTCGACGAATTTCAATTCATTTTTCTTTCAAATGTTGATTTTTACTTTATTCTTTTTTTTTCTGATTAAAAAAATGATAGATAATTATTAATTAAGTAAGCAACTCTTCGATTTCAACAAATTCTGAATTGGCCATGTCATAGGTATTTCGTATTTCCTATTTTAAAAAAATATTAGGTTTAGGTACACAAATTGGACAATTTTATTTCATTATTATTTTTTTCTATTTTGGCTTCTTGTTAGATTTTTTTTAATTCAGAAAAAAAAAATTCTTAATTATTCTATGGGTACCCTACAACCCATTAAGTAAATAATAAAACAAGGCTAAAAAAACGAATTCCCAATTTTGAATTTTTGGTCACTTTAGAAAAATGTTGAATTTGGTATCTGACATCATGTACGGTTTTAACTGATTTTTCAGTATTTTCCATCCATTTTAACCTTGAAATTGTTGGTTTTTTTTCAATCGAGAAAAATAATAAAATTAAGTAGGTGCTAATTTCCAATCCAAACTCCTTATTTTGCCCATTTTCAAACAAGTTCTGATTTTAAAATTTTTTAATTATCTATTGCTACTGAATTTTTGCCAATTTTTAAAAAAATATGCGCATTCGTTGAGTCTTCTTTTTTGGAGGGAGGCACTTCTGAATCTGAAAATTTCATTTTCAATTCATTCAAAATCATTTCTGGTATTTGGGCATTTTTAGTTCATTTTTAATTTTTTTAGGCTCTCAGGAACGTGTCACTCAATTTTTCTAGCGGGCAATTTGAATTTTTTTGAAAATTCAACAAACTTTAAAAATTGATCCAATTTTAATAATTTTTTCAATTTTTATTTTTGAATAATTTAAAATGAAAGATAAAACATTAAAAATGTACAGAAATTTAAAAAACTGACTAATTTGAAAAATATTGTAGGTAAAAATTATTATTTTGAATTTAGAAAATTCAGTTGAAGATTAAAATTTCTATCAAATATTGAAAACCGTAAAAATCCAAAATCTTTTAAAATCTAGCCAATTCCCGAAAATGTATAAAAAATTAAAAATTGTCAAATTTCCAAGTTCTACCAAATTTTTGAAGTTTTGAATTTTGAGCAAATAAAAAAAATAAACAACAAAACTTCGCTCAAATTTGGAAAAGTTGGCCACATCTGCTTCTATTGAACAATTTAAACTTTTTAAAAATTTACAAGTAGCAAAATGCTAAAAACTGATCGAATTTCAAAAATAAATCAAAATTAAAAAAAAAAAATCAACCAATTTCCAAGTGGTGTGAAATTTTAAAAATTGGAATTTTGAATAGGCCTACATGCTTTAAAAAAATCACTTAAAAGGTCAACTTAAATTTTGAAATTGACAAAATTTAAAAAAATTGCAAAAATCGATCTTTTTAATTTATTTTAGGTAGGTAATAAATTTTGTAGAATTTTGAAAACTGATACTAGGTATTTCAAAAATAAATTAAAATTTTTAAAAATTAAATTTTTAAAATTTTGAATTTCGCTGATTTTCAATTCATTTTTTCAATTTTAATAATTTATTTACTTGTTTGTAAAAAAGAAATCATTTTTTTTTTTTTTTTTTGAAAAAGCAAGATTTTATTAGAAAATGAATTGATTATGGTTATTAAATTAATTCATTATTTTTTTTTAAACTTCAAGATGATCAATTTTTCAAGGAGTTTTCAGATTTTTAAAATTTTGAACTTAGAATAGTTTTATAAATTTTGAATTTTGAAAAAAATCAAACTTTTAAGATTTAGTTACTTAAATTCAACAAAAGTTTGAAAATTGCAAAAATTATTCCTATTTTTTTGAAAATTTTGTAGAATTTCAAAAATATAGTTCAATTTTAAAAACTCGTTGAAAATTCTCAAAATTCTACTAATTTTGAAAATTGATGAAAATTGAAAACTTCAATGAAATTTACCTTTCAAAAACCTTATTATTTTTAAAAATTTTAAAAATGAATTATTACTCTAAGTTATTCAGATTCGTGAATTTGATTATTTTTAGGAATTATGAAAAGATTACAAATTTTTGATTTTTATTTTTTTATCTAAGTGAGCATTCAAAGGTTCAATTTTTTATTTGATTTTTTCCAATTTGGAAAAAAGAGTGAATTCTTTGTATTTGAAAATCTTTCTATTTAAATTTCTGATTTCGAATTTTAATTTTTGCAATTTTTGTTAATTCAAAAGAAAAAACTCAATTATCTGATTTCTTATAATTTAAATTATGGATTTTTCAAAGTCTGAGATTTAAAAGAAAATATACAAGTAGGTACAAACATTTTTTCCTCATTTTGATTTTTTATTTCAAAATTTTTTCCATTTGTAAAAAAAAATCGACTTTTGGAACTTTGATAAATTTAGAATTGAAATTTTCAGTTACTAATGACTTTGAAATAATTAAATTTGGACTTATGACTTTTTTCTGTATTTTTAAAATCAATTTTGAATTCCATTTCCTAAATTCGAACAACTTTTTTTCAATCTTGACTTCAAATTTTTATATCTTTCGTTAATTCATCAAAAATTTTCTGATGTTGCCAATTTTCAAATTTGAAATCCTATTTTCTCAGGATTTTTAAAAATAATAAAGAAAATTTTCATCTCTGAATTTGAGGAATTTTAATCCCAACGTGTGATTTTGATTGAACTTTTTTGAGGAAGGAAAAAAAATGATCTGATTTCAAAAATTCATTATCAAAATATTTTGTAATTTAAATTTTTTTCGTTTTTTTCGTTTTTTTTTTTTTTTAACCTTACTTACTTGTTATGAAAAATTCAAGTTAAATTTTTTCCTACTTATCTAAACCAAATTTTCGAATCTTCTGCTAATTTGAAAAAAAACTTTTCATCTGATTTCGGACAGTTTTGGATTAAAATTCTCAATTTTGACTACCTTCCTAAAAAAATCAATTTTGAAAAATTATTAACAAACAAAATTTCTAATTTTGGTTTTTAGTTGTCAAATTTTTTCATCATTTTTCATTTCTGATTTTGGCTCAATTTTTTTCCAATTTGAAAAAATCCCACTCAATGAAGCCCTCTTTGGCAAAATTTTTTTCGCACATTCCATCCAGAAATTTTTTCTACACACACGCGCGTGCACTATCTCGTTACGCGACGCGTTCTATACACCAAAGCTTCGACAATAATTCTGGAAAGACCACTTTCTACTTTCAAGGACGCGGCCGACGCGTCGGCCAAAAGATTCACTCTATTAATGACACTAACCGCACGTATGGATACGCGAAATCGAAATAAACACAAATTATTTAGAAATACTCGTCGTAGTAAGTTATATTCCAATTCGCTTTCGCAGGTTGAATCACTCCTCTGCACTGCACTCTTGCCAAATACTCGTATCATCGTGTCGTCCATATCGTCTCAACTTGGGTCGCACTCCTTCTTGCAATGTACTCATCGCCGCAGATACCACCATCACGTATTTACACCACATTTCAACAGGCTATCCGAATGATGACAGAAAAACAACAAGATCCTTTTCTCCCTGATTCCAAGGGCAACATTGACCTTTAACCGTATATCCGGTTTCGGATGAAAAATTCGCCAAAAAAAACACCTCGATGGAGCGAAAATTCCTCTATCTCATGGTGGCTCGAATGGCCAGCTCAGTTGATTTATGAGCTCGCCAGGTATGTTACATTAGTTCCTTGAACAAATTCACAATATAGAGACTGAAAATACGAATAGATGTAAACAACTTCTGCAAAATACGACTAGGCGGACGAAAATAAATAAAATTTCAAATTTTCCAAATAATGTTGAAATTTAAATCATTCGAGAGCTTTCGAGTTCATTTCATTCGATATTTGAAGAACTGAATTGCCAAGACAGAATGAGCTAGGAAGAGAAATACCTGCACAAGAAAAAATATTCCATTCGTACATCCAATTATGCAAATTTTTCTGCAATTTGCACAAGTTAATGACACTTAAACGGATGGAAAAATCCGTGTTGATGGCATAGCGCATGTCAAACGACATAAACACCCATAAACAAGACAACTTCGGTGCTGGACTCAGGTGACAGGGAGAAAAGTCGAAGCAGCGTTGCTGCATAATGGCCGAATTTTCCTACCTACGTGTGCAAATTTAGCAATTTTTTAATCGATTAATACCTACCAAAAATTGGCCGGCATCATAAAAAAAATTTCAGTATTAATCCAACATCAATTAAACGTGTAGCTATTAATAGATCTTCAAATTTAGATTATTCGCTGTTAATTCGCGCCACCAATGGTCACTAATTCATCAAAATTACCAAAAACGCTGATCTCTGAGTTGCTAAGTATTTCTCGTTTGATTATGATTATCGTAACTTCGCAAGTTTAACGCAAATCACCATCTCACCATCTTCTTAATTGCCAACAATTCACAATAAAGTACTCTCAATTTGCAGTCATTAGCCAAACAACATCACTTCAATCAGGTACCATTAATTTGACACATCCATTATCGTCCAATCATCTTAACGAATTATATCAAAAATTCATCATCATCGTTGGTGTGGCCGATGAATTTTTCAACGCAGGTGTCATTAGGGTGGCTCTTTTGGTTTATAACCCATCAATGTTATTCTCATTCATAAAAATGGATTCCCAGTGTTTTAAATTCCCCAAAAAAATTTCAAGTGACCTTCAAAAAAAAAAAAAAAAAAAAAATGAACAAATTTTTTTCACCTTATTGTATTTGAAGTTATCGCATTTTATTAGAGAATAATTCTTAATTTTTTAAATTTTCTCCCAACTAGAAGTGCCACTAGCCCCCCCCCCCCCATTTTGAAAATGAGTAATTTCTTCATTTTTTCAAATTAGAGACTAAAGGGGAAGAATACATAAAATGCAACAACTCCCTTTTCATCCATTCCTCCCGATCCAAAACCTCTCTTTTCGTGAAAAATATTACAAAATTTTGAAAATTCAACTTTTCAAAATTAAATTACCTATCAAAAGAATAATTTTCAAAAAATCAGATTAAGTACCTAATTATTATAAATTAAAAAAAAAAAAAAACAATTAATACAGTTTCATAAAAATACGAGTAAGTATAGCTTGAAAAGTATGTTTGTTTGAATTTAAACTTGAAAAAAACATTTGGAAAGTCCATTGTGAAATTATTAATTCTTGAGATCTGGCTTGTAAGAAATACCCTCTGGAAAATTTTGAAAATTGGAAAAAATTGACTTTTAAAAGAATTTATTTTGAAAAAAAAATCAAAAAGGTCCACATTGAAATTTCAAAAAAAGATTAACAAAAATTTTACTTGAAAGAAATACCTACTTCAAAAAATTCAAAAATTTCACTTTCAAAATTTTTTATGATGCTTAAATTTTTGAAAATGCTACTTGTTTTCAAAAATTAAATTGTAATCCACATCAAGGGTGATCTTGAGTTGACACTGGATGCCCATCCTCTTAGTGGCCTTTTACGACAGACATGAGAAAATAATTATAACCTATGAAAAAAAAAATTTAAAATAAAATAAATTTTTTAAAAAATTTGATAGATAATTTTTCGAAAATAAAAATATCACTCAATAATGAACAAAAAAAACAAGAAAATTTTAAAAATTATACTTTCGAAATTGGCTTTTGAAAGTCACTTCCAAAAAAAATTTGAATGATTCACTTTCGAATTTAGTTATTGTGAAGTTTTTGAAAATTCAACTTCCTGAATTTTAAGATAAAATTTCCTAACATCCAACTTATAAAATTTTTTTAAAATTCAAGGTGATAGATTTTTTTTTGATATTCGATCATCACAATTTTTTGGGAATGATATTTTGAAAAATCGACTTTTTAAAAACAGCTTATAAAAAAATTGGAAAATAAATCGGTAAGATGTGTAGGAATTCAGTTTTTAAGAAAATTCACTCTTGAAACTTTTTGTAAAATTTTAGCAATTTTTTTTCAAAGTACATATTGAAAAATTTAATTTTTTAAAACTGACTGGAAAAACTTCAAAGTTTTTAAAAATTCAACTTTGTTAAAACCCCTTTATTAAAAAAAAAAAAAAAAACTTTCAAATTTTTTTTTACTTTTTATTTTTTTTCAATTTCAAAATTTTTTGATAACTATTCAAAGTTTTTAAAAATTCAACTTTGTTAAAAACCCTTTATTAAAAAAAAAAAAAACTTTCAAAATTTTTTTTTTTTTTTTTTTTTTCAATTTCAAAATTTTTTGATAACTATTAAAATTGACCAAGTTTGAAAGCTGATTAGCAACTTGGATTCTTGTGAAAATTTGATTTTGAAACAGATCAGAAACTAAACTTGATTTTTGTTAAAGATTCATCGTTGATTTGTTTTTTCAAAATTATCCAAGTTAAGATTTTCATTTTTTTCTAATACTAGCTTTCCAAAAAATTCTAAAATCCAGCTTGGTGAAATTTTTGAAAATGGATTTCATAAAATCATAATATTTGATTTTTTTTAAATTTATACCAGTAAAAAATATTTTTTTTTTATTTACTTACAACCCTAATTTTTTGTGGTCCAACTTACAGAATAATTTTGAATTAAGTAAACTTTTTTTTTAAATCCAAATTTAAAAAAAAATTGAATTTGGAAAATCTGACTTTCAAAATTTGTTCATAAATCTTCTGTGAACATCTTGAAAACTGAACTTTCAAAAAGTTTTCGAAAAGTAAAAAATTAATAAAATAAGATTTTTGAATTTTTTCCGAAAATTGAAACAATTTTAGAACTTACATATAAAAATGGACTTTTAAAAAAATATTAACTTTTGGTAGAAAATTTGGAACTTTTACAGATTCAATTTTCAAACTCCCAAATACGTAAGGATATTTCAACTTTTTTTTTGTTGAAAAATTTGGAAAAGTATTCTCGTACACCTCAGATCGATTCCTCCCCTCTCCTCGGCTCCATCATAAATCAAAACATCTAACTGAGAACTCTGCAAATTCGTCTAAATGTCGACGATTTTTCGGTCTTGTTTTGCCATCATGTTGTTTTCTGTTTTCTTGCAGTTTACGCGACGATACAACCTTGAACGAGGTAAAATGAGATTTTTACTCGCAGATGGCGAAGAGTACGCGAGTAAAGGTAATAACGTCCGCGTACATATTTTCATTTCCGATATTTCATCGCGAACGGTTGTAAACACAGCGCACCAAACACTCTCGAGTAGGTATTTTGTAATCGGGAAATTACTTCGCCCAGACATTTGTTATTGATTACGATAATGTCGGTCCTAGATCGTGAGGGAAGCAGCGCAGCAGCCGCGACGCGAGCTGCCAGGTGGGTATTGTGTGGTACGTACGATATTAAGTACCTGCACTTACTCGTAATTCGGCAAGTCATGCGTGTTTTTTTTCTTCAGTTTTTGCTCGAGACGGATCTCTTCCTTGTCCTCAAGTTCTCTTATGGTCGGTTCACGACAGCTTCAAATGTATGAGTTTTGCAGAACTTAATTAAGAGGTGCTGACGTTGGCGTATTTCGCTTGTTTTTCAAAGTGGGTAGGTAAACAAGTGTTTGAAAAAATACCAAATGAATGGCGTCCAATGGGAAGACAGATGGAAGAAGTTTGAAGTGAGCAGAATCCTGCTGAGAGATTGGATTCCACACATAGTTCGAGAACCTTTGTGAGAAATGATGTTTATTTGGAATGTTTCCAGTTTTTCGAAGATGGTTGGAATTTTTTCAATACTGTGGAAATTTTTCCATTATTGTTAGATGTTTTTAAAGTTGGTTAAAATTCTTGATCGCATTCTTTGCCCTGACTTGAGTTTAACCATCAGAATTTTTTCAGGATTATCTCATCAGAATGATTATTTATCAGAGTTTTTGTATTTCGTCAATAAGAATTAACACTTGTCAGTTTTTTTCTTGTTTTTCAATTTTTTAGATTAATTTTTGTCTCTTTAGTTATGTTTAGAAACTGGTGATTTTTCAGTAATTTTTCATCTCTTAAAACTTCTTATTTGTCAGAATTTTGATTTTTCCATAATTCTCATTTATAAGGTTTTTGACAAAATTATTAATTTTGTTGATCTTTTTTGTGAACATTATTAAAATAATGTTGTTTTTTTTTGTGTTTTTTTTTTATGTAAGAGTTATCTGCCAGATTATTGATTTTTCCAAAATCATCATTAATCATTCTAATTTGTCAGAAATTATCATTCGTCGTTCATTTTTGCAAGATTTGTTTATTTTGTCAAAATTATCATTTATTTTGTCAGAATCATATCTGATCAATTTTCACTTGTTAGGAAAAACATTGAAATCGTCTTTTCGACATCAAGAAATTTTGTAGAGTTTTAGTGAATTCTAGAATAATCAATTTTTTGGGAATCTTTTCAAAATAATAATTTCTACTCGTACATAATATTGTTATTTTTAAAAAATCATTTTATTTAACTATTTGTAATTTCAGATTTTTTTTTACCAATCTTGAATATTCTAGAATTTTTTGAATTTTTGGTGAACTCCAGAATCAAAAATTTTTTTGATTTAAAATAAAAAAATTGGATTTTCTTTGCATTTTTTTTTTTTTGACAAAAATTGGATACCATCGTATTTTAGAGATTTTTTTGGTAATTTTTCCAAAATGATAACTCTTTTAAAAAATAAAATTTATTTTTACTGTTTGTAGTTTTTGAATTTCTCGACCAATTTTGACTATTCAAGATTTTTTTGGGGAGGGGTAGAAGAGAGTTCTAGATTTTTTTTTTGTTTTGAAATAAAAATTGAATTTTGTAGTCGAGATTTTTTTTTTCAAAAATTAAATTTTCAACTTTTTTATTTTTTATTTATGAATTTTATGGCCGCAATCTTGATATTATTCTAGAAATTTTTGATTTTTTTTTTGTTGTGAAAATGAAATTTACAAAAAATATAATTTATAGACATTTTTTTTTTTAATTTGAAGAAATAGAATTTTCTACCTAAAAAATATTCTTTCAAAAATTGAATTCATTTTTTAAAATTCGTGATTTATGAATTTCTTGACAAATCTTGAGTATTTTAAAATTTGTAGGTAGGTATATTTATGGCAAATTCCAGATTTTTTTTTGGATTTTTTTTGTTTTGAAAAAACAGTGCAATTTTCTACCTAAAAATTTTTCTTTGAAGTGAATTCAATTCGTGATTTGTGAATTTTTTGACAAATCTTGAATATTATCAATTTTTTCAAATTTTAAATTGACTCTAGGATTAAGCGTTTTCTTGATTTTTCCCCCCAAAATACCTATACAAATGAATTTTGATTGTTGTATTTTTTGACAATTCCTGAATACTCTCGAATTTTTAGAATTTTTGCTAAATTCTAGAATTATTGGTAGGTACCAATTTTTTTTGAAATTTTTTTCGAAATTACGAGTATATTTTTTAATATAAAATTACTCTTCGAGAATTGTAGTTATTGTTTTATCAATTCATGATTTTTGAATTTTTTGAAACATCTATGTAATTTTGGTCAATTCTAGGATTATTATGTTATTTTTTGGAGTTTAAAAAAATTGAATTTTCTACCTCAAAGTGTTCTTCAACTTTTTCAAACAAATTTTGAATTTTTTAGAATTTTTAGAATTTTTACTGAATGGTGCTAGAATTACTTTGTAGGCTCCTTTTTGGAAATTTCTTTAAATGGCAATTCTTACAAACAAATATTTTTCAAAAAATTCAATTCTTTCAGAATTCGTGATTTTTGATTTTTTTTGACAAATTTTGAATGTTTTATTTATTTTATTTTATTTTTTTTGATTTTTGATGAATTCAAAAGTTGACTCATTTTCTGTTGTTTTTTCCTCTCAAATTTGAAGTTTCTACCAGGGCTGGTTGAACAGAACAGAACAGAACAAAATAATTCCCTGAACAAAAAACAAAAAACAGAACAGAACAAAATAACTCTCTAAACAAAAAACAAAAACCAGAACAGAACAAAATAATTTTCTGAACAAAAAACAAAAAACAGAACAGAACAGAATAATTCTCTGAACAAAAAACAAAACAAATCGTTTTGTTCCTCAATCCTGGTGTTAGCATCATTCATAAATTGACTAATCTGGACTGGTTGAACCGAACAGAACAGAACAAAATTATCCTCTGAACAAAAAACAAAAACCAGAACAGAACAAAATAATTCCCTGAACAAAAAACAAAAAACAGAACAGAAAAAAATTATTCTCTGAACAAAAAACAAAAAACAGAACAGAACAAAACAAATCGTTTTGTTCCCCAGCCCTGGTTTCTACCTTTTTTTTTTTGTAAGTATGTTTTGAGTTTTATTTCACAAATCTCGGATGGGTATATCTTATTTCCAAAATCTTTTAAATTTTGAATTTTCAAAAAAATTTTGAACTCGAAAAATTAATTTTTTAATAATTAAAAAATTTTATGAATTTTGAATATTAAAAAATTTACGAAAATTTGTTCTTTATTGTTAATTTTTATTTAATTATTAATTTTGTTCTTGACCAATTTTACTGATCTAGGTATTGAATTTTCTGAAAAATAATAATGAAGTCGATAGTATGTATAGGTTGAAATCAGCTTTACTGCTTAGTATGTAGGTATTTTTTCTCCATCTTTTTTTAGTAAATATTAATTTTTTCCACGAAGGACAAACTTATGATATAATGAGAGGAAGTTCGTCTTCAAAGTTCAAAATATATGTGCGGCGAGCGAGTGTGTGCTAGAACCTGCGGGTACGCCATATCGTAGGTACATATCGATTCATTAGAGATTAGATTAGATTATACGAGAAGTGGGCAGTTACAGCGAGGACCTTCGATGGTACATAGCTCGGTGGTGTACCATAGAATTGTCGAATCGTATAAACTTACTCTCGTATAGGTACTTTTTTAATCGAGACCATGGACCTAATTAACGTCGACGTGTTATTAATTTAATCGTAGCGGTAATTATCGATAATAAAGGGCCATAGGGATGGCCTAGATTTGGCTCAAGCTCCGCTCTTCTCTGCTCATTTTTTTTGATCGAGCGTCAGGTGACCATTGGACAAAGTCGTCGTCGATCTTTACTTCTTCAGCAGACTCCAATCGATCGCAGACGTCGTCTCGGTATATCATCTCGAAGTACTCACGAAGTCTGCTCCGCAACAATGAATGGCATAGTTGGCAATGCCCGACTGGCACGATCGAATGTCAATGGTACACCACGTCGTTTGTTGCGCGTTTACATAACCTTCGACTGCTGAAGAGAAGAGTCTTTCAAAGGTTAATGGTGCTCCTTTTTTGCGGCGCTGGATACAACCTATGCTCGTGTAAGAGTCTGGTGATGTTGCTGAAGACGTTTCAAAGAGTCAATGATGGCTTACAAGGGAACCTCGCCAACTCGTCACCTCCGATTCAGCTGAAATTTGGCTCACTGAAAGAGCATGCCACCCAGACCTCACAATAAAATTTTTAGTTGCCGAAGTTGATTTTTCGATTTTTAGCGAATTTTTGAAAATGGCTAAAACCGCCTCCAAAAAAACATTTTTTGAAAAAAAATTGTAAATTTCAAGATAGAGTCCTGAAAATTGGTTTGTACACTAAAGTCGACCTCCAGAGTCGATTGGCACCATTTTCGAAGCGATCTGGAGCCTCCAGGAAAAGCTGACTTTTCTCCAGCGCAGTGGAATAGCTCCAGACAGCGCTGTAATTAACTTCGGCAGCTGAAAATTTAATCCTAGCGTTAGTATGATGTCATCTATCGATTGACGTAGTTGAATCCAAAATCCGAGGTGACGAGTTCGCACATTTTTTTTTTGACAACATGAAAATTCTGCATTTTATAAAAATTTCCAAAAAATCAATTTCACCAAAATATCACCAGAAACTTCGTCTACTCCCTAAAGTCGACCCTCCGAGTTGATTGGAACCATTTTCGAAGAGATCTGGAGCCTCCAGAAAAAGTTGACTTTTGCCATCTAGAGAGACTCCAGTGTGCTGGAAAAAAGTCAACTTTTTCTGGAGGCTCCAGATCGCGTCGAAAATGGTGCCAATCGACTCGGGAGGTCGATTTTAGTGTACAAACCGATTTTCAGGATTCTATCTTGAAATTTACAATTTTTTTTTCTTCAAAAAATGAGTTTTTCAGAGGCGGTTTTAGCCATTTTCAAAAATTCGCCAAAAATCGAAAAATCAACTTCGGCAGTTAAAAATTTGGTCGTGAGGTCTGGGTGGCCATGCTCTTTCAGTGAGCCAAATTTCAGCTCAATTGGAGGTGACGAGTTGGCGAGGTTCTCTTGTTAGGTAGGGCTAGGGATGTTCTGAATGAATTCGGAACCCCTCGCCTAATGCCCAATTCCCATCAACTCGGATCAATTATTTTTGCATCGATGATGTAATTGCCAATTCTGGGCTGGTTATTTTCAAATCGAAGAGCAATGAGACGAAATCAAGACCATGTATCTTATCACTCTTGTAGGACACACCTCTGAAGTCGTATTCGGAAGGAAAATCAGAGATGGTAGGGTAGGATCAGACTGTGGAACATGGAAGTATCGAATTTTCACCCATCTCGAGGAGAATTGATGAAGGGTGAATTCGAAACCAAGCTCGTTGCGAATCTATCCAACTCCAAGCTTCAATTGCAACGCATTCATACATCGAACTACTCGAGCTTGACGAAAATTTATTCTTCGGCAAACTCCAGAGTATCTTATTACATTATCGATAGTGTCCCTATCGGAAAACTTCCCTATTTAGGAAATCCAACCCGGAGGAATGGATCAAAATCAACATTCCAACATCAGAGATGACCAAAACTGCTGATTTTCCCCAACCACCTAATTTGTGGGTCAAGACCAAGCAATAGATGGGCCAGCGATGCGATATGGCAATTGATAAGGTAATCGGTGGATGTTGAAGGAAAAAAATTGGCCAGAATAGCACGCACTGATATACCTGCGAGTACGTCGATTCTCGCAGATTTAGGTCAAAATCTAGGAAATGCCCTGTTGTGTTGTTTCGGGCCGGGGATGGCGTAAGTACGACTACCGCCGAGGGTATCCAAAGCAGCTCGCCGCTCGCCTAGGTCGTATATAGGTTACACATCGCGCAAAAGGGGAACGTCTACACAAAAAAGTAGGTTTTGTGTGCTGAACTGTGGCCGAGCTCGTATCGGTACCTCTCACCGCACCTTCGACGGTTACGTAATGCATTAGCACGAGCACCTATAATATCTTACACATACGTACCACCGCCGTACGTAGTCGTCGTAGTCGCAGTCGCATTCCGAAACCGCCGCACGGGCCCGCCGCGATCCGATCCGAGCGAGGGGCGACCGGACCGAAGCTGCACATCGACTAAGTCGCACTATCTCGCTACAGAAGTCGACGGTATTAGCACGAGGCACTAAAAACCGGATTTTTATACACAATTATCTGGTTCTAGGTCTTGCGAAGTTCGTTTCCATAATTTATTTTCACGCTTCGGACGACATCGACCATTGAATCCGCCAAGTACCCACATACCTCGGGTATTTACCCAAGTGTTGTATGGTCAGGGTACCGTTCGTCGATCTTGGAAACTCGCATGGTAAATGGTATTCGGTGCTTGCCCAGTGTTTGGTTTCACGGGTCTTTGGCGAGTTTTGACAACGGTTTTTGTTGTTCTTGAATTTCAGACTTGGATGGTTCGTGCAAAAGCTGCAAAGGTTGATGGTTTCGTGCTTTGCAAAAGATTATTCGATTTTATGCCAATTTCGCAATTTGGGGATCTTTCCTAATCAATGTTTGCAAGTCAAGTTCCTGGCAATTGGGAATTAATCAGTGATCAGATGATTCTAACAATGAAAATTTTGACGAAATTGACTGCTCACTGCTGAATGAAAGATTTTGGAAAATCATGGTGGATCTCACAGAAATTATTGAAAAATAATAAATTTACCAAAGACCTGATAAAAAAATAATTTACAAAATTCTGATAAATTTTCAAAAACTAAAAAAAAAAAAATCTCAAAATTTTGCTAAATTCCAAATTTAGAAACTTTTGAAAAAAATTAAATTAGCTCAAAAAATATTTTTTAAAAACAATAAATTGAGAGAGAATATAAACAAAAAAGAGCCAACTTTAAAAATTAGAATTCACCAAAAAAAAAAATAGAACATTCAAAATTTGTTGAAAAATCTAAAAATTATACAATTTTTTTATAAAGAATATTTTTTTGTAGAATTTATTATTCAGAAAAATTTATAAAAAAATAGTGTACTAACTAATTTTAGAATCAAGGAACAAAAATTCAAAATTTCTTAGAAAATCCCAGCTTTGTTTGAAAACGTTAAAAATCAAGAATAATTGAAAAACATTTGAAAAAATTTCTATAGTGTTATCTAATTCTAGAATTCAGCAAAAATTCCAAAAATTTGAGAGTATAACTCAAAAATTTCCAAAAAATTCAAAAATCACGAATAAAAAAAAAGAATGCAATTGTTTTGAAAGACATTTTCTTGTATAAATGTGATAATCTTGAAATTATAAACCCCCCCCCCCCCAACAAAAAAAATCTAGTAGAAAATTCCATGCTTTATTCAAAAAAAAAAAATTGAATTCCAGAATTCACCAAAAATTCAAAAAATTCTACAGGGTCAAATAAAAAACTACAAACTGTAAAAAGAAATTAGGTATGTAATACGATTATTTACAGAATATTATGACAATAGAAAAATTAAAATTTATGGTTGGAAATATTTTATTTACCTAATCAATTTTGGTTAAATTCCAAAGGTTTTTGCAATTTTTTTTCAATTCCAGCAAATTTTGCAATTTTTTCATTTTTTTAGCCCTACAATTTTGTAGGGTTTCTCGAGCAATGATTTCGTGAAAAATTTCATCAATATTTGTCGAAATTTGAATTTATGAGTGGAAATATTTTTATTAAATCAATTTTGGTTCAATTCGAGCGGTTTTTGCAATACTTTTTCAATTCCAGAAAATTTTGCAATTTCTTTGTTTTTTTCGACCCTACAACCATATTCTAGCGTAATAATTTTGAGAAAAATTTCATCAATTATTTTGTGGAAATTAGAACGAATGAATGGAAAAATTTTATTTAATCAATAATTTTGGTTCAATTCTAGAGGTTCTTGCAATTTTTTTTCAATTCCAACAAATTTTGCCATTTTTTATTCAGCCCTACAATGGTAGGGCTTCTCGAGTAGTTATTTCGAGAAAAATTTCATCAGTTCTGTCAAAATTTGAATTTATAGGTGGAAATATTTTATTCCATCAATTTCGGTTCAAGATGAAAAATTAAAAATTTCTAGAATATTCAAGGTTGTTCAAGAAATTCAAAAAAAATTTAAAAGAATATTTACCATTTTTTAAAAATATGATGCCATTTTGGAAAAATAATAGCATAATAATAAAAAAGAATTTTAAAATTTTCCAAAACCTTAAAAAATCTTGGAATATTCCTGATTTGTCAAAAAATTCATATAAATCACGAATTTAGAAAATAAATTAAATTATTAAAAGAAAATTTTTGGCTAGAAAATATTTTTTTCAAAACAAAAAAAAGTTAAATTAATTCTAAATTTCACAAAAAAAAAAAATCAAAAATCCCTAGAATATTCAAGATTGTTCAAGAAATTCAAAAATTACAAATCGTAAAAGGAACTTCGTTTTTCTAAAAAGATACTCTTAAAAAAATTTAATTTTTGGAAAAATTAAAAAAAAGAAAAGGTTTCTAGGACTTGCCGAAAACTTAAAATATTTTAGAATAGATATTCAAGATTTACCCCCCCCCCCCCCCCCCCCCCACCAAAAGAAAGGAGCATAGATCACAAATCAAAAAAATAATAATTTTTGAAATAATAATTTTCGTAGGAAATTTCATCATTTTATCTCTCTTCAAAATTCAAAAAAAAAACTGATTCTAGAATTCACCAAAAATCCAAAAAATTCTATAATAGGGATTCAAGAGCGGTCAAAAAATTCAAAAAATGCAAACAGTAAAAAAAAATTATTTTTAACATCTTCAGATAGAAATAACTATTTCGAAAATATTCTTCAAAGAAATTAATTATTCTAGAATTCGCCAAAACACTACAAAATTTCAGGAATTAAATTCTTTTTAAAATAATTTTTGGTAGAAAATTCAATTTTTTTCAAATTCCAAAAAAGTGCAAATTCTAGAATTCAGCAAAAATGCAAAAGATTCTAAAATATTCGAGATTTATCTAAAAACTTCAAAAATCAAGAATTGATCAAATGTCCTTATTTTGACATAATACGTCGAGAAAAATACCTTACTCCCACCTCCAATTTCCATCACCGAGTTAAATTCAATAACCGATTTTTTCAATTTTTCATTCTGAAAAATCACCTATTTACTGGTATGAGCGATGGAATTTGCAAACAAGCACATACCGATTACCGTTCGACTGAAAAACTCGTCCGTCTATAGCGAACGGCCTTTAATGGAATTTTTCCTCCCGTACGTCGAGTCTCTCGTTTCATAAACGCGTCCCAAGCTACCTTGCCGTTGCTCACCAACAAGGTTGAAGGATTCCCAAATTACTCGTATTTCACCGAGAATAAAAAAATAAAAAATAATAAAAAATAAATAAATAAAAAAACGCGATTCGATGCGATGTAACGAAAAATGTTACTAGTTTGACGATTGATTTATTTATTCTTCGTGATGTTACGCAATAATCGAGTATATTTTGTATAGGTACCTACGTATGTATTTATAAATATACAACTAACCTCATCTCACTCTTCTTTCTTCTCTGCCTTCTTTCAACTACACTCGATCATGTCTTTCCTTCTCCTTTCTTCTCACTTCACCACACACGTCTTCTACATCAAAGAGGATACGAATACTTTATTTTAGCATAAATTGCAGCGCTAATTATCGTGTAGGAGATGCCAAAATTTTTCGATACAATAAATCCTCCATCTATCGCTCGCGATTGTCCAATTCAGTAGGTTGGTAGGTTACATTTGACCTACATTTGAACAGTTTCAATTTTTTTTTCCACTTCTTGAATCAAAACTATCGTATACCGAATGGAGCACACATGTGGTCGATGATTTAACCGAGTCAGAACGCCCGTCCACCTGAGGCTATCTCGCGTCTCGATGAGATTACACCGAAACCTATAACCGGCCAGACTGCAGTTGTATATAATTGAAATTGAAAGTAAACGAAGCATTCGCTTTCATAGGCGCATACCTGAGTTTTTTCTTCCCATAACGTCGTCGTAAAATGGGAAATATGCTGCACGAGGACGAGGGGAGGGGGCGCAAAGTCGATAGATGACCCATCAATTCGCATCGTCGATAATCTTCACCTACATTCGAAAAATCGATATGACCGAAACTTTTTCAAGGTTCCGAGATCGCCTTGGCTGCGCAATGTCCTCGCGTAATTTAGACTAATTTTTGGTTCAGCGTATCCTCGCACCTTTTCAAAAAGTCTTATAGGTCGCGAGCAGAGATTTATATGCGGTTTTACTCCCCGGAGCCAATATGGAAATATCTAGCAAGAGTTGGATTTCAATCAGTTTCCTTTTTCCGCTTTCGTACATTTTCGTTTCGTACGTGAAATTATCTCGAAATATAAAAGTTCCAAAGATTTGATTCATTTTTCAATTGGGGGGGGGGGGGGGGGGCAAAGGCGAACGACAAAAACACAATAAAATTAGGAATTTTTGGTAACAACATTCAATAGATGGAAATTCCTGTTCAAAAGACTCCACAAATAGAATGAGAACGGAAATTTTTCAAAATAAGAATCGAAAAGTATATACTATAATAAAAGTTCAGTTCACTCACCATGGTCATTGCTCATGACAAATTTCAAAATTTCATCCTAAAACAAAACAAAAAAAAAATAATCTATTATTAACAAGAATTACTTACAATACAGATTTGGGCAAAAGAAGGTTGGATATGGTGAAAAGTCGGATGATCCAATTTTCTTTTATTTTTTGGAAAAATGCAATAAATAATTTGATATTGCAAAAATTTTATAGAAATGATTGAACAACCAGAAAACAACGAAAAAGTAAGGAGTAAATAACTTCAGATTAAACTGAAACTAATGAAAAAAAAATTTTTTTAAAAATAAAAAAAAAATTGAAAAAAATACCTACCCAAAAATGCGAATAATTGAAAAATTCAGAATTTTTTCATCATTATCTCTCAGAATGGACCCGAGTATTGAGAAAAAAAATTTTGGACAAATTTTTCAAAGAACTTCAATTTGTGAAATTTCCCATGTAAAAAGCTCCACGAAAAAACCGGTTCTTTTTACATGGCAAAAATGAATTTTCACCAAAAATGCAAATAATTGAAAAAGTCAGAATTTTTTCATCATTATTTCTCAGAATAAACCTGAGTATTAAGAAAAAAAAATTTGGACAATTTTTTCAAAGAAATAACATCTGTGAAATGTCCCATGTAAAAAGCTCCGCGAAAAAACCGGTTCTTTTTAAATGGCAAAAATGAATTTTTATGTAAGTGACAAAAAAACTTGATTTTTTGAGACATTTTCAAAAAAAAAAAAAAAAAAAAAAAATTGGGATGAGTTACATTTTTTTGAAAGTGGAAAAAATCAATTTTTAGAATTTAGAATAAAATTTTTCAATTTTTTGGAATAAATTTTTTGAAATTTTTTGAAATAAATTTTTTTTAAATCTTTTGGAATAATTTTTTTTTTAATTTTTTGGAATAAAAATTTTTTTAAATGTTTTTGGAATGAAATTTTTTAATTTTTTGTGATTTGGGACTTGAAAAAAATAAAAACAGGATATAAGTATTTTGTTTTACATAGGTATTAATTGCTCCAAAATGGAACTTAGAACAAAAATCATATTTTTTAGCATTAAAATAAATTGAGAAGTTTTCCAAAATCACGAATACGTACCTAGGTATTTATTTCATTTTTTTTTCACTGAAATCTAACTCTACAGCAAAATATGAATTCCATAGAGGTTTACACGAAATTGATTTTTGGAAAAATCACGATTATTTGCAATAAAATTAAATTTTAGTCAGGATTTTTCACTGAAAAGTAATTTTTCAGTAAAATCGAAATAATCATTTGCACAAAAATCAGAAATTGTTTCAAAATCAGGATTTCATGTACAGAAATTAGATTTCACTGCAAAATTAGGATTATTTATGTACATTACATATTGTTAAATATACGACAAAATCAGATCTTTTTGCAGTAAAACAGAAAACATTTTCAAAACCAAAATTCTTCACAGTGAAATATTACTCATTTTATCGAAAAATTTCGAGTACTGGCAGTCTTACTGACAGTATAATAATTGACTTAATTTTTTCGAGAGTCGTGATTACTTTAAAAGTATTTTTCATTAAATTTTCTTCCAAATGTTTCCTATAATTTTTTTTAAAAGTTGTCTGAATCATCATAAAATTTGTCAAATGAATTTTTGCTAAATAGTATACTTACCTAATAAATTAATTTTTCATTTCCAAAATTGTCCTCTCAGAACTGTTTCAAATTTTTTGTCTGCACTTTTCTAGAGATGTGAAGGTAAATTACCGGTAATTTTGAAATAAAAATTACCAAAATTACCGCGGTAATTTTCATTTTTTTTTCCAAGTATGAAGCACGCATCTTATTATAAGGTTTTAAATCGTCAATTGAAGGAATTTGATTGTCGAAATAGTAAAATTGCATTCATATTGGTGTTTTCAACCTTTTCATGACCATGAGTGTCTCTTCACGACACAAACCATCGTTGTCTACACCATTTGTTCTGCCTGTTCATGACTATTGTCAGTTCTCACAAATTATTAATTCCATCATTTCTATTACCAGCGTTTCTAAAACCTCGTTATTAATACCAAGTTTTTTCTACGTATTTAAAATGTGTAATTTTGGTAATTTTCATTTTACTCATTTTTCGTTTAAATAGTCCCGGAATGAGTGCAAAGTTGTTTTTGAACCTCCCCGAATCAATTTTCAAAATGACGAAAATTACCGGTAATTTACCAGTAAATTACCGCTGGCAAAATTACCGGTAATTTTACATCTCTAAACTTTTCATTTTAATTTTTCCAATAATTTCTGCCAAAATATTATCTGTTCATTTTGCTAGGTAAATTATTACCTACCTGATAAATTAAAATTTGGAGAAATTTTTGATGATAATTTAGAAAATTTTTGAAGACTTCGAATGATAAGGATTGGAGAAAAATGGATCCAGTATTTTGAATTTGAACGAAAAATCAAGAAAAAACGAATTTTTAATGAATTCTAATGAAAAAAATCTTTGAGCAAAAATCATCACCTTTTCAGTACTTTATCGATTTTTAGCACCGATTTGTAAATTGAAGAACCCTTTCAGCACTTTTAGCACCTCTAAAATATAATTTCAAGCCCAATTAAAATTAGTCGGAAAATTTTTTAATGATCTGAATAATTTCCATTTCTAGGGATTTACTGCAGTAATGGAAAAATTCAATTTTCCCCAGAATTAGAATTATTTGCATCAAAATTGAATTCAACGCGAAATCAGAATAATTTGCACTGAAATTAAAAAAATCACTAAACAAAAAAAAAATGCTCCACTCGCAGCTCTCTGTAAACGAGCATTTTTCGCCCCATCAATCCATCATTAACCTACAAATTATCTCGTAACGAGTAATACATATACCAGTCGTAGTCTACCAGAAAAAACAAACTTATCGAAAGCAAAAGGGAACCAATAACAAACCCACGCATCTTATAAGCCTCAAACCTGCATCGCACGCGCGTACGCAATAAAAGCTCGCTCGCGCGGGCAATAAATATTCGTCGTATTGGCGAATAAAAAAAATTACGATTCGCGTTATTACTTAATAATTTGTCGGATAGACTGGCTCATGGGTCTGCAACTCTGCATGTAGGAATATAGGTAGAGGTAGAGGTACCATATCCATAATTCCATACAGCTACAGTGTCACGCTGCCAGCAGCTTGGTCAAGAAAAAGATATATGGGAGGGGGAGCTCTTCGCCAGAAAAAACCAACGGTCTGCAGACCGTTAATCGTCGAACGCAACACCGGCTAAGCGACTTAAGCGAGTACGGAGACTGGATATTGGTGTAACAGAAAGAGAGAGAAAGCAATAGATATATGCGTATCTTACGGACCAGCCGTCCATCTCCCTTTCACCCCTCGATTGACTTTTTGTATCGCGATATTGTACGCGATGCGATATACGACTCTATAGATAGGCAAGGTATTGCATGGCTCGTCGTCCATCGTCGTAGAACAAGAATTTTAATCTTGGAACGTGTCTGTGCCAGTGTGCCAGTGTGTGTGTGTGGCTTTGGCGATCACGAAATCGCATATAAGCGACAGTGGTGGTGTTTTAATTACCGGCCAAGGAGGAAGCGAGAGGGAGCACTCTATAATTAACCCATTATTAAAATATTATACACGGTACGCGGCTATGGGTATACTAGGACTAGGTGTACGATAGTGGTACTATGAGACCGCGGGCCAAATTTCGCGCTAGCCTAAGCTGAGCCGAGCCGCCCGCGCCCTCTCGCAGCGGAGGCAGGGACTCTGCCAACAAGAGGAGCAGCACCAGCAGAGCAGGATAACCCTTACCAGAAGCCCTAGGGCCGGATCGAGACGATGCGATGACCAAACGGTGCCGGTGCACGCATGTACCGGCGTACGTACACGTACCGGGCACCTGGGCGCGCTAACCGGCCATCGTTTCGCCATTTCTAAGTCACGACCTATTTGCCGAGTAACCTACAAATCAACGCATAAGGAAAATTTCAAGTTGCAACTTTTTTTCACAATCGTTAGGCTATATGGCGCATTGGCGCTCGTCCGGTCAATTATTGGGGCGAGCTTCGTCGCGTCGTGTATAATAATAATCGCACTCCGCGTCTATTTCCAATTTATAGTACATACGAGTATGTAGGTACGATTAGGTCGTCGTCGTCGTCGTCGCCCTTATCGTAATATGCAGACAACCCTCTTTTTGAGACAGTTGAAAAATGTCACAGCTTTGGATAGACTAAAAGCTAAGAGGAAAACTCATCCCGAAAATGCTCACCCAAGGTTGTAGGCGAAGCTGCGAACAGCGTTCCAGCGGCCTTGGCATTCGAAAACGACGCTCCACATTAGGGTGGCCCTTATTTTTCGAATTTTGGAAATGTTGTCGGGACGGGGGGTCAATTGGTGACATATTGGTAGAAAATAATTCTCTATTTTTTATTTTTCCTCTAACTGAATTTTAAGCCATTTCTCAGGGGCCCCAAATTTGAAAAAATCAAAAAAATAGAAAAAATAGAATATTTTGAAATTTTTTGAAAATTTTTATCAAAATGGTCATAGGGATGGTGTTTCTATAAGACAAGACCATTTTCGATGATTTCTTATCTTTACCCCCCTTTTCATGGGACATAAAAAAACGTAATTTTTTTACGTTTTTTAAAAAATTTGAAAAAATGACTAAAAATTAAAGAAACATTTTTTTTTGAATAAAATGTTTTTAGCATACATGTTATCACCCAAAAAGGTCATTTACGGCGATTTTTCAACCTTACCTTCATTTTTGGGAACCTCATTTTTTTCAATTTTTAATAGTTTTTGAAAAATTCTCACTGATACGGCAGTGGTGAAAAATCACCGTAAATGACCTTTTTGGGTGATAACATGTATGCTGAAACCATTTTATTCAAATTTTTTTTTTTTTTAATTCTTAGCCATTTTTTTCAAATTTTTTAAAAAACGTAAAAAATGACGTTTTTTTATGTCTCATGAAAAGGGGGGTAAAGATAAGAAATCATCGAAAATGGTCTTGTCTTATAGAAATTCCATCCCTAAGACCATTTTGCTAAAAATTTTCAAAAATTTTCAAAATGTTCTACTTTTTCTATTTTTTTGATTTTTTCAAATTTGGGGGCCCCTGAGAAACGGCTTAAAATTCAGTTAGAGGAAAAATAAAAAATAGGGAATTATTTTCTACCAATATGTCACCAATTGACCCCCCGTCCCGACAACATTTCAAAAATTCGAAAAATAAGGGACACTCTACTTCACATACTCGAGAAGACCACCCGCCGTTTGGTAGGCTTGGTATCCGACTAATTGAGTATATAAATACGTTTTTAAATAGTAGAGACAGCAAGCATTCAAAAGCCAAAGCTGCCTCAAAAACAGTACTAAAAGTGCAAAAGGGCCAAGTATGCAAGGGGTTCAATTTAGTAGTAGCTCTGGTGCTCCAGCAGCGCCCAAGATTTCAAATGTAAAATGGGCTTCACCTTAAAAAAAAAAAAAAAAAAAAAACTCAGAAAATGCAAGAGTCATAATAAATTAAAATCTCTACATTTTTATGGAGTACAAGTATTTACCTACAAATTCAGCCAGAGAAGGATTTTGCATAGGAAATTAGGGGTGGCTTTTTTCATTGAATAAGTGCAATTTGGCACAAACTCTCATTTTTTGAAATTTACTGAAAATAAAAATTTTGACAAATTCGCTTAGGGTAGGATTTTGCGTTGGATCAAATGGTAGCCTTTGTCATTGATTAAATGCAAATTGACATTTTTTGAAATTTACTGAAAATGAAATTTTCTACAAATTCAGCCAGAGTAGGATTTCACATGGAAACTTAGGGTAGCTTTTTTCAATGAATAAATGCAATTTTGCAAAAACTCACTTTTTTTAAAATTTACTGAAAATAAAAATGTTGACAAATTCGCTTAGGGTAGGATTTTGCATTGGATCAAATGGTAGCCTTTGTCATTGATTAAATGCAAATTGACATTTTTTGAAATTTACTGAAAATAAAAATTTTTACCTCAATATCTCAACTAATTTTCTGAAGAAAAAAAATTAATTCTTTTGGAGAAAAATAATTCAGAATTTTCTTGTAATTAAAAATATCTCGTAAAACAAGGAAAAGTTGAAAATTTCTTAATTTGAGAAAAAAGTTCTAATTTTTTGAAAAAAAAAAATTGTTTGAGATTTTTTCTCATTTTTTTTTTCAGATAAAAAAATTTCTTAATGTTTTTAAGGAAAGAAGCGAAAACAATTTCGGAGAACAAAATTTCTCAACTTTCTTGAAGTACGAAATATTTTTCAAATTTTTGGAAAAACAGCTTACTTTTATAGAAGAAATCTTTTTTTTTTTTTTTTTTTGTTTCACATACAAAAACCTTTTATTTTTTTGGAGAAAAAATTCTGAATTTTTTTGGAATAAAAAATCTAAATTTTTTGGAAAAAAAATATTTCAATTTTTCTATTTTTTTTGGAATCTATGTTTTTTTAAAATAAGAAAAATCGATTGTTTTTTACAAACAAAAAAAAATAAAATAGAACTGCTTGAAAAAAAATTGGGAGGATCGAACTATTTTTTGAAAGTCATCCCTAGTTAAGCCACCGACAGAAATTTTTTTTCTAAATTTTTAAATTTTTGATCCACGGCAATTTTTAGCCAAACTTCTTTTGGCGAGGGGGTGAGACTTATTTCTAACCATATTTTTGGACTCCACGACCACAAAAAAGACGATTCAGCACATGTCACAATTTCTGCATTTATAGGTAATATTTCTGCTACTTTTGAGCATCTAGCGCCAAGTGTGTTGAGTTCTCTAGTTGTAAAAGTAAGAAATGTACACACAAGGAATTTTTGAAATCCTGTCTTCAAATTGTGTTTACGGTATACATGACGCTAGGGCCCGAGGAAGGATCAATGTGATGAAATTTTTTGAAATTGTTTGTGCACCAATTTTCCAAAATTTTGCACAAAATCAAAACTTTTTTTGGAAAAAATGAATTTTTTCACTGCTAAAATAAAATATTTTAAAACTTATTTTTAATTTTGCTCAGAAGTGAACATTCAAATTTTCTTCAAAATAGGTAGTATGTTTGAAAGCAATCCTTTTCAAAAATTTTGCAAAAAAAAAACTCAAATTTTTACAATCTTTATACCCAAAATTTTACAAAGCTTTTAAATATTATAATTTTCCATACAAAATTTTTGTAAAAAAATCAATTTTTAAAATTTTCTCCGATGAAAATTTTCAACTGAAAAATACAAAATTCTTCAACTTTTTGTGAAGGCCAATTTTTATAATTTTTTAAATGAAATCTCTGTCGAAAAAAAATTGTTCGTATACTCGGATTTTTCATAACTTGACTCAACATCAATTTTTTCCAATTTCATTTCCAAAACAGGAAAATCTTAGAAAAATGTGTTCGAAAATTCTTGTATTTTTTTGAGAAAAAAATTTCATGCTAGGTATTTTTTCTTAAAAATTACACTTTTTTTGACCCTTTGAAATCTTGAAACTATTTTTAAATATCTCGAAACATTTCTTTTAAAATGATGTAGCAAAAAAGTGGATTTTCTAAAAAAAAAATCCTCTCTGAAAAGTTGTCCACAAAAAATTCTTGATGAAATTGAAATTTTCTTATCCAACAATTCTTCTAAGGTAAAACGCGTTACAGAATAAAATTATTTTTTAGTTTTTGGAAAATTTCTCCTTTTTAAAAACTAAAAAATTTAGTTTGAAAAGTTTCCTTCGTCCCATATAAGTATTAAGTAAATATGTAGTTTAAATGCAAAAATTGCTCACTCAAACAGATTTAAAATTACTGAAAACAAACGGGAATAATAAATGCGGTTTTTAAATTTTTGTCCTCGTTTATATCAAATTTTTTCTTGATCTATGATTAATCGATCAGTCAAGTTGTTAATTTATGTACTTACTGCTGTGTAGAGATGAAATGTACACTGGAGATTTGAGCACCACTTCTCCGCACTTCAGTCACCAGCATCTGAAAAAAAAAAAAAAAAAATTTTATAAAAAAATTGAATATCATAATTCTCTTTGCAAAAAATGTAATGAAAAATAAATTTCTTCAAAAATAAGTTGGAATTTAAAAAAAAGATCGAAACTACATTTAAAGTAAAGTTGAAGTTGAAATTTTACTCAGATTTTTCAACATTTATACCTATATGAAAGGATGTTTGAAAAAAATTTCAACATCAGATAATTTTTGGTCATATTTTCACAAAAAATGTCTGCAAAATTGAAGTTTTGAAAAATCCTTCTTTCCGACTTCTAAGTAGCTCTAGCGAAAAAATTTGGAGAAAAAATTCTGAGACGAATGACATATGATTTGCTTTCAAATATAAAATAAGCAGGAGGTTTGACATAATTTACCCAAAAAACAGGAAATTTGCAGGATATCGGGGAGTTCAAGCAAAAAGTAGAGCTGAGTCAGAAAAAGCAGCCTATATGTAGGAATTTACTAAATAGCTTTAAAATTTTCTCTATTCCTCCATAATATGCTGCGAATTCGGCTGAAATTCTCTAAATAATATATCGGTCACTTCGAGGAATATTAAAGAAAAAAAAAAGAGAAGTCGATACTCGATTACTCGTATACAGAATTACAACCTAAACTGGATCTCGTTCAGTTATACCAACCCGCGAATTATGGTCCGATGAATCATTAATGGCTCAACGATTAAATAAGATTTGAATGAAACGATGTGTCGTAACCGGTGCCTGGGTAAAGATACCATTGATGATTCAGTTACAAGTCTCGTTCGCCAATTTGTCTAAATATTTCGTTGGTCGTTTATGTAATATAATAATTTTAGATTTTGTAAATGAATGAAAAAAAAAAAAAAAAAAAAAAACTCCATGCAATTTCTAAAATACGACGAAAATTTTTTAAAGGTTCTACAAATAGGCGGAAACGTGCCCGTTGCGCACTGGGAAATTCCACATTACGAGCATATTTTCGGTGTCTGACAACAATACTACCTGCACAGTGCACACTGCGCAGTAATTACGATTACGAATGATAATCGCACAGAGATCTGTTTGTTGCTGCATCTGTGACTCTGTGTGTAGGCTACAATGTACATAAAATGGCCATTTATTACGTACTAATCGCCATATACGCCATATTTATGGGCGCGAAAAATCGCTGCATCATTTGCGCGTTCTTGACATTTGATTAGTGTGCTTTTAAATACTCCTCGTAGACGCGGATTTTAGACAGGCAGCGATAGGCGAATATCTGGGAAAACTTCAATCCGCAGCCAAGGATCTTCCGGCCGGGCTCGCTCGATCTCGATGGTACTCGTATTAATTGAGCTACGAGTATAAGGTACTCGGTTCGTTCGGATTTTATCGACTGCGAAGCTGAAGCATTTGTAATTTAATAGAATCTGCAAGTATGTCTAGATGACAAAACGATGCCGAATGATCGTCGATTTGAGCCCGGAAACCGCATCCGTGGTGGTTGCCACGCTTTGTTAAATTTCCGTCTGGTTGAAATGAAGAATGGCGCGACTGATTATCGAAATTCGCCCCAACGATTACCGGTTGACATTCGCGGTGCCGGAAAATATTCGAATCGTATCCGGATAAGTGAAGTGAAGCGGTGCGATTGATCCTAGTTGTCTCAAAAGGACGTGTCAGGTGCGGCGCCAACGCTGCTGGCACTGGCGCCCAGCATTGTGGTGCTACTGACTGATCTACGAGTGTCATCAACTAAACATACCGATTCCGTCTCCGACAGAGTAATTCGAGAGACGCCCGCCTGTACCGGTCATTAGGTATTCCACGACGTACACGCCGCATTAGTGAGGATAGGCGTGATGACACGTGTTGTGTGAGAAAATTACACGCTTATAAACGGGCGCTTTTTGAATGGGTAAACATTGTCTATATTACATTGCTTGGTCTTGGTATACGTAATTACCTGCGTTGATGGCATAAATGTCAAGTTTAATTTAATCGTAATGTCTCTCTCGTAATTGACTCTTCGTGTGATCAATTTGGTGCGAAATGATTGATCGTACTGCTCAGTGACGACGAGAGATGAGCTGGACCCCAGTGCAATCATTTTGCGGGTCTTTTTCTACTCGGAAGGGAATCTTTAGCAACTCGTCTACTCTGAGATTGAGTTGAAATTTGGCTCACTGAAGTTGAACCAAATTTTGAGCTGCCGAAGTTGATTTTTTGAATTTTCGCGAAGTTTTGAAAATGAAGAAAACAGTTTATTGGTAAATCAATTTTTTACAAAAATCGTAAATTTCGAAATAATTTTAAAAATTTTAATGTTGAACTTGAATACGATGTTTCTCTCCAAAAAATTGACTTTTTTATCACAAAAAATTGAGAGATTTTTTTTTCTTCTTCAAATACTTAATTAGAAGATTTATTCACTAAAAAAAAACTTTGCAGGGTCTTTCGAAAAAATTGAAAGATTTTTTTTTGCTACAAAAGATCGATGAATTTTTTTTTATCTCAAATGAAATGAAATTTTTTATTTTAAACATTTTAATTGAAGAAAGAAATTGAAAATTATACTCAATTTCAAAAAATTGATAAATTTTCTATTTCAAAAAATCGATAATTTTTCTGCTTCAAAAAATTGATAAAGTTTTATTTCAAAATATTGATAAATTTTCTACTTTAAAAAATTGATACACTTTGATTTAAGAAAATTGATAAATTTTTACTTTGTTTTGAAATACTTACTTACTGATAAATTTTCATTTTAAAAAATTGATAAATTTTCTACTTCAAAAAATTGATAAATTTTTTAATCAAGTTTTTTCCAAAGAAAAAAAGAACAAAAAGTTGAAAAAAAATTTCATAAAGATTTTCCTTGCGTTAGTGTGATGTCATCGTCCGATTAGCACAGTTGAACCCAAAATCAGAGGTGACGAGTTGACACTTAGATACATTTTTTACAACTCAAAAATCATGAAAAGTAAAGTTTTTCTGTATGTTTTATAGATCACTACGAAAATGGTCGCAATCAACTCGGAGGTGGGTAGTCTACTTTAGTACGTATATAAGTAACTAAATCAAATTTCCGAATTTTGTCTCAAAATTTACAATTTTTGTAAAAAAATTAATTATGAATTATTTTCGTCATTTTTAAAAAAATTCACCAAAAATCGAGAAATCAACTTCGAGTGTTCAAAATTTGGTACTGAGATCTCGGTGATATGCTCCTACAGTGAGCCAAATTTTAGCACAATCAGAACTGATGAGTTGCTAAGGTTCCCTTATTAGTCCGGAACTTGCGTCTGCAGGTGACCATCATTAAATTTTTTTTTTTTGCCACCTCTGAATAATTTTTACACCTCACATTTCTCAGTTGATTTCTGGAGAAAAAAGCTCTCATTTTGACTTCTTGAAATGAAAAACATCACACAAAATTTTCAAATAAAAAAATTGCTACAAATCACCATTAAAATTTTTATTTTTTTTTTATTTTTTTTGAAAAAATACATTTTAAATTTTTGAGAGAAAATTTTAATTTTTTGTCAATACATATCTGCAATTTTTTGGGGCAAAATTCACAGTTTTTTGAAAGAAAATCTCTTATTTTCAAGGAGCAACAAATCTCAATTTTTTGTCGAAATTTTAAAAAATTTGTTAATTTTTTTGAAGTAAAACTTTTTTCTTTTGTGCAGTAGTAAAAAATTTCCTTAAATTCTTAGAGAAAAGTCTATTTTTTTTTTTGGAAGGGCATGAAAAAGATGTAATTTTTTGGAGGGAAAAAGCTTGATTTGTTGTCTTATTCATTTTAAAAATCAAATCATTCAAATTTTGCAAAGGTATACTTACCTACATTTTCTTTTTTTTTTTTTTCAATTTTAGGTAAGTATGAAGTAAGAAATATCTCATCTGTGCGGAAAAAAACCTTTTCATTTTAAAAAAAATTATACATTCCAGTTATTTCGAATAAAAAAATTTCTTGATTTTTATGCAGCATTTTGTTCTATTTTATTTTCGAAAAGAAAAAAAAAATAATTACGATTTTGTGTTTCAAAAAACAAAAACTTCCAATTTTTCGGGTTAAAAAAATCTCTAATTTTTAGGATGCAAAAATCCCTCGATTTTATTGAAGAATACATCCTTAAACTTTATTTAATATCAACTTTTTGGAGTAAAAAACTTGTCATTTTTTAAAAGAAGAAAAATAAATAAATTTCCGGCGCATATTAAAAAAAAATTATTTTTCAATAATTGGGGGGGGGGGGGGGGAGAGAGTTTCCTTAGAAAAATTTAGAGACTAGTTTTTTTTTGGCAATTTTTGAAATTTCATCTTGAAAGAGGTAAAAAAAAAACAATTTTTTTTTCAATCTCACGAATGGAATTTTTTCAAAATGATTTTTTTGCAATTTTTAGGTACCAATTTTTTTCAAGAAATTGCCTTCCTAAACTAATCGTTTCAAGAGAATTTTTCTTCCACTTTTGAAGAAAAAATTTTCAAAATATTTTCAAAGAAACTCGTCACACCAAGACAGTTTTCCCAAAAAAAAAATCTCTTGATCAGCATTTTTTTCAAGAGGTTAAATTTCATCTTTAAAAAATAAATTCACCCAAAAAAATTTTTGTTATTAAAAAATTCTCGAAAGATTTTTTTTGGAAAGAAGTTGTAAGGAAAATAAAAAATTGGCAAATCCTTTTCAAAAAACTCTATCAAACTTTTCCTCAAATGATCCTCTCCAGAAAAACATTTTTTCAAAGAAAAAAATTGAAACGAAAATTCTAGAAAATTTATCGATAATCACCTCAATGACACTGGGGCATTTCTCGGTCTCTCGACGCAAAACACACACTTTCTACATCATATCGCTTACTCGGCCAAGGCAAAATGCGAGCTCTTCAATTTTGCGGAAACTCTAATCAAAATCTTGACACAAAACACATGTTCGAGCCGTCTTCGTCCAATCAAACCATAGCATAGGCAGAGGCACGCGTACGTTGTAGGTAATTACCGCGGCGCAACACCGAACTCTTCGCATTCTACACTCATCCTCACGTCACTCAAATCAAAACTAATGCAAACAAAAATAAAACCTTGAACTCAAAATAAAATATGTACACAGACAAAAAAATTACAATAAAGAGTCGAGCGATTACTCGAGTGCAGCAAAATTCAAGGATTGGACTCAAGTTCAAAATTAGAACCATCTCTTTTAATATGACTCCTGCCAGGGCTTGCCTCCTTATTACGAGCCAATCGGTCCAGAACAATTGAAAGGGCTGATGGAGTAAAACTCCATCACGTCTCTCACATATCGAGTAAGTTACGTCTTCTTCCTCGACCACGATTAATAGAAAAAAAAAATAATAATATAATCTTATCAATGACACGCTGAATAGAAATCCATCATCGGAATACGCACAACAGGTAACCTCAAACCGTATGAAATAAATCCGTAATTAAGGAAATAATTGAATTAAGAGAAAAAGGGTACCGCGAAGCGAGGCACAGGTGGAGGAGGGGTAAGGGTCGCACATAGTCGTACTTCGTTCTTCGTTCAGCTGCACAATATTAGTACAAAAATGCGATAAGAATAGACAGAGAGAAAAAATTGCATTACGCAATTTTCATCATTATCCGTTTCTAAGGTTATGTCCCACCACTGTCCGAAGGTTAGTCCAGAAACACTTCTACCAGTATACCTGCTATCTGGAGAAATGATTGTTCAATAGCGCACTTTTACTTTCTTATATTGCAATACGAACACACAGAGTTCCGTCGATAGTCAGCTCAACAAGTTTACCATCTTTGACATTTTGTTGTTATCATTATACCTACTTACTTTACTACCATATTACTGATTTTTCTATCATATTCTTTCTTCGCTCACGATACGCCAGTTTTACGAATTTTTTCACTCTCGTCGTTTAAATTCGCGTTCGAATTTTTTTCATTTTTCGGGTAAATTTTGTACGTTGATTTTCGTCGAATTTTTTACCATTTCGCGAGTTTCGCTTTTTTTCTTTCTGTTGTCGTTTTATTACATTCGCGACGATAATCTCGACTTGAACAAGCCTTTGACGCGAGTGCCTAGCTTTTAACATATAATATCGTGGTATATATTTTTGAGAATATATTTTCACGTATATTTTTTACCATTTTTTTCTGCTTCGTGAGTAGTCGCGATACACGAGTTTCTGCTTTTGCTTTTTTTTCGTTTATAAAGTTTGAAACGTGCGGCGCCAAAACGGATACCATAAGGATAACCGAGTTCGCCCATAGCAAACTCGTGCTTCAAGACGGATTTTTTAATTTCACTCAGGCTTTTAGCCATTCCGGAAAGCTGGATCAAAACGTGACGTAAGTACACAATCGATTGACTATTTTTAAGGGCACAAGAGGAGTTCAAAAAATCCATATTTTGGGAATTTTAAAAAATCATATTTTAGAATTTTTTCACTTCAAAATTTATTTTATCTGACCCCAATGTCACTTCTATTCGTCTAAAAAAAAATTAGAAATTTTTTCCAGCACGAGAGAAAAATTTTTTACTTGAAAAAAATTCCTATTCTACCCCAATGTCAATTTCATTCGTCTAAAAAAATTTTTGAAAATTTTTTTCAGCACAAGAGAACCTCAAAAATCACATTTTAGAATTTTTTCAATTCAAAAATTTTTTATCTGGCCTCAATGTCAATTTCATTCGTTTAAAAAAATTTTGGAAATTTTTTTCAGCACAAGAGAAATTTTTTTTTACTTGAAAAAATTCCTATTCAACCCCAATGTCAATTTCATTCGTCTAAAAAAATTTTGGAAATTTTTTTCGGCACAATAGGAGCTTAGAAAATTCTATTTTGGAATTTTTTCCCTTCAAATTTTTTTTTATATGACCCCAAAGTCACCTCCATTCGTCTAAAAAAAATTTGGAATTTTTCCAGCACAAGAGGAAAATTATTTTATCCAAGAAAATTCCTATTCGACCCCAATGTCGAATTCCATTGGTCTAAAAAAATTTTAGAAATTTTTTTCAGCACAAGAGGAGCTCAAAAATCCTATTTTGGAATTTTTTCACTTAAAATTTTTTTTATTTGACCCCAATGTCACTTTCATTCGTCTAAAAAAATTTTGGTAATTTTTTTCAAAGTGCCCCACTCCATGAATTTTTGAAAATGAGTAAAAATCTCGTGAAATTCGTAAATCAATCAAAATTTATTTTTGCTTTCATAAAAATATTCCAATTTTATGGGAAATTTTTTTTCGAACTATAAAATTACGGCAAGAAAGAGAAGGGAAAGGAGAGGGGGCAAAATTCATAAAACATGACGAAAAACCGTCTCCACCTAAACAACTCCACGAGATTGTGGTTTAATCGAATCCTTGCTTTGAAAAAAACCACCCTTCGTATAGATATTCATCGTAATCTCTCTCAATTACCAAACTCTCCTCATCTATAAACGCAGTCACTGCGATTTAATTAACCGTACGCGAGAGGCGAGTAATTAGTCACAGTACAGAAGGCGTCTAGTTATATCTGACGAGCGCCAGCGCCGCCAGCGGTTGTATAAATTCGCCAATTTATTGGCAATTTGAGAATTATTACTCGACGTTCTCGTTGGCCAGCCATAATTGCACGCGGCGGTTACAAAACTGCATAATATATCTATCTTACGAGTGTACCACTACATAACAGTCGCGGCCGAGAAATTGTTATTATCGCGTATATCATGCGCTCAAGTAGTAAAATGCGCGAGATGAATTCGTAATATCGAGTTAAACGCTGCATTCGTACGTCGTATGATGACATTAAAATGGACGAAAAAAAAAACAAGAACGAGGACCACTTTTTTCGTACATTCGCGTATTTTTACGGTAGCCACGAGAATATCAAATCGAACTGAAAATTTTTTATGTCGATGACTCTTTCGTTGAAATGCGGATATCGTTAGTAGCGTAAGATTAAAAACCTTGAACGAAAGCCAAAGAATTTTCTTCTCAGGTGGCAAGAAAAATTTACGAAGGTACATCAGTAGTTTTCGAAGCAGCAGGTGTGTATTTTCGTGTCAAACAATTTAGGTGAAATTTAGGTGAAAATGGTAATTTTTCATCAACTAATCAAATATTACATTTTTATTTTTACTTGTAGGAAATTTCCAACGAATGTAACGCCTTCAATGTCGAAAATAGGCAAAATCTGTAAAAACATGTTTTGTAGCTTGAGACGAGTTCTATAAAAAAGCTTCTATACATAGTTTGCCTATCTGTCTTATTTTAGGAGCTGAAGGGTTTAAATCATTGCTTTCTAATTTCTAAAATTATTATCATGACAATCCAAATTCCACAATCAACAGAATTTAAAAAAAAAAAAAAAAAAAAAGAACTAAGAAAGCGATTTTTTTTATTTTTCTCCCGTGGGCGAGGAGTAGGGGGGCTGAATTCACCAACAAGAAATTTTGTGTTTTTAGGTATGAGAAATTCCTAAATTTCAAAAAAAAAATTTAACCCTCCTCACCCATCACAAGCAAATTATATTTTTTGAGTGGTATGGAAATTTCAATCATTTTAATGCCTTCAATATGGAAAAATGACAAAATCTGTATAGAACATGTTTTGTAGCCTGAGATAAGCTCTAAAAAAAAAAATAAAAAATAAAAAATAAAAAAAAACTATACATAATTTGCCTATCTGTCGTATTTCAGGAGTTGAAGGGATTAAAACATTGTCTTCTATTTAGGTACTAAAATCCAATGATGGAAATCCGAATAGTTTGGAGAATTTTTAGGAATATTTTCATTGGCTAGTGAGGGTAGGAAGAGAGTAAATTAACAAACCAAAAAGTTCGTTTCTTTATAAAAAATTTCTGTACTTATTGTTAGTTGATTTTTCCACACTTCTTAACAGGGATGGGACCTATTCGAGATTTTAAATATAAATAGTCTATTTAAATAGGTAAATAGGCTATTTAAATGGACTTCAACTGATACTATTTAAATGGTCTATTTAAATACATTTTGTAACCTATTTAACTATTTAAATTCGATTTTAAATAGTTAAATAGCTTTTCTGTTCTTTTTCGAAACCTATTTGTAAAACCTATTTGAAAAATCTATTTATAAATAGGATATTTAAATACGTTTTTGGAAGACCTATTTAAATATCCTATTTAATTGGGTTTTTTGGGACCTATTCTATTTACCATTTAAATAGGTTATTGGTACCTATTTGTCCCATCCCTGCTTCTTACTCCTCCCAAGTAATGTCTTATTTTTTTTTAGTGATACAAAATTTTCGACGATTTGAACGCCTTCAATATAGAAAATAGGCAAAATTTACATAAGACGTGTTTTTTAGCCACCGATCAGCTCTGTAAGAAAGGTCATGTACATAGTTGGCATATCTGTGACATTGAAGGAGTTATAGGGGTCAGAGCATTGTTTTATATATTTTTGATTTTCAATTCTCTTCTCAGCCGATTGAACTTGGGGGGGGGGGGTGAAGTAGGTGGACTTTACAGACTAGAAAGTTCATAATAAAGTCTCTAAATTTTCACCTCTTCTTCCTCAATGTAATAATTTCTTTTTGAAAAATTATTTCGTATGACTCAGTGAATTCAAAAATACAAAAATTTTCAAACGTAAGAAAAAATATTTTCTTTCTTGAAATTTTAATCTAATTCTACCCCTTTTGAAAATTTTTTCCGGAAATGAGCTCATTACACGCCAAATACATAACGCTTTGAGAAAATGTTACTGGATAATCAAACATACTTTTCTGAATTTCTAGTCGAAAATGTAACTAATTCAAAGGGTCACATTTGACTTCATTTTTCGAGATAAACTTCAGCATTTAAAAAAAAAAAAAAAAAAAAAAAAAACCTGAGAAGTATAAGTGTTCAACTTTAGAGGCTTCTAGCACCTTCAATATCAAAGATAGGCACCATTTGTAAATAACCTTTTTTATAGTTCAGATCAAATGCTACAAAAAAGGTCATGTGCAAATTTCACCCATCTGCCATATTTATACGATAAAACGCAAGAAGAAATTCCTAACAGCTACATAGAAAACCTTTGAATTAACGATATCGACGCATAATCTTCTCAACTACTCCTGACAAGCTGTTCTCGTAAAGTTGAACAAACTGATAAAAATTTCAATCCATCGAGTCCAGTTAAATCCCACGAAAACGCATGATACCGCATTTCGGTTAAATCTTCGACCTAAGCTGCTAAAAGACTCGACAATGTCGTCATATCATCGAACTCTTCGAATCTGTATTATAGTAATTCCTTCTAGAAGATTCTACGAGCCGGATGAACCATGGTCCTGGTCGTCGACAGCAAAAGCAAATCGAGATGGCGACTTCACACGGTGATGCTGGTTCACGAGCTGTGTTTGTCGACTTGAGAGCAAATCCCTGAACCGCGAACCAGCACCGGTATCTTTATCAACAACGCCCAGAACCAGAATCTGCACGTGGAAAGCATTCGGCCACATTAACGTAAGATGTAAAATTCTCTAGCAGTGAAATTGAAAATTTATGCAAATACGAGAACGGGCATTGTGCCCGAACTGTTTGCTATCGCTGGTTGGTTGGAATGGAACCTGTTTGTCAATAATAGAATTTGTCCGGTGTCTCAGCTGTGGCAAAGATCCGTAAAATGTCAACTGGTGTGTGCAGAAAGGAAATATGTTGGGGTCGGCTAAAGAATTTCCCAAATTCCGGTATCGTATTTGTAGTACCTATTTATAGGCGGGTATATTTCAAGGTTCGCGAGATAGAGCCTTGTAATTAGGCACAGGTGTATATGTTCTGGGGCCCAGTTACTACCAATTTTATCGCATTGTGTGATAAAACTTGTGATAACGAGCGGCAGTCTAATTATATCGATATTTATCCACTGGTTCGTTGCAGTAAAAATAAAGGTGCGAAGAAATGTTGAATACTTGGTTTCTTATGCACTTCAACCACGAGTTCTCTGCGCATGCGCCCTTCACTGCCAGCAACTGGTTGCATTTCTAATACATATTTTTCATCACTATAGTCGGTATATCACCTTATATATTATCATCCTTAGCGCTACCTCGTAATTGGGCCGCCAGATATGAATCGAAAATCGCCACCATATCCTGTCAACTCGACGAAGACGACAACGATGCAAACACCACACAACCTTAACCCAGCAATAATCAACCTTCTCCTTCTCTCAAGAGCTAGGCTCGATGACAACAATTAAAAAAATTATCTAAGCTGATAGTCGAGTAAATTAATTACCTATTCCTCGTTTAACCATGAAAAATTAGACAAAGAGTTGATTTCTTTCCGAACTTCACTCAGCTGGTGTTTCGAAGATCGTCCCTTGGCTAAGTAGGTCTTTGCGTATTAAAAATAACGCACTATTGAGCCACGATTACGTTAATTTTTACGAGAATATTCTATTCGTATACACGAATTTGATTCGATTTTCATTTTACGACGAAGCTATATTGTAAATTCTTTCGGCAGAGAGAAAAAATACCATAATCGAGAGATCTAGAGGTACGAGCAGTCGGTTGATTGGGGTTTTGACGACGACCAACATTGTAGGTATATAGGTCGAATTTTTTTCATCGCTACTTTTCTACAAAATTTGATATTGATCTCGAAAGAGTCGATGATTACGCAATGGCTCAACTAGCGTATGCATGCGTTTAGCAGCGCAAGATCAACGATCACCGGGTTATAAAGGGGGTACGAGAGAGGGGCACAAGAGTAGGTATAATTTTGCAACATGCGTTCCTCGCCTCTCTTCTTCGTGCCCGATGCGGTTTTGTAGAACTGAAACGTTGCAAAAGTAATAAAAATATATAAAAATCTACGACGACCAAGACGACGACCAAGACGTGAAATTAATACGTAAATAGAGAGAAAGAAATGTAAACACACGACTGCGGGACGGATAAGCCTTACATAATCGAGTACGCGCCAACTACACATATAAATTTACGAACGAGTACAAATATACACACGTTACCCGGTGACCATGAAACGGAGAAATTATATAACAATATTGCATCTTCATTCATTAGACGAAGACCACACGACCGGAGAGCTTATTAAAGAAAAAAAGAAGAAAAGTAGAAGAGAAGGAGAACACAAGTACGAGTACATAAGCCGATGAAAGCAGTACACAACACACTGTACACAAGCCACTCTTTCGCTATCTCTGTCTATGCTGTTAGTTCTAATTCACTGTCACATGGTTATAGAATATAAACAGGTTTGCGTTTGCACGAACTGCGGTGTGCTTCTCCACCGCCGCCGCTGTGCGGCTGCCTTCCATCCAAATGTATCTTTGTTTTTCTTCGCAACACTATGTTGACATTGTTCGTCAATAAAAATGGGGGCTCGTTGTCGTTGAAGCAGATAAGATAACCGAGGTGGACTTGTGGGCGAAAAAAGATCTATCTTTGGTGTGGAATTACATTATACCGACTCGTTTGCGAAATAATTAAAATTACAACTTGCAAATTTGCAGTGTAACAGAACCAGTGCATGGTATCTAGATCTACCCTTTTTTGGCAATGAATTATTATGTAAGCGATGGAAATTTTGAAATTTTCAATACTCCATAATTTGGTAGAAATGAAAGACAGGAGAATTTTTCACAGAACTCGTCACATAGAGCGGACTAAAAGCCATAAAAAAAGTCATGTACAAATTTGACCTAACTCGAGAATTGAAGGAAAAATCAAGCCTTAAAAATTTCAAATTAATGAAGTGACAAAAATTTTGAAATTCAAGGTGTCTACAAGGTCATAGAAGTCATACAAAAGTCATACTTTGGCACATGAGGTCATACAAGTCATACAAAAGTCATAGATTGGCACATGAAATCGTACAAGTCATAAAAAAAAGGTCCTAATTTGGCACATGAGGTCACTACATGTCATACTTTGGCATATGAGATCATACAAGTCATACAAAAGGCATACTTTGTCACATAAAATCATACAAAAGTCGTACATTGGCACATAAAATCATACAAGTCATACAAAAGTCATACTTTGGCACATGAGGTCATAAAAGTCATACAAAAGTCATACTTTGGCAGATAGAATCATAAAAGTCGTACAAAAGTCATACTTTGGCACATGAGGTCATACAAGTCATATAAAAGTCATACTTTCAGCTGAAAAACTCCTTATTTTTGACCGGAAATCAGCTTCTTACTTCCAAAAAAATCTCAGAAAAAAGAATCACCTATTCATCTTTAAATTTTTCGTTTAAAATTTCAATTTTTTCACAATTTTTGCACTAGCTTCTCTCAGGCAATACTAATCTTTGCTTTTTTAGTAGCAAGGGAATTAGCAAGCTCAAAACTAAGAGGAGAAACTCAAAATCATTTTATTCTTGCTTTATCCCCTTCATCCCTCTCATTTGTCTGGAGTAAAACTTTGAAAACAAAATGAAACTAGTGCAAATGTAGTGGAGTTGGAAATTTTCAGTTGTTGGAGATAGTCTCCCAAAAAATGAACCCTCGAATTTTTTTTTGCTCAAGCAGGAGTTGAAAGCTTCAAAAAATTCCTCTAACCTTGAAATCACCCATGAACTCTTGCCCTTGAAAAAAAAAGACTTCAAAAATGATAAAATGAACTGCTTTCCGTAAAAAGAACATTGAAAAGCGAATTCATTTCTCCAAGAAACGCTTTGCTTAAAAGGAGGTCCTCAAAAATTAACCATTTCTTCCCAAAATTTTTGGTGATATGAAATGAAAATTTGGTTGTACAAAAAGTCAAACAACAGTCATACTTCTGGGACTTTTAAATTCTAATAGATCCCATGATTACAAACTCAGAAAATATGAAAGATACAGAAAAATTCTTCATAACTTCATAAGTAATCTCATAGAACTCACTGAAATTTACCAAAAAGATCATATACAAATTTTGCCTAATTTGTAAATTGAAGGATTTACTGAGCATTCAACATTTCAAAACAACAAAAATGACTGAAAAAATGACAGAAATTTTAAAACTTTCAATACTCGATAATTCTGTAAATATGAAAGATACGAAAAAATTGTTCATAGCTCGTCCCATAGAACTGGTTCAAATCTTCAAAAAAGGTTCTATACTTTTGCCCAACTCGTAAATTGAAGGAGTTATCAACCATTTGACACATCAAAGCAACGAATGACCATTCAAAAGTTCATTTTCAATCCATTACATTCTGAGTTTGGTGCCAAAAAACTCATTTAAAAAGCAAATACAACCTCTCTCGGTGGATCTTCTCCACATTAGGCACCATAATACACATAAAATGCATTTTTTTCGGCCCGGTAAGTTCTACGACTGCCGCATTCCATCGGCGAGAAAATCACACACCATAATTCCGTACAATACCGCAAAAAAACAACAAACAAACGAAATGAAAAAAATCACCGCGACTAAATATCCCACAACCTAGACCTAGAGAAAATTGTAATTCACACGTGCTCGTGTATTTTTATGGCAGGCCATTGGCCAGTGGCAACCCATACAATAAGTAAATAATTACCAGGCGAATAATTAAATTTTACGCCTTGTTTATTTTGACAACCGTATACCTTCCTACTCCTCAAAAGGTAGCCATGGATCATTAATCGAATCCCGTTTGTTTTGCATTTAATTTCTTTATAAAAACATGTACTCGTACCTACAGTATGTGTGTTATTATATTTTTACCGACGACAGCGACAGTGAAATCAATGTCAAGGATGTTTCCGTACGTAACCGAATCGTGTTCCCTGTTTAAAGTTGTATTCGTACACATTCTTGGCTGCGTGTTTCAATTCAACCAGTTTCGATCATTTTATTATGATTTGTAATTCGCCCAACACTTGTTTGAAAAATTCGTACAGGTGGTATTTGGGTCTGGGACGTAGAGATCGTAAAATTCGCTATTTTCCATAGCGAACCTCGAAATTGAGGTATGAGCTGGTAACAAAATGCCATCAGTGGTTTCAACGATTTTGCTCGAATTTCGCTAGAGTAAGTTGTGCACTCGATTCAGGCAAAAATTCGTTATTTCCAAGTGAAATTCTATATTCTTCCATGATTGGTCTTGAGATTGAGTGTTGAGAAGGTAACAAAAAATTTCAACCATAATATTGGAAGTTTTCGTGAGTAAGTCGTGCACCTGTTTTTCGCGATAAACTTTTTATTTCGAATGAAATTTGATATTTCTCACGATGAGTGTCGATTTTTAACCGTAGGGTGGTGACAAAAGTCGACGAGAAATTTCGATAACATGACTTGGAATTTTTCTGGTAAGTTGCGCACTCGTTTTTGAGGAAAAATTCGTTCTTTCGAATGAAATTCCATATTCTTCCATAAATGGTCTTGAGGTTGTCTTATGAGAAGATTGTCAAGGTGTAATGAAAAAATTTCATCTAGATACTTGAGAACTTCACCTGACTGACAAATTGACAATATGTTGAGCAATTGTGTTGTTTTTTTTTTTGGGGGGGGGGGGGGATAAATCTGATACATTCTCATGTCGAGCCCTAAGAAATTAAGAATGAGGCACTTGGTAGAAACAAAAAGCAGAGAATTATTCTAATGTATGAACTTGGACCGAGTGAGATGAGTGTTCCTTCTTGCAAAAACTCGTCATTTCAAATAAAATTTGATAATTTTCCATTGTGAGTCTTGAGACTGGATCCTGAAAAGGTAACAAAAGGCGACGAGCGATTCATTTTGAATTTTCTCTGGTAAGTTGTGCACTCAATTTCTGCTAAAATTCGTATTCTTGGATAAAATTAGATCGTTTGTCATTATAACCCTTGAAACAATATCCTGAAGTGGTGAAAAAAGGTGAAGCAAGATTTCTATAACGGTAATTTGAAATTCACCAGAGGAAGTTGTGCACTCATTTGTTTGCAAAAAACTACAATTTCGAATTAAATTTTCTGTCCTTCCTCAAATGAGTCCCAAGATTGAGGTATGATGCGGAGGAAGCATGCAACGAGAAATTCTATCCATGATACTTGAAATTTGTTCGAGTAAGTTGTGCACGTCAATCGCAAAAAAATCAGTAATTTGTCGGTTTTAACGACAAAGATCGAATGAAAACTGCAAAAATTGATTAACAGAGCCAAAAATGCAACAGTTCTTCAGAAAAATCGCAGATCGCAGTACTGGAATTTTACACTTGCCTCACTTTCTTCGGAAGGTCGTCTGGCATACATCGAATTCTCTCGTTCATCGTCATGATTTGAACTCAAATATCAAAATAGTCACCTACATCGCGAATCACCACATCCCTGTACAAACATCTCCTTGAAACCTCGTCAACTTTACACCTGACGAAATGAATTCGACGACTGAGCAATCCATCGAGAGGCTGAGGCTGCAAAGTCTCTACACTCTGACCCACCGCTGCTGCCCTAACCTTGAAAATTTTGTCGCGAAATTAGACCATCGACGCGAACTAATTAACCAGCTCATCTGCAAGAGTGACCTTGACGTCTGGGACGAGGTTACCGGTACACGCTTCCTTAGAATTTCGTCTCCGTCTTCAGCATTGCAATCGCATTGCATAACGCATCCTGCAGCCCGGTGCCCGCAGTACTGGTGGTACTGGAATCGAAATGGACGCGTTCGGTCGGCGGGGGACAAATCGTTGAATTTTCGCATCATTAAGGCAGGCGATGCGATAACCCGACATAACGGCCGATCATAAGACGAAGACGCGAATACGTGGGCAACGCGCCTAACTAGTTTGCTCTTTCTCCGATGGACTCGTCGACTCGTCCCGTCCTCCCGTCCCATGTACCCAGCTTGTAGAACATCGATTACCTCATATAACGCTCTTGGTGTGGGTCAGCAACCGAACTACTCTTGATATATGACCGGTTCTTTGACCACTTTACCACCTGTTCGCGCAAGGACACGCTTTTTTTTTTCTTTTTTGTACTTCTATCTCTATATGTTTGTTGTTCTTTCTCTTCATCGAGCAAATCATGCGCGCACAAATCGATCCTAGGATCACGCCCGTTTATATACGAGTATCGTGTACTATTGCTTAATGCTCGTGTTCTTTTTTTTATTCTATTTTATAATACGACCAGTCGCGGTATGCGTCTGTGCAGGCATTATACAATTTGTTTTTCTCGTTTAGTACAGAGGCTCGTTCACCTTTTTTATCGTATTTTTCTGCCTTTTGAGTGATACTGCTGCCCCTCATCTCGCTACATTGCAATTAAAACAAATCACGAATTAATCTAGGTACATGCTAAAGTACAAATACCTAGGCAGGTACTCGATTAAATTAGGTATTCGATGTGTAAGTGTGCTAAATACATAGGTAATATGCAACTGGTACGAAAAATTGTTCGCGTGTGGATAAATTGCCTACGTCGTCAGTGCTAATCATATCGCAGCGACTTCGAAAAACAGATCTAAATTGTGTACAAAGAAGAGAAGAGAGAAAGATGACGATAGCGTGACTAATAACACGTTGATTATATCATCGCGCGGAGACCAAAGCGGCCTAAAACACGCGCCTTCTGATACCGGTATCTCTCTTTCAATTTAAAATGTAGACAAATACCTACATATATAGTAGAAATCATTTAACGAGATTCGATGGAACGCAGACGCAGGCTAAGCAGGGGCACGGGCAGGGGAGGCAAAGACACACACCAAGACGTAAATTAAATATCGCGTATAATTACACCTCGCGACCAGAGTGAACCCCGCCGCGAATGCCATGTCAAATAATAATAATATGCCATGTAATGCAATCTTAATTATAACTAGGTTATCTGTCTTATTCGTGTTACCATCACACGATAGGTGACATAGAATGACAGCGCAAGTCAGCCATCGCAACAACAACAACAACAACAACAACATCGACGCTAACGCAATTTTTTAATTTGTTTGCAGATTATTGGAAAACACCACCTCATCGGTGGTGTTATGTGGCGGCGGAGTCACACCGCCGGAGTTGCCGGACTTCGAATTCAAGATGTCCGGCTTCGTTCGTATGGCGATAGATCGATATGTAAACCTGGTTGATTCCATTAGCGGTAAGTACATCATCGATGTATATTTAAAATTATTCAGCATCAGTTTCGCGAGCGATATCCAATGAGGGCACAATATATTCCCCCCCAAAAACCCTGACTTACGTTAGCAAATGCACCAGGAAAAAAAAAACTAATTTTCGCCATTTACATCACTACAATTTTTCAAAAAATTTACCAGATCTCCAAAATTGGTTAAAAACTCAAAATTTGAAAAAAAAAAATCGAAAAAGACGAATTTACAAATTTTAATAAATTAAAAAAATTAAATCATTTGCTCAGTACAGTTGAATTTTTTGAAATTTTACAAAATTCAATTTTCAAGCTTTATTTAAGAAAATTTTAAAAATCTGATGATTTTTTAATTCTAATAATTTTTTAAAATGGCAAAAAGTCATAATTTGACTGAAAATACAACCTCAGAAAATGAAAGAAAAAACAAACATGTTTGTAAAAAAATCGACGTAATTTCACCTGTAAAACTCGAATCGGTGATTAGTTTTTTTATTCGATCATTTCATACGATCACTAAGATTTTAATCACGTTAAACTCATGAAAAAACCAAATTTGTGAAAAATTGATGAATTGAGACGAAATTCAGGCCAGAAGTATATAAATGTTAATGAGGACCTAGTGATGTACCTCGAAGAAACTTTTTTTTGTTTAAAAAATGAGCCTTTAATGGTGAAAAAAATCGACATGACTAGGTACATACAAGTATCTGTTTTCTGAAGTTTTAGATATGACCCCTCTTCCCCACTTCTCCTCAAGAGTTCTCCTCAGGATAAAAATCCGAAAAAGTTTTGAGTAACTAGTATATAAAATAGTTTAGAAAATGAGAGAAAAACAATTCTGCTATCAGCTCCAAAATTGTGCCTCAAAAGCGATTAAAAATTTCCGAAATCTTTTCAAGATCATTTTGAAGATTGGAAAAATCTGAAAAGAGCTTTTGACAAAACTGTGAAACTTGACAATTTTCCAAGTTTTAACAGGTTTTTTAAAATTACGTAGAGCAATTTTAATACTTTTGCACAATTTCCAAAATTCGACAATTTTTTTTAATTTTTGAAAAGTAGACTTATACGAAGCGAGATTAACATTTCTTGATTTTGACATTCAATTTATTTTTGCAAAAAAATTATTACAGTGAAAAAATGGGAAATTGAAAAATAACTATAAAAAAACAGTTTCAACAAACAAAAAAAAAATGAAAATTTGATCAAAAATTTGTCCTTAACATTAAGTAAAGTATATTTTTTTGAAAAAATTTAGTGGTACTTACATCTTTAAAATTGATCAAAAACTGAAAATTTGATAAATTAATCAAAAATGGGAAATTTTTAAATTTTTGTAAATTTTTGAAATTAAACGAATTTTTAAATTCAGTTAACTTGAAAAGATTAATTTTTCAATCTACGATAAATTTTTCAAATTCGAGAATTTCAATAAAAATTTAGAAGAAAATATTTGGAAAATTTTAGAAATTTGATAATTTTGCAATTTTAAAAACTCCTCAATTAAACTGAAGCAATTATTTCAATTTTCTTCACAACTTTTCAAGTGCGTTTTTCAAAGTGATATCAACATTACATGGTCATGGAATTCCCTTTATTTTTGTAAAAAATTATTCCAAAAAATTGACAAATTTAAAAAATTCTAACAAACCAAAAAGTTGAACTTTTCTGATCTAAAATTGTAATTGAGATACCTACTGATTTCTAAAATCAAAATAATATTCTTAAAAAATAAACATTTATAATTTTTAAAAGTCGATAACCGGAAATTTTATAAAAATAAAAATATGGAGAATTTTAAAACATTAATAAATTCTTGAAATTGAATCAATTTTATTATAATTCAGATAAATTCTCTAAAATTTAAAAACAGTCCATTTCCAAAATTTAACGAATTTCCAAAATTTGGAAAACCTCGACCAAAATTTAAAAATTAGAGAAATTCTATTAAAAATAAAAAATAAATTTAAAAAATGGCAGCAGTTAGCTGATTTTTATTATCAATAAATTCACGAGTTTTTTTTTAATTTAGCAGATTTCCAAGCTGGAAGAAAACTCAAAGTCTGATAAAAATTCCAAAATGGAGAACCTTCCAAGTTTCAATTTTTCAAAAATGTTGGTTTCAATTGAAAATTTACAAAATTTTTACAAATTTGATAACACTTTGAATTTTAATAAATTTTCAAAAATGGATCAGTTAAAAAAAATTCACAATTTTTAAAATGAAAAGCTACTACATTTTTAAAATATCAATTTTCAACGTGATAATAATTAAGTAGGTACCAATAAAATTTTTTAACCATGTCATTCGTTTATTATAATATTATCATTTTTTAAATTCATTCAAAAAAATTCTAAGAACTATTTCTAAGAAAATTTTTTAAAAAATTCAAAAACATTACTTTTGTTAAAAATTGTGTCAAAATTAATGGGGAAAAAATGAAAATCTCAAAAAAAAAAAACGAGAACTTTTTCAAAAACATTTTTTTTTTTTTTTTTTTAAGAATAAAAATCACGAATTGGTGATTTGATTATTGATTAATGAGACAAAAACAAAACAATGATTTTCAAATTATGGGAAAAAAATTTCTTAGCAGTAAAAATTGAAAATATAAAAAAAAATGTAAAAAATATTCTTCAAATCAAATCGAATAATGAATTATTTCGAGTTCACAATGATAAAAAAAAAATACTTAGGTAAAGTAACTAATAATTCAGTTTCATTCATCATTCACAATTTTTTTTACCCATAAAAAATAAAAATTTTAAATGAATAAAAAAAAATACTGTTTTAAAAACAAACCAAAAAAAAATTGAAATTCTCAGTGAAAACTTTCAAAATACGTTTCGAAAAAAACATCCCAACGTGAATATCTCGAGAACCGATTCACCAAAACGGAATTAGAGTGTAACTTTTCTCGTAAATTTTTTCAAAATCTATAAAAAAGGTTTATTATACGAAGTTCTCGTAACTACCACATTCAAGGCGACAGACTGACTTTTTCATTCAGAAAAATCAGCTAAAAATTGATACCATCTCGATGGCGTACCACGACCTCAGCAACTAAATATTTTGTATGTATAGAAAACCTCGATTAATAGGAAATCTGATTTTCCTCCTCCACGGGTATGTATTTGCCACATGCACACGTCTCTCTCTCTCGCATCGCGTCGCGTGGACAGGGACAAAAGTCCAATTACCGCGCCGAAACGTAGTAAAATAAAATTGACATTGAACAGTCTGTTTATGAATCGCCTAGCGGTAATTTTTATTGGTACTATCTACATAATATAACGAGATATGTGCGCCAGCGTTCATGCCTTATAACTGCGCAGGTACTAAAAGATACTTAACTATAACCAACCAGGGAATATAGATCATAATTATTATAGAAAATATAGAGATGAAGACGTTAACGTTATTACTAGGGCCCGGATTTTTATGCGCTTAAAATAGCAAAATAAGCGCTTATGTCAAGCGGTTAAAATATGAAAAATAAGCATAAATATGCCCTATAAAACCGAAAAAAGCAAAAATAAGTGCTTTAAAAATATACCATCATGGGTATCAAAATGCAGGTATTTTAAAATCGCGTTCGAAAAACTTATCAAATCGTACATATGTAGAAACTGAAACAAATGTGGAGCAGAAAAACATTAAAACATTCATTTTCAAAATAAATAATGCGAAATTCAATAAATTTGAACGCGATGAGATTTCACAATCGAAATCGATTAGATTGAATTAAAATTAAATTATAGTTTGAAAAACGCCTCCACAACTGAAAGTTCCTTCAAATTGTAACTTGAAAAGTAAAAAAAAAAAATTGAAAATACAATTTTTTGTATTTTTTAATTTTTTTTTTGGTCAGGTTTTTCAGTTTTTTAACAAAAAAAAAACGCTGAAAACTACAAAAAAGCGTAAAATATGCGGGTTTTTGATGTTTTTTGGCAAAAATAAGCGTTTTTAAGCATTTATACCTAAAATAAGCAAAAATAAGCGCTTAAAAATTTCACCATTCATCTCAGAATTGCATGAAACGTAAAGAAAATTGTGATATGCCCTATCTAGTGCAGCAGGAAAAAATAAGCAATATCATAAAAATCCGGGCCCTAGTTATTACAGATGTGCAATAAAATGCATAACGCATCGTTATAGGGTTGATAATAGGCCTATATGAACATAATGAAAATGATGTCACTCGAATGAAGTCGTGTTCGTGTTCGTACTGTTTAAACAATTTCGCAAATGTCTTCTCTTGACCTAACACCAGTCTGTTACAACTTTCATCCATTTAGACCAACAGTCGATTCTCGTGCAACCTTAACTACAATAATATAAGACTTGTAAAGCGACGACGACGACATCGACATCGACAATTAAAAGTAATCTCGATCACGATAATACGTATTAGTCGTTATGATTAGTTGTTTTGAAGAAAAAAAATGCATTTAGAGCAAAGCTGTTCGAAAAAGGTCGAGTAAATGAGCAGTTAAAATCTACGATAGTGCGATTTGTTTGAAAATTATTTCAAAATGGACCTTATAAAAATAACACTACCTACACTTGATTTTTCAACAATTTTTCTAATTTCAAATCATTTCACAAAAAATTAGGAATTCGATTTTTTTTCTTCATTTTTTGAAATAAATTTGATACTTATTACAATTTTAAAATATTTTTTTATAGCATTTCAATTGAAGTTTTGATCAAAAAATCGATAGACCAATCGAAATCCAAAAATTTCCACGTAACACAAAATGCAATGTGCACCATTTTTTGGTCTTATTTTTACTGGGCTAGTAACTGGTCAATTTATAACAACTATTGAGAAATTGTTTGATATCTCAAAATCAAAAATTAATAATTCTATCGAATTCAAAAAAATTTGAAAAATTAATAATTATTATGATAAACCAAAAAAAAAAAAAAAAAAAAAAAAGTTCAAAAATTGAATGATTTTTAAAGGTCAAAAAATTCATCAACTTATCAAAATTATTTCAAACCAAACGATTCATCGAAATCAAAAATTAAAAAAAAATCAATTTACCTTAAAAAATTGAGAAATTGTAAAATAAATCAATTCGAAAAATTTTGAAAAATTAATTTCATCTTCATCAACAAAATTGGAAAATTGTTCGAAATTTCTTTGATTAGTAAACCTCTGAATTTCTGGGAGAAAAAGGTGAATGTTTCCTACTCCTCCTGCACCAAATTGGCGCAGGAGCCCAAAAATAAATAAATTTTTATTTTTACGAATTTCAAAGCTGCACTTTGAAAATTTGAATTCTACACCCGTCGAAAAAATTGTTCTCGTAGGCAGACTGAAGAAAGAAGAAAACGTATGAAAACTAACGAAACCAAGGTTATCGATGCGTTAACGACATCACATCTTCATGTCACATCGACTAGTATATTATCGGAAGTAATACCCCTTCTTCCTCAGAACTTCGGTTCCGTTCATTCAACTACAAAACAACCAGGTCCGGGTTCTCATATGCATAATTATTATACTACATCTTCGAATCAAAACACCGTGTATTCGTACAAAACCACAAGAAAAAACTGAGTATGTTGCGTTGCTACGTACGGACACAGTTATATCATCGAAACAGAACGGTATGGCGCAAAATTATAATAATCGGTCGAAAAAAATCACGATAGCTCGATAATTTCATCAAAAATATCTCCTGTTTCGCGTCGACTCGTATTACTTCAGAGAGTGCTCGACTCTGGCTAATGAATCCGGCTATTCCTAATGCAAGTATAGATTCGTATCAGTCGACGGTATGAGCAAATAGATACGTACCATGTGCACATGCCTACACGTATGTACTTCGAGTTTAGGTACTATAACGACCATACGTGACAAATAATTATACGAGTACGTGGGTGCACGACTACCGCGTGTCCCCGATTTCGTCGACTGATAAAAATTCGGTTATTTTTTTCCACAGTTGGGATTTTTTTGTTTCATAAATTTCATCCGTCTGTTGGCGATGATGCTGGAGAGACTACTATTCGCCATATTGTGCAGGTGATTAGCTAAGATAGGGAATTGTATGCATTTTTTTTTTAGTGTGTCTGAAAATGTAACTTGACATTTCTTCAAGTTCTTGGTGTTTTATGACATACTAACAATCTAAAAACTTACTCCAGTGGTAAGAATTTTAGCATTTTTTTTCAAGCAAATTTCGTAAAAATCAACAAAAAATATTTAATTGTCATTTTTGAAAGGATTTTTAAATTTCTTCGGGAAAAAATTTTTGGAGAATTTTTTTCAAGTACCTACATCATTTTCAAAAAATTGTAGTTTTTGAATTTTCTTCCGAGTATTTTTTTAAATTTTCCTTTGAGCACATTTATACTAAAAGATGAATTTCTTTGGGGAGGGGGGGGGGGATGAGACATTTTTCGTATAATTAGGTACCAACAATTTTTCAATTTTTTTTTGGAAGGATCACAGAAATTTTTTACGATTTTTTTTTTATTCTTTCCCATACTTGAATTTCTTTACAAGACGATTTTTGCATCCAAATTGGGAAGAATTTTTGAATTATTTATACGAATGCAAGAAAAGTATTTAAAAAATCTTTTGATGGAATTTTTGAATCATTTTCAAAGGAAAACTTTTTGAAAAATTTCTTTGGTAAATTCTTTTCCTTTTTTATTGGCGAATTACATTTTTCAATTTCTTATAAGATTTTTTTTTACAAAAATGTCAAAAATAGCTACATTTTTTAAAGATGATTTTTAGTGCGTATGTGATTGTGTTCCAAAAAAACTTTACAACATTTTTCGAGAGGATTTTGGATTTTTTTCAGTGAAAGAAAATTACAGAAAATTTTTTAAAGAATAAAATTGAGAAATTTTTTTGTTTATTTTTTTAGTTTATGGTAGCATCATTACTTTTTGCAGAATTCTTCAAAGAAAATTTTTGAATAATTGCCATTTTCTGTAGTAATTATTTTCTTTCCAAGGGGGCAATTCTTTCATAAACAAAAAAAATACGTTTTTCGAACAATTTGCTTGTCCCATTTTTTTAAAAAGCAATTTTTGTATAGGTAAAGTTGATTTTTTTTTCAGAAAAAAATTTTTAAGAGCACGTTTTGCATTTGCTTTTCAAAATCTTTTTTTACTCATAAAAGTTTTGTAGAATGTTTATTTTTTACGAATTTCTGAGTATTTAATGGAATTTTTGTATCATACACGTAAAATAATTTAGGTACAGAACATTTTTGAAAGAATTTTCAATTCATTAAAAAAAATGAAAGTATTTTGAAAATATTTTGATAGAATTTTTGAATTTTTTGAAAGAAAATTATCATTTTAATTTTTTTTGTAAATTTTTTCTAAAAAAAAATGAGAACAATTAACTATCTACAAACAAATGACATATTATTTTGTCAATTCTTATACTCTGGATTTTTTTAAAAGGAAAATTTCAAAAATATTTCTTCAAGAAGATATTTGCACATACCAAAAAACATTTTTAGAAAATTTTCTAAGACAATTTTCAGGAAAAAAATTGTAGAAAGTTTTTTGTAGAAAAAAAACACATTTATAAATCTTGAGATAGGATTCAAGTTTTTTTTTTAGGAAAATTTCTCCCAAAAAATCAATTTTTCTATTGCTAAACTTTTTTTTTTTAAATTTAGGTACGTGTTTACATGAAATTTCTTCTACGAGAATTTTAATTATGTTTATTTTCTATGATTTTCATGCCAAGAGGTTATTTTTCATCCTTAATAAAATGAGGGATTTTTTTGCCAAAAATAAAATAAATAGGTATAAGGTTTTCAACACTGTTTTTAATGAACTGTTTTTACGAAAATTATATCTATTTGTTCATCCAAATTTTTTCAAGGCAATTTTTGTACTTATACCTATCTTGAAATACTTACTTTCTTTTTTTTCTTCGAAAAATTCTCTAATTTTTTTCAAAAAAAGAAGAAGATTCATGCAGACACAAAAAAAATTATAAACATATAAGTAATGTTAACATTCTTTTTTAAAATTTTTCGGAATAACAATTTTTCAACAGAATTTTTCACGATTAGGCATTAAAAAAATTTGTTGATGGAATCTTCGATTTTTTTTTGCAGAAAAATTGTAAAAATTTCCTTTCAATTTTTTTTTTTTTTTTTTTTTTTAATTCAAAGATAATTCTTTTGCAAAAATTATGAAGATTTTTCTTCATTTATTTTCATTTTGTATCATTTCTCAAGTATTTTTTGAAAGAATTTTTTTTTCAATGTTTCGAATATAGTTTTGGTCAAGTGGCTTCATTTCACTGAAGCACTTTACTCTTAGCCAAATGTACTCACGAAGCCTCTTTGATCAAAGATTGCTGTACTTATATAATTTTTCATGCAATTTTTTACAGACTTCTTTTCAAAATAATTTGTTTGTCAAAAAAATGGAACCTACACAATGAAAATTTTTTGAATTTCTGTAAAAAAAATTTTTATAGATTTTTTTGGTAGTTTTTTTTTCAGTTTTTAAAAGAAATTTTGAACTTTTTCATTTTTTTAAATAATTTTTTGTAAAAAATTTTTTCGATTTCTTCATTAGGTACGAAATTTTCAAATTGCTTTTCAAAAGAATTTTCCCATCAACAGTTTTTAAAACAATTTTCAAATTTTTCTCAGAATTTTTTTGGTATTTTTAATGAGATTTTTGAATTTATTGAAGGAATTTTTTTTAAATGCCTCCCTTTTCGCGATTTTTTTACAGAAAGAATTTTTTCTTTCAATTTTTTATGTATCCAAAAAAATATTTCTGGAAAAACAACGAACATTTGCCCATTTTCCAGAGCACATTTGACAGAAAATAATCTCATTTTCACCCTCACAAACGACGCACAGGCCCGTCAAATTTCAAGCCCTCTCTCAAGGGCAATTTTGATCGAAAATGAAGTGATTTTTTCAACTCGAGCTGAAAAAATTCAATTCGGGCTCCCTAGCAAAACTCTGGGCCCGGGGCAAAATGCCCCCTCTGCCCCCTTTCAAAACGGGCCTGACGACGCATACTCGTCCCTGCCATGGCTAATCACTATTAGCAATCGCGTATAATGAAGATCCGGCCAGCGCGGGCTAGCGTGATTTTCGGTAGCAGCGCGCGAAATTGGCCACCTACGCAAACGCTTTTAAGATAACTGACCTTCGATTACGTGCGAGATTACGATGCGATGGCTATTTAATTAGGCGATTCCTGCTTTCGAAGGATGAGGAGACGCCATGTGGAAAATTTTCTCTCACTCGGACCGGTGCAGTGAATATTTTACGAGATTGCTCCGCGCATGTGCCCACCTGCCCGGGCCAACCAAATCCACGAGCACGAGTATGGAATATTCCGCGGTTAAAGTACTTATGAAGCGGATCTTTGCGGTTTTTTCGTCATCTCGCGCGGGTAGTCAATGAACAAATAGTTGACCGAGTTTACACAATAAAAACGTGCATAGTCTCACAGATACAAAGTATTGCAGGTACAGGTTCTGGTAGATACTTGGTGTAGACCAGCATCGTCCTATCGACGTCACAACAACATACTCACGTTAGATTCTCACACACACACGCGCAGATCTACACTCTGTACAGGTAGATTCGATAAAAAAGGAAAGAAAATAGAGACGAGGAGGGTAATTATTCGTACAAGTACCTATATCTCAATCTTCCTTCGATAATTGACCGTTTAGGTAAAGCCAGAATTAGCATCGCGAAATCCACCATTTTAATATACCTACAGACTCTATCTATAGTCCAGTAGAAATAGGCATAAAAATGACAATACCCCCAACAAATTGCTATAGAAGGTTTTTTTGACTTATTCTGCAGGAGAAGGTCTACTCTATCACATACTAAAAAACCTCCCCAATCCGACAAAGTCACTTTTTTCGAGGCGCCAGCCCCCTAAAAATCATTTTTTTGCATTTATCTCGTAGGGGTTCAACTTTTTGGGGAAAATCATCTGAAAGAAAATTATTCTCCATCAAATTTCTTACAACTTTGTTCCAATACATTTTTCTGTCCGAATCGTAGGGATGGAGCTAGGGAGAATTGAAGATGAAGGTGACGAATTGTGGAGCTACATAAGAAATACACACACTTTTCAAAGTGCTATAACTCTGCGAAATATCATCGGAAAAAATTGAAAAAAATTTCTGCGAGGTCTTCTTATCACATAGAACCCACTTAGCAAGTAAAAACTTTTCATTTTAATTTGGTGAAAAATTAAAAAATTAAAACCAAAATACACGTTTAGGGGCTCCACCCCCCAAATAATTGAGCTAGGGGTCCAAAAAAAATTTTGAAATTTTTTCTCATCAGAGTCGACTATCTGGGGTAAGGATGTTCCGAATCGATCTGTATAACAATTTTAATACACTAAGCATGTGATTAGTCATTTTTTTATAGCCCTCTCACCCATGCTTTACCCTCACTTTTAGGACTCCACAGCTTTACTCCTATGATTCGGACAGAAAAAGTTATAGAAACAAAGTTATAGGAAATTTAATGTAAAATATTTTACTTTCAGATGTTTTTCCTCAAAAAGTTCAACCCCGACGAAATAAATGCAAAAAACTGATTTTTAGGGGTCTGGAGCCTCGAAAAAAGTGACTTGGGGATGTCGGATCGGGGAGGTTTTTTAGTATGTGATTAAGTAGGCCCTCTCTGCAGAATAAGCCAAAAAAACTTTCTGTAGCAATTTGTTGGGGGGTCAAACCTTATTTCTACTGGACTACTAGGTAAATATTCCGTTGAAAAATACTCCTTCTGTGGGTCGCCATCGCATCGCCATCGCCAGCCCAACGGCATCCGACCTAACCCATTACAATAATTACATAGCGCGCGTCGCACATGATGTAATTGAGTAGACTGGTCTCTGGGCATCGGTTATTGGCCCACATTACCATTTCGAGAGAGAAAGAGATAGAAAGACTGAGATGTTCCGCCACAGCACAGATGGATGCTGCTATTTAGCAGTTCGCAAGACTCTTGTCATTTCACGAATACTACGCTCTTGACCAATATATCGTGACATCGAAGGGTTTCGCACATGTTTCCATAAGTGTAAAATGCGTATTTACCCCGAGGCCTCGCAATGCAAGTATGTACGTACACTGTACCTAGTGCAACCAGTGAAAGTTTTCTTCCCCCTGTTTCAATTCTCGAAGACGAAGACAGGTATCAATTTGTACGTGATTGGATTTTATATTATATTGATGAAACAGCATCGTCGATTGCCGATTGGCGAATCTGCAAGCAGCACATGCGATAAATACTTCGCGTGTGACTTTTCATTATTATTGTTGTTGTACGTAGATCTACAGAGAGGAATGCAGAATGCGCTTCTTGAGAGGCTGGTTTTTGTCCATGTCTATGGTGCAATGTACCTTATGCTGCTCGATCGATGCATGGGTATTTTGAAATGATCTAGTTGACTGCGAGGTCAGTTGCTGATGCTGGGCACACACTTTATAGAGGGAAATGCGATACACGTAGGCTTCTGTGTGTAATCCGACTCCCTTATTCGACCACAGCAAATATCTGCGCGCCTTATCTCCTTCTATTATTCTTCTTGACGTGTTCTCGCGTACAATGTTTTGTATAGTATACTTGTATAGAGAGAGTACGAAGAACGTGATGCATGCAATGTGTTGTGTACAATTGTACACACACCCAAGAAATGCTCAGTACATTGGAACGTTTATACAGGGTGTCCCAGGGTTGCTTGGAGTGATGGGAAATTTTCAAGATTTAATTGTAACCAAGTCCAAATAGCTAAAAATATTTTTTTGGGCACACGACGACCCCCAAGACAATACATGAAACAGGTGTAGGTACCTTCCTGAGATGAACAAAATTAAAGTGGGGCTATTTGGAAATTCACGAAATCAGAAGTAATTATATAAGTAATTACAATTACTTCACTCAGAGATGATGATTTCGAGGAATAATAGACCAAGATTCAAAATTATTCAAATATGGTCCCTGAGGCAGGGGAGGAGGGTTAGAATATTTTTTACACCCTCTATATAAACGATAAATTTTTTTGAATTTTTTTTTATGCTCACCTTGTAATTTTTTATGCCTTTAAAACTTCTATGTGCACCTCAAAAAAGAGACTGCCAAGAATCCGAAATTTTTATGGGTTGTTTGATACAAATCTGCATCTCAATTAAAACAGAAGTTATTCAAGGTCTCCATTGGGAGGGGAGGCTGTTTGGAAAATTATAAGAACACATGGTGTCTATCTCAAAAATTGAAGGGGTAACGCAAAATGAAACTGACAAGGGAACCTCGCCAACTCTTCACCTCCGATTGAGCTGAAATTTGGCTCATTGAAAGAGAATGTCACCCAGACCTCACAACCAAATTTTTAGCTGCCGAAGTTGATTTTTCGATTTTTTGGCGAATTTTTGAAAATGGCTAAAACCACCTACAAAAACCCATTTTTTGAAGAAGAAAAAATTGTAAATTTCGAGATAGAATCCTAAAAATTGGTTTGTACACTAAAGTCGACCTCCCGAGTTGATTGGCACCATTTTCGACGCGATCTAGAGCCTCCAGAAAAAGTTGACTTTTCTCCAGTACACTGGAATCTCTCCAGGCTGCAAAAGTCAACATTTCCCGGAGGCTCCAGATCTCTTCGAAAATGGTGCCAATCGATTCGGGGGTCGACTAGGAAGTAGACGAAGTTTCGGGTGATATTATGGAAAAATTGATTTTTTAGAAATTTTTTAAAAATGCAGAATTTTCAAGTTGTCAAAAAAAAACACGTGCGAACTTGTCACCTCGGATTTTCGATTCAACTACGTCAATCGATAGATGACATCATACTAACGCTAGGATTAAATTTTCAGCTGCCGAAGTAAATTACAGCGCCGTCTGGAGCTATTCCACTGCGCTGGAGAAAAGTCAACTTTTTCTGGAGGCTCCAGATCGCTTCGAAAATGGTGCCAATCGACTCTGGAGGTCGACTTTAGTGTACAAACCAAATTTCAGGACTCTATCTTGAAATTTACAAATTTTTTTTCAAAACATGTTTTTTTCGAGGCGGTTTTAGCCATTTTCAAAAATTCGCCAAAAATCGAAAAATCAACTTCGGCAGCTAAAAATTTGGTTGTGAGGTTTGGGTGGCATGCTCTTTCAGTGAGCTAAATTTCAGCTCAATCGGAGGTGACGAATTGGCGAGGTTCCCTTGTGAGATTTTTTTTAAATTAGGCCTATTAAGGGTACTACTTGAAAAAATAACATTTTTACTCTCGAGATTTTTTGCCTACCTTTAAAAATTGAGGCACTGCAGAACTTTCTATGCAAAATTGGCAACACTGCATTCAAAGTATTTTCTGACCCAAAAAAAAGTTGTGATTACATTAGGATGCCTATCTTTGAAATTGAAGAAGTTATTAAAAGAAGAAACTCACGTCAAAGGTGTTGCCATCCTCAAAATTACCAAGGAGAACTCAAAAAAATCAAAACAATTCCATTATGACAATGCATGTCATGTCATGAGTGTAACTCTTCGAGAGAAACAAGCTTATCTTCGAAAATGAAGGAGCTACGGTGCAAAAAAATTTTGAAAATCCAAATTTCAAAGCTTTGTAGCGCCTCGATTTTCAAACAAAGACCAAAAATCTCAAAAATAAAAAATGTTTAATTTTTCAAGTACTATCCATATGCTCGATCAAAAAAAAAAAAATTCTCAATTTTCTTCCCTTTTACCCCTTTTAACCTTTTTCGAATTCGAAAAAATAATAGGGAAATTTTATTGATTTTTTGGGTGAATTGAAATGTACCTACAAATTTTGGTCAAAAAATATCAATTTTTTTTATCAATTTTTTTGTGGCTTATAAGTTTCTCAAAGTTCCAGGAAATCTTGAAAACTCGAAAAAAAAAATTAAAAATTGAGTATTTCTACGTATGATTGAAAAATTCGTAAAACTGATGAATAGTCCAAAAGGTCACTTCATTCGTTGAAAACAACACTTTTTTGGTTTCTTTTGCACGTCTTCGGTCTTCAATGGATTTTGTGAGTGATCTGTGAATAATGATTCATTTCCTCTCACCCTACAAAGTAACCTCCCAAAACACTTCGTAGAAATTTTTTTTTTCAACGTAAGAATTTTTTTAAAATTTTGCATCATTAATTTAATTATTTGTATTTCCAAAGTTCAAAGTTCTCTTCTTATTAGTACTCTTTAACAAATTTAAGAAGGCAATACTTTCATCAAGAAGTTCCTATTAGGTACCATAACTCCTTCAATTTCAATGATAGACGTTCTAATATTATTAGTACTTTTTTGCCTCTTCAATATGCTATCCATTGGCGGAGCCAAAATATTTTTTGAATGCAGTGCTGGCAATCGATTTTGCTTGTAATTTTCAAACTTCGGTAACTCATGTTGGACTCGACTACATCCAAATCCCAGTGTCCATCACTCTCGGGACACCCTGTATGTAGTACTTAAATCGTATTTATGTATTTATAGTGCAACACAGCAAACACTATCGAATTACCATCCAAATACAAGCCTGTATTATTAAATTATTAAAACACGATTTTTACAACAGATAATCACGTTTTTTTCCCTCTCTTCTTACAGGTCTTTTCTTTATTTTCTTTATTTTTTTACTGCAGAAACTAGCATTTTGTTCAACGGTGTCAAGGTCTTATAGCATCCGAGTGTGCTGTGAGGTTTTTCTTTCTTTCTTTTCTTTCTTTTTTTCATTCGTCCGCATTTTTTTGGCCAAATAAATTCAACATTTTACAATTTAGCCGCGGTATCGAGAGTTCTATGTAACGAATATGTTGTGTGCTCGCGATCTAAGGACACATTGCGAACATCTTTTCGATCGGGATTCCATTGGGGTCACCTTCGAAAATCATAAATCAATAAACATACTCGAGCTTCTTCGTATACGAACATAGGTCTAGGACCAGAGTATTCATTGCGTCGCGTCGGTAGTATTCTCTTTGTTGGATGCTCTGCATCTCGTGGCTGGCGTTCTCAGCTGCTCACCCTTATATGGGCTGCGACTGTGCGATTTAATAATTTCCTCGGAGATGTAACGTTCGATTTATTATTTAGATATCAGCAGCATCTATGGAGACCTTGACCCGACCTTCTTATCAGTGCTTCATTTGATAACGCGAACCAGCGATGTCATCTTTGATTACATGCTACGAATTTAGAAGATGAGAGAATGATCTAGAGACATACTGGAGTAGGTTCTAGAACTTGGATCACTCAGATTGATCAGAATGATATTATACGCAACCAAATTGATACGATGAAATGAAAAAGAAAAGAAAAATGGCCATCTATGTAAAATCAAAAAATAGGCACTGAACTGAACGCACACCAGATCGATTGATAAAAATGGAAACATTGGTACATAATTGAAATAATTGAAGTCTTGATCGAGAATTCGATCATCAACATCATAGTTATTACCTAATTGAAATTTTAAAAATTGGAAATTAAGTTCCACAATTAATTAATCGATTTAAAGAAAGCAAAAAAAAAATAGTCAATTTTAAATAATTCAAAATTGTTTGATTCATCGAAATCAAAAATTAATATGTAGATCTATGGAAATCGAAAAAATTTGAAAATCAATTCAACGAAAAAAATCGAAGAAAAGTTTTAAAAATATTAGTTTCTCAAAATCAAAAAAATTATCGCTTCACCAAAAAAAAAAAACTCACAAAATTGGGAATTGTAAAAAAAAAAACATTTTAACACTCGTAACTTATTATATGTAAATCAATTTCATCAACAAAATTGGAAGACTAATTCAAAAATTTATTGAATTATCGAAATCAAAAATTTTCAAAAATTGACTCGATAAAAAATTTGCCAATTTATCAAGAATAAAAACTGATCAACTAATCGAAATTAAAAAATTAGGTAATCGATTTATCAAAATCGAAACAATTAGAAAAATCAAATTTATCAACAATGAAATTGAAAAGTCGTTCAAAAATTGAATGATTCGTCAAAATTGAAAAATTGTCGATTTATCGAAATTAAGATTAAAATGATCGAATAATCGAAATCAACAATTTTAATTCGATCAACAAAATTGAAAAAAATTGTTCTAAGTTTAATAAAATCGATTTATCAAAATTGAGAAATTATTCGATTTATGACAATATTATAGAGTAGATACGTATTTTTGCTTGTAAGCAATTTTCAAAATTTTTTCAATGTCTAAAAAATTACTTAATTTAGAGCACGCGAGTAAAAATATTTCAATTCTTTAAGTTTTATAATTTTTTATAGAAAAAATATTTCTGCAAAACCTTCCAAGAAAAATATTGAAAAATTATTAATCAACAAAATCGGTATTTTTTTAAAAAAGAATTATCGATTTATCGAAATTGGATAATTAATCGATTTATGAGGATGGGAAAATTTAAAAAAATCAAATTACTTTGAAAATTAATGAAATTATTAGTTAATAAAATACTTACACCTAAACAATTATGGAAATACCTATGTAGAAAGTAGGTACTGAGCAAATCGATTTATCGAAATCTAAAAATTGTTAAAAATCGATTCGATCGACAAAATTGTAAAGCTGTTCCAAAAATCATCGATTATTTATTAAAATTGAAGAATCTATCAAAAATGGAAATGAAGCATTGGAGAAAATTTTCGATTTATCAAAAATGAGAAATTGGTCGATTAAAGTAGGTAATAGAAATCAAAAATTTTTGAAAAATTGATTTGGTCAACAAGTCTGGAAAAATTAATCAAAAATGAACTGATTTACCAAAATCGAAAAATTGTCGATTTATCGAAATAGATACTTAAATTAATTAATTTATCAGAATCAGATAATAATTTTTAAAAAAAATCGATTCAATTGACAAAATTGAAAAAAAAAAATCAAAAAATAAACTGATTTAACAAAATCGAATGAATTGTCGATTTGCTGAAACTGAGAGATTAATTGATTCAGATCGAAATCAAAAATTTTTTTAAATGAATGTGTTTTCTAAATTAATTAAGCTATGATTTTTTGAAAAAAAAATAAATAAGAAAAAAAAGATGTAATCGACAAAATTGGATTTTTTTCAAAAATTAACTGATTTACCAAAATCGAAAAATTATCGATTTGTCGAAACTGAGAAATTATTCGATTCATCGGAATCGAACAATTTTGAAAATGGACGTAATAAACAAAATTGGAGAAATTGTCCAAAAATTGATTGACTTGCCAAAAAATGAGAAAATTATCGATTTATCGAAATCGAAAAAAACTAAGTTTCTTTAGTTACATCGAAGAACTGTTCGAAATTTTTTTTGAATTATGAAAATTAAATCGTCTAAATTCAGACTCCACACAAATAAATAGATACACAATCATATCCAATACCTAAATGTTATAATTCCCCTGCTCCCCCCCCACCCCCAAAAATTGAGTGGAGCTCGAAAAGTACCTAGAAAGTCATCACCAGAAATGTAGCCAAAGAAAACAGTAGAGGGAGGGGGAAAAAAATTGGTAAAAATTTTCAAATAATATTTAAACTTTGCTAATCTCACAATCAGAACATATCTTCTTACATACAAACACCTATAAAAATCCACTCAGCTTTGGAATTCACGCACACGTCGAAAGAACATAAATCTCAATAGGAATCCAGGTGCGTTCCTCGAGTCGTCGCAGATCCGAATGACGACAACGACGGCGGCGTTGGAATTCATCTACCTATAATGAAAATCTCAGTCAAGGTACAAAATATTCACCTAGGTCAACTCTGGTTTAAGGTACCATAAGCATGCCTTACCTAAAGGTAAACGATTCGTATACGTACATCATCGAAAAGTAATTAACACCCGACGGATGGTGGAAGACTATATCGGAGGTTCATTGGTTGGTTTGTTACGTGCGAGACAATAAGAACTATCGGTATGGAGCTCTGCTGGTAAAGAGAGCCTGAGCCTATAGATAGACTTACGTTGGCTTTAATATAATTAACTCGGCGTCAATTATTTCGTTCGTTGAAGCATCGGGTTTCTTTCTTCTTTTATCTTTATGGTATATTTTTCATAAACGCATTGGACCATATTTTTCCAAACACCCTTGACACGGATATTCGTTCGCGAAAATTCCTCAGCTTGTGTATACGTAGGCATATAGTTTACATACTTAGTATTTACCACGATAAGAAAATATTTACGTTTTGTATTTTTTTTTTTTTTTTTGCAGATCCGAGAGTGAACGATTGGCCATTGATGGACAGTCCACTTCCTACAGTAGCTTTAGTGGTGGCTTATTTATACGTAGTCATGTTCCTAGGACCAAGAATGATGGCCAATAGAAAACCGTTTAAATTAAACGAAATATTGGTCATTTACAATGCCATTCAAGTCATATTTAGTTTACTTATGTTATGGGAGGTACGTATTCGCGAATCATATCTAATTTTAGCCAAAAAAGAGACTCTCTTCTGCCTGCTATTGTCGTCGCAGCCGCAATCACCGCTACGGCGTTCGATTCGACTTCCTATATCTTGGGAAAACACAATCGACCTCGGCTAAAGTAGCGATAAGCGATCAACGCGTCCGCATTGACATCGTGATAGACCGTATAATTTTCAATTATCTCGAACCGAGCGAGGGTAAACATCACGTAGTACTCGGTACTCGAGCGTCAATAACGTCGACCCAGGAGTCGCGGATACACGTCGTCTTACGAAGTATTTTGGTTCTTGCAGATTGTTAAAAATGACCTTCTTCGTCGGGACTAAATCAAAAGAGGGCGGCATCTGGCTCGAATTGCACGAGTAAACAGCAATTACAATCTCTCATGATCTTTCGACGAATCCAACCTGAGATCATCTCGCGAATCTCTTCGGTTCGGTTGGGTTTTTCTTTTCTTCGCAGTACATTTTTATTTTAATGAGCTACGATCATTTCAACCCTTTTCACTTCTTACAGCCAAATTTATCTTCCCTTTAATAGGCAGGAAATTTTTTTCAAAATATAAAAATACTGGAGTTTTTTTTGGTATCTACTTGATTTGAGGATCTGTCGAGGAAAAGTCAAAAAGTGAAAGAAAATACAAGCTTCTTCTTCGTATTACTCCCAAGAGGATACCAGTACCATTTTCCAGAGTCGAACTGAATCAATGAGCTGCCGAAGAAATCTGAAGGGACTGAGTTGAGATTAGGCTAATCTCACTGAAAATGGGACATATGATTCAAAGCTAGCCCAGCTTTTCAAAATTTCACAAAATTTATTAAATTTAGTCAATCTTTCAAAAATCTAACAATTTTTGAATATTTTTTCCACTTCATCAAATTTAGAAATTTTCAACATTTATTTTTTTTCAAAGTTTGTTGCCTATTTAAATTTTTTTTACAAGGTTTAAAAAAATTTGCAAAATTTCTGATGATTGACAACTCCATAAAAATTGCCACTTTTCGAATTTAAATTTTTTTTTTTTTTTTTTTTTTTTTTATTTTACTTAGTCATTTTAAAAATTGGCTAGATTCTTTGAAATTATAATATTTTTTTTCTTCAAAATTTATTGCCGATTTTATAATTTTGCAAGATTTCTAATGTTTAACAACTTCTTAAAATTTGTCATCTTTTGAATTTTAAACTGTATGGATTTTCTATTTTAGGCATTTTTGAGAATTGGATAGATTCTTTGAAATTTGATGTATTTTTTAAAAATCCAAAATTGATATACCTAAGATTGACATTTTTTCAAAATTTGACGATTTTGAACAAAAATTACAATTATTTAAGGACTGCAAATAATGCGTTTTTCAAAATTAGTACCACCCTTAATTTTTCAAAATTTAACAGTTCTTCCAAGTTTGCCTATTTTTAAAAATTTATTGCGATTTTAATTTTTTTATAGGTATCTCAAAATTTGGAAATGTTTTAAAATATGTCAATTTTTCAAAATCTATCGATGAAAATATTTTTCTTTAATTTCTCGAGCATTCAAAATTGACAATTTTTTCAATTCATTGCAGTTCTATAAGAGTTGTTAGTTTCATAAAGATTGTCGATTTTTCAAAATTTGACAACTAGGTATTAAAATCTGTCAATTTTTGATTTCTAAAATTTTTTCAATTTTTCAAAAATGGCAATTTGTTTCAATTAGGTAACTATCTATTATTTTTTTTCAATTTTTAAAATTTTGTTAGTTCTCTAATTCTTGATAAATTTCTCGAAATTAATCAATTTTTTGAATTTTTGAATTTCTATTACTTAACATTTTTTGAAAACTGGTCAGCTCTTTAAGATTTGATATATTTTTTCAAATTAAACATTTTTAAGACTGTAAATTGTTTGAAATTTGTAGATTTTGAACAAAAATGAAAAAAGTCTGTATTGATATTTAATTTTTTAATTTTTTTTGAAAATTCGTCAGTTGTTTAATAACCTATTCCTAAAATAATTTTTACTTTATTTCCGAAATTCTTCAAAGCTAAGAAATTTTTACAAAATATTCAACTGACTTCAGTTTCATAAAATTTGCAGATTTTAAAAAGTTTGTCGATTTTTCAAAATTTGTCATTTTTAAAATTTTTGGAAGCGTTGCAGCAATTCAAAATTTCAAGATTTAAAAAAATAAGTTTCAAAACTGTAAAAAATTTTCAAACATTTTTTTTTTTTTTTTAGTTTTCAAAAATTTACAAGTCTTTTAATGCGCGATAATTTCTTGAAATTCATCACTTCATTTAGATTTAGATTTTTCTGTGCGGGAGGGGGGGGGGGGGGGGGGGGGTCAGTATCAAGTTTTTTTTAATTGGCCGGTTCTTTGAACTTTGATAATTTTTTTAACTCAAAATTTAATCAGGATTGAAATTTTTTTTAAATTTGTCGATTTTGAAACAAAAATTACAAGTAATAAATAATTACCAGTTCTTCAAAATTAGTTATTCTTGATTTATTTTTCAAAATTCGATAGTTTTTCAATGTTTATCCGGGTTTTTGAAAACTGATAATCACTTTAATTTTTAAAGTTTATTGACTTTTCAAAAATGACCATTATAAAATTTTCTCATATTCAAAAACTGCAATTTTTTTGAAATTCAAAAAAAAATTTTAAATCACAATTAGGTACTAAACTTGAATTTATTAATTTTTTTAAAATGGAAAAACTTGCCAGCTTTTCAAAATCTATTTCTTCGTCCTTTCTTTTTTCATTTCTCACTTCAAAAAAATGTTAATGTCTTTCAATTTCAAAATTTATGGTACTTCTTCTAAAAAAATCTATTGCTTAAAATTTGTTAGCACTTCAAAATTCAACAGTTATTCAAAATTTGTCATTTTTCTTCGTTTTCTTAAATTTTATTCAATTACGGTACAGAAATACTTATTAAAAAATTTAAAAAAAATAATAGTTGGAAATTTAAAATTTGTAAATTTTTCAAAATTGACGATTACCTAGCTAACTTTTTGTTTTAAATTGTGGTTTCAGTTTTTGAAACTATATGCTAGTTTTGTAAAAAATTTCACTTTTCGCATTGTTAAAAATTTGTTAGTCTACCTACCTGTTTCAATATTTAATGCTCAAATTTTTTTAAATGGTTAATTTTAAAAAATTAGACATTTATTTATTTTTATTTGAAAATTTTCAATTGTCAAAAAAAAATAATAATATTCATAAATAGGAATTAACTTGAAATTTATAAGTTTGTTCAAAATTTGTTCTTTGGTTATTATTATATATTTTTTTTCATTTTCCACTATTAAGCCTAAATTTTTTTTCACCTTTTATTTTAAAATTACCTATTTCAGTTTCTTAAAAATTGCGTATTTTTTCAATTTTCAAAATTTTTTTATTTTTTTCAATTTTCAAAAATTTCTTAGTATTTCAAAATTAGTCAGTTTCTCAGTATTTGTCATTTTTTTCAAATTGTTCAATTTTGAAAAATTGGGCCATTATTCAAAATTTGTGATTTCCCCTAAAATTCGCAATTTATTCTATTTTAATTTTTTTTTTTTCAAATATTTGATTGTTTTTTCAAAATTTGTTAATTCTTTGAGATCTGCCAATTTTTCAAAATTTGCCACCCTTTGAAAACATAAAAAAAAAGGTGCATAAATATTTCAGGAATGATTCAATTATCAACACTATTCGGTCCTATACTGTCATTTGTATCCATACTTTTCGCAACTCCTTCACAAAGTGCACTCGACGTGAGCACATCGTTACCTACAAAGATCGCCGATAAATTTTCCATCATGCAGTCGAATTTCCAAAGATTTCCAAAGTCTTGCTCGTTGCTCTAATTCACGTCGCAGTCGACAATATCGCCGACACTGATCTTCTGGATCTGGTCTCTTTGACGCTTGTGTGCGATGCGATACGGCTACCTACGCGTGCACCATATCCAGGGTGGATTTGCTCCGCTCGGTTGTATTATTCAATAATGCGCTGCCGGTCTATATTACGGCATTTAGGTCGGTTTTTTTGTAACGTTTGCTGGTTCGCATCGCATTTCGGAGTGTGCCGGTTTTACGAAATAACGGCAGCCCGTTGGCGTGCCAAGTGTACGTAAGCGTGGCGACGTTGGCCCAGGCCTGGCACAGGCACAGGAGGAGGCAGCCACACTCCGCTATTAGGTCACCCTGAACTTGTATCTGGTTTTCACGGTATATGCTCACTTAGAAGTTAGAAACACGCGTAATACGAGTATATTTTGAGCAGGACTGTTGATCGATGAGAGGCTGATACCCTGCTTTAAATACCTAGACCTATATTTCTCATCAACATAAATATCTTACAAAATAATTATTAATTGAAAAAAAAAACGAAACTGGTTACTAGGGCATAGTTTTAAAAATCCTCGAGGCGAAGGCAAGATCCAAGATGGCTTGAGGGGGCAACAATTTGAAGATAGGTAAAATTTCGTCTTCATTTCTCAAGATATAGACTTCCTTCGGTCGAGTCTGCGCACGAACATCATAAACAGGCAGGCAGGGAGAATGACATTCTGCGAATATTAACTTTACGTAATCTGTTCTCTGTTTCAATATACTAATTTTTTTTTGTTGTTGATTTTTTTTTCCAGCATTTAATGAGCGGCTGGTTATTAGATTACAGTTACAAATGTCAGCCAGTAGACTATTCGCATAATCCTACCGCCTTAAGGGTAAGTACCATTACTCTCTCGGAGTATTGAATAATCTTATCGTCTGAAGGAAAATTGTCTGAGAAAAAAATGGACGAGCTTTTTTACCTGGCCATTGGTCTTCTCTCGTTATTACGATGTCTAGTTTGACAGACGACGGACTCGTTCCATAATTACGGTTCTCGATTCGATCGATTTGATTTTGGCCCAACATGTAATCGTATTACCATGTAAAAGATTACAATATTTCGTAATCGTCGGATACAAATTGTACAAAAATACGCACTAACGTATCCACTCGATGCTGGACTTTTTTCCAGGCTCATTAACGAAGAATATTTTTATTACAGATGGCGAACCTGTGCTGGTGGTATTACATCTCGAAACTAACCGAATTCGCCGACACGGTAAGTATTTTACCAAATTAACACTCCCAAATAGTGGTACAGCTGCTCGAAACATCTACATTAGACTTATAAAGTTCACAAATCCTATATTTTTATTCATATCGATACTCTTTCTTTCGAAACTCACTCCTATATTCCTAATGTAGAGAGCACATTTAGGTAAAAAATTATTGTTCACACAATCGAAAGCTCTACAATCGAGTCTGTTTTGTTTTTTTCTTCTTTTAAGAGTGTGATGTGTCTATGTCTTGTTTAATATCATTTTATATCGTTTTAAGACAGAAAAGCGTATTTTCAAGTGGAAATACGATACTATAACAGGGTATTCAGAGTATACGAAGGTAAAACATATACGTGACGACGATATCGTTCAAATAGCGATGTTTTTCACGAATTATAAACGCAATATTTATAGAAAACCGTTTGCTCTCGCCACAAGTACCCCATTTTTAAGAGAAATTTCCAGCTAATTGCGTTATTTTGGTATTTTATTCCGCAGTTGTTCTTCGTCTTGCGCAAGAAAGACAATCAGATCAATTTGTTACACTTGTATCATCACTCGTTGACACCGATCGAGACTTGGATTTGTGTAAAATTCATCGCAGGTATGTATATTTATTATAATACTAATTTATTAGACGAAGAAAGGGGCAAGGATTTGCTCTGCAGGATTTTATTCGAAAAGCACAATTTTAAAAATTTTGTACTTCAAAGTAACTAGATAAAAATGTAATTGGAAATTTTTTTACTGAAAAAGATAATATAAATCTTCAAAATTGAAATATTTTGTACGAGACAAAATATGAGAAAAAATTGATTCGAAGCAAAATTCTAGAAAATTTGTGAGATAAAGTATCAAAAAAGTTTGGAAAACTGAAAAATTTGAGTTGAAAAAACTGAAACATATTTTACTTTTGAACAAAATTTAAAGAAATTGTTCTAAAACCAAATTTTAAAAGTTGACTTTCAATTAAATAATGTGAAAAATAATTTGAAGAAAATTTGAAAAAATTGATTTTGGAAAAAATTACGAGCAAATTTCAAAATGAAAAAAAACAAAACATTTTTCATCATTTTTGAGAAAAGTGCTTTAAAATCAAATTCAGAAAAAATTGTTTTAAACCGAAGTTGAAAATTTTTTAAAATCTCATGTTGAAACAAAATTTTTAGAAAAATTGATTTTGAGTGAAATTTTAAAAAATTTATAGAAGAGAAGAACATACTTATTAAACAAAACAAAAAAAAACTTTTTCTCTTTCTCTTCTCCACAAAATTAGAGAAAACTGAAAAAAATTGTTTTCGAACAGAATTCGGCTTTTTCAACAAAATTTAGAAAAAAAATCAATTTTCATCAAAATAATCAAAATTTAAAAAATTTGCTTAAAAAAAAATCAGGAAAAATTATTTTGTAATATAGGTACGTCTTGATTGGAAAATTTTTAAATTTCATTTTCGAAATAACAAAAAAAAACCTCCTCTTCGAAATAAAATTTGAGAAAAACTGGAAAACTGATTTTGTGACAAAATTTTGATTTTCAAAAATCAGCTTATTTGTTCAAAATTTCAAAAATTTGCTTTAAAAAAATGGAATAAAATTTGTTTTACCTACAACAAAATTGCAAAATTTTCAAAATTCCATGTTTGACAGAATTGGTAAAAAATTGATTCTGAGCGAATATTCAAAGAAATTGACTCTGAATAAAATTCTAAAAAAAAAAAATGAAAGAAATTGTTTTAGTTGAAATTTTGAAAAACTTGTTTGAAAAAATAATAAGTTGTTTTATACCGAAATTTTAAATTTAAAAAAATCATAAGTTCAAACAAAATTTTTAAAAATACATTTCGAACAAAATTTCAGAAAATTTGATCGAGAAAAAAATCCAAAAAAATGTTCTTCAATAAAATTTTGAAAGTTGACTCTTGTACAAAATTGTAAGAATAAAATAGCTTTGGGTCTATATCAAAATATTAAACAAAAAATTAAATGAAAACAATTAATTTTGGGCAAAATTTTCATTTACGAACGAATTTTCAAATAAAAAATTGTTTTCAATTAAAATTTAACAAATTTGCTTCCATACAAAATGAAGAAGAAATCGTTTTATACCAAAATTTAAAATTTTTAAATAGCAAAATTTCCAAAAAAAACTAGGTACTTCCAAACGAAATCGAAACTGAATAGAAGGTTTGTGTAAGTAATTATATTTAAAAAATTATTCTCCACAATAAAATTTGAGAGAAAATGAAAAATTTGTTTTTCAACAAGATTTATAAAAATTGATTTTCGAACAAAATATGAAAAATTTACTTTCTGAACAAAATTGTAAATTTTCTGAAACGGCAAATTGACAGGATTTGTAAAAAATAATACTTGATCCTCAATAAAATTTCAGAAAAATTGGAAATTTGTTATCGAACAAAGTTTAAAGAAAGTTGATTTACTTATACCTACTGAAATTGAAAATTTGTAAAAATCTTACCTGCATCAAAAAAAAAAAAAAAAAAAAAAAAAAGTCGAACGATAAAAAGGTACAAAAAAAATTTTTCAAGCAAAATTTCAAGAGTTTACTTTTGAAATAAATTAAAAAAAAATCGTTCTTGATACAAATTCAAAATTTTAAAGATCTTATGTTCAAACAGAATTTGGAAAAATTAAATTTTGGAAGATTTATAGGAACAATTATTAAATCTCAAAAATAAAATTGGTGTTGGATCATTTTTTTCAAATTCTTTATTAAAATTTAAAAAAATAGTTGTTTTGAGACAATAAATTCCAAAGTTGACTTTCAAAAAAATTAATCTGTACTAAAATTAAAAATTTTTTTCAATTTTTAATACAATTTTGAAGAATTAAAAATTATAGTAAAACAAAATTGTTCAAAGAAAAATCAAAAACCATTTTCTACCATTTACGATTGCTCTTTTTTTCGTTCCTTTCAAACAATCATCAAACGAACGAATAATTATACGAATTAATTTAAAGACGTAATTATACAAATTTTTTTATTTTCCAGGTGGCCATGGAACGTTTTCCAATTTGGTAAACAATATGGTCCATGTCGTGATGTACTGTTATTACATGATTTCCGCTATGGGACCTCAATACCAAAAGTACCTTTGGTGGAAAAAACACTTAACTAGTCTTCAATTGGTAATTAATTATTATTGTTATATCACTTTTAAGTTCTAACTTCATAGTACAGTGTTGGAAACACGTACGTGGACTATAGTTTACCCCTTGATTAGTCTGCGTTCTGCAACTTATTCGACTCACAAACATTCATTTATCCAGAGAATACAATTTTTACAGGATGTACCTGTAGGATTCTTTCAATGATTAAATTACCAACTTTTTAACCCCCCCCCCCCCCTTCTCCCACCAAAAAACATTTTAAGAATGCCAATAATTTACTTACAAATTATCAAAATTAAAAAAAACAGTTTTTCATTAAAAAAAAATGGCTTGAAAAACTGTAAAAAATTGTCACTGAAAAGAAAAATAAAATATTATGTAGATTTTAGAAATTAGGTGAAAAAAAAATAAGTGAGAAAAATAAAAATAAAAATTTGAAAAAGCTAAAAATTGTTAAAAAATAAAAATTGCAAAAATAGAGAAAATGAGAAAAAATTAATTATAATCAAAAAGTTATGAGAAGTCAATACCTAGTTGATTTGAAAAGAAAGAAAGAAAGAAAGAAAAAGAAAACAGAAAAATGTAAGTAACAAAGAATGTTTTAAAAAAAATGAGAAAAAAAAATTAATTTGAATTTAAAGAAATTAAAAATTTGGAAAAATGAAAAATTAACAAAAAATTGACTAATCAAAGCAAAAAACTAAATAAATGAAAAATAATAATTTAAAAACGTAAGAAATGATTCGAAATTTTAGGAGTCGAAAAAAATTGTCAGCACATCCCTAAACAGTGTTTTCTCGATAATCTTTTTTTTTTTTTAACTATTTAAAAAGTAGTAGTACACCCACTTCCCATACCTCTCTAACCTTTACTTTTCAATTTGCCCCCACAGGCGCAATTTATGTTAGTCTTCATCCACTCGGCCCAAGTACTAGTCTACGACTGCGGCTACCCGAAACTGATAGCAGCCCTGCTACTCGTCCACTCGATCATATTCTTCGGCCTATTCTTCGACTTCTACCAGCAAGCCTACAGAAGACGAAGAAAGCTGGAAGCGGCGAAACTGGCTAAAGCTAAATTGCAATAAGAACCTAAAGACTGGGGAACTGATGAGAGAATCGATACCAAATACCACAACAAAAAATCCGAGAAGACGAACGCTCATCGCAGCGTAACCTTTTTTCATATTATATGCCGGGCCTTAAGAAAAATCGAAATCGAAATGAGAACGCGATGCGACGCCGACGCCGATGACTGGTTACCCATGTTACATTGTGATAGAGAAACTTACGTTTTTTACCAGTTTCGCCCTTTTTACTTAAGTATACGAAAAATTTGTTTTTTTCTAAGCGTTATTTTGTCATTGTGTGTGTGTGTGAGAATTTATGTAGTAGGCACTAGGCACCTACCTACCTACCCACTAGCGCTTCGTGGAAGTGAGATTGTAATTCGAGAATGAACCGAGTTGAAAGTGTTAATAATGAAAACGAGAGAAACGAAAAATCAAAATTAATCAAAAATTTATACGAACTTAGTACCATATAATTCTATAGGTATAATATTTTTTGTTTTTATGTAAATTTGTTAAGAATTTTTTTTTTTTTTTTTTTTAATTTTGTTCGATTCGCTACAAAAATGCATTTTTATAATTTGTCCTATTCAATGGCGAAATTTCATAACAAATTTTTCCAATTTTAAAAGACTTATATCGACGAGCCAGAGAGGATAATATTTTCTTCCTCCTGCTCGTTCTTTACATAGGTACCTCCCAGTAGACCAAATTTTCATACAGGGTGTTTAGTAGCCGATGTAGTTCCTTCCACTATGTAGTTAGGCAAACCTTAAGGAACAAAAAATGTTCTATAAATATAGTGTCTATCTTGAAAATTGAAGGGGTAATGGAAAATTAAATTGAGAAAAGGTAATTTTTGGTTGGATTTGTGGATAGTACTAAAGAAAATAATTCTTTGTTGTTCTTGGCATTTTTCACCTACCTTCAAAAATGAAGGAGATACAGAGCTTTGAAAATCGTTAAACCGGTTTTTCCAAAGTTTAAAACTCTCCTGCGCCTTCATCTTCGAAGGTAGGCAAAAAATGACATGAACAAAAAATATTTATTTTCTTTAGTACTATACACGAACCTAATCAAAAATTACTTTTTATCGATTTTATTTTCCTTTGCCCATTCAATTTTCAAGATAGGCACCCGATTTATATATTTTTTGTTCCTTATGAGCTGCCTATCCACCTGTTGGAAGGAACTACATCAGCTACGAAACACCCTGTGTATACGTTTACGACTATGTACGATGTTAGCCTCAGAAGGATACATTATCCTGACTTTTTTTTTTTTACAAAATAGCAAACATTATGTAAATAGTTGTAAACGATACAAAGATCGACGAATGCGATTCCATGACAAATCAAAACGAATCAAAACCGTTCCCGTGTCACAGAAATTTTGTATTTTCCGATCAAACTTAGCTAGCATTTAATTTAAAATATATACGTTTTTAAATGTTAAGTACCTTTGTATAATTTATTATCATTTATATGATAAGAAAAGATGAAAAAAAAACTTTTATGTACGCGCGTTAACTGCTCAAATATTTCTAATTTGTATAGTTATATTATCGTTCGTTTTATTTTACGTATGTACGTATTTTATGACGATATATCGATGACGATACAGAAACCATTTCTTTTTTTATGCGTGTAAATAATTTGTGTCCATTTTAATATTTGTGTGATGTAAATAGTATTATCAAAATATACATATAATTTCGATATTTTATATACATATTCGTCTACAGCACATACCTTCTCCCTCCTTCTTCAATTACATTTTGGAAAGAAAATTTTTCAGAAATAATTTATTACATGAATAATGACTATAAAAATATAAGTAAGTCAATTCTTATCGTTGATATTCACCGTCGCAATCGCATGTCCTCGGAGCCAACGACTTCAAAAACGTATGAATCAAATTGGTAAAAGGTGAAAGTAAAGTGGGCTGTTGATGAGCTGTCCTGGAAGTTCGAGTCGATATAATGATCGGAGTATTCGAATCGCCACGACCCACAATGACGGGTCCTGTGTTACTGGGCTGCACTCTGAAAGGTTTCACGATCCTTGGCTTCGAATTAAAACTGTTGCTGGTTCGTTGAGGTGGTGATTGAGGTGGCTGTAGTGGAGGATCGGCGTAACATGTGGATCCATAATACGGAGGGAAGAAAGGGAACGGGTATGGAGCCGGTGGATATGCTGGTGATGGGCTGAATGGCGGTGGAGGGTAGAATACTCCTGGGTAAGGGTATTGCCCGTAGGCACATATCGAGCTTAATTCCTGCAGGAAAAAAAATTAGTTTCAAATCTTCAAATACTTACACTTTGGAAATTTTATTTCGGGGGGGGGGGGCATAGTGAAATCGATACTTACCTTAAAAATAAATCCGCACAAAAAAATTGAAAGACAACTTTTCAAGCCGAACATCTCGATATAGCAACGAAACGAATCACTTTCGATCAATAATTAACTTATAATCGTTCAAAAATCACTCTTTTATATTCGCGAAACATAAGCACTATCCAAAAATCTACCAGTCTATCAGTTTAGCCTTCTCGATCAACGTGAAATTTTCGTAGATTAAGCCCCATTTTCGTTATAAATACGTAACTACCTTATCTGCGATAAATTTTCACACGGTGGTATGTGGTAATAAGTTTCCAGGTAATCGCGACTCTGTCTGCTTGAAATCACATTACGAGTGTTTTTCGTGTGACGAGTTGGATTACGTGCGAGATGATCGATATATTAGTAGCGGATATCACGAGTCGACATTCATTCGACGTGATTTCTGGATACTGATTTAACCCGATGTCTCTATGTCTCGTTGGCTCACGTTATGACTTCGAGAAAAGTAAAAAATCCACGAAGAAAAAAATTGGAAATTGGTTAAAATTGAACAAAAAAAAAAATCTGTTTTATTAGGTAATGGTTTTAAAAAAAAATCAAGTCTTAAAAATGGACAAATAATATGCTGAAAATACTTTTTAAAAAATTAATGATAAAATCAAAATCCAAAAAATAGGTACGAAAATTTCAAAACGTGTTCTACAATATTGGACTCTAAACAATACGAAAAAAATGTTCCCACGGATCATATTTTGAAAACTCGAGTTTGGTTTTAAGCAAACATGACTACATGTTCACAACTTCACACCATGATTTGGGCAATTTTTTGAAAAATAATCCTAAAAAATGGAAGAAATTTACCAAAGCCACACGTACAAAATTAAATTGGACTCCAAACAAATTTTTCAAAAAAAAAATCACATTTGGATTTTTAAAAAGTTTTATTCATTGGTTTAAAAATTTTGATTTTTTGAAAAATTATTTTTTTACTCAACGCCTAATTTTTAGATAAGTATTTCCACAACAAAAAAAAAATTGATAGAATTTTTACGTTTCTATGGATGTCGAGGGAAGGAAGATGAAAGGTTGTTAGGTAAGTGAGAATTGAAAATTTCAAAATTTTTTCACCCACAAAAAATTTTAAGAGATGCAACATATTTGGGATTACTGAAAAATTAATTTTTTCAATTCTTCAAACATTTTTCAAAGTTTTCAATGTTTTAAATTTTTTTAAATCCACTTCTTCAATTATTTCAAAAAATTTTCAAAAAATGATGTTTCCTTCTTATTTTCTAGGTTTTTTTTCCTTCGATATTTTCTAAAAAAAATTTTCAAAAAAAAGTTTAATTAATTTGATATTTTGAAAATCGATTTTTGAAATTTTTATATTTTGTATCAATGCACTTTTTGAGCGAAGAGAGGGGATGAGAACATGAGATGAGAAGGAAGATGATAGGGGATGGAAGGTTGTTGAGAACTGAAAATTTTCAAATACTTTTTTAATAATTGCTTCTTTCATTTTTCATAATATTTCCAAAAAAATTGCATTGCTTTACATTTTTTTAAAAATAAGATTTTAATCTCAAGATAATATTTGCGATTTTTTAAAATTTAAAATTTTAGGAATTTTTTCAACTTTTTGGTTCTTCAAAACTTTTTTTTTCAATTTTCCCAATATTTTCAGTACTTACTTTTATTTTTTATTTTTTTTATTTACCTATTGCTTTAACTTCATAAAAAAATTTCAGAGAATGATTTTCCATTTTTTTTAAAATACACAAAAATGATTTTTTTGAATTAAAAAAAAAAAAAAAAAAAAAATGCATTCTGTGATTTGTCATTTTAAAAATTATTATTTATCGTTTTTTTTTTGTTTTTTTTAAATGTTTTTTTTTTTTTCATTTTGACTCTTACCAATTTTTGAAAAATCAACTTCTAGAAAATTTTCGATTTATGAAGGGAGGGGAGGTGATGGAAAATGAGAGTAGGGAAATGGAAAATGAGTACGATGAAAAGTTTGCCTGTTGAAAGCCAGAAATTTCAGATTTTTTCACTCTAAAAAATATTTTTGAATAATTGATTTTTTTTTAGATTTTGTTTTAATGAACATTGTTAAAAAAATTCTCAAAAACAATTTTCACTGCCTTAAATTATTCAAAATAAATCATTTTTTTTTAATTTACAATTTTCGAATTTTTTTCAAATTTCAATAATAGGTATTTTTTATTCGATTTTTTTTGGATAATTTTCTCAAATTAATAATTCGATTTCTTCCTATTGGGTTGGGGGGGGGGCATAAACGGTTATTTGTTAAGAACTGAAAATTTCCTTATTCATTTTTTATTATTTTAAAAATTTCCAACAATAATGTCATACCTACTCAATACTTCAAGGACCTTTTCACGTCTTCCAAAAAATTTTCAATGTATTCAAATTTCTAAACTTGAAAAAAATATTTTTCGAAAGGCTATAGCACGTGTACGCAGGGTGAAATTTTGTCACAAAATTTTTTCCTCATAGTACATCACTAAGCACTCCCTCGTACACCTTTAGCCCGAATTTCAGCTCAATTCGTTCATTTTTCGCGAATTCGGTTTTTTCACTTCTTTTGCATGCATGAAATTGCAATAATCACAAGATATTATCAAATCAAAAAACTAATCGCGAATTCGGTTTCTGCGTGTCAAACTATCCCAATTTAGACCACTTGCGCGAAAATTTTGCCCAAAATTGAAAAAATTGCATTTTTAAAAAATCGAACATGAAGAGAAAAAAATATATTTTTAACTAAAAATGCAATCATTTTTTTTTTCGATCAAACTTTTTTTTTAAATTAAAAAAAAAAAAGCTTTCAAAAAAATTTAAATCACTTAATTCATTGTCAAGTTAATCGTTGAATTTAAAAAATACATATCAAAATTTTGAATTTACATTTTTTTAAAAACGCGATGGTTGTTACCGTATTACCTGCAATTATAATTAATATTATAAAGTTTAAACTTATAAATATTTTTATAATTATTTTCAAAATTCAAATCTACGGTAAATTTGGTTCCTTTCCACGCACATCAACCCAAATAACCATCTAATACATTGAAGATTGAACTTCTTCAGATAAGAACGAATAGATTCGAAACGAAAATTTATACTGTAAGTATCTACTCGGTCGTGAATTTGGTGAATTGAAAAACGTCATAAGTAAAATAATCTCCATTAATTTAGTGCTGTATCGTTCACTTAGGATTGTTTATAAATTTTCATAACACAACAAAACCCTATCACCTCATCATTGCGTCAATGACGCCAGTAAATTGATATCGAATAAAAACATCGTTAACCACACGTAATCTACATGACGTTACAACGATTATCAACAACGTCAATGTTACTTTCAAACTTGCTCTCTCAAATTAACAGTTAGCTCCCAAAAACAAATGAATACGAATCTACAAATTAAATATCACAACCAATGACTTCTCTAGTGTACCCTTCGACAACCAATAGAGTCAAAAATGGCAGAATTTAAACACGAACTGCCATCGATATAAAAATCACTAAAAATGTTATTTACTTAGATTTACTTTACGTACCTTCCTACACATTATGAAAGATAAATTTTCATATCCAAGGTTCACTATGGCTGTGAAACGAGTTCGTAATAATTTTACGTGACTCGTCAGTGAGGATACTACTTATCAATATTTCGTATAAATAGCTAAAATTTCAGATACCCTGGATCAGTTGGTGATTTACTTGGAATAGGAGGGAAGATTAAGATGAAACTTATTTTCATATCGTTTTTCGTGGCTCAGGTAAGATTCAACTACTCAAGTTCTTTCGTACGATTTTTTATTTTTTTTTTCAAGAAAAATTCAATTTCAATCGACAACGTGCAATAAAAGTAACCTTATTAATCGATTCAATTAACGAACCAAAAATTCAAAGACAAAAAACTCACCGAAATCTTTCTTCTTGTATCCATCGTGCCGAATAGTTCGATGGTACTGACGGCTTCGTAATTCCTGTAATCAACACAAGATGGCGTTAACAATAACGTTACAAACTGGAATTATTATTTACGAATACACGTTACAAACACAAATTAAGAATCTAATGTACTGAAATATTCAATTTCTCATTCAATTTTCTTGATAAAATTTTTCAGCACTTCCAATTCATACTCAGCTATCCATCACCTCAGCAAGGAATAGGAGACTATATACCTCTTCAATCAATTACCATCAGTTCCCAATCATCCCAACATTTCAACTCAGATAAAGGACTTTTCAAAGGAGGTTTCAAGTACAAATTCGATTCGCCAAAGGTTGAACTTCGTTACGGTCACCATAGGCGAAGAAATAATAACTTATTCGATTCTAGAAATAATGGTCCCACCGATGCCCAAATTATTTTGAAATTCGTACCGAATATTTTATCTTCGTTGATGGGTAATCTGTTACCTACTGAGATACCAGAAATACGTATTTTGTAATTTACAAGAAACTCCTCTCATAACTTTCGAAATAAACATGAAAGAGAATCATTCGTCGGTCTACTAAATACCTACAAGTCCTTTACAAGGCACTCGAACATAGTTCAAGATAAACACACGAAGAGGGAGATTTTCAAATCGATAGGTTAACGCCACAACAAGAATACCAGTCACTCGACTCGTTTACTTTAATTAAATTAATCCCTTATCGAATCAAATTAATAATCGGCTCGTTCCGACATAAAGAAAAAAAAAACAAAAAACAAACGTGCTAACAATCGATACACCAAAAAATCGGACGACTTCTTCGTGAACCATACCACAGGCCGCAGTCAGGATACCGCCGCAGTCCAACACCTGGTCGAGCATCATCTAAAACGATGATTCATTGAAAAGAAAAAAATTCGTCTGCTCATTTTAATCGGCAATTAATCATCGGGCGGTAACAAAGTTTTCGATATCTCGAACCCAGCAACGTAGTCGTATTCTATCATCGACTAATTAATTACTCTTCGTACCGCCAATAAGCGATTCGATAAAGAGTGCAAGAATCTATAGGTAGGTATCCGAGCTATTTCGTAAATATCTCGAAGTTCGTGCGATCAGTCGTACCAACCAATCAATAAATTCGGATATTTTTCGACTATTTAAACTTCGCTGGTCAGGAGTAATTATTCACAAACGCTCCACTGTCGGTTCGAGTAACACACCAGTAGCTCGATCGCTTCAAAATGGAGGTGAAAAATTTACTCGTCATTTTCACCATGTGGCAGGTAATTATTCGACATCGTTGATCGTTGCCTTCATAATGAGCCATCTTCAGAAATTCCTAATCCAACTATTTCCCTTTTACAGATCGCCACAGCTCAAGACAACTGTCCAGGAGTAAAAATAGCCACAGGAATCGGTTCGTTACTTGGTGACATCCCCATCTCAAATTGTGCCCCGGATCTGCCTTCTCTTCCTCAATTGCCATGCGGCGAAGGTTTCTTCTCAGGTGGTTTCCCAGGTTTCCCATGCGGTCCAAATTTGCCCAGTTTGCCCAGTTTGCCATTCGGCGGCGGTTGCGACTCTCCGTGTCTGTCCGAATTACCAAGTTTGCCATTTGGTGGCGGTTTCAACTCTCCGTGTCTGCCCGAACTGCCAAGTTTGTCATTCAGTGGCGGTTTCAACTCTCCGTGTCTGCCCGACTTGCCAAGTTTACCATTCGGTGGCGGTTGCAACTCTCCGTGTCTGCCCGACTTGCCAAGTTTACCATTCGGTGGCGGTTGCAACTCTCCGTGTCTGCCCGAATTGCCAAGTTTCCCATACGGTGGCGGTTGCAACTCTCCGTGTCTGCCCGAATTGCCAAGTTTCCCATACGGTGGCGGTTGCGACTCTCCATGTCTGCCCGCATTACCACCTTTGGGTGATTTCTACGATTACCCTTGTTTTGGCGAACCTTTACCATACCTCAAGAAAAAGGGCTGCGGTTGTTTGGCGAAACCAGCTTGTTTCAAACCTAAATGCGGATGCGGATGTGGATTGGCCAAATGCAAATTGAAGGCGTGCTGCTTGAAGGAAAAAGAAGATTGCGGATTTGGTTTGAAAATTGTACCGTTGATCAAAAAGTTCCCGCTGAAGTTGAAGAAATCCGAGTGGTTCGACGATATCGGTAGTTTGCCTTGCGAATTACCATCGTTTGTGTCAGGTGCGTTACGTAGTTCGTTTAATGACGGATGTTACTAAATTGATTGTCATGTGTTACATTAATAAAAAGTTTTTTTTTTACTAAATCACTGTTTACATTTCTTTTTCCAATCCAGATGAAAGAAACACTGGGGTGGTGGCTGGGGGCGGGGGGGGGGGGGGGTAGTATGCATCGAAATGATCTACGGATCAAAACAATTTTGTCAATTTAAAAACCATGTCACAAAATATTCAAAACTGCAGTTGAAAAAATGAAAATTCAAAGCTGAATAGCTGTGATGTGATTTCAAAACAGTTGTCAAAATTTTCAAAATTGTTGCCAAGATTTTCAAAATGTAGCCAAGAATTTAAAATTGAAATCATGACCACTATAATCAAAATTTCAAAAATACAATAATATAAAGACTCAAAACAATCATTGAGAATTCAAAACTGTAGCCAAGATTTTTAAAAACTTGTCAAGAAATTGAAACTGTAGTCAAGAATTAAAATTGTAGTCAAGACTTCATAAAAAATTGTCAAGAATTTGATATCTAGAATTTAAAATTGTAGTTAAAGAGGTTACGTCAAGATTTCAAAAATGTGTTAAAGGATCAACACCGTTGTCAGGATATGAAAAATTTGGACAAATTTTCAAAACTGCAGTCAAGACTCGTAAAAAGTTGTCAAGAATTCAAAATTGTAGTCAAAGGATCAAATATCTGATAAAAATTTTGAAAATATAATCAAGACTCAAAATTTTTAACAAGAATTCAAAAGGTTGTCAAGATTTTTAAAAAATGTCAAGAAATTAAAACTGTACCTACCTAGTCAAGAATTTGAAACTGTTGTCAAGATTTTCAAATTGTACTTAGGTAATCAAAAACCAACGTCGTAGTCAGGATTCTAAATTGTATAGTTCGAGTTTTCAAAACTCTAGTCATGAATCAAAAATTGTTGTCAAGAATTTAAAATTGTAGTCAAGAGGCTATGTCAAGATTTCAAAAATGTGTTCAAGGATCAACACCGCACCGTTGTCAGGATATGAAAAATTTAGTCCAGCTTTCAAAACTGTAGTCAAGACTCGTAAAAAGTTGTCAAGAATTTGAAATTGTGATCAAGGATCAAATCTCTGATCAAAATTTTGAAAATATAATCAAGACTCAAAACTTTCATCAAGAATTCAAACGGTATTCAAGATTTTAAAAAAATGTCAAGAAATTAAGTCAAGATTTTCAAATTGTACTTAGGTAGTCAAGAACCAACACCATAGTCAGGATTTTAAAATGTACAGGTCAAGTTTAGAAGACTCTAGTCAAGAATCAAAATTGTTGTCAAAAATTAATAATTGTAGTCAAAATGCTAAACTGTTGTCAAGATTTTTAAAATATGTTCTAGGATCAACACAGTTGTCAAGATATGACAAATTCAGTCAAGTTTTCATAAACTGTAGTCAAGACTCGTAAAAAATTGCCAAGAATCTAAAATTATTGTAGTCAAGGACCAAATCTCTAATCAAAATTTTGAAAATATAATCAAGACTCGAAAAGGTCATCAAGAATTCAAACAGTTGTCAAGATTTTAAAAAAAATGTCAAGAAATTAAAACTGTAGTCAAGAATCGAAACTGTTGTCAAGATTTTTAAATTGTACTTAGGTAGTCAAGAACCAACACCGTAGTTAGGATTCTAAGATGTACTAATCAAGTTTTCAAAACTCTAGCCAAAAATCAAAATTGTTGACAAAAATTTAAAATTTGTAGCCAAGAGGCTAAACTGTTGTCAAGATTTTAAAAATGTGTTCAAGGATCAACACAGTTGTCCGGATATAAAAAATTTGGCCAAGTTTTCAAAACTGTAGTCAAGGCTCGCAAAAAATTGTCAAGAATTTGAAATTGTAGTCAAGAGGCCATGCTAAACTGCAGTCAACAACCAATGTTGTCAAGATTTTCAAAATGTAGTCAGAATCAACACAGTTGCCAAGAATGCCAGGATATTAAAAATTTAGCCAAATTGTAGTCAAGAATCAACACGGTTGTCAGAATTCTGAAAAATGCCGTCAAGAATCGTCCAATTTTTTTTCAATAGTCAAGAAAATTATTTTCAAAATTTAGTCAAGAATCAGAACTGTTGTCAAGATTTTGAAATTTTGGTCAAGATTTTAAACAATGGTCGAGAGATTCAAAACTAGTTCAGAATCAAATTCTCGACCATTGTTTCAAAATCTGGACTAAAATTTTGAAATCTTCACAATATGTTGCCAAAACTTTAAAATTGCAGGCAACAGTCAAAAGAAGCTAGGTAGGTATACTTATGGTAAAAATCATAATACGAGTAGGTAATAGCTGAGATTGTCAAATCTGTGGGTCAGACTTCCCATCTACATCTTAAGGAGCGAATCTCAGAATCTGGATGAATGAAATAAGTTGCCCGCACCACAAGCGTTGCGGGCATACCCGCACCACAAGCGTTGCGGGCATACCCGCACCACAAGCGTTGCGGGCATAGCCGAATTTTCAAGTTTCATTATAAAGGTTTTAAATTTTAAACATTCAAATTTTGTAAAAATTTTAAGAATTCAAATTTTGTAGATAGGTACAAATTTTATAAAAAATTTAAATTTTGTAAAAAAATTTAAAAATCTAATTTTGTAAAGAAAAATTTTTAAAAATTTATAATACCTAGGTACTAAAATTTTGTAAAAATTTAAAAATTATGAATTCGATAAAGATTGAACTCTGAACAAAAAACACCACGAAAATTATTTAAAAAAAAACCAAACACCACACCATAATGAAAAAAATTAAGAAAAACAGATACATATAACAACAAAAATGACCACTGAATTAAATAAAAAATAAATTTCACTCGCCATATTATCTGAAGAAGTAAACATCTCAAACAGAATATATCGCACAGAAGAATCTCAAATTTAAAAAAAAACGCGAACTCCAAACAAAAAACACCAAGAAAAAAGCAATAATAAGACACGATACAAAAAACACCACAAAAAAATAAAAATAAAAACACAGAAATGCACCAACACAGTACCTGTGTAGTTGATTAAAAACGCGAAACTTCAAACAAAAAACACCGCAAAAAAATTGAAACGCGAAACCACATTAGCTGCGTAATTAAAAAAGCAAACTCCAAACAATAAACACCAAGAAAAAAAAACTAATAAAAACGCGAAACAATTATCAACACCAAAAAAAAAAAAATAATCAAAACGCGGAAATGCACTAACACAATTCCCATGTAATTAATTAAAAACGCGAAACTTCAAACTAAAAACACCGCAAAAAAAATTGAAATGCGAAACCACACTAGTTGTGTAATTAAAAAAAAAACGAAAAAAAAAAAAAAAAAAAAAAATGAAAACGCGAAAAATAACTAACCTGATAATTATGTAAGTAATTAAAAACGTGAACCTCCAAATAAAAAACACCACGAAAAAAATTATATGTAGAAACACGAACCGCACTAAAGAGATAATATGTAATTAAAAACACGAAACTAAAAACAAAAAACAACACGAAAAAAAAACAATAGTAAAAACACAAAGCAGCACTAACCCGATATACTTAGAGTGGTTGATAAGAACCGGTCGCCTCAACGATCAAAACCATACTGAGACCAAAGTAAACAACAACAAACCAGACATTTCCCCTACTTTTTTCTTTCCATCCCCATTACCAACTTCGCATCCACTATACTTTTTTCCCCGCTTCCCCTAATCTCAATTATTAATTACTCCGTCAATTATGCATATTTTTAAAAAAGAAAAGTGATACGCACAACTACATGATGTATCGAGTTTATGGTATAAATTTCATCATTATACCTTCTGTAGTTACGGAGGAGTTCCGTCCACAAACTTTTCAAAACCGCTTGGCGAATACATAAGTCCGAATTTTATAGAAAATTCGGCTAAAAATGAATTATTCTAGATGAGAAAATCTGTCCTTACTACGACTAATCTAGTTAGATCAAGATTTGTAAGATTTCGTATACAAATGCGGATGCTGCCAAAATACAAATTCAATTACAATCTTATTTAAAGCACACGACTCCTTCCTCTTCCATCATCATTGCCATCAAATTACAAAACACCAGAGTCCTCGTACAAAGCACCAACAAACAATCTAATCGAGACCCCACTCGAGAGCTCATCGATATGGTCGATTCAAAACATCGTCGGCACGTCATATCATAGCCGTACTATTCCAACATCGACATTTCAGTAGCGCCGCTCACCGCCAAGCACGCGTCACACACTTCACGTGTGCTGCATCCCTTCGCTCATCAGACAGAAGAGTAGAAAAAAACCGATCTATTGTCTAAAAAAAAAAAATCTCCGCTACAAAAAACCAACAATCGTTTTTTTTATTTTGTTTTAAATGCCAAAGAAGAAATAAACAATAAGCTTTTGATTGATGCGGTCGCCGGATTGTATCAGGGTTTTGACAGCGTTTGATGAATCGTACGCTCTACGTACTGTCGATGTCGCTTTCGCTCTCGCTCTCTTTATCGTGTGCTGTGTTTAAAAAAGCAGTACTCTCGAGTATCTCTGAGGGCTCTTTTTTCTGTTTTGTTTTCCTATCTCTCTCTCTCTCTCTCTCTACAATCGAGTGTGTGTATGTACTGTGCATGGTCTCGTAATGAAGCGTGCCAAGTGCGTATTATTTTTTCCAGAGCATTCCACCCTGCCTCCTGTCCAGGTTCACCTTATAGGTTAGTTAATATCGCGCGGCCATTCGTCGTCGTTCATTGTTAATAATAATGAGTTGTCACTTTATCGAATTCCAGCACCGCTACGCGAATGTTTTCGCTGTCATATTGATTAATTGAAACTCGACGAATAATTGAATACGAATATTAGATACTTAAATACTAACACAGACGTAGGCGCAGGTAGGCATACCTCCTCTGTGGAGTATATAGGTACTCAAGGGGTGAAGATTGAAGACAGGCGTTACTTGGAAATACTATTTTTCTCCTCCAAGTAGAGAGGTACCAAGTACGTAAGTATACACTTCTGCAGCTCTCTCGAGATGAGTTGTTGTTCTCGTATAATATAGGACGACACGCGTGTTTACCACCGCTCCGGATGATTTCCAACTGGTATTGCTGGCCGTGCGTCTTTTTTTTTTTACATTACTTTGGCAACGCAGGTATACATATGTACAATCCATAGGCATCGTGTACTGCTATAGGTGCTCAGCACAATATATGCCAGCCAGCAGCGAAATGACAAACGCATCACAGACAGGTTATCTTTGTATGATCTCAAGCTATATGTGTATATCTGGCTGGAGATCCTTCGCGAGACGTTTTTAATCGATGACTTTTTCCGCCTCGTCTGAGTCATCCGATAAGAATTCATCGTAACGTAGGTACCGAACAGTGACTTGGTATAGTTTGCTGGAGCTGCAGTGCAGTTGGAGTTGCCGGAGCTGTCATACTGCGTACGGTTCGTGTTCTTCGGAATCAGGATTGATGGTTGGGTTCGTTGAGCTTTATGGATTATATTTCGTGAATTGAGTAATTCAAGCTGGTAGATGAATGAAAGAGTCGCTTTGGATTGTTGGAATCGAATCGAGTCTGGGCTGAGGTAGTTTGTTCTTGGAAATTTTGAATTAGTGAGATATCTGTAATGAGTAGGGCAAGTATTTATATAATTTTTTTTTGGGCGAAATATGCGCATGAATTTCAAAACGTTAAAATATGCAAAAAATATGCTCAAAAAACTCGAAATATGAAGAAATATGCAAACATAATATGGGTATCAAAAGAAAGAATTTTTCAAATGGAGTTCAGCTGTTGTGTTAAAAAGGTCGATTTTATGAATGCAAACTTGAAATTGAAAAAAAAATGATGAAAAAACAACCAAAACTTGTCGTTTTTTTAATTTTTGAAAATAGCATAAGAAAAACACTTTCAATTTTTTTTGGAGAAAATTTAGAATTACCGGAAAAGTAGGAAAGTCAAAGTTGTTAAAACTAGCTCAAAACAGAAAAATCGTAAAATATGCTTAAAAAATAGGAAAATCGATGAAATATGCGCAAAATATGTGAAATATGTGCTGAAAATGCCCAAAATATGAAAAAACCGTGAAATTTTGGTTAAAATATGAATAAAAATATGCAAAACAATATAGGGCTCATTGGACTGGAAATTTTATGAATCGTAAAGATAACCTGGATATACGCTATTATATAGCATATAGAAAATATGAAAATATATATAAATACTTGCCCTAATAATGAGTACTGTTGGGGTGAAAAAGGGAAAGGTCGTTATTAACCCAGATAATAAGCTTTGTAGAGCAACATTTCCAATTTTTATATGATGAAATTTTTCAAATTTTTTGACAAAACTTTTGACTAGAATTATTTTTTAACAAAGTTGAACCTCCGATTTTCAATAATATTTTTGTTCAAAGTTTTTCGAACTCAAAAAAATTTAAACTTGAGAAAAATCAAATTCTTTCTTAATTTTGTCATCTATCTAATTTTTTGCCAAAATTTCACTAAAAAATGTGTTGATAAATTCCTTTTCAAACGCTTGACTCTTGAAACATTCCAAATTTCATCAATATTTTTTTTTGCTCAAAATTTTTTCAAAATCTTTATATACCATTTTTTTGTCTAAATTTCATTTAAGATTTAAATTAAATTTTTACTAAGTAGGTCAACTCTTTTTAAAAATATTATTTCTTTGCCCAAATATCTTTCAATCTACTGTAGAAAAAATTATACGTTTTACCAATTTTTTTCCTCGAAATATTTGAAAATTGCTCCATTATCATTTATTCTTTGAGAGAAATTCTCCATAAAAATCTAAAATTAGGTATTCAATTTTTTTACTACTTTTTTAAAGCATAATTCATTCATCCAAAATTCAACAATATAGGTAGGTATTTGTTAATCTAAAATTCTAAATTCCTATTCAACCATCATTTCTTGCAAAAATTTGACTTCCAAGTAACAAGTAATGCACTTCCTTCTTTCAGCAAATTTTTTGAACAAAGCAAAATTTTTCCTTCTCAAAAAAATTTAAAATTTTTATTCATCATTTTCAACTTTTTTTTTTTTGATATTTCTACAAATATTTTAGGACTTTTTTTTAAAGTGCATCTAAAATATTCGTTCATTTTTTTTTTTAAATCAGAGTCTCATAGAAAATCCTAAATTTTACTAATATTTTTTACTCAGATTTTTTTCAAATTTAAAAATCATTCAATTTTGATAAATTTCGATACATTTTTAATTTTCTTCCAAGCAAAATTTTTTGCTAAAATTTCTCCCAATATTCAGTAGACTTCTTTTTAAAAAAATTGGTTTTTGAAAAATTCCAATTTCCAACATATTATTTTGTTACTTGATTCTTGATAGGTAGGTCAAAAAACACTCAAATTACATTTTGTTTCAATTTTTTTCAATACGTAAATATAATTTTTTGCCAAAACTTCTTTCAATACTTCAGTCAATTTTTTCAAAAAAAAAAAAAATCAAATCAAATTTTATTTTACATGAGATCCCTATGCGCAATGCGCGAACAGCGGGCTCATGGATTATTGAAAGAACAACATAAGAAAAAAATAATAATAATAATAATAAATAAAAAAAATCGTAGAAACTTCATATTTCAATACATTTTTTCAATCAAGATTTTTTCTATGTCAAAAAACATACAATTTGAAAAATTTTTATGTTTTTTATTATTTTCAATATTTTAGTATTTTTTTTCTTCAAAATATGCCTCTTGAACAATACTATTCCAATTTTCATAAAATTATTTATATTTTTTTGCACAGATCTTTTTTATTTCAAAAACCATCCAATTTGGAAAAATTTTAGGTGCATATTTTTTTTGGTTTTTTTCACTACCTAAGTATAATTTCTTGTCATTCTTTCAATACTTCGATAGGTAGATATTTTTTTCCTTCAAAGTTCATTTTTTTAAATTTTTACCAGTTTTTTTATTCTTTTTTTTTTTTTACTACTTGTTCAAAAATAATTCAATTTGAAAAAATTTAAGGATGATTCTCCAAACTTTTTAATAAGGTATTTTTTTGGTGAGTATATTTTATCAAAATTTTACTCAATATTTCAGTGGATTTTTTTAATTTTTCAAAGGCTCCTCCTTGAAACAATACCAACTTTCATTCAAGTTTTCAATTTCTTCAAAATTTTAAATACCTAATTTTTTTTTTTTTTTTTTTTTTTTTTGAAAATAGATCTTTTGAGAAACTTGATTTTACCAATATTTTTTTGCTCGGGAGTTGTCTACGAATAAAAAAATTTTCTTTTCAAAAAAATTTGAAATTTTTTCTCATTTTTAAATTATTAATATTAAGCCAAAACTTCTTTCAATACTTACTTATTCCAGTTTTTTTTTTTCAATTTATTTTTTGAAAAATCTAAATTTCACATGCATCGGAACGAAATTTGAGGGGGAAAAAGTAACTTTAGTAACCTAAAATTTTAAAAAAAGTAACCAAAAAAGTAACCAAATTTTTCAATTTCCACGCACTCAAATAATTACCATTAGCCCTCCCACTCTCGCATTTTTCCCCAATATTTCTTCTGATTGTGATGTAAAGTCCCAACAGCAACATGAAAATTACCAAGATTATGTCAAAAATTCGAGTTTGGTTCATAAAAAGACCCAAAAAGCACGTAATTATTTTTATTTTCAATAAAATGAAATTTAATACTTCAACTTCGAATTTTTATTCGTAAAACGTCTTAACCATAGAATAGATAATAAATTGATATAAATTTTTATAACACAACAATCAACTTTTTCAACATTGACATTAAAAATTAATAAACGAAGCTTATTTCTAAAAATAAAACAAAAAATTCATTTCGTTGACGACGACTCCAACGCCGAATTCACAAGTTTATTCAATTTATCTTGGATCGAATTTGTTTTTTGAGCGATTTCTTTCTCCTCTTTTTTCAAATTTTCGGCTGATTTAAGCAATTCTTGGGCAACTGAAATCTCAGCAAAACTCTGTTTTTCAGTTGCTCTCTTCAATTTCTTTGCACCCATCGCAAAAATTTCTTCATATGTTTTTCGTTTTTCACCCAAAGTTTTTTGCGATTCAACAAGTTGGTTCTGTAAAGTTTTAATGGTACACAGCTGTTCTTCAGCTTTCTTTCGTCGTTCTTCTTCTTTCATCTTCAATTTTTTCAATTCTTGTTTTTTTTTGTCTATAGCTTCTTGAATTCGTTTTTCTTCATCAAGATAATTCTGATACAATTTATAAGCTTGTTTACTCATCGATAAAAGCTTCTTCGTTATTGGCACTTTTTCTGGTTTATTGTCATACAATTTCACTTCTTCTTTAATATTCATTCTAGCGTTTAAAGTGCGTACACACATTCTTGTTTTATCGGAGGTTAGCACTTTACTGGATTCGGAAAAAGAACGCTCTACGTCGGCGTTTCCATGAGACAGAGTGAAGCAACATTTCAAAACCTTCGTTATATTGGGAAATTTCGGCTCTCCACATGAATACTTCGCCTCAAAAAATGGTTTCCAAAATTCAACAATTGTCTGGCCTTTACTTCTTTCAAATTTTGGTCTCTCCGCTTGAAGTAATTTCCACTCGTCTACAAGAACATCAGTTCGAATTCCAAGTGGAAGACATTTTGCAACTTCGACAATATCAAGTTCACTTTCTTCTGTCTTTATCTTATCCGGTGATATACAGCTGAATTTTTTCAGTGTCGAAAAATCGCATTTCTTCAAAACATAACTACAGGAAACGACGTAGAAAGTCCTAATTTTTTTTTTGAAGTTTGTTTGAACCTCTGCAGGTAATTTTTTCAGTTTTTCCAACACGTTTTCTTCAATGGTGATTTCGTTGACGGGTTTGAGGTTTTCATCGTCGAATACATTGTTCAAAGTTCGATTTGGATCATTCAAGCCTACCTTGCAAACTCGGTTGACTATAACATTAACAAGGTGCATTAGACGCTCATGTAATATGTGAATCAAAGACGTCTGTAATTGGAAAAAACGAGTAAATTCATTGAATAATTCGGCGACGGAAATTACGAATAATAGCTCTGGTTCGACAGTCGTTTTCTGCAGATAACTGGCAACAGATTTATACTTCTTGCTTTTCATCAAATCAGGGTCGTATTTTGGTATCCATCTGAGAAAATATTTCTTCAAAGCCGGCAATTGTTCCAAAAATCGTTTGGCAGATGTTGCTAATGTTAGCCATCTTGAACTTACATGTTTTAATAGGTTGTGGTCTGGTAGTTTCAGCTCCTCTTGTACGATTTCGAAATCTTCCCATCTTAGTATGCAGGTGGTGGTGAACTACAGATGAAAATGAACTGGAGCGTTGGAATTGATCGAAGCAGCTTACGTAACAAAATATTCCACTGCATAACAAAGTTACTGACGATGATATCTTAAAATCATAATACACATCCATCGTCGAGCTTGTATCACGATAAAGAATAAAACCCGATTGATCTATTTATTCATTTACAGAGGGCGAAAAATAAAGCGAAGAGTTGTACCTATGCTTAGATAAGAAAGAGTTTTTCACGTCTTACCATGATCAGTGTGAATCTTCCGTCAAGTGAATCTAAAACGAACAGCTTGAAATAAAACTAGCAGATATTCAAACTCCAATAAAATTCGAGAAATATCACTAAATTCACCGTAAAATATACTCGATTAATAATTATTAATTACGAATTTAAACGTAAATGGCAAACGGCATTTTAATCACATATTGTGTATGATGCAACAAAACGCACCCAAACAGTGGATGCGTGGTACTGGAAAGCAGGGTTGCGAACCGTTTGTGAATTAATTGGTGGTGGTTTTGAAAATTTTCGAATAAATGGTTTTTGGTTTTGGTTTTGGTTTTTTTTTTGAAATGGTTTTGGTTTTGGTTTCGGTTATTTTAACTTTTGATTATTTTGGTGGTGGTGGTGGTGGTTCTCAAAAACCAAAACCATTTCAATTGGTTTTGGTGGTGGTTCTAAAAAACCAAAACCATTTCAATTGGTAAAACCAAAACCAAATGAATTGGTTTTGGTTTTCAATCGATTTTTCATGTTTTTAAATGGAGCAAAAAATAATAATTATATCGTAAAATACCGAGATTTCTGTGATTTTATTAATTTATTTTATTTTAAAATGGTTTTCTCATTTATTTAGGCATTGGCATTATAATCGAAATTCGCTCAAATAAAAGTCATAAAACAAAGAAACCGATTCAATTGATTTGGTGGTTTTTCAAATCTAAATGGTTGTGGTGATGGTGGTTTCTTTTTTTTAAAGCTCTTTTTTGTGGTTTTATCAAATGGTTTTTCCATTTTTTCTGCTTGCAAACGGTTTTGATTTGGTTATGGTTTTACAAATTTTCCAATTGGTTGTGGTGGTGGTGAAAACCATTTGAAAACCACCACCAAAACAATTTTATTGGTGGTGGTTCGAAACAGTTTGCAACCCTGCTGGAAAGCAAAGAAAGGTAAACGGAGTTGTACAGTGACCTCTGGCGGGCAAGCGTTGAACGAAAAACCTACATTTTTTTTTTTTTAAATTTTAAAACGTGTTTGAAGAAATTTTGAATTTTAAGAGCAGTTTTGCATTTTTCATTCAGATTTTTGACGAAATAGTAACCAAATTGAGTCCAAAAGTAACCATAGTAACCAAAATGAGCCCAAAAGTAACTAAAGTAACCAAGCCTTTAAAAAAGTAACCAAGTTACTAAAAAGTAACCGTGTTCCGATGCATGATTTCATTGATATTTTTCTGCTCTGATTTTTTTGTCATTCAATTTTTCAATTTGAAAAACTTCAAAAAAAGTTCTCAATTTTTACATCATTTTTTAGCCGAAATTTTATTCAATATTTCAACAGATTTCTTTTTTCAAAATCTGTCTACTGAAAAGTTCTAAATTTCCTAATTTTTTTTTGTTGATTCCAATTTTTTTTAAATGTTTTTAATACTATTTTCTGTCAAAATTTCACCAAATATTTCTTTTCAAATCTTCAATTTTTACAATTTTTTTATTCATTCCAAAAATAACATCTTCAATTCACCCATCAATATCCATCATTCCACTCAGCACCTACTCTCTTGAAATTCGAGTAGGTACTCATCAGCTACTGTGCTATAACTTTTCACCGCAGCTTCAGCAGCATCGGTAAGTACATTAGGTAAGATTAGAGCCACGTGGGCGTTAATTTGCATCCAATTACCAGCATCGCAGCCACACCATCCAAGCACCATCTACACGCACATTGCCGCCCGCTACAAACCAGGGCTCAAGGGGTTCTGGGCGACCGCAGCAGCACCGACCGTAGTAAACAAATGCTTCTCAGCGGGGCTCTAATTTCTAACCGTCTGCCGCAAATCTGGCTTCGGATGCGTTCGAGAGAGAAACACCATCGTTTGAAAAATCGCAACTAAACGCAAATTACCATCGATAACGAAATAAGAGTTAAGCTCGCCCAGAAAGAATTTTATTTACTCTCGACGGGATACGTGGCGGCGCGGCAGTTCGTATTTTATTATCGCCTGTAGGCGCTTATATAAGGCGTAACGCCAAGCCACATCGTCCAGGGCAGTTTGAATATCTTTCTCGGCGTTTAAAAGGCTTAAAAAAAAAACCAAAAGGGAATACCGACACGCGAAAAGCATATCCTGTTTACTTATTCCGTTTCAACAACCTTATCATAATAATATAAAAATCTACTGATGATACCTTATCTGCAAATAGTCGTATAAATAAAAAATATTTCACCGCTGTTTAAGGAGGGAGTCAAAAACACGCAGGTGGGGTGCATGTGCATCTACAATCTACATATACATACACACATAGAAAGAATCATCGTAACGAGAAAAATAATTTTCCATGTAAGATTAACCGCGACCCAAAGTACAAGTACATAAGTGGTGAAGGCGTCGGGGTGTATTAAAAAAAAGAGAGCTGTCATCCGTCCTTTCTCTCTCTCACCGCTCGTACACGTTTCGATATTAAAAAGCACACAGAGCTGGTAGTTTAATTATAATAAACGTGTGGTGTCGCGCTTCATGTTCTCTATTCATGTAACAAAAAAAAAAAAAAAAAAAAAAAAAAAAACACGAGTACACAACCCCTAGTAAATTCTATTGCTGTACTATACGAATAATCGTTAACGTGAAAGTTGGAATTTAAGGGGGAGTTTTACTGCGCAAATTCCTCGAATGAAGCTTAAACATGGAAAATTTATGATAATCTGCAGAAGAGATTCGGTTTTGTGTAAGAATTTTGGACACAGTTTTTATAGAAAATTTGAAAAATTCCACAGAAAAGAATCCATAAAATATTTTTTGAATTTGAAAAAAAATTGAAAAAAAATATATTGAAAAAAAGAAATAATATAAAAATTTTGGCAAGATTTTTTTCAATACATTTTTTTTTCATTTGAAAAATTTTTGAAGCAGAAAAACTTGGAATCCAAAATTTGAGTAGGTGTAAGGTAATTTAGAATTTATTAAGAGATACGATTTCGAGAAAAAAAAACTAATGAAAAATTACCATAAAAATTAGGAAAAAAATTTCTAAATTGGATGGAAGGACTCATGAATAATGAAATTTGGATAAAATTTTCAATTTTCAATAAGACCACAATTTTCGGAAACGAAAAACTGAACGAAATGTTGAAAAAAGTAATGGCAGAAAAAAGTTAGAAAAAATTTAAACAAAATGTATTTGAAATTTTTCAAAAAGTTCACCCAAGATATTGTGATAAGAATATTAGAAAGATTTGGATTCTTTTCAAACTGAAAAATTTTGTAGCAGATTAGCTTTGAATCAAAAATATGGGAAAAATTATAAACTTTTCAAGAAAAACGATTTTGAAGAGAGAGAAAATGAAATTCTCACATGAAATAATTACTGTAGGAAAATAAGAGGATTTCGAAACAAAAAAAAATGCGAACAAACAATAATCATAGTGAAAATTTTAAATTTTTCAAGAAACAAACTTTTGAAAAAAAATAATCTACTAACGAAATAGTAAAAACAATATTGAATTTTTTTTGATAGTTTTCAAGATGAAGATTTTTCAACGAGAAAAAAATTATTTCGAATTTTTTGAAAAAATAGAAACATTTTTTTTAAACTAGAAAATTTAAAATTAAAAACAAAGGTTAACTTCGGAATCTTTCATGCGGCAAAATTTTGATTTAAAAAATTATTGAAAATGGGTACCTACATCAACTGGATATCTATTCGATGAAATTTTGGTAAAAAATGTTAAAAGAAAAACTACATAGAAAAAACTTTTACCAAAAAGAAAATTCTGGCGAAGCTTTAATTAATAATTAGGTATTCAAAAAACATGCTTTTGAAAAAGAATCAAAACAAAACTTTTCTAAAATTATCATTTAAAAAATTGATTTTTTTTTGATTTTTTAAATTTTTTTAAGTAGGAAAATTTTGAACCAAAAATGCAGAATAGGTAAATACCTAGGTTAAATTAGAATTTTTCAAAGGACAAAATTCTGTTTTAAATATTCGATTTAACTGTGATAGATTTTGCCAACAATATTGAAAAAAAAATTAAATAAAAAATCACTTTGAAAGAAAAAATTCCCTAAAATTTCCATAAAATTAATTTTCAAAAAAATAGATCTTTTTTCACTTTTCAAGTTGAATAATTTGGAAACTAGAAAAACTGGAACACATTAAAAGAAAAAATGTCACAAAATTTCAATAAAAATTATTTTCAGAAAAAGTAGATTAATATTTTCATTCATTCAAGTTGAAAAATTTGGAAACTAGAAAATTTTTGAAACAAAAATATCTAGGTAAGTATAAGTTCGTAAAATTTAGAATTTTTCAGCAGACAAAACTTCGATTTAAAAAAAAATCGATCAAAATATTCGAAAAAAAAAATTGGAAACAAATTGAACCCAAAATTGGGGTAAAATTTAAAACTTTCCAAAAAACATTTTGAATAAAGAAGTTGTACAAAATTTTTATAAAATTCAAATTGAGTTTTTTTTCTTCATTTTTTCTTCATTGAAACCTTGATCCAAAAATACCTAAGTAAAATTTAAAATTTTCAAAGATACAAAACTTTTGAAGAAAGAATCAAAACCATGGATTAAATAAAAAAATGTGCATGACAAGATTTTAATTTTTCTAAAAAAAAAAAAAATTATTTTCAAGTACCTATAGGTTCAAAAAATGAGAATAGGCAACTCTAATTTTTTTCAAGTTGAGAAATAAATGTGAGTGTGGATGAGAAAACGTGCCTAGTCAGGAAAAACACTTTTTTTGGTAATGAAAGTTTCAAACTTTGCAAGTCTGTATCTCCGTAATGCAATAACTGATAACATTGAAACTTTGTACAATCATTGAGGGGTCCTAGTGGAATATTTATTCCCTAATAATTTTGACCCCTTAACTTTATAGCCTATAGCCTATTTCACAAAAAGAGGCAATTTTGAGCGAAATCAGGGTTGCAAAAAATAAAAAAATAAAAAATTCCAAAAAATATTTTCAACCATGCTGATTACGAATATCATACTCATAAAGTCAACTTTTTTGTGTTTCATGACGTTCTCGACCATTTTTAACAAAGAAATAAGAGTAAAAAATGTTTTTTTTTTATTGATTTTGCGTAAGTCTTGCCCCCTGGAAGGCTAAATATTACTTCTAGGTCCATGAAACCATTTTTAAATGAAAGTACAGGTCGAAATTGATCAAAAACAGCCAAAACCTCAAAATCTATTTTTTCCTGACTAGGCACGTTTTCTCATCCACACTCACAAATTTCAAATTTCAAATTTGTCAAGATAATCGACCACAACCCCAAAAAATCTACACATGACGAAAAAATATTTTAACAAAAAATAATTATAGAAAAAAAAAATAGAAAAAGTTGATAAAATTAAAAAATTTTGGAATACACTTTTCATAACAAAACTCCACAAAAATTCGATATTTCTCAAGTTGTAAAAAACCTACAAACAAATGTTTTCAAAATTTAAAAAAATTCAATAGGTATGAACAATGAAAAAAAAAAACATACAAATTTCAAATAAAATTTTGTCAAAGAATAATGATAGAAAACCTAATTAGGTATAGAAAAAATTTTCGAACTAAAAATTTTCAATTTGGTGAAATAAAAAATTTTGAAAAACAATTTCAAAAAAAAAATCACAATTTTTTTTTTCAAATTGGAAAATTTCTCGAACCAGAGGAAAAATTGGAATAGGTATCTTTACCTACAAAAAATTGAAGAAAATCTTGAAATTCAATTTCGTAAAATTGATTAGTTTCAGAAAACCTCAAAAAAAAACCAAGATGTACTTTTATTCCAAAGCCATAAGAATAGGTACTGAAATTTCAAAAAAAATAAACTATTGATTTTTTCAACTTTTTAGTAATTTCTTCGCTTAGATGAAGATGAATGATTTTCACTATTTATACAAAAAAATATACTGAATATTACTATCGAGTAAAATGAAAGTGCTTTTGAAAAGCTCGAACTTCAAGGTACGAGTATCAAACTGCAAAAGCCCACAGGGAAAACCCTTCCAGTGCTTCATAAAAATGTTTTGTTACTCGTGTACGAAATTTATGGTTCATGAAATTTCAAAGTCTCATTACGGTCGAAAGCCAAAACTTAAAACGCGACACATATTTTTATAGTTTTTTTTTTTCATCGCCTTTGTCACGAGTTTAAAAAGTTATACGTAATAAAATACATTTATCATTTTTGAATCGAAAATCAATCGATACTGTCTTCGCGTTCAAATAAAATCACATTATTTTATTGAAAAATAACTGGAGGGAGGAAGGGAATATTTTTTTTGCTGAAAAATCCACCTCGAGATAGAACAATGTAAAGGTCGATGGTAGAAAAATACCCACACACACCCAATCGAGTATCCAAATAATAATAAAAATAAATACAAAATTGAAAGAGTTAAAAACCATACATAGGAGAAAGTTCGTTGAACGGAGCGAAAGCTTTGGTGGCGCTTGGAACATAACAAAAATCTACTCGTACGGTATAAAAATCGAAAAAACATACACATGGATCTCACCCCCGCTCCGCTCTACTCTTCGCGCGTATTTTTACTCTTTCATCTCTCGATGATAGATAAATGCAAACATCGTTAAGGGAGCGAGTAAATGCGAGCATTGAATTATTAATGGTTAAATCTAAACACGGTAATTTTGCTCTCACTTTTTCCAGCACTCGCTGGTTATCTAAAGCTCATCTCTGTATATGTGTATGTACAATCTATGTACCTCTCTACCTATGCTACGTACGTACGTACGTACAGTACGATCCAGATGCGTACATGCCAACACAGAAAACACACAACACAACACACAGATAATAGGTGTGAAATCAAGATGGCGGTTTCGCTTTTGATACGATACGGGGCGAGGCGCGGGGGCAGCTCGAAAAAAAAAGAGAAGGGTACGCTGCTCGTCTCGTGACGTCATCCATCTTGCGATATTGATCGCGCGTACTGTGTTGAGAAGGTTGCCGCCACCGATGTTCTAAAGGGGTTGCGATAAAAGCGACGCCCATATCTCCCTAAACGATTCTCGTATCTGCTCCGATTTCGTGCGATATCCAGATTACCACTACAGTTACACGTTGACAACGCCGCACGCCGCAGCCTTTCCACGCGAAAAACCGCTGCGTGCGTGTGTCAGACACCGCCACTGCGCCCCGATCCCCAAAAACTTTTCGCATCGCAGCGATCAAACAACCAACCCCCCCTTTCGATGCTCCCCGATATGCTCTATCTCTCTATTGCGTTCCTTTACACGAAGCTTTTGCGGCGAGCTCGAATTGAGAGAATATTTTCGTTATAGGAGCGCCGCCATTCTAAAAATCATCCTGGCCTAGTTGAACGAAGAAAATTTCGGAAAATATGCTAGAAAAAAATCGTAAATATTCTTGAAATGCGATAATAACTCGAAAATTTTTCAATTCAATTACGCAGTATCACGAAAATCAATCTAAAAAATTGAATTCACAGCCTTTGACAATGCAAATTTATATTATGCATGGTTGAATTTTTTATGGAATTGATGTTTCAAATTATTTTATTTACTGTTATCAGAGTGGACTCCAGAATTGTGAAAAAATTTTATTGATCAATTGAATTGTGAAAATCAAATAATGAGGAACGGTTGTGCCTTTTATATGCGAGAGTCAATTTTTTCCAAAAATGAGAAAAATTGAAAAATTTTGAATTTTTTCATCAAGGGTGCCCTAACAAAATTTCACTGGCAGTATTAGATAGAACGTGATCAGTTTTTTCGAACACCCCCCCCCCCTCGTCCTGTGAAAAAAGGGAATTATTCAAAATTTATCAAGTATTGAAAAAAATTACCAAAAGAATTATTGGAGAAATCTATGAAAGTAAAATTCAAAAAACCAAAAATTTAAGAAATTGGAAAAATTAACATCTTGAAAAAATCAAAAATTAAAAAAATAAAATACCTCATGACCAAAAATTGGGGTGGGAGGAATAAAAATATCAAAAATGATTTTTTTAAACCTCCACATTTTCATATTGAAGAGAATAAAAACTTAGCAAGTTAGCAAGCTGACAAGTCGAAGCCAAAATTGAAAATTTCAAACTTACACGTGAACTGACCAAAATTTGCAAGAAAATTAACCGAAAAAATATTTTAAAATACAAAAAAATACCTATTGAAATTTGGAAAAATTTTCATTTCCAAAATCTTCGAACTAAAAACATAAACCATTAAGTAACTAAATCCAAAATGAAAGAATTGAATTGAAACTTGAAATTGACGAAAATTACAAAAAGAAAAATACGAAAGAAAAATTTAATTTCCAAAAAAGTTTTGAAATTGGAAAGTTTTAAAAATGACAGAAAATTGAAAATATTCAACAATTTTGAATCCAAAATTGAAACGTAGAACTTCAAGGAGACATGACAAAAAAGTACTTAAAGAATTAAAACAAAAGATAATGAAAAATGACAAATTGAAATTTAAAAAAAGTATCTAATACTTGGAACCAAAAAAAATCAACTATTTGAATCCAAAACGAAGAAATTCAATTCAACGTAAAATTACCAAAAATCGCAAAAACAAAAAAAAATCAGAATTCCCCAAAAAAGTAAATTCAAAAAATAAAAAAAGTCAATACATTTTTTTTGTATTTTTCAACGTACTCGTAAGAAAATAAATATCTGATTTTTTTTTATATTAAAAGCGTGTTTCAAAATTTTTTGATTTCACTGAACTTTTTTAGGTACCTATTAAATTCTTTTTAGTTCGAAATTTTTTCTATATTTTTTTATGATTATTTTTGGACAAAATTTTATTTCATTATGTGAATGTTTCTTTTTGGGGAGAAATCGATCATCTTGAGAAATTTCAAATTACAATTTTTTTTTATTCCTCAACATGAAAAAAATTGAAATTTTTTCCATTTTTTAAATAAGTACTCATCTTCTTTACCGAAATTCTGTTCAAAATTATTTTTCAAATGAAGGTGTATGTATTTACTTACTTACCTACTTTGATTTTTTTTTTAATTTGTGTTTTAAAAAAAATCAAAATCTTTTCATTCATATTTTTTGGTTCAATTCATTTTTTCTATTTTTTACTAAAAATTTTGTCTCTTTAAAAATATCTTCATTTCAAATCAAGTTTTAAAATCATGAAAATAAAAAAAATTGAAAATAAATCCAAAATTGAGAATATAAATTTTAACGTGAATCGATCAAAAAGTGCAACAAATTTTTTTTTGAAATGTGAATAAATTTGGTAAATAAGAAAATTTTAAATTACCTATAAAGTGAAATTAAAAAAAATATATCAATTTATTTTAAAACTTGAAAAAATAAAATTTCAACGTGTAAAATGATCGAAAATTACTAAAAAATAAAACGAAAAAAAGTAAAGAAAATTTTAAATCTCCCCTCCAAAAAAAAGTAAAATTTGAAAAATAAGAAAAAATTTTGATGCTAAGAAAATTTCAAATAAATTTTTAAAAAATTAGAAAAATTAAAATTAGAAAAGTTGAAAATAAAACCGAAATTGGAAAATAAATTGAATTTTTACGTAAGATGACAAAATATCGTAGGTAACAAAAAAAATTTCGATATTCAAATTTAAATAATAAAAAGGTAAAAATTAAAAAAAAAAGACAATTCAACTCCAAAATCGATAAAAATCGGACGTCAACGTTAGATTATCGAAAGTTGCAAAAAAAAATGACATACAATTTGAAACTTGAAAAATATCAAATCAAAAAAACATTTGGGAATAAAAATTTTGCAATTTTAATCCAAGGTGAAAATTTTTTATTCTAACTCGAGAATGCTGAAAATTGGAAAAAAATTGAAACAAAAGAAAACTTGACATTGCCAAAATAAAATAAAACTTGAAAATAATTGGAAAAAATTGAAATTAGGAAAATTTCAAATCGAAAAAAATGGGAATTATAAAAATTGATAATTCAAATCCAAAATCTGAAAAATAAAATTTATAGAAAAATAGCTGAAAATTCAAAAAAAAAATTCAAATTGAAAAAAAAAACAACTAAAAAATTAGGAATTGGGTGAAAATAAGAGTGAAAAAAATACTAAATTCGCTCCTATACTTTTTAAAAAAAAATTTTAGTTAAAATAATTATATTAGGAATATTTTATACCTATATCTTTTTTTTATTTTAAAGATTTATTTATGGATTATTATTTTATAAATATGATGGATAATTTTTTTTTTTTTTTAGTTTAATTTATAATATAAAAATTTGTATTCAAAATTCCTGGAAAATAAGAAAGAGAATAATTGTAGAAAAAAAATAATAGGTAAAAAATAATATGTAAGGAAAATAGTGACTTGAAAGAAAATAGAAAAAAATAAAATTTTAGAAATGATCAATATTTCAACTTGCCATTTTTTTAAAAAATTGAACAAAAATTTAAAAAGTTAAAAATCGTAGAATAATTTTTTAAATCTGTGAGTTTGTGATATTTTTTCCAAAGGATCATCTCTAGGCCACATTGAGATGATCCTGAGGTGAGCCAGATAAGAAAGGTCTTGTTTTGGATCAATTTTGGGAAATTCTATGCTGAGCCACTTCTGAACGATTCTATGTTTATACTCCCCCCCCCCCCCAACAGTTAAAAAAGATCTGAAATAAATGCAAGACTTCTGCCATCCTTTTCAAAATACTATGGGAAGTAATTTCGGTAAAAATAAGTCAATCCATTGATTCGCGATCCCTTCTATACCCGGAACTAAAACTAACCACACCAACACCTCCAGCTAGGTGGCACCGCACCAACTCCGTAATCCGATCCTTTAAACCAACACCATAAAAAGAGAAAAACCGCCATCAGTTACGCACACGTTTCGGTACCATTTGGGCCAAATTTACTGCAAATATATTCAATAAAGAATTTTCGCGACACTGGTGATTTGCACCCGCGCCCAGGCCCGAGTTAATGACCCCTAAATGTAAATTGGTTTTTTAAGACCCGTGTGAAACGAGTTCGGACATGCGGCATATGCCACCGTGTGACAGGGTTAAGGCCGCGTGACTGCATCCCTCGCTCAACAGACCATAACACCAGGAACATGTATACTCGCTAATGACTTAACCAAAAACCTCGGCAAGTCCCCGACGTCGACGACCCGACGCCCTTCCCTCCTCCCAAAATCCTACGTGTACCACGATCGTAACATATCCTTTTGGTAAACACCCTTCTCGTGTACAATGCATACCACCCTCCATCTGTGGCACGGAACTGGTACACGAGGTTTACCTCCGGTGCTTCCGATCATCTCTCGTCAATTGCTGCTGGTCCTATGGTCGCGTCTTTTCTCTCGCGGATCATATTTCCACTCGTTGTTTGGAGGAGTGATGACGACAGGGGGTAGAGAAGGGATACGTAACAAATCACTAATATTGTTTAAAGTTCTCGCGTGCGTGCGTGTGTGTGTATGTGAGATCCCTTCTTAATTTTCCTTTAGTAGAGATGCTGCAAGCGATACTGATAAGCGGTATCATCATCCTCGTCGTCGCCTCTCGACGGACGTATCGTTTCATTAATCGAACCGCACCAGCGACGCTGGCACCGGCGCACGATTCATTTAAAACTTTATCGCCTTTCGAACGCGTTAAACACGAACACCATAAAAAATCCGATTTCCTAATAGATTACCCCGTTAAAATGCGGTTAAATAAAGTACTCGATGCATTAATATAACCACGCTTTCGTACTTACGACGAGAGGAAGAAAAAATACTCTCATATTTGAGAAAATATGACCGCACGTTTTACGACGTTTTTTCTTTCATTAAAAAAAATAAAATAAAATAATATTCTACGCTGCGAGAGAACGTTGATGTTATTTTCATTGGTACGTTTCAATGTGTGGTATTAGATAAAACCGCGAGATATTCGATTTATGACTTCGTCAAAATTATGAAGTTTCTAAGGAACATTTTGAGTAAGCTGGTTGGAAGGTCCGAGCGTCCAAAAATTCCCACCAAAAAACGAGACGAGCGAATCAAACGCCATACTTGGCAATAAGTTCGACTAAAGTTGAGGTTTGAGGTTTCAATGTTCGATAACCCCTTCAATACGCGAGTTAGGCTAAATTTGCATTGAACTTAATCGAAAGATCTTGGCTAGATCTATAAATTATATCATATACAAAATTTTTCTATCTTGAAAATTTAACGAGTTAGAGAGCATTCAATTTATGGCAACCATATAAAACTTGACCCTTAACGAAAAGTTGAATTAAACTGGACATTTGAAGTTTCGATGCTCGATAACGCCTTCAATATGTGAAATAGACAAAATTTGCACTAGACCTAATCGAAAGAGCTTGGCTAGATCTACAAATCTAGTAATATGCAAATTTTCTCCATCTTGGAATTTCAAAGAGTTTGAGAGCATTCAATCTAAGACAAACACATTAAATTCGACACCATGGCTGAAAATACATACAAATTAAGTAAGTATGTCTACTAAATTTAAAAAATTGAACAAATCTTCAAAATTGTAAAAATTCGTCATGATTGAAAAATTTTGTAAAAACAAAATTTTTAATTTTTTACAAAAATATAAAATTATGAAATTTTATCAATTTCTTACAATTGAAATTCAGAAATAATCAAAACTCGAAGAAAGTTTTAAAAAATTAACCACCTTTGAAAATTTACTCAAATCTCAAAATCTGAGAAATTTTCAAAATGTTATTGTGAAAATTCATCAAAAAATTTAAAAATCTTGGAAAAGTTTTAAATTTCAAAAATTTCAAAAATTCGAAATCTCATCAAAAATTGTAAAAAAAATTTCTGATTTAAACCAAATTTTTAATTTGAAGCACAGGTATTTAATTCGTTTTAAATTTGTCAAATCTTCAAAATGATAAAAAAAATTTCAAAAATTTAAAAATTTGGAAAAATAAAATTTTGAAAAAATTCAAACTTCTGCCCTAAAATGTTCATTTCTTTCCCGAAATTTGCCAACACTGCGTACAACATTTCAAAGTTCTATCAAGTTTTCAAAATTTTCTTATGTTTGAAGAATAAAGATTTACATGATTCACAAAATTTTTTAAAAATTTTAAAAATTTTTGAAACTGCAAATTTTTCAAACATGTAAAAAGTCTGAAAATGAAATTTTTAATTTTTTCTTTCAATTTTCAAACATTTTTACATTTTTGAAATGACCTTCAAAGTGTTTTCAAATTTGAAAAAAAATTAAGATTGAATAACATTGCCGAATTTGAAGGTTGTGTATCGTTTTTAAAATTTTGCAAACCTTGAATTTTCCTTAGATTTTCAAAATTTTTCCACCTTTAAAAATTTTCTCGGTTCCTAAAATTTGTCAGATTTTCAAAATACCTAATGGTAAAGAAATCAACAGAAATTTAAAAATTTTGGAAAAGTAAAATTTTTTTTTTTTCAATTTTAGAAATTGATTAAATTTTTAAAAAACGTTTGAAGCTTCATTAATTTTTTTTAATTCATTGAAATTTTAAGATGACCAAATTTCGATGTTCCGCCTGTCTCATTTCTAAATTTTTTTAAATTTTGAATTTTCATATTTTAATAATTCACCCAATCTTGAATTTTTTCCAAATTTTATAAGGTTTTCCTATCTTAGAAGATTTACTTGATTCGAAAAATTTGTCCAATTTTCAAAGTTGTAAAAATTCATGAAAAATTTAGAAATTTTAGAAAACTTAAATTTTTAGAATTTTTTCATAAAATTAATAAATTTTGAAATTTGAAGTTTTAACAAATTTTTGAAATTTATTAAAATTTCTAAATTTTCAAAATGAAAAGTTTTGTCAAATTTTAAAAATTTTCTAAATTTTCAAAATGAAAAGTTTTGTCAAATTTTAAAAATTTTCTAAATATTCAAAATTGAAAAGTTTTGTCAAATTTTAAAAATTTTCTCAGTCTTCAATTTTTATCAAATTTCCAAAATTTTCTCATAACGCCTTCAATATGTGAAATAGGCAAAATTTACACTGAACCTAATCGAAAGAGCTTGGCTAGATGGACAAATTTAGTTATGCAAATTTTCTCCATCTTGAAAATTTTAACGAATTCTCGACACTGTGGCAACAAATTCGACCTAACTGAGATTTGAAGTTTCCACGCTCCATAACTCCTTCAATATGCGAAATAGGCAAAATTTACTCAGAACTTGAACGAAAGAACCCGACTAGATCTACAAATTGAATTTCATGAAAATTTTTCTCATCTTGAAAATTCAACGAGTTCGAGAGTATTCGAAATTTTGCAATAAACATTCGACCTCATAATGTAAAAAAAATTCCTCTTTCAAATTTATATTTTCCCATCTTCATGCCTCGCAACTTGACCCATCCAAAATATGAAATCATCAGCTCGAGTCGATTTACCAAAATCCAAACCCACACAAAGTTTTCGACGTCGTCGGTATACAAAATCTATAAATTACAAGCAATCCTCGACTTAATCAGATCACCGAGGCAAAAATGGAAGTCACCGGGCGCACGGTACGCCAGTCACATATATCACGGGATATACGATATGCTTGGCAGGACGAGCCTAGATTTTGGTTTCAGCCGCACAATAGATGGCGTTATTCAACACGAATGAGCCCCCTTCGAGCCGTGGCCAGGTCACGTGTACGGTGTCCGAATCGCTCTCCCCTCGACACCTAAGAGAGGTTTTTTCTTCCAGCGAAATAGCTTATAATCGGATTGCGACGTCATTTAAATCGCATATAGAAATGGGCTTTGGGCTCGACGACGACGACGACGACGACGACGACCAACGACGTCCGTTTATTAGGATCACTGTGCCGCAGGTCGACACTTTATAAATACGAGCGCAGCGAGAGAACTCTGAAGACAATTCGGCCGCGATGATGGATTGACTTCGTCAGCCAGTCGGAAATAAACCGAGCATACTTTTCGACGTAGGGTTAAACGTAAACGATACTCTTAGTATGTTATTACGATTTCGATTGTTTGTTGTATGTATTTGTAATTCGTAAATCTCTTTACGATGCTGATGGTGTTAAACGAAACTCGCTCCCGTATATACGCCTACCTTACTCTATATTAGCATTCTAATAGTACAAGTAGGATTTCGAATTTTAATGCGACGACGACGGTCGTATCTTAATTCGGTAGCATAATACAGTCGCCCAGGCCTTTTGTCCCTTACGTCGATAAGGTTTCGAAATGATCACATCGAGGACAGTGAATAAACAATGTGATAGCAACATTATAGATACAAAATTAAAGAATTTTAGGATAGGTCTCGAAAAAAATTTCAATAAAATTTGGTGAATCTTGAGAAAAATTTGACATTACAAAACTAGGTAGGTAGGTACCTTTTTTTTTTATAGCAAAGTCCAAGAAAATCATTCAAAGAAGCTAAGATAATTTTTGAGTACTCTCAAGATAAATATCTTGAAAAATCTTTTACGTACCTAATCAAAATTAAAGAATTGTTTTTGAAAAAAAAAATAAAATAAAAAAATAAGAAAACTAGAAAATAGGCACCTAGTTGGAAGAATCTATAGGAGAACAGTTTGAATAACCCCCAAGAAATTTCATAGTATTTTTACGAAGATTGTTTGCAAAATCCAAGAAAATTTTACAAAGAACTTCGAAGAATTTTGAATACAAAATCCATTTTTTTTACGAAATGTATAAGAAAATTACCCAGGCAATTTAAAAACTTTTTGAAGAATCTCAGGAAGATCGAAAGAATTTTTTACCTACTTAATTTCATATTTTCAATTTTTACACAAACTCAAAAACTTGGCATGAAATTTTAGAGAATTTCTCTGAAAATCGTGGTAAGTAATAAGTATCCATCAGGTTTTATGCAAGGAATCTGTTTTTACAAAATCCCAGTGAATCTTTCAATCGGATGCCTTTTACAAAAATATAAGAAAAACGTGTAAAGAATTTCAGAGAATTTTTCACAAAATTTCAGGACATGTTAATCAAAATCTTTAAATTTTTAAGATTATTTCCAAATAATTTACGAATACGAGTAGGTAAAAGTATTTTTCAAAGCGCCCAAAAATTATCTACAAAATTGGAGATATTTTTACAAAATTTCAGAAAATTTGATTGAAATCTCAGAATATTTTCACAAAATTTCAGTAAAATTTTCTATTTTTTTCACAAAATCAACCAGGAAATTTGAGAGAATTTTTCAAGGAACGTGATAATTTCCTATAAAATTTCAGAGTTTTAATCAGCAAAATGACAGAAAATTTTTCACACGAATTTTTTTTATAGGCTCATAATTCTTAAATTTGTCAAAAGTTCAGAAAATTCTCGACAAAGGTATAGAAGCTTTTTTTCAAGTGAAATTTTAGAACATTTTCTTTGCTTAAAGTTTTTGTGAAAAATCAAGGAGAAGTTTTCAATTAAATTTTTTCTTTGCAAAAACATGTCAAATTTTTTGGAAAAAAAATTCTTTTGAAATCCAAGAAAATTATCCAAAGAATTTGAGCAAATTAAATTAAAATACCTGCCTAACGAAAAAAAATCGAAATGTTATTTTTTTTTAGCGAAGTTTGTAAAAAGTTTGTCCAAAATTTCAGGAAATATTTCATCAAGTCTTAAAAAAATTTTTATCCCATGAAATTTTCAATTTTTGCAAAAATTCAAAAAATCTTCTTCAACATTACACGAATTTCTTTTGCAAAATTTCAACAAAAAAATTTTTGCGAAATTTCAGAATTTTTTTTTACAAAATCCCAGTAAATTTTTCATCGTTCTCCACGAAACCAAATAAAATAGGGTAAAAGTACCAGTTTGTGACAGTGCTAAGAAAATTTCAACTCCAAATCAATCTTAAGCGGTTTCAAAGTATTGAAAAGTAGTGATGTTTATATTCAATGGATGAGGAATTTTATTAAGTTTCCAAAATACAAAAAATATCAAAAATAACTAGCGTCTAATAATTTTGTCGTTCATTTTTTTCAAAAATCTCCAAAGTTCTAGTTTGTGACACCTTATGCCCCAGTTTGTGTCGTATGATGTACCAGTTTGTGACAGTACAAAAATCGAGTAATAAATTGCTAATTAAAGTGAAAAGTAAATCTAATTAGATATTAACACTTTGTTTGCTCTTCTTCATAATAGATATTCTTTTTTATTAATTTTTAGTTCGAAATACATTTTTTCTAATTTTGCACCAAAAATCAATATTCTTGTATAATTCTTCATTTTTGTGATTTTGGCTTCAATAGTACATTTTTTTAAATTTGTGTTTTTGATAATTTTTGTTGCAATTTATTGACTAGAAGGTTCCTAAGCACAATTAATTCAATAAAACATACCTAATACACCTTAATATGAACTGAAAATGCTTCAATGAGCTGATTTTTGACATGTCACAAACTGGAACTCAGCATGCAACAGTTTGTGACACACATGTCACAAATTGGTACTCCAGTCGATTTTTGAAAACTTGGTGTACCAGTTTAGTCAATTGTAAATAAAAATTAAGCATTTAATAATTTTTGATCAACTTGATTAAAAAACAACTCACTTAGGACCCACAAATGTAAAAAAACATAACCCAACTTCATCACTTTAGTTTAAAGCTGAATATAATCGATCAATCGATCACATCTCATTTTCACATTCTTAGAAAAAACCGCACATGTACAGAAAATTCACAGATACAAATCTTTGAGAAGGCATTCGTAACAAATTAATGCCTTGTGATTGAAAGGTTTTGGTTTCATTGATTTCCATTTGGATGAGAGTTTCACAGAAAAATATTACTACGTTGTAATTTACCATAACTTCCTTAGTAATTACATTTTTTAGTGTAAACTGTCACAAACTGGGGGTACTGTCACGAACTGGTACGTTTACCCTACAACAAGGAATTTCAGAGAATTTTTCACACAAAGGTTCAAAATAAGCTCATAATTTTTAAATTTTTCAAAAGTTCAGAAAATTTTCAACAAAGGTATAGATACTTTTTTTCAAGTAAAATTTCACAACACTTTCTTTTTTTGAAGTTTTTGTGAAGAATTATGGAGAGTTTTTCAACTCTATTTTTTTTTCTTGCAAAAACATGGTAAATTTTTTGAAAGAAATTTTTTTATTATGAAATGCAAGAAAATCGTCTAAAAAATTTGAGCAAAAATTCAATTTTCTTGTAGTGAAATCGCAAAACTTGTTAAAATTTCAAAGAATTTTTCATAACATCTTGAGAAAATTTTTATCTCATAAAATTTTCAATTTTTGCAAAAATCCAAAAAAAAATCTTCAAAATTATGCAGGAATTATTTTTGGCAAAATTTCAAAAAACTTTGAATAGAGTTTCTGAGAATTTTTTCACAAATCCCTAGTACTATACGTATACAATTATAATTCCATAATTTTTTTATCTTTTTTCAAATTATGTAAACCAGTAAATTTTCAAGTCGTTTATTTTTTTATTTTTTTTGTTTTTACAAATTCTATCAATTGAAGAAATTCAGAAAATGTTTTGAATTTTTGATTTTCACAAGAACCCAGAAAAATTTTCACAAAATTTTGAACTATTTTTTATACAATTATTGAAAAATTTTCCACAAATCCTAGAAAATTTTCCGAAAATTTGTCCTGGGTTTTTTTTTCTTCATTTTTCTGCAGAATTTCAAAAACTAAATCAAACAATTTTGCGTAATTTTTTGATTTTCTTATGGAAAAAAATCCTAAAAAACTTTTCAAAAAAAATATCAATTTTTCCAAAGTTTACCAAAATTATGAAAAGTTAGACAGAAAATATAAAAATCTATAAAACCTCCTCTTCAATTGTTCAAAATTCAATTTCCATCCAGACTTGAATCAAAATTTAATATTTTTGTTCTCCCTGAAAATGCCAATACGAATGAATTCTAAGCAAGACAGTTAACGCTATAAACTTTGTTCTCAAAGGACCCTTTTCAAAGAAAGTTTCGCCTAAAAAGTAAAAATGCTCAATACTCGCAATCTACTACTTCTCTCGAGACCTCAATTTCCGCTGTAAAATACGAGTAGATTCACCGAAGCCTCCGCAGACGTAGACATCTTTACAAACCTGATAACTCGATTTGTTGCAGGCCTTTGTGCTCGACATAAGAACGCGATTTTCCTCGTACGATAAATAATTCAAAAATCATGCCGGCCAAAATAGCATCTTGATTTCATATCGAAGATAACGTATAATCTAATTTTTTTTCTTCTCGGTAATTAGCACACGACGAGCTATTAGGACGAGAGTACACGATGAAAAAAAAAAGAAAATACGACGACGACGACGAAGAGATGAATTTTCCTCTCTGCTTCGTCGTGTTTACCTAATGAATACGTAATGGTTTAATTTCGCTAAACTGCGGAATATCTCTCGTCTTAAGTTTATTTTCTCAAGTATCATTTAGACGCTCGTCTCGCGCTATACGTACACAATATATAAGATATAACTTGCTAGATAAAATACCGTACGTTTTCGTCGTCTTCAGATACCTACTTACAGAAGAGAGCAGCGACCAAGACCTAGCGAAGCGAACGCAATCTCGCAAGCGTGTAAACGCCAACGAAAGTGGGCTTTTTGGGTGGCTCGAATTTAAAGCTCTGGGTCGTTGTCTACAAAGTTGACGACGACGACGACGACGACGATGATGATGATGATGATGATTAGAATCATAGATGCTACTACGGTTACATTGTCCTATGTTAGTTAATATGGCAATTAAAGGCGAAATTTTGTCGGCCACAGTCTCGTACACGACGGATGGTGACTTTGGCTCATTTAGGTCTAATCTAATCTATGCGGTAACTGTACCGTACAGCACACAGAGACAGAGCACACGTATCCTGTATAATTATTCATAGCGGAAAAAATTTTCCATCTATCTGCAGCGGCCATCTACACCATGTTTGGCAAATGAATTCCGCAGTTCGCATGTTTTTGTCACATTTCGCGACGGAATGGCAAAGGCACAGTAGAACAGCAGCCACTGGCGCAAGTTAGAGCGGCGGGGAGAGGAGAAGGTATAAAATCTTCTTTCGGGAGCTTTGATAATCTCTACAGAGGCGAGCGCGAGGAGAGAGAAGTATAGTACACATTTCATCGCGGAGTCGTCGCGATGCTGCGAAAAGACGAAGCGGAGGCTGGGGGTACGGGGCACGCGGACGAGGGGGCAACGAGGGCGTGAGGATTTTCGTAGGGCCCGTGGTAGCAGCATACCTAGATAGTATCGCTGCCCTAAGAACCAAGTATCGCGCCGCGTATATATATAGTTACCATAGCGACGCAGATAACACTCTTATCTGAAGAGCGCAGATTGCCAACTTCGTTTTCATCAGACCACACCCGGGCAACTACCCCTTAACGTGAAATATACTTTACGGACGTATTGGTTCCTAAATTTTCTTTTTTTACAAGCAGTCTTCCCCAAGTTCATTTTGGTACGTTGAGATCTTAAATCTATGTCTTTGAAATATCTCAAGATATGGGCTCGTGTCGAAAAATGAACAAAAACGAAAAAGAACCGAGCTCAATCAGGTTTTTGAACTTTAAGATTATCCCTAAAAGGCTCACTTTCAAATCGAGAAAAGATTTGAGTCAAATATTGGAGAATTTTCCAATTTAAAAAATAAAAGAAGAATAGAAAATTGAAGAAACTCGAAAAAATTAAAATTAAAAAAGAGTAAAAATTGAAAAATTGAAAAATTGAGATAAACTGAATGTTGAATTGAAAATGAAATGAATTTTGAAGAAAATTAAAATTCCAATAAAATGGGAAATTAACAAAGTGGAAAGAAGGGTGGTAAAAATATTCAGGATTTTATTCAATACATTGAGAAAATTCAAAAATTGAAAAAAATCGAAAAATACCTACCTACCAAAAAAAAAAAAAAAAAAAAAAAAATTAAGATTTAAAAAAAATTGAAGAAATTGAATTTGAAGAGGAAATTATCGAAAATGAGGGACAGCAAATATGTGGAAGAACTTTATTCAATATACTTATTGAGAAAATACGAAAATTAAAAAAAAAATTGAAAATTTTGGTATTGAAAAAGGGGGTACCTGAAAGATTTGAATAAAATTGTAAGTTGAAGGAAAAAAAACAAATAAAATTGGAAGTTGGAAAAAATTGACTATAATATATATACTTGCAAAAAACAAAATTAAACAGAAAATGACTATCTACCTACGTAAATACTGAAAAATTACAAAAATATAGGTGATATAATAATATTTACCTATTAATTTTTGTACTTAGTATTAATCTAACTTTTTTTTAAATAGTAAAAATTATGAAAGAATCCAAGAATAAGCATTAAGTACCTAATTGGAAAAATTGAAACTAAAAAGATTGAAAAACATTGAAAATTAAAAAAAATATATATCATGAATACTTAATAGCTGTAGAATGTGAAAAATGAAAAAAAAAAAGTAAGTTGGAAGAAATCAATCTCAATTCAAAATAACAGAAAAAATATTTATTCAGTTAAGTATTAAATAATTTTTTTTTAATATTAAAAGATTGCGAAAAATTAAAATTAAAAAAAAAGGGGGAAACAGGAAATTGAAAGTTGTTGATAACAACATCAAAATTCAAATAAAATTAAAACTTGAAAAAATTGATAAGTACGAATTTAAAAAGACAGAAAATTTGAATGTGAAAAAAAATGAAGTTACTTTGAATAATTCATTAAAAAAAGGAAAATTCAGACAAATTATCAAAAGTTTTAAAAACAAAAATTTTCACAGCTTGATAAATTCTTAAAATTTGGCGAAAATTTTCAATTTGATGAACATTTCAACTTCAATAAAAATTTAAAATTCAGTAGTTTTAAAATTTTAATGATTTTTTGGAGTTTGATAAATTTTTGAAATCCGTTGAAATTTTTAGATGTTTTCCAAATTGGGTAACGATTCCAATTTTGATCAAAATTCAAAATTGAATAAATTTTCAAATTTTCAGAAATTTTTGAGGGATGCTCAATTATTAAATTCAAATTGAATTTTTTCAATTTTTTTTGTAAAGCAGTCAAAACAAATTTCCACAACTTCAAAATTTGATGAAATTTTAAAATTCAATAAATCTTCACAAATAATTAAGTACTGTATGTGAAAATTCAAAATACAAATAGAAAATATTTTCGAAACTAAACGACTTTCAAATTTTAATAATTTTATGAAGTAGAGTCAATTTCCAAAATCCTTTCACATTTTTTGAAGTTTTCAAAATTTCAATTTTCACAATTTTCAAAATTTGTTAAACAAGTATAATTTTGATGAAAATTCAGAATTTAAACATTTTTAGATTTTGAGAAATTTTTTTTAAATGAGCTCATTTCCTGAAATTGGGCCAATTTTTAAATTCAGGCCAAAATTAATTTTTTACAATTTTCACCAAAAACTCAATAACTTTTTACAATTTTGAAAATTTTATAAAAATTCCAATTTGAATGAAAATTTAATAAATTTTAGATTTTGAGAAAATTTTCGATATGAGCTCTATTCCTGAAAAAAAAAATTAGGCCCAACTTGAATTTTTTTTCTATTTTTATACGGCCAGTTTATGAAACTATCTACCAAAAGATGACGATGAATTTTCACTATTTCAAAAATTCGCGAATTCTTTTGAATTTTTAGAATACCTAAGGTAAGATTTTGTCTAAATTTATTTCATTTTTTTCTAAAAAAATTTTAAATAGATATTTATCAACTTTTGACAGATTTTTACAATTTTAAAAACTGGAAAATGTCTCCAATTTACTTGAAAATTTGTGAAAAATCTAATATTTAGATAGTATAAACTTGAAATAAAATAAAAAATGGAAATCAGTTTTAGTAAGTTTTTTAATTTGTCTCAAAGTCACAATTTTAGATAATTTTTTAAAATGTTCAATTTTGCAAAAAAGATTTTCACAAATTTTTCTTCTTACCAAAAAAAAAAAAAATCTGAAACTATAATGATGATCTGATAACAATAGCTAAAAATTCATAAAATCAGGAATAGACAATTTCAGAAGAAAAAAAATGAGTAAAAAAATACTTAGAACAAATAAAATGCATTATACGAGGGAAAACTTGGATAAAAATTTCCACCATTTTTCCTCCTCCTCTCACATAAAATGAAACAGAAATGGAAGAAAAAATACGAAAAAATACCCATAAATCCGCGTCAAAATCGTATACGAACGTTTTCACCGTTCTGAGCCCCTGACCCCTCGTACCCCTGCGACTATCCCCGCGGCAATATCTGTACGTCGGTATCGATTTTATAATTTATGCTTTTACATGCGCGAGACACCGGTTTGAGAACTCTCAGTAGCGATCCTCGCGGCTCTGGCGAGGAAAACCACCCCTGCGAAAATGGGGAGCAATGTAGCATAGTTTTCCTCTATATAGTTAATAGCATTCCTCGACAAACGTTGGAAGCAGCCCCGGCCCCGGCTCCGGTCCCACCGCGTCTCTCTCTCTTTCGAATTTCGCACACTAGAGGTATTCCCTGCCCTGTCGTCGTCGCGCCACCATCTCATCCCTTTTTTCTTTCCGTACTATATAGTTATTTATCAGCAGCACAGGGGATGATAACGACATCTTGGATATTTTGATACTGCGAAAATAAAGCTGGGTGTAAACCTGCTCTTTCTCTCGTACCATCTCACACAAAGTTCCTCGACGGCCCTAGCTCTCGTCGCATCTCGCTCTTTCCCTTTTTGAGTTTCCTCGTTCCCTTCTATATATGTATATGCTATGCTATACGTATTTTGGGTACACGAACTGTAACTACAGTATATAGTCATTCTGACAGCACCGTACTTTCTCTCTTCTTTGCGGGAATTGTTATTATTTTCGCAAAGTCGCAGAGTCGTCTTCGTCTTTAAGCGGAAAATGAAATTGACGTGATTTAAATTCCATTAAGTTGGAGAATTAACCGTGCAGAGGGCAGGGCAGGGTGTGCAAAACGACGCGCCTTTGGCGTTCTTTGGTCATTTCAGCGAGAGAAGACAAAACGAAATTAGGGGAAAGTGTGAAATACGAAGTACATTTTCTCGAAACAATTGGCCTGGGGTTTCGTGAAAAACGAAGTTAAGTTGATCAAATCTTAGTTTCTTTGTATCTGCGATTGAATTGTATCGTTTGGTAATGTTTTTTTATTCAATGACTCGAAAGAAAATAATAAGATTGAAAATAATAAAAGGAGGAAAAATCACAATTTAAAAACTGAAAGAACTGAAAATGAGAAAAAATTCAAAAAAATAGCCATTAAAAATAATTCAATAATTAAATAACCAAAAAATGTTAAAATCTGAAGAAAAAAAAATTGGAAAGAAATTTGAAATTGATAAAAAAAACAAACAGTAATTTGGAAATTTTCGGGGCAGGGGGAAGGGAGGATAAAAAAGCAAAATACCTAATTTAAAATTATAAAATAAATCTTTTAAAATGATTCGAATTTCAATTTTTTTTTTTCAAATTTTGCTAATTAGGGGAAATTGAAATCTGAAAAAATTGAATCAGTAGCGGTTTATAAAAATTATTACAATAAGTATAATTTTTATTAAACATTAAAAATTTGAAGAAATTGAAAATTAAGAAGGAATTGGCGATCGAAGAACTAAGTGAAACGCCTATCATTCATTTAAAAATGACTAAAACTTTCAAAATTTGGGAAAATTCAAAAAAATTAAAAATTGATAAGATTGTGAGAAAAAATGAAAAAAAATCAAAAAATCGTGAATAACTCGAAATAAAAAATTTAAACATATTTTGAAAACAGTTCATGATTTAAAAACCTGAAATTTTTTCAATTACATGTTTCAAGAACTGGTAGGGATTGAAAACTGAAAAAATTTTAAGCCACTGAAAGTTCAAAAAATTCAAATAAAGTTGGAAAAAATTGATAATTGAGAAAACATTGAAAACATTGACAATTCAAGAATAAAAGATTTAAAAAATGTTACGAAAAACTAAACCAACTGATTATCTTTAAAAAATTTAAAAATCACTGATTATTACAAATTGGTAATTCAAAAAATTAAAATGACTAAACTTTGAAAAAAAATATAAAAAATGTAAAAAAATGAAATTTTAAGGACCGTTCACAATGGAGCTTTACTTTTTGCTTTTGCTTAAACTTTTACCAGTACATAAACAAACGTATAAAAAATACACAAATTTCTGGCTACCAGATTGGTGCAGACAGTAGTGAGTGTTAAGCAAAAAGCAAAAGCAAAAAGTTAAGGTCCATTGCATGCATCGGAGCGAAATTTGAAATAATAAAAGTAACTTTAGTAACCTGAAATTTCAAAAAAAGTAACCAAAATTATGGAAAAAAGTAACCAAAAATTTTCCATTTCCACTTGAATATAATGACTCATAACCCCCTCCCCTCCCCTCGTCAAAAATAATAATTCATGCATTTTTTCTTTTTCTGTAATTATGACGAATTTTAATAGAATAGTTGGCTTAATAGGTGCTCAATTTTTATATCATAGGAAATTTCAATTCTTGAGAAGCTCACAATAAATAATTTTTGAGTTCCTATCAAATCTTAATTTTTTTTGAACTCAATGTTGAAAATTCAAAAAAAAATATATTTTTTTTCTTGAAAATACTTGATATCAACTTTTTTAAGTTTTTGAACTCTTATTTGTTTTGAAATAGTTTTCAGTTTTCAAATAATTGTTGATTTCAAAAAACGTGAATTTTAGAAAAATTTTAAATTACAAACAATACTGTCCTTTTTTTAATTTTTAAATTTTAATTTTTTTTCGATTTTTTTTATTTTTCAAACAATTTTTAATTTCTATAAATTTAAATTTAATAACAATTTGTAATTTCTAAAAGGTTCTGGATTTCAAAAAATTAAACTTAAAATTCTCAATTTTTTGAATTTTAAACAATTTATATTTAATTTTTTAAAAATAGCCGTTCCTAAAATTCATGTTTATTCAAATAAAAAATTTCCAATTTATAAAAATTGTAATGCCTAAGAATTTAAAGTCTAAAAAAATCAATTTTTTGATTGGATTATTGCAAAATGAGTACATACAAAAAAATTTTAATTTTTGAAAAGTCTTCATTCTCCACAAAAAAACAATTTTTCAACATGTGAAATTCACAACTTTTTAAAATTTTTAAAAGGAAAGTTTTGCTCATTTGAGAAATATCAAATTTTTGAAGCATTTTAAGTTTACGAGTTGAAATGATTTTATGTTTCATTTTTGAGGAGTTCTCTATTTTACAAACATAATTTTCAAATACTTCGAACACATTTTTTTTTTTAATTGAAAAAATTACTAGGTATTCTCATTTAAAAAAAAAGTTTTTAATGAGGAGAAATCGGTTTTATTCTTCGACGGCCTCTACTTTTTTTGAAAAGAAATTTTGAGAAAAAATCGTTTATTTGTCGAGAAAAGAATTTCTCAATTTTTTCAAAAAAATACGGCTTATCTACTTACATTTTTTTTTTCAAGAAATGTGGCTCATTTTTAGACAAGAATAAATCTTAATTCTTCAAGAAAAAAAAAATCACAATTTTTCATACTGACTTGAAAAATGCCTATAAAAGAACTTTCAATTTTTTTAGGAGCAAACATTTTTCTACCTTGAATTTCAATACATAAGTACAAAATAAATATTCCTGAAGTTCGAGCAGAAAAATCTCAATTTTAAAAGAAGATTCAATAAATTGTTCAATTAAGGTCAGTTGGGGTAACTGGGCCACGTTTTTACAACTCTAAAAAATCTTTATTCAAAAATGCCTCACTAGTGAAGAATAACCTTAAATCTTCAAATGGGACGTGTAGAGGGGTGTCATAGAGGTACGCTCACTTTTTTGATTTTGAGGGTGAAGCACATACCTGAGCTGAGGAACACCTCACTCTACACAAAGAATGGTGGCCCAGCTACCCTGAAAAATGGGGTAACTGGGCCACCAATTTTTTTTTTTTATTAAGGAAGATTCAAGATGTGTAATTCACTTACCCCCACTCAAATCTGAGTTTTGGAGTAACTGGGCCACAGTTGTTGGGGGTAACTGGGCCATGTCATGTTACTCAAATTACTGAGGCCTCCTCAAGGGGAGCTAGGAACCGAATGATAATTGTTATGGTGGGCTTACGATGTCAGTGTTACCATGCAACCAACCATTTACGTCAAGACGATTTTGGAGGGGATTAGGAAGAGAATGGCCCAGTTACCCCAACTGACCTTACTTAATTAATTTTTAAATAAAATATTTCAACTTTTTTGGAAGCAAAATCTCTGAAAAAAACTTTCAAAACGTTTTTAAAGAAATTTTAAATTTTAATGGCAGCTGTTCGTCAGATTTTTGACGAAATAGTAACCAAAATGAGTCCAAAAGTAACCATAGTAACCAAAATGAGCCCAAAAGTAACTAAAGTAACCTTGCCTTTAAAAAAGTAACCAAGTTACTAAAAAGTAACCGTGTTCCGATGCATGCCATTGTGAACGGTCCTTTATAATTATTTACCAAAATAAAATAGAAAATTTTAAAAAGATCGGTGTAGTTCAAAATATTGGAAACAAATTTTTAAAATTGAAAAACATTATAGATGTGAAAAATGAAACTGAGAAAGAATAAAAATAATTTAAATCGCACATTTTTGAATAAAATAAATAAGGTCATGGCACAAAAGAAATTGAACATGTAAAGAGCAGAAGAAAGAAAATTGAAAAATTGAATCAATAGGTAATTTGAAAAAAGGGGACTTATTAGTACCTACTAAACATCAAAAATTTATAAAATGAAATAAAAATTATAAAAAACGTAAAAAATTAAAATTGAAAGTTGAAAAAAAATATATATATTATATAATATTGACACTTTAAAAATCACTTATTATTTTTACATTAGGACATAGGCAAACCTATCAAAAATTGAGAGTTATTTTATTTTTTTTTAATTGTCAGAAAATTGTCATTCATAATTTTTTTTTAAAGTGTACCTACCAAAAATGAAAAAAATTGAAAATTTCAAAATTGAACGAAATTTAAGATTGAAGAATATTTTCAAGGAACTAGAAATTAAAAAAATTGAAACAAAATTTGAAAATTACGAAACACTAAAAATTTGAAAAAACGGAGAAAAATGTGAAAAACTGAAAATTATTAAAATTGAAAATTGAGAAAAAATTGAAATAGGTACTTACAATTCAGTGCCACTAAAAAATTACTTATATTCGATACGAGTATATTGAAAAATTAAGAAATGAAATAAAAATTGAAAAAAAGTACCTAGGTAAGAAAATTACCACTCATATTTAAAAAAAAATTAGTGTAACTAAAACGAAGAAAAAAAAATCAAAATCGAATGAAATTTAAAATTCAGGAGAAGTTTTGAGGAATTGGGAGTTCAAAAAATTGAAATAAGATTTGATTATTACGTATTACAAAACATTAAAAATTTGAAGAAAAAAAAAATGAAAAATATGAAAAACCGAAAATTGATAAAAAATTGAAATACCTACCGAGTCATCAGTTGAAAATTACCACATGGCAAAAAAAAAATGTCAAAAGACGGTAACTAAGCAAAAATACGTAATAGAAAACACGAAAATTGAAGAAAAATGAACTCGATGGGCATAATTTAAAAAAAAAATTATTCAAAAATAAACGTCAAATTTCTTTTTAAATCTAATAAAATATCTAATTAATATTAAGGTACAAAAAAAGTAAAAACATTGAAAAAATTGAAAATAAAAATAATAAAAAAATTATCAAACGTTTAAAAAGTGGTAAAAACTGTAAAAATATGGGTAGCACAAAAAATAAAATTGAAAAAAAAATTAAGTAAGTAACTCATTTGGCAATTTGAAAAATTACTTTTAAAACGTCAAACATTCGGAAAATGAATAAAAATTAGTAAAAATGTAAAAAATATATATAAAAAAGATGAAAAAATTAAAAAATGAATAACTAATTCAAAAAATTGAAATATAATTGAAAACATTTCTCAACGTAAAAAATTTTAAACAATGAAAATTGTGAAAAAATAGAAGCAATTAGCAGTTTGAAGAAATTAAAACAAAACTAAACAAAAAGTTGAATCAGTACCATAATTTAACTTAAAAAATAACGAAAAATCAAGAAATTCATTCGAAATATGAAAATTTAAAAAAAACTCGAGAAATTGACAGGGATTGAAAATTGTAAAAATTTGTTCCATTGCTCCAAAAAACTGCACTGCAAATTTTTCCACTTGGTAGCAAATATGACCACCGCGAAAGGAAAATTTTGCGAAATAAAAATTTAATAAAACTACCACGTGCTACACTCGCTTTAGGGAAGTTAGCCCATTCATTCGAATACGAATACGTTCTATTGTCGTAATAATGAAAATCTCGGAAGCCGCATCGATAATCAAACTAAACGCATTAAATACCCATAAAGAGATTCCTAATACGCGATTCGCAAATCTTACGCAGATAAGAAGCGAAAGGAAAAAGGAAAAGTTTGCAAAACCGAGCAGCGATTTCCCATCCTAAACGACATCATATATACTGATGTCGATAAACCATTAATATCGAAACCATAAACAGGAACACGTCAAAAAAAAAATAGAAATTCGTACAAAGACACAGTTCAGCAGCTCTCAAATAGCTCATGATGGAACAAAATGAAAAAACCAGGGCCTATAACGTGCAGTTCCACCCATTTTGTGGAACTTCAAAAAAAAGAGTGTGCAGTTTGAAATTACTTTGTGCAGTTCCAAAAAAATTCAAGAAATTTTTAATTTTTCCAGAAGGAAACAAAAAATAAAACACGCTTTGAACAAGAGCAAAAATGAAGATAAAATAACTAATCTAGTTTCTAAATTTTAATCAAGCAAATAATAAAACTAGGTACGTGTAAAACAAAACAAAAAATTCTTCAATTTTTTTGTGAAAGAAATTTTTTTTTGTTTTTTTCGAGTATAGACAATTTAAAATTTTTCTATTTTTTCAAATTTAAAAAAAGTTGAGAAAAAAAATTTTCAAATTTTTTTTCTGAAACAAAATGTTTAATTAAATAAGGTATATTGAATATTTTTGGAGAAACAAATTTTTTCAGTTTTTTGAAGAAGTAAATTTTTAAATTTTTTCCCAGAAACAAAATTTTGAATTTTTTGGAGAAAGAAATTTTTCAGATTTTTTTATACCAATATTTAACATGGCTCTGGAGCTAAAATTGTGCAGCTCCAAATTTTCCTTAGAATAGGCCCTGGAAAAAACAAAGTAACTTGGTGATACTACCTACAAAAAAATCTGTTCACATAGGAAAAAGAAGAAAAAAGAATGAAAGAAAAAACACGCCTACGAAACACCCTTCAGTCCCTTCACACATCTCGTTCACATTCCATTCGGTTCATCGAATTGTCATCGCAGCTCTGATACGTATAAAAAAAAAAGCTCACCGCCGTCAATGCTGAGCTCATCAAAATCTGACACCTCACACAGATTCACTATAGTCACTATACAGTCAGCTTCATCCACGCCCAATGTTTTACGTACCATCATAAACAGCACAGCACAGTACAGAAGGAGGAAAGCAAAAGCAAGAAGGACTTAGCACAGGCTTGTATCATACGTAAAGATGACGATAGCGATGCCGATCGTTTTCGTCCTCGCTCGTTCGCGTATAAAACGAAATGAAAACAATACAAAGCTCGGGTAATTTTTGACATTTCCGACGTTAGTTTATCTTATATTGTACGTATATGTACATAGGGTTGGTGATTTTATCCGCCCAGCCTACCGCCGTTGCCGCAAATACCTCATCCTTATCAGTATCTAAACGTATAATAATACGTACGTATAAGGCGAGAGCTCGATAGGAAGGTGGTGGATGGGGACTGGGGGATTGGGATGCTGCGACCGGCAAACGGCGAAAAAACTTTTTAAATGCGTCACTTTCGAAACACGCGACCGAATTTATTCTGGGATTTAGTTCGAGCTAATATGTTAATCCGGGCTATCACTTGACTTCCCTATTCTCGTTATCAGTAATGTCGCATAATATTCCCTTATTTAGAGAAGGGTGCATTTCGACACCCTTTTGCAGCCGCAGCCGCAGCCGCGCAGCGCAGAAAAACCGTTTTTGCTGGTCCATTAATCCACCCTCTTAACCAGCATGTTATTGGATGTTTAACGTATTTAAATTGTTACTGCGTATACGATATAATACACACTTTATATTATTATACACTTTACCATCGCTGTATTATATGTGGCTCGATTAAATACGAATTTCATTTATTAGGTTTTTTTTTCTTTTCTTTTTTTTTGAGCTAGAGAAGGGGTTGTAAAAGTGGAGGAGGAAGGGCGAAGGGTGATTTCCGTGTCCATATCAAAAATATAATAGTTTTCCACCAGATTCAAAATCGATTACGGATTCATTGTGGCGTTTAAAAATGCCGAATTGAATGAAATTTGATAAATATTACGTATCTCAAAAGTAAAACCCAGTTCTTAATTTGATCAGAAAAATATTTCCATATCCACATTCCCGCAGTAAGTATATTTTACAGATATTTTGAAAGGTCCCAACGAAGTTGATATTAAATTTTTTTTTGAAAAATACCTACGAGTTTCTTACAAAAAATTTTTAAAATTTTTTTTACAAGAAATTGAAAAAATTAATTCTTTACCAAAACTTGTTTTCAAGAAAAATTGAGATGAAACCTGATTTTAAAAAAATTGCTAAATTTCATATTTGAAACAAAATTTATCAAAAAGTAGCATTGAGCAATTTGAAAGGTCGCAACGAAATTGCTATTAATTTTATTTGTTGAAAAATATGTGTTTTTTACAACGAAAAAAAAATTAAAATTTTTACAAGAAATTGAAACAAAATTTGTTTTCAAAAAAAATTGAGATAAACCCTGATTTTAAAAAAATAAGAAAATTTCATATTTGGAACAAAATTTATCAAAAAGTGGCATTGAGCAAAATTTTTTCAAATTTGCGTTGAAACAAAAAAAAATTGGGACTTATTTCCAGACATTTCTTTATATTTTTGAAGATGGAATAGTTGAATTGAGGATGAAAACAGTCACGATAACAACTCGGAGGCCCTAAAAAAAGTAACTAAAAGTTTTGTGTCACTTTAAAAAAAAAAAAAAAAAAAAAAACATGGCATGTCAATAATCAAAATGGCATTTCTACGCTTGACAGTGTTTTTTTTTTTGAAATGATGACACTGATGACAAACAAAAAAACTTCAAAAAAAGCTTAGGAGGATGAATAAAGGAAATCCACGAAATAAAATCGAAAATCTCCCTTCTCCCATCCCGAAGAGTGTATCAATACAAAGTGAAAATAAAAGTCAATTTGCAAAATATTCACAAATAACCATTCAAAGGTCGATTAAAAATTGAAAACAAAAAAAGAAACTGACAATCAACCAATTTATGTCAAAATCAAAAAAATGACAAAAAATTAGAAATTAAAAAAATTTGATAGAAAAAATTCAACATTTTTTTAAAAGGTAGGTACCTGAGTAACGAATTCAAAAACAAACAAAAAAAAATTGAAAACGGAGAAAAAAATTAAACTATTCATGAAGTATTTAAAATACCTATCAAATTTTGACATCGGGAAAAAAATTAAATTGAGAAAAATGTAGAAAATTAGAAGGATCAAGGAACTGAAAAATTAATTGAAAATTACAATTAAAATTTTAAAATTATTCGATTTTGAAAAACAAAACAAAAAAAATGAATAAATTATTTAAAACATTTTGAAATTTTAAAAATTGAAAGGAATTGAAAAAAATTAATCATACCTATAAAAATTTATAGAAAACAAAAAATGAAAAAAATAATACCAACTCATTAGGTATCCAAAAAGCTAAAAAATTGCCTACTTGAAACAAATTTTTTTTCAAAGAAGAAATTGAAGAAGTTGAAAATTGAGAAAAACTAAAAAGCAACTTTTATAAAATTGAAATTAAATTTAAAAAATAGTAGGTAAACTTTAAAAATAAAATCAAAAAGAAAACAAACATAAAGAACGAAGAAAATGAATTTGAAAAGATTGAAAATCAGAAAATCAGAAAATGGATTGAATCATTAAAATTTTTAGAAATTGATAGGTAGAAATTAAAAATTGAAAAAATATTTTGAAAAAAGCAACATGATAATCCAAAATATTAAACCCTAAAAGTTGGAAAAAATTAAATTGGAAGAAATACCACTTCAAAACTCTAAAAACTGAAAGAAATTGAAAAGAAAAAAAAATCGAAAATTAATTTTTTCATTTCTTAGAAAAAGAAAATTGAGAATTATGGAACCAGTAGGTAAAACAAAAAATAAACATAAATTTAGAAAAATATTTGGTAAACTTTTAAACCATTGAAATGGGAGAAAATTCAATTTAAAAATTTCAAAAATAGGAAGAATTAAGAATTTGAAAATTAAAAAGACTGAAACATTTTAATTTTCAGATTAGTAGAGTTAGGTATGTAAATTTTCAAAGACATAAGAAAATTATCCCCAATTCTTATTTTTGTCCAAATTCAACTTCAATGTGGTTCTAGTTGCCCCACATTGAAAAAAATAGAAAACTTGGTGACTGTTTATGAGAAATGATTTCCAATTCTGTATTTCTCTCGTACCTAGCTAGTACCTACCTATCAATAAATTTTCAACGGTGCCTTTTAGCCCCCTCCCTTTCCCCTAAAAAAATTAAAAATAGCTAAATTTTCAAAACTAGAATTTCAAATCTGTTCTTTTTCATGACAAAATAATTCCCAATGTTTTATTTTTCTCTTAATTGAACTTAAAGTGGTGCCTTGACAAGCTTGTGCCTTCGCTAGTAATCCAAAAAATTCAAATATAATTGTTAATTACTGAACTTTGAAAAATAAAAATTTAAATTACGAGAAATATGAAAAAGTTAAACTATTGAAAATTGAAAAAAAATTTAACGATTTGGTAACTCGAAAAACTAGAAAAATTACTCAAAAAATAACTCAAAAAATTAGAAGACGTTGGAAATTGGGAAAGAACGAATACCTACTTGAATCAAATTAATTAATAAACTAAAAATTAGAAAAAATTGAGAAGTCATTCAACGAAAAAAAAAAATGTTTTTTATATCAAAACAAAATTTGAAAAAATTATTTTTCAACAGAAAATATTGAAATTTTTATGTTCAAGCAAAATTCTGAAAAATTGATTTTGCGCAAAATTTTAGACAATTATTCATATCCAAAGAAAGTTACTGAAAAACTGTTTTCAACAAAATTTGAAAAATCTTCAAAAAAATTGAAATTTCTCGGTAAAAAAAGTGAAAAACTCAATTATATAAACAAAATAAAATTTTAAAATATAAAGTAATACCAACAAAAAATTTAAAAATTTTCCATGAAAAATATTATTTAAAAAAAATTATTTCAAACAGAATTTGAAATAGTTAGGTAAGTACGTCAAAAAATCAAATTTTTCAACAAAAATCAAAACGATCCAGCCTCAACCCAAGTCATTTTCTTCTCAACAGGTTATAGCACCTTCTAAATTCAATATATAAATGCACCCGAGTACGTAGGCGTACCAACAGATTTATTCATGTAACGACAATTTTCATCGAGTACCATCCCATTAAATCATATTCCTTCGAAGAAGAGCCAAGCCATCGAAATACAAGCAATTGAAAGGAACAGTGGACACATCGAAATGAGAAAAGAAAAAAAAATTGAAATCAGACGAAACGATATTGTAATTGAAAACATGGAACGAAGCGCCTTTTTATGCAAATGTAATGGGCACTATTTCATATTTTACATTTACTACACAATACGAATGTATAAGCTCGTTGATACGCGGAACAAGCGATGCTCGCGCTTTTACCCGGCTACGGTGTTGGCCCGAGGGTTTTCGGGGTGTGGGGTGTGAGGCGAGGCAGCGCCGGGCGTTTAGGTGAACCCCATGAGGTGAAGCCAAGAAGCTACGTAGAAGTATTAAGTCATTTAACACGATATATTTGACAGGCGCAATCACAACAGGAGTCTATTATTATATACGAAGAATACAGCACCGTACCAAAAATCTACGAGTGTGACTGAGAGAAAACGAAAAACTCCGCGATAAAAAGAGTATCTTATTTTTTCATTTTTCTTACCACTGTAGTTGTCTGTAAATGTATGTTTGTTAAAAGGGCCCTACGTAGGTTTCATTTACTCGTGTGCGAGTATAAGCGAACAGAAAAATACACATTCTGTAACAATACGAAGACGACGACGACGACAACAAAGCCTACTATAGTTCACGAAATCGATGTTTACGCCCTTCGAATCGTGGCTAGGCATTTATTGTTACTCTTCACCTTCACCTGTCGCGAGCCCGCAGATCAAATGTTACATATTTTCCTCAACATTCGAATCATCAACGCGAGTGGGTGTGAATAATAAAATTTATAAAAGACAGGGTTACGAAATGGGAACCTTTTTTTTATACCTAATCGAATTCCAAGTCGAGGAGGACCAAAAAAAAAAGGGAATTGTTATTTCCACCAGCCTGGGTGAGTAGTTTATAGAAATGAATCAACTGAATCTACCATTTTATCTGGACTTAAATAATTCTTTCAAGTTTCAATTGACTTATTTTATTCAAAATTGGAGGGGAAGGAGAGGTCCAATAAAAATTTTTGTAACATCCAAAATTATTCCTAGGTCTTCAAGCTATAACTTTTGTTTGAAGTTTTTTTCAATTGCATGGATCCCCCTCCCCACTGATTTTGCACAACACTTCGAAGATATTAATTAAAAATCCCAGATGAGTGAGCGAGGAAGGAACCGATTAAAAAAATTTTCAAACAAAAGTTGTAGAGCAAGATCCTAAAAATAATTTTGGTCATTATAAAAATTTCGATTGGATCTCTCCCTTTCCTCAAATTTCACATCATATCAGGTAGATAGTTTTTCAAAATTTGGCGAAGGGATCCAATTGAAAATTTTTTCAAACAAAAGTTGTAGATTGAAGTCCAAAAAATAATTTTTGTTATTATAAAATTTTCGATTAGATCCTTCCCTCTTCTCCAATATTGCATAATGACTTGGACACTTATATTATTAAAAAATTGTGAAAGTAGAGGTTCAATTGAAAAAATTTTCAAACAAAACTTGTAGCTTGAAGTCTTGGAAATAATTTTAGCTATTACAAAAATTTCGATTCGAGCCATCCCTCTCCTTCAATTTCGAATAAATTACATGTTAATTGAAAGAAATTTTCCAAGTCCAGAATCTGAACTTATGGAAGTGGGAAGTGTGAGCAATTTCGTTCATGTTCACCATAAATCCGAGCAACTACTCGCCCAGGCTGGTGGAAATAACAACACCCAAAAAAAAACCTTATACGTGGGATATGTTTGTTTTGATCTAGAATTGCCTCTCATCCCTCGCTCGACCCCTGGACCGAATTTCAATGCGGTCAAAGATCACCCAAACGTATACACATGAATCATATGTGACGAGTTAACTCTCCTTTTTAATATACGTATAATACATACGTATGGCATGTGTGTGACGCTGTGACCCAGTCAAAGAAAGAAAAAAAGTGTTGAAAGGCGAATTCGCTAAACACCCTAAATAAGCATTGTCAAAAATGGTTATAACATTACGCTCGACGGGAGGTCTCTTTGCCACCACCGCCTAAACAATTCTAATGCTGCGGAGGAGCTTTTGCTCGTTCGAGATCGCCAATCCCAAAGGACACTTTAGAAACGTTGATGCGTTGATTTGAGCTATAAACACTGGCACTGCATCCTCGACTGCATATTACCATTACCTTATAAAATTATTCGAATACGATTTACGCCAGTGCCACCGTCAAATTGGCTTCGCTTTCATTCGATTGTTTTGCGAACCTATTCACTCTTAAGACAGTGGTCGAATTGATCTTATTTTCGGTTCGTTTGGACCCCAGCAAAGGGGGAAGGAAGAGAGGAAGAATGTAATTACCCAGAGAGAATTATTTGACGGGACAGATGGCAACGTGAAGTCAATTTTGTAAATCGTTTGCGGTCGTATTGATAATTTAAAGCTGGTTTGATTTTTATAGACGATCGGGGACCTGCTGAGATGCAAACTTTTTCACAGTTTAGTGGTCAATTTTCTCCTGAGGGAATATAATTTAAGTATCATCAGTAATGTCCTAAATCAATCTTCTCGCAAATTATGCTTCGACAACTCCTCACAGACCAGAACATTCTTACTTGACTGTTTTTTCTACATATGTACCTACTTAATATGAGGATATTTTAAGTCTATTTTTGCAATTTTTCATTTAACTTACCGATACGACGAGTTGTTTGTGGAACGATGTCCTCAGGAGTCTTTTGCGATTTCGAAAAATGTTCACCTGAAACCAGAAAACATAAAAATTAGTATTATATATTTCTTCGTGCCAACAAACCGAAATCTTAAAGACACTAATGTTTTTAGTGACTTGAGTTATCTTATTTTTAAGGAAAATAAGAAGAAAAAAATGACAGGACCTGAATTAAATTTTCAAAAAAAAAAAAAAGGTTTTGGGGTTGAAAAACGAAAAAGTTGCCAAAACTGTTGGAATTGAAAAAAAATTGTCAAATCAGCTCGAATTGAACAAAAATTTATTAGAGAACATTTTTCCACTCATAAATTCACAAAATTTATGAAATTTTTCTAGAAATTATTACTCGAGAAACCCTACAATTGTAGGGTTGAAAGAATGAAAAAAATTGCAAAATTTGCTGGAATTGAAAAAAAAAATTGCAAAAACCTTTAGAATTAAACCCAAAATTGATAAAATAAAAATGTTCACAAAATTGACGAAATTTTTCTAGAAATTAGGTATTACTGGAGAAACCCTACAGTTGTAGTGTTGAAAAAAAAAACACGAAAAAATTACATAATTTTCTAGAATTGAAAAAAATTGCAAAAACCTCTAGAATTGAACCAAAATTGATTGAAAAAATTTTTTTCACTCATAATAAATTCAAATTTCCATAAAATAGATGACATTTTTCTCGAAATTATTGCTCGAGAAACCCTATAGTTGTAGGGTTGAAAAAAATGAAAGAATTGCCAAAATCGGTGAGAATCGAATAAAAATTGATTGAAAAAAAAATTTCGACTCATGAATTCAAATTTTCACAAAATTGACAATTTTTTTCGAAATAATTACTCGAGAAACCCTACAGTTGTAGGGTTGAAAAAAACGAAAAAATTGCCAAAATTGAAAAAAAATATATAAAACTAACTGGAATGGAATGTAAAGATGATTTTTTTTTTTAAATTTCAAAAAAATTTACAAGTTTCAAAATGTCTGACATAATGTCTAAAAAATCGAATTTATTAAAAATTTTATAAGTTTTTTTTATGTCACATGCATCGGAGCGAAATTTGAAAAAATAAAAGTAACTTTAGTAACCTGAAATTTCAAAAAAAGTAACCAAAATTATGGAAAAAAGTAACCAAAAATTTTCCATTTCCACTTGAATATAATGACTCATAACCCCTTCCCCTCCTCTCATCACCGTTTTTCTCATATTTTCGCTAAATTTGACGTTTCACAACTCTTGAAATCAATGGTAAAAATTTTGAAAAAATCAAAATTTTCAATTCAAAAATAATAATTTATGCATTTTTTCTTTTTCTATAATTATGACGAATTTTAATAGAATAGTTGGCTTAATAGGTGCTCAATTTTTATATCATAGGAAATTTCAATTCTTGAGAAGCTCACAATAAATCATTTTTGAGTTCCTATCAAATCTTAATTTTTTTTGAACTCAATATTGAAAATTCAAAAAAAAAAAAAAAAATTTCTTGAAAATACTTGATATCAACTTTTTTAAGTTTTTGAACTCTTATTTGTTTTGAAATAGTTTTCAGTTTTCAAATAATTGTTGATTTCAAAAAACGTGAATTTTAGAAAAATTTTAAATTACAAACAATACTGTCCTTTTTTTAATTTAAAATTTTTTTTTTCGATTTTTTTTATTTATCAAACAATTTTTAATTTCTATAAATTTAAATTTATTAACAATTTGTAATTTCTAAAAAGTTCGGGATTTCAAAAAATTAAACTTAAAATTCTCAATTTTTTGATTTTTAAACAATTTATAAAAATTGTAATGCCTAAGAATTTAAAGTCTAAAAAAATCAATTTTTTGATTGGCTTATTGCAAAATGAGTAGATACAAAAAAAATTTAATTTTTGAAAAGTCTTCATTCTCCACAAAAAAACAATTTTTCAACATGTGAAATTCACAACTTTTCAAAATTTTTAAAAGGAAAGTTTTGCTCATTTGAGAAATATCAAATTTTTGAAGCATTTTAAGTTCACGAGTTGAAACGATTTTATGTTTCATTTTTGAGGAGTTCTCTATTTTTCAAACATAATTTTCAAATACTTCGAACACATTTTTTTTTAAATTGAAAAAATTACTAGGTATTCTCATTTAAAAAAAAGTTTTTAATGAGGAGAAATCGGTTTTATTCTTCGACGGCCTCTACTTTTTTTGAAAAGAAATTTTGAGAAAAAATCGTTTATTTGTCGAGAAAAGAATTTCTCAATTTTTTCAAAAAAATATGGCTTATCTACTTACATTTTTTTTTTCAAGAAATGTGGCTCATTTTTAGACAAGAATAAATCTTAATTCTTCAAGAAAAAAAATCACAATTTTTCATACTGACTTGAAAAATGCCTATAAAAGAACTTTCAATTTTTTTAGGAGCAAACATTTTTCTACCTTGAATTTCAATACATAAGTACAAAATAAATATTCCTGAAGTTCGAGCAGAAAAAATCTCAATTTTAAAAGAAGATTCAATAAATTGTTCAATTAAGGTCAGTAGGGTAACTGGGCCACGTTTTTACAACTCTAAAAAATCTTTATTCAAAAATGCCTCACTAGTGAAGAATAACCTTAAATCTTCAAATGGGACGTGTAGAGGGGTGTCATAGAGGTACGCTCACTTTTTTGATTTTGAGGGTGAAGCACATACCTGAGCTGAAGAACACCTCACTCTACACAAAGAATGGTGGCCCAGTTACCCCGAAAAATGGGATAACTGGGCCACCAAATTTTTTTTTTATTAATGAAGATTCAAGATGTGTAATTCACTTACCCCCACTCAAATCTGAGTTTTGGGGTAACTGGGCCACAGTTGTTGGGGGTAACTGGGCCATGTCATGTTACTCAAATTACTGAGGCCTCCTCAAGGGGAGCTAGGAACCGAATGATAATTGTTATGGTGGGCTTACGATGTCAGTGTTACCATGCAACCAACCATTTACGTCAAGACGATTTTGGAGGGGATTAGGAAGAGAATGGCCCAGATACCCCGGTGGCCCAGTTACCCCAACTGACCTTACTTAATTCATTTTTAAATAAAATATTTCAAATTTTTTGGAAGCAAAATCTCTGAAAAAAACTTTCAAAACGTTTTTAAAGAAATTTTAAATTTTAATGGCAGCTGTTCGTCAGATTTTTGACGAAATAGTAACCAAAATGAGTCCAAAAGTAACCATAGTAACCAAAATGAGCCCAAAAGTAACTAAAGTAACCTTGCCTTTAAAAAAGTAACCAAGTTACTAAAAAGTAACCGTGTTCCGATGCATGATGTCATCCAAACATAACCTAATCCAACTGTCGGATTTTGGTCTCGGATTTTTGAATAGGAAATTTTGGGTCGGATTTTGGTCTCGTTTTTTTTCTATTTTGGTCTCCGTAAAAGCATATACTTACTATGCTAAAAGAAAGGGGGAGATTACTGATCAAAATTGCAAGCTATAGCACCCAATCGAAAGAAAACGTCCTTTTATTGAAGTAGAAATTATTTCATTTTTTTGTTGAAAAAATTCAAAACTTTTATCAAATATTGAAACAAAATTCACGAAAAATTGTCTAAAATTTTTTTGAAACAAAATAATAATATTTTTAAATTTTTCCAAACACTTTCTTGAATATTTTCTTCTAACAAAATCTTGGACTAATCGGAAAAGAAAAAAATTGAAATTTTAAAAATTTCAAAAAATTACGATTTGTAAACGTGAAATTAGAGGGGAGGGAAGGGTCCAATCGAAAAAAAATTCAAACGAAAGTTGTAGATTTGAGTCCTAGAAATAATTTTGGTTATTACAAAAATTTCAATTGGACCCCTGCTTCCTCTCCAATTTTGAATTTCAACTATCTACGTAGTATTGGACTTATATCAATAAATACGTATGTACCTAGGTCCACTTTTTTTTTTTTTTTTTTGATCTTGGGGGCGAGGATGACATATTTTTTTTTTGGTAAACTATATGAGACATTCTATCAATTAAAATTCGACTGGAGCCTCTCATTCGGGATCCAAAATTTCGACTCATCTCCAATCTGCATCCTTATCCGTTATCCCTTACTCTGTATAAAACTACCCGAGAAAAATTCCCACATTCTGTCAATACACCAAACGTGGGGTATCTATTCCATAAATATTAAGACTCGAGCCGATTTCATTATAGCTGCTCCAATAAAAATGATAATTTTCTTCTCCTATGTAATATGAAAAACGTACACGATGCTCCGGCACATTATACGCGGCGTGGTAATCGGTGCGATCAAAACATTGATATTTGCCGTGAAAACATAACCGCATACTCGGGGGTTTTATCGACGCGGCGCGGCGATTTTATCCATAACAATACCTAAGCATCGTGTCTGATGCAATAAAATTTGTTCCGGATCGCGATAAATATCATATCGCCATCACCTTAATACGTTTTTAAATAACGAACATGGTAATTAGATTGGTCGAGCCGGTGATTCGGTGCGCAGCGCGCAACCAGAGACCGAGGGATACGCATGCACGTATGATTTAATAGACACATTTTATTGCCGTGTCGTTACGTTCGCCTTATACCACGACGTACGAGTACATCGTGTACAATGTACATTGTCTTGTGCCTAGTCGGTTTTATGACCCGTACGTACGTATCTCTTTTGAGTGAGAAAAAAAATTGCAGACGTTTAGCCAAAGAGAGGGTGAGATCAGATCAGAGTGAACAGTTTTCGCTCAAAATTCGCCATCGTACGTTTCGCTAATTAAAACTTTCGATCGAAATTTCGCTGAAAGAGAGAGAGAGAGAGAGAGAGAGAAAAGGAAATTAATTTCGACAATTTTGATAAACTTTGGTTTTTAAAATTCAAAGGTCGTCGAGGCCGAGCGAGAGGGTGGTTTGATCGCGTACGTTTTCCAAACCAATATAACGTAATGATCATTGCTCAATGGTGCGCGATAAAAAGCTATTTAAAGGATATATTTGTGATACGTTCGGGGAGGTACGGATCGAGCTGATGACGATACGTCGCTGACCTTATGTCCCACCGGGCTCCAAAGGCAGGAGGAGGTGTAATCGAATTTCAAAACTAAGCTGCCTAATGAAGTCAACTTTATGGTTGGTCGCCCAGCATTCTTATCTTGTTGTCACAGTGTATACAGCGATATGCTGCCGGCCTGCCAAAGCTGAGGGGGAGGTTGACAAAAAAAAAAGAAGGGTGGACTTTTTTTTTTTCCACATCGACGAATGTTATTGTTATATCGTTGTTGCTGTATCCCTTTTTTTTTTTTTTTTTTTTTTACTATTTACACGCGATCTTATACTTTCACTTGTACGGTTCACACCTACAGAGTGTTCGATGAGTGATGGGTGGGTTTGGTGCTGTGAACGAAAATCGAGGTGATGGGTTTTTGCGCGATTAGACGGTTTTGTGTTTGAGCAAAATTTTAAGTTGAAAAAAATTGAAGAATTTCATGTTGAAAATAAATTTGATAAAAATTCATTTTAAGAAAAATTTGTAAGTATCTGAGTGAAGAATAGTTTTTCAACAAAATTTAAAAATTCTATGTCAAAACAAGAAAAAAAGAGAAAAAAATGATTAGTTAGGTACGAGAAAAATTTTTAAAAATTGCATTTGAATGAAAAAATTTAAAAAATTGCACCACGGTTTGAAAATGTTCTATTTCAAAAAAAAAAAGTGGAGCAAATCAACTAAACGAAATTTGAAATCATGGTTATTCGAAGAAATTGAAAATTTTCGTATTTTAACAAAATTTTAAAAATAAGTAAGGTTTTCAAGTCAATATGAAGAAGTTTAAATATACCTATGTTGAAAAAAAATTGTATTGGAGCGAAGAAGTTTCGAGAAATTAAAAAAATTCTATGTAACTAGGTATTAGTAGATTAAAAATTTGAAAGATTTATTTTGAACGAAATTTTGACAAAAAAACACATTTCTAACTTCATGTTTAAACATAATTTGATTTTGAGGAATTTGCATAGGTAAAATTTGAAAAAAAATTAAAATTTTCTGTTTAAAAATTTCGGTTCTTTAATATTGATTTTTTTAAAAATCGAATAAAATTCTAAAAAGTTTGCTTTTCAATAAAATTGAAAAATTTTCTAGTTATGATTATTTTGTATCAAAATATGAAAAAAAAAAATAGTTTTTTCTACAGAAATTGAAGAAAGTTAGATAAGTATGGTTGAACGGGATTAGATTTTGAATGAAAATGTGTTGGCATAAATTTTATAGTGAGCGAAAATTTTCTTCGATTTAAATAAAATGTAAAAAATGTTCCTCAATAAAGTTGAAAAGTCAGTTTTTGAAGAAAATTTCAAAACAAAAGTACATTCTTCTTCGAAAATTGAGGAAAGTGATGTTTGAACAAAATTTATTGTGTGGAAAAATTGAGAAATTTGTACCTAGTACCTAATCAAATATATTTTTTTAAATTTGAAATTTTTTTTGTACAATTTAAAAAAAAATTGAGCTCATAAAAAAATTAATGATTTCTTTGTGAACAAATTTTAATAAATGATTAGGTACCTATTTATTTAAATTAATAAATTTTGAGTTTGAATAAAATTTGAGAAAAATTTCCAATAGGTAATTTTTTCGAAAAATTCAACAAAGTTGAAAAGGAATTATTTTGAAAAAAATTATTTTTGAACAAAATTTGATTTTAAGGATTAATTTTGAAATCTTCGTGCTCAAAATTTTAAAAATAAAATTTAATTAAAAAAATTTGTGCTCGAATAAAATAGAAATCTTTTTTGAGCAATATTCTGTATTGGGACAAAGTTTGAAGAAATAGGTACCTAGTTTTAAAAAAATTGAGGAATATTTCACGTTTGCAAAAAATTTTATAAAAATTGATTTTCTGAGAAAATTTTTAAAAATTTGTACCTGCACAATGAAGTAGAAATTTTTTTTAAAAAAAAATTCCAGAAAATGATGCAATTTACTGATACAAAATGTTGAGAGAAAGAAATTGTTGTGAGTCACTTTTATTGTGATTCCGTTATTTCTTCCCCTTTGAAAGTCACTAACAAAAGTCACTTTTTACTTCACTTTTATTTTTGAAATGTAACTTGAAATTTTGCACAAAATGAAAAATACTATCAATAAAAAAATTTGAAAACAAAATCTTTATAACTTAATCTGAAAAAATTGATTCAAATTTTTTTAGAAACAATTCTCACAAAAAATCCCTTAAAATTTTTAGGTAAAACAAAATTCTTTTCCATTTTTTTTTTTTTTTTTTTTTTGAAAAACATTTTAATTTAAGAAAAATTGTCTAAAAAACTTTTTTGAAATGGAATATTTCAAAGACATAAAACTAAAAATCCTGTCTCATTTCCAAAAAAAAAAAAAAAATTAACGAAAAATCGTACATTTTTTGGGAGGAAATATGGAGATTTTCATCAAAATGTTTTCTTCGACTTTCTCAAAATTTTTTCTAAAAATCGAAAGAAAATTTTTCAAAAAAAAATTTGAAAAAATTCCAAAGTCCTATTGAATATTAAAAAAAAATTCACAATAATTACTCAAGATGAATTATAAGTAGGTAATATGGGCATTAGAAAAATCAACTACCGTAACTATATTGAAAAAGTATTAAAACAAAGTTGAATATACTTAATAAAGAAAATTTTGAAATTAAAAACTTGAAAAAATAAATAAATAAAAACGATGAGAAAAACAGAAATCGAAATCCCCCCCAAAAAATTGAAATAATGCCATGTGTGTTTCAATAGGCTACTGACCTTTTACAATTTTACATTTTTTCCAAATTTTTTTTTACATTAATCCGAAATTTCCACAAAAACACCAAACCCATCACAAACCGTCGAAAATTATCGCCATTTCGAATTCCAACATATTTAAAGACCTCATCTCACGCACGCCACAGCAGTCACATGCCACAGTCTGAATTCAATTTTCGTACCTCAACCACGTCCACCCCGGAGCTCTTGTCACTGCAGTCGAGCTGGCCAACCCGATCTCATTTATCCGCGTCTATGCTCCGAAATACTCGTATCATTGACGGTAGAGTAAATATGTCGCCTGGTCGTTGTCCACGTCTACCAGACAGGTGTAATATGATTTTTGGTAAAAGCGTCGTATTCGATTCGGATTATAAATCGACTCTGCAGCGTATTTCAGACGTGTGGGAATTTTTCATACACCTTCGGATACGATACGATACGAGCATATAGGTACTAGGTATAAATTGCTATGTAATGCTGGTGCGCCTGTGCAGGCCGAATTAAAAATTATTATATTATTTTGTCCCACACAGCGTGTTTCGCCATAGGGGTCATTTGATTTTTCAAACGCCTTGTCGCCCACTAAGCGAAAAATCATATAATTTATATATTTTGTCCCTTCGCTCGTATGCTGCATATATGACTTTTATATGTATACTTATGCTATGATACTTCCCTCTCTTTCGTAAGTATTTATATTTACACGCGTGTATAAGTGTTATTGCCAAAACACACAATCTATTATTTGAAGAAAAATGCCTCTACTCGACTAAACAATCTCTCCAGCGAGCTTGATGGCTCGCAAAAAAAAAACACAACAACATAAGAAGGATCCCTCTTCTCAAGATATATTTAGTTGGTAATTTATAACCTACTAAAATATAAGGCTTTCATTTTAAGACCCTAAAAAAAGAAAAAAATACCACGGGCACTGAATATGGGTATAGGCCTATAGTGAAAACCCTGAGATGTTAAAATCCTAATATCTGTTGTGATTATGTGCGTCTCTCTCGCTCCATTTCATTTGGGTACTCCCTCCATTACTTCGCGTGTAAACGAGATATCAACGTCTGTCCATCGTGAAAATATTTTTTTGACATTTTTCTATTCTTTTAAACCGTTGGTTGGTATTTTGAAAGAAGTAACTTGCATTAGCACGCTGCCCAGCATTTCACGTGTGAAATGTATTGTCAGCAGTATAATGTGAAGGCGCGTATTATGTTCTATGCCTTTTTCTACTACCTCTTCTTCTTCTACTTTTTTTTTTGTTCGTCATCATTGTCCCTCGAGTGGTGTATGGTCAGTGGCTCCTTGCTAATGCATTTAGCACGTTGTTTTATTAGCTTAACTATAGGTGTACCTTGAATACCTTCGTCTTTGTATAGGTAGTATAGAAGTGTATAAATTGAAGCGCCAGACGTCCCAATATTGATATATTTGTTGGTACCTTCCTCGTGGAAATTCGGAAAATTTGTATTTCAAAAAAATTTGAAAAGTTGTATCAAGTAAGTACAACTAATTATTTTTCAAATAGAAGTTGTTATTTTGTGATAATTTTTCAAAGGAAACTTGACAAGAGATTTTTGTCGAAAAACATTTTTTTCTCACTTAAAAAAATTTATCACTAAGAAAACTTGTCTCAATTTTTGAAACAATTTTTTCAAAAAGTTTTTTTTCTTGAAAATATTTTTATAAAATTTTGTATTTCTGGACGAATTTTTCATGCGTGAATATTAATTTTTCAATGGATGATTTTTTTAATAATTTTACAGTAAACTTCTGAGAATATTGTTCTTCCATAAAATATTTAATAATTTTTTCAAACATTTTTTCAATTAAAATTAAAAATTTTAAAAATGTATTCCTAGGTAAAAAAAAAAAAAAAAAAAAAAAAAATGAAAAATTAGAAAAATAAGAAAAAAATTCAACTTTTAAAATATTAGGTAGGTATACCTGAACATTGTGAATTGAGAAAAAAGTAAAAATAAAAAATAAATCCAAAAAAATGGAAGAAATTAAAAATTCTAAATTGACATGAAAATTCAAAATAATTCTAAAACCTGACAGAAATGAAAGCAAATGAAAGTTCCAAAAATCAAAATAAAATTATGGACATACAATCCTTCTTTAATAAGAGAAATAAAAAAAATTAAGTAATGCAAAAAAAATTCAAAATTGGGAAAACTTGACGAAACTTTTTATAAAAAATCAATCCTAGGAAAATTGTTTCGTTGATGAAAAGGAAGTGAACAATAGGATGACTCTTACTTTTTGCTTTTTATGAGGAAATAATTCCCTATCCCAATTTTTAATTTTCTTTTAAATAAATTTTGAGTACTCACCCATTTAAAAAAAAAATTGATTTTCAAAATCTTGTTTTCCTGGTTAAAACCCATCAAAGTTCTTCCTTTCCATGAGAATGAATTCCCAGGTTTTTTTCATTTTCCTCTAAACTTAATTTAAAGTGGTACCTTAGGGCAACCTCAATTTTCAAACAAAACAAAAACAACAACAACAACAACGAAAAAAATAATTTAAATTTTTTACTCAGCATTTCAAGTTGTTGTATTTCATAAGAAAATACCTAATTCCCTATTTTTTAATTTTCTCATATAACTGAATTTCAAGTGGTGCCACTATAAGCTACATTTTGAAAAAAAAAATTAAAAATCACCAATTTTTGAAATAAGAGGCTAGAAGCGCCATTTAAAGTTCAATTAAGAAAAAAATTAAAAAATAGAGAATTATTTTAAGTATCATAAATTTTTTTTGTAAAGAGTTAGGGATAAGACCAAAATAAACCAGAAAGTTCGAAAAATTGACAATTTTTCATACGTTTTCAAAATGGCAAGCCAATACATTTCTTTTTGAAAAACGGAGGGGGGGGGGGTGTCTCAAAGCACCACTTCAAATTCAGTAAATTTCATCAGTTACACATCAATTCGTCAAGAGATTTTTTTTCCAAATTTCAAAACAAATTTTTTCAACACTTGAGTTGGGTTGGCAATTTTTCACGAATTTCAGACTAAGTAAAATAAGTAACTTTTTTTCTACAGTTAATTCAGACATTTTTTTCGTAGGATGGTTCGAAAATCATTTCTTCACTCTTCATGTGTGAGTTTAATATATATTTTTTTTTTTTTTTTTTGTTTAAACCAGAAATTTTGGCCAAATGAGCGAAAAAAGTCGAGATTGGAAAAAAAAATGTTTAAACAAATTTGATGATATTTTTCAACAATTTTCAAGAATAAAATGTGAAAATTTAGAAAATCAAATAATATGAACCAAAATCTGAAAAAAAAATTTAATCAAATTTTAAAAGTTCTGCATAATGCACAAATAATTGAATAGGTAGTTTTTTCAAGAAAGTTATTGCCGAAAATAAATTTTTTCCAATCAATCTCCATTCAATTCAACCAAATTTGGGCAATTTTTTTCAATTCCAGAAGTTTTGGCAATTTTTACAATTTTTTCAACCCTACAACTGTAGGGTTTCTCGAGAAATTAATTCGAAAAAAAATTATCAATCTTGTAAAAATTTGAATTTATTGCCGAAAATAAAAATTTTCCAATCATTCAATCCAACCAAATTTGGGCAATTTTTTTCTATTCCAGAAGTTTTGGCAATTTTTTCAACCCTACAACTATAGGGTTTCTCGAGTAATTATTTCGAAAAGAAATTATCAATCTTGTAAAAATTTGAATTTATAGGCCAAAATAAATTTTTTCCAAACTATCTCCATTCAATTCAACCAATTTTGGGCAATTTTTTTCAATCCCAAAAGTTTTGGCAATCTTTACAATTTTTTCAACCCTAAAACTGTAGGGTTTCCCAAGTAGTAATTTTGAAGAAAAAAAAATCTTCAATTTTGTGAAAAGTTGAATTTTAAAAATTTGCATTATAAAGGAATCTTGGCTACTCGTCAACTCCCATTTGAGCTGAAATTTGGCTCACTGAAAGAGCACGAAACCCAGGCCTTAGAACCAAATTTTGAGCTACTGAAGTGGATTTTTCGATTTTTTGACGAATTTTTGAAAACAGCCCATTCGTAAATCAATTAAGAATAATTGCCAAATTCCTCCCGAGTCGATTACGACCATTTTAGAAATATTAAAAAAAAAAAATCTTAATTATTCACAATTATTATTTTGATAATATTTTTCATAATATTCGAGAGATTTTGGCCTTTCCAAAGAAAATCAAAATGGATTTTTACAAAATATTTTTCAAACATAAAAAAAAAGTCTTTACCTAAAGAAATTACCTACAATTTTTTTCAGAAAATATTTACAATTTTTGACTCTCAAATAAACTGGAATGTTTTGGAAAATATTCTCATTTGAAAAATTGTCATTAGCACCGCTGAACCCAAAATCTATGTATTTTTTTACAACTTGAAAATATTGAAAAATCAAGTCTTGCTGGAGGCTCCTGATCGCTTCGAAAATGGTTGAAATCGACTCGGAGGGTCGACTTTAACATTTTGAACAGATTTCCAAAGTTTTATCTCAAAATTTAGAATTTTTGTAAAAAATTGATTTACCAACAGGCTATTTTTGTCATTTTCAAAAATTTGGTTCCCCGGTTTGGGTGCCATGCTTTTTTAGTGAGCCAAATTTCAGCTCAATCGAAGTTGCTAGTTGCCAATCTTCCCTCGTATTAGCAAAAAAAAAATTTTAATATATTTTTAAAACAAAATTTGAAAAATGATTTTTAATGAAATTGAAAAAATAATTCGAGCTTTACTCGCACTCAATACAATACCAACTCCACAAATATTTTCATAAGTTGCAAATTTCAAAACTCCAAAAACATTATTACACAAACTAATTCAATTTGTGACATTCGATAACCCCCCTTCTGCGTCCTTCGCCTCGTACAAACTACAAACCATGGCACCATATCTACGCCGCACATCTCATCGATTACAATTAAGCCCACCTCACAACAATCCCTTCTTCACTGGCTCATCCCTTCACGCCGCTGATAACAACACTATAAACACGAATCATTCAACAATCGAACACAGATGTACGACGACGACGACCCATAAACCATAATCAAATAAACACGTCGATATATAATATAATCTACCGGGTGGTGTATACGTAATATAAATAAATAAAGCCTAACCAATAACCATAGTTACCTCGAACCTGGCCGCGCGAGGGTACCCCTAAAAGGGTGGCACAATGCGCCTAACGGCTCGTCTTCGGCTTTACAGCACGACACGTAGGCATACTAGACGCAACCACGACGAGTTTTGGAAAAAGATTATGTCTTTTAAATAAACACACGCTGCGAACGTATTATAAAGAGTTACCAAGGGTTAACGATGGTAGCAGTCAAATATCGACGGGGTGCCAATTTGTGGCTGGTTATACTATTCGCAACCAACCGCCATAGCACACAACCGTGAAAACCTTGCTAGGCCTAATTTTCAGCTCAGCAGCGTTTATCCAGTTAGCTCCAATCCAACAGCACCCCGTCTAAGGTAATTTCATTCACCGGTCAAGAGGTGATTTCCCCCAAAACCGCAGGATAAATAACTCGAAGGGAAAAAAAAACTTCGATCCTTATTGGGTGGGCCTATATAGTAAGTATGAATCGCGTAAAGTTGGTACAATAAAAATGGCGCTTGTTTTGCAATCTACTTGAACCCTTTTGTGGTCAACCTAGAACCTACGTACGCAGTATGTACATTCTGAGCACGTTCATCGTGTAAAAAAATCCTACTACAAATTTTTTTTAATCTTTCGTATAAATTGGCTATGCCAGGCTATAAGGCTATCCCAGAAAAAAGAGAAAAAAAATTACATCGCGTTTCGCCGGATTACATCTCTGAAACCGGAGCAGTGATAAGGCTACATTATATGCGAGCCTATCCTACGTATATTTAAACGTCGTACATACTTTTTAATACCTAAAGCTTAAGAAACAACCATCTACATTAGTTGCTGCGGTATCCGAATGGACCGGAGGGGAGGGAAGAAGGGGCATAGAAAGGACCTAAGGGACGTGGGACACACGAAGTAGATTTTTTTTTTTCAAATTTCAAACAGATAAAGTGCGCTCGAGGGTAAAATGAAATGAATTCGGGTAGACGTAACGCTTGATGTAGAATCGCAGTCACCATGGTAACGTTCGCTCTTCTTTATTCGTTTTAGGCCAGACAAAGATGAGAAAAAAATGCCACCACGATCGGATACTGTGATAATAATACAAATAAATACGTCTACAGGTTGCGCGATAAAAAAAAAACACCGAGAAGCTACAATTTGATCGAGATGCAAAAATAAAGCTGGTAAAAATGTGATGGGTAAGTTGAAATCAGAAATTTGTTGATGTTGATAGAGTTGGAAGTTCAGCTTTCCTTGGGATTAGGAAATAGTAGGTACACGACTCTTCTCTGTTAAAAGCCCAAGGGTTCATTTCTTTTGAAAAAGTACGTATTTAAAAATCTAAATTCCAACAGTATTTTGAGTAATACAAATATATATCTTTAAAATTCGTCTCCGGACAAAATTTGGAAGAATTTGGAAAAAGATTGATTACATCAAATTGCCCCTTCAAAAAAATTAAAGAAAAAAAAACATTTTGGAACAAGCTTTTGAAGAGGAAAACAAAAAATTCAAAAAGTTGACTACTTCTACGTAAAATTGAAAAAAATTGTGTTCAATTTTTTTTTAGAAAATTGACAAAATTTTAACGAAATTCAAAAAAACTTGGAACACATTAAAAATTTGAGCGAAAAAAAAATTAAAAATACTTTTGCGTAAAATTGAAAAAAAATACAAGTTCAAACAAAACTTAAAGAAACCTGATTCTTGGCAAAATTTTGAAAAAAATTGTTTTCAAACGCCAAATTTATTTTCAACAAAATCCAAAAAAAAAAACGTTCAAAAATTCATTTTTTTTTTGTTGAAAAAATGCAAATTCAAAAAATTGTTTTTTAGGCAAATTTTAAAAACTTGAATTCAAAAAAAAATGAAAAAATTTGATTTCAACAAAATTTTGAAAATGTCCATTTTTTATAAATCAAATAATTTTATTAACAAAATCCGAGATAAAATCTGAACTGTTTTTGAAGGGGGGGGGCACTAGAAAAGTTCCTTTAAAGTAGAAATTGCGTTTCAAGTTATTTATTATTGATTTTTGCAAAATTTTGGAAAAATTCATGCTTAAAAGATCGAATTTTTTTCGACAAAATTGGGGGAGGGGGGATTTCGGAATAATTTTGAAAATTTGAGTTGAAAAAGAAATCAAAAATTCAAAAAATCAACTTTTAAGTAGAACTGAAAATTATGTACTTCGAAAAAATTCTGTAAAAACTTGTATTCAAACATCAAAATGACTTTCAACAAAATTTGAAGAAAAAATTTTGAATACGACGTTTTGAATGGAGAACTCAAAAATTGATTTCAAGCAAAATTGAAAAATTTCGGTGTAATTTATAGAAAACTGATTTTTGGCCAAGTTTTGGAAACATTTGTTTTCAAATATAAAATTGGTTTTCATTAAAAATAACTTTTAAACAAAACTGAAAAATTTGGATTCGAACCAAAATTCAGAGAAAATCGATTTTTGGCAAAATTTTATTCAAACATCAAAATTCAACAATATTTCTGTAAAAAAAAATCTAAACATAGGTAGGTATTTTGAATTTAAAAAAATAAAAAATTAAAAAAAATTCAAAACTCGAAAAAATGACTTACAAGCTGAATTTTTTTAAGAGTGATTCTTGTAAAATTGTGGAAAAATTCAAATTTAATAAATCAAGTTGTTTTTCCACAAAAAAAAAATCAGAACAAATTTTCAAAAACTTGAGAAAAAAATCAAAAACATGCAAAATTGAAAATGTTGGGTTCAAATAGTTAAATTCATAAAAAAAAAATCATGTTCAAACATCCAATTGATTTTCAACAAAATTTGACAAGAAAATCTGAGAAAATTTTGAAAATTTGTTGAAAAAACAACAATTTAAAAAAAGCTCAAGTAGTTGACAAAAAAAAAGTTCTGAACAATTTTGAAATTAAAAAAAAAAATAATAACTTCTGAAAAAATTGAAAAACTTGGTTAAAAAAAATATGGAAAAATTGAATTTTTGCTAAATTTTGAAAATTTTCGTCTTCAAACATCAAATAGGTAATCGTTCAATAAAATTTGAAATAAAATTCAAAATTCGAAAAATTGACTCACAATAAGCTGATTTTTTTTAATGAAAGATTCTTGCAAAAATTATGGAAAAATTCAAGTATGTATGAAAAATCAAAAATTGGTTCTCTACAACATCAAAAAATAATTCAGAACACATTTCAAAAATCTGAGAAAAAAAACAACAAAAATTCAAAAAAATGCACTTTTTAAGATTTGTTGAGAAAAACAGCAATTTGAAAACAGTTTCAAGTAAAATTACAAAATTATAAATTTTGGGAAAAATTGATATTTATTAGAAAAATTTTGATACCTCCAAGAAAAAAATCTAAACTTTTTTAGAGAAATAAAATCAAAAATTCAAAAAATTTACTTTCATGCAAAATTGAAAAAAAAATTAAAAACACAAGTTCAAGCATTAAATTAATTTTTTTTTTCTAAATCTGAACAAATTTTGCAAATTTTTAGGAAAAAAAATCTAACACTCAAAAAATTGAATTCTATGCAAAAATTGAGAAAGTCGAGTACAAAAGAAAATGAAAATTAAGAAAAATTTATATTTTTTCATCAATGTTTCAAAAATATTTGTTTTAGTAGAAAAATTATTGATTTCTTTTGCAAAATTCTATAAAAATTTGACATGAGTTCAATGATCAAAAACTCATAAAAATTGCTTACCTATTCGACTTCTAAAAAAAAGATTAAAATTTTTTTTTAAATCAGAATCGTACAAATTTTTTCAACAAAATAGCAAATTTTAAGAGCTGTACAACCTGGAAACAACATCACATAAAAACAAACCTTGTCCAACATGATCGATGAAACGATGATCGAATTATGGAAATCTCACGCTGACCAAAAACTTCAAAATGTATCTAATTCAACCTCTAAAAAATCCTCTAGGTTCTTCATCTCAAATACTTTCCAAAAGAGCATATACAAATAATCCAGCGAATGCTGGATGCTGGAGTTGACAAAATAATCCACGTAACGACTAACTAGTCTCAAAGACGTTAACTATATACGACATGTGCTTCGCAGGGTGGATTTTCCCAACCCAACCGAAGATAGTAATTTTTCACCGTGCAAATTTACGGAGCACCCATTAGTCGAGAAAATCCTACAAAAAAATACGCCAAGAAGACAGATCGTACGAAGCGGGCATCGGCATCAGCATCAGCTTCGAAGCAGCAAACCAGGCAGAATAAGAGAGAGAAAAAAAAGCGACGATAATAAAAAACGGCAGAGCTTTTCAAAAGGGTTTTTCTTGTTTTATTGCGCCCCTCGTACCGTGCACGCTGTTTTTCCACCAATACGGTACGGGACGGGACTGAGGGAGGAAAAACAAGGCAGCATCCGAGCTGCCTCTCTCTCTGCCAGTAGTATACGAATCGAGGCAATCCGCAATACAGTGCAGGAGGAAACCCAGGGATGGTTCGGGGGGGTGGGAGACGAGCGAGAGAAAAAAAAACGTAAAACCATACATCAAAAGTTTTTAGTCAAATTTATTACCCCGAGATAGGGCTGCATAAAAATCGTGATTACAGCGCCGTTTCTACGCCGCGCCAGCCCTTCTTCTATATCTACGTTGTTTTGATACCATATTTGAAAAATAAAGAATGGCTTTTTTTGCGGTCTCGGTTTTTGTGTTCCGTAACAATTTTTTTTCCTACTGTTCCTCCCCCGCGGGCCTCGTGCTCAGTCCGCGTATCTCGACGTAACGTTATTTTTCTGATAAGCTAGATTTATATTTCGCGAGAGCTCTGCCCCCATCGCATCGCAATGCTGCGCTACACCACGCCTAGCCAAAGGTTCCTATTTCCCTCTGCCCCGCGCAACCCTCTTTCGCCGACGAGCAGGATTTGTTATCAGATACGAAATTTATTTCGTTTTAATGCGAAATTTTTCCCGCTAATAATTGCGTTTTATAAAGTCTTCGTTTTCGTTTTCAGTTTTTTTATTATTATTTTTTTTTCTATCTCTCTCAATCTAGCTGGTTCTTTTCATTTTGTGTAATTTTTTTTTCAATTCGCCAATTTTATCGCGCGCATTGCGTGCCACGAGTCGATTCGAATCGAATACTATGCCACACCGAAAAGAGCAGTCAGTCAGTCGAGCCGCTGACAAATTCGCGCATCCAGTTAACGGACTGCCATGCCATGCCCAGTCAGTCGTGTGTAAAAAAGTATACACAAAAGCTCGCTCGGAGTTTAAATTAAATTTCATTGTTATAGGATTTAAAAGCTCGCGTAGTATATCTGCGTTTGCAGAAAGAGAGACAGAAAGAGGAAGCGGAGGTAACACGTACATAAACTTTTTTTATTACTATTTTATCTCGACGGCGACGAGTCAGCAGGCCCCCGATTCTGAAATATTTCTCCCGTCCTTTTGAGCAAAAACAATAAAAGAAAAATTACGAGACGCGAAGCGCCGCGCCGTTACTAATTAGATTTCGTATGCCGGAGCAGATGGAATGGTGTCCTTCCTCTCCACTCATTGGTATACTCTTTTTTTCGGGGATATAGTTTCGAGTGGTGCAACAACTTCAGTAATGCCCTGAATGGGGCTGCTGGCGCGAATTTAGTTTATTTTTATCGAGGGTAGATAAAGTTTTTTCAGCGTTGTTTACATTCTCCGCAATAAAACAATGAGGTACCTACTACCTAGGTACCACATGCATTTAAAAAATTTGGGAATTTTTTAAATGATTTTTGAAAAAATTTTAAATTTAAGAAAAAACCATAAGTAAGTACTTGATTTAAAAAAATTATGATAATTTTAATTTCAAAACTTTTGAAAAAAATTGATTTTGAGCGAAATTCAAAAAAATTTTAGTCCGAACAGAATTTGAAAAAAATAAAATAAAATAATTCTGATTTGAAGCAAAATTTTGAACGATTTTGTTTCTATCAAGATTTGAAACATTTTTCCATGCAATCAATTTTAAAAAATTCAAGCAGAACGAAAACTTGATTTTGAATTTGATTGAAAAATAATTCAAAGCAAATGTTTCTTTCAAAAATTTGTGAAAAAAATTGAAAAATTTTGAAATGAAAACAAAAATGCCTGCAAGAAAATGGTTCTTTAATAAAACTAAATTTTTTTTGAATGATCTGGGCTTGAACTAAAGAATTTTTAAATTCCAACAAAATATAAAGCTCACCGTACCCTTCCCATAGCAAACATTCCTATTCCTCTATCAGACCTCAAACTATTTGTAAAAAACATGATGAAACATGAATTTCAAAATTTCTGGTCAACTATTCCCATTTCTAACAAATTAAAATTTATAAAAAACACAGTTGACCCATGGTATACTTCCGAACAACCTTTCCGACACTCAGAAACAATTCTCACTCGTCTAAGAACGGGTCATTCTCTCCTTACTCACCAACACCTTTTTCTAAAACAACCTCCTCCGATATGTACTAATTGCAACATTCATATTAACATTCCCCATATTCTTATCGATTGTCCTAAATATCACCAAGCCCGAAACACCTACCTCGACGGAAATCTACAAAACATCCTCTCAGATAATCAAAACAACATCGAAAAACTTCTCCAATTCATAAAAATCACCCATCTAAACAAAATTTTATAATTACCTTTACCTTAATTTTTAAGCATGTAACTAAATTAACTTCTAATATATACACTTAATACTTACATACTATCCTAATCTTAAGAATGTGCCTCTAAGCATAGCACTTTGTATATGGCACAATAAATGAAATTTAAAAAAAATAATAAGAAAAATAAGCTCGAAGAACAGTCTACAATAAAAAATATAAAAAATCTGTGTTTGAAATTTTAAAAAATGATAATAATTTCCGAGTACCCAAATGAATAGATTTTCAAACAGATTTGAACATTTTGAATAGCAACAAAATTTGTAAAATTTAATTTTCAAGAAAATCGATTTTTTAAATTCGGTTTAATTCTGGGGAAATTTGAGTTCGAACAAATTTACAAAATCAACTTATACCTACTTCATAATTGAATGCAAAAAAATTTTTCAACAATACTTAATTATGTAAAATGGTTCTTTAAAAAATAAAAAATTTATGCTAAAAAAAATTGAAAAAAATTATAATTAATTCCCAAAAAGATGAGAAAAAATTTGTGACTCAATAAAACTAAAAATAAAAATATGACTCTTCAAAAAGATTTCAAAAATTTTGATTTGAACGAAAACTTGAAAAAAAAGATACCTACTTTCACCTACTTAGAGAAAACTAAAAAATTTTAACTGTATAATTTAGTGTTCAAAACAAAAGAAAAAACAAAATAAATTTTCCAAAAAAAATTGAATTTAAAAAATGTAGGTATTGAAATAAAATATTAAAAATTATTTTTCCGAAAAATTCTGTGTTGAAACAAAAATTTTGAAAATAATGATCTCCATTCTCCCCCCTCAAATAAAATGAAAAATTTTGTACTCAAAACAAAGTTTGAAATTTGGAAAATTACTCACTCTCGAACAAAAATTCGAAAATTTTGTCTTCAGACCAAATTTTGAAAATTAGCTTTCCAAAAAATGGAAAAATTTTGAAAAATTTATGAATATAACAAATTTGAAAAACAAATGAAGTTTTCAAAATATTTTGAAATTTAGAGTTGGAGAAATTTTTTTTTAGAAAGTGCCCTGCTACTCACTTCAGGAAAACTAAAAAATTCCTGTGTAGCAAACTTAAAGGGAAAAAAGAGTATTCACTTGAAAAAACTGGAAAATATTGCGGTCCAAAAAAAAAATCAACAAAATTTGTAATTTAAAAAAATAGTTTTTGAGCGAAACTGAAAAAAGAAATCAAGCAAAATTTTGAGGTGGAACAAACAAAAAAAAAAGAAAAATATTCTTAGGTATAAGAAAATTTAACAAAATTTAAAAAAAAAACACATTTCAAACAAGGCTAAGAATTATGAGTTAGATCAAAACCTAAACAACAGATTCAAGAATAATCACAGTTGAAGAATTCTGAGTTTGAAAAAAAAATCTAGGAAAAATTTGAATAAGTAAACCTGTGGTCAGGAAAGTTGAAAATAAATTAACTTTTCAAACAAATTCAAGAATTTAAGGTTGAAATAAAAAAATTTTAAATTGAAAAACTACTTAAACCTACACTAATTATTGCAACAAAAATTCAATTTTGTACCCATTCAATTTTTTTTTCTTCAAAATTATCTTTCATTTTTTTATGGAGAATTTGAGCTTCAAAAAAATTGAAAATTGACATTTTAAAAAAGTGAAAAAAAGAAATGTAGAAAAAATGGTTTCAAGCAAAACGTTGAATTGAAATTAAAATTTTAAAAAATGGTTTTCCAAAAACGAAAAGTAATCGAAAATATTCTATGTCCAACAAGATTTGGAACAATTGATTTGGAACTAAATTGCGGAAAATCTGGAGTTGAATACACCGAATAAATTCGGGTTGGAAAAAATTAATAAAACTATAGGTAATTTTAAAAATTCGTTTGTTGAAAAAAATAATTTCTAGTACAATTTTTGAAATTTTTAGTTAAAACATTAATTTGGTAAGAAATTTTTTTTAAAAATTGAAAAAAATTTGGTCTGAGAAAATTTAAAAAAAAATAGTTTTTTGAACAAAATTCAAGAAAAATCACAAAGACACAAAATTGAGAATTAGAAAATTATTAGAAAATTTGTTATCGAACGAAATTTTGGAAATAAGTTAGTTTGCAATAAAATTTGAAAAAACTTAATAATGTTTTCAATATGAAAAATAATAAAAAATAACCATGTTGTCAACCAAAATATTTTCCATAAATCACTACTTTTTCACTACCTGGGATAATTATTCTATTGTCTGTTTCGATTATATTGAAATTAAAGTTAGATTTATAAGTTAAATATGAATTAAATTTTTTATTTAAATTTAAGTATTCATACATTACTTTTTATAAAACTCAAATTTCAAATATAGCAAGAGAAAGTCTATTCTGAATTTTGCTGAATAATGAACAAAACTCAAACTTGGTGATTTTTCGACATCAATTTTTTCACTATACTCTTATTTAAAAAAAGTTTCAACAAAATCGTTGAAAATTAAAACATTTCGAGTTGAAGTAAAATAACATTCTTCAACAAAAATGAAAACTATCCAGAAGATTTAGAGTAACCTTCGTTTACTCTTCGCAGGGTCAATTTGAACTTGAGAAAAGCATAAAAAATCAGTTCAACCTCCCTCATAATAAACATCTAACCTCATTTTCTCACCCACACATCAAGTAAGAAAACAACACCTCTGCTCAGTTGGCGATTAAATCTTACGCCAGCATAATTATTCGCACACTTATACCGCATTAATATCTCATTTTTCACGCAGTATAGAAGCAGAAGAGGAAAAAAAACCAACGTCTAGGTACAAGGTACACATAATAAAACGAAGAATAAATCCAAGTACATACAAAACGAAGCACAACAAGAAGCAGCGGTACGAGCAAAAAGTCCGTTTATGAAGACGTTCTTAATTACTTCAGAAAATACGTTGTTGGTTAAATATGGGTAAATAAGGCGCAGTTAGCGTGCCAGGGGTGAGGATCCCGAGGGGTATATCCAACTCGGGGACACACACAATGTACATTTATATAGTCTCTACGAGTGTATGAGAGTACCGCAAGACGAAGTACGTACTACGTAGCAGCCTGAAATGACGTTAAAAATAAAGCACAGTGCTCGGAGTATGGAAAAGCTACGCTGGCTGGGCGCAGGAGGCGAAGGCGAACGCGAACGCGAACCAAGAACCATTCTGTATAAAGAAAACCTTAACGCTGTGTTCGCGCATAGAAAGGGTTAAAAGATAAGAAATAAAGATTGGAAATTATCTCGACCAGTTATCTAATCACAAGGGACTGATTCAGGTCAGCTGGCAAAGGTACTCGCGGCTGCCTCTGCCTCTGCCTCTGCCTCCGCTTCGGTATATTAAAGCTTTATCATGAGAAACGGAACAGTTTGCCATATTTTAATTGAGAGAAAGAGAAAAAAGACAGAAGCAGCAATGAAGAGAAAAAATCTCCTCTACACGTCGAAATGTCATACAATTTTTGTATATAAAGCATTTACCCAATCGCCAGCCTTTTCCCCCATTCGTCGCTTTGGAGTCCTCTTCTCGAAAAATGAAGCCCTCCTCTACTCCTTTCTCGGTGGCCTTGTCCACCGGTTCGTACTTCGTACATACCGCAGCAAAAAATCCTTTGACGCGGCGTTCGTTTATGAAAACCACCAATTCTTTCTCTCTTTTTTTTCAGCAAATCTTGATAAGAGTTTTTTTTCTCCCTCTCTCGGTGTACCCTGAAAACCCTGTCATCCTATTTTTTTTTTTTTTTTTCGTATCCTTACTCAGTTCGTGTTTTCTCGCCTTGTATTATACAATTACAAACGCGCAGCGAGCAGCACGAGGAGCGAGGCGAAATAAAAAATAAAATAAATGAAAACCAACTTATACAATGTCGGACTTAATTTTATCTGACGTAATTCACCGCGGACTGCGGTACGAAGGCGGAGCGGTGGTGGAACCAGTGTTATTATTTTTTCACTCATTTATATTTTGCGTCGACGTCTCCGCGCCCACACGTTCTTTCACATTAATTTCTTCTCTTTTTTTTCATTTTTTTACGATTCTTTTTCGTTTTTTTGTTTTCTCTTTACATTCAAACTTTCGACTCGTTTTCACTTTCATTATTCTTTTCGCCTTCGGAGGAAAGCTGGATGAATTTCCCAAGTGAAGGTCTTTCATGTTGAAAAACTTAAAGCTGAAAATAGTTCCCAGTTCTTTTCCAACGATCAAACAAAGTTGGGAAAAATTGATCAAAAAAAGCCATCACAGAAATGAAAAAAATTGTTCTTAAAAAAGTGATTTTAAACAAAATTCAAAAAAAAAACAAAAAAAACCAAACAGAATTTTGCATTTAAATAAAAAAAATTGATTTGCAGCCATATTTCAGAAAAGTTGTGTTCAAATGAATTTTCAAAAAAAAACAATTGAATCGAATTTGCTCTTGAGAAAAATATTAGAAAATGTATCTATTTTCTATTTATTTTATGTTGGATAAACAAACATTTAAAAATTTTGTCTTTCAAACAAATTTTGAAATAAAAGTTATTTGAATGTCTGGTGAATGTTTATAATATCTTAATAAAATTAGGTAGTTTCAAAAAAAAAAAAAAAATCTGAAAAACAGAATATTAAAAATCAATTTCAATTAAAGAAATATCAAAATTTCCAAGAGGAAGCAAAATTTGAAGAAAAAAACGGTAGTTGAGCAAAACTGAAAATTGTGGAAAAATTGTTTCGAAACAAAATTTTGAAGAATTTGGTTTCAAAAGGATTTTTATTAAATTGTTAAAAAAAAATTTAAGTCACAGAACATAAAAATAAAGTCTGCGTTGAAAAGAAAATTGAGCATAATTCCGAATTTTTTGAGCTGAATCAGAATTTAAAAAACGGACCTTAAACAAGGCTAACAAATTTTGGAAAAAAAGCTTTGAAACAAAATTTTGGAAACTTGGGAGTCAAACGAAATCTAAAGCAAATTAGCCAAAAAAAAGTAGTTTGGGTACAACAAAATAAAAATAAAGTTCTGCGGAAATTTTTTTTGGGATTTTTTGAGTTGGAACAAAATTTGATAGAAACAGTTTGATAAAAGTAAAACGAAAAAATTCTTTTGTTAAAAAAGCTAGGTCACAAGTATTTTGGAAAATTTGGAAAACAAAACGTTGAAAAAATGAATTTAAGAAGAGTCGAAGCCGAATTTCAAAAAATATATTTCGACAAAACTGAATGATTGAAACAATAATGTATAATTGGTTTGGAACAAAATTTTGAAAAATTATACCTAGCCTAAAACAAAATTTGATTGAAAAAAAAGAAAAATAATTGAAAAATAATTCTGTTTTGAAAAAAGTAGTTGATTAACTCGGATCAAAATTTTGACTTAAATTTTTTGAGCTGAATCAAAGTTTCAAAAAAAATTGTCTTTCAACAAAAATTGATGAACTTTCAACTTTGTGGTTCAAACAAAATTGAAAAAAAAATTTAAAATTCAAGTAAAAAAAATATGCCATAAAAATTTTGAAAAATTTATTAAACAGGATTTTTTATAAATCAAAAATTGTGAGTCAAAGCAAGATTTGAAAAAAAAAATTGCAACAGAATTGTAAAATTTTACCTGAACAGAATCGGGGGGGGGGGGGGGAGGATTAAAAATCGGATTTATTCAAGTAAAATACAAAACAACAACAAAAAAATCTGATTAAAAAATAATTTTTACCATTTTTTTTGTTTGAAAAAAAGAAATACGAGTAGGTAGTTTTTATAATGAATTGAATGAATCAAGTGTTGAAAAAAATAAACCAAGTATTTTGGCATAATTGTGAAACAAAATTTTTAAAAAAAAATGGAAAAAATGAACGTTGAACAAAAAATGATGAATATATATTGCGAGTTAAACAGAATTTTGAAGAAAAATAAACTTTACTGCATAAAATTGAAAAAATGACAATTTTTCAGAAAATTCATTTAAAAAATCAAAAAGTTTATTTGAACAAAATTCAAAAAAATCATTTTGCAATTTTCAAAAACTTGTAATTTGAATAAAAAAAATGAAAAATTTGTATTCAAACAAAATTTCAAAATAATCTAAAATTCAAAAAAATTCCTAGCAATAAAAACTGATGTTTTTTTGCAAAATTATACTCAAAAATAAAATTGTTCTAAAAACCAATTTTTTTTCATCTTCCAGACAACCAATAAGTAATTAGTTAGCCACTCGTCAATTTCTTTCCTCCACTTTTGAAATTACGGTAAAATCTTCAGATACTTCGCTTTTCAACTTCAACCCTTACAAAGCTATGTAGCAGGTCACTCACCAGACACCTTATACGATTTTCTCACTCAAATTAACCACGATTTAACGTACCTTATAAGGTGGCCCAAATGTAGACAGGTGAAAAGGGTACAAGCCACAAGGCTCGATCGGCAAAAGTATATAAATATATTAATTCACGTTATAGTCGAGTAAAAGATAGATCATGTTTCACGATGACGACGAAGAGGACGATAATAAGGAGGAGTTGTGCACCTCGCAGACACTCTAGCATGGGGGGAAAGGAGGTTCTTGGAACGCGTAAGCGTTTTACGAGGAGGCATATACCTTTGGTTTATACAACTCTTGACAACTGTATAGTGACAAAGACAGATTAGCTGTACTCTCTCAGTAAGCCACAGCATTCCGAAGACTGTAACATGTCACCTTTTTTTTTTCCTGATTGTACCTTCATAGCTTCAGTTCGCCGTAGTAGTATATTGCACACATTTATAGACGCGTAGACAGAGAGACACGCACGCCTTAAAAATTCATCACAAATATGCGGTGGCTGGCTTAGGCAGTCTGCCTCTGCGCGATGTTGCGAACAATAGTGGCGAAAGTTACGGGTTAAACGCGTTCTTTGCTCGATTCCTAAGGACGGATTTGGGATAAATTTTGACATGGGCGCCACCATTCGCTTTTGTGTAGGTATCAAGATGGATTTATTTATGTATACTTTGCTTTGGCTTCTCTTATTCTTATGCCTTCCTCTTTTTATTCCCTCTTTCTCTATGTATACTTCAATTTCGGACGTTTTGTTCTTCTTTATAGGATTTCTTTTCTAATGCAGAATTCGCAATTGGTACCAACGAACGAACCAGAGAATAGATAGAATGCCATAATATCGTAATGATTTATACACGTTACGAATGGTAATGATTTTTATAAGATCGATTAACCGGTACGCGGCGTTCGTTTGGAATGCCGTTTTGCGATAACGAAATTCCGCGTTCTATTTTTTTTTTTACTTATTTAATTTTTTTCCTCTTTTTTCATTTCGTATATATTTCTTCAAAAAATCTTCAACTGCTCTGTGTATCAACTTAGGTGCACGAGGAAAGGCAGTTCCATAAGAATAACAACAACTCTGTCGCGCTATTATTTTTATAGGTACATCGACCAATCATCCATTTTCCTTTTGAAATAGACACTATCTAAAATTTCTGCTTTTTCAAATTGATTTCCATCTTTTCAAAAATCACATGGTGCACCTGTTTGCAAAATTTTTCAATAAAAATGTTACAATGCCTTTTTTTCTTGCCATAGCCAGTTAGCCACTCGAAAAAAAGTGTATCCTTACGAAACACCCTGTAGCACATCGCATCTAATAAAGTATTTGTCATGCTGACTCGCATATGACGATGTTTTCCCGTTTCGGGTTGGCTCATTTTTTTCTACTTTTTTTTCTGATAAACCTCCAAGTTGCGTGATAGCCGGTCGTGGATCACTTGTTATGCAGCACAATGAATTGTAATTATAGGACGAACCGACTACTGACTGAGAGATTTTTGACATTCGAGTAGGTATAATAACGGCGCGCGAATCCATTAGGTGCCCAAGTTGAAGCTAGAGCCACCGCGCCGCTGAGTGTATTTTGACAGCTACGATAATGGCGGTTGCCGATGCGATAGTTTTGAGGATATATTCTGCATGCACCTTGACGAGTCAGAAGGTTTTTCTGGTATTCAGCATAGTGAGATACTGAGGATGAAGGGTGAAGGCTGCTGAAGAATGTCTTTTTTTCTCTTTCTCTCTCGTGGATTGAAGTTTAAAACAAAAATGTGTTTTGACCGAAAAATGACACTTTTGCTTAGACTTTATGCGAGATTTATGAACTCCCCATCCTTGAGAAATTCAAAACGGAGCACCAATAAAAAATTGCCCGACAGTACCTAATACTGAAATGTCCAAAATTGATGAAGAAATTACGAGAACTTTTTTACTACAACCCACAAAAACTTTAGACTCCCATCCCCTTCCCTTCCGGAAAATTACAGAAAATTTAGGACCTTTTCAAAAAAAAATAATAATAAATAAATAAATAAGATTCCAAATTTATACTACAGAAAAATGTTCAAATAGCAGAAAAAATCTCAATGTTACCAATACGAAAAAATAATCAGCTACCTATTTTGTTTGTAAACGAAAATGACATCTAAAAAATTTTAAAATTGAAATTACAAAAATATGTACCCGTGTAGCAACGTCGATGCTAATTTGGATATAAATGTCGACACATCGAAATCGGTCACTTTTCGATCGTACATGTCGACACGATTTTGGATGGTTTGTCGAGGTTATTATCGACACATTTGTCGACCGTCGACATGTCGAGCCATATTTGGACGGTCGACAAACATGTCGATAATAAGCTCGACAAACCATCCAAAATCGTGTCGACATGTACGATCGAAAAGTGACCGATTTCGATGTGTCGACATTTATATCGACATCCACATCGACATTTGCAATGGTGAGATTTTGAAAAATATACTAAGTTCAAATATTCAATATAAGTATATATTAAAATTAAACCAAAAATAGTGTTCAAGCCAACATTTCGACATTTTTAGTCAAATATGTGGCATTGAGGTCACCTTTGTAGCTGGACACATGCGTGTGTCCAACTAACATAGAGATGATTCTTAGAGCCTTATGTACTAATTCACAACACACTTTATCTGCGAGTATCACAAACACCCTCAAGACGTCGACAGTCAAGTCGATGCATTATTCGACCCTCGACAATTAGATCGACATTAACTCGACTTAAAATTCCTCTGGTCAACACTGTCGACAGTTAAGTCGATGCATTATTCGACCCTCGACAATCACATCGACACTATCTCGACCTAAAATTCCTCTGGTCGACACTGCCGACAGTGAAGTCGATGCATTATTCGACCATCGACAATTATGTCGACAATAACTCGACAAGTGGTTGTATTATTCAAAACTTTTTAAAAATGAGAAAATTTTATGATTCTTTCAAAAATTATTTATTCCTGAGCTTAAAATGTTCCTATTAATTGTTTTTAGTTCTTTTTAGATATAAAATTTGTAAATTCAATTGGCAGAAATTGTCGACATAAATGTCGATGCGTTTATTGAGTATCGATTTTTACATCGACTTGTCTATGTAGAAAAACAACGTTTTCTAAATTATAGGAAAATACTCAGAAAAATTCAAAAATTTTGATTGAACAGTTATGTTTAACATAGAACATTACTTTAAATCTCAAATATCATTTTTAATTCATCGTTAACCGAGAAAAAAATGTGTCTGAATTTTGTCGACATAAATGTCGATGTCGACAATTGCTACACGGGTAGGTACTTCAATGAAAAAAAAATTCAACATGATATTAAAAATTGAAGAAAAAAAATGATAATTAAAAAGATAAATCTGAAAAAATAAAAATTCGAGATTACCTAATTACGTTTAAAAAAAAATGTCATCACTCATCATCGTGAAAAAAAATAAAATTTTGGGAAAATGATGAAACCTTGGAAAATTCAACACAATGATGAAAAGTTGGCCAAATACTTGAGAATTACAAAAAAAAAAAAAAAAAAACAACAGAAAAATTATTTTACATAAAACCTTGATATTTTCAAAATTGGTACCTACCCAAAACTGCTGAAAGAAAAAATTGTAATTCAAAAAAATAAAATTTAATTTAAAATCAGTATTTGAAACAAAAAATGAAGAATTATAAAGAAAAATGCAGAAAATTGGAAGTAAAATAAAAATTTAAAAAAATGAAGAAATCAAAATCAGAAAAAAATAGCAATTCATTTTTATTAAAAAATTTTAAAAATTCCAAACACGAAATAATTGTGAAAACTTGAAATGAGAAAAAAATTCAACACAGTTTATTTTTAACCAACATTTCTGAATTGAAATTTTAAAAAAAATGAAAATAACCAATGTACTTAAATAATTGGAAAACAATTCTTGATAAAAATCATAAAATGAATCACGCGATTGAAAGAAATTCAAAATTGCTGAAAGGGTGACTAATGGAAAAATATCAATTCAAAGTGACTCAAAAAGTTGATTTTAGAAAAAGTGAAAAAATATTTATTTTTTAATAAAATCATAAAATTACAGAAAAATTGAAATTTGAACGAAAATAGTTAGCAGTACGAGGAAATGAAAATCAAAACTGAATTACCTAATACCTATTTCAAAAAAATGGAAAAGGACAAAAGAGATAAAAATGAACTTGAGTTACCTAATTTCGAGAAAAAATCCGTCAATTTGGCGAGAAGTAGAATTTAAGAGGTAAGTAAATAATTTTTGGAATCAATTTTTTCAATAAAATTATTTTTCAGTTTTTTTTCTGTAAAATTCTACCCTACAACTGTACAACTTCTCAAATATCTAATTTTAGAGAAAAAATTCATTATTTTTTGAAAATTAGAACTTATGTGTTGAGTTGAATAATTTTTTGGAATAACTTTTCAAAATCATTCAACTGAACCCTAAAGGCTTCTGAAGTAATAATTTCGAGAAAAAAAATCCATTAATTTTGTGAACATTTTAGTTTTTGAGTCGAATACATTTTTGGAATAAATTCATCAAATAATTTTTCAGTTTGGATAATTTTTTTGTATTTTCCAACCCTACAACTGTAGGACTTCTGGAGGAATAATTTCGGGAAAAAATTCGCCAATTTTGGAAACATTTGAAATTATGAGTTGAATAATTTTTGGGAAGGAATTTTTTCAATTAATTTTCAATTTGGGCAATTTTTTCTTAAAATTCTACCCTAAAAACTGTAGCACTTCTCTAGTAATTATTTTGTGAAAAAATTCATTAATTTTTGGGAAATTGTAATTCATGAGTTAGTCTATAGTCGCAAAAGGAAAAAAAAAGTTTTCCGTGCGATTATTTGGTTAAAAGCAATTTTATGATTGATTCGTAATCTAGGACATATTTTGAAAAAAATGAGCTGGCGTTAAATTTTTTTAGGGCTCCCCTTTCCAAAAATTCTCTATATCTCTGAACCTAAAGCCTCAATTGAAAAATTTTTCAAACAAAAGTTGTAGATTCAGATACCAGGAATAATTTTAGTTATAATAAAAATTTCGAATGGACCTCTCCCTCCCTTCCAATTTTGCATAAAATTTATGAAAATCGCTTGATCAATTTCATAAGTTTTATTCAAAATTGGAGGGGAGGAAGAGGACAAATCGAAATTTTTGACATAACCAAAATTATTTCATGGACCTCAATCTACAACTTTTGTTTGAAATTTTTTTCAATTGGAGCTTTAGGTACAGAGATACAAAAATTAAATTGGAAGGGGTGGACCCTCAATTACCCTATTGACGAAAAAAAATTTGAGAATGCTAGCATCAGTTGCCTGTTTTTGAACCACTTTGAATGCTAGTGCTAGCATCCTAGTAGCATTTTAGTAGCATTTTGTTAGCACTTGGTATTGTGCTAGCATGATGCTAGCACTATGCTAGCACCTGATAATGCTAGCATCTAGCATTATTAGGTGGTCCAAAAAAAGTCAACATGAATGCTAGCATTTTCGTAACACGTGCTAGCATAATGCTACTAACGCTAGTAATATGCTAGCATGCCGATGCAATGCTAGCAAAATACTAACATAATGCTTTATGAATTGTCGATTGGGTAAGGGAAAACAATGAAAATGTCAAACTCATTACCTGTTTTACCTAATTGTTAGGTCGAGTTTTAATCGAAATGACTATTATTACAGAACCCATTTTTCACCTTTTGGCTGTACCCCAAGCTCAAGTTACATAGGGGTGATTGCTGGCTGCACAAATTAGATTTAAAAGTTATTTTCGCACATATTATGCAAAATTGGAGGGGAAGGAGGGGTCCAATCGAAATTTTTATAATAACTAAAATTATTCCTGGTATTTGAATCTACAACTTTTGTTTAAAATTTTTTTCAATTGAGGCTTTAGGTTCAGAGATAAAGAAAATTTTTGGAAAGGGGATGGACCCTGGGAAAGGGGGAGCCTTAAAAAAATGTAACCCCAGCTCATTTTTTTCAAAGCTTTTAACAAAATAGTCGCACGGAATTTCCCTTTGCGACTAGACTAGATGGTTTGCCCTTCACACAAGATATTTCACCTCCATTTGGGAATACAAATCAATCCATTCTAATCAACGTAAGTAAAAAAATAAAAATGTCAAAAGATAACGATTAAGTACCTCATCCTTTTAAAAATATTTCCAAAACTTTTCATTTTCTCTCTTTTTCAACGAGAAATTTTTATTCTGTGGAACCCGTTTCGAACCAATATCTAATGACAAAAATTAATGAAAACGTGAAATAGTAACCAGAATCACTTCAATAGATACACTGAAAAAAATGAATTTTTAAAAACCGTAATGATTCTGGGTAAAACACAGTAAAATTAGGATACGTCGCCAATTTTAGAATCATTCCGGTGAAAAATAGAAGAGATTCAATTGAACTCCGTAATCATTCTGGAATAGAACTGAATCTTTTCTGTTTTTCACCGGAATGATTCTAAAATTGGCGACGTATCCTAATTTTACTGTGTTTTACCCAGAATCATTACGGTTTTTGAAAATCCGTTTTTCTCAGTGTACCTGTACCAATCGAATTTCATTAAAACACCTTAAAAGTACGAACAACGAATAAGCTCGAGATAGGTACGTATCTACACGATCACACACACCCAAAAATCAACACCAACGACGCCGAATTTTACAAAATCTTCGATCATTTCACTAACTTATACTCAAAGTACATCTTCGACTGATCCAATTTCATTTAGAATATGATCTGCTATCACAAATCAATCAATGATTATATTATTTTCGCTGTCGTCCAACTAACAAGATACATACAACCGACGACCGGTGGTGAATGTTTACGCCGCCGGAGAATCACATAACACACTACTACAAACATCTGTAATTTGATTAATAATTCAAGCAACAGGTACATACTTGGATTACGATCTCTTAAGATATCATTTCTTCTGCCAGATCATTGACTAAAACAATTCGGCAGTGTTATAATTGGCATAATTTCAGCCACCAAGCACCCATCTCGAATCAATCTTCTGGGCTTAAATCGATGAACACTTGAGAAGAATCAAACGCGAGAAGAACTTCCGAAACATTATTACACAATTATTTTCGATTACGGTCTCGGAAAAGCATGAAATTAATTAATAAATTAGTATAATACCGGCACATTTAGTCATCAAAGACACATCTTGTAGCTTCTCGTAAAGTTCACTTTGAAGAATAGAATCGAACATTAGAGTATCGGCGTAACTTTCGAAGCTTTAGTACTGCATTATACTCGATCTCGGGATCAAAAAATCCTCAATTAATAACAAAATTGGATTAAAATATCGACGAAAACTAATTAAACGCGAAACAGACGCCAAAAAGAAAAGATAAGCTGAAATGGACGCATTCGACGTATCATGACGTATGCAAGGATTTACAACACGCCGATGCGTTACCTGGATGGATAGCGCACTGGTTAGTAGGTTCTGTAGATAGGTTTACGCGTAATTACACGTAATTTGTCAAATTCTAATTTTTAACAAAATTTCGCGTTTTTTTTTTTTAGTTTTTTAACTTTTTTACGCTGTCTTTTGATTTCTCCAATTATTTTTTAGTATTTTACACATTATTATTTATTACCTCATGTCAGACATTTTTAAAAATATTTTCAAGACAAGATAGATAGTTAGAAGTTAGATACTAACGGAATTGCGATATGTGAGGATGAAAAACTCGGCGCTTCGCGCCTCGTCATGGGGGCTTGGCCCCCCTGGACCCCTTGGTTGGCTCTATTTCCACACTACGTTTGAAAGTATGAAACATAATATATTATGCTTTTACTCAGTGACAAAATGTCTAAAAGTGACGAATATTAATTTCCATGGAAATTTAAAAATCAAAAAATTCTAATAAAAATTTAAAAAAAATCAAGTTTAAGAATGTCTGATAAAATGTCCAAAAGTCATAAAATTTCTTTTAAAAAAATTGATGAAAAGTCCAAAAGTCGTAAAATTTCTAAAATAATATCAAAAAGTCATTAAATTTATTTTAAAAAATTCAAGTTTCAGAATGTCTGACAAAATGTCTAGAAAATGTCTAGAAAATGTCTAAAAGTCATAAAATTTCAAAAAAAATTACAAGTTTCAAAATGTCTGAGATAATAATTATCATAACATTTTATTTGAAATGAGTATTTGAAACAAAAAAATGGGAGAAAAATCAAAATCAGAGTAAAACAGCAATAAAGTCATATTTTTAATTTGAAAAAAAAAAAAAAAATTATAAACACGAAAATATTGTGAAAAGTTGAAATGAGAAAAAATTCAACACATTAAATATCTACTTCACTAAAACTTCTGAAAAAATTCAAATTTAAAATAGCGTTACCTAATTGGAAAACAATTTTTAATAAAAAATCATAATAATTATTATGATTCATGATTGAATGTAAATCAAAATTGCTGTAGGTAAAGGTAAGAAATTGAAAACTCAGTAATTCGAAAAAAATCAATTCAAAATGACTCAAAAAGTTACTTTTAAAAAATGTGAAAAACTAATTAAGTATTCAGAAAAAAAAAATCAAAAAATCACAAAAAAATTTAAATTTGAAAAAAAAATAGCAATACAACGAAATTAAATTTAAACCTCATTGTACGGGCGCGATAATCCTGGTAATTAAAAGCGCCCAAAAAAAAAAAAATCAAAACTGAACTAATACCTATTACCAAAAAAACATACCAGGAAAATAGAAAAAAGATAAAAATAAAATTGAGATGAATTCGAAAAAAAATCATTACATTTGTAAAAATTTGAATTTATGACCTGAAACTTATTTTAAAATCAATTTTTTCAATTATTTTTTGGTTTTTGAAATTTTTTCGTAAAATTAAACCCTACAACTGTAGGGCTTCTAAAGTAATAATTTCTAGAAAAAAATCATTACTTTTGTAAAAATTTTAGTTAATGAGTTGAATAATTTTTTTGCAACCCTATAACTGTAGGACTTCTGGAGTAATAATTTCGAGAAAAATTCACTAATTTTGAGAAAATTTGAATTTACGAGTTGAATAATTTTTTCGAATACTAATCTTCAATTATTTTTCAGTTTGGCCAAATTGAATTTTATTTCTTTTTCTTTTATTTTTTTTTAATTTATTTTTTTTGGAATAGATTTCTCAAATTACCTATCATCAGATTTGACAATTTTTTCATAAAATTCAATCCTACAACTCCGTATAGGTCTGAAATATAATTTTATACAAAAATTTATAGAGAGTAATAAAATTAATTTTTGATTTTGGTCGAAAATAAAGAATTGGTTTCAATTATAGGTAAAAAGAATTCCTAATAAATGACCTAAAAAAAAAATAATAAAAATAAAATTATAAAAAATTTGATCTTGAATCGAATTAAAAATTTATTCCAAACAAAATTTTGAAATAGTATAGGTATGCTTTTACGGAGACCAAAATGAAAAAAAAGACCGTAAGATCCGAGTCTAAAATCCAAGACTAAAATCCGAGACCAATATCTGACAGTTAGGTTAGGTTAGGTTAGGTTTGGATGACATAAAAAAATTTTAATTCGATTTTTTAGACATGATGTCAAGCACTTTGAAACTTGTAAATTTTTTTGAAATTTCATGACTTTTACACATTTTCTAGACATTTTGTCAGACATTCTGAAATTTGGAAATTTTTTTAGAAAGATGACTTTCTGTCATTTTGTCAGACATTTTGAAACTTGGAATTTTTTTATTTCTTATAAATTTAATGACTTTTAGACATTTTGTCAGACATTTCGATTTATTAGAATTTTTTGATTTTTAACTTTTCATGGAAATTTATATTCGTGACTTTTTTTTACAAAGATTACTTTCGCACTTTTGTCAGACATCTTTTGAAATTTATGATTTTTAGACATTTACTAGACATTTTTTCTGACATTCTGAAACTTGGAATTTTTTTAGAAAGATGACTTTCAGACATTTTGAAACTTGAAATTTTTTTTATTTTAATGACCTTTTTGTTTTTTTCTTCTTTAAATTTCAAAAAATGAGGAATTGCATAAATAATCAATGAAAAAAGCTACCCTCCTCTGGCTGAATTGGAAAAAAAAATTTCTGGCAATTTCAAAAAGTGAGAATTTGCATTTAATCAATGAAAAAAGCTACCCTCCTCTGGCTGAATTTGTAAACATTTTATTTTCTGTTGATTCCAAAAAATGAGAAATTGCATTTAATCAATAAAAAAAGCTACCCTCCTCTGGCTGAATTTCAAAAAAAATTATTTTCGGAAATGGAAATTTTAATTTATTTAAAGACAAAAGTTACCATTTGATCTAATGAAAAATTCTACCCTTAGCGAACTTGTAAAAATGTATTTATTTTTTGTAAATTTCAAAAAGTGAGAAATTTGCATTTAATCAATGAAAAAAGCTACCCTCCTCTGGCTGAATTAAAAAAAATATATTTGCTGTAAATTTCAAAAAATGAGAAATTTGCATTTAATCAATGAAAAAAGCTACTCCTCTGGATGAATTTGTAAAAAAATTTATTTTCGGTTAATTCCAAAAAATGAGAAATGACATTTATTCAATGAAAAAAGCGAACCTTGTCTGGCTGAATTTGTAAAAAAATTTATTTCCAGTAAATTCGAGTAAATGGAAATTTCAATTTTTTTCGAAGACAAAGGCTACCATTTGATCCAATGCAACATCCTACCCTTAACGAACTTTTAAAAGTTTATTTTTATTTTTTGTAAATTTCAAAAAGTGACAGATTTGCATTTAATCAAGGGTCATTCCATACCAATTCGGCCAATTTTTTCGGTTGGGTCTTCAGATTTCGTTCAAAATTTTTTTATGGATTCTCCTAATCCCAAAAGTGGGAGAACAGCCATTTTTTTCTCATCAACCCCCTTGGTTTGTTTTTTTTTTTTTGGGGGGGGGGGGGGGGGCTCTTTTGTTTTTCAACTTCGGCGACTTCGTGTTATGATACCCAACTTTGGTGAAGCATAAGTCAAGATCTATAATAGATAGCGAAAATCTGTAAACGGGGGGTTGAAGAGCATTGAAAGGAGATTCAGAATCATTTAAAAAAGTTTCAAAAATCGAAAGTTGAGCTTTTTTGAGCAAAGCTCAACTTTTAAAAGTATACCGAATTTGGGAGCTATAATTAAAAAATTTCAAAAAATTCCTGTGAGCGGGTATTTTCATATTACATTAACTGAAATGATTTTCGTCGTGGGATCTCAAGACCCCTGGGGGGCATGGCGCCCCAAAATTTTGACTCAAATTCAATTTTTTTTTGAAAAATGAGTGACATATTGTTTGTTACGTTTTTGATAGCGCTGAATTCGAATATCACCTTGATTTGTTGATAGGACCCATACCAAGCATTCTACAGCCCCCCAAATTTGGGGAAAAATTGACCCAAATGAAAAAAATCGTATGACATATCGTTTCTTATGTTTTTGATAGTGCCGAGTTCGAATTTCGACTTTATTTTTTGATAAAACCCCCTCAAGCCCCCTCCCGGCCCCTCAAATTTTGAAAAATGTGTGGTAGGAGGATGGTGGGGTGTGGCATATCGTTTGTCATGTTTTCGAGGATGCTGAATTCGAATATTCACTTACTTTTGTGATTAGGGTCTCCCGAAGCCCTTCCCAGCCCTCCGGACTTGAAATAGTATGAATTACAGGTGTCCGAATTGGTATGGAATGACCCTCAATGAAAAAAGCTACCCTCCTCTGGCTGAATTTTAAAAAAAATTTATTTGCTGTAAATTTCAAAAAATGAGAAATTTGCATTCAATCAATAAAAAAAGCTATACCCTCCTCTCGCCGAATTTGTTAAAAATTTTATTTTCTGTTAACTTTAAAAAAAAAAAGGTATTTATTCAATGAAAAAAGCTACCCTGGTCTGGCTGAATTATTAAAAATTTTTATAAAAACTATAATTTATTCTTTTAAATAAGTATGTATTCATTTCATTTTCATCATGACATAACTTGAAAGAATGAGGTTTATTTAAAAAATATAAATATCTGAAAAATTCAACAAAATTCATTTTTGAAAATGCCAAAAAATATATAAACGCCGATTTCAGGCAATATTTGAGAAAATTGATTTCAAATAAAATTTGTAGAAAGAGATTTATCCCAAAATGTTATAAAGCAAGCTAAACTTTTTCAAATTCAATTTTAGTCAAAATTAAAAATAAAAAAAAAATGAAATCCAGAAAAATTTGAAAAAAGTACTTTTTTGGATCAAATTAATTTAAAAAATGGAAAAAAAATTAATTAAATTTTTGGAAATTTGATTTTGATTAGAGTTTTGAAAAATCAATTTTAACATAATAACTATTCAAAAAAAAAAAAAAAAATGAAAGTGAACTTGAGTCCTCCAGTGCACGAAATCATTTCGAAAAAAATAACTGAGAAGAGAACAATTTCGTCATCAAATTCCAAACACATCATTATTCACGTTCATCACCATGATGCGATGGTCATTTCACATATCAGTACTAGATGACGTTTGGCCAAGACGTCACGCAGCCAATCGTCCGTCTTGTCGAATAAGGGTAAAAATCAATCAGTCTGTCGCGGATGCATTCCGCGAGTCTTGTTCGTTCCGCGAATCGATAAATAATTCTATCGACGAGAAGATTGGCCGTGCCGGTAGGTATATTTATAACGACGACAACGCGGCCATATTTCAATAAACAATAACGCGATCGTAATGTAGAATGAAAAAAAACACACATAAATACCATAAACACGCGCAATGTGTATCAATTGCAGCAAGAATACATACATAGCAAACACATTCGAGTATGTAGAAGTTGTGAAACGAAGAATGGATCAGTTTGCAGGGGGCGAACGAGGGAGGTGAAATTAAAATCATGTTTGTCTGCAGCTCTGCACAGTATACCTAGCTTAGTATTGCAAAGGTAGCTCAATGGCAATTTCTCAGTTCATATGTATAGTTGCAAGTAGGTATATGATGTTTCAAAGTTGTTACGTATATATACGACGAGTACGAGCGACGAAGACGATGCGATGGTATATGGCGAATGGGCATTTTAATCGGCTATAGATGATACGCGTGATAAAGTCGTGTTTTGTTTTTTAAAACGTTTGAACGCGAAGAATTTCCTATGGCATTTTTTTTCTCGCGCCGCGAAACATCTTTTAATACGCACGCATTCTTTCATTTATTGTACATACAATCGCCCTCACCATCGCTCTTTACTCTCACATATGCGCACGTATACGCGAGTACTTAGGTATACAGGGTGTCCGGTGAGTGGTGTGCCAAACTTGAAATGTACACATATTGCCTAAGTTTGAAAATGAAGGAGCTACAAAGGTTTGAATATCGATATTTTTCCTAGCAAAATCGATTGGCAACACTGCGTTTAAAAAAATTTCAACACCGGCAGTGGATAGATCTTCGAAAAGGCAATAAAAGTTGTAATCATATTGGATTGCCTATCTTTGAAATTGAAGGAGTTACAGCAACGCAAAATAAGTAGCTATTTTTGGTGGAAAAATAACGTGAACCCCCGTTTGCTCCTAAAATTCCAAAAATCCTTCAAAAAATACCAACTTACAAGTTGGAGGTGTCGTTTTAGCATAATTCGAGCACCCCGAGTACGAATTCATGGGTATTTTTACTAAAAATTCAAAAGAAAAAAAAATTGACCAAAATTGGGGATTTTGGGGCACCCCTCCTCCCCATGATGAAGGGGTGAGGACTTCAAATGTACGTTAATATATCTTATTTACCGATTACTACACGAATATCGTATTAAAAATTCGATTCAGACCGTTCCCTTCGATGTAGGGGCAATAAACCTCTATTTTTACGAATTTTTCATTATTTGCAATAAATAGGGAAGTTTTTGACTTGAAATTTGGGGCACTTCTCGCGATCGAATCTTGAAAGTAATTACATATTCGTGCTCAGGGAAGTCGAAATATATACAATCGATCCTAAAAACGTCAAAATTGTTCAACCTAGTTACACAAGGGGGACTGGTGCCTCGAAAGCCCTTCCCCCGCGCCACCTTTGGGAAATTGAAGAGGGTTCTCGTTCTTTAAAATTTTGTTATGGTCTCAACATTCATCATACCAACTTTCATGCTTCTATCATTTTATGCAGTATTTTGTTGAAAATTTACAGTTTGCAGCTGCACTACTAGGACATATTTTGAAAAAAATTAGCTGGGGTTACATTTTTTTAAGGCTCCCCCTTTCCCACGGTCCATCTCCTTTTCCAAAAATTTTCTCTATCTCTGAACCTAAAGCCTCAATTGAAAAATTTTTCAAACATAAGTTGTAGATTTAGATCCCAGGAATAATTTTAGTTATTATAAAAATTTTAATTGGACCCCTCCTTTTCCTCCAATTTTACATAATATGTGCGAAAATTACTTTTAAATCTAACTTGTGCACCTAGCAATCACCCCTATGTAACTTCAGCTTGGGGTACAGCCAAAAGGTGAAAAATGGGTTCTGTAAATAATCATTTCGATTAAAACTCGACCTAACAATTAGGTAAAACAGGGAACGAGTTTGACATTTTCATTGTTTTCCCTTAATTGAGGGTCCACCCCTACCAATTTAATTTTTGTATCTCTGTACCTAAAGCTTGAAAAAAAATTTCAAACAAAAGTTGTAGATTGAGGTCCATGAAATAATTTTATTGGGTTATGTCAAAAATTTCGATTTCACCTCTTCCTCCCACTCCAATTTTGAATAAAACTTATGAAATTGATCAAGCGATTTTCATACATTTTATGCAAAATTGAAGGGGAGGGAGAGGTCCAAATTATTCCTGGTATCTGAATCTACAACTTTTGTTTGAAAAAGTTTTCAATTGAGGTCATAGGTTCAGAGATGAAGAAAAATTTTGGAAAGGGTGGTGGACCCTGGGAAAGGGGGAGCCTTAAAAAAATGTAACCCAAGCTCATTTTTTTCAAAATATGTCTTAGATTACGAATCAATATCGATATTCAAACCTTTGTAGCTCCTTCATTTTCAAACTTAGGCAATATGTGTACATTTCGAGTTTGGCACACCACTCACCGGACACCCTGTATACGTTGATATTCGTTAATCAATTAATCATTGATACTACATACGAACCCACCACCTCAGCATCGACAAAGATTCTATATATTTTTACAGAATGGCGCTCCCTCTTCCTCGTTTTATAATACAGCATCAGCATCACGCGACAATTGCCACCGCCACCGCCAGCTCATCCCTTCGCCTTCCAGAGTGAAAAATTAATACCTTATTTATGGCAGAAATTTCCGAACCCACTGGTACACTTGGGAGAATGCCGTATACAAGCAGGCAATCACAAGCGGTGGTAGTCGTAAGACCTCCAGGCTACAGTACGAGTAGCTCCCATTGTATTCAAATAAACGTCAACCCACTACCTTTAGTTTGCTCGGTTTCTCTGCTCTCTTATCCTTTTTCCTTTCGTTCATTCCGATGGACGGTGTAACGTAATCGAAACGTAATTAGTCCTCATCACCGTAGGTATTTCGCTTTTTTTTATATACCTCGAGTATACATACCTATACGTAAACCTATAAGGAGACATGTTGAGGGTGAAACTTGCGCAGGAAGTCCCAACAGTTACGATTTACGAGTGGATTTGGAGGTATTTAGGTCATTAATTATTATACTCGTAATATCCAGAATCAGGTAGGTGTTTGTTGAGTGACTAATTACATACAAAACGTCAACTTGGAGACTAAAACCAAACAACGTCCATATGGCTTATCAAATGGATACGAAAAACAAGAATTTTCTTTCTTTTAATTTGATGATGGTGGAAAAAATCAGGGTTATTCGCACTGAAATCAAATTTTTTAGTATCGTGATTTTTTGCATCCAAAATAAATTTTCTTCAAAGTTCAAAATTATTTGCATTGAAATTGTATTTTACAGCAAAAAATCAAGATTGAAATATTTTTCAAAACTAAAATCTACTTTTCCTTAAAGATCAGAATTACTTGCATCTTTAAAAAGATTTAATTTTTTCCAAAAAAGAAAAAATTTTGTGTATTAAGCAGTTTCCATAAAGTTCAACTTTTATTATAGGTTTATATGAAAATTTCCAAAGTTCATAAAAATTCATCTTTGATAGGATGAAAAACTGTAATTTTTGTTATAATATCATTCAATATCAATTTTGTCCTAAAATAAAGATTTTCTCGTGTAGGCTTTTCTCCTAAAGTTCAATTTTCATAGCTCATAAAAATTCTTTATTGGTAATTTGTTGAGATGAAAAAATATCATTCATGTCATGACAGCATTCAATACTTCCCAAAAAAGGAAAAGGAAAATTGAAGAAAAAAATAATAAAGACGTTTCATTTTTTTTTTTTTCCAAAAAATTCTATCATGTCTTTACGTTATTCAGTACCTATTTTTTTTTTTTTTTTTTTTTTCAAAAAAAGAAAAATTGAAGAATTTTCATTGAATTATTTCCACAAAAATCTACCTATCATATTATACTTACATTTATTTCAAAAATGAAAATTCGAAAAAATTTCAAAATTTTCGAAGAGTTTTTCCCTTTTAATATTCAATTTCAGTTTCAGTTGAAAAGATGGTTAATTTTTCAATTTTGTTGATACATCACTTGATATTATATGAACTTGAATGAGCTCGAACTTCAAATTCCAAAATGAGGATTATTTTAAATTGTTGGGAATTTATGGTTATCAAAGAAATGGAACTGCCAAATAATTTTCTCGATTATCAAAAGAAAATTTCAAGAGTTGAAAAAATTTGGTGTGGGATTTACAAAAATTTTTTCACGTGGTTGAGGTTTGTTTTTGGCCACATAACAATTTCATGTATTTTTTTGGACTTTCAAAAATATTTTTTCATTTTGGAAATCAAAAAAATCACTGAGAATTTTTGAGTAAATATGTCCACAAAATTCCAAAATGAGGAATTACTCTACCTCATTTTTTTAAAATTTACTTATTTTAGTGAGCAAGTGAGCTAATGTTATTGCAAAAATTTTTTCATTCAGTCCACCAAGTTCGTCTCAGGTCCTCAAATGTTAAAAAGATTGTTGTTCAAAATCAAGATTATTTGAAAAAAATAAAACATTTTCCATGATTAAGATTTCTACCAAAATTGAGATCATTTACATTGAAATATGATTTTACAGCAAAACATTATTTTTTGGATTTTTCTCAATAACTTTGAACTTTTTTCGAGTTGAAATTTTTTTCTTAATTTTTTATACTAATTTTTGAATTTTTCCAGAGTGTTAAAATTTTTTTGTTAGGTATTATAATCTTTCAATTTTTCATTTTTTTAAAATGTGTTATTAAAATTGCATCTTTTTGAATAAAATGTTTCGATAGGTAAGTTTTTCGAATGAATTCTTCAGCTCTTTTCAATTTGATTTTTTCACTTCAAAAGTAAATTTTTTAAATTTTTTCTCAAGAATTTTGACCATTTTTTTCAAGGTGGAAAAGTTATTTTCATTTTTTTAACGAATTTTGGGATTTAGTTTTTTGATTCCTTCTTTCAATTTTCAATTTTTTTTTTTTCTAAAAATTTGTTTCCGAGTTCTCGTCACTTCGAAGAAATTTTTGAACTCGATTTTTTCGGTCTTTTTTCGAATGTATTTTTCAGTTCTTCCAAGTTGATCTTTGTTTTTGCTCAAAAGTCAATTATTTTTTTCTCAAGAATTTTGACTATTTTTTTCAACTTGAAAATTTTTTTAAATTTTTTTTTTTTAATTTTGGATTTATTCTATTTGTCTAGTTCATTAGGTAATTTTTTTAAAAACCTAACAAATTTTTAGATTTTTTCACAATAATGTATTTTTACTTTCTACCTAGTTCAGTAGATGTAGGTACTTAATTTTTCAGTTTTTTAAAAAGAAATTCTTGATTCGTTTTCAATTATTGTGTTTTTCACTTCTTTTTCAATTCAAGAGTTTTGAATAATTTTTTCTCAAAGGATTCGAGTGTTTTTTCAAGTTTTTCGTTTTTTTTTCAATTTGTTGTTTTTTCTAAAAATCTAAAAATGTATTGTGTTTTTCAATTTTTGACAATTTGGTAATTTTTCATTTTTTTGAATTAGGTAGGTATTTTTAAGTTTTTACTCAAAAATCAATTTTTTTGGAATTCTCTCCAAGAAGCTTCAAGTTTGTTTTCACTTTTTCATACGGTTTTTTAGCCTCAAAATTAAACGTTTGTGGTTTTCCCAAGAGTTTTGATTGTTTTTTTTTCTTCAAATAAGAAGATGAATTTTGATTTTCTTGAGAATGTGTGTTTTTAAGTGTGTTATTCAATTTGTTTTGAGAAATTGAACATTATAAAAAACTTTTCGTAACATTTCTTAGTCTCACTTCAGTCTTCTCTCAACTAATATTTTTTCAATTTCGATTTAACAGAAAAAATTTTAATTTCAAAACTCTCAATTAATTGGTGCATTTTTTGATTTCGAAAAGTCAATCAATTTCTATCGATTTCGATGGAACGATTAATTTTGTAGATTTCGTTAAATCGATTAATTTTATCAATTTCGATAAATCGATCAATTGTTTCATCAATATATTAACATACCTAAAACCTACTTAATGGACCAATTTTTCAATTTCAATTGATAGATCAATTTTCCCCTTATAAATGACTCCACTTCTTCGCTGATGGTGAATCGTTAACTCATCACCGAAGCCACATAAACATCTCGTACACGATTTTGCTTTTTTTCTTTCTACGTTTTGCTGTGGCTGATATGACAGAACGAATGTCAAAACAATCATTCCTTCGAGTTGGATTCCATTTTTCCACGTTCAAAGGGTTATCCTGGCGTGATGAACACGACTGAGAGACTGAGAACCATTGAAAAGTTTTTTTTTTTTAACAATGTAAATCTGTCAATTTAACAATAACTCGCCGAGATGTACGCAAGCAGCCTATATATTCATGGTTACATCTTTCTGGTGCGACAAACAAAACGAATCGTATGTATGATAAGTCGTCGTAGTCGTAGTACACACGGTATAAACTTTACCTACCTAGATGTATGTTTCGTTTGGCCCCGATAAATCTAAGATAGTCATCTATATTTTTTTCTCTTCATCGTTACGGAGCGGAGCAGAGCAGAGCAGAGAGATATAGTATTTCGTGTCCAAATACAAATCTACAATTTGATGCTCCGTCTACGTCGCGCATTATTGTAATATGTTGCGCTGGGCAGGATGAGGAGGAGAAGAGGCAAACGACGAGATATAGGTATATAAAAGAAACGGGACGCATAATTCGTTACAAATTGGGTTAGGTATAGGACAGAAAAATATAGTAAAAGGGTTGTTATTATTTGTTATACGAGCGAGCGAGGCTTCCATTCATGGACTCGGTGGGTCGTCATTTGTCAACCTCTCCAAGGCGCCACAATGCTCCACCAAAAGTCTATTATTGTCATTTGTCATTACCGAAACGTGTACTGCAGTACTCCTGAGGCTGCCATCCAGAATCAGATCTAGATCCTCAGTCAGATTTAGAAACTGATTTACACACAACAGAGAATGAAACGGTAGCTCGGCCTATTGGCTATCGGACGTCCTGATCTAGCGGAGATATTGGACATTTTCCAATAGGTACATCGATTGTCGATTGTCGAGTAAACCACTGTAAGGTGCTGAGAAAAAATGCCCTCAATGGAGTCTATACCTGTAATCTGCATTCTGCCATTGTCAGCATGTTTATAAACGTCTGAAGAGGGACTGCTGAGGGAGACACGAAGTCACCTAATATATTTTCGCCATCGATAGGTAAATCACCACGCGCCATTCTGTATAAGCATTTGGCAGTATTTCGCCGTGATTTCGACAGGTGTATAAATCGATAATTAACCCAAGAGTGCTTGGCATAGGCAGGTAGGCACGAGGAGAGTGCAAGGACGCTTGTATACTAATCCACCAAACGTTAAAGTTCATTGTTTAACAATGGTAGTTCGACTTCTGTATAAATGTTTACATATAATACAAACCGGTTACCTCTTAGGTACCTATATTTTTTTTTTTTTTTTAGGTGGTTGTTTTGTAAGTAGGTACGACGAAGACGACGACGAGTACATACGAGATACGCGCCTTTTTATCTTATTTCGAAGGTTCTCTCATTAATTATGTCGGATTACGGAGAATCTCGTCGATTTCCTTATTTATGTTCGTCGATGTGGTGTTTTTTTCGGGCTTCGTGTATCCCAGATTGGAGAAGAAAAAAATAAATAAAACTAATACGATTAATCCGAGAATGAGAGAAGAAAATTATAAAATTCAAGTTTTCTTCGCTCCCTTCGCTGGTCTCCTGGTCCCCCCTGGTAAAGAAAGGTATGTGCAGTATTTTTTTTCTTCACTCTCCGCCTCTCTCGGATGCTGCTCGTTTAATAGGGCGCGTTTTGTTTTTAATTTGTTAGGTATCCTTTTTACTTCTTTTTTTTTCTACCTTTTTCAAAACTAGATACACGAGTACCTATTTTGTTTGACGCACGAGTGCTGCGATGGTTTTTTTTTTCTTTTAGCTTGTGTAGTATACTAGTGTGTAGGTTTCCATGTTTAATTAACTTTTATTGCGGTTTTATGAAGGAAGCGTTTGTACGCGTTTATCGATGGTGTATCGATAAAGTGTGTACTCTCGGTACGATTACGTGTGTAGAGAATGTCCAAGTGCTATAGAGGAAAGTCTGCGGACTGAAGTCGTGTTGGAAATGATTATGCGGACACGACTATCAAACCGAGAACATATGATGTGATTTTAATGCCGAGCTCGGGCTGTATCTAGAAATTCTTTAATTAAGAACTGTTCGATTTTTTTTTTAGCGAGTGGTATTTATTTATTTCAGTGAGAGAAATTATTGCTCAGGGGAATATTCTGTGAAAGAAGAGTGGTAAAAGAAATCACTAGGTGAAAAATATCAAATTAACAACTCATTGTGTATCAGTTTTGTAATTATTAAAAAATTAGTTTGCCACTTTGCATCGCATAAAAATTTTAATTTCAATGTGAATATTACTGATACTGCTAAAAAATTTATTATCAAACTAAATATAGGGGATTTTGTTACAACATTAGTTATTTTTAACTTCAATAATCCTGATCTTAGAGTGAAAATCTACTTTAATGCGAGTATAATCTTGATTCTGCTCGAAAATGTATTATGTACCTACCAATGTGAATAATTTTGATTTTGCTAAAACACGGTGTCTACCTGACTTTTTTTTCTTCTAAAATCACTAATTTAATTATTCACTACTTTCTCACTGCCTTTTTAAGTTTTTACTACCATCTCCAAAATTTTACCCCCGCCCAAAAATAACAGAAAATTAAGGACTTCCACAAAAATTGATCTATTCCTACCCCCGCTCCCCCTGCCAAAAAATTACATATCGAATAGGCCTAATCTTTTTTCTTCAAAATAGTAATATTTTTCTGCCAAGATAAATTTGAGATAAATAAATGAGAAATTTTTTCAATTCAAAAAAATAAATAAAAATCCTCTTACCTACTCTGAGAAATTCAGACTTTTTTCTCTCCGAAGAATTTTAAAAGTTTCATTTTTCATCAAAGAAATTGAAAAAATGAAAAAATTTTCACCTCAAAGAAATTTGGAGTTGTTTATACAAAAAAAATCAATGATTTTTTCAAAAAATTGAGACTGTTATCCAAAAAAATTCAGTATTTCTTTTTTGTCAAAAAAATGAGATTTTTGGGCAAGAAAATTTGAGATGATAAAATAATGAGAAATTTTTTATTCAATTCAAAAAAATAAAAACATTTTTATTTCGAGAAATTGAGATTTTTTTCTTCAAAAAACTGAGATTTTATTTTTCATCAAGAAAATTAAAAAATATTTTAAAAGTTTTTCACGCCAAAAAATTTAGCTCCAAAAAAACAATGATTTAAAAAAATGATGTTACCCCAAAGAAATTCATTGGTTTTTTCAACGAGATTTTTTTGTTCCAAAAAAAGAATAGGTACCTATTCTCTCCAAAAAAAATTGAGATTCCGTTTTCTTTTTTCAAAGAAAATTAAAAAAAAAAATTATTTAAAAATAATTATTTTAAAATGTTTTGACACACAAAAGAAATTCATTGTTTTTTTTCTTCAAAAAAATGAAATTATTCTCCATAAAAATTTGAAATGACTAAATAAGAAATTATTTTAATTCAGAAAAACTAAAAATCTTCTTATTATAAGAAATTGAGAATTTTTTCTACAAAAAAAGAAAAAAAAAATGGTTTTTTCATGTTCCAAAAACAGTAGACAGTTCCCTTCAAAAATTTCAAAGGAAGTGAGACAAAAAATTGGAATTTTTCCCCACTCCTCTATGAAAATTTTTTTACTCCAAAAATTGAGAAAACTATTTCAAACAGAAGGAAAAAATAGGTATACCTGATTACCTATGTAATTATTTTGAATCAAAAGTTCAAAATTATAAAAAATATACCTAGGTACTCAATACTCATTCAACTGAAAATTTTCAACTCCCCATAATTTTTACATTGATTTCTAGTTATTTTCAAAATTTTCATTCATAACAAAGGCAGAGGTTAAGGGGATACGGTCAGAATTGAAAATTTTTGGAATTTTCCTTTTTATATATTTTAAAAATAACTAATAATTTATTTAATTTCACAAAAAAGCGAAGACGAACCGTTGAACACTGCCCACCATCTTTGTAGGAAATTTCATTTCCAATCAAAAAGGTTCTTTTCAACTTTTACCTACCTTCAATACTTTAGGCGTTAAACGCGCTTTACGAATTTTGAAATTTCAATTTTTTGAATTAGGGCCAATTTTTTAAGGTTGATACATTTTTGAATTTCTCAAAATAAAGACAAATTTAATAAATCTTTCATGTTTGACAGTTATTTTTTACAATTTGGTAAAATTCAAAATCTGAAAAATTGAATAAATTTGATGAAAATTCGAAATTGGGATTTAAAATATTATTACTTAGATACTTACATTTTTTATGTTTGACAAATTTTCAAAATTCAATACAACAATAAGAATTGATCCTGTTTAAAGTTACCAAAATTCTCAAAATTGAAGAAAGATAGAACTTCGAAGTTGGGTGATTTTGAAATTATAATCAAATAATTATGCTTGACAAATTTTTGTGAAAAAATGTGTAATTTGACAAAACTATTAAATTTAATCGTGTTAGAAATTTGAGAAATTTGATAGATATAATTTCGAAATTTAAAGATACATTTTTAAATTCTTCAAATGTGTGGACAAATTTTACTATTTTAAATAAATCTTTCAGTCATTTTTTTTTTTGGTAATTTGATGAAAATAGAAAATTTGAGAAATTTGATAGAACTTCAAAACTGAGTCATTTTAAAATTTTTCTATATTCAAAAAATTGTCAAAATTCATTAGATTTTCGAAATATTAATTTTTTGAATTTGGGTCCATTTTCTAAAGTTTGAGGCATTTTTGGATATTCGAATGAGGACAAATTTTAAAATTCAGCAATTCTTAAAAATTAAAAAAATTTCAATTTTTGGTTTGAAAAAAAAAATCTAAAAAGTTTAACAGAACTTTCTGACATCAGACTGTTAAATTTGGTAATTTTAAAATTTGAGTAAATTCTTGAAACTTGATCAAATTTTTGGGTATACTTAAAACCTTGGTGTCGCGGAAAATGAAGAGAAAGAAATAGGAAAAAGGTTAATTCAACGTACGTACGTACATTGTAAGTATGAATTCCACACACACGAGCAATTTAGTACCCGACGTTATTATTGTTCAAATGTGGCGTACAGAATGAATGGGCACGCGGAGAGGAAGAGGAGGGCGTATATCTGCGCTATGTGAGTTTGTTTATGCACAGTTTAACGTTATATGTAATGTACTATTCACGTTTGATAATGACGATAATGATGACGTATAGAAAGCGAATTTATCGTATAATGGCTTTCTTCTCATGCAGCTGAGAGTTTGTGTGACATTTTACCAACAATAAGGAGCGAAAGAGCGGTGCCGAGGGGGGCTTGGAGCTTGTGTATAAGTATAAAGAAGAAAATAGAGGTACCTATGTAGTATGTAAGTCGTATTAGTTTTGTTAACGAACCCGGATGACAAAACTGCCGAGACATAAAAATAATAGAGTGTACGTAAGGAGTGAATACGCGTACAAGTACTCTGCTCGCCTTACTCTATGGCCGTCGTCATCGTCGTCGTCGATTTGTGCCGAGCACAGCCTTAGGAGAAGACGATGAAACGAGCAGAGACTCTGCCTCTGCCTCTGCCATAACGCAGAGAGCAATAGCATAGACGTGGAAACATGCAGCAGAGAAACAGAAAGAGAATATGCTATACGCTGTGTCCTGACAAACGCACACGATTCTGAAAGGCTTCCATATCTGACATATTAATCGGCTAAATCTGTATTGTTGATCTGCCACAGGGTTCTCGTTTCGCGACCACAATCCTGATTGCAGATAAGAGTCACAGTCTTTACCAGTACAACGTCGGGTACATTTGCCAAGTTAGTCCTGTTCTTTTCCCTTTTTGCTTCTTTTTACCCCGCTACTACTCGCGAGACTACCGATTGGAGGAAAAAAGGGATGCCGTAGTCAGCTTGCCAAAAGAGCGAGATGGTGGCGCGGGCCAAATACACACAGCACACACCAGAAAATGTCCCCTAGCAATAAAAATTCGTCCCCTAAGAACGCTTCGCGTAATTTACGGTTTATAGTGACGGTTTTTTTATTTTTGTTGTGATATTCGACGCTGCCACGCTGCTGCTGCTGCTGCGTTGCGTTGGGGCGCCCTTTTTCTATCTTTTATGGAGTCACAGTCGCGTAATTTATCGTCGAATTTCGGTTCGGTTTCGTTGGGCCGAGCAGCAGGCCGAGCAGGGTGAGGCGTATATGTGATCTATGGTCTTTAGTATAGCGGTTTGTATCGCGCCGAAATTTTCAGCCAGTACAATTTTTCCCCCTTTAATTTAATTATCTCGAATGTCGCATCGATGATTGGTTCTCGTTCTCCTTACTCGCGTAGTTTGCTCGAATCGAGGGTTGAGGGTAGGTTATATCTAGATTACGAATCACGTACGGTAGATATAGAATTTCTTCCAATTTTCAGATCGAAAGAGGATATAAAATTGTATTCTAAGTATACTTCGATACGTGTAGACTCAGTTTATCGTTGAACAGTGGCAGCCTTCCATTTTTGGAGGCCTCACAGAACTTTTAAAACTTGGAGCTCCAGCTTTTTTTTTTCGGACTGCGAATCTTTTGTTGGAAAGGCTGATATGTTGTTTTTTTTTTTTTTTTTGAAAACAATTCGTAAATTTTGTAGGGGAAGCTCTGTCCTAATAGCCCTTCCATTAACCATCTTTCACATGAACATTTTTTCTCAATCTTTGTAAAATAAAAAAATTGAATTTTAAAGTAGGGTGATAATTTTTTTCCTAATTTTTTGAAGCAACTTTTTTCAATTTTTTAGAATACCTTTTTAAAAAAATCTCAATTTTTTGTCTCGATTTTTTTTTTTTTTTTTTTTGAAAAAATCCTTTGAAAATTGAAATCTTATCGAAGAAAAAATCTCATTGTTAGAAGAAAATAAACACAAAATTTTTTTGATGAAAAAATACCCATGTTTTTTGGGGAACGAATTGAATTTTCCTCAAATTTTTAGAAAGAAAGAATCTAAATTATTTTAATAAAAAAAAAATAAAAAAACATTGGGGTAAGCATATTTTTTGGCTAATTTTAAGGGGAAAAATCTTTCTATTCTTTGGGGAAAAAATACATGTTAAACAAAAATATCTTAAATTTTTGGAGTCATCAGTGTAAAAAAGACACCAAAAAAAGCTTTTATGTAGATATATTTTTAAAAAATTTCCTTTTTTTTTTTATAAAAACCTCGATCTCATTTTTGGAGAAACAAATTTCAGTTTTGAAAATTTCAGAAATTGGTACTTACTCGAGAAAAAATTCAATGTTTAAAGAAATGGGTTCTAAAATTTTTTGATGAAAAAATACTCATATTTTTTGGGGAATGAATCAAATATGCCCATAAATTTTTAGAAGAAAAAAATCTGAATTAGGTAAATTAAAAAATATTAGAGGGGTAAGCATAATTATTTATTTTTTGGCTAATTTTTGGGAAGTTCAGAGGAAAAAATCTTTCTATTCTTTGAAAGAAAAAAATTCAAAAAAAAAATCTCAATCTTTTGAAATCATTAATAGAGTAAAAAAAAAATACTTACCAATAAAACTTTCATTTTTTTAAATTTTCCAATTTTTTTTGAAAAAAATCTCTCATTTTTGAAGAATTAAATTTCAGTTTTGAGAAATAAGTATTTCGTTTCTGAAATTCTTCAGGGGAAAAAATCTCAATATTTTTTTATTTAAAAATTTTGAATTTCCTTAAAATAAAATAGGTATCTATCTTAATTTTTTTTTTTTTAACACAAGAACATTGTCAAATTTTTAAGATGACCTAAAAAAATACTAGTGTCTAGTTTGCTTAATTTGTTTACATGGAAGTGGTGCGTTGTTAAATTTTACCAACTTAGTCTAATATTACACGTAAATGAATAATTTTCCAAATTGGAGGGGTTCAATCGAAATTTTTGTTATAATCAAAATTATTTCTAAGACTTCAAGCTACACCTTTTGTTTGAAAATTTTTTCTATTGGACCCTTCACTTCCTGTCGATTTTTCAAGTACATTCAAAATTGAAGGAATGAGGGAGGAAGAGGCAATTAAAAAATTTTCCAAACAAAAGTAGTAGATTGAGGTCCTAGAAATGATTTTACTTAATATAAAATTTTTGATTAGACCCCCTCCCCTCCCTTCTCCTTCAATTTGATTTTTTAACCCATTTTGTGCAGTAAACATATTTAAATTAGAGAAAAACAGATGAAAATCCGAAAGATTCTTCCAAAACATGAGATTTTTTAGAGGAAAAAAATTCATGATTTTTTTTTGGAGACAGAATCTAAATATTTTGAAGGAAAACCCGCCAAATTTATCGAAGAAAAAATTTCTAAATTTTCTTAGAACGAAAAGGTGTAAGAAAATTCTCAATATTTTTAGAGTGAAAAAAAAATTATTCACAATTTTGGAGAAATAAATCTTTAAATTTTTTTAGAACATGAAAATTTATCAATTTTTCGAAGTACAAAACATTTACCCACCTATATTTTTTTGGAATAATTTCAAGTATTTTTAATTTATTTGAACTAAAGATTTTTTCAATTTTTTTCGAGTAAAAATCTATATTTTGGGAAAATTTTACTTTTTATTTTTAGAGAAAGAAAAAACTTTATTTGATGCATCACTTAATTTTTGCACCACTCTAAAATCACCTACAAATTCATACATTTTATGAAAACTGAATATTTCAATTTTAAACTTTTTCAAAAAAATGACATACTTTCATTATCTAGCATTTCAATTAAATCGATTAATTTCATCAATTTCGATGTTTTTTTTTTAAATTTTGATTTAACCGACATTCGTGAAAAAAAAGGTCATCATACCAAAAACTCCTGTCAATGAATTTAAAAAACCAAAACCACACCTCGGGCCAAGAACTAACCATAAAGAAAGCAATGGGAAAAAAAAACGAAAAATCATCACGACGACGAATATTTTACCCACTTCGCCGAATTAATCGTGACCCTAGGTATAGGTACTTTACTTATCCAATATAACGACGACGAGCACGGTATTTAACGCGCGGAGAAAAGTCAAAATCCCCTATAGCTGGGGGAAAATCTGCGGGGTTCCTTGACGCTTATAAAGCGAAGGAGAAAGTATCTATACCCCGCCTAAGTACACGATTATACCACCCTGTTGGTTTTTCTTTTCGTTATTTTAGTTATCTCTAAAATACGACGATAGTTTTGGTACACTCGAGGGACGTCTTTTCGTATATTGTACTCGTAGTACTTCGAATTTCGTATAGTATACCGACGCCGTGCCGCATGCATCGAATAATATACATAAAAGTCGAGTTGTGTGGGGTTAGCGACATTTCGTCGTAGCAGATTTTTCTAATATAAAAGTTTGAACCGTGTCGAGCACCGGTAAGGGGTTGGCAATTTGGATAAGAAGTTCTTTTCGCGGGGGAAGAAATTTTAAAATGGTCCAAATCGAAGGTTCAACCCCGTTCCGTCCCTCCCCCGTATTGATAGATGATCTATTTGATTTGCTAAGTAAGAACATACTTGAATAATTATACTTGTGTAGATGAATTACTCACGTGAACATGTCAGCTGGTCTGAATGGAAATGTCTTCTCTTGAAAATGGATTTATCTATTGAACATCTTTGGAAGGAACCTGAAAATGGAATAAAATTCACTATAAGTTCATGAATTTATCACAAATTTGGAAATGATTTCATTTGCCTTGAGCATAGAAACGTAGGTAATCTTTTGTTAGAAATTAGTTCTTTTGAGATAACAATTTTTCAGTAAATGTATATTTTTTCAATAGCCAAATTTTTCATTAATTTTCTTCAAGTCTAATTTTTTAATGATTTTGTTTTTATTTCGATTTTTTCAATTTTCATATCAATAAATTTTTCATTAGGTAGAGATACTTTTACTCAATGTACTTGTGGCACCATTTTACATACTTGTTGTAAGTTCAGGCACCAACATTTTCGTTATGGCACCACAAAATGGTGCCACAACGTTTCAAGTCTAAAACCATGTGGGGTAGTATCGTAAGGTCACCAGGAGTCATTAGGCAAATTTTTGTACTGGTGCCACAACGACACTTATTATATATTTTTATACGATTATATAAAAATCAAAAAATTTAAACTGAAAACACGTTGAGGCACCATTTCAAGTCTCATGTCTTCAAGTGGAATATCATTTTTATAAACAGAGAGTGCTGTATGTAATACGTGCGATTCTCACTTCATACTTATATAACCTAGTGGCAGCAGTTGTTTTTCTCCTATCTATAACTGGTCAAGGGAAAAATTGCTGAGGAAATGATGAAGTTCTTCTCACATGGTACTGGTGCCACAAGAACATTCAACTAGGTGGTGCCTCAACGTTATTAAAGTTGGTATATATAATTATTTTCACATTTATAATTTCATGTCAAATTTTAAAATGTTGATTCTTCAGTTTCCACAATATTTAAGATTTTTGTCTATTTTTCTTCAATTTATTCATTTATTTACCCCCCCCCCCCCCCGGTACAAAATTTTCAAAAAAATTTCAAGTCCCAATTTCCCTTCAATTCTGCTGAAAATAATTTCTTTTTTTTTCAATTTTTTCAATTTTTATCCCAAAAATTCAAATGCAAATTCTCCAAAATTGATTTTATGAAAAAACGAAGTTTCAAAAATTTTTACAAGCCCGAAACTACCTGAATTTTTTTTTTTTTTTTTTTCTTCTAACACTCAAATAAGTATACATTTTCTCAAGTTTGACTTCTCAAAAAAAAAAAAAAAAAGTCGAAATTTTCATAAATTTCGTTTGAAATCGATTTTTTTCAATTTATAATTTTTTTTTTGGTGCAAAATTTCCCAATTTTGTAAAGAAACAACTTTTCAAATATGTTTCCGAGTCTCAATATCTTTTGTTGAAAACAATATTGTGAGTTTACAATCCCCATACCAGCAAAAAATTGAATGTAAATTCACATTACAGAGCGTTGCCAAAAACATATGTTTAAAGTTTGTTTCATTAAGCCTAATTCTTACAAAAAATTTCTGAAAATATTGGTAATTTTTCTAATTTTTATCCCAAAAATTAAAATGCCAATTCTCCAAAATTCCAAGATTTGTCGAGAAATAATTTTTAAATTTTTTTTCCAATTCTTTATTTTTTCTCCTTAAACTTAAATGCAAAAATTAGCTTTCCAAATGCTGCCAAAATTTAAAAAAAAAAAACAATGTGCAGGTGTCGAAGATAACTCAGAGAACTTCGTTTGCAAGTTTTGTAAATAAGATTGTATCCAAAACTTTCTGCAATAATGAATAAATAAAGTACTATTCCATATTAGGACACCATTTTTTTCAACAAAAAAAATTGAACTTTTTTTATTTTTCAAATCGTGGTCACACTGATACTCGTAGGAAGCTCAAGATGGTATTCCATATTAGGTTACTTTCCCCTAGCCTTTGTCCTTAATTAAATTCAAATTGGCATTTTTTCAAATTTACAGAAAATAAATTTTTTCTCAATATCAGTAAGGGTGGGATTTTTCATTGGATTTTAGGGTGGATTTGTTCATTGAATAAATGCAATTTCTCATTTTTTGAAATTTACAAAAAATAAAGTTTTTATTTTCAGTAGGTAAAGGAAGGGTTGGTTGAACAGAACAGAACAGAACCGAACAAAATAATTCCCTGAGCAAAAAACAAAAAACAGAACAGAACAAAATAACTCTCTGAACAAAAAACAAAAAACAGAACAGAACAAAATAATTCTCTGAACAAAAAACAAAAAACAGAACAAAACAAATCGATTTTTTTGTTCTGTTCATGTTCTCCAGTGCGTCCCCCCCCCTTTTATTTGGTGTTTGAGAATTGTGATATTACAATTACAAAATGCATAAATTGACTAATCATGGGCTGGTTGAACAGAACAGAACAAAATAATCCTCTGAACAAAAAACAAAAAACAGAACAGAACAAAATAATTGCGTGAACAAAAAACAAAAAACAGAACAGAACAAAATAACTCTCTGAACAAAAAACAAAAAACAGAACAGAACAGAACAATTCTCTGAACAAAAAACAAAAAAACAGAACAGAACAAAAAAAATCGTTTTGTTCCCCAGCCCTAGGTAAGGGTAGAATTTTTCATTGGACCAAATGGTAGCCTTTGTAATTGATTAAAATTAAATTCATAATGAAATTTTTTGAAATTTACTGAAAATAAAAATTTCTCAAATTCAGCCAGAGAAGGATTTTGCATGGATCTATGGGCAGCTTTTTTCATTTTTTGAAATTCACAGAAAATTCATATTTTATTTTCAATATTCTGTTCAAACATAATTTATTTCGAATTTTATTAGTAGGAAACAATTTTTCAAAATTTTATGTAAATCTAAAATTTTATTCAACTTCGATTAGGCATAATTTTTTTAATTTAATTTATTTTCAATATTCTGTTCAAACATAATTTTTTTCAAATTTTATTAGGAAACAAATTTTTTGCAAATCCAAAATTTTGTTAAATTTTACGTAGGCGAATTTTTTAAATTTCATTTAGGTATTTTCAATATTCTGTTCAAACATGATTTTTTCGAATTTTATTGGGAAACAATTTTTCAAAATTTTCTACAAATCCAAAATTTTATCAAATTCAAAGTACCTAAATACTAGGTAAGTATATATTATATTCATATAATTTTGTTACTTTTTTCAAACACATTTTTTTTCCAAATTTTGTCCCAACAACTTAAAAAAAATAAATTGTGGTTTGGCTTATTTGAACACTTTTTGACTGATTTTTTTTTAAAATTTTGCTTGAGAACAATTTTTCTGAAGAAATTACGTACCTCATAAAATAGGAACCTAACTATACCTACATTTAGAATTCAAATAAAAACGCGGGTATAGTGAGATTCGAATCAAAATCAAAACAACTCTATGGGCCAATATTTAGACTCTGTACTAGACTAAATTGCGTTAATATAGGTATAGTGTGATGCCGACTCAGATATAACCGTTAATTACGTGACTCTGCTCCCCAGCTCCATTCCTATATCTACATTCCTATCCACTTACCTACCTATCTATCCGTCTAGATGTTTTTCACATCAGTAATAATATCGTTGTTGATTCAATTAAAACGTGTAATTTAGTTGTACGTTTAATATTATACCCGCGTAAGTACGCGTTGCCACAGCCACAGCACCAACCAATTCTACAGCAACGTGTGTGTTTCTGGTTCTTCTTTTTTATGTGTTCGTACGTAGGTATACGAGATAACGAGGCGCGTAAAAAGCTTATAGAGATTCGTTTATTATAGATGTACAATCTAGATGGACATCGATTGATAATTAGAAAGAGAAGTGAGTCGTAATTCGACAACAGAAACAACCACCACAACAACCACAACAACAACAACAACGTCAACAGTACCTACATTTTTAAAAAGTGTTTCAATCTGTTAATGGTGTTTTCTTATCTGCAGGGTAATTAAGTTCTGTCGAACTATTTTTTGATACTGTTATCTTTATATATGTATAATTATACAGTTTAGTTTTCATACATTTAAATGAGGATACATCGTTAAGTACTCGAAGGTCTACTCCTGTACTGCCACAGCCTGAAAGAAGACCAGGTACTTTTTTCGGCACTTTACGAAAGCCTACCTCTTAACACTAATCCTCGGCAATAATCTGACGCGGATAAAAAACCTACTTTTTATCGTGCCCAGCCCACCCCCGCAACCCACAAATGGGCAACCGTTTATCCATCAGATTTTGTGCTATAGAATCATCATCATCGATCTGATCTGCTCGATACGATGCTCGCGTACAAGATGGACAGATTGCCGATGCGGTATCGCGTAAAATGCTCTGGCCTAGGCCTGTGTGTTGGCGTTATCGTCGAATCGTATCTGTTCGCCAGCTCCACGCGCCTGGGCCGCGAACAGGGGTGTCACGTTGTACCTATTGTATCCGATGCTTATCAGTCAATTCCGAAACGAAAACACATCGTGGATGGAAGCACCGGAGAAGAGTGAAAAAAAAAATGTACCAAAAGCCTATATTATGCCATTGTAAGCTCTCGTATATAGGAGATACCAGGTTGAACGCGCGCCGCCGCACCGCTACTGCATATGGCCGATGAGGAGAAAAAAAATTCTCTCTCTAAGGTCTCTATTGTGTGCGTAGTCGTAAACACATAGAGCAATGCAGCTCTCGCGCACAGATACCTTATCACAGACTCGTATCTCTCAACTCGATGTGAAAGACCAGAAAGCACCAAAGAATAAAAAGCTATCGTTTAATCCATCAAAAGACTTAATAAAGTACTTTTTGACAGCGTCCGATGCGCGCGTGTGTGCGTGTGCGTGCGCCGTGCTGCTGCGGGCACTCTAGACAAGCCACAATGAAGCTCAATGCGGAAAATTTTGTCCGAGTTGATTTTCAATATTGAATAATGGAGAAAAAAACTCTATTCTCATATGCATATCTCCCATATACAGGGTGTCCCGGTTAAGAATAACATCCTTCAACCTGATAAGAGGGGGCAACTCATTTCAACAACGTGTAGGTATGTTTGCATACCCTTACTATCAGGCCCGGCAAAAGGGGGGCAAGGGGGACATAAGTCTTGGGCCCGGATTTTTTCTTGGGGCCTGGACTTTTCTCCGAGACTCCGGATTAAAATTTTTGCGAAAGTTTTTTTTTTCAAATTTCGTCAAAAAACATTTTTTTGAATATTTTTTTGCATCATATATATATATATATATATATATATATATATATTTTATTCAGAAAATTTTCAAATTTCTTTGAGAACCATTTTTTTTTTTTTTTTGAAATTCAGCAAAGAATTAGAGATTTCAAAATTTCCTTCAATTTTTTAAAATTTATTTCCTTCATGAAAAACATTTTTCAATTTTTTTTCAGTTCAGACTTCCTTTGCGTTTGCATTTAAAATTTTTACAAATTTCTTTAAGAACAATTTTTTTGAAATTGAGTGAAAATACATTTTTTTGAATTTTGAATGTTTAATTTGTTATTCAATTCCATTATAATTATTAAATAATTTTCAAATTCCTTTGAGAATTTTTCTTTTTTTAATTCAGCAAAAAAATTAATTCTTCAAATGTTAGTAAAATTTCTTTTCATTTTTCAAAAGTTTTTTATTCAAATTTCGTCGAAAAACATTTTTTTGAAGATTTCTTTTTTGCATCATCTTTTTCTTCGGAAAATTTTCAAATTACTTTTTTGAGAATCATTTTTTTTGAAAATTCAGCAAATAATTTTTTTGAAGAGTTCTTGAATTTATCTTCAATTTTCTCAGCATCATCTTCCTATCTCTTTCAGTTTTTGAGTTGGAATTTTTTCAATGAGCTATGAAGATTTGAAAAAATTTCAACCAACATGTCAACTCATAAATAAATTTTCAACTCAAAAACTAAAACAGATAGGAAGATGATGCTGAGGAACATTTTGCAGAGGAAGTAGAGGAGAATCATCTGCTGACAAAAAATAACTAGGTTATTGATGTAATTTTTTTTTTAATTGCAAAAAAAAATATTTTTTTCACCATGCAGTACCTCCAGCCCCTTCAATAGTAAGGGTATGCAAACATACCTATACGTTGTTGAAATGATTTGCCCTCTTACCAGATTGAAGGATGTTATTCTTAACTTGGACACCCTGTAGATATATGGCAGGCCTACGCGTATAAAAAGAAGCATATATGCATATATGTAGGGATAAGGAACCCACCCGATGGTATTGGATGCGAACGATGGCGCCATACCTACTTGTATGCGGTGACATTACGTATGGCATGGCATATCTACGGTATATGGTATACGATTACGTTATACACCACATCGCATCGCATTCGCATTTTTTGTGTTAAAGAAACCGTGAAATGCTGCTATTGTATCATATAACAATACCCAGTGCGAGAAGATTCAAAACGTTTTATTTTGATAAGTCGCGAATTACTATATTATGACGTATGTGTATGGTATAACTATATGAGAGATGAGATGCCCTTTCGTATATATACGTCTAAAGAATGCCTGTGTAAATGCTGCGGTTGCGACCACGACGACGCGACGACGTTGATGAGCCGATGGTCGCACTAATTCCTTTGCCAGGTCGAAAGATGGATCTTATCTTAACGCCGTGCCTCGTGTACTGCACGCAATTCCACACAAGTAACACAATAATCGATCTCTTAAAAGAATAATATTCTCGTCCGTAGAAATGTAGGGCTCTCCTCGAAGAGGAGCTAGAAATTTAAAAAATATTGGAATATGACGTCTAACTGGATTATATCAATGCTTACATTTTTTTTTGTTGGGTGGGGGGGGGGGGGGGATCCATTACTTTCCATAGCTTCTTCCATGACCATCATTTTTTACGTTTTGTCCAAATGTTGAGTTGCATTCTACACTGAATTTATAAAATTTTGGATTCGAAGAAAATTTTGAAAAATTGTTTCCTGATGAAATTTGATAAAATTTTGTTTGAACAGAAAATTGAAATTCAAAAAATTTCAAAAGTTATGCCTTCGTAAAATTCAATAAAATTTGTTGAAAAATTTCGCTCAGCATCTAAATTTTGGAAAAAGAATTCAAAAAAAAGTTGATTAGGTACAAAATCTATCATTTATTTTGGTGCAATGCAAAATCCTACCCTTTCTAAAAATGAGAAAATTTTCATTTTCTGTAAATTAAAAAAAATGCCAATTTGAATTTAATTAATGACAAAGGCAACCATTTGGTCCAATGCAAAATCCTACCCTTACTGAGTTTTGGAAAATTTTTATTTTCAGTAATTTTCAAAAAATTCCATTGCGAATTTAATCAATTGCAAAGGCTACCATTTGGTCCAATGCAAAATCCTACCCTTGGTAATATTTAGAAATTTTTTATTTTCTGTAAATTTAAAAAAATTCCAATTGGAATTTAATCAATTTAAAAGGTTAAAATTTGATCCAATGCAAAACCTTACCCTTACTGAAAATGAAAAAATCTATATTTCCTGTAAATTTAAAAAAATGTCAATTTGAATTTAATTAATGACAAAGGCTACCATTGGTCTCCCTTAGAGATATTGAAAAAAAAATTATTTTCAGTAAATTTCAAAAAATGCCAATTTGAATTTAATCAATTGCAAAGGCTACCGTTTGGTCCAATGCAAAATCCTACCCTTAGTGATATTGAAATTTTTTTATTTTGTGTAAATTTCAAAAAATGAGAAATTATTGCATTTATTCAATGAAAAAAGCTACCTTAAGAATTTAAGATCCAATGACAAATCCTCCTCTGGCTGAATTTGAGAAAATTTAAAAAAATGCCAATTTGAATTTAATCAGTTTAAAAGGCTACCATTTGGTCCAATGCAAAATCCTACGCTTAGTAGTATTGTTTTTTTTTAATTTTCTGTAAATTTCAAAAAATAAGAAATTGCATTCATTCAATGAAAAAAGCTACCTCAAGATCCAATGCCAAATCCTACCCTTACTGATATTGAGAAAAACTTTATTTTTCAAATGCTGTCAAAAAAACAACTTCTCAAAATTCTTTTCCAATTCCGAAACTTTTTAAAATTTCGTTGAAAACATGATTAAATTGATAGTGACATTTTTCGAAATTTAGTTACTGATTGCGAGAATAATAATATTGCCCTAGTATAGCGAGGGCGAACATTTTCAAAAAAATTACGATTCCAACGAGACGAGACGAGACACAACACCAAACACCAGCTCCGCACCATGCGCCGTATTCTGCCAACGAACGCAACTAGCAACCCATCAAGATTACAATTTCCTTATTTTACAAAACGGATGCGAATAGAAATAACCTTTCAAGGTGAATTTCAAGCTTTCCAAAATTTACTACCGTTTATTTGACGCGCGCACGTTTCATACAGCCAACGAATTCGAGTACAAGTATACATAAAGTTTACCTTGTGGTTTTCATGTCGTCGACGCGTCGTCGTCGTCGTCGTCGCACAAAATCTGCATTTACATATTTTAATAACACCCTGTACCCTACCGTACGTCTTATGGTTTGCGAGACTGTGCTATGTATTTTTATACCTGGATTGAACAGTGAACACTAACACTTTATATACTAGATGAAGGGAAAGACGTGCGAAATTCCAACAGTTCGAAATTCGTTGACGATAAATCTTTCTTTCTCTCTCTCTCTCTCTCTCTCTCTCTCTCTACTTCTATGTGAAAGTGTTTCTGCGACAATGAGGTTTATCGGAAAGATTATATAGGTACAAATATATTCGACTTGGTTAAGATACCGATCTTGATATACAAATCATTTTTGTAGGAGGGAATTATCGTGACCAAAATTTCAAATTATTCATTTTCTTTCGCTTCGAGTAAGTACTTGAATTATTAATAAAAAATTTCAACAGAAACAGAACAGAAAAATGTGAAAAATTAAAAAATTGTGGAGTAAAATTCATAAAAATTTCGTAAATGAAAAAAAGATTTAAAAAATGAACAAAAATTTGCAAAATGGGCAAAAATTGAAAATTTTTCTATAATTATGACAATTAGTAAAATTGAACGATTTTCAAAAATTAAAAAAATTTAATTTATAAATATCTATTGATCAAAATTTCAAAAATCTTGAAATTTAAAAAAATCTCAACTTTCAAAAATTGTCAATATTACAGAAAATGTAATGTAATTTACAAAAAATTACAAAATTTACAAAATGTGCTAAAATTTTGAATTACCTATAACTGAAGAAAACAAATTTTTCAAAAAATTTCAGGCATTGCAAATATTTTGAAAAAAAATTTAAAGGGATGCAAGATGAAAAAACCAGCATTAAAATTTTTTTATACTTAGTTTAAATTAAAATTTCAAATATAATTGAAAGTTTATAAAATTGAGGGACTAGTTCAAAAAAATTATGCCAAAAATTTTGATTAAAAAAAAATTGATCTCTGTTCCTTGATGTAAATTTGATAATCATGTCTTAAAAATAATCTTAGGTCTATTAAAATACATACAATAGTCAGATTATGATTGTTTTAAAACGAAACCACAAACATGAATATATTAAAAAATTTTCAAAACTCGAACTCAAATTTCTCCAATTTGTTCAAAATTTAATGTTTTTTGAAATTTCTTAATTTTTTCAAACTAAAAACTTATATATTTTTCTGCAATTAAAATTACCTTTCAGTTTCTGGACAAGAATTTTTCAAACACAAATTTTCACAAATCTGTTGAAACACATTTTTTTTTTTTTTTTTTTTTTTAGCATAGTATATGCTTTTACGATGACCAAAGTTGAAAAAAACGACACCAAAATCCGTTACGAAATTGGGTTGGGTTAGGTTAGGTTAAATTAGGTTAGGTTTGGATGACATAAAAAAACAGAAAATTTTCAATAAATTCGACTTTTTAAACATAATGTCAGACATTTTGAACTTGTAAATTTTTTTGAAATTTTCTAGACATTTTTTCAGACATTCTGAAACTTGGAAATTTTTTTTAGAAAGGTGACTTTCTGACATTTTGTTAGACATTCTGAAAGTTAGAAATTTTTTTAAAAAGATGACTTTCTGACATTTTGAAACTTGGAATTTTTTTTATTTTTATTTTTTTTTAGAATTATTTGATTTTTAAATTTCCATGGAAATTTATATTTTTAGCATAGTATATTTAAATTATTTTTTTAGAAATTTTACGACTTTTAGACTTTCCCGAGCAGCACACTCGATCGATAATATCGAAAGTTGAAACGTATCGATAAAAAATCGTTTAAAAATCTAAAGATGTTCTCACGATATGATACAGATTTAGCTGTACGATTTTATAGGCAAAAAATCTAAAAACTATCGAATTCGATAGTATTACGATTTTAGGACGATATTCGTCAACGATACTATCGACAAAGAATATTAAATTTATCGAATCCGATTTTCCACCGATTTTGTGCAGATATTTGAAACTATATTATCGACAAATAATCTGAAATTTCTCGAATTCGATTTTTTAACGATTTTGTGAAGATATTTGAAACTATATTATCGACACGTAATCTGAAATTTCTCGAATTCGATTTTTCAACGATTTTGTGCAGATATTTAGAACTATATTATCGACAAATAATCTGAAATTTCTCGAATTCGATTTTTTAACGATTTTGTGAAGATATTTGAAACTATATTATCGACACGTAATCTGAAATTTCTCGAATTCGATTTTTTAACGATTTTGTGAAGATATTTACAACTATATTATCGACAAATAATCTGAAATTTCTCGAATTCGATTTGTTAACGATTTTGTGAAGATATTTGAAACTATACTATCGAAAAAGAATATTAAATTTATCGAATTCGATTTTTTAAAGATTTTGTGAAGATATTTAAAACTGTATTATCGACAGATTATATGAAATTTCTCGAATTCGATTTTTCAACGATTTTGTGACGATATTTAAAACTATATTATCGACACCTTATATGAAATTTATCGACTTCGATATTTCAACGATTTTGTAACGATAGTTGTTGAAACTATATTGATTTTTTTCTAGTCAAAAAATACCTACTTTATATTCAAAATTCCCGGGAAAAAATCTCGCGGATCAAATTTCATCAATCTAGATCAGATTTGATCAATTTTGATCAAATATCATTAAATTTCGTCAAAAAGGTTAATCCGATTGGATCAAATCGTATCCAGTTATATCAGAGATAATCCACTCTCTTACAAAATGTTTTGATCAAAATGGATATAATCATACACCAGTAGATTTCTCATATTCAATTTGATATGATCAGATCAAGTTATATCAGTGAGAATCCGATTGTATACAAATAGATCATATCAAAATGAATAAAATTAGATCCAACTTGATTCTTTCATATATAATTGATCAAACTGTATCAAGTTATATCAAGAAGAATCCAGTTGTATGAAAGATATTTATATCAAAGTAGATCAAGTTCGGTTAAACTAGATCTCTACAGATATACTTTGATCCGATTGTATTGAGTTATATCAAAGAACAGTCAAATTACATCAAAACATTTATATCACAGTAGATCAAATCAGATCCAACTGGATCTTCAAGTGTACAAACTGATCAAACTGTAATAATTTATATCAATGAGAATCTACTTATATCCAAAATACTTATATCAAACTGTATCAAAACACATCCAATTATAGATTTTCTCATATACCATTCCCGGGAAAAAATCTCATGGATAATCTGATCAGATTTGATCAAGTTTGATCCAAATGTTGATCTGATTGGATAAAATTTAGTCAAATTGGATCTAGTTATATCAGAGAAAATCCACTGATATCTAAAATGATTATATCAAAATAGATCAAAACATATCAACTAGATCAAGTCATATCAGTGAAAATCCAGTTATATGTATAGAAATGCTTATATCCGAATGGATCAAATTGGATCAAATTAGATTCTCTCATATATAATTTGATATTATTGGATCAAGTTATATCTGTGAAATCAAAATGAGTCAACCCAGATTCATTTCAAAATTTTAGGGGCTACGAGCAGTGCCAGAATAGGGTTCCATCAAAAAAGTAAGGCAAAATTCGGAGTAGGCACTATTAAAAATGTAACAAACGACATGCTACATGCTTTTTTACATTTTTTTTTTGATTTGGTCGAAAATTTTGGGGCGCAGTGCCCCCATGGGGTCCTGAAGGTATCACGACAAAAATCATTTCTGAATTTAAGTTGAAATTATCTACTCACAGGAATTTTTCCTGATACTTTTAGTTATACAACCTTGAGTAATTGTTATCTTTGATTGTGTGTCACATAAATACAATTAAACTGTCTTATCATATATGAAATGGTTCGTACCAAGTTGAGTGCACCATCATTGATCTGATTGGAAAAGTTAAGCAGCTTCGGGTTTGGTTACTACTTGGATGGGTGACCGTTGAGAAAAATTTGGGATGGGTATGGTCAGATCTAACCATAATAAATGGGAAATGTACCTATCAAATATGATCCAATCATATTTAATTTTATCTCATCATACATCATTGGATCAAATTGTGTATAGTTTGATCAAATTATATATGATTTGATCAAATTAAATATGATTAGATCAAATTTGATAGGTATAAAATTCATATATGGTTAGATCTGACCACTTCATATATGGTTAGATCCAACAGATTTTTTCCCGGGTTGGATGGGAAGAAAGGGCCAAATCGAAATTTTTATAATAACCAAAATTAAATCCAGAATATTATTCTACAACTTTTGTTTGAAATGTTTTTTCAATTGGACCTCATCTCTAGCCTCTATTATTTTGCATTTACCTACTTACGTGTAACAGTAATATGCGAAATCAAAATTGAAAAAATTTTCAAACAAGTTATCTAGTTTTTTTGGTTTACTAGGTATTTTACTTGAAACCAGATCGTTGTTCTTAAATAAAATTTTACCAAGTTCAATACTACGATTACTATGTGAATACTTAGTATTTAAAATTGAACGGGAGGGAGGCGCCCAATCGAAAATTTTGTAATGACCAAAATTATTCTTAGAACTTTAAGCTACAACTTTTGTTTGAAAATTTTTTCAATTAGACCTCTCCTTCTCCTCCAATTTTGCATAATACTCCGTTGATACTTATTCAAAATTGGAGGAGCGGAGGAAAAAGGGGCCAATTTGAAAAAATTTTCAAACAAAAGTTGTAAATTAAGGTCCTAGAAATAATTTTAGTTATTATAAAAATTTCAATTGGACCCCTCCCTCTTCTCCAATTTTGCATAAGATGTTTGAATATTATAATCCAATTCGTATTATGCGAACGAACTCCGATGTTCGCAACAGACGCTTGTTTTGGTAGAAACTGCTGTATTTGGAACGAAATTCGCCAGCCTAAGCGTAACTACGACTTCAAACTAGCCAGACGGTCTTGAAAATGTGCGCGCGCATATACCCATATATGCTAAATTATCTACAAAAAATCGATAGAATATCGAAACTAGATAATCTACAAAAAATCGTAATACAAAATCGATAGAATATCGAAATTAAATCGAAATAAAAAATCGATAGAATATCGAAACTAAATCGAAATAAAAAATCGACAGAATATCGAATTCGATAAAGTGTCGCGTTAGTTCCGCATAAATCGTGTAATTATCTTTCGATTTATAGATAGGTTATCGATGAAGTATCTAACTATAATCTTGAGATTTTTAAAAGAAAAATCGTTCGATTTTATCGAAAGTTTATCTGTTGATGGATTTTGCCAACTATAATTCATCGATAATCTGTCGATATATCGAAAGATAATTTCACGATTTATGCGGAACTAACGCGACACTTTATCGAATTCGATATTCTGTCGATTTTTTATTTCGATAATTTGTCGAGTGTGTTGCTCGGGTTTTAATTTTTTTAAATAAATTTTATGACTTTTGGACATTTTGTCAGAAATTTTTAAACTTGAAAAATTCTATAAAAATTTTATGACTTTTAGGCTTTTTGTCAGACATTTTGAAAAAATTGAAATTTTTAAAAAAATTTCCTTTGAAATTAATATTTGTGACTTTAAAACATTTTGTCACAGTTTTTTTTTTTTTTTTTTTGAAAACTGAACACTTTGAAATTTGTTGAGGAACATTTTTCGAAATTTTGCCAAGAAATTAATTCTTTTCTTAGTTTTGTTTGAAATAGAATAAGGAAAATAATTCTTCTATTTTTTGAAATTTTGCCACTAAGCAATTTTCTCAAATTTGTCTTTAATAAAATTATAATAAAATTTTGTGAAAAATATATTTTTTTCCTGAGTTTATTGAAAATAGATTTTTAATGAAAAACAAAAATTCAATGAAACTCATTTTTTTGGAGAGGGGCTCTTACCCAACATAAAAAGTTTATGTACTATTTTTATTTTATTTTTTTTCATCCATCAGGTGTACCTGTAATATAATTTCTAATTTTTCCAATTGAATTTCAAGGAAAAAAACTTAAGGAATGAAAAGGGGCTAATTGGCACTGTTCGAACTTAGTTAGGAGAAAGATGCAACATTGGGAATTTTTTATCCACTAAAACGAACAACTTCGAATTCTAAATTTGAATATTTTAATCTCTTTCTGGTTTTAGCATTTTTTAAAGAAATGTGAGAAGAAAACTAAGGCACCATTTGAAATTCATATAAGAGGAAATTTGAAAATTGATGGGAACCATTTTTAATGAATGAAAAAAAAAAAAAAAAAAAAAAAAAAACTCTGACATGGTTGGAACCAAAAATTCCTAAATCTGTAAATTTTTTTCAAAAATGGGATTATTAGGCCCTACCTAAAATTCATTTGGGGGAAATGAAAAAAAAATAGGGAATTATTTTCACAAGAAAAGAAACACTTTAGAGGGTGGGGGGGGGGGGGGGAGGAGGGACTAAAAAACATCAAAAGTTGAAAAAAATATCACCTAATAAGCTCGTTTCTTTTAGACTATTTGTAGTATTTGTGCTACGTATATGGAAGCTCGACATGTAGAACTTTGCCAGAACAACGCAAACCCACCCAATATATACACAGACGTATGTAAATAAATAGGTGCAGAAATAAGTTGCGCGCGCAAAATATGATTCGAGTAAACGTGTATTACCATTTATAAATACGTAGGTAAAGAGCGGAGAATCGGGAGAGAAATTAACGATAACATCTGAAGAGTTAACGCCTTCTTTTAATTAATTCGAGCTCGGGTCATTGCTAACGTAATCGCGTTTCGCGAATTCGTTGATCTCGCTGTGGCGAATATTCCGCAATGCGTCAATTTGTACCTATGTATAATTTTGTCGAGTGATGCTCGTGCCGAATATGCAAGTGTGCTCTAGCACGAGCTGCTCGCGAGCTCTTGGTGAAAAACGCATACTTGGCGACATTCGGGCTAAAAATCAAACGCGACGCGACGAGGACCACCTAAACTAACGGATCTCATTCGCTTTGGCAACAGATAGAGCACGCCGAGCATGTGCTTATTTGTACTCGAGCATCGAGTAGGTACACATACGTAGGTACTTGAGAGCGTATTCGAGTTCGAGTATATCCAGGCGGATCTTGTAACATAATAATGTGTATGGGTATTACGATATGCTTCTGCTCGCGTGGTCCTGGTCGCACTTATACACGTCAATACTGCAGCTAGTGCTTTTAGAGAAGCGGGCTCTGCTTTGCGCCACACACGAATACCAACCGATTGTCGCTGAATTAAAAAGAAACAATGAGCGTTTGTTCAATAAATCAAAGGCCACCCGTTATTTAGTTATACTATAGGTACTTCCCGGTAAATAGGTTTCATCTTTACGTCGTCGAGTGACTGTCGTCTATTATACGAGAGTATAGCTCGCTCCCAAACCCATCTTTCAGACTCGAGAGATGGTTTTCCTATACTCCTATAGTGTATATAGAGTAGTGTTATATGCAACTGTTATATCATGTACTCCGCAATATAGGTGTAAGTACGAGTATAGATATCTGCATTTGTGATCTGGTCGCAGCAATTTGACGCGCGTGAGCTTTTGTCGAGTCGTGCTGCGGCTGCTGCTGCTGCTGCTGTGTGCTTTGTGTCATGTCATGTCATGTCGCGTCGCGTCGTCGCAGTCGTGTCATGCGTCAAAATCCTGCATCTATCGATGGTGAATTTTCCTCTTTTGTACACAGACTCGTTTATGGAGAGGAGTACAAGTACATAACATACTGAGTCTGAGGTAGAGATGTTGCTTGAAATTGGATCATCCGTATGTGTGAGGTATTTTATTGTCGATTGGTTGAACTCATCGATGAAGTGAATTTTATTATTTATTTTAAAAGGTTCATAGAATTTTTTTTTAGCCATTTTGAATTGAATTCATTTTTATTTAAAGTACCTCCATAAGATGATTCAGGATATGGATGATAAGGGGGGGGGGGGGTACAATGTGAACAAAACGAATATCTCATTTCCAAAATGAGCCATAGGTAAACATCAAAAATTTAGATTTGACTCCTCTCCCCCCCCCCCTCATTCCGCCTATTACTACTGTTAGATACTTGATATTTAAAATTGGAGGGGAGGGGAGGGGGCTATTAAAAATTTTTTCAAACAAGATTGAGATCCTAGAAATAATTAGTTATTACAAAAATTTTGATTGGACCCCTCTTTCCCCTCTGATTTCGTCTAATAGTACTCGATGTTCAAAATTGGAAGGAAGAGGAGGAGAAGGGAGTCTCATTTTAAAAAAATTTCAAGCAAAAGTTGTAGATTGAGATCCTAGAAATAATTTTAGTTATTACAAAAATTTTGATTGGACCCCTATTTCCCCTCTGATTTCTTCTAATACTCGATGTTCAAAATTAGAAGGAAGTGAGGGGGAGGGGTCCCATTGAAAAAATTTTCAAGCAAAAGTTGTAGATTGAAATCCTAGAAATAATTTTAATTATTACAAAAATTTTGATTGGACCCCTCTTTCCCCTCCAATTTCGTCTAATACTATACGTATACTTGATGTTCAAAATTGGAAGGAAGAGGAGGTGGAGGGAGTCTCATTTAAAAAATTTTCGAGCAAAAGTTGTAGATTGAGATCCTGTAGAAATACATAATTTTGGTTAATACAAAAATTTCGATTGGACCACTATTTCTCCTCAGATTTCGTCTAATATACGAAGTATAGCTCGATGTTCAAATCAAAATTGGAAGGAAGAAAAGGGGGGGGGGGTCTCATTAAAAAAAAATTAGAGCAACAGTTGAAGATTCAGATCCCATCATAAAAACTTGATGTTCAACACTGAAAGGAAGAAGGAATAGGGGTCCAATTGTAAAGAAATCCCAACAAAAATTGTAGATTGAGAGCTTAGAAATAATTTTGATTATTAGAAAAATTTCAATTGGACTCTTCCCTCTTCTCTAATTTCGCCTAATAGGTATATGTACTTTTCAAATGGGTTTACAATTATTGCCCACAAGTTACCTTTTAGTATATGACTTTTTTTTTATCAAGTAGGTATTATACCTATTTTCACATTTTTTCCTATTTTGTATACCTAATATTCGTACTTCTGACATTCTGAATACAGAAAAAAAAAATTATAGGTAAATTTATAATAGGTAAACGAAATCAAACTGAATTTTGTACAAGACTGAAAATTTTGAATTTTCAAATTAGTGTACCAACTCCTGATTAAAAAGAACGACTACTTATCTGTATTATGAGAGAGAACAAAAAAAAATTATGAAATTTTGTCAATTACCTATAAAAATAGAAGGGGACTATAGTAGGCACCACTTGCAATAATTCTAGAAATTCAATATAAGAGGAAAACTACAAAGTTAGTAGGTAAATAATTCTAATGAAGAGGTACAGCCCTGGAGAAAAAGAAATAAAAAAAATTGCAAACCTTTTAAAAATTATTGAATTTTTAAAAGTTGGGAATTATTTTCTCATACAAAAAAGCAACTTTGAATTCAAAATTTGAAAATTTTACTCATTTCTTTAGTTTTTGCATTTTCTGAGATAATTATTGAAGACTGCAAGGCCCAAAGCGCCACTTAAACCTCAAAAGAGGTTCAAATAAAAAATGGAGAATCACTTCTGATGACAATGAACATGAACAACTACATGACAGCTTAGACCCAGAAAAAGATGAACATATACCTACTTATGAAAATTTGCTAATTTTTTCCTTTTTTTAAATAATGAAGGGGGGGGGGGGGGTGATAAACATTACTTAAAATTCATCTGCGTAAAAATGAAAAATATGAAACCATATTCTCATAAAATAAGAAACAATTTTGGGCAGGGAGACCAAAAAAAAATTCACCAAGGGAATAGGAACCACCCCAGAGCTTATAAAGAGAAAGAGAATATAGTTAATGCCAATAGATACCTACTCTTGTATAAAATAATTTGATAACTGAAAAAAACGTTTCAACTGTGTCGTTTAGTTTTTCATTTTCTTCACTGCCGAGTTTTCCTTATTACTATTATTATTTTTTTTTTTTATTAACAATCTTACAAAAATTTCGTACCCTCGGAAAAAGTTTTCATTTTTTCATAACGACACATTATTAAGTTCTCATCTTTGACAAAGAAGTTTTAATTTAGAAAAAAAAAAGTCATTCGCTTTCGACGTACACCAGTTACACCATGTAAAAAAAAACCACCAACTACATTTTATACGAACGCCCACAGCAATTAGAAGTCTCAAAAGTTCACCATATTTTCCACCCCTGCCCCCGCTCCTATTCGCATGCCCCCACACGCAAGAAAACTTTTTTATCGCTGTCTTGGTTCTCGCGAGTAAACGCGATAAATATAACAAAATTTTCAGATATTTCACCTATTATTCCCTTCTTTTCAAACTTTCTATATTTTTGCGCAAAAAGAGTTCATCCTTTTTGCAACAACAACAAAAAAAAAAGCACGCCTTGTGAAAGAAAAACTACTGCAGGGGAAGTAAATAACGCGAACAAAAAAAAAGAAAAAGAGGTAGTCAGATAAGATGAACGCGTTCTCGTATACATGCGAATCGCCTTCGGGGAGTAAAGTTGGCTCGTCCGAAAGGGGTATTTTGACTTATTTTACCAGTTCGAAAAAAGTTTTAGCGAAAAAGTTGGCATTTTTTATTCCCGCTTGGAAAAATTAAAAATTTTCCGTTTACACGAACCGTGCGCGCGTGAAGTAGAGCGCAAGAGGGAAAATATATAGGTATCTGAGAAATTTATCTTCTTTTCAACTTCGTTTTTCTTTCGCACAGTCGTTTTTTAAGTCGTCGCTAACAACGAGCTGCGTTTTACTATAAATATAACGACACGACTCTCTTTTGTGGTGTCGTTGTGTGCACGATGTCTCTCTTATATCCTACTTTTCAAAAGTATAAATAAATTTTTGCTTTCTTTTTTCTTAGCAAGTATAAATTGTATAGGTGACTTTATGCATAGGGGTACCACCACCCTCGAACAAGACTCGAAAGACCCGAAGCTATACACAATGTGAAATAACGCGAAAATTCAATTAATCATGTTTTTTCACAGAGTTCTTTTCATTTTAACTTTTTTTTTTGGCGTAATTCAAGTTTTTTTTATTTATTTTTTTAATGTGGCTTCGACTTCTATGACTTAATTTTCTGGTTGTTTTGAGCTCGATATGACGTTTTAATCTTAATTTACCAACTTATATTTTATCCATGGTTCATGGTACGCTCTTGTAATAACAAGAAGAAACTGTAAAGACAAAGAGTGATGATTAAAGTTAAGTATACAATTACTATATACCTAAGTAATATCATCATCGTACATTATGGTTTTCATTGTAAAATCATCATCATCGTCATCATCATCGTTAACATCAACATCAACATCATCTACATCAACATCATCATCATTGTCATCGTCATTGTAATCATCAACATCGTCATCATCATTGTCAACATTGACAAAATCTTCAACATCATCATCATCATCCTCATCCTCATCATTGTCAACATCAACAACATCGTCAACATCGACAACATCTTCATAATTATCAACATCAGCATTATCATCATCATCATCATCATCATCATCATCATCATCATCATCTCAATTGTTGTCAACATTCCTTCATCATCATCCATTACTGTTACCATTGGATAATAATCATCAGCACCATTAAGTAGGTATATGCATTATTATCATTATCATCCTCATCATCATCATCATCATCCATCATCCATCATCCATCATCCATCATCATCATCATCATCATCATCATCATCATCATCATCATCATCATCATCATCATCATCTCTTCATTTTTGAAAACACCCCAAAAACGCACTCTGATGAACTAGTTAATTGTAAAATATTTGTAAGATAATATCATTACTACAGTCAACATGTATGTAGAATTGTAGAATATTATCATCTTTATCATCACATCACTATCCTTACACATTATCATACAATTTGTGAATCAGTGCTGGATTGGAGGAAGGGGCACTGACTGCACAGCATTCACTTAATTGAACTTTCCTAATATTTACGCCAATTAGAAACAACATAAATAAAAATATACCTATGCACAATGTTGTTTTTTTTTTTTTTTTTTTTTTTTCGATCAGGGATAGGTGGCGAGAGCCTCACAACTCAAAATTTTTAATCTGGTCCCACTATCCACAGAATCCTATAATCAATTGACAAAACATTAAAATTTGGCCATCATCATCATCATCAGTTCATCACAACTGAGGAGTTTATATCTACACACATAACACAATCTTGATAACTCAAACTTGATAAGCAAATAATTACCCAAACATTATTTTCAAAATATAGCATATAGCCTAAAAAGACTTATACCTAAATAAATAAATAAATAAATAAATAAATGATCAAATAAATAAATACCTACACCCTAGATGCAAACTTTGTTCCTAAATGTATATCATTTGGTATAATAAAAGAATTGAGGAAAATAGGCATGCACATATATCGCAATCGATAACTCAGATAACTTATCTGTATCTGATATCTTATCGCTACGCAAACATATCTTTACATCAAAAACTGATATCATTGTAAACATATCTACACATCAAAAACTTATATCATCCGGGCACGTAAACTTCAAAACATTCGCCCGAACTCCGCCCTATCACACCAGATTATACCTTCACTCAGGCCAACTAGCAAAATTCGTTAATCGACGATAAAAACAAAAAGGGTAAAGGCCAAAAATTTGCGACGATAAAAATCGCGCTACCGTCGTAACAATATGGGCTGCAGCGCACGAAGTCGAAAGTTACGAGGTACCTAGGACTACGGCACAAAAACATTATAAGAAAATAATGGAAAAAAAATGTCAGGCGCGAACATAGATTGGTAGACATTCAGACACCATTGCCAGTTGTTCAATTATTGTATAAACTCGGCTCTAACGAGTGGTAAGCAACGAGTTGAAAGTAGAGAGGATACGGTATTTTGGACTGGAGGGTGAGTAGAGGGACATCGCTTATGCAGAGTGAGAGAGGAAAAAAAGAAGGAAAATTAAAAAAGAACATGATCGTAATGGTCAGAAATGTTTTGGAAGTCGTGCAGGGCGGGTTTAGCTGGCTAGGTGGGCTGGGCCTCAGGGGCGGAGTTACGATATCTGGCGAGGATAGTCGAGCCGAGGCGACTCTGATATCGTTTCGGCCCAACATATAATCATATTTTCCTAGTTTCGAAGTACGTTCCACGAACGATAGGGTTTTTCGGGCGCGCGCTCGATAACTTTTATGCAATTGCTTTATATTTTCATGTCGCGATAACGAATTTTTCCGCCGCATTTTTTTTTTACTCCCTATTATTCGGTTTCCCGGTACCCTCGAGTTTTTTTTTCGACGTATTTGGCGCGACTGTTGTTGTTGTATTGTTGTAATTTTTTTATGTTTGTTTGTCGATCGATCGATTCGAACCGAATAGATTTAATTTATCGACGAATCACTACGTAAATTTTCATATCTCCTCAAACCGTCGCGATCCGAGAGTTTTTTATCCGGTATATTCAATGTTAGTTCGGTTCGGGGTTTAAGAAAAAGATTTCTATCTGCGTTAGACGAAATGTCACTCGATAACAACTGTGTCTTAACGTTGCAATTTTTTTTCTCAAATTCGATCGTTTATACTGTTTTACTGTGATTTTTTTTTTCAACTTCATTGCATCGTAAAGTTTTTTTCTATATTATTGAATTTGTTTTCAAATATTATGTGTTATTGCTGAATATCATTGATTGGCTGAGGATTATCGTAATCACGATCCAAAAAGGTACACATTATAATAGTGCATTTTTTCATAATATTTATAGCAGATAGTATAGCCATTAGCTACTTGATTCATATTTATAAGTATATTTAACCTTAGGCACATTCGCAATTAATACCCCAGCACATATAAATAACAATTGGAATAGGCAATCGATCTTTAAAAAAATGAGAGCCTCAATATTTTGGAAAACATATACCTAAGTTTTCTATCATATCCACTTAGCAATCCTGCCTGATTACATCAATCGATGATGATGTCAGTGCATAACTTTTCAGGATAACAATACATAGATATCCTCTGGACTCAAAATTTTGAGATGGAATAAATTTAGAGATCAAGGGTCAATGAAACATTTTAGGACTGACGAGCACTCAAAATAGATTCACCACCAGAAATTTACCATTCAACTCCCATCTCCAAGTACCATTACATGGTCAATTTTAATGGCTCATTTTTTAAATGCTGATGAATATCATTCATTGATCACAAAGATCTTCAAAATGAAAAATCAGCGGGTTCACATTCTTCACACAATAGCTTTTCCTCAACAAAGTTTCCAAATTTCATGTGAGGAAATTGATAGATTATAATTTCTGACTTACTCGATATTCTTCAAATTTTCGTTGTTCCAATGAAATGATCCTGGGAAATGGCACATGGCATTCCTTCCTTTATTTGAGAAGAATGTTCGCACAGCTTATTCTAGGTACATCTTGACTGAAAAAATAAAAAAATGAAATATTCAAGAAAATTTCCTCAATTTTCATCAAGTTATTTCGATATTAGGTACATATCAAAGAGTTATAAAAATAATAATCCAATAACTAGATAAATGAATTTGAAGGTGTCTGACAAATATGTGAAAATAATGCTCGATTAATAATAAATTTATGATTTGTCTCAACCTAGGTATATAAGAATTGGATTTAATATTCTTGTGTTATTTTTTGTTAAAAATAATAATTAGATGATAAAAAATAATAAATGAAAAATTTTATTTAAAAACAAATTACTGAAAAAATGAATAAAAATTAACTAATTTCTCGTGATTGAATTATTTATGGTCTACATTAATTTACCTACCTACCTATTAAAATTCAATTTATTATTTTAGTGGAAATTGAATAAAAATTTTTATGGAAAGTACATCTTATCCTTCACCACTTCTGCTGCTCAAAAATGAAAATTTAGCCTACACAAAATAAAGGGTGGTAAAAATCTCGAGAAAACAGCAACCTTACTAATTTTTTAAAAAATATTTATGAATTCAGTTCTAATAGAAATGAAGCAGGAATTGTAAAATTTTAGCCCAAGTTGAATTTTTTATAAAAATAAATGAAAAAATTAGGCAAAAACCCCTAAATGAGGAAAAATTGCTCGAATGAGTTTAATGAAATCCGAAATAAAACCCTCGAGGTCAAAATCTTTGGAAATCAACAAAATCTGAAGGAGAAAAATGAAAAATATCAATTTTTAAGAGAGACAGGTTTGCAATTCTGTATGCAGCATTCAAAAGAATACTTACCTACATTATCTTGTAAGTATATTTATCGCAGTCACCTCAAATTATAGTAGAGATCGTTTTGTCGTGCATAAAAAAAATTCTCCAATATTATTTACATTGATGGACGGGAAAATAGCCAGTTGCATGATTTAAAATAGTTACTACCATCATTTGTGAATCCGATCGGCATCAACTTCGTGTTACACGGTCGTATTACTTCATTACTGTTATTATAAGGGATAGGTACATTAAACCTCTATAGATATGAGGTTTTTCATCCTTATATGTGCTCATATACGAATATATCTGCACCTACGTCTGTACCAGTGGGTATTTCACTAGAGTTCATTTGTGGTATTAAAAATTAAACGATGATTTAGCGCGTGCAATATGCTGCCCAGCTCGTTCTAATATTATACTCGAGATTTTTCATACATGGCACAAATGCACCATATAAATATATGTAATATCGCAAGTGCCTACTAATACAACATACCATTCTAAGCTGCCCGAAAAAGCATCCAGAGTTGAATTTTTTTTTTTTTTTTTGAAATTATTCCAATTACGAGCGCACATTGTTATCGTACATTTCATCTACATGGCTATACGTAATCAGATTATGAGCGATGAAAATTCTTCGCTATAGCCATACGATGACTTCGTATACAAAATAATTTTTTTCAAAAATTGATTTATTTGTTTAAAAAATAGAAAAAATGTTGGAACAAAATTTAAAAAAAATTTAAACATGCAGTAGTTTTTTGAAAATTGTTTGATCAAAAATTGTACCCACCTCAGAAAAATCTTAGAATCCAATCTTTTTTTAACGATTTCAATCAAAAATTTCAAAAATTTGTAATTTAACAAAATTTAGAAAAAAATTCGTCAATATTTTTTTTAAAATCAGTTGAATAAAACAATTCTTTTCGTACTGAAAAAAATCATTGAGCACACCATTGGGATGCGACGAAGCTCCCAAGAATAAATGCTGCATTTTCCGAGAGGTCTATGCGAATATATTCGATTGTATCGTTAAAAATCGTGTCCAAATGTAATTAAAGTAAGAGAAAAAAATCGAGCCTAGTTTGAATTATGCTCTCTGCCCTTTGGATGTGACTTTATAACGCTGAAATGCACGAGGAGCTGGCTTTCTCTTCATTTTATCCGCTAGTAGGTACATATATTCGTTATGCACAACAACAGACCATTGAGGATGCTTGGTACATATAGATTCTTTATTTTTTTTAATGAAATTTCGAAGACCTATATGACTGTATAGGCTGGTGAAAACAAACAATCCTGTAAATTATTATTTTTTTGAGTATAGAATTTTTTCCATTTGTTTACGTTGGCTATTGACGTACAAAGATCTTGGATTTTGAGATAGACAACTTTTTTCTATTTAGTTACAATTTAATTCTGAAAAAGTATGAATAAGAATTTCGTTAAATTTCGTGAATAGGTTTTTTTTTGTGATTTTTGATGTTTTTATGAAATCGTGAATAAAAAAAATTTTAAAAATGGATAATAATTCCTTCAATTTTGTAGTTCCTTGTCAGCTTTCTCTATATAATTCTAGCCTTGTATTTTTTATCGCGGATTATGCATTATCTGAATTATAGATTCTAACATTTACTTCTTAAAAAAAGGTTTAGATCAATTATTCTGAAAGGTTTATCAAAAACAAAACAAAAGAACACAATAAAATCCATAATCCACTTTCAAAATCTACTCATCGAGCAGATTATTAAATGGATTCGCACAAACTCTCACAATCCAAAATCCAGATTGTGCATAATCCGCGATAAAAAAAACAAAGCTATTGTCTTTTTCGTTGGATACAACAGCAGATCGTGATGGTATTTGGTACATTTCATTTTTTCGTGCAAAAATCTCGAAAACCTAGTGGTTTGTGGGAACTTAGAGCTGTGTAAAATGATTAGATTGAATTTTGGAATTTTCCCTCAATTTTTCTAAATTCAAGTAGTGATTATTTACTTCAAGCTCTTGGATTTCGAAATTTAAAAAAAAAACGAGTGTTTCTTCATTTACTTTACATGGAAATTTTGAATTTCTAAATTTAAAAAAAACGACAATTTAAAAAAAATTTCCAACATAAAAATTTAAATTTTTCAAAAAGCTTAGCAAGAATTTCTGTTTTTTTTCTTTCAGAATTTCAGTTTCCTACGTTTAATTTGTTAGAACTGCTTTTCTCAAAGTAAAAATTCAATTTTTGTTTATTTTGGAATGATAATGAAAAAAATAATAATGAAAATAAATTCCGTGGCGACCAAGAAATTTTGTACCTTTGAAAATTGTTCTTCTATTTAATTTTTTATTTTTCAGAATTAAGAAAATTTTACTAAATTTTTATGAATGTTCCAAATTTCAAAGATTATTAAATTAAAAAAATTTAACAAGTTTCTGAAAATTCCAAAATTTTGGCTTTTTTATCAAATCTTTTAAATTGGAAAAAATTATCAAACTTTTAAAATTAACTTTTTACTATTTATAGAAAAATTAAGGAATTTTAATTTAAAAATTCAAAAATTTGAGTACCTAAATACCTATTAAAATTTGAATATTTTTATTTTTTTGAATTTTTAGCAAATTTTTAGTTTTTAATTATTGATAAAATTTTTTACTAATTTGTAGAAGAATTTTTATCATGCAATTCATAATTTAAAAAATCAGCTTCGCTGACACACTTGCTTCGTCAAAGCATTTTTTTAAAAAATATTTTACAAAAAAAGTACCAATTATAATTCAGTCACGTACGTTACTTACTCCTATTAAATTTACCTATTTATTACATATTTTTTTAATTGACCCAACTTTGGTGAAATTTCTTTTTTTTTTAGAAGAATAATATTTTAAATTTCAACCTAATTTTTTTAATCTAACCATTTTAAAACGTTCGAATTGTCATCACCGATCCATCAAAAATATTTTCGGGTACCTAGACTTACTCGTGCTCTTAACGTATTACCCTTCTTTTTTCTGACAGATCCCTCACCAGAAGTTACAGAAATTAACATCCATACGCTTTGGCAAAGGGGGAAATAATTCTTTGAATTATTCATAAAACGCATCAGATAGTTACCTATACCTACTCGTACATTTAAACACATGGCTCTTTTTTCGTTCAACTTTTTTCTTTATTTTATTTTCTCTCGATAAATTATTCTGAAACCGTGAAACCTTCTGTTCATATTATGCATCAATTTCGTAGTCAAGGTTCGTCGAAGAATATAGTTTTAAATTGCTAAATTTTTAAATATTTCTCGCATATTGAATCCTCTATTTTTCAGCACACGAAACGAGATCTGTCGAGAATTAATCGATGGCTTAAATTTCCATTTGTTTGGCCATAATTTCCCATTTCACAAAATCCACGGAAACCTGCACTAACGCTCGCAGATTGCTACAAATTGCGCGACGACAGATCTGATATACTATTTACAGGTGTTGTGTGGGCTGAATTAATCAGTATAGAACTATAGACTGACGCTATACATATTTTTTTCTTTTTTAGGTAATACGGTGGCTGGTTTTTGGTAAAATTTAAAATTAACGTCGTCAAATAAATTCTCCTACCGATATGTGCGCCTACGTAGGTGCTCTTCCATATACTTTGTATAGGTTTCACGCTGCGCATTCTGACAGCAAACATGCGCGAAAATTAAAATAACCTTTTTAATTAGCTCGAGATCTATGGGTCAACCCCAATCCTCCATATGCCTCACCTGCGGGATTGCTTTTCGGTACGTGCAGACAGGAGACCAAAGCATATGAGATGAAAAAATTGCTACTGTTTTATTATTCATACTCTGCAGCGACGTCGTTTTTTTTTGTTTTTTTTTTTGGCATTAAACAAATGACCGTGTTTTGTCATTTTAAAAAATTTACATTGGAAATGCAAAAGCTTACATTTCCTGTCTGTAGGTTCTCGTCATTCGTCGTCGTCGTCGTCTGCGCCATATCATCTCAAATCTCTGCAGGCTGCTTGTGGCGAATAAAACTGATAGCTTTGCCTTTTTTTTTCGTGTATATTGAAAAATGCACCCGAACCGAAGAAGAAATTAATAATACGTGTATTGGGTCGAAGAGGGCATTTCGAAGGTGCGAGCACACGTCGTCGATTATTTTCACATGGGGAGCCGTTCGCTTTCGTCTTTTATATAATTAGTTCGCGCCTTCTTTCGTGTATAAACATAAACAATGTTCGAATCATTAACACATTTTTTTTCTTTCTCTCTCTCTGTCTTATTCTTATTGTTATTACCAACTACAGTGGCGGTTTGATCCTAATTTCCATATTTATATACGCACGTGCGTGAACACGTAAATAGACTCTCATATGCTCGATTTGTGGATACTTTTCCATTCCATAAATAGGTATAAAAAAATATTCCACAAATATGTACTACGAGAGAATCTAATACTCGTTGGTACGAAGTCGAGGAAAATATACCCTCAGCTTGATTTCGTCTCCACCATCGTCGCAGGTACGAGCATATAATGTAGGTATATTACTCTAGTCTAACGAATTCCAAAAAAAAAGTAGGAAAAAAAAAGTAGGCGCTCGGGTATCAAAATAACGTCGTCCTTCACTTAGCTTAGGCGTCATCGTGTCCACTGCGTGTACCTTTATATACGCTTATATGGCCAGTAATGTCCATCTAAGCACGCGGTGAAAATGCTCGCAGGTGGTAAAGTGATAAAATACAAGGCGTTTGTTCGTAAAACCGTATATCAGCGTCTGACTGGCGCTTAGCTTGCTGCGGACTATACAAAAACAAAAGAAAAGCCCTTCGAAGAACGGCGTATAGTATTCGAAAAAGTGCCACGTAAAAATGGTAAAGTCCCACGGGATCGTCGCGTGGTACGCCGAAGACCATCTTTCGGTATAGGTTTTTCGGGGTATTTCAGGGATGACAAATTTCAATAGGCAGAAATTCGTCGCGCGAATTGTTTTGCATATATTATTAGGTATGTTTACTTTTCATGTTGTTTCCCTTCAAATATGTCTATAGAGTATAGATTTGTCAAATGAGAGTAATTCTTTGGAAGTTTTTGTTAAAATTGAACGAATTTGGAGCATTGATTGTGAGAAATTTCGTAAGTGGAGAGTTATGAAAATGATTTGATATTTTTTAGTACGTATTTATTTTATAGCACGTTTATTTGTAGGTATTTTTTTTTTCGTTTCGAATCGAAAATTTTTCAATTTTCCAAGTCGATCGATTTTTTGAAAATAGTTTTTTAGTTTCCTTCAATTATTGAAATTTATGATGGATTTTTCGTTTTTTCGAATAGGCTAATTTATTAATTTTTTCAACTCGATGAAATTTTCAATTTCGATTTTTTAACGAAAATTCAAGTTTCTAAATTTAGGAATAATTTTTGAATTTATTCAAAAATGTATCAATTTGCTCAAATCCATTAAATATTCAATTTCGATTTTGTGATCAAACCTATTCTGCAGAATCGATTGATTTTCAGATTTCAATATTGATAATTTTTTCGAATAGTTGAATTCTTCAATAATTCTGTTGACTCGATAAAATTTTCGATTTTTTTTTTCACGAAATTTTCATTTTACTAAAATTTATGACAAATTTGTCAATTTTTCAAACAATTTATCAATTTTTTTCAACTTGATAAAATATTAGTTTCTGATTTTTCGATCGAACCCTACTATTTTCTTCCAACAGTTTTTCAGTTCTGTTGACTCGAAAAATTTTCTAATTTGATTTTTTCACGAAATCTTCTCTTTTCTTGGATCGAATAATTTTTTGATTCCAATTTTACTATTTTTTTCAAACAATTTTTCAATTTATCGAGTTTTATTACCATCAGTGAGTCGACCAATTTTTCATTTTGTAAACACTGTAGTTTTTAACTTCGATTTTTCACTAAAGCTTCCATCATCATTGACAAATTTTTCAATTTTAATACCTAAAATTGCAATTTTTTCAACAATTTGTAAATTTTGATAATTAAATAAAATTTTTAATTTATCGATCAGAGCCTATTTTTAATAAATCGGTCAATTTTTTCGATTTTAATAATCTTCAATTTTTTGAAATTTTTTCAGATTGACCAAATCCGTATACCTACATTTACGAGTAGGTTAGGTACCTATTTTAAAATTCGACTTTTCGACAAAATCTTTCTATTTTATTGAATTGATATAGCTAAATTTTTCGATTTCAATAAATATAGGATATTTTCTTTTAAATCTATTGTTGACTCGATCAGATTTTCAAATTTCATTCACTCGATTAATATTTCGTTTTAGGTACCTATAAACAATTTCTCGATTTTAACTAATTTTATTTTTTTTTTCGCGTAGAACTTAAATTTTGTGAACTCGATATAATTTTCAATTTAAATTGTTTTCATCGAAGCTTCTATGACCTCCAATCGATCAGTTTTTTCGACTTTAATAAATCCTCGATTTTTCCCATCAATTTTTCAATTTTGTTGACTCGAAGTCATTTTTAATTTTGATTTTTCGACATAGGTCTCATGATATTCTATCCATTATTTTTTTCAATTCATCAAAATCGACCTTTTTCTGGAATAATTCTTTAGGTATAATTTTAATAAATCCTTAATTTCTTCAGACAATTCTTCAATTTTGTTGCCTAAATGTAATTTTCAGCAATTTTGATTCTTCGATCTAAACCTATTTTTATTAAATCTATAGGTAAGTTGAAAAAAATTTCTGATGTTCATAAATCGATCACTTTTTTGACAAATCCTTCGGTATTTTTGGTTCTATAAAATTTAATATTTTTCGATCACAGCCCAATTTTATTGAATCTATTACTTTATCGATTTTAATAAATCGAGCATTTCTAAAACAATTCTTCAATTTTGTCAGCTCGATATAAATTTCAGCAATTTTGATTTTTCCATCTAAACCTTCAATTTTTTAGATTTTTATCAAATCGACCAGTTTTTTGAAAAATTCTTAAATTTTATAATAAATTTCCATTTTCTTTCAACAAATTCTTCGATTAGTTGACAAAATATATTTTTCGACAGAGGTCTATTTTTATTGAATAGAGCTTTTCTGATTTTGACGAATTGATCATTTTTTTTTTTGCATAGATCTTGAATATTTCTGATTCCATAAAATTTTTGATTTTTCGATCAATGCCAATTTCTACTCAATCGATAATTTTCTTGATTTTTAAAATTTTTAAAAATCGAACTGTTTTGATAAATTCTTCAATTTTAATAAATCTTTAATTTTTACAAATAATTCTTCAATTCTGTCGACTCGACATACTTTTAAATTTCGATTCTACGATAAAAAACATATTTCTATTAAATCTATTAATTTTTTAGATATTAATAAATTGAGCATTTATTGAACAATTTCTTCAATTTTTTAATAAAAATCTTAAATTCTGTCGACTCACGATATAATTTTCAATTTTGATTCTTCCATATCTAGAATTATATCCAAATCCAAATTCTTCATTTTTTATAAATTTTCAATTTTTTCCAAATACCTATTTCTTCATCAACCCGATTTTATTTTAAATTTCGATTTTTCAATTATTTCATGGAAGCGCTCAATATTTAAGACGTTTTCCATCAAAATTATCTGTAAGATCGAAATCTCCTCAATTTTTTTTTCCTTTAAAAACCTCATTGAAATAAATTTTTTAAAATTTTGCAATCGAAAAAAAAGAAAAAAAAAAGAAATAGAACTCAATATTTCTCTCTCACCCTCAAATTGAAATTTTCTTCATTTTTTTTTTTCAAAAACCTCATTGAAATAAATTTTTGAAAATTTTGCCATAAAAAAAAATAAAAATAAAAAATAGAACTCAATATTTCTCTTTCAGCACCCTCAAATTGAAATTTTCTTCAAAAATTCCCTCTTAGACTCTAGACAAACAAAGCATTCTTCTATTCCTTCCCAAGTATTTTTTCTCTCTCCTTTTTTTCATTAATTCTGATCTCGATTCCATCCCCTACACGAAAAAAAAAAATTAACCACCCCTTAAATTACACTCGATTTGACATTTTACGACTTTTTTGCGACTGCACAGCTCCGCGTCTATCGAGACAGTCCACATCAGACGACAACCGCACACTCGTAAATCTACGCGAAAATTCGCGTCTTATCCCTATATGCGAGTGGTTGGACATGTCGAGACAGCGCCACAAAACCGTCCCAAAATATACCACTGCGTTCACAGGGGGATCCACAATATACACGCACATTCGTCTATATATAAATGTAATAAAATTCCTCGCAAGAGAGGACCCTTTCTACATAATAAATTACCTTTGTATATATGGAAAGGTTTGGAATTAGGACGAAGATGGTAAGGACGAGGCCACAGATCTCGCGACAGGTATACTCGTGTTTTTTTTTTTTTTTTTTTTTTTTTTTTTTTTTTTTTTTTTTGATACATAATTACCAAAGACAAAACACCACCTAGGTAAACCCATCTGTTACATAATGTCAACCACATCACCGTATCATATTTATGGTCAATAAAACGAATCTTAACACCGCGGGATTTATACTATTTATATATTATGTACTATTGTTATAGTATGTATGAGATCGCGTCGTAGTCGCTAGACGCCACCGTGATATGTCTATAGCCATGTCGAGGTACACCCTTGACGTGAGCAGGCAGCCAGGCCAGAGAGGGATGGTAGTAGAACATTAGCAAATTGTATCTAACGTGATACTACTATATAAACCCGAGCATACTCAGCGGGAAGGATCAGATCTTAAAGTATACATCCTTGTTAAAAAGGCAGGACATTTTATGGCATGGCAGGACCAACGTGAATTTGTCAGGAATTTATCAGCGGGAGGGATACGCGATTCTACGAGTCTCACTTAAATATCCATATCTCGTAAATATCCTGTACCCCAAGATTAGTGTCTTATACCTTATACAAATATATATGTACCTTGTGGAAGGTACATTTATTACGTTATGTATCCACAAAAAACTCGCTTATTGCGTTTCCCATTGTTCTTCTAATCTAATAATTTACTATTCTTATTGTTTCAGGCGCATCCAACACCAGGGTGGGAGGGCGATGGAGATGACGAGCGCGGTGGAGACAGCACCTAGTCACCACCGAGCTTGGTACGAAGCGGTTGGCGTTCCAGGATCTAGAAGCGTCAACGACGATTCGGTCGCCGACAGTATGACTTCTTCGGTCGTCGAACATATGAGTTCCTTTTTCGCCGCTCATCATAATTCGGCCGCGGCCGCGGCCCTCGACTCAACGCCCCGAGATTACCGATCGACCGGACCGTATTCTATGTCTAGATATTATCACCAGCATTCGCCTTATACGTCGGCTGTAACTCATGGTAAAGTTGCCCGTTTATATTTTTGCTAATTTCTTTAGTAGTAGAGCAAGGCGATTGGGAGGTGAGGGGGGTCACAAGTAAATAGCCCTACCCAATACCAAGACGAATAGTTGCATAAAATTTACTCGAAAAATGTTGAAATTTTATTCCAACGTGAATTTTTCTCAAATTCATTTGGAAAATGTTTCTGTGGAATTTTTTCAAAATCAAAATTCCACTATTCTGCTGACAAAAGGCTGTTCTAGGTTCAAATTTTTCAAAGCTTGTCGAGGAATTTCTTTTTCTAACTGAAATTAGTGAAAAATCGATTTTTTTGAAGTTGGTTGGGAAGTAGTTATTTTTATTGAATTTTGCTCAAAAACGCACTTTTTAATACCTAAAATGATATTTTTGAAATTTCAATAAAAATGCAAATTCTTCCAAATTTTGTTTCAAATTTTTTATAGAATTTCTCAAAACTATTGTTTAATTTTGTTGGAATAATTTTCTGATTTTTATTCCATTGAAAACGTTTTTTTTCTTCGAATTTTTCCTCGAAGAATATCAGTTTAGTTCTTTGTCAAAAATTGACTTTTTTCTAATCAATTTTTTCAAATTTTTCCAAAAAACTACCTTTATTTCAAAAATTGATTTTCATTGAAAAACAATTTTTTGAATTTAGTAGGTAAATGATTTTATGAAATTAATTTTTGTCAAAACCAAAGTCTCTAATTTACTGGAAACAAAAATTTTTCTCAACATTCAAAAATAATTTTTTCAATTTTTTGACCAAATGTTGAGTGAGCCCCTCCCCCTCCTCCCTCATCGTTCATTTTATTTTATTTTTTTTTGTTCAGAGTAACATCCTCATCAATAATGAGAAAATATACAATTCGAAAATAATTTGTGAAAATACATAAAAATGAAAAATCCTGGATGATTCTTCCTTGGAATCAGTGAACAAAATAAATGTAAAAAAAAAAAATGAGTACCTGCTTCTTCCATTTAAGGGGGAAAAAATATAGGAACGAAATATTTGAAAGTGTTTGGTAAAAATACAACTTTATTAGGTTGGGGGGGGGGGAGGTAAAACGATCGAAAATGCCCACTAGAACTACTGCACATTTCCAACATGTGTTGCCAAATATAAAATGGTATCCCGAACATAGCGAGGGCAAAAACTTTAAAAAATTGCGATTTTGAATGAAAAAAAATAAAATAACTATGCTAATTTTTATCAATAAATCTTAACAAAAATTTATGACTTTAAAGTTGAACAGTAAAATCCGCAACTTTCCACGACCTAGTGATTTTTTTTCTCGCAAAATCCTTGATTTTCCAAGACTACCATGGCCCTATTTCGAAACTGATGACTTTTCTACGACTTTCATGATTTCTACCGCATTTTAGACAACTTGATTAAAACCCACTTTTCTTCGAATTCAATTTTTTTTTTTCAATTTTCTTAGGAATAGTTTTCTAAAAAAATTTTTTTTAATTTTCTCAGCAAACGGTTTTATTTATACCTATCTTACTTGTATCAAATAATTTTTTAAAAATCTTCAATTAACTATTTTAGTTTGATAAAAATTTCGATTTTTGTTCACTCCATTATTTATTCGATTTTTTGTTCAAAATATTTTATTTAACTCTTTTTTAATTTCATACCTATTTTTTTATTCTAAATCCAATTTTTTCAAAATTTTGTTTCATACGATTTTTTTTCAGATTCTGTTCAAAGTCAATTTTTCAAGTTTTTTTTCAAATTGAATTTTCTACATTCTGTTCGAACTTCATTTTTTTTTTTTTTTGGAGTACCTACCTATATCTTTCTTAAAAACATTTTTGAAAAATTTCTCAACAAAATTTTTTTTGAAATTTTTGCTAGAAGTGAAATTTCGTCATTTTGTCAAAAAATGACTCAATTTGTTCAAAAATGAATTTTCTCAATTTTGTTCACTATCTAGGTATTTCATGTTTTAAAATTTTTTCAAACTGTTCAAAATTGAATTTCTTAAAATTTTGCACAATATCAAATTAATTTCTGTTTGAAATTCATCTCTTGAAGTTTTGTTTTAAAAAACGATTCAATTCGTTCGTAATCAATTTTTCTAAATTTTGTTCAAATGTCAATTCAGTTTTTAAATTTTTCTCAAGATTTGTTTATTTGAAATTCTGTTAAAAATTCTGATTCTCTATAGTTTTAGTAGTTTTTATTTTAAAATTTCATTTTTAAAATAATTTTGCTTTTTTTTTTTTAGTATGATGTTCCCAAATTTTGTCGAATAAGATTTTTTTTTTCAATTTCATTAAAAGTCAATTATTTTCAAACCTCATTTCAAGACCAAATCTTTTAAAATTTTCAAGATTCAATATTTCAAATTTCGTTTAAAATCGAATGAAATCTGTTTTTCTTTTCAAAATTTAAATTTCGTCCGCATCTTATGGAATTGATTAAACGTTATTCTCCGTTCGTCCAAAATCATTATTCGAGCATTGAAATTTTTCAAATTTTAGTCGTTTTCAAAAATTCCTCAGCATGAACCCTGCAGTGATTACCGATCTTTCGTTCATATCTCTCAAAATAATCAAATTACTGATCTTATCACGAATATCCCATGACTGTCTCCTACCTCCCCATCGATTCAACTTTTGGTCATTCGATTAAGAAACTTGGTATAATTCTAGAGACTTAATGAGGTATCCGCATTTTGACATGTATACCTAAGACGATACTCGAACATGGCGGTGGTGGTGGTCGGTCGTCATCGACTCGTCTAATCATCATACCACACGAGAATAATGTAAACAATAAAAACGACGTATCTATCCTTAGTACACACGTAATTAGCCCTACACTGCTCTGTCATGCCATAGGTACCATATAGTATAGGCATAATCGAGCCAGAAATTATGACAATTTTGATGTTTATCTGGACGCTGTTGCGGTGCTCGGACACGATGAGAGTGAGACAGAAAGAGAGGGGCAGAGGCAAATACGTCAAGGGGCGACGAGAAAGATGGAAAATAATACGCAGCATATAACGACGTCGACGGCGACGTTTATATAATACATATACGAAGGACGAAGAGAAGCTATTGTCTAAACAATAAGGGGGCGAAGGGCATCGAGGGGAGATGGACGCACGCTAGCTTGTTTCCACGGAAGTGTCCATCCGCGCTATGTTCAATCCTCGAACCTCGAGCTTTGGTATTGGCTTTTCGTCTACCTATTCGTAATATCGCAGACCCTCGTTTCGTCATCATTCCGTTCGATATATGTAGGTAGAGGTACCAATATGTCCGCACAAGTTGGGTAATTAGATACACACCGCAAGCTGCAGGAGTTTTGTAATAATATTTTTCGTCGTTTTCCTCATTTCGGTCGTCGTCGTCGAATCGAATATGGTCGATGGGGGACGATACTATAACAAGATCGCGTGCATGTGTATAGTATATCGAGTGTATATATACGGAATATAGTTTAGACGAGAAGAGGAAGAATGAAAGAGAAGGCGAGGCGTACGAGCACGTTACAAAATGGCATTTATAATAAATGGAGAACAGAAAAATACTCGTGTTTACAACGATTTTAATGTAAATAAGATATTATCGATATAAATATATAAGACGACGACGACGACAAAACTGCTGGAGATGATTAAAATGCTCGAAATTTTGCACCAGCAGCATACATAATAATTATAGAACTCGTATGGAGCGAATCAACAAACACTCGAGAGTAACTTGTTTATCCGGATAGTGAGTTTTACTCTCGAAGGGTGAGGGGGTTCGAAAAAAAGCCCACCTCCGGACGATTATGGCCCAAAAACCGTTTACACGTTATGTAGATCGAGCCTCGAGGGAGGAAAATCGTTAAATGTAGAGAGGAAAAAACGCACCTATATTGTACATAAAATTGTGCGTGAAATCGACAACCATAAAAAAAAGAAATGGGCTCGAGGGGGCAGAGGTGGCCACCGCGATGCCGATAAGTTGGTTAATTAACGCTACCGAATTGTCGAAAAAGAGTCTGCCGAGCCGAGCGCTTTGGCGGTATTTTCAGTATAAACGCTTTGATGTAAATGCGGGCCCAGCTATGTACATACAATGATGCTATTAATGATTCGCAATTAAGCGAGATTAAGCGCAAATTTATTACCGCCTTATACACTGTCGACACTCTAAAGCATACATCGAACGTACAAGATGACGAGAGCCCCCCCCCCCCCCCCGACTACACTTGCGAAGCGGGCCGCAGGGGCTGCACCGTGCGATATATTTTATTTACAGGAAAAGTAAATACTTAAGCTATATGAGTGAACTGGTTTAATTAGTGCGTACGTGTTGGCATGTTCGAGGTATGTTGAGGAGACGATGAATGGTGCGCGGGAGTAACGTTTCGAGTAAAACTAAAATCGGTAAAGGTGCAACTATGTTGGCATCAGAAAATTGGAAATTTTGGAGAAGACGTATTTCAAGAATTTTTTATGGAGGGGCACAAATTTGAAAATTTTTTATGCTCGAAGAAAGACCGAAATTATCAAAATTAAAAAATGCAAATAAGTACCTAATTGAGTGCTTGGAAGTTTGCCACTTTTTCATTTTTTGTAGTTTTCTTTTGCTTAGATAGGAATATACAATTTTTTAATCACCATATTAATTTCACATGAAACTTTTGCAGAAGAGTGAAAATATTCTCAAACCACCTAATGAAAAAAATATTGGAAAAAAAAAATTGAAATTTTTTCCACCCCCCCCCCCCCCGAAATTACCAGTTTATTTTTTGTAAAAGTCAAAAAAGTTATTTATACATCGGAGCGAAATTTGAAAAAATAAAAGTAACTTAGTAACCTAAAATTTCAAAAAAAGTAACCAACATTTTTCTATTGCCACTCAAATAATGACTTTTTTTCGAAAATCAAACAATCCAATTTAAAAAAAAAATTAAAAATTCAATCTTGCATTTAGGTACAAAGATTTCGACTTTTTTGATTTTTTTTTTTTTTTTTTTTAACGTAACAAAGCAAGTTTTTTTTAAGAATACGCAACTAATTTTCAAAGAATCAAATTTTCAAGTTTTGAAGATTTTGACAATATTTCGAAAATCATTTACTTCTTTCAGTTCTTTATTCCTGAAGATTTGGTGGAACAGTTTTTTTTTTCAAATTTGAAAATTGAGCAATTCGACTTGAAAAAAATAGATAAATTTTCTATTCCTAAAAATTTAAATAAAGATGCTAAATATTTCTGACAATTTTTCGAAAGTTGAGTCGAACTCTTCCTTTCTGAAGATTTAGAGGCAGATCCACAAAATTTTCATTGAAACTCTAAACGCATCAAAGATTACTTTGCGGAGTAATTTTTCAGTTCTTAAGATTGAAAAATACGAAATTTTATTTCAAAATACAGAAAATTACAAAAAATTTCAAACATGAAAATAAGGTCCATTTTCAAGTTGAGTTTTACATTTCTAAAGATTTATAGGTTCAAAAACTTTCGAAAATAAAACTTTCAAAAATCGTAAATTTTTGGAAGTTCAATTTTTCATTTCAGAAGATATTTTTGAAGTTCGATTTTTTAATTTCTAAAGATTTTGTTAAAGGTGCTAAATATTTTTTGTAATTTTTTTTTCTATGTAGAAAACTCCATTCGTATACTCAAGTCCAATTTTTCATTGCTGAAAATTCAGAGGGGCAAAATTTTTCTTGAAAGTCGTACAGTCAAACTTCAGATTACAAAAAATATCAAAAATGACAAAAGATCATTTTGAAGTTCAATTTTACATTTTTTATGAATTATGAAGATTTAGAGATGCAGAAAATGTTTTAAAAAAGAAGATTTCGAAAATCGTTAAATATTTTTAACATTGCAAAACGATTATTTTCAAGAGAAATTTTTCATTTTCGAAGATGAGTCGGAACATATTTTTTTAAAGAATCGATCATTCATCAAACTTCAGAAGATTTCAAAACATTTCTCCCTTGACAAAAATCATTTTGAAATTAGGTATTTTTACATTTCTGAAAATTTAAAAGTTTTTTTTTTTTTTAAACAACCAAGCAATGAAACTTCAAGAGATTGTAATCAAAATTTAGAGTATTGTTTTTTTAAGTCAGATTTTTTGACGAAATAGTAACCAAAATGGGTGAAAAAGTAACCAAGTTACTAAAAAGTAACCGTGCTCCGATGCATGCGGTTTAGTCAAAAAAATGTGACCCCCCCCCTCCCTCCCCCGAATTACCAGTTTATTTTTTGCAAAAATCAAAAAAGTTATTTAAAAATTGTGAAAAATTCTTCTTACTGAATTTTATGAAAAAACAATCATGAAAGATGTTTTTATAAGTAAACAAAAAAAGTAAAAAAATTAAATTATAAAATTTTTTTGTAAAAACAATTTTAGTTACAAAAACATGATGAAAAATTATTCTTAAAAAATTCTCTGAAGAAAGATAATGAACCATTGACCTCAAAACAAAGAGGAAATTTAAAATCTTATTCAGTGTTTAGCTGGTGAAAAATCTGAAAATATAAGAAATTACATCGAAGGTAGCTATAGAGTTGTCATTTTAAGTATGATTCTGCTCTCGATTCTTTTTAGTTTGTCTCTATTTTTTATACTTTTTTTTGGATTTGAATAAGTTTTTGTGATTTTGTGATGGTATGCCAATTTCTGGGGGGGGGGGGGGGGGTAAGTGGGAAAGTCCTGTTAAAGGTCCTGCGAAAATAATTGCTTTTTATTTTGGAGAGTTTATTAAACAAATTATTTTTTATTGTTTTTTTTTTTTTCAAGTGAACTGGCAATTTTTTGGAATTATTTGAAAAAAAAACTCCTTGAGAAATTTTTTATAAAGTTTTTTTCGTAACTTTTCATTTTTTATTTTTTTTAATAAACCGCAATTTGAATTTAAAAAATCAACAAAAAAAAAAGGCAAGAAAAGTGACAAAAAATGAGAAAAATAATACTTTTAAGCACAATTCGATGCAGATTTCATCTTCTAAAAATTCCAAAACATTTACTTTTTCACACTGCTCGATCCTCAGCCTTCTTTGTGCCCATTTTCGATTCATCCCGCGACCCTCTCCACTTCACTGCGACGAATTCTTCATCATCGATGACCACCATTAAGCAAATGAATTGGAATTTGATTTGCAAAAGGCGTCACAAATACGAGGAAATCAACACAAAGGGGCAGATATTTAATCATGGAAAGTGTTAGCTTGCTGGCTGACCATCTCCTACGCCTGCTTTGCGGTTTACTAGCCGTGTCAGCAAAAGCATACGCAGCTTTTTGTATATAGTCACTATAAGTACTTACTATAGAAGTTGAAAACAAATTAATGGACTGGCGTTCGCGCCGATTCGGCCCTTTAAGCGCGCGGCAAAACGTTGTGTACTTTTATTTAGATGACATCTTAGATAAAGATTGTCGATATGGGCGACCCGACTTTACGTGTTTTCCAACCATCTCGTCGTCTCCCCCCTGAATTTACAACATGTATCGTTGTGTGTGTGAGGGAAAAACCTTTCGGCCGCGAACACGAATTTGAATAATGGACGCGTGTCTTGCGGACTTTTGTACTATTGTGCCCGCGCCGATATTTTCGTACAATTAGATTTCAATCAATATTCACATAGCAGAGTTAGGTACTCGACTACTCGTACAGTGCTGATGGTGCAGCAGGGAACAGGGATAAATAGGACGAGCGGACGCGGCAGCGGCTGCGGCCTTTTCTACCAATCGTGAGCAAGTGGTTTTTTGCTTGTCACTTTTACCCCATTGTTGTACGCGAAGGGGACTCGCTAAAAGGAGGGGTTTATCATTCGCTGTGTAGAAATACACACAAAAAAAGGGCGCTTCGTTAATTTAATGTACGGCTTATATGCAATTTCGATAAATTAATTGGAAGCTTTCGCGCCTCGCCGCGCCGCGCCGCCTCGAAAACAAAAATGGGGATGAGTTTATTCTGCCCTGCTTCGAGTGCGAATCGCGCTAAGCGTCCTTTTTTTATCCTTTTATTGTTGTTGTGTTTTTCCATATTGTACCCTTCGCTCTTTTTTCGCGCCAAATACGACGGTGTTTCTTTTCTTTTCAATTTTCGACGTTGAATGGCCATACCAGCAGTAAGTTCCATTTGCAAGACAGGACGACGATAACACGAAAGAAAAAACAGTCGATGGTTCGATGTTTTTTTGAAATCGTGTTTTCATTATTTATTCTTGATTTAGTTGTACTAAAAAGGGTGAAGAAAAAAAATTCAATTCATTTTTCTCGGTTTATACTGAACTTCATTGCAGCTTAGAAAAAATGATTGCGAGCTCGACAAATTTTTCAATTTTGACAATACTGTCAACGTGAAACAAGGACGAAACTTTTGTAATCTTTTGAAAAAAACATGATCTTTGCGGGATACCAGAAGTGCTGGGTGCCCTGAACAAATAATTACCTAAAACTAGAAGAAAAATTATTTTTCAACTTCAAAAAAAAAATTATCAAAAATTTTTTGGAAAAAAATTGCTGAGGAAATTAAAAAATTTGATGAGAAAATTACTCAAAAAACGTTTATTTTTTAAAAAGTTGCGAAAAAAAATCTGTACAATTTTTATTTTACATAAAATTCTTAAAAAACAAATCCTCTATAGAAAAAATATTTTTAAAAATTCTTTTTCAACGTCAAACAAAATTATCAAAAATTTTTTGGAAAAAAAAATTGCTGAGGAAATTAAAAAATTTGATGAAAAAATTATTCAAAAATATTCATTTTTTAAAAATTTGCAGAAAAAAATCTGTACAATTTTTATTTTGCATAAAATTCTTAAAAAACAAATCCTCTATAGAAAAAATATTTTTAAAAATTCTTTTTCAACGTCAAACAAAATTATCAAAAAATTTTTGGAAAAAAAATTGCTGAGGAACTTAAAAAATTTGATGAAAAAATTATTCAAAAATATTAATTTCTTAAAAATTTGCAGAAAAAAATCTGTAAAAGTTTTATTTTGCATAAAATTCTTAAAAAACAAATCCTCTATAGAAAAATGCGGGATACCAGAAGTGCTGGGTGCCCTGAACAAATAATTACCTAAAACTAGAAAAAAAATTATTTTTCAACTTCAAAAAAAAAATTATCAAAAATTTTTTGGAAAAAAATTGCTGAGGAAATTAAAAAATTTGATGATAAAATTACTCAAAAACGTTTATTTTTTAAAAAGTTGCAGAAAAAAATCTGTACAATTATTTTTATTTTGCATAAAATTCTTAAAAACAAATCCTCTATAGAAAAAATATTTTACTTACTAAAAAGAAATTCTTTCAGCTGAAAAAAAAAAGTTGTGAAAAAAATCCTCCAAAAAGTACCTATTTAACATTTTTTACTTCTCAAAAAAAGTTGTCGAAGTCATAGGGGGTAACTAAAGGTTGTGACAATAGTGTTCTTTGGCAGAACCTACTTTTTCCTTATCCACTCATTTAATTTTGTTATAGTAAAAAAAATTCTAAAATTTTTATATCCAAAAATCTCAATTTTTCAAAAAAAAGTTACCTCTTAGTTTTTTGGGAGAAAACCCCTGATAGTTAGGTACATCCTTTTTTAGGGAGAGGGGGAACCAAAATACTCAATATTTTGGAAGAAATTCTTTCGAAGAGAAAATCTCAAATTTTTGACAAAATAAAATGTTTCACTTTTTTGGGGAAAAATTATAATATTTTTAAATTTTTCTAGAAAAAATTACAAGATCTTTTTGGAAAAAAAAAAATAATAAAAACTTTTCCCAATTTCTAGAGAATAAAAAAATAATATAAATTAAAATTCTCATTTTTTTCAATTTTTTGAAGTGAAAAATATTTTTTATACTTTTAAAAGTAGAAATATTTTTCTTGAAAATATCTCTCAATTTTTTGGAGAAAATTTTTTCTAAATCTTCATTGGAATTGAGAAATATTTATATGGGTATTTCAATGAGGAGGAGGGGGGGGGGGGGGGCAGGAAATTAGAGAACAAAATATATTTTTCAAATTTTTGCAGAAAAAAATTCTGCAATTTTTTGGAATTAGAAATTTTAAAATTTTATTGAAACAACAGAGTTTTTAAATTTTTAAATTTTTTATAAAAAGTTTTGGGATGAAAAATTTTCTCAATTTTTCTAAGTTTTTTTTTTTTTTAATTTTTTGCACCAAAAAATATATTTTTAATTTTCAGGATACGAAAATTTCCCCATTATACGGTTTTTTTATTCGACATTTTCAATCTGTCATCCCTTTTATACGTTATAAAAGTTCAATTTCAATCGTACACCATCTTTTTACTTACCTATTTCTATGTTGTATTCTCATTTTAGCTGATTTTTTTGTATTGTCAACTCATCGCAAATTTAAACAATATCTAGAGAACAGCACAAAACTGATTTTCATTACTTTTTTAACACTCGTAAATTTAATTTAATCAAATATATACCTAGGTAAATATACTGAATCGTGAATCGTACGTAGCAATTTTACATCGCTCATATAAAATTACATACTCAACCAATTAAATCCACCTTCTCGAATTTTATTACCCAATAACTCGCGATTTAGTTATAATTATTTGCGGAAAATTATGACGTTTCCTCGGACAAAGAGGAGCAGAAGGGAAGCCAGATCAAAAGCAATAAAACCATGGGTGTCTTATGAACCGCCATGCACCATCAGTTGTTCGACGACGAAGTGACTTCGCTATTTTACTTCATTTTTTTCCCGAAAATGAATTTTCTCACGATCTCAAGCCGAAGCTCGTTTTGGTTTGTGTTTTTTTTTTGTTCGAGTCACGGACGTGGTTTAAAAGCAGATCTCTCTTCAGCCGAGGCCGAGGGTTGTTGAACTTTGAACCTCTCCGCGGAGCTTTTATTTCAAAGTGTGGTGAGAAGTTGCGGTGCTGTGCGAGCTTCTCTCGGTAGTTGAGTGATCTCGAATGTACATGTACTGACGCAGCATAGAAAGTTTCGAGTATGAGTATATTGTGTGATGTTTTCGCGAGATAGGGTATGAGCTAGCTTATTTTCGTACAGAGAAAAAGAGCTTTGAAAAATGTCGAATAATTAAATTGGAAGGATTTTCACAGGACTTTTCGCAGCAAAAAAAGGATCTAGTACGACGAGATTTTGGCGATGGAAGAAAATTCAAAGATTAATCGATCACTCGTTCAATTTTTTTTTCTCGAATTATCTAGATACTTTTTTCTCTATGGATTCTAAAAAAATGCATCAATTTGTTTGTGTTTTTTCACCATAATTTTCTCTCTCGTCAAACTAGCAATTTCCCTTCCCCTCCTTGGCCTTATATTTTCCCATCGAGTAATTTTTGTTTGTTTATTATTTTCGCCTCAGCAATCAAAATTATAATAAAAAAAAAATGTACCTATCCAGAAACATGGTATTTTTTTCATCATCATTTTAAATTTAGGAAGCGCGCGATTTCGTGCCACCACTGCACTGCTTCGCTGTGTAGTAGGCAAAATAAATACGAAATAGGTATAGCGTGTGCTCGGACGAGAACGAAGGAAATGGAGAGCTGATTGTGACCACCGACGAGCGAGGTGGTTTACGTGAAAATTCGCGGTTTACGTCGACGTCTGTAATTACTGTAATTAACGATTTGGGCGTTTTTCTGCGGTGATGGAAACGATTATTCGGAGGGTTTTCGAATTACAAATAGTCCTAGACTGGCAAATGAAATGTACGTATCGTACTCCTCGATCCGAATGTACGTTTGCAGCGAATAAAGAAAGGGGTGGTGATCGGGTCGAGTTCAAAAACCCTCTGCGCATTGGGCCGAGATGTGCATGGATTTATGGGAAGGCGTTGGCCTCGGGATGAAAACACAATAATATTCAATTTTTAGATAATTTTACTAATAAAAATCCAAATCTATAGTAATTTAATTTTTTTTAATTTTGTTGAATGCTTTGTTTTCTTCAAAAAATTAAGAGTTTTAGTTATTCTCAAAAAGAAAAAAAATTGAAAAAAAAAAAACTTTTTTTTCTTCAAAAAGATGAAAATTTTTTCAAAAAAAATGAGAATTTATTTTCAAAAAATTGGAATTTTGTTCTCAAAAAAAAAAATGAAAATAAAAAAAAATGAAACTTTTTATTCAAAAAGATGAGAATTTCTTCTCAGAAGAAAATACCTATCAGAATTTCTTCTTATATTTTTTTTCAAAGAAAATTAAAAATAGAATTTCATTTTCTAAGAGGAGATTTTTGAGTAAAAAAATAAAATTTCTCCTCCAACAAATCATACCTTTAATTTTTTCTCATTTTTTTTTTTTTTTTTGTTAAAAACGAAAAAACGAGAATTCCTCCTCCAAAAAATTCAAACTTTTTTCTAAAATAATGAGATTTTCTTCTCAAAAAAATTAGAACTTTTTTTCAAAAACATGAGAATTTCTTTTCCAAAATTTTTTTCAAAGATGAGATTTTTTCAAAAAAAAAAAAAAAAAAATCATTCTCAAAGAGGTTTTTGGCAAAAAAACGAAAATTTCTCTTCAAAAACATTGTTTTTTGTTCCAAAAAAAAAAGAATTTTACTCTCGAAGAGAAGATTTTTTGGTTTTTGTGCTAGAAAAAGAGAACTCCTCCACCAAAAATTCAATTTTTTTTTTCAGTTTTTTCCAAAATAATGAGAATGATTTTCTTCTTCGCAAAATAATTAGAACTTTTTAAAAAAAAATTAAGAATTTCTTCTCAATTTTTATCCAAGCTAGAATGTCATGAGAATTTAGAACTTTTTTCCTAAATAATGAGATTTTCCCCCCAAAAAATTGGATTCTTCTTCTTCAAAAATATAAGAAATGGTGTAAAACCAAGAAAGTAGTAAAAATGCTGTAAAAATGATAAAATGTGCGTTAAAATGCATGAAAACTGTAAAAAAAAAACGGTGTAAAATTGCATGAAATGCTATAAAAACCATTGAAACGTCGTGAAAATTGTGTAAAAACCGTTGAAAATGATGTAAAACTGTAAAAAAGTGGTAAAAAAGATGTAAAAAATGATAAAATTAGCACTAAAATGCTTAAAAACTGTAAAAAAAAGTTTGAAAATTGCATGAAATGCTATAAAAATCTTTGAAACATCGTCAAAATTGTGTAAAAACAGTTGAAAATTGATTAAAATCATGAAAGATGTTAAAAAAGACGAAAAAATGATAAAATTTTTGTTGAAATGCTTAAAAACTTCAAGTTTTTCCAGTTTTTAGGCATTTTAACGCAAATTTCATCATTTTTACATCTTTTTTACCACTTTTTTACGGTTTTACTCCATTTTCAACTGTTTTTACACAATTTTCACGATGTTTCCAATTGTTTTTAATGCATTTCATGCAATTTTCAAACGTTTTTTACAGTTTTTAAGCATTTTAACGCAAATTTTATCTTTTTTACCACTTTTTTACGGTTTTACACCATTTCTAACTGTTTTTACACAATTTTCACGATGTTTTAATGGTTTTTAATGCGTTTCATGCAATTTCCAAACGTTTTTTTTACAGTTTTTAAGCATTTTAGTACATATTTTATCATTTTTACATCTTTTTTACCACTTCTTCGTGGTAATAATCAATTTTTAACTGTTTTTACACAATTTTAACAATGTTTCAATTAATAAACGTTTTTTACATCTCGATTTTTTTGGAGGCTCAAAAAATGGCAAAAAATGGCAAAAAAACGTGATGGACACATTAAAGAGTTCAATCCACCATCATCGTGCTCTCGTCCACAATCTCCTTTTTAATGCACCTCGCACTACTCCTTGATATTCCATCCATCCGACAGTGGGTTAATTTAAATCGTTATATAATTAATATAATTCGTGTAACAGTTCACCTGAGACCTGATACATTAGCAACATGCAGGATACCTTACCGATGGCTTCGCCTCGCCTCAATGTACATATATGTATACAACATACATACGTATGCGCGCGAGAATTACCAAGATAAAGACGGATACGTAGATATATAGAGATGAGGAGGGGGTTGTATGAAAATATAGATGTCAAATATCATACTCCAACTATTTTATCGTGCATGCAAATAATATAACTACAATATAGTCTGTTTCAACATACATTTGTAGATATATAAAGTTGATTTTTTTTTTGTACAGTTAGTTCGAAATTAATTACCGTTTCGAATGCAAACAAAAGAAGTACGATATACTCTCTTATGTACTGACTACTGAGAGGGAGAAAGAAAAAATTACTGCAAATAATTACATCTGCATAGTTAGCACATTAGTAAGCAAGTACACAAAGATAATCGTACCTATACAGAAAGAGAGAGAGAGAAAAAAAAATTCGTCCAAGGGAACCCAAAAATACTCGTAGCTCTTTGCGAATCGTACATAAGTACGTATATAATGAACGTATCATCACGTGCATTGTATAATGGCCAATGGCGTAATCTGAGGCAGCGATCTGTCAACGAATTTCGTCGTTTGTCGCCATTACGGTACATTATACATATAGAGAGGTATATTTCGGCTATGGTTGCTGGTACCTATCTAATCTTCGATGGCCATAGAATGGCGTGGACTGGAGGATACGCAATGCACACGCACAGACACGTTTATTTTGTGGACTGCACCGTCAGCATGGTCGCTGGTCGTGCGATCTGCAGCAAACTCGAAGGCTTCGCGCGTCGTTGTGCAGAAGGTTTTTTTTTTTTTCTTGGTTATACACGCATGGCTGCTAACAAACGTATATATACAAATGTAGGATGGCGGTTGTGTAGGGGTTATTAGCCTACGGGAAAGTAGACCTAGCTGTAGCGTTTCCCCTGCTTACCAGCCGTAACAATCACCTACAGGAAAAATTTTTTCAACCGTGCAACAATCGTAGTATGTATACCTAACATAGCACTACTTCGCCTTCTGCGTCTCCTATGCACACCGTCTTCCCCTGGGTCCGCTGCTTAGCCACCATCGCATCGGGCCCATTATCCAGCCGAAATGCTAATTAAGCTTTATTGCATTATCGAAAACAAAAACAACAACAAAGGCAATCGAAATACAACCTCTCGTAGCTGGCTCGACACATCTCAATGTTTGACAACTTGAAAAATTATCAATAGAATGTTATAATTTTTGTAAATTTAAAAAAATGTAATTATTTTTGTCAATTTTTAAAAAAATGCAAATTTACACCACAGCTGTAATGACCAAGTTTTTCAATCACCAAGTTGAAAAAAAAATTGCTCAAAGGTCACTAAGCTTTGCAACTAGAAAAATTATCAATTTTTGTCAATTTTTAAAGAAATGAAATTTATTTTGTAAATTTTCAATAGAATGTTATAATTTTTGTAAATTTAAAAAAATGTAATTATTTTTGTCAATTTTTAAAAAAATGCAAATTTACACCACAGCTGCGATAACCAAGTTTTTCAATCACCAAGTTGGAAAAAAAATTGCTCTAAGGTCATCAAGCTTTGCAACTTGAAAAATTATCAATTTTTGTCAATTTTAAAAAAAATTAAATTTATTTTGTAAATTTCTAATAAAATGTTATCATTTTTGTCAATTTAAAAAAAAGGAATTATTTTTGTCAATTTTTTAAAAAATGCAAATTTACACCACAGCTGCAATAACCAAGTTTTTCAATCACCAAGTTGAAAAAAAAATTGCTCAAAGGTCACTAAGCTTTGCAACTAGAAAAATTATCAATTTTTGTCAATTTTTAAAGAAATGAAATTTATTTTGTAAATTCTCAATAGAATGTTATAATTTTTGTAAATTTAAAAAAAGGTAATTATTTTTGACATTTTTTTTTTTTTAAATGTTGCAAATTTGCACCACAGCTGCAATAACCAAGTTTTTCAATCACCAATTAAGTTGGAAAAAAAATTGCTCTAAGGTCACTAAGCTTTGCAACTTGAAAAATTATCAATTTTTGTCAATTTTTAAAAAAATGAAATTTATTTTGTAAATTTCTAATAAAACGTTATCATTTTTGTCAATTTAAAAAAAAGGAATTATTTTTGTCAATTTTTCAAAAAATTTATCAAATTTGCACCACAGCTGCAATAACCAAGTTTTTCAGTCACCAAGTTGGAAAAAAAATTTGCTCAAAGGTCACTAAGCTTTGAGCCCTATCTTACGAGTACCTAAGCTGACCAAAGAAAAAGGAATCATCGTTGTAATTTCAACCTCCGCACTGTCTCTATAGGTATACACAAGTCGTGTAACCGTTTACCATGGAAACATTGCTCGAAAATAGTAATCTCGTACGATAGAGACTCGGCCTTACGTATGTAATTTCTTTTCCAAATGTGACAATTAAGGCGGGTCGAAGCCGCCGCCGAAACCGATTAAATTGTACAGAAGTTCGAATCGAACGTGTTATTGTTCCGAAGCTGTTGTTAAATTCGCGCTTACCTATGTTAGATATACGTACGAATTAAAATACTCTACTTATAGATATGAACGCGGGTCAGAGCGTATAAAAATAGAAAGAAAAAAAAAGACCTCGGCCAGGGTGTAATTTTCGAAAATATTCTAGCACTCGCAGAACGTAAAAGGGGGTTATTTTGTAGGTCAATGGTTTATACATGATAGCTCTTTTATTATGGTATAAGAGGTAGGTTCAGGTAACCATTACGTAAGCTTGTCAGAATTGCAATAACATACTCGTACAGCAGTGTTTTTACGAATAGTACCCAGGTATACTGCATCAAACGATTGATGGAGACTCGTATAGCTGTATCGATTGCTCCCAATACACGAGTAAATCGTTATTACCCTGTCAGTGAACTCACGTTTTATTCGAAAGGGAATTATGGGTACAGAGCGACTGATAGCATTGATTTTGCGAGTAGTCGGTAAAGTAAAATAATTATGGACTCTGGAGTGTCAAGAAAGCTAACTATTGAATCAATAAATTTTCAAACTGGTCAACTTCAAGAGGAAAATCCTGCTGTTTTTGGCATGATATTAAAATTAAAAGAAATACCGCCTCCCTCCTCCATTCCCAAAAATCCTCCACTTTCTTTGGCCATAAAATAGTTCGAAGCTTTCTTGGAAAAAATTCAAAAATCCCTCATCTTAAAATTTTTCTTCAAAAATAAATTATTTTAAACGTTTTCCAAAAATATGTACCTATATTTTAGAAATGTTTTCTTCAAAAGAAAATGGTCGATTTCTTGGGATTTTTAAAAAATAGATTTTAATAGGATTTTTGAATTTTTTCCAAGAATTTTTACAATACAGAATTTCCTTTCAAAAAAAATTTCACACGATTTTTTGCAAATTTTTTCCAAAAATTTTGACAGAATTTTTAATTTTTTTCAAAAAAAAAAAAAAAAAAAAATCAGGAATTTTTATTTTAAAAAAAGTAATATTTTTGGACGATTTCTTGTGAATTAAAAACACGTTGAATTTGGTACCTACTTTCTTCCAAAAAAACAATTTTAGAAGATAATTTCAAGTTGTTTTGAAAAAAAAAATCAAAAATTCTAAAATTCAATTGAAAATTAATTTCATTTTTTTATTTCAATTTTTTTTAACGAAAATGTGTCAAACATTTTTTGGGAACGTCTTTTTTTATTACTTAGATAACTAGATATTTTTTACTTAAAAAAAAAAAAAAAAAAAAAAAAAAAACTTGGACAGTTTATGTAAAAATTAAAAAAATTGAGCAAGTAAAAGTACCTAATTTTAATTTTATTCGATTTTTTTTTAATGCCCATTGTTTTAAAAAACATTTTTTACGCGATTCATTTGTTATTTGAAAAATGTCTGAATTTTGAATATTTTTCATGATCTTTGAAGTACTGCTTAGTTAGATACATACTTAGGTAGGTACAAATAATTCCATTCAAAAAAAAAAAACAAAAAAAAAAACGATTTTTTATGATTCAAAAAAAAAAGTTCTAATTTTCTGTAAGGAAAATTTTGAAATATTTCTTCTCAAAAACTAATTTTTTTCTACGACTTTTTGTGAATTAAAAAAATAATCGAAAATTATTTCCTTAAAAAAAATCTGAAAATTTTTCAATCTTTTTTTTCAATTTCAAAAATTTCTAGAAAAATAATAAAAATGATTTTATATACTTATGTGCATTTTTTTGGTTGAAATTTAGATTTTTTACATTTTTTTAATAAATTTTTGATAGATTTTTTGTTGTATTAATATTATTATTTAATAATATATTTAATATTATAAATATTAATGAAGGAATTAGTAATCAAAATCTTAAATTATTTAATCGGGGAAATATTAAATATTTTCAGGAAAATTTTGAAAAAAATTCAAAAGTTCTATCAAAAAATTCTGCAAATTTTTTCTTTGAAGAAGAATATGTCTACCTAATTACATATTTCGAACCTTTCAGAAATATTTTATCTAATTATTTCCTTTAAAAAATGCACTTTTATGTGAAATTTAAAATAAAAAAGCCCAAATATTGAAATAGAACTTCATGATGTTTTTCAGAATATTTTCGAAAAATTTTCTCATAAAAAACATTTTTTATACGATTTTATACGTGAATTATAAAAAAAATGTTTGAATTTTTGATTTTTTTGTTCAGAAGAATTTTGAAATATACCTAAAAATTTCTAATTCAATTTTCAAAACATTTTAGACAATTTTTTCAAGCATCTAAAAAAAAAAAAACATTCAAAAGTCAATAGACTTCTCTAAAAGCAATTGATAAATCAATTTTTCTGTTCGAAATGAAAAATACAGAAAGAAAATCCTTTCAATCACCTCAAATGAATGGAATTTTTCAAAGTCAAAAAACAACCAGTTAAAAAAATTAATTCTTTCGCAAATAAAAAATTTTACCATGAAAAAGAAATACAAAAACTCTCAATAAATAATACCTAATAAACTGTCCAGAGAATTTTTTTCTTCAGAATTCACCTACTTTCAGTTTCTCTTTTACACAAAATAATGAAAAATTGCACTACAGAAAAGACATAAAATTTAAAAATCCTCTCGATAAATAAATTCCTTGGCCTCACAATAGGGAAAAAATTAACTAATTTTCAAACAAAAAAATTAGGTATGTTGAGAAATTTTTATTGAAGGTAGAATTAAAAATTCTTCAATGAGAAAAAAAAAATCTTCTTTGGAAACTCTTTCAAGAAAACACAAATTCGTTGATGAAAAAATCCTCCCATTAATTTTCACAAAATTAAAATGAAAATTTTACTCTCGAAAATACAAATAATGTATGTATTTTCAAGGCAAACAATCATTGTTGAAATCACACCTACTTTACTCATACAAGGAAATGAAACATATACAAGTAATAACCAAAAACCAAACGATCACTCACCTATAATGGGATCTACGTTTATCTGCGATATAGCATTTTTTGACAGCTAGTTCTCTGGACCAATCTGAAATGCAATAAAAATCGTTATTATAAAAAACACAAATCAAGATTTTAAAAAAATGTCACCATCGCGAATCTAAAAATGATTTACATGTTCGCATACGAAGGAAACTTCAATGACCCGATAAAAAAAAAGTAAAATTTTTATCTGGATCCGATATGCATAAATACTCGTACATGTACTAGGAGTATATAGGAATACGATAAAAAAAAACGTCATAAAAAACAAGGCCATTTTTATTTTTCGTTTCCAACCCTTGTAATGCGGCGACAATCGAGTCGTGTAAAACCGGTACGATTTCATTTTCGTATTTACACCGAATACCGAAAAAAGATCACGCCGCGCGACAACTCCGCATGTACAGTACACTGTACAGGTTACATACTCACTCGTACACCGGCAACAGCAAGGCAAGGCAAGGCAACCGGCACATCTCTGACTCTGCAGCGAGCCGAGAGTAAATTATGGGCACGAATTTTTCATTTATTTCGTACATATGTCGCCGCTAGTAACCGGACAACAACGCAACGATATCGTACACGTATTTACCTAAATATACATACATACGATACAGTATGAAAAAACAAACCGCCATCATATTAGATGATTTATTCTCGCGGCTAAATGATTTATACAATCCAAACAGTGCGGAGGTGAAAAGAAAAAAAAAACTCGAAATGCTGAAACGCGCTGAGCAAGAACGTGGCGGCATGTCGGCGCTTCCACATACGAATACATATGAGAAAAAAGGAGAAAAAAAGCGCATATAATTGATTCGACGTGCTTCGTTATAAAAGGATTAATCTAATTATACGCCGAATTTCTCGCTCTCTGCAGGTTTACTTAGTAGGTTATACCTCGAGCTCGACACTCGACAGCAGTTTACATTGTATAATACTACAGCCAATGGAAAATTTTCTATCCATACGAGTAAACCCAGACTCATTCGAGAGTAAAGCCTACCTAATTAATAATAAAAGAACCGCGCCAACTCGTCACCTCCGATCGAGCTGAAATTTGTCTCACTGAAAGAGCATGTCACCCACACATCACAATCAAATTTTTAGCTGCCGAAGTCGATTTTTCGATTTTTGGCGAATTTTTGAAAATGGCTTAAACCACCTCCAAAAAAGACATTTTTTGAAAATTTTTTTGTAAATTTCAAGATAGAATTCTGAAAATTGGTTTGTACACTAAAATCGAACTCCCCAGTCGATTGGCACCATTTTCGAAGCCATCTAGAGCCTCCAGGAGAAGTTGACTTTTCTCCAGCGCACTGGAATAGCTCCAAACGGCGCTGCGTAATCAACTTCGGCAGCTGAAAATTTAATCCTAGCGTTAGTATGGTGCCATCTATCGATTGACGTAGTTGAATCCAAAATCCGAGGTGACGAGTTCGCACGTGTTTTTTTTTGACAACTTGAAAATTCGACATTTTTAAAAAATTTCCAAAAAATCAATTTCTCCAGCATATCACCGGAAACTTCGTCTATCCAGAAAATGTTGACTTTTGCAGTCTGGAAAGATTCCAGTGTACTGGGGAAAAGTCAACTTTTCCTGGAGGCTCCAGATCGCCTCGAAAATGGCGCCAATCGATTCGGGAGGTCGACTTTAGTGTACAAACCAATTTTCAGGATTCTATCTTGAAATTTACAGGTTTTTTTCAAAAAATGTTTTTTTGGAGGCGGTTTTAGCCATTTTCAAAAATTCGCCAAAAATCGAAAAATCGACTTCGGCAGCTAAAAATTTGGTTGTGAGGTCTGGGTGACATTCTCTTTCAGTGAGCCAAATTTCAGCTCAACCGAAAGTGACGAGTTTGCGAGGTTCCCTTGTAAGCTAGTCTAACCTCGATGCAAGAAAAAATAAAAATCTCGACTCAAATCAAAATTCAAATTATGAGAGATTGCTGCGCCCATAAGTATGCGCACTGCACTCGAGCATACTCGACACCCTAATCAAGTCTCTCACTTTGTATAATATTCCTTTTGAACACGACTGTAAGAGCGACACGACACGAGCGAATACCTTCGATAATAGTAATTTTTTTTCTCACACGTTGCTATCTTCTCACTCAATTAGTACGTACTACAGGGGGTAGAAAAAACAATAGAAGTTATTTGCGTCCCATCACGTTCCCGCGCTATATGTATTGACACATGACCTTACCGCAGAATAGACTAATTTGGGCGGCTCCGACCGAACCGTGTAGTATTTTTAATTATCTCGCGACGATCGGATTACATTACCGAGAGTTTATAGGGCTTTTGTATTCGCTCTATGGCTCTCTACATAGGTATAAGTACGACGTGTATGTACAAAATAGCTCCGCCGCGCCGTTTGGCACCCTCGCGTTCGTTTCGTTCGCTGCGCTGGTTGCTCGAGTAATTAGGTCAGTCTAATGAGATAAGTGCTTAGGAAAAATTACCTATTTTCTTTCAATTGAAAATTTATCGTTGTCATTGAATCAAGTTGTGAAAGATACCTTTGTACCAACGATGGCCGAATTTTGAAAATCAATATTTATAGATGAGAAGAGGCGGAGGGGGTTCAATCTACACGCCTGATAATTGTCAAAAGACTTCAAAAATTATTTTGGAGACTAGGAATTTAAAAAAAAAAAATCAAAGATACACAAAAATGATTAAAGATGAAAATGCAATCAAAAAAAAAAAAAAATTAAAAACCTTGAAAAGATGAAAATTTCAAAATACTCAAAATCTGACAAAATGAATATAAAATTGAAAAAAAAATGAAAATTTTAAAATCAATTCAACAATAGCTGAAAATTATTTTTCATTTTTTATTTAAAACACTATCAAAAAAAAAAAAAAATTTAAACCGATCAGAAATGACCAAAAATAAAATAAAATTGATGGGTAGGTAATCATGGAAAATTGTGAAAAATCAGTGGGGAAAAAATTGAAAGTAAATTTAAAATTTGCCAAAAAAAATGAAATTAAGAAAATCAAGGAATTGAAAAGCCTAACGATAAAAAAATTAAAACAAAATCAGAAATCATCAAAAATTGTAAAAAAAAAAAAAATAAGAAGCTTAACACCATTTAGATAATACTGAAAAAATAATACCTAATGTAAAAAATTGAGGAAACATGAGAATTTCCAAAATTCAAAATTAAATCATTAATATTAAAAAATTGGTAGAAAAGGAAAAAAAAATTAGAACAAGATCTGAATCGACCCAAAATTGGTTAAAATCTGAAATTATTATTGAAAACTAAGATAAACCGCAACAAAAAAGTTGAAAAAATGAGGATTGAAAAATTTTGAAATTACATTAGGTAAGGCAGATTAAAATCAGAACTTTTTTTTCAAATTCAATAATGTGCAAAAATGAAAAAATTAAAAACAAAATCAGAAATTACCAAACACCGAATAGTGATTAAAAAGTTAGTTGAAACTGAAGGAAATCTTTTTGAAAAATGAGAAGAAAAACAACTGAATTTTTTAAAAAATTTAGTAAGTAAATAGGTACTATTTAAAAAATCAACAACTCAAAAATTGAATGAAATAAAATAAGAAAAGATCAAAAATGACTAATAACTGAATCAAATTAAAAATGATTAAACTAAGAAAACTAGACAAAAAAGTTTCATAAATTTTGATTGGAAAGGAAGAATTCAAAATCCAGCCCAAAAATGACTGAAGATGAAATGAAACGGAATAAAACTTGAATTCCAAAATTGAAAAAAATAAAACGAATGACAATTGAAAAAAGTTACAAAGTAAATGAAACAGGAAAATATATTTTATAAAATTTTAGACAAGATCAGACATGATTAAAAATCACCGAAAACCAAGAAAAATCGACCCCTATCAAAAAAAAAAAAAAATTGAAAAAAACAAAAAACTACCATCGAAAAAAATGACTTATTTTTTTTAAATAGAAATCATTAAAGGCTGAGAAAAAATTATGATTCATTTTAAGGAATTTAAAAAATTGAAATCAACTTGAAACTGAGAAAAATTATTCTGAAAATAAATGATTTAAAAAACTGGAAAAATCGCCGATTGAAGAAAATTTAAACAAAATCAAAAATTCTCAAAAAACAAACGAATTCTTTGATTTAAAAAAAAATGAGAATTTAAATAGAGAGGTAATAATTTTTTCTCTAAAAAGATTGACAATTTTTTATACATTTTTACTTGAAAAAATAAGAAAATTAATAATTTTTTTCTTCAAAAGAATTGAGTTTTTTTCTTCCAAAATATAATTTAAAAATATTTTTAAATTTCATTTCTTTAAAAAAAGAGACGATTTCAAAATTATCGAAGTGATTTTTTTTTTAAATCGTCAATAAGTACTTTCAAACTGATTAGCTGCAGTTTTTAAAAATGAAAGATAATCAATTTATTCAATTTCATTAGTTACAAATTTTGCATATTTTTTTTTGGAAAATTGTTAATGTCTTTTTAATAGCACGAATCCCACATTTTAAAATTTTCTGTAAATTTTTTGAATTGTCAAAATTTTTATAAGGTATAATTTTCTTTAATCTTTTAACTAAGTGAAATTCCTTTAGTTTTTACATGGGTCAAAAATTTTTCAATTTTTAAAAAAATTGTTCATAACCACTAATTTTCTTTCTTCGATAAAAAATTTAGTTTGTCAAGTTCCATCTTCCATGGACCTGCAGGACCACAAATTTTTCATTTTTTTTTCAAAAAGAAATCGCATGTTTCCTTTCTTTTTTTCATCATCAATTTATTCGCATTTTGAAGTCATTGATTTTCTTGATAGGAAAATAGTACCTAAATCACCTATTTTTACCAGAATATGTCGTATGTCTGGGAGGGGGTGGGGGTCATCCTGTAAGTTTTTCCCATTTTTTAATCCAATTTTTGGATCATTTTTTTTTTTAATTCTAAATTTTGTTAAGTACACTTTTTTTCAATCAAAATGTGGTAGGTAATTTGTTTTTATTTCGAAATTTAATTGTTTCAAATTAAAAAAATATCAGTTTCAATAAGTGTGAGGTTTGTTTAGGGATCAGGAGCCACTTTATGTCTACAGGAATCCTCTCCCCCCCCCCCCCCAAAAAAAAAATCACTTTTTTTCCTACTACCCCAAAATTTTCAAACCCCTTCACCCCAAAAATTACAGAAAGTTGAGGATCTCCTTTGAAAAAAAAATTAGGATGTACAAATCTATTTGAGAAAAATTTTCAAATAGTAGGAAAAAACTCGATATTACCAATACGAAGGAATAATACTGATTATTAGATTTTCAATTTTGATTTTTTCACTACTTTCAATACCTTAGAGAAGAACTTCGAGGACGCCTGAAAAATTCCCAATATATTCAAACATTGTGAGAATTCGTTGAAATTTTGAAGTCTGAATTGGCAACAGAAAATGGCAAATTGAAGCATCGCGACTGCATTTTGCAGCATTATTCTGTGTAAAAGCACAATATTTCTCAATTTTCGACTTTTTCAAGGTTAAAAAAATATGTACGAGTGGTCCAGGTACCTACTCCTATTTGCATCAAAGCTGATTTTTTTTCTAATAATAATGAAACCGCGAACTTGCCACGAACGATGATAGCAGTCTTCGGGTTACCCAACAGATCACACAGATGCACTACTGAGTTGATTTGAATATGTGTGTGACCAGCAGCAGAGAATGATAGCAATCGTTGGCCGAAAGAAAAAATATATATATTCGTGTAAGCTGTCCGCATGCACGATCAAGTTATCATAATACTACAACCGGCCGGATTAATAATTAACGCGGTTGATCGCTTAGGTTGATTTTTCGTTCCCTTCTCCGTTGGCCCGTTACTAACGAGACGACACGTCGGCGTTATTGGCGCGTTCTTCGCGGCTACGCTAAAATGTAATAAACCAGTTTTTCATATACAAATACAAAATATTTCACGATTAAGTGTACTTCCCTCGTATACCTAATACGTAGGCTCACAGAAGAGAGTTACATATGACGGCGATGATTTTTCAAGTGGCGCATCGACCATTTTTTTTCCACGTTCGACTGCATCATGTGTGGAAAGATTAATACGTCGCTCGAGACAAGATCATAAGTAAAAAAATTTCGCTCGCGCCATCGCCACCGCATTTTCTTCCATTTGATTACGATTCTCTCTCATTCTCCCGATGCATCCTACGCTTTGTCCAGAGACAGAGAGAGGCTATTTCGGATTTCCATTTTATATGCATCCTTACGTATGTTATTATACTGTTAGCCATAACGCGATGCGATCATTATCTCCGGTAAAATTCCTCTCTGTGACTTTCATTCGAGCATATACGAGTACAAAACCATCGAAGGACGCGGACATACGCGCTCCCACATCGTTTGATCGAAACGTTCGCGTTCTCTTACTCTTGGTTTGGTTGGTCGTTGGTCACCTCATTGTGCATTTGCTGCTGTCAGTCGCCATATTCGAGTAGGATTTTTTTGAAAGGTGGGAACCTCTGTACGAATTACGAAAACAAAGCTCTAAAAAGCGAACGTGTTTGTTTACTTTATGGTCGTATGTACTTGTCAGCATGACTGTAATTTCAATTTTTTTACACCTAATGACCGTACCAAATTTTTCTGATGAGATTACGCCCTTCTGTGATCTTTATTTAGCTGTTGCGCCTACTAGTATATTATACTATGTAATATGAATACAGGAAGAGGTTAATTTTTTGTTGGATATACACATTTTTGTGTGTTTATGTAGGACAGGTACATGCGGCTTTCGTTTGATATAATAACAACTACGTCATTATATTAAATCAGCGCGAGAAAATTTTCACAGTTTGTAACCTTGAACGTACGTATCGCGAGCACGAGGTAACCGTTTGTATAAGATATTTCCAACTCGTTCGTGTGTGGTTTAAATTTTGACAAATACCAATATCCAGCTATACTTATATACTCGATTAAAAGCTAAAAACCAAAATTCATAGATCTGCGAAGAATAAATCGGGCGATGTCCAATTTTTTAAATTTTTTGACAATTTAGGTAGAATTTTATTTTGAACATAATTTTTACAGATTTTTACATTGATTTTTGATTCAGTTTTGAATTTTTCCAATTACTTGACCAATCATCAGTGGTTTGGGAACTGAGCCATATTTTTTGTTCATTTTAATTTTTTTGAATTTTGGATTTTTTCAATGGTCATACTTTTTATACAGTTTTCAACTTTTTTTTTTTTTTTTTCCTTTGACAATTTCAAAATATTATAAAAAATTATAGAATTTTACTATTTGAATTTTTTTTTTTATTCAAACTGTTTCAAAATAGGTCATTTTTCATTAAAAAAAAATTCCGATCAATTTGAAGAAACTTATCACCTTTTTAAGAACTGACGATTTTGAAAAGTATGAAATTTAACAATCTGAAAAATTGGTAATTTCTTATTATGAAAAATTGATGCTAATTTGGAAAGGGTTGAAGAAAAAAAAATAGAAGAATAATAAAAACTGACAATTCCAAAGATTCCAAAAAAAATCAACAATTCTCATTTGGAAAATTTTGTGTTTTATGCAATGAACTGATGATCTTTCAAATTGAGAAAATTGGTAATTTTAAAATGTTTTATGAAATTATTGATTTAGCACTTTGAAAAGTTTTTGAGCAGTTCGAAAGAATTGGCGATTTCTTGTAGAAAAAATTGACAAATTTGAAAATTAAAAAATTCAAGATTTAACAATTTTATTTGAAAAATCAAAAATTTCTCATTTGGAAAATTTCTGCGCAATTTAAAAAAACTGACAACTTGAAAAAAAAATAATAATAAAGCAAAAAAAAGTCACAATTTTGACCCATTCTTCCCAAAAAAAAGTATACCTACCTGAAAAAATTTTCATTAATTGGTAGAAGTTTTGTTTTATGCAGTTTGAACTAATGTCTTTCAAAAATTAAGAAATTCTGTGATTTTGAAATTATTTATACCTAGAATCAAAAAGAATTGGTGATTTTTTGAAAAAAAAATGACAATTTTGAAAATTTAAAAAAATTAAGTCATTTTACAACCTGAAAAAGTTGTCATTCTCATTTCTCATTATGAAAAATTTCTATGCAATTCGGAGGTATTTAAAAAAAAGAGGAGAAGAAGAAGAAGAAGAAGAATAAAAAATTGAAAGTTTCGAAAATTCAAAAAAAAATTCAAAATTCTTATTTGGAAAATTTTGTGTTTTATGCTGGTGATTTTTTGAAAAAAAAATATGACAATTTTGAAAATTTAAAAAAATCAAGTCATTTCACAATCTAAAAAATTTGTCATTCTCATTTTTCATTATGATAAATTTTTATGCAATTCGGAGGGATTGAAAAAAACGAGAAGAAGAAGAAGAATAAATAATTGACATTTCGAAAATTCAAAAAAAATCAACAATAATTCTTATTTGGAAAATTTTGTGTTTTATGGAGTGGTAATCTTTCAAATTGAGAAAATTGGTAATTTTGAAATTTTTTTATAAAATTATTGCTTTCTCAAATTGAAAATTTTCTGAGCAATTTGAAAAAATTGGTGATTTCTTGAGGAAAAAAATTGACAATTTTGAAGATTTAAAACAATTAAGTGATTTTACAACCTAAAAAGTTGTCTCTCATTACAAAAAATTTCTATGCAATTCGAAGGGATTGGAAAAAAAGAGAAGAAAAAGAAGAATAATAATAAAAAATTGACATTCTCATTATGAAAATTTTGTGTTTTGTGCAGTTTGAACACAACTGGCGATCTTTCAAATTAAGAAAATTGGTGATTTTGAAATTTTTTATAAAATTATTGATTTCCCTAATTGAAAAATTTCAGAGCAGTTCGAAGACATGGATGATTTTTTGAAAAAAAAAGAAAAAAGAAAGATAAGTAATTAGGAAAATTTGAAAAAATTAATGGTTTGCAAAAAATTAGTCATTTTTCATTGCAAAAAATTGAAGATTTCAAAAAAAAAAGAAGAAAAAAAAATAGAACAGAAAAATCAAACTCACAATATTCTGACCCCCCCCCCCCCCCCCAAAAAAAAAAAAACTATTTCTCATTGATTGAGAAATTTTTTGTTTTATGCAATTTGAATTGATGCCATTCAAATGAAGAAAATTTATGATTTTCAAAATTTTTATAGAATCATTGATTCACCTAATTTAAATATTTCTGAGTGGTTTGAAAGAATTGGTAATTTTTTGAAGAAAAAAAAAGTGACAAAGAAATAAAACTGACGTCTTTCAAATGAAGAAATTTGGGATTTTGAAAAATTTTAAAAGAATTTTTGATTTTTCAAATTGTAAATTTTCTTAGCCGTTTGAAAAAATTGGCGATCTTTTGAAGAAAAAAAAATCGACAATTTTGAAGATTTAAAATAGGTAATTAATTATTTCACATTCTAAAAAATCAGTCATGTTTCATTATGGAACATTTCTGTACAATTTGAAGGAATTGACGATTTTAAAAAATTCAACATTTTCAAAAATTCAAAAAAAATCAACAAAATTTCTTATTGTAGAATTTTTTTCAAAATCAGGAAAAAATTTAAAAATTAATGATTTCTAATTTCGAAAAATTCTGAGCAATTTGAAGGGATCGATGATTTTTTTAAGTGAAAAAAAACTGGCGATTTGTCGTTTCAAAAAACTGGTGATTTTGCAAATTGACAAAATAATGCAAATGCGCCATTTAAAAAAATGACTAATAATTACACAAACTTCGAAAAACATCAACAAAAAAAATCTCCAAAATTAAAATTTTGATTTCTATTTCATCGCAAAGATTGAACTTGAACTTGAAACAACCAAATTATGATCCGAGGAAGACACGAGTGTGGTATGATTTTCGGTTACCAAACCTAATAATGAGAATGCGAGACGGCTAATTTCAGCTGAATTCAATCGTACAGGTGCACTGTTTCGAGAAATTGTGCGGTGCAACCGCGTAGGTATTTAGACGTATCATCCATGATATATGTGACTTCCGGTACGGTGTTGGCAAGATTGCGAGCCCAGTGAGGAGACAGGTGCATTGGCAAGAGGGGCCAGCTGATTCCAGGCAGAGCGAGCGAGCGAGAGAGAGTGAGAGAAGAAAAAACTGACCTTTATTATAAAAACCCATCCGAAATATTAAATTAACCTGTATAAGTCCACGATACGATGCACTCCAACTTGTACCACATTCACATACCTATAAGAGGAGTCAGTCGCGTGCCGAGCACTCGTCTCATATTATTAGGTAGCTTAAATAATGTATTAGGTAGATATTTATGCCCTTTTCCATGCTGGAAATCTAATCTTCGATACCTTCGACTGTTCAATGTTACAGCAGCAGCCGCAGCATCCAGAGGCGTCTGCAGGCCTCACCATTTCCCACACCATGGCTCGCTACACCCTTGGCTGAGCCAAGGCTCCGTCTCGTCCTCGGACAACAAACAATCTCCGCACGGCAACAGCTTCGGCAGTAGTTGGTGTTCGGCGTTCAACGGGACCGGGGGCGGCGGCGGCGGCAACAACAACAACGACGAACCCTTAACCAAATCCGAGCACCAGCATTCCAGTTCATCATCGCATCCTATGTTCAGCTTTCCGCCTACGCCGCCCAAAGACGCGACGCCCGACTCGGTGACCGCGACGTCCACCATACAGACGTCGACGTCGACGTCGTCCAACGAGTATACGAACGCCATCGCTCACGCCGCTTCCATGGGCGTATTCCTGCATCCGGAGCAGAGCGGCACGTGCGATATCAAACCGATGCTGAATTCGACTTCTTCCAAACAAAGAGAAGGTACAAATTCATCTTCTGGTAGCGCCTCACCAAATAGTTCCTCTTCGCATATGGTTCCTGCGTATCAGCCTTTTCAAGATTCCTATCCACCGTATTCCTCCTATCACCATCATTCCTCCTCCTCGTCCATGTTCTCGCCGTCTTCTAAGCATACCGCGAATTCAGCCTCGTCGCCGAATTCGCTCAATCCTTTAGGTAAATCGTCTTCTTCGACGACGTCTAGAAATAAATCAAGAACTAGCGCCGGTAAGATTTTGTTTTACGCTTTTTATTTTATTTTTTTACTCTCCTTCTCTCTTTCTTTTATCTCTATACGAACTTTCGTTCATCTATCCTTCTTCTTCTTTTATTATTATTATTTTTTTTCATTTTATTTTTCGTTTTTCGTTCTACACTTTTTAAAAATTATTTAATTTTAATTTTATTTACTTTTATTATTATTTTTTTGCTTGGTTATTTTTTTTTTCATTTTACATTTTCTCCTTCCACACTTCTACTCCTACCATATTCATGTTTTTTTTTTAATCGAGGAAATGAATTCCAATCTAAGTTCAAAATTCATAATACCTTCTCACCCCCCCCCCCCCCCCCCCCAATGAAATCAGGTGACCGATATGACAACCACACCTCAACAATTTCAAATTTATCGCATTTCCAACTGGCAGAAAAAATGACACACCAACCTAGTGAAATGCCAAAAATCGGTCGAGTAAAACCACCTTATCAGAAATCGATAAAACATGAAAAAAAAAATACCGCGTTCGAATACACGGGTTTTCTTTCAGCAACTTTTCACCGTCCTATCTTTCTTAAAAGAACATTTTTCATTCTACGTAGTTTTTAAAATATTATCGAATAGGTCGTAACACGAATACCTTATTTTTTTTCGATTACACGTATCGAGTGTTTGTTGTGTGAGTTTTCAAGTCTAGGAAATATTATTGCAATCACGCTGGGGTGCCTAAGCAGTGATAAACCGAGGACTTTTAGAGGACATATCATTCTATTGCATCAAAAATTTCAAAAATTTCAACGTAAAGAAATAGGAAAATTGGAAAAGTACTTGATATCGAAATTGACGCATAAAATAATCATTTTTAATGTGAAGTGTCTTCAGAGGGAGGGGGGGGGGGAGTTCGGAACAATGCTAGATACAAATTTTTACAATTTTATTCTAGCACCAATTTTTCAACAGACTTAAAATTTTGTTCAAAACAATGGTTTTTCAAATTATGTTAAAATAACTTTACAAAATGATTTTTCAAAGTCATGTTCTACATAAATTTTTGAGTAATCGCAAATTCTTTGTTTTTTATTGGAAAACATAATTTTTTCAACAAAAAAAAAATTGTTGAAAAATCAAAATTAAATTTGTTCCCAACACAATTTTTTTAATTTTTCATTTGAAAATTAAATTTCTCAAAATTTTTGCTGACGGTTGATTTTGCTGAAAAACATACCTATACCTAATTTTTAATTTTTTTTAAATATCTATAAATATTCTTTGAATTTTAAAAAATAACTACACCTGATCTTAAATTTTATCATTAAATAAAAATAGGTACCTGTTTAATCAAATTTTGTTCAAGCATATTTTAAAAAGATTTCTCACGACAATTTGTTCAAATTCAACAGAAAAATAATTTATTACCTATTTAATAAAATTTTGCTTAAAAACTAAGTATTTTTTTCAAAATGAATGATTCAAAATTTCTGTTAAAAATCATAAATTTTCTATTTAAAGAAAAATCCAAATTCCTTTAAAATTTTGTTTAAAAGAATTTTTCAAAATTCGGGTGAAATACCTAGGTACTAATTATTCAAAATTTTCTCTAAGTATGAAATGATCCTATATAAACAGAAATTCGATAAAATTATGATAACAATTTTTTTATTTTTTATTTTATTGAATTTTCAAAAATATTGTAAAAACAATACTTTTTGAAAATTTACCTAGTTGAAAAATGTAAATTTTCAAGTTCTACAAAAATTTTGCTAGAAACAATTTTTTTCATTTTACGTACCTACTCAATAAGAGTTTTTGATGTTCAAAGTAATATTTTATCAAATTTTCCCCATTTTTGTGGAAAAACAATTTTTTTTAAATTTCCTTCAAAAATAATTGTTTATGAATGAAATTTTCGATTTTTTGTTTGAAATGCCCCCCTCCCCCCTCCAAATAAATATGTAAACACAAATATAGCATTTCAAAAAATGTTGTAAAAAAAAACAGTAGTTTTCATATTTTATCAATACCTACAAAAAGGCAGTATTTCACAAAATTTTGGTTCAATTTTTTCCCCAATTTTTTCCAAACCAAGTTCCTCAAAAAATTTTTGAAAACAATTTTTCTAAATCCAGATGAAACATTGATTTTTTAAATTTTTCTGTAAGTAAATTTTCTGCATTTTATCATTTTCCAATAGGCCTTTTATGAAAAAAATAAAACAATTCATCAAATTTTCCTCAACTGAAATTTGAAAAAAGTTTATAATATTTTTTTTGAATTTTATTGAATTTTTTACCTACGAAACATAAACTTTTGAAAATTCAAGTATTTGGAAAAGTTGAAATTTTCCATTTTTGGTCATTTTTTTTCAAAGTACTTCGATTAAAATTTTTTTATCAAAATTTTTCAAAAATATTCTTCAAAAAATTTGTTGAAAAGTATTTTTCTTTCAATTTGATACTGTTTGGGGCTAAAAAGACAATAATTAAACCGATTTTGTGATTTTTTTTTTTTTTTGAAATCCCTTCAAACAGAGATTGAAAAAAAAATGTCTGAAAAGATTTTTTTGCTGAATTTTGCTGTAAAATAATTTTTCCCAAAATATCTCAAACACAAACATAACTTTTTGGAATTTTTGTACAAAAATCAATAATTTTCAAATTTTGTTCATGC